>OX438892.1:23889538-25231205 GCA_949316265.1 Diarsia mendica
CTCAAAATACCAGATATTCAACCATACCACCGTTACCTATGAGAGGTGCCCGGGGGCATGCTGCAGTGAAATGCTAATGACAGCTGGAAATGAGTTCCCACTGACCGCCTCCTCTCGGAATGACGGGGAATTGTTGAGCCATGTCAAAGAAAATGGATGCAGTTTAATACTGAAAAGCTCGGTTTTCAGATTGGTAAAATAATTAGTTTTTGATTGGTTGGCGAAATAAGTGAGTGAAAAGGCAAGGGAACTGTTAAAAAATGGTAATATTCACTCATTTTAAAGGATATCGTATTACCCAGTTTTAACTGGCTTGTAGAGGTCAGATAAGCAGTCGCTCCATGTAGACTGGAAGCCGACCCCGACATAGATCGAAATACGCTAAGCTGATAATGAAAGTATGAATGATAATCTCTGCCCAACTCTTCCGGGAAAACAAGCCGGGTGCCATGTATTCTGTAAGATAGATATAAGAATAACTCAGAATACTTACCGATTAACCGATTAATTATAGTAAACTTACAGCCAAATTAGCCGACAGAATTAACAGGTTATTTTGCAATATCAGAATTTAACTTAAAGCGAATAACAGTTGCTGATAAGAGACCCTACTGCTCGCTCCCCTTATATTATTGTGCTTTACTTTTGAGTTTAAAATACAAACCTCTCCCCTGCCCATCAGCCAGATTTGAGAAATTCTATGTCCAGTTTCCATTTATCGACTTGTCAAAAACAGAACGTGAATCCTTTCTACTTTTCAAAAAGACCGCTTCGTACGTATGCAGCCCTAGTATTACGTTTTTTTCGGGTTTGCCGTTCACCGGTGCGGTTGCGTTTTAATCAATATTTTTCGGAGGTAGCGGTGGAGTATTAGTTATAGATTGAGTCTAAAATCTGTTTGTATCAGAGCTACACGGGGCGTTAATTTACACCAAAATTGTTTTTTTATAGAGCAAACGGGCTGTCCAAATAAGATGAGTGGAATGTGGCAGTGTACTGGTATTTCTTGGCAAAGCCGCATTACTGCTATCACATCGGTTTTATGAAGCTAAGCATAAGCATGTTCACTTATTAGCCTATAATGTAAGACCCCAAATACGCACTTTGGATATGGAGTTGCGGACACCAGCCCGTTATGTTCACCTCTGAGACACTGACATCATCTTTGTAAAAGGAAATGGGTTCATATTTCCCCACATGAGCCAAGTGAGTTGGCTTCGGGAAGTACCAGTGTCGCATAAACAGAGAGCCGGACGCTCGATGTCATCAGATACTACATCCACTGTGTGTGTGGAGGACACGGGTGGCATTCGTTAGTAGAGGTTGCTGGTTTTCAAAGATTTTTTTTACAGTTACAGTACCTACCATAAAAATAACCGTAATTTTCCGTAATTTTTTTTAAAAACTTTGCGCCACACTAAGAATTTCTCCTGTATCGTGGGTGCGTTTAAACTCACATATACACAAATTTGTTCCGTGCGGAGATCGAACCCGCAACACGCAGCGCAGCAGTCTAATCGCTCAACCACTTCTCTAACCGTGCCGTCAGGATTTTAAGTTGTAAGAATTTTAGGTTCTAAGAAATACAGCCCCACCATACTTTGATTTCCTCCGCCGCCGTTTAGAGAGATAAAGAAATTACACAAACTTCTACATCTTGCTTTGTGTCTTAGGTGACGTCCTATCCTAATCATCTTTATTCAGACCTCACCAACCCCTAAAACGAAATAAAACGACATCTATTTTTTAGTGTACAATAAATCAGTGAAATTAACAAGGGCTTGAAGGTCTCGCGACGTGTATAGATGGGGTGCCAGGCCTCCGCCGCAGCCTCCGTTATCAATCACCAGGCGAAATTACGGAGAGATGTAGTGCTATATGAAATTGGACTGTACACTATTCTATTTTTGTGGTTTTGTATTCAATTAGATTGTTATTGTGTTGTGTTGCTGTGTTTTCAGGACAGCATAATATACTTTCATACTGTTTTTTTTTTTATTATTATAAATGGGCTTGCTCTTGACTTCAATCTTGCCCTAAGAGCAGAAATGATGTCGACGATGAGCTTACCCAGAAGAAGCCTGTTTACTCGCGACTTAAACAGATTAGGGTTATATGTACTCGGAAAAACCGACGCAGGCAGGGAATTCCACTCCTTGTCTGTGCGCATAATAAAGGACTTAGCAAAGCGCTTCGTTCGAATGTGTGGAACGTCGACTAGGTATCGGTGATAACCTGCAGTACGTCTAGTCTCCCGATGGAAGAAGGGAGATGGTGGGATCAGCTCGTGGAGCTCCTGCGCACACTCTCCGAAGTACAGTCTGTAGAAGACCGACAGACATGCGACTTTGCGACGGTGGGTAGGTTCAATCGTTTCAAACAATGCATTTTTTATTTATTGAATACTAGTTACAGTATTAGCTTATCCAAAAAATCTCTTCCATTCAATCATTTTACGTTAAAAATGGTAACCCTTTTGGGGGGGGGGGGGGAAGTCATCAAATAACCCCTTCCGCTTTGACCAGAGTGTCAGACTTCTACGGACTAAAAACCACCCATGTTCCTTCTTAGCCCTTGTGCCGAGGCCGCGATATCTCTTTCGAACAACCAGTAGCCCCGATGGGAATGGTGACCACCCTAGGGTTAATATCCATATTATTATGGTAAAGGAACGTGAACTTGTATGATATGAATCACAGACCCCAACTGTTGATACCATTTAAAAAGATTCACGAATGCTGCTAAGCAGAATGCTTGCAAAATCAAGTAAACAATCCCCCAGTTGCTTCCCAGTCAATCAATACTATTCCCAGAATTGACATCGAACAACAATCATCAATGGCTTGAGCAAACAATCTTCTGTTGGCTCACACAATATTGACTCTTCGCTCAACGACTCGTAAGGTCATAACGCAACAATATGTGTGGACTGTTCGTCGAACGTAGTGCATTCCTGAGACCTCCGTAACTTGTAATTGGGTCGTCTGTGTAGCCACTGGTTGTTCTTGATCGGGTTACATTGTTTGAATGGCTGAATTGATGTTAGATCGGCTTGATTGGGTAAGAATGAAAGTGAAATCCAGCTGGGTCAGAAACGGATAACAGAATAATTATATGATTTGACCTGAAATAGTTTTAGTAAATATAAATGTTCCTGGCTCCTATCGTCGTATGGGCTCTTGGAGATATTATCACAGGTAGGTACTGCAGAATCCCGTCGAGGCTGTGGGTTGATCGAAAGAGATACCGCAGCCTCGACAAAAAGGGCTAAGAAGGAACATGGGTGGTTTTTAGTCAGTAGAAGTCTGACACTCCCTTCCGCTCTGCCCAGAGCGGGAGGGGTTATTTGATGATTTGCCACCTCCCAAAAAGAAAAGGTAGGTACTGAAGAATCGCAGTTTTAGTATAGTGGTCGCAAGATCTACTTCTGATCATCAGGTCCTGGTGGTCCAATACCTAAGTAGACTCTCGTTCCCGTCGGGGCCGCGGTATTTTGTACTAGATTACGTGGCCTCGGCACAAGGGCAAAGAAGGAACATGGGTTCGGTTTTTAGTCAGTAGAAGTCTGACACTCCCCTTCGCTCTGCCCAAGAGCGGGGAGGGGGTCATTTGATGATTTTCCACCCAGCAAAAAAAGGGGACTTTTATTTCTTTCATTTTTTGATATTTTTAAATGTTTTGAAATATTGCTTTTTCAAAGAAATACTTAAAAAATAAATAAAGAATTACAAATTGCACCTCAAAAAGCACTTACACGTAATCTATTCACTCTACATGTTTTTTTTCCGGATTTAATAACAAGTCAATTTGGTCTTCTACGGTTTTCCGTCTGCATTATTCGTCGAGTGAATTCAATTTTCCCTGAACCCAACAATCTGTGGCTGATGAAAAGAATTTAATAGCAGCAATGTAAAGCCAAGCTTAGAAAATAACTAGATATTTTCTATGCTCAGCTCTTCTAGGAAATACTGACTTTTAGTGATGTTTTTTCTTGCAGTCTAATTATTGTTCGGTTTCTAGTTGGTAATTTATGTTGGTTGGTTAATCTAATAACAAAATTCAGTAACATAATATAATATACGAATATTATTATACCTACCCTGAGTAATAATAATCCTAACTATCCTAACTAATAATATTATAAATGCGAAAGTAACTCTGTCTGTCTGTCTTTCTGTCTGTCTGTCTTTGCTTCACGCCTAAACTATTGAACCGATTTGTGTGAAATTTGGTACAGTCATAGTTTGGAACTTGAGAAAGGACATAGGATAGTTTTTTTTTTTTTCGCGAGATAACCAAAAATCTGCCGGAAGTCCACGCGAACGAAGTCGCGGGCAAAAGCTAGTATTATATAATTGTATATGAAGTAAAAACCATAACAGTTAAAATATAGTTAATGTTCTATTTATTAGAAAATAAATTAGAAATAATAACTTTTCAAGAAAAAATAAAACCGACTTCAACAAAAATAAAAGACAAAAAAGTAAAAAATAAACTTTAGAAGAAAAAATCTGCTTCTGAAGTCGGTGGCAAAAAAAAACGAAATCAAACAAAAGTCCGACTTCGGACGCTGATTTTTTCTTCTAAAGTTTATTTTTCACTTTCATGACTTTTTTCCTAACAACTAACAAAATACATAAAAATATCGATAGATTCGGACACGGACAAAAAATTATTATTTCTATCTAATAGAAATAATAACTTTTCAACAAAAAAAAACCGACTTCAACAAAAATTAAAGACAAAAAAAGAACTGAATAACAAAATGCTAAGATCCCTACTCCTTTATAGCACCACCCACGTCTAATCATCTCGATTCAAAATGGCCTCGCCCTTTCCTCATAATATACATGTTCGTTCCACACTTTCATACGGGTATCGGACACGAATGTTTGCACAAATACCTCGTGGCGACAATAATATTGTGACCAATATGAACAATATATCATAACGAAGTTTAACTTCGGTCACTGTGGTTTACTCCACTTTGTGCCCGTCACTTAAACGCTCTGACGAAATTAAACGGTGACCACTATTCGTTTTATGTGTTTTGTTGTGTAATTACTAGGACAATAGAGACGTGTGTGTGTGTTTTGATGTGAATAGAGTTTATTATGCAGCGTTTAATTCAGTTTAGTTCTTAGTGGTTACATGTAATTATTTATGATTTTATGCAATGATTCTGCCAAATAGGTAAAATCTCCAAAATCCACTGCTGGTTCCACTTTGAAAGTTAGTTTGTGACTCGATAGGTAGCGCCGTATGAAGGTCACGGGGCTCCAACATTTTCTTTTAATTTGAAATTTCCAAAACCCCATTTGGTGGACGATATAGTCAAGAGCGTGGGAAATTGATGTATGAGAGACACACAGGGCAGACAAGCGTGGTAGAACAAAGGGGAGGTATCCCAACTGTGGGTGATCACGACCTGAAATGATGAAGAATCACATGCATATCCACCTTGAGCTTCAATAAAACCCACGTCCCTTTTTTCAATAATTACAAGATACCATTTTCAAATAAAATACCTGCCAAATAAAATGTATTAACATAGGTTCTTAATAAACGTACAGTGAAAGCATGTTTATCACGCTAATTAGCTAATTACGAACGATTGTGTCGAAAACTTAATTAGGTAAGGTCCCAGCCCTTAATTAAAATACTCATAAACGAAATAATAACGCGACTGGTGTTACGAATATGTTTGTATGTGTTTATATAATTATTTTTATTGTAGCTTATCCAGGGCTCAGTAATTTTAATATTTTGTTGATTTTCTTGTAAAATTATGGCGATCAAAGATCATAATAAACAATAAATTTAATAAACAAGATCGAAAACGTGCCTTAAATTTATGACAATCTTTGTCAATCTTTCTTTCTTTCTTATGTTTTCTTTTTAGGTCTTTTTTATCGATTTCTTTTGTCCTGTGCGAGACCAATAAATACTTTTTCACATTTTAAAAAACAAAAAAAAAAAATTGTTACACTTATCAAAATAAGTTATTTTTGTACCTATCTTTGAACTTTTAATGAGTTTTTAATTTTTTCTAAAAAACTTCTAATGATTAATTTAATTCAATAATACTTATACGTACTTCAACAAAACGGGGTTTGTCCTGGATACACTACTCGTCGAGGAGGTTCCTCTTGCTAGAGCACTGACTAGCCGTTAAGACTCGTTTTTGATGGTAATGTATGAGGTAGAAGTATTCTATCAGTGTTAACTTTTTGACCTTGAGGTAGCCTAGGTTAGTCCTCATCGGCCAAGCCTTTTCCCAACTATGCTGGCGTAGGCTTCCAGTCTTACCGGATGCAGCTGATTTATATTTTGTGTATGTAGCGACTGCCTATCTGATTCTGATCTCCAAAAGATTGTGTAGTATTTTTTTTTACTTTTTATGTAAAAATAAAATAAATAAATAAATGCCACTGTGACGTCTAACAGGGAAGAATGGTAAAAAAACGTGTTGCGCCGACCCCAAACATAATGGGATGATGATAAACAGAAAGATGATGATTATTATAAACATTTTTTACACAAGGTACCAAAAAGAGCATACCAGCGCAATATATACAGGGTGTGTGCGGTGTCAGCGGCCGGAGATCAAGACACCGCCCACCAGGAAATGAAGCCGACTTAGAGCCACCACGTTATTATACCCTGGTATCTACACAATGTTGCTGTAAAGAGATATAAGGAAAATATTACGATTTCCCGCACTGATTTGAGAAATCTTGCCGGTCATAAAAATGTATTTCGTTTTGAGATTGTCAATTTTCCAAGATGGATTAAGTTTAGGCCTCCTTCACAGTATCTGGCTCTGTATCCCTGTTATATAATACTTAAATGTTGCGTAAGAAATTATCAGCCAAATAAGATCTGTCCCGTCAAAATATTCCATAAAACCTACAAGATTGATATAAATAAATATAAATAAAGCCTTTATTTCCCAAAGTAACAATATACATAATTCCATATCGTTTTTCATGCAAATTACAATACCAATTCATATTAAACCATAATTACATTTTACAGGTACGTACTTAGTTATATTCAATTAATTAATACATTTTTAACCGACTTCCCAAAAGGAGGAGGTTCTCAATTCGATTGGTATGTTTTTATATCACATTTACATTATTTTATATTTATATTTTGATTAAACAATATTTTAATTATTTTATACTTTTTATATTATTATTTAGATATTATTTTAAATTCATGCTTTCATTTAATATTAAATAAATGATTAAATTACATTTTTTGAATCATAATTATTACAATAATTACAACTACAATCACATATTTCTACACATTGACATTTCTAAGTACTAAGTTATATTAAAATTATTACATTTTCGGAATACTTTGTCACATTATAGGTACAAAATTAAATATACTATTGGGCTACCCATTTCTGGGTGTAGGCCTCCTCCAACTCTTTCCAGTGCTGTCTGTCTTGTGCTTGGCGAGTCCATGTAGATCCGGCTACTTGGCAGATGTCGTCACTCCAGCGCCGCCTAGGTCGGCCGCGTGGGCGTTTGGCTTCGTAGGGATACCAATGTAATATCCTTTCGCTCCATCTATTATCGGTAACTCTAGCTGTATGTCCAGCCCATCGCCTTTGTTATTGATCGAATGTATTTGTTTTTCTTCCTATCCTTCAGTTTTATACCTAACATACTTCGCTCTGCGGCTCTTTGGAACACGTTAATCTTTTGTAGAGATTGATATAGACATCAATAAATATGAGCATAATATGATTAAAGTTATTGAATAAATTATAAAGATGCTAAATGGTCATACATACGTAACCGACTATGGATCTTCTATACCAGAGGCGTAACATACGCTTCGTAATGCCAGACAAAAAGTTGTCTCTCTCAACTCCCTTATTACACCGAAATTGTAAAATCAACACAAAACACAGGCGCCCTGTCATTTACCGCCAGTAACAACATTTCACGTCATTCATTTATCAGATTACAACAAAAAAACACAACTACACGATGAAAACAAATAAAAGCGAAGTTTTGTGAAGTTACCTTCACGATGCCTCGAACCGTATCTCGTGAAGCGACCATTTTCAAACCAATTCACCTAGAGCTCCCAGGATTTCTGCACTCCCCGTAATTTCGTCCCGTCTTTTTATCGGTAAGAGGGAAAGGGGAGGTCTTAATAAGGTTGTCGTTAATCATATATTATTCAATATCGTTTCCCCCATTACCTTTGCCTTTTCCTATATTTTTGTCACCATTAACTTTTAAAGGTAGAAGGTTTAAAGCGGGTACAGCTGTTTGATGGTTCCCGTTGATGATCATTATCATTGTTTTTATTAGCAAACTTGAGTTCATCAGGTATAATAATTTTATAGGATTAATGATTTTTTGATGACATGCTTCTAGCGTTATATTTTATTAACCTGTTGCTGCTAATTCCGACCAACAATAAGCCTACTTTGTCACGGCAAATATTACCCAAAAATAAGTCGATTAAATTATCTCAAACTGTCATAACCGTTATTTAAACTTCTTTTATCGTCTAGTTAACTTTCGCTTAGTTTTCTGTGAACACATCCCCAAACTGCGCATAAAACTTGATGTTTAGAAAAGTGCGAGTGAAGTGATAAAAAAAGTTTCGCCAGGTTTACGACGAACATCAAACTATACGTACCAGGCGTTATGATGCAGAAAGAACTATTAAGATATCAGTGGAAAGGTGCTCACTGGTTGTGACGTAGTAGATGAAAATTACTGTTTTTAAAGAAGGGTAGGTACTTAATAATTATTAATCTGTCTTATTGAGCTGTCTCTTCATCCTGTTAACCGTATTTTTTAACATTACACCTGAAATAAATTTTCAAGTGATTATAAAAGTATGAGAATCGAGGCTTTCTTACCAAGAAGTACAATATGTGTAAAGTATCAGCAATTTTATGTTATTTTCCATACATTTCTATGTCTGTATATTATAAGAGCTCATTACAGACCGCGCATTATTTCAGAAGCGCGTCGTGTTGCCGACAGCCGGAAATAAAACCGTGCCGCGGTGTCGTCGCGTTCGACACTAACCGAACTCATCATGAGCATATTATTCGAGGAACTGCACGGAAGTTATGGTATCCTGGTACTCATCGATCATGTTGGCGTTTTAGTTTTGAAGTTATGACCCACTTTACTCGTTCATATTTTAGCTTACACAAAGTTTAATAGCTATTTATTCACGGGGAGTAAGGCACAGATTACTAATTGAGTGTGCATTTGAGACCCGACGCGAAGTGAAGGGCCGTGAACCACACGAGTTTAGTAATCTGTACTTACCCTCGAGTGAAATATACTCCTTTATACTACACTTAGCTTGTTTTTCGCTTTTCCACTGCATAAATATTTCATATTCCTTCATTATATTTCATCTTGGATTTTCCAGGCAAGAGATTACTAACAATGTCTTTAGCATCTGCTATTATGTCAGGTGGAGTTGTTGTTAATAAATTGCTATCATTTTCACTTGAATCACTCATTTTAACTTGTGGTTTACACCTCCAAACTTTAAACTTTACCAAAAAAATGTCTACAAAATACGTCAACCAACAACAAGTCTTTTTTTTTTTTAGCGCGTCAAACAGTTTTCGCACCAAAAGACGTTAAAAAGATAAAAACGCCCCGTTTCACAGGTTCCAACTTACGCGCGTGTTAAAGCGAGAGAGTGTTATAAATCTCTCGCTCTACCGCATAGAGGTTTGAAAGCCGGCCATATCGGAATGTATGATAGCTATGCTTTAAAAGTGCAAGTGGCCAGTACTTTTTATGGTAAAATTAAATTGTTTGATTGCCAACGTCATCAAGACTTAAAAAAAAAACAAAACCCGTTAGTAATGAACGCATTACTACCCTGATTTTCAGGGTAGTAATGAACAGCTTTTAAGCCTTTTAGTGGGGTAGTACTGGTACACTTACTAAGCAAGTGTAGTATAAACATTAGTGATTGGATGAAGTATTTAGATATTACATTAGAACAATGGAAAATTCATGGGAGTAAACCTCATGACCTTATGGAATTGATACTGCCATTGTGGAAGGAAGTAATTTTCCTCCTAAAATAAATCACGGTCTGATTGCCATCTAGGTTAATCTTAACGAGGAAGTTTTCTTACGCCATTATTTTGTTTTCTTTTAACCTTTTATATCAAAAGAAATTCTCGAAGAAAAGAAAAAAAGTATATTTTTAATGTAATAGTCTCTCAATCATCAAATGACTCTTCCCGTTCTAGGCGGAGCGGAAGGGAGTGTCAGACTTCTACTGACTAAAAACAACCCATGTTCCTTCTTAGCCCTTTGTGTCCCGGGTCGCGGTATCTCTATCAAACAACCCGCAGCCCCGGCAAATATCCACTACCTTACAAAACACCTTTTTACTTCAAACTACCAGGCGAACATAAATCAAAGCAACTTTCATACCACCATCCTTTACTTCAAGCCTCACATTTCCCCCATACATTTGGCTATGTTTATTCTAACACTACAACAATGGCCTCGTGAAGTGTTCCGGGCTCACGTAGCAGCAATGTAACCGCTATACAGCTAGAACGTTGAACGCTGTTGAACGTTTAAACAACTACGTTTACCGTCGGCAAGGGAGCGTTCTGTTTGTAACTAGACTTGTGGTTTAGAATTCTGAAAGTAGTGTGCTATGTAAATGATATGTTGTGAGTGAAAATAAGAATCTCGTTGGTCTAGATAGTTGAATATACAGGCGAGATGTGATCTAATTTATCAAAATAGCGCATTTTATTTGGATTCCTTTAATTTTTCTATACGCCATTGGACAACCATTGACAATGAGAGATGTGGTTAGGTTTTTTTCTTTTTATTGTAGTTTTGTCAGCATAGACTTTTCCAACATCAAACTCTCTGTACGTCCTGCATCCCGAAGATTCCGGAGACCTACACTAAGTCATCAGTTCTCCATCTACGGTCTTCTCTTCAGAGCAACTTTACCCTCTTCGAGCATCAAACCCCGCACACTGCCACTCGAATTTGCCTAGTTACTATTCGGTCAAAATCAGTTATCGGATGTCAAGTCTCCGTACCAGAAGTTCGAAGTCATGTGGAACAAGCAAGTGGACCTACCAGAAGCTGTGCCCACTTGTTGAATTGCAGCTTTCTCACTTCCACGTAGAGGAGGAGATTTACGTCCAGCAGTAGAAACATTATAGAGTGGCTATTATTGCCACCAACAGCCTTATTTCACCCACTCAGAATAGGCTTTCCTAACATGTTATGGTACCCTGGTCTGTGTTAATCTCAACCAGGTCATTCGTCACCATTCTCTTTTTTTTGGGTGGTTGGAAATCATCAAATGGCTCCTCCCGCTCTGGGCAGAGTGTGAGGAGTGTCAGACTTCTACTGACTAAAAACCACCCATGTTCCTTCTTAGCCCTTTGTGACGAGGCCGTGGTATCTCTTTCGACCGCCAACGGCGGAACAACCCGTAGCACCGACAGGCATCACCAACAGCCTTATTTCACCTACTGAGAATAGACTTTCCTAACGTGCCATGTTTTCCTGGTCTGTATAAATCTCGACCAAGTCATTTTCCTCTTACCGTTTTTCGGCAACCATTTACTGAGAAAGGTTCTATGGGCTATGAGCAAAGTTGAAAGAACCAAAACATCCATCCTCACAGGTAAAACCATAGCACATCGGTAGTCTAGAGACACGTGCTCTGCACATCGTGTATGTTTCTCGTATTTTTCAGTTATGTTTATGTGTGGCGCCGTAGCACGCGACCAGAATAGATTGACTCCGTATAAATCTTCGCACGGACCGGAGTATTGGTGAACTGCTGGAGATTATGGTAAATGTCGGAGATATTGCGTCTATGCGCGCGGTTTGCCACATTTTTATTTGGATGTGATGAGTTCGTTTTATGTGTTGGGGTGTTTTGTTTTGACGGTTTCGTGTCTTTATTGGTCATCATCATCATCATCATCAGCCTATAATGTTCCCACTGCAGGGACTCAGGCCTCCTCTCTAGGAGAGGGATGGGCTATACCTAATCCACCACGCGGGCCCAGTGCGGATTGGCAGATGTCACATGTCTTCGAATTTTTTGGTTCTAAGACATGCCGGTTTCCTCACGATGTTTTCCTGCACCGTTTTGAGAGCAGCGGTGATGAAATAAATTACACAAAGTAATGCGCCTGCCTGGGTTCGAACCCACGACCTACTGTTCGTAAGTGCTCTGTCTTTATTGGTAGATAGTGATAATGGCTGGACTTGGTTTCCCAGGGTTTGGAGTATAAATACGTAATAATAGTACATTATGGTACAAGTGTATAACGTTGGTGATTACCGCAGAGGCGCCATTGAGACCCGAGCCGTCAGGTGAGGGTCTTAAGAAAGCCGAGGACGGTAATCATCAATACACACGTATATCATACGACGTTTTTCAACACACTTGTGAAGAAAATAATACTAAAAAGTCATCTTCAACAGTTGAAACAAGTTCTATTTTTTTTTCCACAATAGCGGGAAAAATTAATGCGCGCGCATCTACAGTTCTACCAACTTCAACAGATAAAACAAGTTTTTTTTTTTTTCACAATAGCGGAAAAAATTAATGCGCGCGTGTTATATCTTTTTAATTATTTTTGTAATTTTAGCACTGTTTTTAATTGTTCAAGTATATAAAATTGAGATTTCCTTGATTCAGACCAAAATATCGTAGCAACGTCGGCTGTCAGATGTCAAGTGACAATGACGTAGGGCGACGTTGAGTCAAGTATATTGTTGATTTAATAATCACCGAAAATATCTTAAAAACAAAGGTTCTAATTTCAAATAAACCTAATTTACATTATTCAAATGATATATTATATCCCGACGTATTTTATAGAAGTAGCTTTTATTGTAGCTTAAAAGACTCGGTTTCCGAACCACAAATACTATTGTGGTATTTGGAATAGTCAAGTTAAATGTTTATTTATTATAAGTTTCCAATAAATTATATAGTTATTATTAAAAGATACTTATAATGTTTCCTACATTTTATCTTGCAATTTTAATAAATTAAATAGTTTCAATCAATTCTCTGAACTATCGGTTGATATTCATATTTTATCTGATAGTCGTAAAGATTACAAATAAAAACATATTATATTGCTAAATTAACTTAAGACATTTTAAAATAGTTTCACTACATAGGATTTGTTAATTATTATTTATGCTATATTTAGCTATAATGAATAACCATTTGCCATTGGTTTATTATGGCGGTAGTCGTTGATGTACTTTTTAATATTTGACGGTTATAAAAGTAGAAGTACCGCTAATTCAGGTTGACTTACGCTGCAACTGTTGAAGGATAAAGACAGACCCAAAGTAGTATATAAATTGTGTATAGAAAGGATTAAGTTTAATATTGTGGCCTAGTTGTGAAGATACCAAATGTGTAAAAGCTGAAACCTATTTGTATTACTCTAAAGGATCTACAATGTTCATGTAAGTTTATTGATATTATGCTATGAATATTACTGATGACTATGTGTTAGAAATATGTACTATAATATGGTTCATATTGATTGTTGTTTATGTAAACTGATAAATTGCTGTAATTTGAGACAGTCCAAGACAATGTCAGGTTGTCTTTGCTTATTACTTTAAAATGTTCCCGTGGAGTTTCTTGTCCATTCTTCTCCACGAAGACTAGGAACCTAGCGAATGGAATCGGGTTGATGTAGTTGACAAGACCAAAAGAAATAAAATGAATAGTCTTGTCTTTTGTGCTTTTACTTCATAAAACCCCTGTTCCCAACACACATTTCTTTAGAGGTACTTTCGAACACAGTAAATAACTAGTAATCATCCTGACAAGTTTAATAATTGGTGGATATTAATACATATACATATAGATTTACATACACTTTCTAACATCAGAAGTGGGACAGTCTCTGGCTCTCTGATATAATTTCTAATGGTCTTCCTGTTTTATTTTCATGATCAATGCTGGAGCTGCTGCTGGTGTGATGATGAAAGCTGTGACGCCGATAGCTTACCGCCTCGACTTGGCTATGATGAGAACGTCGACAGCACGTACTCCGACAGCGAGATTGAGAAGCTGCTGGAACCACTTGGCAGCCAAGCCATGGCTTAAATCAAGCAGCAATACGAATTAGCTAATAACGGTAAAGGCCTTTAGAGGCTTTGTTTTATTTTAATTTATTTATTCTCTAAAAACGTAGTAATAAAATATCCTAGAAACTGTAAAAATAAAACTAGAATTATGTAGGAACTTGTCGATTCAAAGTTAAGCTTCTTTCTAAAAGTTTTTAATGTACCATAGACATCAAAAACTTGTAATGAAAATATTTATAAATTTTTCGTAATGCGAAGCATTACCCTGGCTTGGTTAGTACCCCCAAATTCATGCAGATTGTTAGTTTTCACGAAACATTAAATAATACAATAAAAGATAAATAAGTATCTCATCTTCAATTCAATTAATGAGATTATGGGATTGGAGATATTCAAATATCTGACGTTATTTTTGAGCCTCGTTTGTAAATAGTATTAATGACAATGTCAATATTTGTTTCCTTGATAATTCTGGTTCTCGCAAAATAAATATTGTGAATATAATGTATAAACG
This sequence comes from Diarsia mendica, assembly GCA_949316265.1. Classification (NCBI taxonomy): domain Eukaryota; kingdom Metazoa; phylum Arthropoda; class Insecta; order Lepidoptera; family Noctuidae; genus Diarsia; species Diarsia mendica. Next base: position 23,904,191 of record OX438892.1, read on the forward strand.
TTACGTAATATGAAGTTTGAAACTACAATAAAATTCTAATACGATCTAAATAGATAAGATTGAATCATATAACGAGGGTAGAATTTTTTAATTTCTCGAAACCCATGTATGGGTCGGTCGGTCTAACTGGGTTAATCAAACAAGATCTTAAAAGTTAGAATGTAACTACATTATATACAAAGCCTAATTATTGTCTAGTCTAATAGATAAGTTTAAAAATTTGTAGGTGAACTACAAGTTACTATTTAAAGATATGAGAGATGTATTATTATCGGCCATGAGAAATTGTCACAATTATAAAAAAAAAGAGAAAATTTCCACAAATCGAGTAAAAATAATTGTTCGTGATTTTAAGCCCTATTTCCTTTGTACACATAGTAATAGTTTTTCAATTATCGCAATATTCTATTCCATCTAGAATAAAAAAATAAAAAAAATAATCTAGACGTTAAATGTGAAAGATAGGGTGAACTTTTACTTCGTTGCTTGTAATATTCATTACAAGTATTATTGTCATAAAAATATTTTTCGACTATTTAATAAGCAAGTGTGACGATTTTATCACCTTGAAATACTAAAGTGTACAGAAGTACACTTTCGTATTTCAAGTAATTCAAATGATTCAAATTGAGATTTTGTTTTGTAAACTTCTTACAACCCAAAAACCTTTCATAACTGTCACGACAAACAGTTTTAATTTTTATTTACACACAAACGGTGAAATGGACAAAATGTCACTTTGTCCTGTACAGAGATTAGTTTCCCAACATTTCTAAAGGACACAGATTATGGCCGAAGTTCCATATAAAAGGTTACGTCTCCTTTCTAAACAAAAAAAAAAAAAAAAAAAAACTTGATGTAGTACCTTAATGAAGAAATTTAATATTTTACTACTTATATGTATCAAGTGGATAAACAATAAATTTATGTGATGTAATAAATAAAAACATCATACTTATTAATTATAATTTGGTGTGACAAGGTAGGGTTACTGATAGTTCCCTTTTGGTTGTGCATTGGGTTGATAAGAATATAACTTTTATGTTTAATCAATACAAAAGACTTTTTGATTAATACGAAAACATGTCTAAAAAAAAAAAACTAATACAATTAAGTATATTAGAACTTCAAAGCTCAGGGGTTTCCTCATCAAGAATAAACAATAATTCACTTGCTGATAATTTAAATTAAACAATAAAAAAAAACGTGTTTATGAAAACGCAGAAATTAACGTACAACTAATTTGAGAATAAACGATTACAATAAAAACACAAATGTCTAATAGCTATTAACCAGCCAAGCAAACACTGACACAAACCAAAAGTGGGTTCCATTTTTTTTACTAGATGTGGCAATACATGGCAAAATACTAATTAAGTTGTATTGCCAATTGAGTATTTTTATTATTTAATATTACCAATGTGATAATTATTCATTTAAATGATTACCTATTTGTTTAAACTTGGTTAGGTAGGTTAAACCCTTCGGGGATTACAAGGCGTGATATTAATCTAAAAATTTAAGATAATAATGTTAAAACAATAATAATCTGTATTTATTATGGAATAGTACAAAATGGTAAACTAGATTCGCAATGATATTGTCAGATTGACCGAGCGGTGACTGTTTGGTGATGTAAATGAGATTGTATGATTCAATGGTTAGAGTATACTATTGATTACGATCTGGGTACATTTAAAAAAATGAAAGTCAAAGAAACAGTACACGATAAAGTCATAGATATGTGGACAGAAATTTTGATGTGTTATTTAAAATGAAACAATAATTATTGTAAATTCTAAGGACAAGCTACGATTTAGGCCAGGTGAAATGGTCTATGAGAATGCTATTGTTGAAGACGCTATTTAAGTCTCTAAATTTTTTATAACAACTATTGCACCTGGTTAATCAAATGATTAAATGACTTATAACTTACGACTTATTACTCATGCCTTATAAAAAAAAGGATGGCTGTGGCTGTGCCTTATAAAAAAATGTGGCTGTGCCTTATAAAAAAATGTGGCTGTGCCTTATAAAAAATAAAAAAGGTGGCTGTGCCTGTGGCTTATAAAAAAAGGTGACTGTGCCTGTGGCTGTGCCTTATAAAAAAAGGTGGCTGTGCCTGTGCCTTATAAAAAAAAAGGTGGCTGTGCCTGTGTCTGTGCCATTAATATACCATTTTAAAACCAAAGAATTTGATTGCCAGAAATGTACTTCAAGGACAAGGTACATAGCAAAATGACCATGTTATATCTTATTGAAAAATGTATAAAGATAAATAACTCTTTATTTTTTATGTTTTGTGATTGATGAATTGTTTTATCAAAAAATGTACTTCGAGAACGAAGTACATATCAGAATGGCCGTGTTATATCTTTTTAATTATTTTTGTAATTTTAGCACTGTTTTTAATTGTTCAAGTATATAAAATTGAGATTTCCTTGATTCAGACCAAAATATCGTAGCAACGTCGGCTGTCAGATGTCAAGTGACAATGACGTAGGGCGACGTTGAGTCAAGTATATTGTTGATTTAATAATCACCGAAAATATCTTAAAAACAAAGGTTCTAATTTCAAATAAACCTAATTTACATTATTCAAATGATATATTATATCCCGACGTATTTTATAGAAGTAGCTTTTATTGTAGCTTAAAAGACTCGGTTTCCGAACCACAAATACTATTGTGGTATTTGGAATAGTCAAGTTAAATGTTTATTTATTATAAGTTTCCAATAAATTATATAGTTATTATTAAAAGATACTTATAATGTTTCCTACATTTTATCTTGCAATTTTAATAAATTAAATAGTTTCAATCAATTCTCTGAACTATCGGTTGATATTCATATTTTATCTGATAGTCGTAAAGATTACAAATAAAAACATATTATATTGCTAAATTAACTTAAGACATTTTAAAATAGTTTCACTACATAGGATTTGTTAATTATTATTTATGCTATATTTAGCTATAATGAATAACCATTTGCCATTGGTTTATTATGGCGGTAGTCGTTGATGTACTTTTTAATATTTGACGGTTATAAAAGTAGAAGTACCGCTAATTCAGGTTGACTTACGCTGCAACTGTTGAAGGATAAAGACAGACCCAAAGTAGTATATAAATTGTGTATAGAAAGGATTAAGTTTAATATTGTGGCCTAGTTGTGAAGATACCAAATGTGTAAAAGCTGAAACCTATTTGTATTACTCTAAAGGATCTACAATGTTCATGTAAGTTTATTGATATTATGCTATGAATATTACTGATGACTATGTGTTAGAAATATGTACTATAATATGGTTCATATTGATTGTTGTTTATGTAAACTGATAAATTGCTGTAATTTGAGACAGTCCAAGACAATGTCAGGTTGTCTTTGCTTATTACTTTAAAATGTTCCCGTGGAGTTTCTTGTCCATTCTTCTCCACGAAGACTAGGAACCTAGCGAATGGAATCGGGTTGATGTAGTTGACAAGACCAAAAGAAATAAAATGAATAGTCTTGTCTTTTGTGCTTTTACTTCATAAAACCCCTGTTCCCAACACACATTTCTTTAGAGGTACTTTCGAACACAGTAAATAACTAGTAATCATCCTGACAAGTTTAATAATTGGTGGATATTAATACATATACATATAGATTTACATACACTTTCTAACACGCGCATCTACCAAGTTATCTATGCAGGCGGGAAAACACGGAACTAAAATAAATGTACTAAGTTTGACGTAGCGATGCATTTTTTCTTGACCAGTGGCGCCACTACTGTAACAATGACGATCGGCCATAGACTAAAAGAATGTGGTTTCACTATTTTTGACTTTTCGCGGATAATAGAGTTTTAGCCACGGACAAAATGGGTTTTTTTTTTCTTTATTACAGAGAAAACAAAAGTTATATTATTTGAGTGAAAGATTCATTTATTAAAAACGTATACGTTGAAATTATCTATTTAAATTCAAATTTGCATGAAATGGGGAAGCACTAGGTACATTAATTTATTTTTACCATTGAACACGATCTTTTTTGTATCGAAACTTTTTTTTAAATATAGCAACTCAACCAATAAAATTTAAAAAAAAACCTATAACTCACTAGTGAATAATAGCAATGAAAAAGTCACAGTTTGATTATAGGTGTCATTACGTGCCTAATTGCGGTGAAATTATAGCCACTTTATGAGCAAGTGTGTTGAAAAAACTTTAAACTTTGATACATTATTTTCAGTGGCTTATGTCAAATAAATTTTTCATCAACGCTATCACTAATAGAATGGCTAAATGTTCTCTCAGATCTGTCAAAGGTATTTAGGCTTATCCATCAAGTATTTCTCAGTAGAAGTCAGAGATTTTTTATTTACTCTTTACTAAACTTTAACCCCCTTATTAATAAAAAAAAGTTAAGCCTGCTTAAACTTACGCTTGGTTTATCTCGCATGCCGTCCCTTTCATTTGAATATTTTTGAAGTGAGACGGCATGCGAGATAAACCAAGCGTAAGTTTAAGCAGGCTTAACTTTTTTTTATTAATAAGGCCGTAAGATGTTCTTATCTTGCCCGCCGGGGCCGCGGATTTTTGTACCAGATAACGTGGCCTCGGCGCAAGGGCAAGGAAGGAACATGGGTTCGGTTTTTAGTCAGTAGAAGTCTGACACTCCCCTTCGCTCTGCCCAAGAGCGGGGGGGGGGGTCATTCGATGATTTTCCACCCACCAAAAAAAAAAAAGATGTTCTTATCTCAACATTATATGGACCACAGGGTTGATTTTTACCCGACTACGTCAAAGCCAAAGGAGGGTTATGATTTTGACTGGCTATGTATGTATGTATGTTTGTATGTATGTATGTGAGTATCTTCATCTTTTCCCTCATAGCTTCTAATCTACTTATCGGAACTCGACATATGAGATATCGTTAGAACCCTCCTAATTGTCCGCTGAATATAGCTGGTTACGTGACGTGTCACAAAACGATATGACGACCTCTAGCGGACAAAAAGTAAGTGTTCAAAAATAAAAATGGAGATAAATACTCCGTGTTTGGTATCATTTGAAAGGGCCTCACTTGTAAATTTCCAAAATATGACTCAAACTTAAAGTGACGCCCTCTAGCGGACAAAAAGTCAGGTGTAAAAAAAAAGTAAAAACCTAAAACCCGACTTGGACAAAAAAAAAACGATGCTGAAAAAGTATGAAACAAGATTTTCAGGATAGAACAAAAAGAAAAGCCGTAGTCTCACGTTATAGGTACCAACCTAAACACTTTAATACCGTGTGACTACGGCTTTTCTTTTTGTTCTATCCTGAAAATAATAATAATAATAATATTCCACAACTATCACACAACGCCATCTAGTCCCAAGCTAAGCAGAGCTTGTGTTATGGGTACTAGACAACTGATAAACATACTTATATATTTCTAAATACATACATATTATAGATAAATTACACCCAGACACAGAACAAATGATCGTGCTCATCACACAAACATTTGTCCTGGGTGGGAATCGAACCCACGACCACCGGCATAGCAGTTAGGGTCACTAACCACTAGACCAACAGGCCAGTCAAATCTTGTTTCATACTTTTTCAGCATCGTTTTTTGTATAATGTTGTTGGCTAGACTCTTATCACACATTGGATTGAAGACATAACTGTCAACATGTATTGTGTTTGCATTATACATATAAGGTGGAAAGGATTCCGACACAAAAACGGTTACATAGAAATCACTCATCATCATCATCGTGATGTAGTCCCATTCTATTTCTTTCTTCTTCTAATCTCCCCTGTCAGATGTCACTACATCATTACTCCTTTCCACATAGAAATTGCTCATCGGTAATTAAAAAATAGAGAAAAAGAAGATGAGATTTTTCATGTTATTTTTGCACCATTGACTTTTTATAGGTTTTCCTGTAATCTATATAAGCGTAATTCAAGTAAGTAAGTGTAATTGTGTTGTAGTCTTTAATAATACTATATAAAAATATAAAGTATCTGTAATTTCAGTTTTTTTTTTTCAACATTTAGGCTCAGTAGTTTCGGAGATATGGAGGGAGTGGGAATGGTCGCACATACAGACACACGAGTGATCCTGTAAGGGTTCTATTTCTTCATTTTGAGCGGAACCTCAAATACACCGATGAAAAATGTGGGGGGTTCAGAATAATGTACCAAATACGTGTTAACCGTTTGTTCGTCAGTCTCCCTACCATCCTCTACACAAAACACACTCACAGTATTAAGATAAAGTAAACAAAATACACATGATCTACATAAAGTCATAGCGACACACATAAAACGTTACACTTGCAGGTCACGTACTGTTGCGAGCTCGCGTCGGGAGCAAGCCGGAGCCTGCAACCTTTATCTTGTGCCACATCGAGCTGTGATAACCTTCACACAAGTAGCTATGGGTTGTGTTATGCAGAATTTATAAGTTTGTTTGGTATATAGTTGTCTATTTAGAAATAGAGAAAATCCAAAAAAAGAGAAGACATGTGTTGCCGATGGGCGCAAGTATAAAAAGGTCTGTACACAGGTAGTGCCTTACCTTAAAGTCTGACCTCCAGTCTTAATTAACAAGAAGTATTGTATTACAAAATACTTGCTTGGTTGTGGTCAGATATGCAGTCCCTCTCTGTAAAATACTGGTATCAGCTACATTCGGTGCAACTGTTAGCCGTCACCAACATCGTTGGGAAAAGGCTTGGCAGATTATGAGTGAATTCATGTAAGCCAATCACTGAACATTGCAGCCTAAGTTTTCGTAATAAGTATGCACATTAAATCAAAACAGAGCAAAAGTCTTGTCAAGTTATAAATTAATTAATGTATCCCTTCTCAAGTAAATTAATTTAACTTTTAAAGTTTTGACCTAGATGGTGCAGCATTTACGTTTTAAATTAATAGAGGTCGATTGATTGACACATAATTGTTGAACACGATTCAAGCCATATTGGCGCCCCAACAGGGACTAAATAGTGCCAAATTGTACAATGGTTTTTGAAGCATCGCAATATGATTACCTAGATTTTTAGCGTTTTTTTATAAAGACCTATAAGCTAACGTAAGTAACTTTATATATACTCTTCTTCGTCTCTCGGTTGCCTTATTGGTCTGGGGTCACAATCGCGACTGTTGAGCATTGATCCTAGGTTTGATTTAAACCAGAATCAACAGTGACGACCAGAAAAGCGTCGAGACAATGAGGTTCCAGTGTTCAACGAAGTCTCCGAGAAACAATTCAACTGTCTTGGATGTCGGAATGAAATTCTCTATTGTCTGTATGTCTGTCAACAATAAAGGCCTAAATAGCTAAATTAATGTGGTAAGAGGTTATATATATTCTTGATTGGGACATAATTATGATACATTTAACACTGTAAGATGTTCCTCTAGGATAGCTTTTGACCTCCATATGGGTGAAACCGCGTGCAAAACTTTAATAAAATTGAATCATAATATTCATTCAAACTAAAAAAAAGCACCAACCAATTCAGGACTTCAAGGAAGTTAAATTAAACAAAAGAAACTACGCAATATTCGATTAGGAGTCCTCTGATATAAAAAGTGAGTAAGAAAGCCATTTTCTAATTGTGCCCGAGCGACGTTTAAAGTGCGCACATAAAAGTACACGATTCTACTGTATCACTACTGTTATGTTCCGTACGGAACCCTCTGGTGCGTCTTTTTATTTTCTTGCGTTCCACCATTGCTTTTTAGCTTTTTTAAATCCCGTAGCTACGGTTGTGTAGTATCTAGTCACCTTCGCGTTATTAGGTCTGTGTTCTACGTAGCCTGCTACGCTTGGTGTGGTCTTTGCTACGCAGCTACGACTTGCATAGTTACTGCTACTGTTTACGTAGTCTTTGCTACGCTTTTTTCCGTTTTTATTTTACCTCCTCGAATTCATGATTTCCGTGTACCCTAGTCAAACGATTGACTTAAAATAGGTTGTGATCATTTCAACGTTAATTTGGCTTTTCTTTCTAACTTTGCAATGACACAGTTGAATCTGGGTTTTCTTCAATAAAAAGCATTCCTTATTTCAAAAAGATCGTGAGTACAAATTACTATGCGAGTCATGTTATCCGCGTCAATAAAGTCGCAGAGGTCATGCATAGGTCATTCGAATTCCTGAACCAGTGAGTTTTAATGAGAAGAATATTAATTGAGTGGAGTTTAAGCGGTGTTCTCACGAGTGACGAAAGATTTATTTGAATATTATGCTTTTGATTTAGTATTTAAAATGGAAATAATATTTCGTTAGACTATTTTTTAAGAGGTATTTTGGGTGGTAACGTCTGGAAAGGATGCCCTAGAAAGACATATACTGACCTTATTAGTGAGGTTCTATAAAAAGACAAGATGTGTAGTACTCACAACTAGCATGCGTGTATGAATATATAGATGTACTAGCGGACGTCCCGCGGTTTCACCCGCGTAGATGGTACTTTCTCAAAGATTAACTAGGACAACAGCATCAATAAGTATGGATTACTGCCGTACTCAGAGGAGAGGCCATCACTTAGTAAAGGTTTTGCCAGTTCTGCCATACATAAACTGTCAAAAACTTTACTTAGTGATGGCCTAAGTAATCATTAAAGCTCTCTGAGTGCGGCAGTTAGAGTATTAGATACATAGTCAGCATTATATTTAACGAGGGTAGTTCAACTATTTCGGGTACATCGTTTTCAGAGTCCAAGTTCGACCTGGTGGAGGTACGAAATAATAGTCTGAACATAGTGTAAACATTGATATATTAAAAGGAGGAAGATACGGTACGCGCTAACATCGCAATCAGAAAAACATGCACCGAAACTCACACATGATAGACAAAGACAGACGTAAGAGACGACGCTGTTGTGCGAGCGAAATTGCGTTAGCTGCGACTGCGTGCCACCTACAGGCAATCCCTTAGTTTAGTAGGACCATGTACTGTGACTTAGTACCGTATCTACCTCAGATTGATTACATCAATGGTCTCAACACTGATTACAACCACCTATTTTTTTTTTTTCTTCTTTAATTGCAACTGAGCCGGTTCCGGTTCCGACTATTCTGCCAGTGTCAACCTATTTATTTACTTCCGGTAGCAAATTAACAAAATCTCAAATGATCAAGCCGATGGAAATGGATTAAAGTACGGAAACGCGGTAAGTTCGATACAGGCGGGCAGAACGACCGTTCGCACTCGTGTCTCTCTAAAAAGTCACGTCCCTCATGTCAAATGCGTTCAATGTCAACGACAACCGACCACTGACAACTGACAGCTGACAGCTGTCAAACCACGCTATGTATCGACCTCATCTTGACGTTTCCGACAAACGATGATAGATGTCGTTATTCTAAATTAACAATAATCAATAACAACTCTAATAATTGTGCCTCTGTGTTGATTCTGCGACACATTTATAAGTTTCAAGCTACATTCATGCATAGTGTCTACTCAGCTTTAGAAACTGTTCTGTCTTTTACCTGTCCTGTATTTTATCTCTCCAATGAGTGACTATAGGACCTCAGCATTACTGTAGAGTATATATACGAGTATATTATGAAATTCTTAGTCAGCATTTTATTTATAAGTTACAAGCACGTTACAAGCTACATTCAAGCGCCGTGTATAACCAGCTTTAGAAGCTGTTCTGAAACGACACCATTGGAATTTTTAGTCTAATGGCATTCCACTGAGAACGCGTGCCGGACGTTTTAAAATGTAAAATACTCAATTTTACTTAAGGTTTAATCTTGAAACTTTAATTGCCGTTTGAACGTCTAACAGATTGAAATTTAATTTAATTGCCCATTAAACTTTGGTCAAAGTCTGATTTTGATTTGGAAAAAAATTTAAAGTGTAGAATTTAAATTGTGTCTGGTTTGTGGACTGTGATCACCATCTTAGTTCGTTTGGGGTCGGTTATTCTTTTACGACACTTCTCTATCACTCGTTATCTCATTAGACACCTCGTTTCTTGCCATATCATTCATACTCAAAACAATTTGAGTGTGAACTGTGAGCAGTAACATTCAGAAATATTTTGATTCTGTTCATCAATATTTTGGCGTCATTAGGTCGTGTTTTGTATGACATGTCCATGCATACAACCTGCGTTAGTCAATAGCATCTCGTTTCCTCAATTGAAGCTAATAACGTCGAACTTTGATTGCTTAAATACCATGCTACTTATATGTTTAATTTTTGATCACTGATTCTGATAAAAATTTTTACGTCTTCAAACTTGTGAACTATCAATATTTCACAGCCTGTTGAACAAAATATGCCTATTATGCATACATAAACATATGCAGGCAGAAACCACAAAATGCCACCTGCTACGATCCTTACCTACATACTCCCTTTACCTTATCCACGTTTATACATCTAGTCATACACGTACGCTGTACGTCTGTAGTGAGTATTACGCACCCACCCTTCCTGAAGAACTTCACCAGTATATGCCAATTATACATGAACTTAATTACATAAGCTGGTCCCTTGAATATCACATACCTACTTATACCTAACCCTAACCCCAACATTAGATTCGACCTACATTCCAAAGTGACCGGTACCAATAGGAGCGCACCACACAGATTGCACTTTCGGGCACTTAAAGTAGAAGTCAAAACGTAGAGCGAGACTTAAAAGCTAGTGGCTCAAATTGTTCCCGAGGGATGCCGATCGTCGCCGAACTCCCCCGAAGCTCTTGAGTCTGCTGTATCTAATGTCGCATCTAGAACTAAGGCAGATGTGATAAATGGGCTTTCTTTGGTTATAGTTGACACTTCTAGGTAAAAATTAGGGTCCGAAATTATTAGTAAGTTGTTATAAAAACCCGAACTTTTTTTAAAAATTCGACATGTCATTCCAATAGCAGGCAGGTAGAAAATGTTCAAACTTGGAACGAGCCCCGTTTTCCAAAAAAGTGTCGTGCCTTCCGGCGATAGAATACCTTTTTCTTTTATGTCACCCTGGTATGCTTCGGAGCGTGTTGGTTGCGCAAAAATACACTGTTTCCTTTGCGCTCTAAAATGTTGAAACATGGACATGAAAGAGATTATTAGAAAACCCAATAAGAACATGGTTTCGATCCACATTTACCGTGAATCGAGGTGAATAGAAACTCAGGCATTTTATTAAAACGTTGCATTAATATATATGGTAGGTAGGTACGTGTAGTACCTATGTAAATAATAATTACTCATCATCATTATCATATCAGCTCGAGACTGCGAGCATAGCTCTCTCCATTGCCCTTTGTGAGCGACGCCACAATTATTATAATTATAAATTAAATAGCACAAATGCAGAATTCAGGATCTTTCTGAGAAATTCCTGAGGGACAAAACCCAATGACACTTGCTGACCTGAAAATTGAATCCAAGACCTCGTGCAAAACAGTGATGCAAGAGAGCATATAAATATTCAGGAACAAATATTTTCTTACAGTCGAACAAGCTATTTGGCATACCTAGGTCATCATCTGCCTAGCCTTTTCCAGTCTAACCGGATGCAGCCGAATACCAGTATTTTATATAGAGCGATTGCCTATCTGACCTCCACAACCCAGTTATTACTAGGTAATACGATACTCTTTTTGGTAAGACTATTTGTTAAAGGTACACGCAGAAATCTTTATAATTCTAGTACACCGATAATATTATTTGCAATTTTGTTTTACAAAACGTTTGGCATTACGGCGAGGTTACCCCGATAAACGTCGTCAACAATAGCGTTTTACTCGTACATGGAACGGATTTAAATTTTGAAAAAAAATTATTACATAGTTGACTCTTCGATCATGATGTCGGGCATGCGATACACGATTACTTACACTTCACTGCATCCAATTAAATCGCAAAGATATGTCCAAATGATGGCTAAATAATCGTTTTACTTGAGTTATTAAATTAGGCTTTAAAAAATAAAACTTATATCTTAGAGGTCGTAAAAAATGTGTATTATCTCGGGTCACATAATGTATAATTTCTTTATAATTTTTCTCCAAGAGAGAAAAAACAGTCAAAATTTAGGCATTATATCGCTCGCGCGGCAGGGCGGGGGGTGAGGTCGTGCGTACATAAAAACAAAGTACTGCAACCTCGCCTTAAGCAACTGATGTATTTTTTTTTGTAGTGTGGGAATTCATCAAATGACTCCTCCCGCTCTGGGCGCAGCGAAAGCGAGTGTCAGACTTCTACTGACTAAAAACCACCCATGTTCCTTCTTAGCCCTTTGTGTCCGGGGTACGGTATCTCTTCCGAACAAACCACAGTATCGTTTGACATCAGTCTCTAAATGTGTGTGTGTGTAATTTTAAAGGTAACCACAAGTTAGCTGGCTGTATACTTTATACCTTGTTCGACCGTACAAGTATTATTCATAGGTATTCCGTACCACTATAACAAAGGGATTTCCACGTGATGGCAATGGATACAGTTACATTGGTTACCCACAACGATTAACCTCAAATCAGTCAGTACGGTATAATGACAAGGTTTAGTGTTGTGTACAGCTGCATTGACACTTGAGCCGGTGTTGGGGGAAGTTCAGAGTTGACGTCCGAACTGTAGGACTTGAGCCGCCTTATTACAAAAGGTAATTAAACCTGGTTTAACTTAGACTTGGTTTATCTCGCTTCACGTCTCACTTCAATAATATTCAAAAGAAAGTGACAGCATGCGTGATAAACCAGGTCTAAGTTAAACCAGGTTTAACAACCTTTTGTAATAAGGCAGAATGAGCCTAGCTTTAGAAGCATTCCATTAGGAGAGGCCGCTAAGAAGAACAAGAGGGGAACGTATTTCCATCAATTAGGCATTTATACAGACTCACTTACACTTACTTGATAAATTTAACTATCACATTTGGCACTTCTAGATCGATAAGAAACCCATTTAATTCAGTAAAATTCTTCATGTCGATAAAAATGTGCACAAAGGAGATGACTGCTGTGATGCCGAGAAAGAACAATGGGCAAAGAAGTACCTACTCATGCTGCGCCGCCACCAAATAAATAGTGATAAGGGCAAGTCAAGGATGATGAACTCATTAACATTCTAGCATGCATAGTTTTTGTTATATTGATTGAATAACTAATTAATATGTCCCAAACGTACCGAACTCCCTAGACGTCTCAAACTTTGGTTACAAGCAAAATATTTAGCGAACTAAAAACTTGCTCAATACTCTAGCACAGGTGCTCGACGCAAAACTATGAAATTACAATTACGTATTATTGTGGACTGAGTTTGGAACTTTAGGAATTTAGGACCAATTTTCTCCATAAAATATAGAAATATTTCTGCGCTTACGTGCTTGCGTACAAGAATAATAATATATATTTTTACATCACATTTTAGGTTTAAAAATACATCCAATTGGACCAGTTTTACATTTACATATTCAAATTGTTTAGATAACCAGCATTTGTTCAAATTATATTAAATACTAACATTTAAGCTAGAGAGAAAAAAATACGCTACGGCCTCAACAGATAACATTTGAAAAATATTTTATTAATCTTATATTTCAAAAGCGTGAAATAATTTATGATCATCAATCTGCCTAGCGTTTTCCCAAACATGTTGGGGTCAGCTTCAAGCCGGGTCCAGCTGTATACAAATGTTACTTTTACATGGAGCTACTAATCTGACTTCCACAACCCAGGTAAAACTGGGTAATACGACCCTTGGTAGTGGTCAGACTTTTGGGCTACTGACTGCCTGTAATGGTTGTCAAAGACACAGCTCCGATACACTGAGGAAACTTGGTATGTTATGGGTGGTCACTAACCAAATGAGGCAAGCGAGGCTTAACCTAAATAATAACCCGAGTGGTTGTTATTATTTATTCCGGAATATTGCCGTGTCTAAATGATGATTACACTCTCAATTCCAGACCACATCACGTTCTTTTCACGACAATAAACCAAAAATAGAACAAAGAATGAAAAAAATAAACAGATAAAATCAAGCTAAAACACAATCTCTCAAAATGGAACCTTAAACCACAATTATAAGGAACAATTCTCATAAGTCCAAAGCCGTAAAGCGTCCAATCAAATCATCTATTACATTACATTTTTGTGTACAATCATAATAAAGAATCTTGTTCCGGCATCACTAACTGTCAATAAACCGTGTCTGGTCTCGGAATGAAGCATTAAAATGAAGCAAAACAAAATGGAAGCGAGTGTGGGGTTAGGATGCGTGTCCATTGGTGCGCAGTGACGGAACAGAGAAATATGACGAAGTAGTGTCACTGGTATGCGACGAATTCCATTCTCATAATCGTGTCACGATAGTTTTGCTTTTTAAACATGCAGTTCAAGCGAAGGTCATGTTCATCGGTATGAGAGCTAGACGTAGGTCATCAAGACATCAACGCGTCCAGCGTCACGTGTAAGCGTCGCCACATCAACGGATCCTGTGGCTGTTCTATTTATATATGCTTAATAATGTATTCTTAGCCACTTCGCGTCTTATTGGTAATACACACACAGCATAATTCAGCGGTCAGAAATCTACAAGTGAAGTTTGAGGTAGAAAATTGGCATCAAATTCAACTCTATCCATGCGCGTGCTAAAAATAATAATAAAATAACATGAGTAGTTGTGGGAAATTTTCATCTTAGGGGTATAGACGACCCATCGAGGCTGCGACTTGTTCGAAAGAGATACCGCGGCCTCGGTACAAAGGGCTAAGAGGAACATGGGTGGTTTTTAGTCAGTAGAAGTTTGGCACTGGGATACCGCTCTGCCCAGAGCGATGATTTTATGATTTCCCAACCTCCAAAAAAAGAAAAAAGGGTAGATAAACGAGAATCACTCTACATCAAGTTAGAAAAAAAATACGTATTTGTCGGATCTTTGATGAGTATGCACTTAAATTAAACACAAGCGCCTTTGTTTGGCGTTGTGCGGAGTCTGGATGTAGGTGTCGGATACGGACCTCAGTCCCATGGATCGCCAGTGATCGTTCGGGCATGGTCGCGACACATACTATCTAGGAACTGCTCGGTGTTTCCTTTTAAGTTCAGAGTATTAGTTAGTACAGTAATGTAATAGCTGTGTACAAGTTAAAGAAGCTATTTCTCTCATTTACCCGTATCCCTTTCTGTGCCCACAACTGTTTGACACTATCTATGTCATTTAGTACTTCCTGACTAGCGTCCTATGTACCTGGATGCGACATATTTATATGTAACCTACTCTTATTTAATTAAATTGCGAAATATGGATTTCTGTTTCCCTAAAGCATTAATCAAAGTTTCCTACCCATTCACAGTTCCACTCATCTCCGCTTCAATGGAACCTCAGCTTTACGGACTTACGTAGTCGAAGAGCTCCGGGTAAACAGAGATAACGAGTGTATATCAGAGAATAAAATGGAAATAGATGTAAAAGAGCTGGTTATCTTGAACCGTCGGCGTTAGTTACTGAGTTAATGTGCAAATTAACGCGATAATGAGGTATGCAATGCCAGTTGAGATTAGATGTATGTACGGACGTGTAGGCGAAGAGACAGCTATAGCAGGAGTGAATCAAGCTACTAGGAACACAGAAATAGCGAGAGTGGCGTTTTGCTGTAACTTAACTTTGTTTTTGTTTACGACTAGTAGATAGATCAATTTGTCATGTAGGATACCTACTTTTTATACCGCCTTGTTGGTCTAGTGGTTGTAAAAACGACTGCTAACTATGAGGTCCTTAGTTAGATTACCAGGTCAGGTATACTGTGGTTTTTAATTTGAGAGAGTAAATTGACACTTGGAAATGTCAAACTTCCATATTTACAACAACATTGTATGGAAGTTTGACATTTCCAAGTGTCAATTTACTCTCTCAAATTAAAAACCACACCTTAGTGTAATGGTTTTTTCCCGTCAAGGATTTCTCTGAACCACCAGAATCTAGATTTTCCCCCGGTTGATTGAAATAGACTCGCCCTTTGTTACTTGAAATTTAAACAGTACTGGCTTAATAAAGGTGAACTATCAGACACAACAACACACATCGCTCGAAGAACCGACAACCGATGGGGAAGGAAGTTTCTCGAGTGGCGACCACGAACATAAGATGCAGTGTTGGTAGGCCTCCCACCAGAGACGCAAACGGCAGGCTGCAATTCTTTATCGCGTTCTATGGGGGAGGCCTTTGTCCAGCAGTGGACGTCTTATGCCTGATGATGATGATGATCAGACACAAATCGGCTCATCTTCATCGTTATTATCTATGACTATGGAAAATATTTTTTTTGTGCAATCTCTCGGAAAGTTTTGGTACACAACCCAAAGATTTCATCTTTCTGTCCCGGCCCTCCCAGCAATTAAATAAAATCAGCTTTCATCTGCCTCATCTTATTGTTATTCATGCATTTCGTTTGTTTTCTTAACTAACTGCCTTATTTACGACGGAGACAATGGGATTATACAGAAAAGGTTTTTCAATTGAAAATTATTTTTCAGGAAGAATTTTATGGCATTCAAATTAATTGGAAGGCTTGGTTTGTCTTGTTCCTTTGTTGTTTAGAATTTTTGGGGGACTTTAAAATTTTGCTTCTGTATTTTATGAAACCCTGGTAAAAAATTCTCATTCTGTGCAACGTGAATCTATAAAACTGCTATAGGTAATCTTAATTTTATATTGGAGCCCCTTACAAAAAAACTTGTTAACCTTATTTTGTACAACACTCTGCTAACATTAAACAGCACCCACATTATTTGCCACACAAATAACGAAGCTATCTGTTCGACAAATCCTTGTTATCTTAAATTTTTTGCTTGGCGCAATAATTCACTGGAGTCAACATTGCTTACTCACAATTTTCATTTAACTTATGAATGCAAATAAATAATGAAAACGAGTAACTATCTCTTCCTATTTTATTAAATCTCTTTGTTATTACATAAAGTAACGTATAATAACGGTTGGAAACAATAAATATTAGTAAGTATTAATTTGGAAATACACTACTTTCTTCATAAAACCAGTATGTTAATTGCAAAAAAATTATCAGCTGCCCCTTAAAAAACTTCTAGATACATAATAGACCCAATATACTACAGCTGATTATTTTTCACAATTCAGTCTGTATCACACCCTTTTTTTTGTAGGGTTGTAAATCATCAAATGACTTCTCCCGCTCTGAGCAGAGCGGTAGGGAGTGTCAGACTTCTACTGACTAAAAACCACCCATGTTCCTTCTTAGCCCTTTGTGTCCGAAGCCGCGGTATCTCTGTCGAACAACCCGCAGCCCCGACAGCCGTCGGCCCTTGCCCTGCAATGTTGCTGCCATCTCTTTGAGGCGTGCGTGGAACACTAACGCGGCGTCAACACGGCACGTCATCGTCAAAGGACAGACGGACGGTGAGCTAGGTCTGTACCACACCCTTTATATGTTAACACTTTTATGATAACCCCGAGAGACAAAATGCAGTAAAAGGCTTGTGGAGTGACGATGTTTGCGGGGCAGCTTGATAAGAGTATCCGTGGATCGACTTTAAAATACCACCTGTTTGGCTGCTTCGCTGATAAAGTTTATGAGGGGGTCCAGAAGTTATTTCTCTTTCTTTCTCTTCTTCGTTGCTATACTCCGAACTCGCAGCCATACATTTGGTAAATTGTAGGGCAGAGATTCTTAGCCATTTCAACGTATGTTGAGTTTTGATGGACCTTATGGAAACCTGTCCTTATGTTCCACATACAATATGTGTATTTTAATTGTTCACCTTTCACTTCGTCTAGAGGATTTGGTGATCTTGGTCCTTCTTGTAACAGCAAGGAGGCGTTATGAAGGGAGATCGGGTAAAACCATGAATGGTTGAAGATTTCAATTCCTGGAATATAAAAGAATATTTATTGAAAAAGGGTACATAATTATTTCCTAAATGACGGGTGTTAAAAGACCCTTAAATGTAATATTTCGTTTAATTACTGTAATATTATATTTCGGTTACGTTTTTTTGTGTAGGTAATATGAATATAAGACGCTTCAAATCAATGGGTCTGAAAAATTGCCTCCTTTGCTCAGATTAACCGTATTCTTTACCTGAACAATTCCACAATCTTGTCAAAAGCACTTCTTCGATTTTTGACGCAGCATTAAACGACAATTAATAATAATAATAATAATTTCTTTAATAATAAATATTCCTAGTGTAGGGGGATATCGCACCGTATCTACGGAAGCGACTTGCGTCGTGGCGCAGACTTGGATGTGGAGAGTGGCAGATGTCCTTGTCCACCACTTGAGCTGGTCAGAAGGAGGCGTAGGGAGGCTCATCCAAACCCTGATGGTTTGGAGGGTGAGGCTGGAGAGACGCCCAGCGCAGGTCACTGGGCCGGGGGTCTATCCAGCCGATCCTGGAGGAGTGGGTACGGATGCAACACGGGAAGATGTACCTACAGCGCTGTGCTATTAATGTGAATCAAAATAATCAAACTGGATTAAACACATCAATTAAAGCAAGTAAATTAATAGCTTACGTAAGTACATCGATGGTTAAATTCTGTCCAATTTCGTCTCTAGAGAACCTCATAACTCCAGCGGCCAGACGATAAGGTGATCCTTTCGCAATCCAATTGTCCGGTAGATTATCAAGTGACTGCACCACAAGTACGTCTAGATCTATGCTTATTCCGGCCCACTTGTCGAGAGTCAGCACTTTCATGATGTCTGCAGTATGCTGAACAGGCTGCAGACTCTTCCACAATCTATGTTCGACTATTGCCTCTACAGCGGTAAATTAATAAGCACTATTGTTAATTAGAAACATTAAAGTTCGTAGCAGTAGTGTACGGAGCTGTATAATTAATTAACACTTATGTTTTTTTGCAAAATAGAAAAATAAATGTATTATATAAAATCACGTTTTATAGTATGATGACGTTACTTGACAGTTTTCACCACATTCAATACAGATCCCCTGACAAAACTACCACGACATTTTTTTTTTAATAATAACCAATAGTTCTCACCCACAGAACAGAAAATAAGGTACGAAAAGGTCCCGTCGGGGCCGCGGATTTTTGTACTAGATGACGTGGCCTCGGCGCAAGGGCGAAGAAGGAACATGAGTGGTTTTTATTCAGCAGAAGTCTGACACACCCTGTCGCTCTGCCCAGAGCGGGAGGAGTTATTTGATGATTTCTCACCCTCCAAAATAATTGGAACGAAAAGGTAACGGTAAGGTATAAAAAAGTTTCTAGAGATTTACAATATGATTAGGTATCTGTTGGCACTCGACTGTCGCGTTGGTTCGTTCGATACCCGACTCGGACAAAGTGTTATTGGGCTTTTATTTTACCTATAACTATACAGGGTGTAAACGAACCTTTCACGAAACCATCAACCACGCATTATGTACATCAAACTAAGTACCCAAACGCAAAAATTATTGCTGGGAAACGAATTTTATTTTGGGGTGAAAAATCGATAAACCTCAATGTAGCATTCTTAAAACATTGTGCTAGTGGATGCTTTAACTTTACTTTAATATCCTCATATTAAAGTAAAGTTATAAGCTAAAAATCTAGTATTAAAAAACATTGCCGTAGTGATTGCAGGTACGTATACACCCTTTATTATTTGGCTCACCCCCTTTTACATGGGACTTGAACATAGCTGGCAAAATGTTGGTGTACCCCTGGCTAACCCTTCGTGGATTACAGACGTGATGTTATTCAACTCGAATAACGTCGTCTTGATTCTTATCAGTTTTTATTAGATTTAGAAATCCATGGAAAATTAGATGATGTTATGGCAACTAGGTATATCATACGTCATCATTGTTTTCTCTAGAAACAAGCACCAGAGATCAATTAATAACAAAATCAACAAATAATTGAACACACTGGCACACAATGGCAAGAATACAAAAGACCATTTGTTGTATCTTACAATAACATTTCAAATACAATGCAATTTTCTAAATACATCACTCTGGCCCTTGTATTGGACTTTATATTTTTATTTTAAGACAATATAAACCCTTTTTAAAGGTCTTGTCGAGACGTAGGTACTATGGCAATGCAATTTGATAATAATAGCGTAATAAAATGAGATATCGCGGAGCAGTAGATGTTTGGTATGGTCACAAAGACAGCGGAATGAAAATCTCTCAGCCTATTTTAAACATATCACAATCACAAGAGAAAAAGTCTATTTTATCATCATCATACCAACTCAGAATCATCCACTGCCGGGTACTTTACCTACTACTAATACCATAATATTATATTATTTATTTATTACCATAATTATTATGATTTTATTTCAATGCGGATTTCAGGAATGAGTTCGTGGGTGACGAGCTTTCCTATAATAATAATAATATTATGCTCTCTAAAAAGTCTGAAATAAAATTAAGCAAAATTTTTTTTTTTGAAAAAAACCCACGACGGTAAAAATCTAATTGAAAAAGAATAAAAGAACTCAAAATAAACATAACTAAGGAATATCCGTCGGGGGCTGCCATTAAACCAGCTAAAGGTTTTCTAGTGACGTGAATACAATTATTGAAGAATTGTAGATGTTTAACGACGACGACATAAAATACACATAAGAGTACGATTAAATTTTTGTTCAAATTTCATATAGAAAAGGCAGCCCCCGACGAATATTCCTTAGTTATATTTATTTTGAGTTATTTTATTCTTTTTCAATTAGATTTTTACCGTCGAGGTTTTTTTTCAAACTTTTTATTTTTGCTTATTTTTTTTTAATCAGTCTCTGTTTTACTGGCCTGGCGGTCTGACATCTAAACAAGCCACAACAAGGAGCTACAGAGGTCGTTGCACGCGACCTCTGCAGTCAGTTCACATGGCGAATGTACCAAGCTCATTCATAATACAACCACTTTTTATCGTCATGCATATTTAAGACAAATTGTCTGGCTAGATTAGGGGACAGCGTCTGGTGTGGTCCGATATAATTTATGGTTTGAAGGACTGGAACATATATAAGGTCCCATTTAAATAGGTGGACAAAATTTCAGGAATCATTCAGACCACCAAAACAAGGACGATGGTAAAAAAAAAAATAAGAAAAACGCATTTATGTACCTACTCCTATATGATGTGTTTGTTCTAGAGAGCCGGCAATTTATTATTTTAAATAAAAAAAAATCACTTCATTTAATGTTTTTTTTTTGTTTAGATACCTATCTTTGGTTAGACCTACTGAACGCTGTGTTAAAATTTGTCCACCTATTTTAATGGGACCTTATAATATATGTTTGAATGTCATGTGAAAGGAGATATACAGTCAACTTCTTATTTGTTTTACTGCTTTTGACGAGATATTCTCTGTAAATTGTAATTTGATAAAGATTGAAATGAGCTTACGGCTTGGTCAAAGTCAAAGTCAAAGTCAAATATTTTATTTCAATTAAGCCATTACAGGCACTTTTGAATGTCAGAAGGACGGAAGAAGAACGAAACTACGAGTGCAATACGTCATTCCGAAAGTCACCACGCCGAACCACACACCACCGAATGCCCGCAACAACGAACACTGCGAGCACGAAAGCACGCAGCGACGCACACCGCAACAACGAATGCTCGAGACCCCGAATCACGGAACAACGAATGCACGCCGCAACGTGCAACCGCCGCCCCGCGACCCGGTGCCCCGCACACCCGCCGCCACGGTACACGCCGCCGCGCGCCCCCGCACCCACAGCACCCGCCGCCGGTAACATCCGGCGCCGCGCAGCCCGACGCAGCAACTCCCGAAACGACGCATTGCACTCCTACGCTACAGTCACAATCACAAGGCATAATAACTTGTGAAAGTACTGTAGTTGCCAGTTCCCTAACGTAGATCTCATGAAGAAGAACGGGCAAGAAACTCCATGGACACTCTTTTAAATCAGAATTTGTTACAAAATCTTGGTACACTATGTCATTCATGTTGAGATGGTATATGTGAGAACTATGTAGCAAGACGTGCAAGTTAAGAGCGTCCAGAGTAAAAAGATATAAAAAACAAATCAAAGAAAAATATATAAACCATGGTAGCTAAGAGATGACCAGTCTCCACTGACAGCGCCCGTTCACGAACATGACGCATGGATCAGCACCACCTAACTCAACCATTTTGAAGGGAACTAAATGATCCGACACACCCGCCACCATCAGCGAGACATTTGAGTGAGCATGACATTCTCTCAGCCACCAGGGCAACGTCACTAAAATATAACTAAATGTAAAAAGTGGCTTTAAATAGTACACAGAACTCACACATGTGCCATGCAATTATACAATATTAAGACATTGAATCTATACAATGCAAAGATATTTTTACAATCTTCTGCAGCCTCTACAATAACTTCACATGATAATCGATTTATTTGCCCCTAAGGTTGTGGAGCAGGACTAGCATTGAGCCAAGCATTTTTATCATCAATGTAATCCCCCAACTTATAGTATGCTTGCCTACATAGTGTGCGTTTTACACAAGTTTTAAATTTCGTCTCACTCAGTTGAAGAATGTGAGGGGGTATTTTATTGTAACATTTTAAACAGTACCCCATGAAAGATGAGTCTACTTTAGCTAACCTGAAACCTGGCTGAACTAGTTGGTCCCTATTCCTCGTATTATAGTGGTGTCTATCACCTCTTTTGCTAAACAAATGCAGATTTTTCCTAACGTACATGATGTTTTCATAGATGTATTGACAAGGTACTGTCATGATGTTAATTTCCTTAAACAGCTCTCTCAGAGAATCGCGCCTTCGTAGACCATATATGGCTCTAATGGCTCTTTTCTGCAGAATAAATATAGATTCGATGTCTGCAGCCCGTCCCCATAGTAAAATACCGTATGACATAACACTATGAAAATAGCTAAAATAGACTAGTCTCGCGGTATCTACGTCAGTAAATTGACGGATTTTCCTGACAGCATATGCTGCTGAACTCAGCCGTCCTGCAAGAGATGTTAAATGCGGACCCCACTGTAGCCTCGAGTCAATCGTTATCCCCAAGAAAACAGTTTCATCGACAAATTCAAGTTTCTCTTGATTCAATACTATGTCACAATCTGCACTTTTGACATTTGGTAGAGCAAATCTTATGCATTTCGTTTTTTTTCCCATTTAATACTAAATTATTAACGGTGAACCAATTATGAACCTGCAGTAAGGCGTTATTTACGTCATCAAGACTTGTGGCACGTCTGTTTACCTTAAATATTAAAGAAGTATCATCGGCAAACAATACCATTTCAGGTTGGTTTTTAAATAAATGGGGTAGATCATTGATATAGACCAAAAAGAGAAAGGGACCTAATATCGAACCTTGTGCCACACCCATGCTTACTTTTAAGCCCATTGAATTGACACCATTTATTTGTACTTGCTGATGTCTATCGCTTAAATACGACTTCATTAAACTGAGTGCAAGTTTCCCTAAACCGTAATGTTCGAGCTTTATGAGAAGGGTTTCGTGGTTGACGCAATCAAATGCTTTCGAGAGGTCACAGAAGATCCCTATGGCGTCTTGTGACTCTTCCCACGCAGTAAATATATGTTTTAATAAGGTGACACCGGCGTCAGTCGTACAA
Source organism: Diarsia mendica (assembly GCA_949316265.1). Classification (NCBI taxonomy): domain Eukaryota; kingdom Metazoa; phylum Arthropoda; class Insecta; order Lepidoptera; family Noctuidae; genus Diarsia; species Diarsia mendica. The sequence goes on from OX438892.1 coordinate 23,927,771, forward strand.
CACCCTTTGGTGAAACCATACTGTTTCTCATGTAGGATTTTATTGGTGTTAAAGTGGATGAGCATTTGATTAAGCATTACCTTTTCAAACACCTTGCTAAAAACTGGCAAAACGGATACGGGTCTATAGTTATTGGTGTCTTTACTATCACCGGATTTGAAAAGTGGTATTACCTTGCTGTATTTCATAAGGTCCGGGAAGACTCCCTGGTCCACACACAAATTAAATATTAAGGCTAAGTACGGAGCTACAGTCTCAATAATAGCTTGACAAACTTTAATCGACAGTCCCCATAGATCTTCGGTTAATTTGACTTTAATTTCCTTAAAAGCTTTAATGACTGCTATGGGGTTTATATGTTTAAATTGAAACTCAACCGGACAGGCTGAAACGTTTGCTCTTAATAACTCAATAGAAAGCAAGGGTGACGAATTTAAGGTTTCAGTAGTTTTAAGTGGGATACCAGTGAAGAAATCTACAAATTCTTGAGCAACTTCGTTTTTAGAACTTATAAGGCCACGTGAAGTCTCTAGAGTGATATCATTATTACATTTTTTATTTCTATTCGTTTCACTGTTGATAATTTTCCAAACCGTCTTTATTTTATTATCGGCGGATTTAATCTTGTTGCTAATGAATAAGGCTTTAGCTACTTTGCAAGCGTTTTTGAAGATTTTAGAGTAAGTTGCAACATATTTATTAAAAGTTTCTGAGTTAATGTAAGGCTTAAGACCGTACAGCTCAAACAATCGCTCCCTACTTTTCCTAATGCCCTTAGTTGCCCAGTCACTGAACATAAACTTAGGGCAAATAGATTTAGTTTTCGTTTTTATTGTTTTATTGAACTCCGTGTGAATCACCGAAAAGAATTCCTCATAAAATAGATTGACATTGTCAATAATCTGGCTTGGAATGCCTAAACAACTAATTAAATTATCATTAAACCTATTTAAATTGCTGGGTGTTATTTGTCTAGATTTTATTTGGATTTTTTGTACTGGTGTGTAGGACTCGAAAACCACGGATTGACCGCTGTGATCAGAAGGTAGGTAATCTACAATGGATTTATTCGAGTATTCACAACAACAAAAAACATTATCAATACATGTAGCAGAATTTGTAGTAATTCGGGTTGGTTCTGAAAACACGTTTAACAGATTGAATGATTTAAAAAGATGTAAAAATCTACTGGTATTCGAATTTTTGTCTAAAATATTAACGTTAAAATCACCACAGATAACCAGAGATTTAGGACTAGTTGCAAGTTTAGCTAAAGCATCTTCCATTACTGACTCAAATATAGAGTAGTTTTGATAATTTGGGGGTCTGTAAACGCACACTATTATATGCTTGACGACAGATGAGACCTGTCTTCGTTGATTTGTTGCTCGAGCATGATGGAATGTGGAGTCCAACATGAAATAACACACAGCCACTGTTCGGTACACTAAACTTAACTGTCCAAAACACTTTACAATTAAAAATAACGAAGGATTGAAGATCTATTTCAGATTTAAATGAAATAAAATGGAATGTAGTGAGGTTAGCCAAGTCAACCGTTCGTCACCATGATTTTAATTTGAATGTGTCAACTGCACAAGTCTACCGCCTTTTTATTAACATCAAAAATGACAAACGATAACTTTATCCGACTAAACACACTCAAGCATTGCCAGACCAAAAATTAAATTAATTGAACTAAATCAAAATTATGATAAACGCTTGACATTCCATTACGCGATCTGCGACACGGCCATCTCTGACCTTCACACGACCTCGTGGGATGAGGTACCTTAAGAGACAAATAATCCAGAAAAGTAACTAGACCACTCGGCTATCCTGACCCACGTCAGGGAACATCATCACAAAAATAATTAGTTCAAATTAAACCGTGTGAGTAATACGTTTAATGCTCAATTGATTGTGAACCAAACTCCAGTACAGCGCTTAACCAGCGTGACAAATGCTATCACTTAACCAGTGATAATAATAACGCTTAACCAGCGATAATAACCCACTAACGCTTAACCAGCAATTACACAACTAACGCTTAACCAGCGAAAGCTCAACATAACACGCTTAACCAGCGAAAGCTCATCCACACGCTTAACCAGCGATTCAATTACTAACGCTTAACCAGCGAAAGCTCATCTACACGCTTAACCAGCGATTCATTTACTAACGCTTAACCAGCGAAAGCTCATCCACACGCTTAACCAGCGATTCAATTACTAACGCTTAACCAGCGAATGCTCATCCACACGCTTAACCAGCGATTCAATTACTAACGCTTAACCAGCGAAAGCTCATCCACACGCTTAACCAGCGATTCAATTACTAACGCTTAACCAGCGAAAGCTCATCCACACGCTTAACCAGCGATTCAATTACTAACGCTTAACCAGCGAAAGCTCATCCACACGCTTAACCAGCGATTCAATTACTAACGCTTAACCAGCGAAAGCTCATCCACACGCTTAACCAGCGATTCAATTACTAACGCTTAACCAGCGAAAGCTCATCCACACGCTTAACCAGCGATTCATTTACTAACGCTTAACCAGCGAAAGCTCATCCACACGCTTCACCAGCGATTCAATTACTAACGCTTAACCAGCGAAAGCTCATCCACACGCTTAACCAGCGATTCAATCACTAACGCTTAACCAGCGAAAGCTCAACGTAATCAGCTTAACCAGCGATTACATAACTAACGCTTAACCAGCGAAAGCTCATCACAACACGCTTAACCAGCGAGTGTACCTATAGTACTTAACCAGTACTCTGCATCTCTGCTTAACCAGCATTTGAACCTATAGTACTTAACCAGTATTCTGTATTCGACTCTATATTCGACTCTATATTCGACTCTATATTCGACTCTATATTCGACTCTATATTCGACTCTATATTCGACTCTATATTCGACTCTATATTCGACTCTATATTCGACTCTATATTCGACTCTATATTCGACTCTATATTCGACTCTATATTCGACTCTATATTCGACTCTATATTCGACTCTATATTCGACTCTATATTCGACTCTATATTTACGGTATTCACATTAGGTATTATTTTAAAGTTCTTGACGTCATGTTAATTACCAAGTCATTAGTCAAAATTTCACGTCCAATCACTATGTCATGTTGAGGGTATTCATCAGGTAAAACATGAAAAACAATATCCAAACTAATGTTAACAATGTCAACATTAGCTAAAATGTTCAGGTTACTATTCACGGAAGTTTGACCTATACCCGTAATAGTAAAGACACTATAATAATTACGCTCAACATTAAATTTACACAAAATAGAATCTCTCATTAATGAACACTCTGCTCCAGAATCATAACAAAAACTAAAAGACTCACCAGAGTGACGGAGAATACCTGTAGGCGCATTTACTACGCACAAGTCCACTCGGCGTTGTTCAGGAGCTACACCAGCGCCACCACCAGTGCCGCCGCTGCCGGAACCCTGGGCCGCTGCTGGACAACGGTTCGCGTAGTGGCCTCGGCTTCTGCACGGAGGCAGGTGACGGAGCTGACCTTGGGCTTCGCCGGAACAGATGATGTACTTCCATGAGAAGACGAGGAGTGAGGTCTTCTGTCAGTCTTGCTGTCTCTTCTCTGGTAAACCGTGGAAACCTTTTGGCTTTCCTCACCACATACGTAACACTTGACTATTCGTATCGATAACACACATGTCTGCTGTTGCTGTTGCCAACCAAGCACGTTTGTCGATATTCCGTTTTTCAGAGTCGTAATACGGTAGGCGCGCATCAGAGCAATAGTCATAAAGTTTTTGTTTTTGCTGCGCTAACGAAAAACGCCACTTTTTGTTTCTGTGTTACTTTTAGACGCACGCGCATTGTCTTTACACACACTTTTCCTGGCTAGCACTGTCACTTACACTATGTAGGGCGTTTGAGTCACATCCCACTTCTGATGACGACAGATGAGACCTGTCTTCGTTGATTTGTTGCTCGAGCATGATGGAATGTGGAGTCCAACATGAAATAACACACAGCCACTGTTCGGTACACTAAACTTAACTGTCCAAAACACTTTACAATTAAAAATAACGAAGGATTGAAGATCTATTTCAGATTTAAATGAAATAAAATGGAATGTAGTGAGGTTAGCCAAGTCAACCGTTCGTCACCATGATTTTAATTTGAATGTGTCAACTGCACAAGTCTACCGCCTTTTTATTAACATCAAAAATGACAAACGATAACTTTATCCGACTAAACACACTCAAGCATTGCCAGACCAAAAATTAAATTAATTGAACTAAATCAAAATTATGATAAACGCTTGACATTCCATTACGCGATCTGCGACATGCTTATCGAGCTCAACACAATCTAACGTCAGGCGTACACATACGTGGGCCTGTGGACGGTGAGTAATGGGCTAGCCAACTGTCCGTCCATCTTATGACGACGACAGGTCATGTCGACGGCACGTTCGTGTTCCACGCGCGCCTCAGAGAGATGTCAGCAAGATTGCAGGGGCCCGCAAGGACCGATCCCTACTGGGGCTGCGGGTTGTTTGAAAGAGATTCTGCGGCCCCGGGCACAAAGGGCTAAAAAGGAACATGGATGGTTTTTAGACAGTAGAAGTCTGACACTCCCTTCCGCATCACCCAGAGCAGGAGGAGTCATCAAATCAAACGTATGTCAAAGAAAGGGACCGCGTACATACTACAACTGCCATCATCCGAAGACGCCCGATGGTTTACGTACAATATGGTGTACGTAGACTTGTCCGAGTAGTTCTGTCCGCCATCGGCCGACAAAATCGGTTTTGGTGTAATCGTCGTGTGATAGCGACTACTGAGAAAACAAATGAATGAAATTACTTGACTTGCGATGCAGCTGTAATCGCGCGATAGAAACATTTGACACGCGCGTTTCGCAACGCAAATTGTCGTATTGCCTGAGGACGTGAACACCGCTAAAATGAAAAAGTAATTACGGGAAAGGCTACTGTATAATACGGTACCTACTGAAATATCGCCTCTCCTTTAATATTCCTAGAAAAGTGTACAACCTAAATGACGAGACCACATCATTTAGTTCACGCTCTTACAAAGCAAATTACATCAATTTAAATTATTTCTCGTAATCATACCTAATTACACTAATTTATATTCGTCTACACAATAATGTGAAACTTAAAGAAAAAAATTACAGGAGGCTTTTAGCGTTTATTTACGTTGTCATAGCTCTGGGTGGCTCGGGGCTCGTGGCTCCATTAAACCGACCGTAGCGAGGGGGTGTAATGTTTTAAACGCGAAACTTGACTCTCGTTGACTTTACAGACTAGGAGACTAAAAAGTTGGCCTCAATTTTAGAGGCAACTTTTCTGTGTTCTTGTTTTGTTATTTAAATAAGGGGAGTATTTTTGTGTGTATTTTTAATGTAGAATATTAATCAGCGCTTTTAATTGGTCGTTAATTACACGCTCGAATGATAGCCGAAAAATAAAATGAAAAAAAGGCTTAGAGCATGCCATGCCACGAAACACCGAAATTCCGTCATGACTTTTCTCGTGACGCACTATCTTGATGCAAGTCGCATCCAGAAGTCGTGACCGGGTGCATGACAAAGCAATGTAACAGAACAACACGCCTGTAAGTATTCCCGGATTGACTCAGCCCAGGTGCTTAGGTATTTAGTACGCCTAGATTTCAACAGCTGTAAGTGCTTATCAAAAGTTCAAATTATGTAAATTCTAATTTGTTTCAGAAAACTCTTACCATTTGAGATTAAAAATGTCTCAAGACCAAAATGCATGCATGGTCTTTTTAACCTATTTCCGAAAAGGAGGAGGTTCTATGTTCGACTGTATGTATTTTTAAAATGTATTTTCACCGATATCTCAGACAAATATTGACCGATTTTCAAAATTGTTTTATTTATTAAAACAACTTATTATCGCCCGTCTGCCACTTCTAAAATGTTTATCGCAAATGGGGTTTATTAGGCATAATGAGCGGCGTAGTCGTACATTAGCGTATTATTTGTGACTCCGACGAGGCCGCGCCGAACATTAGGACTACGTATGGCAATACTGTTATGTCACCTGTCACTTGTAATATTTAATTTGGAAAAAAAGGGCCTGTAATCAACTTGATTTTGGTTTTTATTATTTACATGTTTTTGCTGTCAGGTGTTTGCGGTCATAATTATTGATGGGTGGTACCTAGTTTGGTACAGTATTATATATTAATGAAACACTAGACCATATTCGATAATATATTTCTATCAAGGATTTTGACAGGACTGTTATTGGAAAAACTCCATGGCAACAGTTTTACTCCTCTCATTGTGTAAGGAGATTATGCTGTGTGTGACAAAACTCCAACACTCCTCCTCAACACTAGCATGATCGCCGCTACAATAAACCAAGCGAGGTTCTCAAACCATTAAGCTTTGGTCCCGACAAACTCTTGGTTAACATGTCTGCCTCCATGTAGGCACTTGGACGGTATTCTATTTCAACTTCCTTCAACTGTCGTATGAAATGAAGTTTTGTATCAATATGTTTTGTCTTGGAACCAATCATAGGATTTTTCGTCAATTGTATGGCAGCCTGATTATCGTTATAAATTTTGACGACCGCTTGCCTCCATTCTGATATGTCATTTAACAAACGTTTTAAATGGATTGCTTCCTTGGCGGCTTCAGCTACACATGTATATTCTGCTTCGGCCGTTGATAAGGCTACACTCTTTTGTTTTCTGCTTTCCCAGCTAACGGGAGCACCGGCGAGTTTAAAACAGTAGCCACTGTACGATCTACGATCTAAAGTACATGATGCAAAATCTGCGTCAGCTTGACCATACAACTCTTTTTCTGTCTTCTTGTAGTACGGGCCCATGTCTTTGGTCCCTTTTAAATAGCGTAGCACACGCTTTGCGCTCCTATAATGTTCCTCTCCATAACAACTGTTGAATTGTGACAAATAGCTCACACTGAACATTATATCAGGCCTGGTGGCCACAGCTAAATACATTAGTGTGCCAATCAATTGTTGGTATGGTAGTTTATCATCACACTTTTCATTTTTCTGTAATTTGAGATTAAATTCCATTGGTGTAACTGTTGGCTTACAGTCTTCCATGTTAAATTTTTTCAACACTTTTTCAATATATTTTTCTTGATATAATTTAATTTTGTCTCCTCCTTGCCTTTTAATCTGAATTCCTAGAAGTTGTTCAGGCTCTCCTAGATCCTTCATTTCGAATTTTTCATTAAGCATATTTTTTATTTCTTTTAGTTTTGTGCTACAGGAGTAAGCTGTTAACAAATCATCAACGTAAATTGCTATTATCATTTTAGCTCCTCCTTTCTTCATTATATATACGCAAGGATCAGCTTCTGATGGGACAAACCCCATTTTTTCTAGTTCGCTACTCAGTTTCAGGTACCATTGTCGACCTGACTGCTTTAAGCCGTAGAGTGCTTTTTCGAGATGGCATACTTTCTCTCCTGTTATGTTTCTTAAGTCCTCTAACATTTTCTTAGCTTTATGGAACAGTGTTAAGTCATTGTTACCACTTTCTTCCACCATTATCTCAGCTACATATTCTTCCAAGTAATCTGGCATCTCCATTTGTATTTTCTTATCTAACACGCCATGTAGATAAGCTGTTGTGACATCCATTTGGTTAAGTTTTAATTCCTCTTCCACAGAAATAGCGATGATGCTTCGAATTGAACTTAGTTTTGCAACAGGCGAATATGTCTCATTGTAATCAACTCCTGGTCTTTGCCTGAATCCTCTTGCAACTAGTCTCGCTTTCTTTATCTCTGTGTTTTTCGGACCTATTTTCTTTTTAAGAATCATTTTGAAGTCTACAACATTCAATTCTTTTTCTCGCTTTGCGATTTTCCACGTACTGTTCTTTATGTGTGCTCTAATTTCTCCTTTTATGGCATCATGCCAGTATCTTTCATCTCCCTCTTCTTCTTCTTCTTCACATAGATACATTTTGTTAGCAGTCATTTCCTCATCGTTTCTGCCTCCCATCTCATAATCCTGAGCCCATACTGGCGATTTTCTTTGTCTTTGAGATCGTCTTTTGATATTGGCATCATCATGGACATTTTCGTCTTCACTTGCTTCATGTTCTTCATGATGTTCGACTACTGCTTCATCAACATTTTCGTTAAACTCATCGAGTGCATCATTGAATATGTCTCCAAAAACAGCGTGTGGCGGAGTATCGAGCTGTGTCAATGATGGAGTTTCATACTGTGTCGAAGAATTAGGTACTGCGTCAGATTTTGGCGATTTATGTTTCATTTTTATGTCGATCTTTAGATTCTCGGTTGATTCTTCTTCTTCTTGCTTTTTAGGTTTTACTCTCTGGTCAGTATTTCTTTTATCTGTATTTCTTATACTTTCCCCTTTTTCTTCAAAATTTTCGCAGCTCTTTCTGTAAAACATGGTATTTGCAAATTTTACATCTCTGCTTATTATGAATTCTTTTGAATCAGGAACGAAGATACGGTACCCTCTGGCACATTTTGCGTATCCAACAAATACGCCTTCGGTGGCTCGAGGAGCAAATTTCCATCCTCGTTTAGGTCCTTTTCTTAGGACAAATGCTTTCTGACCGAATATATGTAGGTGTCTTGCAGATGGTTCACGACCCATCCATTTTTGGAAAGGCGTCTGTCCATTCAGGGCTTTAGTTGGGCACCTATTCACTACATAGTTTGCTGTATGAATGGCATTTGCCCACAGCTCCTTTGGAACGCTTGATTCCAGCATTAGGCATCTTGCCTTCTCGACTAATGTCCGGTTTTTACGCTCTGCAAGTCCGTTACTTTGAGGTGTGTAGGGTGACGTTAGCCTGCGTTGTATTCCATGCTGCTTTAAATAATCATTAAAATTTTTGTTTATGTACTCGGTACCATTATCCGATTGCAAATATTTTATTTTATGATTTAACGCATTTTCAGCCATGTTTTTATATTCTGTGAATATCTGGAATACCTCGCTTTTATTTTTCATGAAATATACGCAGCAATATCTAGTAAAATCATCAATAAAAGTCACGAAGTATTTTGATCCAGCATGAGTTTCAACTTGCATGGGTCCACACACGTCAGTATGTATTATTTCCAGTGGCCATCTTGTCTTTATACCCTCTGAGGCATTATTAAATGGTAAACTCGTCATCTTTCCTTTCAGACATGTTTCACAGACTCCTAACTTTTCTTTTTCTTTAATTTCTAATCTTTAATTTAATTTATAATTTATTAGTTCTTTCTTGGATGCTGCTTTCAGGTCAAATTCATTTAAATGTCCGAGTCTCTTGTGCCACTTCATAATATTTGTATCTTCTTCTACTGCGTTGGCCTTTTCTATTTCGTCAAAGCTCATGTAGTACAAATCATTTTCTCTATTTGCCTTGAGTATAATCTTGCCGCTACTGTTCTTTATGAATGCCTAATCTTTCTGGAATACTACAGTGTATCCCTTATCAGTGATTTTTCCAACGGAAAACAGGTTCATGGACAATTCAGGTACATAGAGTGCATTATTTATATCGTAGTGTCCATTCTTCACTCTAATTGTGATTTTTACCTTGCCTTTTATTTGAGTGACATGCTGATCTGAGGCTAGTTTCAATGTCCCAGATTCACTATTTATAATGTCAAACTTTTCCTCATCACCACACATGTGAGATGTACATCCGCTGTCGAGGCACCAAATATTTTTCGTCAACTGGTTCGCAGTCGTTAGGCAAGTTGGTTGTACACTAAAACTTTCATGATGTGAATTATTTTCACCATATCTAGCTCTCTCTTGGCATTCAGAAGCCTTATGTCCCTTTCTTTTGCATTTATTGCATCTGAACTTGAAATTTCCGTTGTTATTGTTACTTCCTTGTCTTTTGCTCCTTGTGTTTTTGCTATAAAACGCATCTTCAGCATTTTGTCCATTGCTGCTGTTCTTTCTAGCTTCACTTTCTTCAATAATTTTAATTTTTAAATTATCTGGACTTGGTAAACAGTCTCTAGTTTCGATGGCAATCCTGAAATTTTCGAAACTTTGTGGTAGGCTATACAGCATCATAATGCTTAATAGTTCTGGATGGGTTTCCACACACATTCCTGCTAGTTTATCTACTACATCCATAAAATTGCTTAAGTGATCCTGCACATCGTCTTTTTCAGCCATTTTCTTCAGGACCAGTTGTTTAAGCAAAGTTGCTTTACGCGCGGGTCCCGAACTTTGATGAATAGACTTTAGCTTGTCCCAAACTTCTTTAGATGTTTTACAGCCAGTAACTTGCTTGAGCTGAGGTGGAGATATCACTAACATGATCTCAGCACGCGCCATCATATCCCTTTTTTGGAACTTCTCGGTCTCTTCAGTAGTTGCGTTTACGGATAATTTTGTGGCTCCGTTCGCATAGTCCCACAGCTCATTTTTTATTAGGATGGCCTCAGCCTGTACGCACCAGGTATCATAATTGTTTTTCCCAAGTGGGTCGATTCGATACGATGACATCGTTCCTCGAAGAACCACGCTCTGCTACCAATTTGATGGGTGGTACCTAGTTTGGTACAGTATTATATATTAATGAAACACTAGACCATACTCGATAATATATTTCTATCAAGGATTTTGACAGGACTGTTATTGGAAAAACTCCATGGCAACAGTTTTACTCCTCTCATTGTGTAAGGAGATTATGCTGTGTGTGACAAAACTCCAACAATTATTAATTAGTTTTACGGATTTTGATGAAGTACCAGGAGTTTATAAATCAGAATAATATTTTTTTAATACAGTTGCTCAAAAAGTGGCGTATTGCAGGGACGTATAGCGTTCGGGATGTGGGCTATTACGTACTCGTGCTTTTTCTTTACCTTTCCCGAACTCGTGCGTTCTCTTTCCCAACTGTCAAAATAATGTCCATTAAAAAAAAAACAACCACGAAGTATTTACTAAATAAAATCATAGAAGTTTTTATGATTCATGCAAATATTTCTAAAGAAGCTACTAATTTGTTTCAATAACAGATTTAATTATTTGATTCAATGAGTTATAGGTTTTCATTTTTATTTCATATCAATAAAAAAAATCTACTGAAGACTTGGCTGTATGGGCATAGTTCCCTTTGCCTACTCAGAATAGGTAAAGAAAAAAAAATCTCTGCGATTCTTTTACGGTATGCGCCATTTTCAAAAATGTTCTTTGCGAGTTTCATTACGGTTTTATTATTTTATTAAATTGCTTCATTTTTTCGCAACTGTATTAAAAATAGTTGTTCAGTACACGTGCGGAACCGTCATTGCAACTTGTTCCGACTGTCTACCCTCGCCGTCGGCTGTGCCTCGGCTCGGCTAGACATTTGTCGGAACTCGTTGCAATGACAGGCTTTCCGCACTTATAATGAAATATACTATATCCGTCCAGAATATCATTGCTTAGTTTAAGCGTCGTTGACGTTTTATCGTAATTGCCCAATCTTTTAGTTACCTTTATCGATTACAGGTACCCATTATAAAATCCAAGCAATCAACGTACCAGGACACCATAAATAAAAGTTAGTCTTACGTAAGCGCCAATAAAATACCCAAGTTATAGCTATTAAGTCGTATCTTCCTCGAAACTGCGTCTAAGAAGCATCTAAATTCGATTTAAACCCAATACCCTGGATATAATCCCTGCAGATGGAAGTTTAAATCGCAGTTTCGCTATTAAGTTTTTGACTAGTGGCCAATTTATTGTTTATTCGCCAGCATTCGGTTCCGTTTGATGCAGAACTTTATTATTGTACGTGTTCATAGTTTGGTTGTTCAGCTCATATCTCTTTGTTTTCCTGGTACGGGTTTTTACGGCAGTGCCTGCCTGGTATCTGCATTGAGTAATGATACATATCACCAATATAATGTACAGTCTGTTTCAATAAATGAAGAAGAATTATGATGAAGAGGAACTCGTGACTAAATTACAACAGCAAATTGAGTCGGTCTCCAGGATAAACCACATGTATGCTTTGGTGTGGTGGCCCAGTGGTGTCGGCCCCGACTTACGAACAGTAGGTCGTGGGTTCGAACCCAGGCAGGCGCATTACTTTGTGTAATTTATTTCATCACCGCTGCTCTCAAAAACGGTAAAGGAAAACATCTTGAGGAAACCGGCATGTCTTAGAACCAAAAAATTCGAAGACATGTGACATCTGCCAATCCGCACTGGGCCCGCGTGGTAGATTATAGCCCATCCCTCTCCTAGAAAGGAGGCCTGAGTCCCTGCAGTGGGAACATTATAGGCTGATGATGATGTGATGCTTTGGGTGGTTCATGAATGGGTGGGTGACCATCCATTACTTACTGAGTTTTCTCCGTGCCTCGAAGGCACTTTAAACCGTTGGTCCTGGCTGTCACTTGTTCATCTTTGACAGCCGTTACTGGTAGTCGGTGGCCCGAAAGTCTGACAGCCAGTTTTGGTAAGCCATATTGTAACTGGGTTATGGGGGTCATAATATAAGCAGTGAGCAGTGCTGTATTGAGCAGTGATGGCCCAGTGGTGGCGGCCCCGACTTACGAACAGTGAGTCGTGGGTTAGAACCCCGTCAGGCGCATTACTTTGTGTAATTTATTTCATCACCACTGCTCTCAAAACGGTGAAGGAAACCGGCATGTCTTAGAACCAAAAAATTCGAAGACATGTGACATTTACCAATCCGCACTGGGCCCGCGTGGTAGATTATAGCCCATCCCTCTCCTAGAGAGGAGGCCTGAGTCCTTGCAGTGGGAACATTATAGGCTGATGATGAATATAAGCAGTCGCGGTTAGACTAAAAGCTTACCCCAACATGTCTAAGTTGGAAAAAAGCTAGACAGATTATGACTCTGGTTCGACAAAAAATTGTGTGGCCCAGAAGCAGTTTTCCTGGTCTCGGGAAAAATCTGAAAATTTAAATTAGCCTTACGATCGTACGATTATGCTTTGGAATTTCTTCAAGTACCTGCAACTATCAACCCGCACTGGACCTGCGTGGTGGATTATGACTAAGGTTATGAACGAAGTGGACGCCTGTATCTCAGTAGTGGGAACATTATAGACTATAGTTATCCGCAACTAAGCGAATCATTCCAGGAAGCCACTTACTCAGTCCTATTAATCCAGCCACATCAAACAGGACCCAGCTTCCAAATAATTATTTGCCTTTAATTAAAGACTGATGATAACATGACAAATGCCTTCCAAACTACAGGGAGACTAATAACAGATTAATAAAGTACAGGCTGTTCAATAATAGTAACAGTTTATTTGCCAGCAAAGCGGTGACACGGTGAATTTATAGTCTGTGGTCAGCCTGGTTTCTGCCGGCACTGGATTAACATTAAAATAACTCGCAATTTGCACACTAACTACTTAGTGTGACCATGGTGGCGAACGCATTAGGATATGAGGGATAAGGGTACATTTACCTTTTTTATTTTTTATTTTTTTTCTTTCTTTATCCTATGCTAACCCCATCGTAGTCCTAATCCTAACCTGGTGGGTCGTTCGTCGTTTCGCACCACGGGCGGTTCGGACCGCGGTGTGAAACGCAGAAGGCTGTTTCGCACCACGGCGGTTCTTGAATCGCCGAGTGGTGTGAATCAACCAATAGCTCTTAGGAATGGGGCGATTCGAACCACTATGTTTAGATTCGAGCTAATTTCAAAGTTTGTATGTACAGTCGAGTAGAAAAAACGGATCATGCCCACTAGTTCTACTGCAGTCCTACGATTTGCCTACGATAGAACTAGTGGGAACTTTTTTTATTTTTTTTTTCCCACTAGTTCTACGATAAAGGATGTTACAAAATCGTCAAACCAGCGGGACTCAAGTTTCTGATTCGTTCTATCACACAGATTAGGGTACAACCATGGCACAAACTAACCAGGAGAATAGTAGTAGGCAGGAAGTATTGTAAACATTTTTTTTTTTGGAGATTTAAAAATAAGATAGGTAGTAAAGTCCCACAAACTACCAGGAGAACAGAAGTAGGAAGGAGGTATTGGAATCTTTAAATCAAATCTAAATTATTCCACATAATATTATTTGCTTTTATCGTTTTTTCCTTTTTTTTATTTCCAAAATGAATGTTTTCAATACCTCCTTCCTACTTCTGTTATCCTGGTAGTTTGTAGGACTTTACACCTGTCCTTTTTTTTCAACTCCAAAAAAATGTTTTCAATATGTACCCCCTGCCTACTTCTATTCTCCTGGTAGTTTGTGCTGTAGTTATTCCCTAAACTGTGTGATAGAACGAATGAGAAACTTTAGTCCCGCTGGTTTTACGAATTTGTAACACCCTTATATAAATCGTAGAACTTATATATCGCTGTTTTATTTTGTGCCTGACTGTACTTTACGCATTATTACTAAGAATAGTATATTATGCAACTAATGAATAAAGAACGGATTTAAAGCGAGGGCCGTAGATGAGTCCCGAGCAAGTGAAGGATTCTAATGATTGAATCACGAACGCAGCGAGTGATTCAACTGTTAGAATCCTGAACGACGCGAGTGATTCATGGCCATCGATATAAATTCGTACTTTATTCAAGAGTTGCATACTATACTTTATACCATGACTACGAGAAAAGACATAATTCACTAAACTTTGTGTCTGTACAATAGGGGATCGGACTGGGTCAAAATAATATGATTCTGTTTAGTCCGTAAGTTAGATTATCGAAAAATATTGAATACGTGTTTTTTGTTTTATCAAATCAATAAAAAATTACGAAGATAAAACGCGTCAAAGATCTTGGAGTGGGGCTTGAAACGTCACTTGTGTCGTCAAAATGTACTATAATAAGACGTCACACGAGTTTTCGAAGCACTATCATCATCTTCATTTTAAGTTAAAAAAAAAAAAAAAAACAATTTTAAGTTTACGTAAAAAAAGAAAAAATACGTGTCCAATAATTTTTGGAAATCTATCTGACGGACTAATTAGTTTTTTTTTGTCCGATCCCCTAATGGCGCCAATTCACTATTTTTTTTTCTATTAAGGCAGCAAAGAACACAAAACAGTTTTTAATCTAATGCCAAACTCCTTGTAGCAAATATCGTCCAATCAAATCTCGAGAATTTATTTGCACCAAAGAGTTTTGAATGTCGAATCTTAGCGCAAGGAGTTTGTGTAAGCATTGAAATAGAGACCGGATATATTTTTGTGTTCCAAATTCAAACACCAAAATAGTGAATAAAAACAAAACAGTGATTAAAAGGCCTTTTTATTCACTGTTTTGCGAGAATAAAATAAGCTTTTTAGAGTAGGTATGGTATAAAACTTTTTATTTCATTCGCGGTTCGAATAAACCCATTCAAATTCTCCTATGGTCGATTCACACCGCGGTCCGAAACAGCCCATTTTTCAGAACTCTTCTGCGTTTCACACCGCGGTCCGAACCGGTCGTGGTGCGAAACGACGAACGACCCAACCTGGTGTCAGAGTGTTTATGCCCAACATGGGCTCCTGACTTGGCTTTTCCGGCCGTTGCGAAATATCGCTCAAGCATGGTTTCCTCACGAAGTTTTCCTAGTTTTTTCCTAAAAATATATAATTTGGAGAAAGTATGTAGGTAACTTTCCTCTCTAAATATTTTAAAATCTTTATAAATAAAAAGAGAAGTCCTGACTGACTGACTCATCAACGCCCAGCCCAAACCCTTGGACCTGGAAAGCTAAAATTCTGCATAGAGGTTCCCTTATAATGTAGACAAGGAATAAGGGAGGATTTTTTGAAATTGAACCCCTAAGGTAGTTAAATAGGGGATGAAAGTTTGTATGGATAATTAATCGTCATTTTCAAGGGCGAAGCCGCTGGCAAAAGCTAGTAGAAGAATAGCATAGCACCTAGGTTTGTATAAATACTAGCAAGTCAGTAACAGAATGGTCCACGTACAAGACTTGTATTGATAGGATCGAAAACTGGGATCCAACGGAAATAAATTCTTTTATAATTATACCGACTATGAGTAGACATTATAGTCATATTCATTCATCCTATCCTGTACACATAGTGACACATCAAGCTGTAGGTACATCGCCAATATACCCTGACCTCTCTATAAATGAGCTTCCCGTAGAAAAAGATCAGCGTAATTTGGTTTTTCATTGCTTGTTCGGTCTTCGTGCGAACCAAGGCGTACTTCCTTAAAATAACGTATTACATCTAAAATTCAAAAGATTCTCGTAAAATACCCAAACAAATCATGAAATGGTACCTGGCACATTTGAAAAACACTATGAAATACGTGCTCAGTAAACTCATAACACTAAAACAAAAAACACGTCTCTATCACATTTTTCTCGGTGTAAAAAACCAGTTAATTCTCCTTATCTGCGTAATAATCATAAAACATTGTAGGTAAACGTTCTGCGCTGCTGGTCTATTCCTTTATACAACCTTATTAATTTAATAAAAGGGGAAATCCTGGCTGTGCTGTTGTTATGGCTATACTAAGCCGCAACGGCGCGGCAAGTTAAAATGTGCTTGTTCTAAAAACACGATGAAAAGCTGCCAAATGTACGTTATTTAGGTATTTGGAGATACGGGAACATATTGCAGTGTAAAACGTTTATTTTGACGTTCATCGTTCACCAAAACTAGATAGTAATAAATATTTTTTGTGTTTATGAAAAATTGGACTCTTCAATGAACCGGTAAATGTGGCGACACTTGGGGAAAGCGTATGTCCAGCAGTGAACGTCTTTTGGCTAAGACTAATGAGCCCTAAATAAGTTCCAGTCAAGGAGGCGTATAATGTGAAATGCTGGAAAATATGTGTAATAAAATTTTGGACTGACTTGTTGGTCTAGTGCACGAAAACGCGACTGCTGAGCGCGAAGCCATGGTTCGAGTCCCAGGCCGAGCAAAGTGTTATTGGGTTTTTCGACCAGGAATTTCTCAGTAGCAGTGTGTTGCATGCCTTAAGTAGCTTGGTCTAACATTTTTGGAGGGTGGGAAATCATCAAATGACTCCTCCCGCTCTGGGCACAGTGGAAGGGAGTGTCAGACTTCAACTGACTAAAAACCACCCATGTTCCTTCTTAGCCCTTTATGCCGAGGCCGCGGTATCTCTTTCGAACAACCCGCAGCCCCGACGTGACGTCTTTACAAATGTCATCGGTTTTTTAGTATTAACTGGGTTGTGGAGGTCAGATAGGCAGTCGCTCCATGTAAAATACTGATATACAGCTGCATCCGGTTAGACTGGAAGCCGACCCCAATATAGTTAGGAAAAGGCTAGGCAGATGATGATCGGTTTTTATCAAAATACTCTTCCGTATATCGCTCCTCACTATGTTGATCTGGCGTGTGTTTATTTTATGATGGTATTCTGAAAAGTTTTAATGTGCACTTTGATAAAACATCAACTACAAATTCCGCATGAAATTATCATAATAAATGACGTATTGAAGCGGAGATGTCGTTAACTTGTACAAGGATCCACTGCCGAGATTTTTTTTCCATTTATAAAAAAAACGTTAGGTACCCCACACTAGGAATTTCTCCTGTATCGTGGGCGCGTTTACAAACATTGAAACTCACTTATACACAAACACGCCCAGACCCGAAACAACTATCTGTAGGCCATACAAATACTTGTTCCGTGCGGGGATCGAACCCGCGACACGTAGCGCAGCAGTCCAATCGCTTAGCCACTTCCGTGTCGTCGAATTATAGACCTCCTCCCTTTTATGTTGTCCTGGTTTGCGCGAGTCTACATCAACCAGGTCTTATTCAATTTGTTTTGAATCCAGAGTGACTAGCCTTTTTACAACTATGTTGGGGTCAGATTCCTGTCTAACCGGATGCAGCTGAAAACCAGTATTTTACATGGCGATAGCCTATTTGACCTCCACAACCCAATTAGTACTGGATAAGAAAATATGATACCTCTTATTAAGACTGGCAGGATTTGAAGCCAATTAAGA
The DNA here is from genome assembly GCA_949316265.1 of Diarsia mendica. Classification (NCBI taxonomy): domain Eukaryota; kingdom Metazoa; phylum Arthropoda; class Insecta; order Lepidoptera; family Noctuidae; genus Diarsia; species Diarsia mendica. Next base: position 23,945,757 of record OX438892.1, read on the forward strand.
ATAACATCTTATTACACTAATAAGGTCTCTACAAAAAATAAAAAAAACAATAGTAGATTATTAACCAAGGGCTGTATGACATCAATTGCATACGAGGTTTTTGGCGCCTGAGCGAAGCGAAGGCGCTAATTAACCCGAGTATGCAATTGATGCTTACGCCCGAGATAAATACTCTGCTTTACATATCGATTGTGAGGTAAGTAAACAACAAGACAGCAGGTTTCAATGAACATTTATTAAGAAGAAAAAAATGTGTATTTAATTAAAATTAATAGTAAAATTATTACAATTTGTAAGAGATATGGTCGCGTTCTTTTTAGGTATATTTATAGTTTGTACTAGTAGACTGCCTTTTTTTTTTCACGCACGCAAGCGCGTCAAATCTTGCTGGCCAGTTTGATTTTTAAATCGATTCCATCTAACATACGATGTGGAAACAAATAGTTCCATATTTAAAATAAAATCTTTATAAAATTTAATTGTCTAGATTCCGATTCGAGTAATTAATCGATACCGAGAAAAAAAAATTAACTTTTTAAAAATATTCTTCGTGCAGTATGAGTATGACAGTTCTTTTTTCAAATTTCAAAACCTATGCTGTAATGATAGTCATACACCCCGGCATTCAGGGGTGTAAGTTTTACTTACAGAGCAAGAGATATGTAAATAACTATTATCACAACAAATATGAGTCTTTATTATAGCCAAATCATCTACCTACTATCCGAAGTCTATATTCTCTATACAAATTCTGTCATTCAATGTGACCTGTGGCCCTACCCTACTCTGTTTCTCCCCTCAAATCGCACGTAGGTATCGCCGACGGCTCTGATGCTGAAGTCCAGCGGCTGCAAGCGGAGGGGGTCAGCAGTGTTCTGGCACTGGACGATCTGGTAGTTCAGTACGATGTTATATAGCAGCACTTTCATTACAAGTGTCGTGTATCTCATACCTGCAGGGAAAACATATATCTTGGATAGATGATCAAAATCAAAGTTCAAACATTTAGGCCAGTTACACGCACTTTTGAATAGTCGAACAAATACAATAAAAGAAGTCCCAGTCACAAGGCAAAATAACTGTGCGTGAACTGTAGTTGCCCATTCCGTAGCATAGATGCTTAGTTAATGATTGGTTGACTTCAATCGCGCGCAAACATAAGACAACTTTTCTTTTTTAGGGTTCCGTAGTTTTTTGCTACACTGCTCTGTCGCTCTCCTGGGCAAAGGCTTTAAACATAAGACGACATATTTTGGATTGAAAAATTGTCCTCTGGCCACTAATAACTTTATTGTTAGATATTCGTTCTACAACGTACTCTTGGACGCCTTGAATGTCTATTTCAAAGTACTAAGAAAAATGTAGAGTGAAATTCCATTTATCCTGCATGTTTAGTTATCGTTTATTGTTACAGTTTAGAGTAAATCTAACTGAACAAACACACAGGCAAACTCCGTTACTATAGAGAAATTTCTGGTGGAAAAACCAACTCACACTTGTCCAACCTAGGAATCGAAACCAGAAGTTCATACTGAGCAGTCGCGCTCGAGTCCACTACAGCAACGAGATTCCTATTATTTTAACGTGATAAATAATTAATTTAAACTTACCGAGACAATTTCTTGGTCCCATTCCGAAAGGCGTGAATGTGAACGACTTAATATCCTGCTTGTTCACGTCAGAAAACCTGTCAGGATTGAAGCTATCTGGCTCTGGGTGATGCTGGTCATCCATCTGAACGGAATTTACGAGGTTGTAGACCAGGTCTCCGGGTTGGACCTAAGAACAAGATATATAAAAATATATGAATAAACCATAGGGTAAGGTACAGCCCTTGAGATGGCAGGACGAAATGGTAGATATCCACAACCAGGGATCTACATAATACTTTGATTAGAAGAATGCTAAACCATAAGGAAGACTTTGCCATGCAGTGGGATTTCCCACGATTAAGTTCCGGCTCATTCACACTAATCCGTCAAAGACGAGTCGTGTTTTTTGACGAATCGTGTTTTTTCACGAATCGTTTTATTCGTATTATCGTGAAAAATGACGGATACGTCTTAGATGACGTTTCGTCTTTTTTTTTTAATCTTCAGTTTTAAATCAAGAAACGTTATAACGTTATGACGTAGTTCGTCCAAGACTGAAGTCTGAATCACGAATTCAGTGTGAACATCAATTCGGATATTTTGATGAATCGTGAAAAAACTCGATTCCGTATGCAACGTGAACGTTCGTCCGTCATTACGTATCGTCTTTTTTGACGAATCGTCGTTGACGGACCCAGTATGAATGAGCCCTTTCTGTTAACTTATCTATTTGGCATAAAATTTCATCCAAATCCGGTTTTTTTTTATTTATTCACTAAGTAGTGGGCTGTTAAGACATCGCGTCGGTAAATAGGCTCTAAAAATAATGATTTATTCACTGAAAACAAAATAATCAAGTATAAGTCAAAAATACAGTTTTGAAACAGTAAAACTTCCAGATTAATCTAAATATTTTCGAGGTTTAAGTTCGGTTTATCTTCATACTGCGATTCCACGTATTGCTAGGAATTACACAGAATACTAATTCTCAGTCACAAAAACAGCACAACATTGAATTCTCCTTTTCACAATTTAAAAAGATTCCGCTACAGTTTTTTTAATTAAGCAACAGAGCAAAGCCGGCAGCGGGTAGTCCCAAGCTAATTTAAGATCTAATGAGTTCAAGCTAATCTCAGAAACTAGCGGAATTTAGTGCAGTTTTCACGACCACTGAGAGTTGAAGCTGGCTTTAATATATTAAATCTTACTACTGCATGTAAAATTATTTGGCTTTCGCTATTTTCTGACACAAGATTTAAGGCGAACTTCTGTAATGAAAGTGAGTACGATTTACTAAATCGCGTGCAAAGAGTGTTATATTAGTGGTGTATGTAGAATATTTTCATTTGACAGTCTTGAGCGCCGCTTAGGTATGCTGATGATCTCGTTCCACACATTTGTGAAATTCGCTTAAAAAGTTTGATATAATATTCTATGTAGTAAGAGCCAATTTCATGATGTCCGTTCAGCCTTACTGCACAATTTTAAAAAAGGAACTGAATTTGTATGAAATGATCTGCCAAGTAAGTAAACGTAGGTGGTGAAACAGGCCCTAACAGCTGCACTCAGAGAGCTTTAATGATTACTTAGGCTATCACTTAGTAAAGGTTTTGACAGTTTTGTCATACAAAAGTTTGTCAAAACTTTACTAAGTGACGACTTAAGTAATCATTAAATATCTTGAGTACCGCAGAAAGTATCATATCGTGATAGAAGTAGGTGATATAAGTTTTTACGCGACTGCCCCAAAAAAAGAGTGTTATGTTTAAAGAAAATCTCTGCTACTTACTACATAAGGAGAACCATCTTCTGTTGGAGGTGGCATCACGTATGTCTTTGTGCAGACTCGATCCATCATGACAGCCACAGACCATTTTCTAGAAGCCTCTGCAAAGACACTAAAGTATTTAATACATGTATAAAACTTTAACTTCAAAACATGTATGCACTTAGAATTATGATGACAAAAACAAAATGGGTTCACAATTGTTGTCGGAAAAAATGAATCAACCCCTGTTTTATAACCCTTAAAGGTGCATTTTATTTTGCCATTTTAAATGCGACCCGCTATGAAATATACGATAACCAATAAAAACAGAATTATTTAAATCGGACTTCTCTGTAACAAGTTATGCGTGGTGTGGTCTTACATAAAATAATAAAAATTAAAAAATATACGGGTCAAATTGAGACCCTCCTCCTTTTTTTGTCGGATAAAAAGTACATTCGAATGTTTATTAGTAACTGTTGTAGGTAACATTTGACTAAAAACATATTGTTGCACTCAGTTTATTTTGAGGAGCAATTCCACGAACCAGTGTCCAAATGTTTGAAGTCTAAATAGACAATTACCATGTAAAACGCAATCCAAATATTTCAACTCAGCAATGCATTCAAAATTCAGTTCTCCGAATTTCTCCTGTTTGGCTCTGATCTCCTGGTACAATTTCTCTTGGACGTGTGGATTGAGAGCCAGTTCATGAATGCACATCGTCAGGGTCGTGGAGGTAGACTCGTAGCTCGCCAGAAATGCGAAGTATATCTGACCCGTTATTTCGTCTAGAGTTAAATCTGGGGGGGAATAGAGGTTAAAGATATAATAATATTGTAATATCATTAGCATCATCAGCCTATAATGTTCCCACTGCAGGGATTCAGGCCTCCTCTCTACGCTGGCCCAGTGCGGGTTGGTAGATCAGATGTCACATGTCTTCGAATTTTGTCGTTCTAAGACATGGTTTCCTAACGATGTTTTCTTTCACCGTTTTGAGAGCAGTGGTGATGAGTTAAATTACACAAACTAATGCAATTGCTTGGGTTCGAACCCACGAATTACTGTTCGTAAGTCGGAGCCACAACAACTGCTTATAATGTCTGTGAATGATATTGATTTTTACAGAGAAAAAGGTAAATTCTTCTGATAAGAAACCAATTATTTTAGGACTACAACTCAAAAACCATGCCGTTTTAAAAGTCGTTTGTAAAAAGTAACAAGAAATAAAAACAATTTTGAACCAAAAGAAAATAAATAATGTACTAGGAAAACAGACCTTGTGTAGCTTCCATTAGTAGATGAATAAAGTCAGGTCTAACCACGTTGTTCTTTTTTCTATACTCGATTGTATCGGATACTATCTTTCTGAAGAACTCTGTGCCTTCCGATGAAAGTAGTTCGATACCTAAAACCTGGAAAGAAAATGTAGATAAGTAACATAACATCACGCCTGTAATCCCCGAAGGATTAGGCAAAGGTGTAATCATCAATACACCCATATTTCACCAGATATGTCCACGTCCCATGTAATAGGGGCCGAGCCTATTGTCATCACCGGGTACAAATCCAGACTCCGTGGATACTACCGAGAAATTCCTGATATTAAAACCCAATTACACTTCGCCCGACCCGGGAAACGAACCTCATGCTCAGCAGTCGCGCTTCCAACCGCTAGACCAACGAGGTAGTCAGGTCTTTACCTGTTTATCACTTACAAACCAAAAGATAATTTTATGTGAATGCACAAGGCAGATGTGAATGTAAACACTGAGTGCAAATGTCCTCTACATAAGAGGGCACTGACCGTAGTAAGGTCAGGGTGTACGAATATTACCAGAATTATTAATGTGGTCAAATCAAAATTTACATAGGGATCGAAGAATAAATACAGGGATTAGTACTCTCTGGTAATCTCTCTCCGCCTTATTAATAATAAAAACAGTTAAACCTGGTTTAACTTAGACTTGGTTTATCTCGCATCTCGGTCTCACTTCAAAAATATTCAAAAGAAAGTGACGGCATGCGAGATAAACCAAGCCTAAGTTAAACCAGGTTAAACTATTTTTATTAATAAGGCGGTCTATGATTTATGTACCTATGTTTGTTAACTTACTTGCATAACCTTAGCCACAGCAGGAAACTGAATGGTCAAGAAGTAGTACATTCGTCTCCAGAACGTAAAGTTTACAGCATTCTCCCCAATGGTGATGAACTTGTTGTTCCAGTCCCTGATGGAGTCTACCTGGAGACCGAAGCCGGTGGAGGCTATGATGTCAGTGTTGTAGCGACGCATCAGGTCTAGGACGTCTATGTCTTCGGATTTATGGCCTGGATTAATAAAGGTTAGTTACACTTGTGAACAAGGTTAAATAATAGTACATTATGATATAAGTGCGGTAAGTTGAAAATTACAGCCGAGGCGATATTGCTAGCCCGAGCCGTAGGCAAGGGCTACAAGAGAGCAGAGGCTGTAATTATCAAAGCGCACGTATGTCATACGATGTTTTATAACACACTAGCTGACCCACGCAACTTCGTCTGCGTCACATAAATATAGCTATAACCTTTCTCGATATATCGACTATCCGACATTAATTAAGCTAAATCGTAACAAACACAAAATCTTATCTTTCCTCTTTATTACAATAGTTTAGATGGTTTAGATTAGCTTAGATTATATTAAAGTGTGAATTACTATAAAATCTATCTCTTACTGTTAAATATACTATAACACTCTGTACTTGTAAGCATTATGATGCAGTAAATATTTTGAATTTGAATGTCCCGGAGGCCAGCCAGAATCCCCCGTACCTACATTGCGACATTTGCGACGCAACCCGCGTAATTATTTTTCCGCGCGGGTATTTTTACATTGCGATATCTTCTAAGATATTTGTTTAAACTGTATAGAGTAAAGAGCACAAATATTCTATATTAAATTTTCGTTCTAACGAACACATTTATTTAGATATAGATTAATACTATATGGGTTAAATAAGCTTCGCAAAAAATAATTCCTTTTAACCTAACATTTTAATAGTAAAAAATGGTTACAGTGAGTCAATCTTAAAAGATAGACAGATGCTGTTGCGGACTTTTTTTTAGAACTTTTAAAGACAAATAATTACTTCATACATGATATTCTCGTAACTTAAACCGTTTTCGCAGCGCACGCAACGGAAGCTCTCAGAAAGGAATTTTCTTTTCCCGTTTTTGCAACATTTCTCATTTATGCTCCGCTCCTATTGGTAGTAGCGTGATGTTATATAGCCTATAACCTTCCTCGATAAATGAACTATCCAACACAAAAAGAATTTTTCAAATCCAACCAGTAGTTTCAGAGTTTATCGCGTTCAAACAAACAAACAAACAAACAAACAAACAAACAAACAAACAAACAAACAAACAAACAAACTCTTCAGCTTTATAATATTAGTATAGATTTGCGAGGAAATAAATAAAACTCGGACTTTCTTAAACGAATAAATCTTTTATTTGTTCACAAATTAGCGATGCGCGGGCATCAGTGCTTTTTTTTTTAAGGCAACGGTACAAAAACAGCCAGTATTACTAATAAAGTAAATTAATATTTTTTTGTTTCTGTTACAGATGTAATTTACTGTCAAAATGAATTAAATTAAAGAATTAAATGTTTATTTTTTATATTTTATCTCCCAAAGTTAATTTTATTCATAAAATATTGACCACTTTTCTGACATAAAAACTTTTTGATTTGCTTTCTTTGCTTTTTTTTTCTTAAGATTTAAAAAAGTACCGTTGGTTTTAGACGGAGCATGATAAACCGTACGTGTTACCTTATTAGAAAGAAACTCGTGCGTTTTACTTTACGATTACGCACAAGTACGTAATGACATACATTACGATATTGAAATTGGTGAAATAAGAGGCCCTTTACGAGCAAATGTGTTATAAAGACAATTACATGTTCGCTAAAATGACACAAATCGAGTTTATAAAAACGAGTACCTGTCAAAATTAAAAGTTAGAATTAGAGTCATTTTCCTCAGCTTTAAGTTATGTTAAGTTCGATAATTGTCACACGAGAGTTTGTTACAAGGATAAAAAGTATCCTAATCCAGGTTAAACTATTTTTATCCAAATCCGTTCAGTAGATTTGCATGAAAGAGAACCAAAAATCCATTCACCTCTCCATCCATCCAAAACAAGATGTTATTAATAATTTCATAAAATATTATTATCTTACCTTTTAAATAATTCACGATTCTGTTGCTGATTCCCAGCATAGAAGGCATCATGCCTCTCATCTTGGACGCACTGAATGCTGGGCTGAGGCGACTTCGCATCTTACGCCATTCATCACCTGTACCAGGAAAACATAACTTTGAGGAGTTATCTTCGAGCCTATAAAATATCTCACTGGTGAGACCCACCGCTCCCTTGTACGATCCCTTGTCTCTCTACTGATTAGATAAAATATTCAAATAAGTTCCAGTTAGGTACCTACTTTAATACTAAATCCCTCAAAATATCGTATTTCCCACGTTACGTATTCTATTTCTGGAAGGGTTAATTAATTTTGTGTAACTTGAGCATTCAAACTTTTTAGATTCCATGTTTTAGAAACTGAAACCTTTAAATTCAATCTAAAAATAGGACAAACTCGGTGTTAATCTGAGAATCTAACGCAGCTGCTGTACCGAAAATACTTCAAAAGAAATACACCATTATTATACCAAAAGGTTATTTAAAGGTAGAAGACCCTCTAAAAATTGCGAAGGAAAACATCGTGAGGAATTATAAACCTACAACCGACAGTTCGAAGATTTGCTACGTTATTTTTTTGATTTTCCATAACTGTAAGAGTTATATTCTAAAAGTAAAAAGTATGTCCAAAATGTTCTAGAATAAGTGGTCCAAAAACGCATTATACGAAGATATCATCGTTTTGAAGGTATTTAAATATATCTATGAAATCGCATTGATAGATACGAGTGGCGGGCACGCGTCTTGCTATGCCACGCCGGGAATTAATTTTTGGGGCTGCGTACCAGGAGGAATCTTCAATCCAAAGACGGTTTAGATACACACTTTTTATTGTACAGCTTTGGGTACACAACCGTTGTTACATACAATGTTTCTTATTTATATACTTTTAATAATTAAGTAATTGAGAGGGAAAAAAACGTGACCGCACAGGTTAGCTCTTAGCTGGCAAGGGGAGGCGGAAGCAGTGTCGTGTTGCCACTACAAAAAAATATTACAACATTATTGCCAATTAATGATACTTAAATTTTACTAGAAAAAAGAATAATTTTATGTTGTTGCCAACATAAGTTGGGGGGGGCCTACGGCAGTAGGATTACATAAAAAAATATATTAATTAGGTAAACCAGATTTTACAGAACAAGTACTTACTGAGTTACTTTGAATAAGGAAGTTATATAATCCAACAAGAGGAACATTTACACAGTACTTACAATTATATTGTGCATGACCTAAAACTTAAGTACTTAACCTAGAGTACAAGTTAAAGTTAAAATTCTTATACTAAAGCTTAAACTTCTATAGGTAACACGCAGACCTTTGTGATGGACCTATTGTGCTTATATCCATTAGCAGTTTTAACTTCTACGACGCGAATCTTTCCGTCCTTTCCAGGAAAAACATTGGTGACACGAGCCATGGGCCATTGCAAAGGTGAGGTGTTATCATTACGTAATATAACTAGACTATCGATTGAAACATTTAGTACATCATTGCGCCACTTAGGGCGACTTTGAAGTAGAGTCAAGTAATTCTTGCTCCAATTTTTCCAGAAAGCCTGCTTCATATTTGTAATTACAGACCAAAATTTTAACAAATTTACATTAGTATCACTTACATTTTGTTCAGGAATACTATTAAGAGTTTCGCCTGTTAGAAAGTGTCCAGGTGATAAAAAAGAATAATCGTTAGGATCTGCTGTAAGAGCAGTTAATGGGCGAGAATTAAGTACGCCTTCAATCTCTACTAATACACTATTTAATTGTTCATAAGTGAGCAAGGCTTTACCTACGACACGCTTTAAGTGGTGTTTTGTACTTTTGACGCCACTTTCCCAAAGTCCGCCAAATATTGGACTATAACTAGGTATAAAATGAAAATTGATACCGCGTTCAGCAGTGTATGACTGTACTAGACTTTGGTGAACTTGAGAAGCGTGCAAGCGATACATTTCATCTACATATGTATTATTTTTTAAGATTTTAGACGCTAATGGAAATTGCTTTTCATACCTATCTGCAAGTTCAATGAGGCAGCGAGTGGCAAGATATGATGATGGTTTAAGACCATAAGTAACAGTTTTTAACTGTATGCATTGAATATCTGCATTAGGTGACTCACGCCATAGTATATTTTGAAGTGAACATTGCTTAGGATCTAAATTAATGCATCTAAACATCATACGAATGTCGCTAATAAAAAAGAATTTATTTAATCTAAATGCAAGAAGAACTCCGAATAGATCCTTCTGCACTACTGGACCATTGAGTAAAAGGTCATTTAAGGAAACTTTTTTATTAGTATTCATAGAGCCGTCGAACACTGTTCTTAACTTTGTGGTGCGACTGGACTCTTTTATAACAGCATGGTGAGGGAGAAAGTACACAGGATCTGTAGATAAACTGTATCTACTTATGTCATAAAATGCACCATGGTTTAATTCAATATATTGATCAATAAATTTTTTGTACTCGAGAAATAGATTTTTATCTTTGTGGAGTCTTTTCTCTAAATTAATAAATCTTTTAAGTGCAATGTGAAAAGATTGTCCCAGCTCTGAGCTTACTTGTTCTAATGGAATCTTAATGGGCATTGAGACTTGAAACTTTTTGTTTTCAAGAATTGTAGTTTCCTTAAAGAACCTTTCACAATAATCATGCTCTGGCAGTTGCTCTGGGAAGATTTCAGGCACTTTTTCAGTTTCCCAAAATGCCTTCAAAGTGTCATTTAAACTATCATTACATTCAGTACAATACAAAGATACAACCTGATTGTTTTTATGTGTAACATTGGTGAGCCCAGCGACGATGTGCCCAAACGCTGTGTGAACTACTGAGGGTTGCTGTTGGGTAGCGGTGCTTGCAGAACGGGACTGGCTGCCTGCAGGAGTACTCTCAAGCGGCGGCAACAGGATCTGGAAAAAGATGTCAGCTCCAAGCAACAAGTTCACATCACCAGGCACATTGAAGTTTGCGTCGGCAAGCTTGCAGTTAGCAGGGAATGTAATAGATGACACATCAAATCGTGTTTGAGGCAATTTGGTTGTTATAGATTTTACCACATGACAGTTGACATTTAATTTGAATGGATAAATGGTGGAATGAACCTCAAGATTTATGCATTTGTCAACTGATTTGGAAATGTTAGTAATGCCAACAATGTTGGAGCTAGTGCGCTTAGGGATCAAGCCCAATAGGTCGAGTGTGCGCTGAGTAACAAAAGAAGCCTGCGACCCACTGTCTAGCAAAGCTCTGGCATAAATTATGCTGCCTGACTGCGTGACCAATTTGACTTGTGCAGTAGGCAGAAGCACTGGATTCTTGGTGTTGCAGGTGTTGTTAAGCGCCACACTTGATAAAGCTTTTGTATCAATCCCATGCAGCAGTGAATTGTGACCCTCCTTGCATTCGGCACACTTGAAATGAAATCTGCATTTGCGCTGCTTGTGCTGCCCTAAACAAACTTTACATAGGCTAGATTTTTTGGCAAACTCAACGCGTTGATCAGGAGCAGCAAGCGCAAAGGCTTCACACTTAAAAAGTTTGTGATCAGACTTACAGTATGGACATGCAGCTGGCGGCGTTGCAGCTACAGTGTGGCTGGCCAGCCGGTTGCTCTGCGGCTTCTGGGTGCAGTCACTGGCTTCCAGAGCCAGGGCGCGACGTCCTAAATACTCGAGGAATTCCAACACTGTGGGTTTTACCCGGGCGTCGCGATCCATTTGGAAGGCGCGGGATGTTACGACGTCCAACTTCCGCATTAAAATGCAGATGACGACGCTGTCCCAACTCTCGACCGGCTCGTCCAGATTTTTTAAGGCCGCAAGATGCTGCTTGACGTCTGAAATTAAACTCCGTATATTAGCGGGAGTAGACCGATTAATTGATGGTATGTCGAGTAATGTGTAGATGTGTTCGTGTGTGATTTTAGTCTTGTTGTCGTACCTATCTCGTAGCAACATAAGAGACTCGGCGTAACTGTCACTTTGCAGAGGCAAATTATTAATAAGGGCATGGGGTTCCCCATTGAGAAAACTTTTAAGGTAATATAGCTTTTCGACTGAAGATAAGGATTGATCTTTATCAATCATAGCTGTAAAAATATTAATAAACTCGTAATACTCTGTGTATTTACCGGAGAAAGTGGGAATACTAATGTTAGGTAATTTAATTTTAGAATAATTACTATGGCACGACTTTGATTCAGAGGGCGGATTACCTTTCGCTACAACTGTATTGATCTGGGCTAAAAGATCGATGTAAATATCTTCGATCACCCCGGGATCCTCGGTATCGGTCTCATCGATAGTTATAATGTTGATACATAGCCTATTGTAATCTTGAAACACTTCCTCAAGGCGTGCCTTTTTTGCTTTTAAATTTTCTATTGATAAAGATTGTATATTACCTTCCAAACTCTTCTTTAGACGTGTTATTGACGCCTTTGCATATCCTCTATTGGCAACAAGATGCTTTAGATCGGCTGGCATTGTGAATGCGCACGCGACGCAATCCAAACTTACACAAAATTACGAACAAAGAAAACGTATACAAGATGGCGGAGGGCGAAGTGCCGAACGCTGCTCGACGCGATGGCGCGGCGATTCGGTGGCACTTGGCTGCGCTCGCCGCTCGTCGGCTCCCGTTGAACGTAGTGAAGTTCGGTGCGGGCAGGAGGGCTGCCAACCGCACCAACCAAAGATGATAGTTGAGTGTTGACGTTGTTGACGACGCTTGACTTGGCGCGAGTAGAATATCATGCACACTCTTGTACAAATGCACACATCACACGTAGAACATAACATATGAAGTTAAGAATCGGTAGATACTCCTTTTCTTGCAGGGTCTTCGTTTTTAATGTTTCCACAGGCTCTGATTTCTGCTGGGTTCTGTATTCTTCGGCTGCCTTTATAATAATATATTGCTAGCTTTGCTAGAGCAGTCGTTGTGATCTTGAATGCAGACACGCAGACATCCGGCTCGAAGGACCAGAATGGCGGGCACGCGTCTTGCTATGCCACGCCGGGAATTAATTTTTGGGGCTGCGTACCAGGAGGAATCTTCAATCCAAAGACGGTTTAGATACACACTTTTTATTGTACAGCTTTGGGTACACAACCGTTGTTACATACAATGTTTCTTATTTATATACTTTTAATAATTAAGTAATTGAGAGGGAAAAAAACGTGACCGCACAGGTTAGCTCTTAGCTGGCAAGGGGAGGCGGAAGCAGTGTCGTGTTGCCACTACAAAAAAATATTACAACATTATTGCCAATTAATGATACTTAAATTTTACTAGAAAAAAGAATAATTTTATGTTGTTGCCAACAACGAGTAGGTAATTATTTTTCATTTAAACCAATCACTCATATTTAATTAAAGCTGTGAAAATGTAACGTTGTCATTATTCATGTAGGTAGGTAATAAACAAAAAAAAAATTTTAAAAATAATTCAAAGGCCAGTCGATTATTTGATTTAGTCTCATTCATACCCTGGACTTATGGGATATCAAAAACGCCTTGTATAACATTCACCATACCGTACTGTGGTACTGTGCCCGCGTGGTTAATTACCTACAGCTGATTCCTCCATGGAAAACCAAAACAATCCTAATGTTTTAGCCATTAGGAACGTTTTTTGGCTGATTATGCTAGACAGTTGCAAAAAACTGACCTTCCATATTCAAGAGGCTGGATCCCAGCAAAGGTTCAATTTCTTTAGGGAACACCTCCTTTCTGTTCACAAAGTGGTCGAAATCCTTGACGGTGATGCTCTTCATCAGCTCAGGGTCCCTCACTAAGATTACTGGCTTCATGCCTTCCATGAAACCCACGTATCTGGTATAGATGGATAAACAATTGATTTTAGTGACAAAGGAAGCATAACGTCGGACTAATTATATTATCAGAATTCGTATCTCCAAAACGTTCGTTTTGCGTCGTCGCGTCGTCTTATTCTAACGCCATTTTTTTTTATTCCCTAGCCATAAAATTCAACATCTACACCCATTCTAAACGTAAATAAAGATCGCCATTTTAAAAACATCTCAAAACTTGTTAGAAAATTAGTTTTTTTAACCGACTTCTAAAAAAAGAAGGAGGTTCTCAATTCGGATGTTATATATGTATTTACATTTTTTTTTGTTTGTTCGGGCATAACTCCGTCACTTGCTAACCGATTTGAAAAATTCTTTTTATTTTGGAAAGGGTATACTTCCGAAATGGTCCCATATTTTTTTTTATCGAAATCGGACAAGCGGTTTTTGAAAAATCAACAAAACTAAAAAAAAAAAACTACATTGTCCACATTGACCCATGAACATGTGAACCACTAAAAAGTGAAAAATAAAAATCTTTTTAACAAAAAATAAAACCAACTTCAAAAAAAAAAACACAAAAAAGTAAAAAATAAACTTTAGAAGAAAAATCTGTTTCTGAAGTCGGTGGCAATAAAATGAAATCAAACAAACAAAAGTCACCGACTTCAGAAACTGATTTTTCTTCTAAAGTTTATTTTTTGTTGCTTCTGTTGTATATTTTTTTCAAATGGACTTGTGAATTCTGACAATTAGACCGACGATAACGGAACCTCTGTTGTATAACACAGCTTCAAACACAACAGTAAGGTAACGTTAGTTGTTTGAAAAATTCGTCTGCTCGTCGGTAAATAACGTAACAGAATGCCGGTAATTCCCGAAGGGATCGGCAGAGGAGGTCCTAATAGTACACCCACATTTCGCCAGTTTTTAAACAAAAAAGTCCCATGTAATAAGTTTCAATAAGTGTTCTTCCCCCCAGGGGACGAACCGTCGGGGCCGCGGAGCCCGTCGGGGCCGCGGAGCCCGTCGGGGCCGCGGAGCCCGTCGGGGCCGCGGATTTTTGTACCAGATGACGTGACCTCGGCGCAAGGGCAAAGAAGGAACATGGGTTAGGTTTTTAGTCAGTAGAAGTCTGACACTCCCCTTCGCTCTGCCCAAGAGCGGGGGGGTCATTCGATGATTTTCCACCCACCAAAAAAAAAAAGAAAAAAAAAGGGACAAACCTATTACTTACCATCAACCGGGCACAAATCTAAGCTCTGTGGTTTGCCCGACCTAGGAATTGAACCCAGGACATCATGACACTTGCGCTTGCGACTGTTAGACCAACGCGGTAGTTTTGAATTGTTTTTTGTTAGCTACTGGATAAAAAAATCTTGGTTTTTTACACGACTGCCCAAAAAAAAGAGTGTTATTTATCTACACAAATATAACTTACCTTTCATTAGGAAACGCCTTATAAACCTCATCAATATCCTCAATCAGATGTTTAATCGCAAAAGTACTCCTAAATGTGTTCCCGAATATTGGCACACCGGGCTTGTACTTGATACCCCATTTCTCAAAATGGGAATGCAACTTCTTATACTCATAAATTAAATAAAATAACACTAAAGAAACAGTATAAAGTAACATTTGAGTAATCATTGTGAAAATGGTGTTAATCTCGAATAAGTAGCTGTATTTATGTAAAATTTAATTGTTGTAATTAAAAATCTTACGTCAGCGAAGACGCAGTTATTTTTTGTTTTATTAAAATTGTTCATTGTTGTGTCAGAATGGGCGTTTCTGCGGTTCCGTCATAAATAAGATCAATTTGTTATGTTTTAGTTTCCGGTAATAACGGTAGGGTAGGTAGGTAAAAAACTTGGCCAAGTAAAGAAAGAAAGAAAACATATTTATTTAGTACATGCCACAAGTGCACACAACAAACAATAAAAATAAAAAAGAAATCCTGAAAAGAAAAAATAACAAAACAAAATAAAAGCTTGTGTGCATCTCACGGCTGTGGGGAAACCCCCTATAATTTGTATTATTTCTTGTTAAAACAGCAACAGAAAATGTTTTGTGATAAGTTTTTTTTCCATAGTGTTTGTATGAATGACAAAGTTATATTTGCGGTTTTTTAAATGTGCTGTATTTCAAAATCTATTAACTATAAATATCGGTCAAACCAATTTTGGTTGAAAGTTTTTATTGCGATCTACTTACTTATAGCATATTTTTTTTAGATTTTCCACTGTCTTAGTTTAAAAGTGGAGGGACACATTTTATCACTTTGGAAGTGTCTATCTTTCTAATGATTGGATTTCAGAAAAAATGGTTTTAGAAATCTCTTATTGAAGAATTGTCATTTCCCTAGACCTATCAAATCTTATAGACACCCCAAACGTATAGGTTTATGAAATAAGTTAATTTTAGTTTCAGTTCCATGTATGGGGAGTCCCCTTAAATGGAACTGAAACTAAAAATAACTGATTAATCTTTATATTTTAATTTTGTATAAAAATCTTAAAGCAGTTCACAGAATACATCTTACAACCAAGTTTCAACTGTGTAGTCATTGATAGAATGTGTGTAGTATTAATAGGTATTATACTTTTCGAGTAAAGTGACTGTGACATACGGACGGACAGACAGACATGACGAATCTATAGGGGTTCCGTTTTTTGACATTCGGCTACGGAACCCTAAAAAGGGTTGGTAGGTTGATTAGGTAAGGTAGAGTAGTAGAAAGCATAAGGGGGTAGTAACACCTGTCGGGGCTGTGGATCCTGTAGGGGCTGTGGATTATCGAAAGGTTAACACGGCTCAGACACAAGGGCAAAGAAGGAACATGGGTTTGGTTTTTAGTCAGTAGAAGTCTGACACTCCCCTTCGCTCTGCCCAAGAGTGGGGGGGGGGGGGGGTTATTCGATGATTTTCCACCCACAAAAAAAAAAAAAGAAAGGGGGTAGTAACAAGTAACAATTCGAATTGACATGGTCGCCATACTGTTTCGAGTTTCCGATATTTCGACAAAAAGACAAATAGTAAGCATGGTAAATATGCCATTTACGATTCGAATGCCTGAAGGGTTGGGGCATCGAAAAATCTACATAATTATTATATTTCACTGTAATAAAGGCCGAGCTGATTGCCATTAACCTCATTAGAACTTTGAGATGCGCCTAAGATTTTTTTTTTGCCCCTATGATAATCCCTGATTTAACCCAGAATTTTTTGTTCCGATTTTAGCCTTAGTAGCCAAAGAGGTAAATTATAGTTGACATGATTTTATTTCGTTCATTATAAATTTTTGTTGCGAACTTATTGTGACTTATTGTGTGGTCTTACCTTACAAATACAGCTGAAGTAAAGAAAATTCATAAAAATATCACATACCTAAAATCTATGACGCACGAATTAATGGTCGCACGCGCACGTCCTTAAGTTGTTATCAGTTATTCCATCACATTAATAACTTATTCAAATGAACACTTGTTTATTTTATCTCAATGATAATCATTTTTCAGAGATCCGCACCCAAGGAAAACACAGACAATTCATATTTTAAAAATATATCCAGAAATTAACAAGCATTTTTCTCGTTACACTATATCGATGAAAATTAAAAAAAAAGTGGCTTTTCGAATATTTTGGAAAGGATAGGGAATAAATTCGCACGAATTGCTTTATTTATCAGCATAAAAGTACTATCATTTTTGTGGTCATTTATCATTTGTGTATTATCATTTGTGTGTGTGTCATTTATATTCATTTACATCTCTCATATTCGGTAAGTAGGTCTTTATTACCCCCAAATGGGGCTTGTAGGTGACCAATTAGCGCTCTAGGGTATTAATGTAGCAAGAAAAGCCCTAGGGCGGTAAGTAATTTAAAAAAAAAAACACTTTACTCTTTCATAAAGTTCACGTACATCTAACCATCTTACTGGCAATAGACATCATGCATTCAGCCCAATGACAAAAGAGGTCGCTTCGCTATTCAGCCTTGTCTTCGTATGAGTATAACGCCTCCCCCACACAGGAGCGTTTTTCACGGAAAACGCGCCTGTGTGGTCCCAGGCTTAATAGTCATCAATTTTAAATATCGAACCACAAAGCTCAATTTCGTTCCAGAAAAAAGAGAGATGAAAAAGGCGGTACCTAATAGAAAACTTTTACTTTAAATATTGTTTGTTTTTGGGATTTTTTATAATTACGTGCTAATTATGAAAAAAACATGAGTTCTGCAAGTGATGAAGATATAAGCTGCACTCCCGATTCAATGAAAATGGAAGCTGAAGCAGCAATTAACAATATTTTGCGTGAAAGTTCTAAAGAGAGATATTTGAAAACTTTATTCTTGTAATGCCGGTTTTTTTCTTCTTACCTCATAATCGAGATGTAAAGCAGAGTAGTTAGCTCGGGTGTAAGCATCAATTGCACCCTCGAACTATTGGCGCCATTATTACGCTCTCGAACACAAACATGACAATTTATGTTACATAAATAATTTAACACTTCAGAACTATCACAATAATTATTTTACTTTAAAAAGTTTGTCTCAGAAAAATTAACTTGATTTTTTTTTTTTGACATTTGACACACACGCAAATTCGCGCTGCAAGCGCCCTGCGCTGTCTTACGAATTTCCGAAGTGAAACATTTCAAAAATGAATTATACCTAATAGTCATTGATCCGCGCACATTTTCTGTGATAAACGCAAGGGTGGCGAGACTTTTCCGAAATATTGGTATGGTTCTGTCTGTTATCTAGCAGTGTTTCTTTTTTGTTTAATTTTTTATTAGTATCGTGTAAGCATGGCCTGCTGGTTTCAATATGTCCCTCGTTATAAATTACATACTGTATTTCAATACTATGGTCGCGTGAATAGTTCGACACGCACTTGGCGGTTATAATTAAGGAAGTTGGTACTTAACAAAAACAAAAGAAAGAAAGAATATTGGTTTATTTAGCGAACTAATTTAATATCACACAACATTAAACAAAATAATAAGAAGACTTTTTTTGTCTTACAGTTCCGCTAAATGGCATTATTATTTCTAGCTGCTTCTGCGCACGTAAGAAGTAAATTTTAACGGGATTCGCTCACAGCCGATAATCTATGGTATAGGACTAATAATTTCAGAAGCTTTGGCCGTACCGCCATGTCGGCTACAGACGGAGTATATATTTGTATAAAACATACACGTCAAACACAAAACAATTAAGCCCTCCTTTTGGGCTTCGCCGCGGTCGGGTAAATTAAATCTGTTATTTTGAGAAATTTAACTTACTTAATAATATCAGTTTCCTTAACCATGTTAAACTAATGTTCAGGTGGTTTTGATAACTATCTCTTAACCCTATATAAGGCTCTGGCAATATATTTGCCACCATATTTTTCAGCTCAAAAATTAAATAATTTGTAACAGGTAAGTACTCTATCGTTGTACAGAGAATATTTAAAAACTTATCAGACACTCATTAAACATTCAAAAAACAAAAAAAAGTAAAAAAAAACTTACAATTTATTTTCTACCAATTATACCTATGCCAATTTGCCCTTATTTTCCGATTGCCAGATTGCTCTGCCTTATAAAGGGTTAAGACTTCTGAGAAGATAAGGTAAATATTTATAAATGCTTTGTTTAGTTATATCGTTCAATTATTCTCTCTTCTGGAATTTAACCCAGGTTCCACCCGTGGCCCTGATGTTAAAGTTATGAGGCTTCAACGTGATGGGGTCCGTAGTCTTCTCAGTCTTCACGATGGTGAAGTTCAGCAACATGAGATACAGGAGTACCTTGATCTCCAACAGCGCGAACCTAATTCCTGTGAAACAAACCTTCTGTTTAATTATGCAGTCCTGGTACAATAGGGGATCAGACTGAGTCAAAAAAATATGATTCTGTTTAGTCCGTCAGTTAGATTATCGAAAAATATTGGAAACGTGTTTTTTTTGTTTTAACGAACTAATGAAAATTGACGAAGATAAAAAGCGTCGTGACGTCACTTGTGGGTTAAAAATGTACTGACATGTAACGTTTTCGAGGAGTTCACGAGTTTTCGAAGCACTGTATCGTCTTCATTTTTTGTTAATGTGAAAAAAGAAAAAATAGGTGTTCAATATTTTTTGGAAATCTATCTGACGGACTAATTAGTTTTTTTTTTGTCCGATCCCCTATTCGAGAACACCACATGCGATCTCGTTTGACAGGTCAGTCTTTAAAAACCAATATTTTACCTATGCAAGGATTTTGTCGTGTTACCATAAATAATAATAACACCACGTCTTGCTTTTCCAATAGGTACTGATACTGTTAGCCTGGATCCTTCCACTGCTGGGCAAAGACCCCATGACTTCCAGTTGTTGTTTGTCAGGGCTCCAGAAATTGAAATACTTTGGTCCAGTGTTCATTAGGCATGCGGCAGATGTGGGCACGTCCAGTCCCTTACTTAAACTTAGTGGTTTTCTTTTCTGATACGTTTTACTGAACATTTTCCCAAATGTTTATACGGTTATTGGTTGTTAAAAATATTCAATGACATACCGATGCAAATTCTTGGGCCCCCTCCGAAAGGCGAGAAGGTGCAAGGTTTAATATCATGCTTGTTCTCTTCAGAAAACCTCTCAGGATCGAACTTATGTGGGTCAGGGAAGTGATTGGGATCCATGTGTAGGCAGTTCACCATGTTGTAGACAATGTCCCCGGGTTTTAACTGTCAACAGAATTAGATCATGAACAACTTGACTGCGAATATGAACAAACTGCACATCACATTTTATGGGAGTGTAGTCTTTGGCAGAATGAACGTAATATTATGTTAAATAGTGTACAGGTTACATCCGGAGTTATTTACTATACGGACCTTGTAGAAACTAGAACAAATTTCCGTGCGTTCAAGCAATTTTGTCATACCTATTATTGGAATCAAATATAACAGCTCACAACTTAGGACCCAGTAATATTAATGACAATAATATCCGTGGTGCTAGGCAACTGGGCTTATCTCAGTTGTATACGTCCCTGTGTGCCTATTGGCCTTGTTCTGTTCTGTCTTCTGCTGATATGGAGGGAAGTGGAAACTATGTTTTTTCCTACTCCTCCGCTATTCTTTTCTGATTAATTTCGTTGCGGGATCCAAGACAGTTAAATCATTTCTCTGGGACTTCGTCGAGCTTCATTGTCTCGGCGCTTTTCTTGTGGTCGCCACTGTTGATTCTGGCTAACAGGAGTTACAGTGGTTTGAGAATAGTGTGGCGGGCTTGTCCCAAAAAAAAAAAAAAAAAAAACAATTTGACTACAGGGTTTCCACAATTATTTTACCTCCGCCCGTATATCGCTGTGAAAATCAGAGTGATGTTTCAGTTAATAGCATTAAGGTTGCTGTTAGGTAACGGTTGTTGTCACTAATAAGTATGTCCAAACTATAATGATTTTTATTTTCGTGATGGCAAAATTTCTGTTGGATTGCAGATACCATAGGTAAATTAATTATGAAAGGACTGTTACTTCAAGTACATGAACAAATAGTGTATAACTTACAAGGTAAGGCTTTGCCCCTTCTCTTGGTGGTGGCAACTCATACGACCTCAAACAGACCCTATCCATAAATACTGCTGGTGTCCACTTCCGTAAAGTTTCTAAAAATGTTAAAAAAATAATTAAGACATTTTCTAATACCACAATGGGAATAGAAGTCGTCAGACTTACCGTTAATAACACAATCCAAATACTTAAGTTCACAGACTTTTTCAAATGTAAGTTGTTCTTGATCCTCCTTTGACCTCCTGATTTCCTGGTACAATTTCTCTTGGACGTCGGGGTTTACGGCAAGCTCGTGGATGGTCATTACTAGCGCTGATGCTGAAGTATCAAAGCCAGCAGCAAAGAATATGAAAACTTGTGATGTTAAATCATCTGGAGTCCATTCTGTAATGGAAAATAAGTGTTAGGAGTCACCTAAAGAGCAATGCTCTAGTGGCAAATGATTTTTTGGCTTAGTCGATAAATGTCCAATTCATAAAATGCCCAGCATTCTACAAATGCCTAATATTTAAAATTACCAATTTTTAAAAGGACTGATTCTTAAAATGGCTAATTCGCAAAAGGACTAATTCTTAAAGTGGCAAACTCAAAAAAAAAGACAAGCTCGCCAGACTATTCCTTAGTCAGATGACCATAACGCTCTCTATGAAACGTTACAGGCTGGATGCCCGATTTTCGTCATAAGTAAGTAAATATGAAAGGACGTACTAGTTGAAGACTTCAGACTTGAAACATAGACTTCTAGGTATTAAAATAAGAAGAGATGCTGCACCAACCTCAAATAAATTGGGACTGGGGCAGGAAAATGATAATGTAAGGTATAACCGTTTCCGAAAGAGATTCCGCGGCCTCGACACAAAGGGCTAAGAAGGAACATGGGTGGTTTTCGATGAGTAGAAGTCTGACACTCCAGGCAGGGAGTGTCAGACAGGATTTGAATCATCAAATGACTCCTCCAGAGCGGGAGGAGTCATTTGATTATTTCCCACGATCCACAAAAAAAGAAATAACCAATTTTCATATTTAATTGGAAAATGTGTTGTAGACGCTTACCTCCCTTAGCTTCCATGAGCAGTTGAAGCATATCAGGCCGCGCGACGTTTTCCTTCTTCCTATATTCGATGGTAGAAGCTACAATGTCTCTAAAGAAATTGTTGGTTTTCTCCGAAAATATACGGAACCCTAATTTCTGTACGACAAGGAAAAAACTAAATTAGTTATACACCATAACGTTTTATAGTCCTCCTAACCGAGTATCAGTCATGGCGACCAATTTCAGTGGACACTAACCATTTACGCTAGATATACAGGGTGTGGCGTAACTAGTAATCCACCGGTAAGGAAGAATTTACTGTAACACATTACAAGATTAACCATTTTAACCAGATGATGATGGAGAAGAAGATGAATTAGAAAAAAAAACCATGGATGGATTACGGAATAAAATAAATTGGAGTGAATGTTTTAATAGGGGATCGGACAAAAAAAACTAATTAGTCCGTCAGATAGATTTCCAAAAATGATTGGACACGTATTTTTTTCTTTTTTCACGTAAACTTAAAATGAAGACGATACAGTGCTTCGAAAACTCGTGTGACGTCATACGATAGTACATTTTGACGACACAAGTGACGTTTCAAGCCCCACTCCAAGATCTTTGACGCGTTTTATCTTCGTCATTTTTTATTGATTTGATAAAACAAAAAACACGTATTCAATATTTTTCGATAATCTAACTTACGGACTAAACAGAATCATATTATTTTGACCCAGTCCGATCCCCTATTATAATAATGGTAACTTGACGGTTGACAGGAGAGAACACACCACTTAATACGGAACAAGGGCGAAAGAATGACAATAAGAAGTGTAGTGTATATCTATTTAATAGATATAGCAACACCGTCTCACAGACACAAGTGTCAGGGAGCTGTCACAAGGGACACTTGACAGTCACCGCAATTGGCGGGAAGTGTGTTGCGTAGCGACCGCTGACGGAGGACTTGGCTGATCTGGTGAGCCGGTGACCCAGAGTAATTAGTGCTATCACCCCGGGGATCACAGGATACAACAAGAAGTAAAAATGGAAAACGGACGACCGAAGTTCGCACTCATGACACTTACCTTAGACAATTTCGGGAAGCACGTAGTTAAAATTAGAAGCATTTTCTGTTTCAGGTTGAAATCGAACACTTTGTTTCCAATTTTGTAGAACTCATTGTCGCGATCCTCTAAGGAGTTGATCTTGAGGCCGAAGCCAGCTGACGCGATGACGTCATTGGTGTACCGACGTATCAGATCGTCCACTTCTATGTTCTCAGATTGATGTCCTGGAACACAATGTTAATAAGAATTATTTTAATAAATTGTACATCGGAAGGTAGAAAACTTGTGGCTTTGCATCGGTCAGATTCATCATCATCATCAGCCTATAATGTTCCCACTGCAGGGACTCAGGCCTCCTCTCTTTGAGAGGGAATAGGCTATAATCCACCACGCGGGCCCAGTGCGGATTGGGAAATCACAATCATGTCTTCGAATTTTTGATTCTAAGATATGCCGGTTTCCTCACGATGTTTTCCTTCACCGTTTTGAAAGCAGCGGTGATAAAATAAATTACACAAAGTAATGTGCCTGCCTGGGTTCGAACCCACGTCCTGATACTGTTCGTAAGTCGGGGCCGCCACCACTGGGCCAATGAGGCAGTCAGAGTAATTAATGCAAATTCATCATTATTATTTGTAGGTAATTCTCATTCACACATACCGTGGAGGTACTCGACTATGTTGTTGGAATTTTCCACCATCAATGGAAGCATTAACTTCATTTTGGAAGCAGTGAATGCTGGGCTCAGGGTACTCCTCATTTCTCGCCATTTTTCCCCTGAAAAATAAACACAAATATACAAAAAAGAAACACGCCGAAATTTCTTAAAAGAAAGCTTTACCTAATTATAACGAGTACTAAGAAAGCCTTGTTTACGCATGTCTTGAATAAATTAGGAATACCCGAGTGTTTAAGTATTTACAGAAAATGAGAAGAATGTAAATAACAAGTTTTTCAATGTGTTACAGTATTTTCTAACGGAATAAAGGCACTCCGCAAAAATACTGGCTGCTTCTAATTAGGACTTATTTTTAAATCGTTAGAGTAGAAGTATTTTGTGCGTATATTCGTGGAAAGATTAACAACAGAATTGAAGTATACGAAAGATACTAAAAATAATTTCAGCTCCAAAGTTGGGCTGGTCACATATGTCGGAGGAGCAAGGTGCAAAAATTTCCACTCAGTGGATACCACAGAGCAGGAAACGACAACACGGCAGGCCCGGGAGGAGCGGGATGAGGTGGACTCTTTCTCCGATGATTGACCGGAGAAAGCATGCAGTGGGACAATAAAGGCTTAATATAGTTTAGAATTTATAGTACAGTCGAACAAGCTAATAAGTATACAGGGTAGAGATCTTCATAATTCTATAAAACTGAAAATATTGATTGTAATTTTGTGTTATCAAGTGTTTCGGATTAAGCCAATGATGTCAAACACCACCATTGTTTTTCATCAGTCTCTAACTGTATCTGTATAACCTTAAAAGTAAATACAAGTTAGGTGGCTGTATCTTATTAGCTTGTTCGACTGTACTAGAAGGTCAAGTTAAATAATATACTGGATTCAAAACCTATGAATGGAGCGCCAAGATGACCTATGTCAAGCTATCCTCTCCCGACCGGCAGAATCTAAAGTATTAGCATTAAGATGTGTTTTGAACACGTTTCATGAATTATTTCGAAGAAAGCGACTGGAAATAATTCAAGAAAAACGCCAAATACGTTAAGAAAGACCAATTTTACTGCTCTAGTTGTGACCAGGTACTCATTTTGGCCTAGCAACTTAGCAATTCATATCCTTGCGCACGACAGGACATCATTTAAATTTTAGTTTATTCAAGGTCGCCGTTATCGAAATCGATAAGGAAGACTGAATATACAAAACCTATTGAACCTTCCCAACTAGGAGACCAGAAACCCACGAAAATAAACCACTTAGCTGACTGACACTCCGCCCCCACATTATCAATCAACTCCCGCAATATGACGATCTGACATTGGCCTAATTTGTGACCTGGTGTAATGGCCAAATTGGATCGACAATAACAGGATCATTCAGAGAGTGCATGCGCACTCAATTGGTAGACATTATCTAACGCGGTACAGTCGCGTGAGATAATACCTATTGAATCTAGGATGTAAATAGGAACATTTTCTAACCGCCTGACTTCGAGCTGGTCTCTAAATATATCTATACTATCAAACTTATTAGATTATATCAGTATCAAGACATTTACTTCTGGTGTTTCGTATTGTAGGATTGCTTGCTTCGGTGATAAACTTCGTGAGGTAATCAGCATGCCTAAGAGTTTTTTTTTTTTTTAATAATAAATTTAGTTATTTCTCCCATGGCCCATGGACAGTATAAAAAGTCTGAGACAAAGTTAGGCACTGACCACACGAAAAGGCACAAGAAGATCTGAATATTGTCTGGAATAGCTTGGAATAGCTTAAGATACTTTTTTTCGCAGTAATAAACATGCTTAGCTCTTTAGATTCACAGATAGAAGCGAAACGTGTCCTACCTGAATATTAAGATACAAAAAAACTGAAAAAAAACCGAAAGTTTCAGTGCATACCTTTCATGAATACCAGGCTGCTATTCAACAGAGAGTCACTATTTTCACTAAAGAACTCTCTGTGATCAGTGAAGTTGTCGAAGTCTTTGACGGTGATGGTCTTGATCAGGTCAGGGTCCCGGATGATGAGTACAGGCAATGTGAACTCCGAAAAACCCACGTATCTGGAAATGTTATAGCAACCATGTTCATAAATACGAATGTAAGTAGCCTGTCTTTTAGTTTGTTTATCTTCTATAAGGTATAGTATCTCTCTACAAATTATGGCTGTATGGATATTGTCCTAAAAAAATGTAAATAGTAAAGTAAAGTAAATTTTTGACGTTCGAAAAGTGCTGATTATCAGCCTAGTTTGAATAAATGAGTTTTGATTTGATTGATGTGATTCGCGCAAAGAGAGACCATGACCTACCTTAGGGCACATTTTATCTCAATAGTACGATATTGATCGATTGAGTCTTTGTTAAATCAAGTTAAATGCTAGTTTTGTTTGTATTTCTATTTGCCGTACACTAGGAATTTCTCTTGTATCGGGGTTGCGTTTACAAACATTAAAACTCACATACACCATGACAGTCTGATACGGAACAATAGTAAGTTCTGTGAAGGGATCGAACCCGCGACACGCAGCACAATAATAGAATAAGAAACATACGGTTAACAAGAAATCAAAATATTTTTTATTGTTCATCTAAATAAGATTTATGTTGCCTGCACAACAATATTGGTGTCGCACAAATTGGTTTTCAACGCTGATGATATTAGCGCTAGCCATAGTATTTGCAGGTGTCATGATAATGATCAGAATATTGTATGAACAATGGGACATTCATTCGACCTTTTAAGGGATACAAGTTTGTATAAATGTCTGATATCATAAGCCCACGTTTTATTTGTTTTCTGTTTATCAAAATCAAATACAAATAAATAAGAAGGGTAATTTCAAAATAACAACTGTCCGCAGATAGAAGATGATAGCAAAAAATCTTTTATTTAAATTATTGTCTCTTTGTTTGCTGTTTGTTACGGATAATCTCCGAAACGGCTGGACCGATTCCAATGGCACTTTTATTGGTAAATAGCTGATGTTTTATAGAGTAACTTAAGTTACTTTTATTTGTTAAAAAAAATGTGTTCAGTACAAAAAAAAAAAAAAACGATTCAAATAGACAAGTAATTTAAAATAATTTCACGCAGACGAAGGTCTCGGATCACAGCTAGTCAAAAGTAATTTCAAACAACAAAAAAAAACTCACTTGTCTTCCGGAAAGGCATCATGAATCTCTTGAAGCTCATCCAGAAAATGTTTCTTATGGAAAGTCGAATGATACATATTACCGAAGAACGGTACCCCTGGAAGGTACCTCACACCGCGCTCATCGTAAAAACTATGTATCTTCTTGTAAGTATAGATGTAGTACACCACAAGGGTGGTTACGAGAAATATCAATATTTCGAGAATCATGTTGATATGTGTCGCGCGACGGGGCTTGACTGTGATTGTAAACTGCGCAGGGGCATGGCGGGCATATAGATTAAAGTGAGGATATATATAGAGCAACAGATAGCGTGGAAGAGTCATAGACCGATAATTCAGTGTGAAATACTGGTACCTTTGCAATTATACTGGAAGTCAACTCCAACAAGGTTTAGGCAGAAGGAAGGGTTAGGCAGAGGTGTAACCTGACATTTTGCGAATCTGTCTTTTCGCGAACCTGTCATTTTGCGTTTCTATCATTTTGCGTTTCTGTCATTTTGCGTTTCTGTCATTTTGCGTTTCTGACCATTTGAGAAAAAAATCTCACACCTGACGATTTGCTAATCTGGCATTTTGCGTTTCTGACATTCTGCGCCCAAACCTTAATACACCCAAAATTCGCCAGTTATGTTTAAGTCCCATATAACAGGTTGTTAGCCTATTGCCATCAATCGGGTAGAAATCCACTGCACTCGGTTGCTGTTTGTGATGAAAAAACCAAATAACACTTTGGCCAACCCGGGAATCAAACCCAGGACTTCATGCTCATCAGTCGCGCTGGCAACCAGTAGACTAACCTTTTGAGCGCCACAGTCACATAAAGACGACAAGCCGACCAAGCAAAAAAGTGCCCTAAGTCTGTCGACTTATATAAGGTACTTTTTGGCTTGTCGTCTTACTTGACCGTGGCGGTCAATAGGCTAAAGAGGTGTCTCTGGTTAATGCGGTAACGCTCGCCAAGACTGGTTGTCAGACTTTCTGGTTTCTGAACATCCGTGACTGTCAGAGATGTTTAAGACAGCTGGTACCAATGGCTGAACGTGTTTTCTGAGGCACGGAAGCATCTTGGTATGTTCATACATAACCCAAAGTATTGAGTTGCAATTAACGGACCAGTACCATATCTGCCTAGGTTGTTCCCAACTATGTTTGGCTCGGCTTCCAGTCTAACTGGATGAAGCTTAATACCAGACCAGTATCTAATCATTATTCTTTTGCCCTTATCCCAATTCATTTGAGGTCGTCGCAGCATGTCTTCTTCCATCTTCTCTGTTTCTCGTCATCTCATGAGACACCTCCTTTCTTGCCATATCATTCTTAAGACAGTCCATTCATCGTTTCTTCGGTCTTCGTCTACTCTTATACCCATACATTCATACTCAGAACCTACTTCACGGTACCTGAAGATGTATGAAGATTGTTTTTGTCTGCATCTAAAAAGTAAACAATGAATCAGCTGTTTTTTTATTATTTTAAACGGTTTTATTTAGCTCACCCCGTTTGTTTTATTCTTGGATCAAATTTAGTAATTCAAATTTCACCCTCTTCCTGTCAACCGATTAATCTGAAATTTTGTATACACTTTGGATTTTGGTGACAATACAATTGTGTTTATTCATTATCATTATAAATTCAAGATGGCCGCCGCTACAAAATGGCGGATAATTTATGTTTTATTAATCCCATCAATATGGGTATCAAATGAAAGGGCTCAACAAGCAGAATACAATATACTATATAAAATTGAAATCCAAGATGGCGGCTAAAAACTAGAAAATAAAAATAGGTAAAAAAACTTTTTAAGTTAAACGGTTTTATGTTAAACATACATTGCAATGTTTAAGATAAATGTACTAAAAACCAAAAAATAATAAAATAGATACAGTCGTGGGAAAAAACCGTGGGGCACGTCAATTCGGAACTGTCGTGCTGCGGAAATTACAATTGACGTGCCCCACGGTTTTTTCCCACGACTGTATCTATTTTATTATTTTTTGGTTTTTAGTACATTTATCTTAAACATTGCAATGCTGCCGTGGTATAACTAAAATGCCGTTATCCAACATCTGGTCGATTTTCAACTTTTGATACCATATTAATGAGAAAAAAAAAATCTATCGATCTGTGTTTGCGAATTTTCAATATCTTGAATAGTTTTGGAAATAATAATTATAAAAATGCCGTTAAGTGCATATTTCTCACGTGTGAAATAAGCAAAAATAACGTTAAGTAACTTTGTGAGTCTATAAAGCCACTAAAGTTCATTAACTCATATTTTTATCACAAAAAACTTATATGGTTACTTGTCTAGATTGCCGTTAGCAGTCTTTTGTACACTATAAAGCGGTTAGGGTACTGTAACTGTTTTATAGGTATTCTTTTTTTAATAAAGGAGTTTGCTTTTTTTTAAACTATAACGTCGTTAATTGAAAATGTTAGACTTAAACTTGACTAACGATGTTTAACGGCATTATTGCTTCATATTTGAGATACTTATATTTTGACTTAACGTACGTTACAAGCCCGTAGCGGCATTTTCAAACCTAAACAAAACTGTATTGTCCGTCATTATTAGACTAAAACGACGTTATCTCACACTAATACACTACAAAGCCGTTAACTGATCTCGCGCGGGGCGGGGGTCACCGACTACGTAACGATCCTGTACCGAAATCAAGCTGTCGGGGTAAAACTAGTGCATCACCAGGAGCTTGGGGGTGAGGAAGTGTGTCGCTCCAGGTTTGTTCCCGCCAATTTTGCAACGATTGCGATATGGCGAACCATCAATTTCCATCATTTGTGTCCCAAAGAAGGATTCAAACATCCAATCCAAGAATTTATTTAAAAAAATATAGTTGGGGTATGTTTCGTTTATGATCTTGTACATATTATATAAAAATAATTTCGATGATGCATCATATTATTATACAACTCTTCGTTTCATGAACGATAGGTATTTAAAAAACCCACGTACAATGGTATTTAAAACTGAACCGAAAGGTATCGAACCTAAGAAGGAAAGCAAATTTCCTTAAAAACCTATCGAACATAATACCCCCTCGCAAATTGTTATTTTGGAAAAACTTACCAACAAGCAAAAATGAGCATTCCGGTACAAGTTCTGATTAGAATAATAATATAGAGTAGTGTCAGTTTATTGAGACTTATTTTGACTAATTAATAATTTCAAATAATAATTTTTAATTTTGTCATGTAACTGTGATACGATTAAAAAAAAAAATTGCCCTTTATTTTCTGAATTGTTTGTTACTTGTTTGTTACTGTAAAGTTGTTACAGAATGTCCAAATTCAGTGTCTTTTAGCAAAGGCCTCCTCTAGCTCCTTCTATTACTTTCTGTCCCGAGCCACTCTACTCTACTTGGGGCCCGCTGTTTGTTTCAGCTCATCTTCCCATCTCCTTATCTGTTTACCCTTGCTGCGTTTACTTTCACTTGGATACCAGTCCAGTTATTATTTTACTCCATTTCTCTGTGCTTGCTCTCAACATGTGGCCAGTCCATCTCCATTTTTGTTGGTCAATCCTGGTCAAGATGTCTGGTAGATTAGTTTTTGCTCTCAACTGTTCATTTCTTACATGATCTGCTTTACGTATATTATTTGTCATGCTCCGTTCCATGGCTCTTTGGCAGTACTGCAGTTTATTTCTGTGCTGTTTTGTAAGTGCCCATGTTTTGCATCCGTATGTTATACAGGGTAGTATGCAGATATTAAAAAAAAAATCTCTTAACAGCCATTCCTAAGTCTCTGAATTTCATGACCTCTTTTAATGAGCAATACTTTCTCCAACCACTTGCTATGCTTGTGTTGACTTCCTTAGTTATTTGGTCTTATGGTGATATAAAGTGGCCAAGATTATATGTATTCATCAACAGATTCAATCCCACCCCGGATTAATCTATCAGTGTCGGTTTTGTTTCTGAATTGGTCAAAAGTTTTTTTTTGTGGTTATGGACAATCCCACCAAAGCACTTTTCTTGCTTAAGCTCCAGATGACTTGGGTTTTCCTCAAATACGACTAAGTCGTCTGCGAATCTAAGGTGATTTCGTTTCTGACCATCGATGTTGAGACCCAGATGAGACCAATCCAGTTTCCGGAATATATTTTCCAGTTCTGCGGAGAATAATTTGGGTGACATTGGGTCACAATCGTCTGACGCCTCGTCTTACTTCAAATTCGGGCCCCGTCTGTTCTGACTGTATTTTTGCTTTACTGTTTGAATAATATAGTTTTGATCAATTCGATATAAATTCCAGGTATGCCTTGAGGGCTACTCAAGACTTTCCCACGATTTTTAATACTTTGTTTTTAAGAATATATAATTATATTTTATCAAGAAGGCTTTAATAAATGTAGATAAAAACTAGAACTAAAGTTTTTTCAGTTGATGATTGTTTTTAAATGATACTAGAAATATAAAGTTTTGAGTTCAAGGAGAAGATTAGAATTAGTTTTGATTGTTTGTTATCACAGGTTAATTGAAAGACTGAAGTTTGTCTGTAATTTTTGTTTAATGTTATCTTATTTTAAAGTACAATTAGTAGTACATATTAACTTATGTGATTTTAGTGTTATTCCATAGAACTGAAAGTTCCTAAAAAATCTAGTTATAAGTAAAGTTTTGTGAAAGTTATAAGTTTAAGCATAATTACATATTATTTGAAAAGCAATAAAAAATATTGTCAATCAAGACTAGTTGATTGATAAATCTTTGACTTTTATTTAAAAATTATCTTTAATTTCAACAAATTTAATTCATTTTGTGCAAGAAAATAGTTCACAATTTGTTTTATATTATTACGCTATAATGTCGTTAAACTGTAAGGTTTTTAGTTTAACCACGTTTTAGCTAAACAATGATTCAAGTTTATCCTTTTAATTAATACGCTTCTAAAGGTTACCAGACTTAAAAGCAGTAAAGTAACGTTAAACGCACTAAAGTTTAACATGAATCAGTTCTTTAATACATAATCGTAAGCTAAATTGTCGTTATGTGCAAATAACGCCGTTTTAGTTAATCAATGAAGTCATAAAATTTTAGTATTTTAATAAACAATAATTTGCTATGAAAAAGATACTCTAAAACGCCGTTACGCTATACGTAGCGGCGTTTTAGTCGATGATCCATTATGATTTCGGTTACATCTCTGATAAACTAAAACACAAAAGAAGCTTTTTCATAAAATTAAATTATATTTACGATATGATAGGGTAAGTAGTTCAAAAGTATGCGATTTCATCTATATTTTAGTACTGCCAAATCTCTGATAGGTGTTGTCATCGAAAAATGACATCGGTTTAAAAATTTGCCGCGGTTTTTCTGTGTTATTGAAAAAAATGACTTTAGCAGATAACGGCATTATAGTTATACCACGGCAGAATGTATGTTTAACATAAAACCGTTTAACTTAAAAAGTTTTTTTTACCTATTTTTTTTATTTAGTAAATCGAAGCGAGATTGTCGCGACAATCAGTTCAATTGATAGACGATTTCAAGGGAGCGAGCACGTGACAAACTATTTCCCACTTTATTCTCAATCGACAGAGTTTATATTTGATTTATTTGATAAAAGCATTGTTTTACTGTACAAGTTCAGGGGACATTGCACTGTAATGTAATGATATAATAGTCTATCTTTAGCGTTTTTTGTTGATTACAAATGTAACATGTTACACAGGAATGACAATTATGTTATTATTTACATTTTGAACTGACTTCTAAACGGAGGTTATCAAATATCTTACTGTTTTGTTGTTGAAGATATCGATAAACACAAATTTTTCATCGATATTTCCGCATGATACGATTGCGATGTGTTTTTTATTTGGATGAATATTATTTCAACGTGGTTCGATAATCGGTTGAAAAGATATGTCTTTTTTTATTATTTAAAAATTAAAACTTAATTGGTACTTGATTGGCAAATTTCTCCTGTATCGTGGTCAATCGTGGATGCCTAAACATTAATTTCAACAACAGTGTTGACACTTCTGTACTCTGCACTACTCGCTGTATCACAATTTTTAAAGATGGAACACTTCCATCAAAAAATATTTGTTAATCTGTGGTTCGTCGTACGTGTGCTCTCTGGATACCTGTCATGTTCATTATATTTTTTGATGGAAGTGTTCCATCTTTAAAAATTGTGATACAGCGAGTAGTGCAGAGTACAGACTACGGCCAAAAGTTCCAGATAATTTATATGTTGTTTTTGCTCTGACAATGACCATCGGCCACACGCCGTCTCTGAGCCACACGCTGCACCCCACCCAGTTTTTTAAAGATGGAACACTTCCATCAAAAAATATTTGTTAATCTGTGGTTCGTCGTACGTGTGCTCTCTGGATACCTGTCATGTTGGACTTACAATCCGTGTGTATTGTGTACTATACAATATAGGTACTATAATTATACCGGCCTATATACAGACATGCTTTGATCTCCAATGAGTAGGTACAGCTACAATTAGTTAATTAGTGTCAGTGCTAATTGAAACCACGACGGACATCACATATAATGGGGATCGAATCTGATGTCAGATCAAACTGTCAAACATGCAATACGGACACCAAACTTAAGTAACCCTACGCAAAAAATATTGCTGGAAAACGACTTTTTTGCGTTAAAACTTAACGTAACACACTCAAAAAGAAGAGGGTCTTTGAATTACGAACGGGGTTTTGAATAGTTAAAGTAAAGTTTTAATATTAAAAACCAGTATTCAAAAATAATGTAAAGTAAGTATTGGGAGCTTTACCACCAACAAGGCAGTAAATGGAAAACCCCAGGTCCAAAACAAAAAAAAATGTGTCTGGATGTGTCAATATATGACGGGGCGAATAGGTCCCTGTCGGTTTTACACCGTCTAAACGCTTAATCTTATAAAAATCCGATTCGCAAAAACTCGTTTATTTTTATTACATAATTATTGTTCTTGGTCATTGTCTATCTAACAATATAATCTATCTAATCTAATTAATGCATATTTAGCATGTGTTGTGTCATATTTATTATTGTATTTTTAGCACACTAGTTATAAAAATGTAATAAAAATAAAAACTGATTTTTATGAACATGCTACTTCTTAAAATAACTTTTAACCGGACGGTCAGAGTCAAGACCATTGATTCATGCTTATCGTTCTTAAATTTCCAGGAAAGATTGATATTCAATGAAAATGAAAACTGTTGTGATTATTTGTGTACGGAATGTAGCTACCTAAGGTGTAATTTCATACTTTTAATATGAATGCTAATGTGAAGCCACGGGAAAAAGTAGTCAACTAATTAAAACAGTTAAATACAGTTGCAATTTTCAATTTTACATTATGTAATTAAAATATTGTCATCAGTAAACTAAGCTCCATACTAAAACAAAATAACGTTTCTGATTGGAAATTTTGTTCTAATATTATTACTCGTATCAGCTTAAATTATTATAAACAAGTTGATTCAAATTCGACAATGGATGGATTTCAACCGTTGGACATTAATTACAGCTGTTCTGTTTATGAAAAGGTTTCAAAGTAATCCTAATAAATGAAAACAAATTGTTATTATGTACTGTATTTATGTAAACAGATATGACAATGCAGGTTGCGAGGATCCGCTGGATGCAAGACGCACGGGACCGGACAATGTGGCGACACTTGGGGGAGGCCTATGTCCAGCAGTGGACGTCTTTCGGCTGAAATGATGATGATTATGATGAGAGTTGTAACTAACTGCTATGCGTCCTTTAAATTATAGGTAGCAAAGGCTCATGCTGAGCGTAAGCCTTGCCTATTCTTCAAAAAACCCACAGACTCCGGAGTCAGGATTTGTACCCGGTAAAAATCGTTTTCATCATCATCAGCCTTTAATGTTCCCACTGCAGGGACTCAGGCCTCCTCTCTAGGAGAGAGATGGGCTATAATCCACTATGGGCTGTGGCTATAAGCCACAGTGCGGGTGGGGCTTATTACATTTGTTTAATTAACATAACTGACTAAGACGTACTGTACCTATATTATATTTGTCGAATCTAACAAATAGTCATTAAAAGTAAAGACGTTACAGACCGAGTTTCCTCCGTGCCTCGGAAAGCACATTAAGCTGTTTGTCCCGGCTGTCATCTATGACAGTCGTTATAGGTACTCAGTGGTCCGAAAGTCAACCAGTCCAAGGGGTATCGTATTAGCTGATACTGACTAGGTTGTTGAGGTCAGAGAAGCAGGCTCTCCATAAAAAATACTGGTATTCGGTTGCATGCGGTTAGACTGGAAGCCAACTTCAACATACTTTGGAAAAAAAAAACAATCAATCATTTAATTTGTCAAACAGAGGTTTATAACAGTATTTTTCAGCTAGGCATGATGAATGTTAAAAATAAATACAAAACAAAACCGTACATCTAGCTTCCAACATAAGTAGGTTTAAATTCATTACAGCCGGCGACCATTCGACCGAAAACTGCTGAAGCCTCACTAACGAACGAACGAGGCTTTGATCGAAAATGTTCTTCTCCACTTCGACGCGACTTTCAAAATGAATCTCGTAATAAAGGTCATTATAATTACGACAACTTTTTGCCTTAATTGGTTATATTTTTAGGTAAAAGTTGTTAACGGCCTAGATTGTTGACGGGTGTCGTAACCTGTAACTGGCCTACTTGAAATAAATGCTTTGATTTTAGATTTTGACTGTGGGGCGTGTAATGTTAGTTTCATTTTTTTTTAATATATTTTTAGAACTTTATGCATAAGTTAAAACTGTACAAAGGCGGACTTCATGCCTTGGACATTTTCTACCTTAGGTTCGAAAAAGATAACATAGCCTCGACTCAAACGGCTAAGAAGGAACATCGCTCTGGCCAGAGGAGTCATGATGATTTCCCAAACTGTAAAAAAAAAAATGCAGAGACAACTATCACTATTTTCTCTTGTGTAGTCCATATGTCATGGGGTCCTGGTAGATTTCATAAAAAAGTGTGTATGTTTTTAAGCACAGATTATTGTTTCTCTAGGCTTGTATTATCACGATTTTTTCCCGTTTTGATTGAGCCTTCCAGGGTATTTAAAAAAATATATAAGGTAAAAATTACATTGGTACATATCTCGTTACACGTGTCGAGTAAATGCCAAGTGGAAAAATACTGTATATTGTGGAAAAATATATAAGTGGCTGTGCTTTCCTTTGTGTATTTTCTATGTGAATACTCGTATAAATCTGGTACACCCTCAGGCTACCAAAACCTTATAGTTTATAACAACATGACTTGTAAGGAAAAAGTGCTGGGATAGTTTAGTTTCCTACACATGTCAGTGAGCTTTGTTTCTTTTATATGTTATACGGGCCTACTCTTGATTTGTCAGGACTGAAATGAGGTTCTTTGTTGAAAGAACTAACATTACAGAACATCACGCCTGTAATCCCCGAAGGGTTAGACAGACGTTCACCTAATAGAACATTATAGTTATTAATATTTTTTGTTATGTAACTAATGTGGGGCAACGTTTTTTCAAAAAATAATAATAATAAGTTATGAGTTTGTGAGTTTTTTTTTATACTTTTATTTCAGACCAATTTTGTCCATAATTGTTAGTAACAAAGGTCTTAAAACTATGTTAGTATTATGTATTATCATTCACAAAAATTCAAATAATCAGAAATACAATAATGCATTATAAGTACGTGTACTTTTTACTCCGCACGCATTAAACTGAATATTACCTAAATCATTATTCCGCGGGCATTTTTGTGGATTTTTTTCGTTTACCTAGTTCATAAGATATTCTGTAATACTTAAATGTAATGTGTAACTGTTTTATGTCCCAATAAAGTAAAATAAAAATAAAATAAAATAGAACACCCATTCGCCAGTTATATTGAAGTCCCAATTACCATAAACTGAGCACAAATCCAGAGTTCGTGGTTGCTACCGGAAAAATCTCGATGGAAAACCCCAATACACGGACACAAAATACCGTCGCATACTTATAATATTAGGTGTTTGCAATCAATAGCCACTTAATAGTAGATTAGTAGCCAAGGGCTGTAAGGCATCAATTGCAGCCCGAGATATTTAGGCGCACGAGCGCAGCGAGGGCGCCAATAGTTCGAGGGTGCAATTGATGCTTACACCCGAGCTAACTACTCTGCTTTACATCTCGATTATGAGGTAAGAAGAAAAAAACCGGCATTACAAGAATAAAGTTTTCAAATATCTCTCTTTAGAACTTTCAGGCAAAATATTGTTAATTGCTGCTTTAGCTTCCATTTTCATTGAATCGGGAGTGCAGCTTATATCTTCATCACTTGCAGAACTCATGTTTTTTTCCTAATTAGCACGTAATTATAAAAAAAAACCAAAATCAAACAATATTGAAAGTAAAGTTTTCTATTACCGCCTTTTTCATCTCTTTTTTAATTTTTTTTTTTTCAGGAACGAAAATGAGCTTCGCCGTTCGATATTTAAAATTGATGACTATTAAGCCTCCCCCACACAGGCGTTATACTCATACGAAGACAAGGCTGAATAGCGACGCGACCTCTTTTGTCATTGGGCTGAATGCATGATGTCTATTGCCAGTATGATGGTTAGATGTACGCGAACTTTTTGAAAGAGTGAAGTGTTTTTTTTTAATTACTTACCGCCCTAGGGCTTTTCTTGCGACATTATTACCCTAGAGCGCTAATTGGTCACCTACAAGCCCCATTTGGGGGTAATAAGGACCTACTTACCGAATATGAGAGATGTAAAATCAGTTTAACGCCTAATAGGCTATCATCATCATCAGCCATCATCATCTGCTGGTCAAAAGCCTCCCCCATAGGACACCATAAAGAACAACAGCCTGCGGTTTGCATCCACCGCGCACCGGTTGCCCTCGACTCTCACAATGTCGTCGGTCCACCTGGTGGGGGCCTACCAACGCTGCGTCTTCCGCAAAAGCCTATAGGAGCCAAAAAACATATAAATATTGTCTATAATCTGCGGAACCCTCAGAGTAAGAGAGGTATCGTATAAGGCCGACATAGCTCGACGACATATAATCGTTAGCCGCGATGACGCGGGCGCATCCATGCGGTAATCCGTTCAACCGGTTTATTTGGCGCCGAGTACGAACCACTCGTGTGGTAGATGCGGCAAAATTAATCCATACTAATAACTCGGAAGTCACTCCTTTTTTCCTGCAAGACATCTTAAAATCAGAACCAAAATTTTTGTTTCACATAAGACTACATGGGCACTTGTGAAACGTCGACCAAACTAGGGACACGGTTCGGGTTGGTCGATTCCTTTGGAGAAGAGCCGGCAAGAAACTCCATGGTTAAAAAACTCGCACTGGCTTGTCTTGTAGATGCCTTGAGGGTAAGGTCTCCAGCCAGGCTGTAATAACTTACGCATATAGACTTAGTGGCAGCACACTAAGGGTCTTATTACTTACAAGTGTCCCATGTTTCTTGAGGTCAGCCTACTCTGTTTTTTCTTCCATTCTCAAACCATCACGCTATCATTTACTACTTTTTTTATCACATCATTCCTCATACACTCAGCACTCTATCCATTGTTTCCTTGGCAAGCAAAAATACCTTAGGATAAAGGAATACCCTGATAGTTGGTTTAGATGCAAACGAATCTGCTGGCATTTCTTTTTCTACTATGTGGGCTTTGCCGTAACTGGCAATTACTTAAGTCCAAGTAATTACTTTAACTTGACTATAGATACGGCTGTAAGTTGAACAAAAACTTACTTAAAAACGTAAAAGGTCTCCAAGTAAAGTGGTGAATACAATTCGAAATTAAAACTTTAAAAAATAAAGATTAATCTAAAGCTAATACCTACTGGTGATAATTTTCGTTCTACTTAGCCTTTTTGTAAAGACAAATTGGAACTGACAGAATACAAATTGAAATTGCCTGACAAAGTGTATTTAGTCAGATCGCTTTAACTGAACGTAGGTACTTGTGATAAAAAAATGGTATTATCGGTTATTTTTTAGCATATTTCTAACGTCCAAAACAATCATGGTTCCCAATGACCGACATTCAAAACTACTTTTATGTATAAGACAAAAACCATGAAAAATACCACATCAATCTCATCGTACTTCCATCTCAGATTTCCTTCAGGAATGACTGTTAGATTTTTGATAGATGTTCGCGACCGAACCGGGGAGAGATGGGACATATTTATCTGCTCCACAAAATAATTTTTCCCAATATATATTTTCTCTCCCCTATCACATTTAGGCGATACGTGATACGTAAGATATTGAATAAACAGTTTGGTCAGATGGGCAAATATTTTCGTGATCTCATTTTTGTGAACCTTAACCCCGACATTCAGAAGGAATGGATAAAATATATGTTGTAATATATAGGACACATAGTAATCGGACAAAAAACAACTAATTAGTCCGTCAGATAGATTTCCAAAAATTATTGGACACGTATTTTTTCTTTTTTCACGTAAACTTAAAATGTAGACGATACAGTGCTTCGAAAACTCGTGTGACGTCATATGATAGTACATTTTGACGACACAAGTGACGTTTCAAGCCCCACTCCAAGATCTTTGACGCGTTTTATCTTCGTCATTTTTTATTGATTTGATAAAACAAAAAACACGTATTCAATATTTTTCGATCTAACTTACGGACTAAACAGAATCTTAATATTTTGACCCAGTCCGATCCCCTATTGCAGCAGATAAAGTAATGAACTATCTTAGTGATCATCTATTTGAAAGGTTTCCGATATCATTTTTTTTAGTCTTGCACGAGACACATGTAGGCGTCTGTTTATTTTAACATACATACATAAACTCGCGCCCTTTTTCGAGGAGGGTAGAAACCACAGAAAGCCACCTGTTACACAATCCTTACATACTCCTTTTGCCTCGTCCACATTCATACATCCAGTCATACACGCACGCCGGTTGCGAGTACCTGTGCACCTGTCCGTCTGTCAGTGTATGTCTTTGTAAGGCGTCCTCCCTCCGTCGCCATTCACATCGGCCATGTTTGTGTTGTTTTAAAATCTTCAATTATTTTCTCGCATATAGAAGAGACCTGCGTGTGTCCCAGCTGTAGTCGGCTAAAAATAGCGTAATCATTGTAGCTCACAACGGCTCCTGCAGAAAACGTTCACTAACAATGAATGTCAAAGGAAATTGGCATAACCACTTATGAGCCGTGCTATGGATCCGTCCGTCCACGCATCGCACGCGTGTTTGTCATGAAAGCTACGTGTGGATCAATTCTCCCCGAAAAAAACTGGCCAAGTGCAAGTCGGACTTGCACACGAAGGGTTCCGTACTTAGACTTCTTATAGGTTTTCCTGTAATCTATACGTGTTGAACTAATTTCTGTATTTTTTTCATAATTTTAGGCTCAGTAGTTTCGGAGAAAAGGGGTCGGACAGACAGACAGACAAACCCTTATGGGATTTTTAGGGAACTGTTTTTTCCTTTTTAGGTACGGAACCCCAAAAAAAAAGAAGTGGGATGCGAAAAGAAATCATAGCTCTACGTAGTATAAAAGCGAAATTGGGCGGCAGCATGGCGGCAGGTAGAAATAGTGACTTTGGATGCGGTTATAGCCAATCAAGTTTGCACCCGCTACGGTTCTGCTATGCGATTCGCTAAGCGCAAACATCGTAACAGCCTTGATCGCAGCGGCTGTTACAGCGGTGAACACACGATTCGTATTCTCCTTCATAGCTTTTTCAAGGCTGTCGACACTAGCGCTGCACGGCTGTAGACGGCGTGAGATGGAATTACTTATTTGACATTTCTTAGTGGAAATCGGTATTCTGTAAGCAAAACATCCTCGACTTTGACAACAGCCTCGACGTACGCCTTCGATTTTTAATGTCAAATGCAAAAGCTTCTATTTTGTGGCTGTTGGCAAGGATGTATAATTTATTTTAGTGGAGTTTATTGGTAGTCCGGTCAATTTAGACATAAAAGTAGTGGTCAAATAACAATAATTCCCACAGAGCCAAATTTTGGTGGAGAGCTGGGGTATACCATTACAAACAAAGCCTTAAAAATCCCCGTCGATCCTGTGTGTGCTTCAAAAGTTATTCGGGGTCAAAGATCAAAATTTGAGGATTTTTGAATTTTTCACGAAAACGATAAGTTTTATCAAAAAAACCCTCAACTCAAAGTTGTAGATCATAAAATTCTCTACAAAAATGTGCTTCATTATTATTTTCTAAGAGTTACCATTCCTGAGATATCGCGATTCTAACAGTCACATTATTCTTTATACAAAAGCGAAAGGTAACTCGCATGAAAGTCCTTCATTTTTTGTGCTACAATCTCCACCAAAATTTGGCTCTGTGGGAATTATTGTTATTTCAAATGTCTATATTGACCGGACTATGGATTAAGTAGGTATATCAAAAATATAATTATGTAGGTACCTAAGTACTTACATAAATTTTAGTCATATTTTTTAGTCCCCTGTGCAGAGCATGCATGGAGGCGGAGGAAACTGTGGCGCATGTGCTCCTTGAGTGCACAGGCGTTACCAAGATTCGTGAGGAGATCCTGGGAACACCACGATCCCTTGCGGATGCCCTGAGGAGACCTGGAAGTCTGATCTGCTTTTGGAGGGAGCTGGGCTGGTTGGAATAATCGGCCGCCACGGCTCACGTACAATGGTCCACCTTTAAGGACTAAGTGCGGAAACCTGAGACCCCAAAAAGAAGAAGAAGAGTGTCAAAAGAGACGGGGACGTTCAAGTGACTAAATCGTTATTCAATGAACCCCAAGGAAAGTAATATAATTATAATGATGAACCCTTTCGATATAGGGGAGAGTGGAAGAAGGAAACGTGTTGCGCCGACCCCAAGTAATGGGATAAGGGCAGGAAGATGATGAACCCTTATTATCGATTCAATTATTATTTTTCATCGTGAAGGCTTACAGGCAGTAACGTAATGTATAAAGAATTGATAATTCGTTCCTGTGTATGCCAATGGGAATTTAGTTAACTACTAGGGATATTTGAAATAAAACCAATAACATTCTTATTTTCTTTTATTCCATTTCCTCATTTTCATCATTTTCTCTTACTAAGAGATCTAGGAAGGAGGCAGGTGCTGAAATATCATGTTGATGTCGAGCCCACCCCATATACCAAACAATAGTCATGATGTGAGCACAGCAAGCCATGGTACGTTTTGCAATTATACAGTTACAGTAATAACCGTGGATTCTGTGCTCCAACTGTTTTCCTGGATATTTAATAAAATATAATATGTGTAAAATACTTTTCCACAAGGTGTCTTCACTGTATTCTAGCCCTAAATAAAAACATTTCACCCTCAAAATCTGGTATATGAATGAAGAGGCTCAACATCACGGCAAACTTCAATTTCAAAAATTCCATTTTGCCTTATATTATGTTCTCCGTAATAAGAGTGTGCTTGCTTT
This sequence comes from Diarsia mendica, assembly GCA_949316265.1. Taxonomy (NCBI): domain Eukaryota; kingdom Metazoa; phylum Arthropoda; class Insecta; order Lepidoptera; family Noctuidae; genus Diarsia; species Diarsia mendica. The sequence continues at coordinate 23,988,118 of OX438892.1, forward strand.
ATCTGTAGTACCCAATGCAAATAAAATTAAATCAGATTCTGTCATCACTGGGAACTCATTTAGAAGAATAACAGCATGAATGCTAATAAAAGATGATGCTTCTTCCATTAATTTATTTTCAATAATAAAATCAGCTAATGTGTTAGACCGGTTCATTTAATTTTTGCAAGGCACGCTCAAGAGGCATATCTGGTATATCTGTAATGGGTACATGGAAAGCATTTATCATGGCCCCTGCTATTCGAAAATCAGTTATTAGATGGGTAGCGACATTGTTGCTGAAATCATTTCTTATTAGTTTATAATCTCTCCAAGTAGTGGAGGTTGTACCTCCACTACCCAACTACAAATTGTTACAAGTCTCGACTTATTTGCTTAACTGTGTCTCTCCAGGTTGTAGGGATCACAGACTACTTAGAGATACGTAGGGATTCAGGTTTACAAACATAGAGATATAATTGTAACATTAGAACAGATTCTGACACAGTGGCGGCATAGGGGCCATAAATATCAAGTACGTGACCGTCTGTTGTTACCATTAAGAAAGGCTTAACCAAGTTTCTGTATTTATCTATACTTTAAGATTGTTTTTGAAATAAATAATTTCATGATTTTTGTTGTTGTTTTGGCTTTGACATTTTTTGTAGATACATACGTCAAAATAAAAATGATTAAAATATATCGGTCCTGGAGCACTGTCTTTTAGCTACTTGATAACCAAACGCAAAAAATAATCTGAATGGTGAAATAAATGATTTTTTATGTTCTTGTTCCCATAATGTTTAACAAAAAAAGTGTGTTGGATAAAATACGTAACATTAATACAAATTAAAAAAAATTAAACAATATATTTTTAGGTTTTCATAAGTTTATCAAATGCAGTAACGAAACGCATCATCAGAAAAATTAATCACGAGATTGCCAGATTAATTCTTGGGTTGCAAGTTTTAGCATCTTTAATAGTCAATTTCAAGGTGGTACAAATTTTAATTGATTTTGCACATTCAAACAATGAATACATCTTTAATAATAGTAAATGCGTCGGGCACATAATTTTTATTACAAAGAAATAGTCAAAATCTACTAGTCGAGAATTTATCGATTGTGAGGATGTCATTTTGTCACCGCTCTAGCACAGCCTTGCCAACAGCCGTGAGTCCCCGCAGCCGAGAGATCAACGGCGAGCAAATACAGCTTAAAGAATACCGAACAAACCGCCCGTGAGCGCAGCGAACGATGTCACGGCTGTAACAGCCATGATCACAGCGTAGATCGCAGCTACAAAGTCTCACTTAGAGAATCGCACTGCTGCAGCTGGTTAGTTAGAAAGTACGGTATGAAACTATTGGGACTGGAAGCTAGTGAAATTATTATTGGACGACACTTCAATTCAATTTCCGCCAGTCGCAGTGGCTTAGTTAGTATCTACATAATTATTAATATCAACACTATAAGTAACGTCATTTATATTTTTAATCTGCAAAAATCTTTTTAATACAGTTGCTCAAAAAGTGGCGTATTGCAGGGACGTATAGCGTTCGGGATGTGGGCTATTACGTACTCGTGCTTTTTCTTTACCATTCCCGAACACGTGCGTTCTTTTTCCCAACTGTCAAAATAATGTCCAACCACGAAGTTTTTACTTAAAAAAAAATCATAGAAGTTTTTATGATTCATGCAAATATTTCTAAAGATGCTACTAATTTGTTTCAATATCAGATTTAATTATTTGATTCAATGAGTTAAAGGTTTCATTCCATTTCATCTCATTAAATTTCATTTTCATTTCATATCAATAAAAAAAATCTACTGAAGACTTGGCTGTATGAAGACTTGCTTGGGCATAGTTACCTTTGCCTACCCAGAATGGGTGAAGAAAACAAAAAAATCTCTGCTTATATTCTTTTACGGTTGGCGCCATTTTCAAAAATGTTCTTTACGAGTTTAATTACGGTTTTATTATTTTATTAAATTGCTTCATTTTTTCGCAACTGTATTAAAAATAGTTGTTCAGTACACGTGCGGAACCGTCATTGCAACTTGTTCCGACTGTCAACCCTCGCCGTCGGCAGTGCCTCGGCTCGGGTAGACATTTGTCGGAACTCTTTGCAATGACAGTCTTTCCGCACTTATAATGAAATAAACTATTTCAGAGCTACTAGGAAATATGAAATGTAAATAAATCGTTTATCATTAATATGAAATATGGGTTATATGACGCAAAGAAAAGAGTAATAAGTGAGTAACAATATTAATCAGTCAATGAAAATAAAATGAGCAGTATCCATCACCAACAACAATAATAAAAAAATTAGAGGTTACTTGATACCAGGATAACAGAAACCTAAAGACCTCATTCACAGAACCAAAAACACAATGCAACGATAAAGCGATGACTCGTTGGCTCAGCAAACATGCAGGCCGACCATAAATTGTATAATTCAACAACCAGGGTAACAGAAATCAGTATTGGGCCGGGAGTTCGACGCACGTTAACTCTCCACAGGGTGCGAGCGTGACCAGACTGTTTAGCTGGCCGGCAGTGAGGTCCAAGTCACAAGAAAGTAGTCGGTGATCTCTAAATGTAAACCCATGCCTGTTTTTTTTCTGAAGAGTTAGGCAATGGTGTACATATAGGGGGTATATACTTTTTAAGTCTCATGCAACAAAGTCTATTGTCATCATGAAGGCACAAGTCCAGATTCCAGCCTCCTATTAAATGAAAACAGCCAATAGAAATTTGCTCGACCTAGGATTCAAATCCAGGACCTCAAGTCTATAAATACCTACATTTATCGTGCGCTTGAGTGTAAAGTCATGTACAATTATACCTGAGTATGAAAAAGAGATTTAAAATACAAAACTGGTTTCAGGAACATTTGAAAAACCCGTGTAATTATAATTCGCTATTTGTTTATTTTATCAACGAACAACGAAACAAGAAGAATAAAAGTAGAAGTCAAATAAGATAATTTTAGTTTTTTTTTCGAAATTTCTCGACTCACAATAAATTGTGTCTTGTTTTTATAATTAAAAAAAACTGAAAAAGTTCTACCGTTTTCGTTACAAATTGTTTACGCTTCGTGCACTTTTAATAAAAAAACGTGTTTAACGCAGTCTAAACAATATAAAGAGAAATCTCAGGGATTTTATCTCATTCGTCATCACAACAGAACAACATAATAATAATAAATTATCCTCCTTCATAATCATTTACACAATCATCTTAAGGGTGCTTTTCCACCAGAGGTGTGCAGCTGCTATGCAGCTATGCTGTGACATGATGTAATAGCTAAGCTGTGAAACTATGTGACCGTTTCCACTGATGCTAAGCTATGTAGCTGTGCGAGTAAGATGTGCTATGAAGATGCGCAGCTCGAGCTATGCTATGTTTCGATAGTAGGTAAGATGACCATAGCACGCCTCCATAGCACACATCCATAGCACGCATCTTTCCAAATAAAAAACATAGCTTAGTTTCCACCAGTGCTAAGCTATGTGCACCAATGATTATGATTGGTGGATATCAAACGCATCCATAGCAACGTATCGTAGCGCATCTCTGGTGGAAAAGCACCCTTATTGCTCCTTTATTATTCCAAAAAACTTATTAACAAAACATAAAAAAAAATGTTAAAATAACTTTAGCTTCTGAAGTCGGTCTGACAAAAAAACAAAATCAAACAAACAAAATCACCGACTTTTGTAAAAACTTTATATTTCATAAACCGTGCCTATATTTTTTTTACGGAAGGGTTGCCATTTCAAACATAATCCGATACTCTGGGGTTGTGGGGTCCGAGTGCTTATTGCATGTTAAGGAAATTTCGAAACACTTAGTTGACGTTTCTCGTGACCCAAGGACTGGCTTTCATCTCGGCCAGAGTCTAAGTGTTGCCATACAACGTGGCAATGCCGCCATTCTTTTGGTCACATTACCGGCTGACGCGTTGAGGAGAAGTTTTTTGATGCCCTGTTATAGTTTCTTGTTAGTTTTTTTTAATAATTTTTAATTAATGTACATAGTTAGTTTACTCTTTTAACTAATATTAAAGTCTATATTCATTTGCTGGATCGAATGTCGATCTTTGGTCTTGGAGTGGGGTGTTCTATATGACGTGATCCCCAACAATAACTATTTTCCCGCTAAAGGTCAACACTTGGGCCCTACGACACCCGATACAGTCGCGAGTCGGATACGAAATCAAACAAAATATTGTTTCGCTCGCCTCTTCAGATTCCGATAGTTTTTCATCCATATTTACCAGTGAGCTCTTAGCTATAGGAACTATCATACATTCTTCTTACTATTTCTTGTAATTAAGACCTCTTGTAACAATTATGTTACTTTGCCAAAACTGAAATTTCTTATATGCAAAATCAGCTAGTATTTCTATTGCTGGGATACTGACCTCTCTACGAGAGTGATTGAGTCATGATCCACCACGTGGATTCGCTGGGGGTTGGTGAGAGTCATAAGTACCAGTCTCCTCACGACATTTTCTTTGACTGTTTTGAGAGAAGCCAGCACAATATCGGTACAGGTACTTTAGGTACACATCTAAGTGTCTACCCCATCTAGTTACAGAGGCAAACTACAACCTATTCAAACATACTTGCTAAATATACATAAACCAACTCGTTTTCCCAACATTACCGACAGAGACCCTACTAATGAACCCAGCGGGGATTGTTTGCCGTCCCCGGGGTTGTCAATTAAAAAATGAGATATTCTGTTAATGATATACAAACGGATCGCCGCCCCTTGCGAAAATATTGCTGTAATTGACGATATTTTAATTATTATGGCAAATAATTTGTGGGCGAGCGACATAATTTAATTATGAATGTATTTGTAATTATTATATTTTACCTTTTTAGGTGAAGTCTTCATTCAATCAAGTACCAGGAGTACAGCAAAGCGTAAGAGCTGTCGATGAATTGTGGTCTTATGAGAAAACAATTTATAAATAAAGCCATAATCAAACTATAGGACGTGTTGATAATAAACTTTCAGTCAGATTTTCAAGGACGGTTATTACTCCGTTTTACCGTCCTTTATCGATTAAAACGTACACAGTCTTATCTACGCTCAAAGCGTTCTTAGTTAAGGATATTTCGAAGAAAATTGTTGTCAGGTAAAATATTTTCAAAGGTATAATCTGTGAAACTCTATGAAAAGCCAACAACAATACATCCACTTTTAGAAACTGAGGCATTCAATTCATCACTGAAACACGAAAAACAAAAAGAAACATGACAACTAAACCCTTTGCCAGCAAAAAACAGTCTAAAAAACAAGGAAAAATGATCTGTCTGCCTTCAAAAGGCAACAATAACTCATTGAATTGTGATTCTAAAGGCACACATCACGCCAATTAAATCGTTGTGGGACAGAATGGTATTTGCTGGCACCCAAAACATTTGTCAAAGCGGACGGAACGCTTGAAAAATTTCAACTGAGGCAATACGGCACGAATGAAAGATTAAATCGGAGCTCTCGCGAATGTTGAAACACGTGGAAGTGGTACGGATTTTATTTTATGAGTTTTGATCCGTTTGTAAAGTTGTGAGGATGTGTGTGGTATAAGTATATATTATAATTATATGTCGGAGAATAAGGTATTCTCCATAATGACGATGATACGACAGGATGGATATCTCAAAATAACAGTCAGTGGTTCATGATAAACGATGAAGTCAACCACATGGAATGCAGTGAGGTTAGTAGGAAACACGACCACGACCAACTGCAGCGCCGTCCGCCCCGGAAGCCCCTGCTGGCTCGGGCTCCTCTAAATTGACGAGCGCATCTGTCATCATTCATCTGACAGTTGTCGTTATAAATCGTGCCAGAACTAAACACACCCAAGCAACTACTAAAGAGGTTGAACTACACGACAATAGTTGCTCGACATTCCAGTACCTAGTTCTGATTTTATCCACGTTCAGAGACTGCAATCTCCGACACGGCCAGAACTGACTATCACACGTCCGCGTGTGGTGGTGATATGGTATCTGTACCGACGAGAACACAAACTTAAACTAGACTATCGACTCGGCCTACCTGACCAAGATAAATGCCTCTGTCAATAGAGTCGTAAAATCATGAAAGCAAATCTGATTCAAAGGTCCAATCACATTAATTCAAAACAATCAAAAACTCGCGTCGTACTGTGCATAATCAAAAAGCAATACTTCACTAATTGCACACACTCTTGTAACCCTGCTGCCCCAGGCAGCTTATTCTAGTGACACTGTCACCCTGGCTTAACCAAGCCCAAATTCACATTCCTAGTGACAACCTGTCACCCTGGGTTGACCAAGCCCAAATTCACAGTCCTAGTGACAGCCCGTCACCCGGGGTTGACTGCGAGCCCACATTCATAGTACTAGAGTGACAAACTGTCACCCGGGGTTGACCAAGCCCACATTCACAGTCTAGTGACACGTGCCACCCAGGGCTGACCAAGCCCTTAGCAAAAAGTCACACATACAGTCTAGTGGCACATGCCACCCTGGGCTGACCAAACCCTTAATTCACGGTCTAGTGACACATGCCACCCAGGGGTGACCAAGCCCTTCACACACACAAAGTCTAGTGACACATGCCACCCGGGGCAAACCAGGCCCAAACACTTACAGTCTAGTGACCCATGTCACCCAGGGCAAACCAGGCCCAAACACTTACAGTCAGTGGCATATGTCACCCAGGGCTGACCAGGCCCAAAACTCACAGTCTATCTAGTGGCATATGTCACCCTGGGCCACCAAGCCCTAAAGTCCTCATGACTTCCTGGTCCGTCCAAGTCGGCCAAACTTATCTAGTCTCTACGAGACCCTGGCCCCCGCCACAACGTCTACCGCCGTTCACCGCCGCTGTCCAGCTTCGAACTGCAGTTACAGATATCACGACAAGACGTGCAGTGCGGCCAAATAGTTACAAGTGTGCATACAATCAAATAAAAGAGATTTCTTTAGTCTTCATCGCTCTCGCTAATAGGATTAAGCTCAGAGGAAACTCCACTTTGCAGCAGTTTTCGAGTATGATGATGATGATGATGAGCAGTCATGAGCGTACTTGTACGTTCTATTTCCTGTCAGTGATTTTAAAACAAAACGATCATTTTCAAGTGACTCTACAACTTTGAAAGGACCTTTAAATTTGGGTTCTAATTTGGTTTGGTTTCTCTCTTAATTGACCAAATCACCAACACTGAAATTAACCACTTTGGTCTTATTTTTGTACGAGGTCAACTCTCTATTGACAAAGCAACGACCCTGGTCAGTGATAAAAGTGCAAACCAAATAGAGCAACACTGGAACTCAAACCTTTAATAGTGCAGGCTGGATAGAGACGTAGGCAATGGTACAATAACACAAACTTCGTAAACGTGTCTATGAAAACTATTACATTCTCTTTCACGTAATTATTCTCAGTCAACTTTCCTGAGTAACATGCACCGTGTGCCATAGGACATTCACTTTTGGGATTGGATGCAACTCACCTTGCACCAGACCGGAAGAAGACTTTAAGACTCTACGTCTAATACAATTTTCCATGAACTGACAATATTTGGTCATGTGCTCGAACCAATAACTTTCATAGAGCTTCTCCAAACTCTTTTCCCAACTAAGATGCATGAAGGCTTCATGAACAAGATTCACCAAGGACCACCGAAAAGCTCATGGTATGATAAAAGAACAGAACTTTACGAAGTAACACACCACTACGTAACACTCAAGTAAGTTTTCACTACTTCCGCTAAAAGCTAACCGTCTTTGAACTTAGAGACGATGTCCTGAATTTCTGAGTCTTGGAACTGTTCAGCGAAATGCCAATTTTCAGATAGAATCGCAAACTCTACACGGCTTTCCTCTGTCTTTTGGATGGAAACATTAAGAACAGGAGTTTTGTTAAACTCAGCAAAATGGTGTCAATACTCAATGTCAAAATAGAAAGTCTGAAGGAAAGCCCACCAGCGTGACAATAGTAAAACAATAACCTTGTAGGATAATGTCGAAAGTGATTCACTACGTTCACGAGTTCACGACCGCTAGAGTTACTAATTCGTAGGATTGGTACTTTGACTCCGCCCGCGGTTCACCTGCTGAAATACTCGACAACATGCAATCACTATCACCATTTACCATCGAGAGAGCTTTTGGAAAGGATCACCACAACCCTCAGCGCTCGCGTCAGTATGAAGTTCGATTGGAAGCTCTGCGTTGTATATCATGAGGACGGGTTTACTCGTTATAATCGAAATCACGTTGTCTGACAACTTCGTGCTCAGCTTTCCATTCAAACTTTTTACTGTTGATGAGAATGAACAATGGAACACGTCTTATTCTTGAGAAATCTGTAAAGATCTGAACTTAGACTCGCTAAAGTAGACTCATCCCCTATGGGGCACCACTTGAGACACCGTAATCAAATTCCACACACACCGTTCCTCTCCAGAGAGTATTTTGAAGATTTCAAAGAAAAGCCTGCTTTTGTGAACGCCGCAAGAACTTCCTGCAACCGGGTCAGACTTTCCTCTTTATCAAGTGACAGAAATAAACTGTCGTTCATGAAAAGTGCAGCATACGATGAGAAAGTTCACCAAGTGCTTTAGACACGCACGCTGAAATACGCTCGGAGCGTTACGAAGACCAGACGGCATCGCTAGGTACTCTTACTGCCCGTGAGGGGTGACGAATGCAGCAATAATACTATCTTCACTGACGGGACTCTGATGAAAGCCACTCAAGACAGGTGTAATAGTAAACACCTGATAATCTGATCGCCCATCAACGGCAGAGGGAATAGATCAGACACTATGTTAAGTTTTAGTTCACGGTAGTCTTCACACATACACTTGTTTCCGTCCTATTTATCGCCCAATAAAATGAATGAAGTTAGCTCTCAATATCTCACTGACTTTGTCGCTTACACTTGCTGTTCACCTTACCATACGAGCTGGATTCACTAATCAAATGTTAAATTAACCAGTAGTCATTCAAGCTAACGGTAAACTAACGATAAAAGTATTCGAAAACGCGTTTAGAAGGGACGTCAACCGGTGTTTGTTTTCGTTTGTAATATCAGAATCAACATTGTAAAAATCAAATAAAGGAAGTAAATCGCAACAATTTACATTTAAAATTATTTTTTTATTTTTTCTCATTTTTTTTTTTTTCAAATAGGTAGGGTTGATTCAGTGAAATGTACCGAATAGCCAAGTGGCCAAATAACGCGTGCGATCATAACGTCGTATTTCATACAGTCGTCAGGTAGAACGCAAGATAAAATCGTCAAATCGTTATTTATTATCAATCACAACAACGCTAAGAATTTGTTCGATGTTATAATCAATACCAATTACTTGCACGGTTGAAAGTGCACGTTTACCCGAGAATTTAGAATAAGCTACACTGTTCAACAAGAGAACACTCTGCGCCAGAATCAAACAACATGAGTACGACTCACCGGATTGCTGTAGCTGTCCAAGGACGCTGCGAACTTCGTCCACACGTCGCCGTCGGGCTTGTTGCAATACTTACCCAATAATGGATTTGATTGTGTACCGATACCGTTATTTGTTCCGCCGCATGCGAACCATGCGACCACCAGGTCGACGTGGTCTCACGTGGTACCTTTCAGCGCCTTGCTTAGGGCAATGATTAGGACTCCGCCTTCCAATGGCTGCTCGGTCAAACAAATGTCGACAGTTGAGCACCAAGCACGTGGATAAGGTTCTTTGCCACTTCTGATGTCGGAGAATAAGGTATTCTCCATAATGACGATGATACGACAGGATGGATATCTCAAAATAACAGTCAGTGGTTCATGATAAACGATGAAGTCAACCACATGGAATGCAGTGAGGTTAGTAGGAAACACGACCACGACCAACTGCAGCGCCGTCCGCCCCGGAAGCCCCTGCTGGCTCGGGCTCCTCTAAATTGACGAGCGCATCTGTCATCATTCATCTGACAGTTGTCGTTATAAATCGTGCCAGAACTAAACACACCCAAGCAACTACTAAAGAGGTTGAACTACACGACAATAGTTGCTCGACATTCCAGTACCTAGTTCTGATTTTATCCACGTTCAGAGACTGCAATCTCCGACATATATTATAATAATAGACAATAAATAAATTATTTATTGCCATATCAACAGATTTAAAGAAAGGGAACCAGTCCAGAGCAAGTAACTTCTTACATTAAGGCTTCAAATGACCAAGTGTGACAAAATAATGACATGTTAAAAAATTACAAAAACACTCTTTTTTGGGGCAGTCGTGTAATAATGCAGCATCATTATGCACAAAATCGTGTAACTTAAAATTAAGTTTAATTAAACACACACACACAACGTTGTTAAACATTTCTTTAATAGAATGGACACTAAAATAAGAATAAAAGCAAGTTAAATAATTTATAATCATAATAAAACAAATTTTGAATAAAGTTAGGAGTAAAATTAACTTAGATTAAAAATAAATTAAAATAAAGATTTACAAAATAAAATAATAAGTTACATTAAAACCAAGTAAAATTTAATTTTGCCAATTAATCAACCAAATTCACAGAGTTTACGTTGTCGAGCAGACGTAATTCTCTATCAAAATAATATATTTGAATGAACGCATTGCAATAGAAATGTATACGGCTCGATTAAGGTGTTGGATAGTTCGAATTTATACTAATAGTCGAAAATATTGGTCATAAACTAAAAACCGTAATCGAGACGAAACATTGGAATAATATAATGCTCCAACAACTTATTTCCGACAATCTTAGAAAAAAATCTCTTTCCGAAAAAATAAAATGTTTCACTAAACAAAGGAATTATTCAAGGACGCAGTAAAAGGGATTTAATTTCCTCTTTATTTACTGAGTAAATAACTCACCGTTTTGAGAGACACGACAAAATATTGAAGTGTCCATATTTGATCGGATTTAACGTGCTTTTGCTTTAAAAGCGTGAAATGAGCAAATATTCTCAGTAAATTAATATTTGTTTTTGTGTTTTATACACGTGTATGTGATGAGTCGTAAGTTGTTTATTTTTCCTTTTAGATCTCGGCACGCCACAAAGGAGATGGCGGGTCGAACTAGAAGGAAAATGCGTGGGTTTGCGAGAAATGGAGGCTTTAGCCCAGGAGTGGTCAAGAGCAAAAACTAAACAAAACAGAATAGATCTCAAGATTTTCTTCAAGACTAGTTTTTGCCAGCGGCTTCGCCCGCGTTATAATGACGATTCCCCCCCCCCCCTCCTTTTACTTTCATCCCCTATTTAAATCCCTTAGGGGTTGTTGGTCTACATTATAAAGGGAACCTCTATGCTAAATTACAGCTTTCTAGGTCCAAGGGTTTGGGCTGGGCGTTGATGAGTCAGTCAGTCAATCAGGACTTCTCTTTTTATTTATTTATATAGATAGATTTTTATTTATATAGATAGATACTGTATTTTTTTCTGTTCTTCTAGCCGTTTCGACAAGGTATCCCTACAATTCGTCGTTATATACGGTTCGCAGATAGTTCCGTGATTTCCAAATAGAATAACATAAAATCTTGTGAGGATGTATGAATGGATGGATGTTTGTTACTATTTCACGCAAAAACAACTGAACGAATTTGGATGAAATTTAGAACACAGATAGTTTATAGCCTGGAACAACACATAGGATACTTTTTATCCCGGTAGTATGATCCCGTAGGACAATTATCCAACTCCACGCGGGCGAAGCCGCTGGCACAAGCTAGTATTTTTCTAAAGTTTCTTTGGAGCTCGTGGCTAGTAATAACAGCCACTGGGGTCAACCTTCAGGTTGAGCCGCGCCAGCCTAGTTTTGTTCGTGGATGGCTGACCAACCATTTGAGACCGAGTTTCCTCCGTCCCTCGGAAAACATGTTAAGCTTTTGGTCCCGGCTGTAAAATGCATATTTTTGACAATCGTAACAGTTAGGGTGCTTTTCCACCAGAGATGTGCTATCGCCTCGTCTCGCCTCGCCGCTTCCCGATAACTATCCAAAAATTGCATAGCTCGAGCGGCGCAAGATGTGCTATCTTCATAGCACATCTTACTCGCACAGCTACATTGCTTAGCATCAGAGGAAACGGTCACATAGTTTCACAGCTTAGGTACCTATTACATCTTCGCAGCATAGCTGCATAGCACATCTCTGGTGGAAAAGCACCCTAAGTCTGGGGCCCTCAAGTACGACAACCGGTCTTATCAAGGGTTTCATATTACCCAGTTCTAACTGGGCTGTATAGATCGGATAATAAGCAGTCGCGTCATGTAAAATTAAAATATTCAGCTGCATTTGGTTAGAATGAAAGCCGGTTCCAAAATAGTTGAAAAAAAAGGGTAGGCAGATGATGATTGTCTTAAAATTTCTTCGTCTATAGTGAGGAGATAATTGTCTCTGCATACTTCTAGGTTCATCCAGTTACAAATACCTAGTAGCTCTGTGTACAAAATCCTGGGCGCATCGCTTTATCATTTTAATCGGTTTCCGGGCGGGCAGGTGCGAGCCGTCGTCGCGTTTCAACAATTTCATTTAACACCCGCGATCAAACTGCACGCTATAACCAGGGTACTAGGGTATCAGGATATATGAGTAGGTGGGTTTTATCACATCGGATTTGTGCGACTGAATGTATTGATGCGGGAATATCTGTATTGGTTTTAAAGGAAGGATTAGTTTTGCGTTTTCATTTGTTGTTTTCTGATTCTGATTCCCTGGTCAAGCAATTGTTGTTTTTAATGGTGTTGCCAGGTCATTTTGGCTTGTATGTGCCAATTATCTGATAGAACATTACTTTGTCGAACAAATATCTTCCTCTCAGCAACATTAACCCTCATCATCATCATCCACAGCCCGAATTCACCCACTGTTGAGCATAGGCCTCTCTTTTCTGGTGCCAATCGCCACGTTCTTGTCTCATCCAGGTTTTTTTCATCCAGGTTCTACACATAAACCCTACTAATAATAGGTCTTTACCTATGAAATTGCCGTTTTGTTTGAAAAAATTTAAACGAATTTTTTTCATGTATTTTTTATTAAGTATTAATCGAAGTAATCACCCATGCAATCAATGCATCTTTGCCAACGCAGTGGCAGTTTATTGATGCCCTTCTTTAATACATCAGCTGGTCGGGAGGCAACAAATTCTTCAAAGGCATTTTGTACTGCCTCTCGGGTATTGATTTTTTTTCCCGCCAAGAAGTTATCCAAATTCTGGAAAAAGTAGTAGTCTGTAGGCGCAAGGTCTGGTGAGTAGGGTGGATGACGGAGAGCTTCCAACCCCAGTTCTTGCAACTTGGAGACCGTCTGCTGTGCAGTATGAGGTCGCGCGTTGTCGTGCAGGAGCAGCGGAGACGAGCGATTGACCAATAACAGGTGGTGCGTTGGTTTGTAGTGTTAGCTCCGTAAACGTCGTTGATGTTGCGTGCCGCTTGTGCCGCGTTGCTGCCACGACGGTACTCATATTCCATAATTACTCGAATTTTTAACGTATCCATGATGACGAAAAAGATTGAAATGCGATGAAAATGTAACACTAATCAATAAACAAATGACTACTTTTGGAAAAAAAAACCATGTTTTTAAAATAAAATTAATTTGAAATTAGAATTCTTAGCCAAACAAAAAATTTCTTGATTTGAAATGGCCAGTACTGCAGAACGGCAATTTCATAGGTAAAGACCTAATATTATAAACGGGAAAGTTTGCAAGTAAGTATGTACCAATGTATGGATGGACGTTTGTTACTCTTTCACGCAAAAACTACTCAACGGGTTTGAATATTATTGGTGCACAGATAGTTTATAACCTGGATTAACACAGGATAGTTTTTATCCCGATTTTTTCTTCCCGTGGGAATTTTCTCAAGTTGTAGCGGGCGAAGCCGCTGGCTACACCTAGTACTGCAATAAATGTTATTGACCTATCAAAATTAATGGCATTGCGACTTATGACTTAAGACTTAAGTGCGTTACGCAATTATTCCGCAGTACAGCTTTGTACTGCGGGATAATTGCGTTTTTGTATAATTTATTTCATGACACCCAAGTTTTCCTGATTTGCAACTTATTATGATTTCGGAGAAAAGATAACCCTGTGGCAGGCACACAACAAAGCCGCAGCCGAGGTTGTAATGGAGCCGGCCATAGGGTTCTGTAGACTTCGTAAACGGAACCCTACAAAAAGACATAAAGTTCTAAAGTTAAAGTAGTAAACGTATCGCATTCGTTCTAAACCTCATGCTTATTGACGACAGTTTTACGTCCTTGTGACGAACACCTGAACACCTGCCTCTAACGATGAGACATGACGTGAATGTGAAGCAGGGAATGCATCCGGTTTCCAAGTTATTGCTACATCAATATGGCAGCGATGTGCAATTCTTCCAGTAGGTAGTTAGCGTGGTTATACATTGCTTATAACATAACGCCCTATAATTTCCAGGGGGTAAGGCAAATGTTTGCCTAATAACCTAATTAATAGTACAACCACATTTCGCTAGTTATATTTAAATCATAACATAACACCAAGTCAGTAATCAAAGGCTTAAGCAGAGGTGTGTATAATAATTTAGGCCAGAAATGTTTAAGTCAGATATAATAGCAAGCCTATTGTCATAAACCGGGAACCAATGCAGACTCCGTGGCTGCTACTGAAATTCGAGATCGAAAATCCAATTATACTGTTCCCGACCCGGGTATCGAACTCATGGTCAGCAGTTACGCTTGCGATCTTTCGACCAATGAGGCAGTCTGACCGATAAATTTAAATCTTAGCCTAGTTAGCAGTTTCAGAACTTTTTTTTTTATTGGTTTGTGAAATCATCAAATAACCCCTCCGAGAGCGTAAGGGTTCTACTGACTAAAAACCACCCACGTTCCTTCTTAGCCCCTGTGCCGAGGCCGCGGTATCTCCTTCGAACAAGCCGCAGCCCCTAAGGCACAAACCGCAACCCCGACGGGAGCAGTTTCAGAACCTCAGCCACACGATAGCAACTACACGTGAGCACTAAATCAATATTAACCTATGAGTTCCTAGTACCTACCCACATAATATTAGATTACCTCACTAGTAAACTGTTTCTTGTGAACCATTTAAGCTGTGTATTTAGTTCTAATCCACACGTTGGCCTACCGCCGTCAATTAGGGCTCCAATTAGCTTGGTCACTTAATTACTAACTGTTCGAACTTGTGTGACTATGTAATTAGTAGAATTTGACTTGAATTGGACTGAATAGAATACATACGTTCATAAACTCGAAGTTTTCGTATTTGTGTAGGGTAGGGTAGACTTCAAAGAACCGTCACTTACTATGATTCTTACAGACTTCTTTGTATTAACGTTACATGGAATACCGGATGTACGCCGGTTAATTGCAGGATCAGTATTTTGCTGTTAGTTTTCATTTTTATCATAGGTGGCGCTGTCGTACTTTTTGTCAACATAGTACCTGTACAACTTGCAACAGTACACAGTACGCTGTAGATCTTTTTGTAGTTGTTGAAAATAAAACAACATCTTAGATAACTGCCCATCCTTACGAGGATAGATTTAAAAAAAAAATGTAATAAATATAACGTTAAATAGTTTTTAATTACATATTATTAACATACAATTTTAAAGGTCTTTTGTAGCACTACATAGTAAGAAATAAAATCTTGGCTGAGTTGCATCAAAAAAGTAGTTAAAGTTAAAGTTTTTGTCAAATTTGACAGTTACAGTAACACTGACTTTAACGGCTATAGCAAAATGTGTTGCACCAGCGAATTCATTAGCTTTGCTAAAGTTAAAGGGGTTGTAAGTCAAATGAGGCATGATTTCCCCCAAATTCGATGTGGGTAACATGTTAAAATATGGCAATAATAAACTAAACCGTAAAAACTCGTTTCTAGTGGTGTCAATAGTGACACTTCATTCAATATATGTCAGTTGGGCGTATTTTAAATACAACGGAATTACTTAATTTCTAAATACTTTTTGGGATTCCGGTGAGCTATAAAATAAAAACATGAACGACAATTTTCTTGCAAATATTCAAACAAAGTAAGTACCTATTTATTGCTTTGTCTAAAGCACGTGTTATTTTTTGGTTGAACAATTACCTACGATGAATATCCTTGTTACGCCTTTGCTTATTTTATATTTAAATTGTTTCAGGGAAAGAAGTGTAAACTTCACCAAAATAGAATTGGAAAGGCTTCAATCACTTTTGACGAAATATAAAAATATTTTATTTTGTAAAAAGACGGACGGCGTTAGTACGAAGCAAAAGGAAAGTACGTGGAGTAAAATCGAATGCGAGTTCAACGCTCTTGCAGACACTCCACGTACAGTCAAACAACTAAAATATAAATTTGATAATATGAAGAGAACAGCAAAACAGGCAAATAATATTTTATCGAAAGCTTTTCGTATTTCCTATAAATACACAACTTAATTATAAAAAAAATACGTTTACAGGGAGCTAGCAAAGAGCGCCAAGAAATGCGCCGCACTGGAGGAGGGCCACTACCTACACCACCATCTGATTCCAGTGATGCTACAGACTGGCTGAGGGCAATTATACCGTCATCAATTGATGGAAATCGTGCCATTTATGATGATGATGTCATAATTCAAAAGCCTACTGTCTTTGTGAGTGCTATTATATTACACATTACGTATTTACTTTCGTGTAGTACTAAAATAAATTTTAAAAAGTAAATATTATTTATATTCTATTAACAGCCTGCAAAAAAGCCGGAGAATATCAAAGAACTGGTTGAGAGTAATATGACTGAGATGTCTCATGTACCAAAGAAGGTATTATTCAATATTATTTTGATATGCGTTGTTAATACTCCGTTAACGCTCTGCCTACCCCATCAGGGAATACAGGCGTGTCATGTATGAATGTACTACCCGGTCACATTAACTTGACGCTTGAGACGCGACACTAGACGCAGAGATGCGTCAAGTTAATGTGACCGCGCTATAGTTCTTGCAAAAATAATAAGAGTCTTTTCAATATTCTATTTACAGCCACATCCGGAGAAAATTGTGATTGAATTAGTCGAGGAGGAGGAGGAGGTGTCTGAGGAGGCTGATCTTCAAAACAAGGTATTACCTAAATATAATTATAATAAAATAAAAACACCTAACATAATTATATAACAATCAAACTATCACCATATAGGGCAGGCATGTTGTTGTTTTGAAGCCGGTAATCAATATCGTTACTTATTTTACAGATTCCTGATAATGAAAATATAACAAATGAGGCTACTGAGACTAACGAGAAGTTAGACTTTGATCCCAGTACACCCTACACTTCTCTCAAGAGACCAATGTCAACACCGCTAAAAAGTAATCTATACATATAATAAAATGGTAGGAAAGTCAAAACTGTACATTGAATATTTTTTTAAAAGAATACTTGGGGTGTGATCTACAATCGATACCGAAGCCAAAAATATAGTTTTTAGAATTTCTGTCTGTTTGTCTGTTTGTCTGTATGTATGTCCGGGATAAACTCAAAAAGTACTGCATGGATTTACTTCAAATTTGGCACGAATATTACTAAGAAGTCGGGTCAACCTATAGGCTACATATTATCACGCTATCACCTACGGGGAACGAGCAGTGAACCTTTATTTCTTCAATGCATTCTGTAACAACGTGTAATCTAACGACGTATATTTAAATATTGTTATTATGTTAACCATGCTATAAGCTAGCTTCATACTATAAAAATCACGCAATATAAGTAACTTAGGCCGATAAACATAATAATTTTTATAATTGTAGTATCAAGACAATTTAAAGCAGTGCCATCTATGGGATTTCAAAAACATCAAGTCGACTTACACGTGTAAGTCCTTTTTGGTTTTATATAATTTAAATTTGATTGATGTTGGCGAGGTTAATAGTTGTTTATAAAAGTCATAGATGGAGTTGTGCATTTTCTTCTTAAACATTGTATCGTTAATTCGTTTCAGAGATGAGCAAGACAATTTTTTTTTTTTTTTTTTTAATTTAATTTGGCTCCTCAACAATGAGTACACTGTTACATTTACATAAAAACATTTCAAACTTAAGTCTAAATGCCCCATCACTTAAAGAAGAGCACTACATGCAACATAATATGCGCCTTAACAGCCAAAACACGAGATAAAAAGAAATATAAATACAACATAATGAAAATGACGGAAGAATAATCAATTCACTGAAATAATCAATTAAACAATTAATTATCAATAAAACAATCAATAAAATAATCAATAAAATAGTCAATAAAATAGTCAATAAAACAATCAATAAAGTAATCATTAAAATAATCAATAAAATAGTCAATAAAATACTCAATAAAATAATCAATAAAATAATCAAAAAAAAAGAAACAATAAAATACTCAATAAAATAATCTATAAAATGATCAACATTAGGTTAAGTTAGGCCAAACAGAATAAGACTTAGTATTAGATAAGTTACAGTTTAACATTTTCTTTATAGAAGGCACAGATGTCTGACATAAATCGATGTGTTCATCGTGTTCTTTGTACACAGCATACATTCTGTACAGAGCGCAATGCTGCCTCAAATTTGTATAGCTTTTGGGCATGCAAAACAGTTTCCTATTGGATTTTCTTGGTAGATTTCGTGGCACATGGAAGGATACTTTACTGAGCAACTCAGGACAGTTCAAAGAGCCTGTTACTAGTTTTTTAAGGAAAATCAAATCAAACATATCTCTTCGCTTCTCCAAAGAGACGATCCTGAAATATTTTAATTTTTCCTGGTAAGATTTTAGGTTTTTACCCATATTACAACGGTAAGTCAGATGCCATAGAAATCTTTTCTGCAATCTTTCGATACGCTTGATATGCACATTATACTTAGGGGACCAGACAACACTACAATACTCTAGGTGACTTCTGACTAGCGAGTTGTACATAATTTTTTTGGTTTTAACATTTTTAAAGCTTTTGCACTCTCTCATCACGAAACCAAGTAGCTTTGTTGCCTTTAGTGTAACTTGGTCGATATGCTCAACAAAGCTTAATTTTTTATCAAAATGAACGCCCAAGTCTCGAATGGATTCCACTTCTTCAAGCTGTTGATTATTAAAGCTATATGTAGTGGGTGCGACAATTTTTTTTCTAGTTAATTTGATGTGCTTACATTTCTTGATATTTAGAGACATTTTATTGAGCTCACACCACTCACTCAATCTATCTAAGTCACTTTGGAACTGTACCGAATCAGAAGGCTTTCTAATTTCTTTTATAGCTTTGAGGTCGTCAGCGAATAGGTAAATGTGCGAATTATGAAAACACTTGTAAATATCATTGATAAAAAGGATAAATAATGGTGGTCCTACATGAGATCCCTGGGGAATACCTGAAGTGGCTATGTATGGGTCTGAATTGCAACCATTCACCACAACCCTAAGCGTCCGCTCCGACAGATATGACTTGAACCAACCCAGCAAGGGATCCGACAATCCATACATTTTCAACTTTTCAACAAGCAAATTATGATCGACTGTGTCGAATGCCTTGCTGAAGTCGGTGTAGACTGCATCAACCTGAATACGCGCATCAACTGCTTCAGTAATATATTCAGCATAAGTAACCAAATTAGTAGCAGTTGATTTACCCTTCATAAACCCATGCTGGTTGTCTATTATTAGTTGGGACATATGTCTGGACAATATAGGGCATATAAGTGCCTCAAAAACTTTTGCCAGTACAGAGAGGATAGCTATGGGTCTATAGTTGGCAACATCAGACTGGTCACCGCTCTTGAAAACGGGGACAATTCTAGTATCCTTCCATATGCTCGGAAAAGTACCCTGAAGTAACGAACTATTGAATATTATACTTAGTGGCAACGAGATACTATCTGATAATTTATATAAAAGCAAGGGAGGTATATTATCCGGGCCAGCGCCCTTATTAACGTCTAATCTCTTTAATTCTCTGAGGATCTGGTCTTGGGATATTGTTATTTCACTTAAAACAGTGTTACTCAGGCAACTAGCCAGGATTGAAGGAACATCACTCTGATCAGTACGATACACTTTAGAAAATTGAGCTGCAAAAAAGTTACAAATGTCATGAATGTTTTCAGAACTGTTCACACCATCAGTCATGGAACTAGGGTAGCTACTGGCTCCACCTCTTTTCATCTTTAAATAACTCCAAAAATACTTTGGGTTCGATGTAATTTTAGCCTCTATATCTGCGATGTATGTATTATAGCAGGAAGTAGCCATACGGTCGCATCTTTTTTTTAGTGTCTCCAAAGTAACAATGTCTAAGGGATTTTTGTATTTTTTAATTCTAAGTCGTAGGCGGTTTTTTTCGTTAAGTCTTTTAATGAGGTCTTTAGAGAACCAGTACGGATACTTCCTTTCCTTAATTACAACTTGTGGTACGTATCTCTGTATTAGGTCATATAATATTTTATAGAATTTGTCCACCATCTGATCGACAGACATGGTAAACAATTTCCCAGTCCAATCTACTTCACTTAGCGCTGTATTAATGGCTACATAATCCGCCTTAAAATAATTTAACCTTTCCCCATGTTTCTAACTATAAAAACACTAAAATCTATTAACTGGCTGGGAGCCGATGGTGTTGTGATTAAAGTACCTCAGAGAACTTGTTCCAGTCTAGAACAGACTCTTTGGGATTTCGTTTTGCTTAACAATCTGTCTCAGTGTAACTATTTGTGCAATCATAATAATAGAACTCTTGATTTGATATTAACGAATTTAGAAAATGTTATTGTAAGTTCACCAGTGGATGTTCTCTCTAAAGTCGATCCACACCACCCCCCAGTATTGTGTGAGCTCTCATTTCCCCATGTTTTAAAGCCACAGAAATTTATTCCTTTCTAGGAATAAATTTTTCTAAATTCGTTAATATCAAATCAAGAGTTCTATTATTATGATTGCACAAATAGTTACACTGAGACAGATTGTTAAGCAAAACGAAATCCCAAAGAGTCTGTTCTAGACTGGAACAAGTTCTCTGAGGTACTTTAATCACAACACCATCGGCTCCCAGCCAGTTAATAGATTTCATATTAAAGTCACCTATTATTAAACAGTCGCCAACACGCTCCAACACCTTGTTTGTATTATCCACAAAATGCTCCAACAATCTGGGCTGCATTGGTGACGGTAGATATACAGTACAAAGATAAATGTCTTTCGCCTTTCCACCCACTCCAAGCGATAACTTTACCCAGAGATCATCGCATGAACTTTCAAAGTTGACCAATCTTTGTGATTTAAGTTTTTTAGTAATAGCAATAAGGACTCCGCCACCGTCGGTTTTGTTATTAAAAATATTGATGGCCCGGTCACGCCTATAAATGGTATATCGCCCATCCATGATCTCCGAGTCAAAGATACCACTCAGTAGCCATGTTTCAGTAAACATAATAATGTCGTATGAACAGCAAGCGACCTGTTGATAAATATCATTTAATTTTGTTCTGATACCCCTGACATTCTGATAATAAATCTTTAACTGATCGAAATTTACAATATTAATCTAATACGATACCTTATAAAAACTTAACTTCGGCCTATTGCAGTTTGTCTAAAGTTTCGATATCCTTAATATATTTGTAGTCAGCGCCGTCCACCTTCCTCACAAAAATCCGTCCGCCGCGCACCCAAACATACTGATATCCCAAACTCTTGGCTTTTATTCTAGTTGCAGCATGCAGGGCTTTATTCGCAGGAGACAAATGTTCCACAATGAAAACATTTTCTTTTTTGCCACCAATTCCAAGAAGAGCAGTGTTGAGCTTCTCCTCTGCAGTTTTGTTTTTGTTGAACTTAATAGAAGCAGCTAGAAAACTGTCTCTCACTCGTGGACAGCTGAATTGGACAACAATGGATTTTGGGCGTTTGCTAGAGGGGGTTAATTTAGAAATTCTAGTGACATGGTGTATGCTGCTCTCTGTTAAATCTCCTGATATAACTCTGTTAATATTCATAACAGTGGACACTAGATTTTCATTGTTGTGTTCAGGCAAACACTGAATTTCTAAATTAGAAGAACGAGCTTGCTGTTCCATCTGGTTCACTCGACCGCTCAAGTCCCTGACGGTGGCTTTGAGTTGTTCATTTTCTTTCTTAATGTCAGAGACCACTTTGGTGTTCAGTGAAAACTCCGTCTTCATTTCCTCAAACTTCTCGTTCATGAATCCCATCGACGTTTTAAGTCCCTCGATTTTGTCGGTTATAGCCTTCAGTTCTTTGTTAACATAGTTCGCCAAGGTTTCGTTGAGATGCCGCATAAGATCGTCTATCTGCTTCTTCATGATGCGATTAACTTCCGTGAACGTAACAGGCGCTTCTTTGGGCGTTACATTGATTGACATATTTGTCGATGCACCCTTTTTCCTTAGCGTGATGTTTGGATCACCACCTTGACTGTTACGTACGGGTGTGTTATCCGCATTTCGCATCTTTGGCTTACAGGTCGGGCACAGCCAGTTACACTGTTCACTCTGTTTGAAGTCGGAGCCCAGCAAACTTGCAAGACAAGAAGAATGGTAGGGTTTCTGGCACGAAGAACATTTGAAAACGGGAGTTCCTTCGGCTATAATTTCTGAACAACAATCGCAGTTCATATTGACGATCGGCCAAGAAACGCTACTCAAAACAAATTAGTAAATAAAGTCTCAAGGAACTCGGCGAGTCAACGCGACGTGTGTCGGCGAGAAGAACGTCGTAAGCGCCGTGGTATTCGCGTCACTTACGCGTTTCACCAATTCGGCTGATAAGTTTTAGTAAAGTGCTCTTCTTTTTGACAGGTCGAGCTAAAAACCGAAAAACTGAGAATGTAAATACCAACGCCCGGCAATTGCTGCGGGAAAAAAAAATATCAGTAATGAATAACTTGCAGGAGCCAGAGCTCCAAAGAATTAAAGATTCCATCAGGCACGCACAGGAGCTCCATGAGCAAAAGCTGCGCCATAATGAAGAGAGGCACAAATTAGAAATTGAAAAGCTGGAATTAGAAATAACAATATTAAAAAAGTCTAATAAATTGCAATGATTTTTAAAATTAAATAAAAATAATTACTTTATAATCAAATTTTTTATTGTTATACTCGTAGCCTATTGAAATAACTGTTAATTAATTGTGACCTGTCACAGTTAATTAACAGTCCTGTATCTCCAGGACCTGTCCACTGCATAGACTAATTCTCTTCTTCATTACTTGATTCATAACTGTCTTGATTCGTATTTGACGCCAAAAACGGTGGCACAGGAACCCGACATTTTTTGCATATGTTATGGAGTACAGCAGTAGCTACTATGATGGGCTGGACTCTCTCTAAGTGAGTTCTTATTTTCATGGACAGGGCAGGAAATCTTCTTTTCCAACATCCAAACAACCTTTCTACTACATTTCTCGTACGAATTTGGCTCTCATTGTATAGCTTCTCTCCGTCAGTAACAGGGTCACGCAGAGGTGTTAATAAATATGGCTTTACTGCATAGCCTTTGTCGCCAATCAACCAGTATCCATTAAATTCGCCATCTTCTAGTCTGCCCTAAAAATAAAAACAGAGCATTTTAAATTTTGGACTCTGGTAGGGGTAATGTATGGTAAGTATGTATTAAATAAATAAATAATTCTACCTTGATGACACTGGAGTTGAATATATGGCTGTCATGGCTGCTGCCAGGCCAACGTGCAACAATATTGGTTATGTACATTTTTGCATTGCAGATAACTTGTACATTCATAGAAAAAGTCAATTTTCTATTTCTATAATTTTCTGCATCTGGGCCACCTGCAAATAAAGTAATGTACGTGTCATCTCTTCTAATTGATACCTTAGCATATATGCCTCATTCTCAGACCAACAAAAAAAGGAAGACAGCGCGCCACGAACATCAAAAGTGAAGCCAACTTTTTATCTATGTGTGTAGACAATGTCTCGTGAAGTCGTGACGTTCTAGGAGAAATGCGTGTGGTTTTAGTGTAGGTGTGTGCGTGAGTTTGTATGTTTACTTGCTAATAGGCGCGTGGTTTTGTGACTTCACTGTTGGTGTTCGCGGCGCGCCGTCTTTCTTTTTTTCTTGGTCTGAGGCCTCATTGGACTAGTTGTAAATGTGTTAATATACCTGGAGACTTTATCGGTATATGAGTGCAGTCAATTGCTCCGATTACTTTCGGAAAAGCACTTAAATTATAAAATTCTGTCGCTGTGCTCTCCATTTCTTCAACGGTCTGTGGCATGGATATCCTGATATATATGTATGTATATGTAGCTACCTATCTACTTAGCGCGCGCTGCGACGCGCGCTCCCTTTCTTTACTTGTCAGTAATAAACCAGCTCACGGCTAACAAGGTTGTTTTACTAGCTCCATACATTTCATTGGCGACGAAGTCGGATTACCCACGCGTATATATAAAAAAAAAAATGACCACTTATTTAGGAACCTTATCCGTGTTCGATCATAAAATAAGTGAATGGTCAATTTACAAAGGCAAGTTGAATCAGTTTTTAAAAATCAACAGTGTAAAAGAGGACATTAAAAGTGGAATTTTACTGACTCATCTCACGGAGGAGACCTACCGTCTAGTACTCGACCTAGCGTTTCCGAAGGAATTGGAAACGCTAACATTCAGCGAGCTCGTGGAATTACTCGATGGCCATTTTAAGCCAAAGAAGTGCTCATTTGTCGACAAGGCAAAATTCTTTGGTGCAACCAGGAAATCAGGCGAAACATTGGGGGAATGGGCAGCACGAATAAGAGGTTTAGCTGTATATTGCGACTTCGGTTCTGCTTTAGAAACGAACCTTAGGGATCGTTTTGTCCTCGGCCTGAATGCCGGTCCAGAGAGGGACAAGTTGTTCGAACAGAGCCCTTCTGCGCTGACGTTAGCGCGGGCTATTGAAATGGCGGAGCAAGCGGCCTGCGCCAGAGAAGCTAAGGTCATGCTCAATTCCGGCGTCACCAGCGACGTCAGTCTGGTAAAGGAAGAGCCAATTTATCGCGCAGGATTCCCAGACAAGTCCGGTCGGGGTCGTGGCAGCGGCAGCGGCAGCGGCAGCGGCAGCGTCAGCGTCGGCGCTGGCGCCAGCGCCAGCGGCAATGGCGCAGGCGCACGATGTGCGGTTTGTGGAATGAAAAACCATAACAGTGATAAGTGCCGTTTCAAGGGTTACAAGTGTCTAAAGTGCGGTCACAAGGGGCATTTAAAAAAAGTGTGTACTACGAAAGATTCGTGCGTTTACCACGTCAACACGGGCCAAGAATGCAGTGATAAGGACGCAGGTTGTGAGGAATGCCAGAACTTTAATTTAAGGTATGACAAGCCAATACAAATAGATTTGATTTTAGGTAATAATAGGATATTGATGGAACTCGACTCGGGTTCAGGTGGCAGTGTAATTTCAGATCGATTGTATCGGAATAAGTTTTCGCAGTATCCGTTAGAACAGTGCAATATTAAAATGTGTTTGTATAACGGACACAAAATATCTCCCTTGGGGGTTTTTACTATAGAAGCATTTTATAATAATATAAAGAAAATGATTAAAATTTTTGTTATTGAAAACGGGGGCCCTCCATTGCTAGGTAGAAATTTTATGTCCGCCTTCAATTTAGTTTTGACCACTAGTTTGAACTCAGTACAAACCAAGGTAGGTGTTGATACGGATATATCGGATTTGCTCGGTAAATTCCCCAATCTATGGCGTGATGAATTAGGCTCGTTCAATAGGTTTAAAGTAAAGTTACAAGTGAAAGAACATTCCGTACCGAAGTATTTTAAACCGCGAAATGTACCCTTTGCGCTTAAAGATAAGGTCGAGAAAGAGTTACAGCGTTTGGTAGATGCGGGTATTTTAATTTCTGTTGATCACTCAGAATATGCGACACCAATAGTACCCGTTTTGAAAGAAAACGGAAGCGTCAGAATCGCAGGCGATTTTTCGGTTACACTGAACCGAGACCTTATAATAGAAAAATATCCCTTGCCTCGGATAGAGGAGGTATTTGCTAAAATCGGCGGTGGTGAAAAATACAGCAAAATTGATCTTAAAAACGCGTACAATCAATTTATTTTAGAGGACTCGTCACAGCCTCTTACAACAATAAGTACTCATAAGGGTCTATATATGTATACCAGGCTAGTATATGGTCTAGCTAATGCACCGGCGATTTTCCAAAAATCAATGGAGATTTTACTCGCGGGAATAGACGGTGTTAGCGTTTGGCTCGATGACATTTGCATCACAGGCCCTGATAAAAAGTCACACATTGGTAGGTTACATGAAGTTCTGCGTAGGTTAAATGATGCCGGTTTACGTTTACAGAAAGATAAATGTGCCTTCTTTAAAGATAGTGTTACGTATCTAGGGTACGTTATTAGCAAATCCGGTTTAATGACCAACCCGGACAAGGTCAAGGCCATAATGAGCGCGCCAGAGCCTACCAATGTGACCGAGGTAAAAAGGTTTGTAGGTATAGTAAACTATTACAGAAATTTTATACCTAATGCCTCGTCACTTCTTAGTCCTTTACACGAACTGTTATGTAAGGACGCGGTATGGGTTTGGACAGACAGACAGCGCGACGCCATGGCGGCCGTGCGCCGCGAGCTCGCTTCGGAACGCGTGCTGGCGCATTTCGAGCCGCGCGCGCAGCTCGTGCTCACAGTAGACGCAGGCCCCACCGGGCTCGGCGCCGTGCTAGCACAACAGGCTCCCGACGGCCAGGAGCGACCCCTAGCTTACGCGTCTCGTTCGTTATCTACTAGCGAGCGAAATTACAGCCAAATCCAAAAGGAGGCGACCGCTATAATCTTCGGCGTGAAACGTTTCCACCAGTACCTCTATGGTCGCAGCGAGCCGTTTATACTAAGAACCGATCATAGACCCCTAGTATCGATATTCAATAATAAGACGGGTATACCGGTGACGACTGCGCTGCGACTGCAAAGATACGCTATTATTTTAGCTGCTTATAATTATGTTGTACAATATGTGGCGGGCGACAAGAATTTAGTAGCGGATTATTTTTCTCGTGCACCGTTAGCTTGTAAAAACGAAGTAAACGAAAGCGATATAGATACCTATTATACGCTCAGGTTTTTAGATGAAGCTTCCCCCGCCATTACTACTCGTGACGTCACCCAGGCTACAGCGAGCGATAAGACAATTCAAACTGTTGTAAGGTACCTGATAAGCGGCTGGCCTCGTAAAATAAATTGCACATCAGTACTGCCGTATTTTCAATGTAAGTCGGACTTGCAATATGAAAACGGTTGTTTATTTAGAGGGCATAGGATCGTTATCCCACAGTCGCTCAGAGAGATAATGTTACGTGAACTGCACGACACGCATCTAGGTATTATTAAAACAAAGAGTAATGCCAGAGGGAGGATGTGGTGGCCAGGAATCGATGCCGACATCGAGCGTTGGATCGGCGGGTGCGCGACGTGCGTCAGTGTGCGCGCCGCGCCCCCGCGCGCCCCTCCCGCGCCCTGGCCCTCGGCCGGCGCGCCCTGGCAGCGCCTCCACATAGATTATATGACAGTAGGCCAAAGGGTATATCTCGTTGTGGTTGATTCGTTCAGCAAATGGTTGGAATGCTTGCACATGCATAACGGACTTTCTTCAAAAGCGCTGATTACGAAATTAAAGGCAATTTTTTCAACTTTTGGTATCCCAAATGTTATAATATCGGATAACGATGCAAAAATTAACTCATTGGAGTTTAAAACCTTCTGTAGCAGTAATGGCATCAAATATATGACGACGCCTATTTATCACCCGCCAAGCAATGGTCAAGCCGAAAATTCAGTCCGAACATGTAAAAAGATGCTAAAGTGTGTAATAAGGGATAATCTTCCATTGTGTCAAATTAACGAATTGTTACTGGGCTATTTGTTTAATTACAGAAACACTGTGCATTGTACCACCGGAGAGACGCCCGCTAAATTAATGTTTGGACGGATCTTACGATCTCGGTTAGATTTAATAATGCCCTCGGACGACTCAAATAAACTCGCGCCGAATACAGACATTGGAAAACGTACATTTTTTGTAAGTGATGTTGTATGGGTACGATGGTACAGTGCACGGAAGGAGTCGTGGCAATTGGGAACTGTAACGCAGAAAATAGGCAATCGAATGTACAAAATTAAAATCCACGATCATAATATTGAGTGCATCAGACACGTGGATCAGATTTTTAAGTATAGAGGTAGCAATGATATGTTATTATCAGATTGCGGAACAGGCGTATCTCATCAAGCTCAACCGTCGTCGGATTCTACGAGCTCAGTAATAGATGAACCTGTGATGGAAAACCCATGCGGTCAGACCGCGGTAGACACGCCGGCGGTTGAAAATGTTGAGTCGCGAGTTCCTATAATTATTGAGGAAACGGATGGTGATAATTGGGCGGATTGTCGGGCTGAAGAGTGTGAGAGAGGGATAGATGCAGAGACATCCAACACCGGGTTCAGTCCGTCAGCGCAGCCTGGTCTGGCAGGACCTGCGAGCGAGCAGGCAGGCGATACCGCCCCCGCCGCCTTGAGCCCGGTCCACGAGCTCCCGGTTCCGTCACCCACACTCACACGCCAAACGTCGAAGCGTGTTAGAAAAATAATAGACTATAAGAAATATTTTTAAGAGTTGCATATAATATTATTTGTAAATCGATTGTAATTAATTTTATGTATTGTTGTCTGCAGGTTCAAAAACTAATTGGGGAGGAATGATATATATGTATGTATATGTAGCTACCTATCTACTTAGCGCGCGCTGCGACGCGCGCTCCCTTTCTTTACTTGTCAGTAATAAACCAGCTCACGGCTAACAAGGTTGTTTTACTAGCTCCATACATTTCATATCCACTCCGATCGCATGCTTGCAATTGCCCGGCTCACTCTATATATTATGCGTGATACTGTAGACTTATGAAAACCAGCTGTATCGCCTATGCATCTTTGGAATGAACCACAGGCATAGTATTCTAATGCGATGAGTACTTGCTGCACTGGAGTTACTGCTTTATTTCTGAAAAATAAAGATACCATATAATAATCAAACACAACTAAGAGCATTTCAAAAATATGGCAACAACCGCCCATAGGTAGTACCTATTGGAACTAAAATAGGTATTTACTGTAATAACCTCTCTCACGGCAGTCACTAATAAGTAAGTAAAAAGTAAATACTATGCTAGACATAAGGAAACTTACTTCATCGTAGGATGCTCTAACCAGCGATGTAATCGTAAACTCAGCCACCAAGCTACGTTTTTAGAGACTCGAAATCTTGCTAAGAAACATTCGTCGTCCCATGTGGCAAAACGATCGGCTCTAGGTAAAAACACTTTTCTTTTTCTATTAACACTGACAAGATCATCGCTTTCGTCTTCAGAACTGGTTTCCGCGAGTATTTCTTGGAGCAGGGACATGATGTCTAAAGGTTATATTCAACGCATTTGACAATTATTGACGGACAATTTAACACAAACTATAACATTAACCAGCGGAAAGTGAGCTGTTACAGTTACGGTTAAAGTTATGACGTCATTTAACTATTTGTCAAATGGAGCAACTCATTTTTGCCCTAACCGATACTTTAACTGAAGTTTCAATGTCTGTTATTGTTAAAGTAAGATGATGCAACCCAGCCTTCAAACAAAACAGTTGAAACACTAACAACACTTTCCAAAAACTAAAACTCCCTGCTTTAGTTATTGAAAACAAAAACGTTTGGAGATGCTGGGATTTGAACCCAGGACTTTCAGCATGCGAAGCAGACACTCTACCACTGAGTTACATCCCCGGTGACAAAGATGGCGAAATAGCGGTTCTTGTTTCGAACTACATATTAGCACGCTATTGTATAATGTGGGCTGGGTACTTTCACTAGCCATTGCGTATGTAGCAACATGTGACAAAACATACATAATTCAATGTGATTAACCCAGTACTGTACGAGTATGAACTGTATGTAGGTGAACTTAAAGCTTAATACAGGTTTATTTCAACTTGATTGGCTATAAAAACCGGCCAAGAGCGTGTCGGGCCACGCTCAGTGTAGGGTTCCGTAGTTTCCCGTCCGTCACAATAAACTCACAAGTGTTCCCACCTACGAGTTTAAAGGTGGTTTTTTTTTTCAAAATGATTTTCCACCAACCAATGAAACTTGACCTCTGGATTGTATAGGCGCTCATACGATTCAGGGACCAAATTATATTGGTAATCTGCTGTTTCCATCTGTTATTTCCATCAAAGTTCAAAATAATTTTCCTAGAAAGTCCTTATAAAGTTCTACTTTTCAGATTTTTTTCATATTTTCTAAACGTATGGTTCAAAAGTTAGAGGGGGGGGGACGCATTGTTTTTTACTTTTGGAGCGATTATTTCCGAAATTATTGACATTATCAAAAAATGATGTTGGTAAACCCCTATTCATTTTTAAATACCTTTCCAACAATATATCACACGTTAGGGTTGAAATTAAAAAAAAAACACTTCCTACTTTACATATAGGGGGGCTACCCTAATAAAACATTTTTTTCTAATTTTTATTTTACCACTTTGTCGGCGTGATTATTACACATATTGGTACCAAATTTCAGCTTTCTAGTGCTAGCGGTCACAGAGATTAAGCGATGACGGACGGACGGACGGACAGACATGGCGAAACTATAAGGGTTCCTAGTTGACTACGGAACCCTAAAAAAGTGTTGATAATAATACTGTGCAAGTCTGCCCTAGGCTTTATGTTTTGAAGCCTCCTTTTTATACCTTTTGTCTATTTTTTGATACTCTTATTGTTGTATTTCTGATTGATTAATTACTCTTTTGTTCTTACTACCAAGAACCAGCGATTTTTAATTTCGGTAGTTAATAAATACATATATGTGTTAGTATAGAAACAAGGTAAGCAGGGTTCTTATTTAACTAAATTTATTGTACAATAGGGTATTTCACCAAAAAAATTTAATTAGTCCGTCTGTTAGATTATCGAAAAATATTGCATACGTGTTTTTTGTTTTCTCAAATTAATAAAAATTGACGAAAATAAAACATGTCAAAGATCGTGAGTGGGGGGTTTTGACGTCACTTTGTGGGTAAAAACGTACTTACCTTGTGACGTAACACGACTTGAGACGACTTTTCGCAGCACTGTATCGCCTTTATCTTTTGTTTACGCGAAAAAAGAAAAAATACGTGTCCATTACTTTTTGGAAATCTATCTAACGGACTAATTAGATTTTTTTAGTGAAATACCTTATTAGTATTTGGCCCCCCCAACTTTTTATTGTAAACTAGCTTTGTATGAATGGGAGGAGCTAGTGGCTAAATAATAGCAGCCGCTCGGGTCGATCATCAGGTTAAGCCGTGCGTGCCTGGGTTGGTCCGTGGATGGGTGACCACCCAATACATACTGAGTTTCCTCCGTACCTCGGAAGACGTAAAGACGTTGGTCCCGGCTGTAATTTGTACATTTTTGACAGTCGTTACAGGTAGTCAGTGGCCCAAAAGTCTGACAACCAGTCTTACCAGGAAGTATCGTATTACTTAGTACTAACTGGGTCGTGCCGGTCAGATAGGTAGTAGCTCCATAAGTATAAGTACGACGGGCTGGTGTCCGCAACTCCACGTTCGATGCGCGTATTTTGCGTGCAGGTGGGAATATCACTCGATCCACCCTAGCTCCCCGAGAAAAGCCAGCAGTCCCTTGGTGTTACTGGCAATCTCGCGGAGAGTACCTGGGTCACCGAAGTACTTGGCCCTGTATGGGGCAACCTCCGGATAGTGTAGAAGCACGTGGGCTGCTGTTTCTTCTTCCTCCATGCAGGCTCGACACAGAGGACTATCTGTGACACCTATAACAAAGAGGTGCTTATTAAAAGTACCGTGTCCAGTGATGGCAGCCATCACGTAGTCGCTCCATGTAAAATACTGGTGTTCAGCTGCATCCGGTTAGACTGGAAGCCGTACCCAACATGGAAAAAGACTATTACCTATTTATGAATGGTTCACCTTTTTTTTTTTTTTTGGACCGTGGGAAATCATAAAATAACTCCTCCCGCTCTGGGAAGAGCGGTAGGGAGTGTCAGACTTCTACTGACTAAAAACCACTCATGTTCCTTCTTAGCCCTTTGTGTCGGGGCCGCGGTATCTCTTTCGAACAACCCGCAGCCCTGACGGGGTGAATGGCTCACCTTGAATGTAAATAGAACAACGACGTAACCGAATCAGCTGTGTGATTAGATAAACAAAACTTATCTAGACTAACTTCTAGAAGTAAGAGTAAACTACAATGAGGTTATCTAAACAATGTTATGTGATCAATATAATTATAGGTACGCGATGATTTGTTTTATAAGCCGTAACTCTAGACTCCAGAGCAGTCTAGGGTACATAGAGTATTAGTCTTTGCTAGGGTATGAATGAGACAACATCAAAGAATCAACTGGCATAATATTAATTATTTTTTAATTTTATTTCATTTTTAGTTTTCATTTTTCATATAAAATAGTGCGACAGGTGTTAGTGTGGTCACTAACACCTGTCGCAGTCTGTTCATTTCAAAAACTCATAATACTTGACGTATTATGAGTCACGATATCAATGTAAAACCACCTTAATAACGTGAAATAAAACAAATACGCATTTTCTTATTTTCTTAGCTTCAAATATGAATGATTGGTTTTGATTAAATAACACTTGTATTCATCAATGAAACTTAGATACTACACACATCGAGAGTCTTGATAATATCTTCGAAACTATGCATTTCTGGACTATACATTCAAGGACTTTTTGTTAATAATGTTTCTTAAAGAATATAGCCCTAGACTATGGGATATAAAAACACGTTGTATGTAGGTAAAAAGATGCATATATTATTATACACATATTACATTTTACAAACATCACATCTTGTCTCATCAAATCGAAAGAAGAAGAAAAACAAAGCGAGCATCGGCAATCAAATCAAGCCATCGTAGCCAATGATCTGAACAGAAATCAAACGTTAGGTACCAGGGCGGCAGAGGCAGTGAGAGATGGCACTATAACGCGAAGTAAGGCAGTTGGGGGTCCGTATCGTAAAAAAGACCGAACGATCGACGCCCGGAGAGCTCTCGCCATTAAAGTGCGCACGGTTGGGGTGGGGTGTAGGAGGAAAGCGGAAGCGGGAGCGAGGGATGCGGTTAAGCACGCTGTTGAGCGAGTCACTTCTTTTCAGGACTAATGAATAACTACTACTAACTTGGACTAATAACGTTCGAGTTTCAAAGAGATGTCAGCAACATTGCAGGGGGGGGGGGCCGGTTTGTCTGGTTTTTAGTCAAAAGAAGTCTGACACTCCCTACCGCTCTGCCCAGAGCGGAAGGAGTAATTTGATGATTAACCAACATCAAAAAAAAAAAAAGACTAATAGATCGAAGCTCTTTCCTTTAACCCAAATATTTTGAGGACGGCGCTGCTTATCGTCATTACATCGTACACCTCCTTTCTTGCCTTCTCCTTTCTTTATACAGTCCATCCATCGTTTTTTTGAGCTTCCTCTTCTCTTATAACCATCCACATTCCTCCACAACAACAATAAACAAATTGTTCATGCCAACCGCTGGCGCCACCTATCACCGGCGCGCCGAACTTGGTGATCGCTGAGCATTCACGCTGGCACAGGGGTTCATACATTCATCACCACCACCAGGCGGAGCCAGTGTCGCGCGGATCCCTTCCACGGATTGCAACATCGCTAACTCACCGCAGCTATAAAAACTTTTTGTTTGTATAGAATCAGTCCTTTTTACCTTCTCTCTTCCTTCAAGTCACATCCATCATCCTTTACAGACCCCCGCCATGGCCATGGCGGTCTAATCCATCCACGCAGTCTGTAACTTATGTAATTTCATACATATTTAAAAATATAATTGTGAAACCATCACGCTCGCATTATTTCATCGACGGACAGACCTGATCCCCAACATTTTGGTCCTACGAGACGGATCTACAAGAATACCAGCCGGAAGAAGACTCCACATACACGGTGCCGACCACGTTGCCGGCACGTTGCGGACTTTGACTCGGACTGGAGCCGGGCGCTGAAGACAATAGCTGGCTGTGAAGACGATCGACCGGGTGCAGCGATCATCACGATCGACCGAGTGCAGCGATCATCACAGCTGGTCCAGTGACCCAGCAATAACATCAAACCAGAGAAAAAGGCAAAGGCGTAAGATACGTAAACGGTCAGGTCTCTGTTCCGTCCCGTCAATCCCACCCGTCACATCCATTCAGTTAAAGATTTGTGTTAAAGCTGTGTTTCGTTTCAGTTCGCGCGAGTGTGGCAGCCACGTGGACCAGGTGATATTTGCATGTGAGTAACCACACCACATCACACCACACCACATAACGCTCATCCATATTCCGTCAGAATGTCGGTCAAGGCAGTGGACGAAGTTCTTTCCGAATTAAAGAAACGTAGGGGTAACATTAAGGGTCGGTTAACCCAGTTTAAAAATTACGTGGAATCGTTCGCGGGAGCTCACTTAACAAGCTTACAAACAGCTGAGTTAACTTTACGTGTTCAAGCCGCGAGTGAATTATACGATAAATTCGACAACGTAGAAAATGAACTCGAACTACTCCTTCCGGAATCCGAAACAAACGCGAATCTACAATACATAGAAGCATTAGAAGATATTTATTTTACGGCAATAGCCAGTGCAAAGTGTTTAATTAAAAACGCGGAAATTACAAGTCGACTTCCAATTGCATCGGAACCACGTGTCAATATTAAATTACCAGACATAAAATTACCTGCCTTCGATGGAGCCTATGATCACTGGCTAGAATTTAAACATTCATACGTAACCATGATTCATAATCGTTCCGATCTAGACGAGATCCAAAAATTCCATTATTTGCGGTCAGCACTTAGTGGAAGCGCGTTACAAGTGATAGCAGCGTTGGAATTTAGCCCAGCCAACTACGTTCACGCATGGGAGTTATTGGAAAGCCGTTATCACAACGAGAGGTTGTTAATTAATAATCACGTAAAAGCGTTGCATAATATTCCATCACTAAAACAAGAATCGCCATCGCAAATAAGGAAATTAATTGATACTATTTTACGTAATCTGCGCGCTTTAAACTCACTAAATGAACCCACAGTTAATTGGGATACATTAATAATTTATTTAGTGGTCAGTAAGCTGGACTCGTCTACAGAACGCGAATGGGAAACCCACATCGGTGCCACGTGTCTAGGTTCACGAGAAAAAATAAAACTTAACGATTTAATAACGTTCCTCCGAGGTCGAGCGGACACGTTGGAAATGATCGGCACTAGCCACATAAAGGAAAAAACACATCATAGCGACTTTAAACACCAAAACGATAAACGAAATTCACAGCGCGTACATAGTTACGCGGCTACTAAGGCGACGCGTTATAGTAATTACCGTGGTGCTACAAATAAACAATGGGATTTACCCAAGTGTGTCCTGTGCAATAGGGAACATTCATTATACTCGTGTACAGCATTCCTTAATATGTCAGTGAGAGACAGAATTAAATTCATTAACGAAAATAAGATGTGTGCAAATTGCTTGAGAAACGGTCACGCGTTAGATCAATGCAAGTTCGGTTCGTGTAAACAGTGTTCAAACAAACATAACAGTTTGCTACACATGGACGAGGCGGGAAACAGCGCTTGTGTGCGTGCGTCGTCGAACGGAGGGAACGTACATCCACAATCACACAGTTTGGCGACATCAACAGTGCATTCACGCGACTCGGCCACTACTGTTGTGTGTGAAGCGAACACTACCGAATTCAAGTTAATAAGTACTGTTTTGCTCTCTACGGCGTTAATTGAAGTAGCTGATAATAATAACGTGTATCATACGGCCCGCGCGCTCTTAGATAACGGAAGCCAAAACTGCTTCATAACTGAGAAATTTGCAAAGAAAATAAATGCAATATATATACAGTCCACTATTCAAATATCGGGTGTGGGACAGTCAGTCTCGCAATCACAGCATTCATGTGACGTCACAATACGTTCAAAATTAAGCGATTTCAATACCAAGCTTCGCTGTTTAATCTTGCCATGCATAACATCCAGTTTGCCTACGATAAACATCGAAGCCGGTAATATATATATACCTGAGTTCTTACAATTAGCAGATCCGACGTTTAACGTAAGTTCAGAAATTGACTTGTTGATCGGCGCGGATAGATTTTGGGATCTTCTAGAAACAGACAAAATACGTCTAGCAAGTGGCCCATTCCTACAAAATTCAAAATTAGGATGGTTATTGTCCGGTTCTGTGCTCGCGAGGAGCCCAAAACCTGCTCACGTTCATTGCCACTTCAGTCAGGAAATCGATAAACAACTCCGGCTGTTTTGGGAACTCGAAAACATTCCTTCATCATCATGCGCACCCTTAACAGATGATGAACGCACCTGCGAAAACATATTCAATAACACTACAAAACGCGTTGAAAACGGTAGATTTTCGGTTCGTATACCGTTGAAAGAGGCACCAGATGCCCTAGGTGATTCTTACACGTCAGCAACGAAACGATTTTTAACCTTGGAGCGTAAACTCGATCGTTTACCAGAGCTTAAACATTTATATTCTAACTTCATGCGTGAATACAATGATTTAGGTCACATGTCCAAGTTGAAGACTTGTAGTCAACCAAATTATTATCTTCCACATCATGGTGTTGTCAAGGAATCTAGTTCAACAACAAAACTACGCGTTGTATTTGATGCTAGTGCCGTCACTAGCTCGAATAAATCATTAAACGATATTCAGTACCCGGGACCCGCGTTACAAAACGATATTTTCTCGATTTTGTTACGATTTAGACAATATAAATATGTAGCTTGTGCAGACGTGGAGAAAATGTTTCGTCAAGTTCTTCTCCAGCATGACCAAAGGTCACTACAATTAATATTGTGGCGGGATAATCCTTCAGATCCGTTAGATACATATCAACTAAATACAGTCACGTACGGAACTGCGTCAGCACCATATTTAAGTATGCGCTGTATTAGACAGTTAGCATTAGAGTGCGACGATGACGTCATCGCTCGCATCATCACGGAAGACATATTCGTGGACGATCTCATCACCGGTGATGATGATCTAAACAACTTGCTTCAAATATGTCAAAAAACATCAGACGTGCTCCAATCGGGGTGTTTTCCTTTGCGCAAGTGGACCTTTAACTCAGATGCATCTCACAACAAAGCCACAGAACGCTTCATAGGCGAACATGCGCAAACCAAAACACTCGGATTGGGTTGGCATAACACTAGTGACGAGTTACACTTCGTTACAAATATTGAGAACCAAGACAACAATTCACGTTTAACTAAGCGAATAATGTTATCAGTAATATCACAAATATACGACCCATTGGGTCTTCTTTCGCCGGCAGTCATGATTTCAAAAATGATTTTACAAAAATTATGGCTGAGTAAAATTGACTGGGATACTCCGGTCTCTCAGGAAATTGCTAACATTTGGAAACATTTTATTTTTACGTTAAGATTTCTAAACGATATTCGCATCCCTCGCCACGTAATAGGCGATCATAATCAATACACAGAGCTTCATATATTTACCGACGCGTCTCAAGACGCATACGGCGCGTGTACCTATATACGTACATTTAGCAATATCGGTGACGCAACCGTTCGACTATTGTGCGCTAAGGGCAAAGTCGCACCTTTAAAAACAATCAGCATCCCGCGCTTAGAGCTGAGCGCCGCGCTTCTGGGAGCCCAGCTATTTAATAAAATAATTAAATCTCTTAGATTGCAGTTCAGTAAAGTATACTTTTGGACGGATTCCACAATCGTTATGGGTTGGATTAAAATGTCACCACATTTATTGAAAACGTTCGTACAAAACCGAGTAACTGAAATAAATGAACTCACAGGTGACTCAGTGTGGTTACATGTGAGTAGTAAGGACAACCCAGCTGATCTATTGTCTAGAGGTTGCGGCCTAGATTTATTAAAAGATAACGGACTTTGGTGGCACGGTCCATCCTATTTACATAATCGTTCACATGACTTTGAGCAAACTTACCGCGATAATTCGGAAGAATATAACTTACCAGATTTAAAACAAAAACAAACCTGCTTACCCAATATTCAGCACGAAGACATACTTAAATTCGACAAGGACGCGTCATTCACAAAGCTCGTACGAATCGGTAGCTACGTACAAAGATTTATAGCAAACTCAAGAGCTAAGCAAACAGAACGACAAACCGGTTTCTTATCTGTAAACGAGTCGGACGCCGCGCTGAGAATGTTAATTAGGCTCGTTCAAAGGAATTCATTTCCAGATGTTTTGAATAACTTAACAGCTCAAATTCCTATCAAGCAACGTTGTAAACAATATAATCGGATTTCGGGTTTAAATGTTTTTATTGATGAACATAAAATAATTCGGGTTGGCGGTCGAATATGTAATTCATCCGACTTCACCTACGATAAAAAACATCCGATTTTATTATGCAGTAAGCATCCATTCACGATTTGTTTATTTAAGCACGAGCATGCACGATTATTACATGCCGGACCTCAACTTTTATTGGCTACCATGCGTGAATGTTGGTGGCCATTGAACGCTAGAAATCTTGCTAGAAAAATAGTACACGAATGTATAACGTGCACACGTAATCGAGGTAAGACACTAGCGCCCCTCATGGGCAACTTACCCCCCGAACGGTTGGAATCGGGCTACCCGTTTATGCGAACCGGTGTGGACTACGCGGGACCGGTTTTCATACTATCCAGAAAGGGCAGAGGTTCTAGACTAACTAAGGCATACATTTGTCTTTTTATTTGTTTCACGACTAGAGCCATGCATTTGGAACTCGTTACTAGTTTATCTACAAACGACTACATATTAGCACTAAAACGTTTCATTAGCCGGCGAGGTACGCCTCGCACTATCTTCTCCGACAACGGTAGAAACTTTGTGGGCGCGGAAAAGGAGTTTCCTTTATTTCTCCATAAGGAATCGGAGGCCATTATTGATTACGCTTCCACTAATAGCATTGAATTTCGATTTATTCCTCCTTATTCTCCACACTTTGGCGGACTATGGGAGGGCGGGGTGAAGTCATGCAAGTATCACCTGAGACGCATAGTAGGTAACGCGCGACTAACTTACGAGGAATTTTCCACAGCTTTGACACAAATCGAAGCTGTCTTAAATTCCCGTCCAATGTCACCTCTTTCCTCAGACCCTTCTGACCTTTCCCCCCTCACCCCCTCACACTTCCTCATTGGCCGACCGTTAACGTCGCCACCTTCAAGGAATTTTCCAGACCAGCCAACTTCGAGTCTGACACGCTACGAGCGCATCGAGCAACTGCGGCAGCACTTCTGGCGTCGCTGGTCTACAGAATACATCTCTGAGCTGCAACATCGAACCAAGTGGAAGACCAAGCAGGAGGACATCACCTTGGACAGCCTTGTCCTCATCAAGGACGACCAGTTGCCACCATTGAGGTGGCGGCTCGGTCGCATTCTACGTGTCATTCCAGGCGGAGACGGCATAGCACGAGTGGCTGACATCAGGACAGCTGCTGGCACGATCAGGCGTGCCTTCTCCAAGATCTGCCCGCTGCCTCCACAACCTGTGAGCGGCGACGCCTGACTCCGTGCCGGGAACCATTTTGGAAGCAGCGCTTCCAAGGCCGGGGGCATGTTCATGCCAACCGCTGGCGCCACCTATCACCGGCGCGCCGAACTTGGTGATCACTGAGCATTCACGCTGGCACAGGGGTTCATACATTCATCACCACCACCAGGCGGAGCCAGTGTCGCGCGGATCCCTTCCACGGATTGCAACATCGCTAACTCACCGCAGCTATAAAAACTTTTTGTTTGTATAGAATCAGTCCTTTTTACCTTCTCTCTTCCTTCAAGTCACATCCATCATCCTTTACAGACCCCCGCCATGGCCATGGCGGTCTAATCCATCCACGCAGTCTGTAACTTATGTAATTTCATACATATTTAAAAATATAATTGTGAAACCATCACGCTCGCATTATTTCATCGACGGACAGACCTGATCCCCAACACAAATGTTTAGAAACAAAAACTTGGGAAAATTTTGGAACTTTTGACTTGTACTATGAGAATATCTTCGTTACTAGATTATTCTCAGGTATGGTGGAATGGTGATTTCAGATGTATGAATGTGGACGAAGCAAAAGGAGTATGTAAGGATCGTAGCAGGTGGCGTTCTGTGGTTTCTGCCTTCCCCCATGGGAAAAGGGCGTGAGTTTATGAGTTTATGAATGGTCCACAACAAAAAGATATTACAATGATAGGGAGAACAGTGATTTTCGGCTTCGTTCTTGGGTCTTTTATCACGCATTAGGAAAAACCCTTAACGCTATAAGTCTATAACTTAAACAAGGGTCGTTAGCTGGATCCCATGGACTTAAACTATGGAAGCGATTCTTGAAGTAACGCCTCTGAATGCCTTTGCGTGACTTTTACAAAAAAATAACAGGAAATTGCGTCCCTTAAAGTGAAGTGTAAAGGATCAATGCGTGTTTTAAAAGCAAAAGTAATATTATTTTGGAATCAGGCAGTAATATAAGACGATGGAACTTTAACATGAGTTTATGCTATCAAAAATGATGTCTTTGTAAAGTCTCGAAATGGGTGAACAAATAGATGCTTTGAATTTTACTTTTAAATCAAGTCTATTTATCTGGCGAGTTAAATAGCTTCTGGTTAGCTCGTTCCATCGTCGAGCTCATTCCTATCCTTGAGCAAGATTGAAGTCAAAAGTAGGCCAAAACCTAAATCATAACTCAACAAATACATTTCAACATTCACATTCCTGTCCTTCCTGCAGAACCTCAATTCAATTCAATTCTCAATTCTTTATTGCGTAACCTTTTGCAACGTTCAGGATTTAATCGAAGGATTTAGAAATGTTAGGACTTTGCAGGCTCCCGTCGGGACTGCGGGTTGTTCACAAGAGATAGGTACCGCGGCCTCGACATAAAGGGCTAAGAAGGACCATGGGTGGTTTTTAGTCAGTAGAACTCTGACACTCGCTTTCGCTCTGCCCAAGAGCAGGAGAGGTTATTTGTTACTTGATAATTTTCCATTCTCTATAAAAAAAGGACTGTGCATGAGTGTGCAGGCTACATACTGGTCTAACACCATTTGAGTTTTATCGACACGTTAAGAACAAGAATAACATAAGAAGCCCTTCCTGCTTTCCGCAGGGAGTTAATTAGAAACTACAGAACGCCGCCGATAGATAGGTATGTTTTCTTCTCTAAAAAAATAACAAAACGGCATAACTTTTACATTACATTACTACTACCTACGTTAAATCGCTATCTCAAGAGGCACGGATGCTTTTCCGGTAGTTGTCTAGTTTTATGCCTGGATTTCCACCGCCGTGCCGTGCCGTGCCGTTACCTTAAAAGCCGGAAAACTACAATGCAGCTTGGTGGCAGAATAAGAACGTTTACTTTCTTGAGAGGCTCCTTTGCTTGGAGTACTCTGGCAATAAGATGGTTTTAAAATATTCCTTGTTACAGATACACAACAACACAACTTAACGCCTGTAATACTTGAGGGGTACTTGTTATTTGTTTAAGTCCCATGTAATTATTATGAATCCTATTTCTTTCAGTAGGTGACTAATTCAGACTGTAAACCTTTTATAATTTTAAATAAACGAGCTGCTTCTCACACGGGCAGCTGTACGTCTACGTCGCTTGCTCCCGCGTCACCAGTCCTGACTCTCTTTACATTTTGGCTGCGGAGAGCCAAACCACTAAATTTTGTTTATCTAGAAGTCCTATAAGTATGTATTTTTTTTACCCTGTTCTGTATTCCGTAATCATTATTTTCTCCATCTGCTTCAGTCACAACTTATGACTAAATTCAGCAGAATCACCATAAAGTCATTTATTCAAAGCAGGCTGAAAATCAGCACTTTGTGAAGGTCGATTTTACAAAAGACAGTCTCCCTCTGTTATTGCACTTTCTGAAGATATGAAATGTAAAGAAGAAACGGGTTTAATGAATATTATTCTAAAAGGTAAAATCATAGGTATTTTTGGTGCTGTATAGCGTTCACGCAGACGACGCGACGTCGCGGGCAGCATTTATAAATCTCTTCTGTTGAGAATTTCTAATATTTCAGGGTATAAACGCGCGAAAGACATTTGCGCGAACCCACTTGTGTGAAAAGACATGTGAAATTAGGTGACTACTTTTTTACAGAATACGTGATACGATTGGCAGAAAAATTAAAAAAGGTAACCCAATAGATACATCATTTCCCGACCAAAGAATCGAACCCGGGGCCTCACAATCCAAAGTAAAGAGAATAGTTTTTCAAAACACAATGTCATCAAAAAAGAATCTGTTTTACCAGTTTCCGAAGATCTCGTTTTCTCTACCAAATAAGTCCTAAGTTACCCCCCTTCCCCCCAACTAATAACCTCGCAACTTTATAGTCTAGCTGAAACAATGGTCTCACAGTCGGACTTAGATATTGGAGATTCAAATGATAGGTCTTAAAGACCTCGTTTTAGCGTTCCTTGGTAACTGAGCGCCTGGAATAGAATAATAGTTTTGTCATTCATCTATTTGACCTTGTGTCAAAGGCACTGCGCCCCTGATCCCAATCAATCTATTAATAACAACTAGCTGGACGATATTAATTTAGAGGAGCTCCGTGGCTAGATTGGAGGAGAGTGATTAAATTAGAGCGGCCAGAGGCCAGTTGCCCCCTAACCCGGCGCGGGCGCGTGACTAATAAATGATAACACCTTGGCCAATCTTCAAGTTTAATCGCTACTTCAGGTTGAGCTGTAGTTGAGTGACCACCCATTACGTTAAACAAAAGCACGTTAAACCGTTGGTCTCGGCTCTAATTTGTATATCTGTGACAGTCGTTACAGGTAGTCAGAGGCCCGAAATTCTGACATCTAGTCTTACCAAAGGGTATCGTATTATCCAGTACAAGATGGTTCCGTGCTTCGGAAGGCACGTATAAGCCGGTAGTCCCGGCCGCCAAATGGCGGTCGTCAAACCAAGTCAGAGGCCCTTGCGGCGGTTTAGAAACTCTGACACTAGGGTGTGTGGGGTCGTTAGACCTTACTGCCCACACGATAAGAAGAAGAAGAAGAAGAACGGGGTGGTGTTACCAGTCGCTCCATGTAAAATGATGGTGTTTAACAGCATTATTTCAGACTGGAAATCGACCGCAACATAGTTGGGAAACGCTAGGCAGGTGATGTTTCGACCTTCCAAAGTCGTATTTTCAAAACTTGGTCAATACTGGATACGTCGTTTTTAGGCTAGGTGGAATAAACATCTTTATAGGCTGGCTTGAAGACGCAGAAAGCAGAAAGAGAGTAATCGAGGATCAAGTTGAATGGCATATTGTGTCTGGCAATAAACTATCTTTGCTGATGATAAAAAAGGCATATCAATTATCTTTGTTACACAAGAAAGTGGTTACAAAATTGTGTGAAGTCCCTGACTCCTGTGCTAGGTGAAAAACCTGTGTTACAGGAGCCAGTGTCCTTTCACAAGCGGAGATATCACAGAATTTTATGCAATAAACTTAACAAAAGATAAAAATAAAATAAAAACGTTAAAACCGTTTAAAGATAGATAAAGTGTTTGCATGACATGTGTTTTGAATAATCAGGAGAGGTTTACAGCAATTGCAAGTGCGGTGTGGAATTCAGAGATTGTTATACATTAGCATTAATGTTCCGAGATAAATAACATACTTTCGTCATAATTCAGCGATAGTATTAACCATGACAGTTAAATTGAGTTGTATATTTGGAACGTTTAGCTATTCCAAATTAACGAGTTTGCACCAATTCGAGAATAGTAGAATTGGACCACAGAACCACCAAGCGTATATCCCGTCACGAACTTAGCAGGTTTTTTACAATCTTGCCAGACCTTACAAATAGGTTTTTTTCTCTCAATGTCGATAGTAAGCAATAAAAAGGGTGAATGCTCCTAATTTGCTCCACTTAAGCGTGATTTATTTTTATTAAAGACTTTTAGCTTTAAACCGGAGCCACTTTGCCTTTTTAATTCTATTGTTTGGTCTTGAGTGCTATTGTGGTCGGTTTTTAGTTTTGTTGAATTAAAAGGAATCTTGGCTTTCTTGTTGTTTGTTTTAAAATAGTTTTTTAATTAACATTTTTATTACGTTGAATAGTTTCCTTCAAACAGTTAATAGCTATAACAAAATTTAAATGCGAAAACAAACTCCATCCATTTCTACAACGTTATCTTAACCTCACTTCTATTCCACCGTTTCAAAGACTATTCAACTAAATTATAGGAATTATAATTAACTAATCCC
This sequence comes from Diarsia mendica, assembly GCA_949316265.1. NCBI lineage: Eukaryota > Metazoa > Arthropoda > Insecta > Lepidoptera > Noctuidae > Diarsia > Diarsia mendica. Next base: position 24,032,583 of record OX438892.1, read on the forward strand.
ATTCCAAAGTGGTCTCAATATGGAGGGACTTACAAAATCCCCTCTCGAGGTCTCGGAAAGCATCAAAAGCTCAAACTGAGCTGCAACTGGATCTTGTACTAATTAAAACTTTCGACCAATCGCCGAACGCTAATTCCAAGTCTGCGAGTTACTTATCCATTTAGAGTTGAGACGGCAATTGTACACTTCACCCTATCTTACGTTCGTATTTGTATTGCATTTCTTAGTACATTGTTAACTTTTATTTTATTTGCCTTTTCTACTTTTCTATGGTACAACATTTTCAAAATAGCTCGTAACGTAATATCACGCCAGTAATCTCTGCTGGGTTAGACAGAGGTATACAGTACACCCACATTAATTTCACCAGTTGTTTTTAAGGCTCAAGTAATACGGGATGAGCCCATTGTCATCAAAATTAAATGGACACAAATGAAGAAGCAGTAGCTCTTACTGAAAAACCGTGGTGGAAAATTCCAATAACACCTGGCTCGACCAAGAATCGAATTCAGGACATCTATTATTTAAGCATCATGCTACAACTTAAAGTGCCTACAATACGGTAGTGGTACTTGAGCCAACTGTCCAATGTACCACTCAGCTCTATTCAAGCCCCAAGATACAGACTAACTATCTAGTCTGGGGCCCACTAGCAACAACCCTGGTGAACTAATTCTAAATAATATTTTAAATCACTTGAGTGAATATTATACCTACTTCGTTTTTGGAAGAAGCTCGGCACACATTACCCAAACCACTGCAACTCCTGAAAGCAAAAATAAACAGCGGCGAGAAAAGTGCCGAGACAATGCAAACAATTTAAATGTTGTTGGATCCCGCAAAGAAATTAATCACTAAAACAGAATAACGAAGAAGTAAGAAAACATTTCCATATCAGCAGGAGACAGAACAGACCAAAGATTATAAACACAAAGGCACGTATTGCTTGTGTTTTTCCTGGACAAAACAATCTAAATACAATATTATGAAGGAATCTTCTTCTTAGCGTGTCAATGGCAAATATTCACTAAATAAATTAAATTAATTTGGCTCAATTTTCAGCTATGCCAACACCGCTTGCTGATGCAGTCATAAGATCCTCAAGTGTACAGGTGTGAGGGCATGCAGCGCAAGATGTAAGGTGAAGAAATATGAAGGAATGAAATATTAGAGACTAAACTAAAACGATGACAGCCAGATTATACCCATTCATTCTTAGTTAGTACATAAACTTGCTCTTCCTAACACTACTTCGTCGACCCATGGTAATGAAGTCAAGTTTACGAGCGACAAAGTACTAAGGAAACATGAGTTCATAACAAGTATCCAGTTCTCGTCCTTAGGCGATTGTAGAATATTTAAATGACTTGGTAGTTGCTACGAGTTCCGTCATCTGTTGCGTCGTTTATACACTGGGAAGTTTACTTTTGGTACTTGAAGCGGTAAATTGTTCATGCTCGATATACAAAAGTTTTTATTGATAACAGGGTTGTTTATCAAGTAATGATAAGACTTGTATTGTATGTACATTCCACACTCTCAGTGACATAATTATATTATAATTAAAGTCCTGTTGCTCCGATATCTTTTGTTTTCATAACTACGTCATTTATTTAAAAATAATTATATGTGTTAGGATATAATATTATGTAGTTTCTGGTTGGTCCCATTAACCCATTAATAACGACCGATCGTTATAAAGATCAAAAAAGTACGTGAGGAATACCCTCAATTTAAAAATATTAACGAGCGGATAACTGTTGCTTGTTGTATACCAATCGTCGCAGTGATCCTTTGGCAGTGTTTTGGTGCATAGAAAATTATCTTATGATCATAATTTTGAAGTGATTTTGTGTTTTTGTTCATATTAGCGTAATTAACTTTCACTATGTCTTCGAAACGATAAGTGTTTACAAATAATATTGTGATTGAAATTTATTTTATGCACGTTTTTTATAAATTTATACCCTGTCTAAGAAAACTGTGAAATAAAATTTGATTTTGTCATATCTTTTATATAAAACAAATGATGTTATGTTTGATGATCGTTATAACGATCGGTCGTAATTTGGGGATGTATTGTAGATTCTAACTTTCAGACCCAGGACTACCAATAAACTATTGTCTCTCAATGAAATCGTTGACGAATTTATTGGAACAATTAGATGATGGGCATGATCATATTGTTCCAATCCAAAAAGTCCAGGAAAATTAACTATTTTACTACCTGATAACGCGAATGCCAATGTCACAGATGAAGATTCTGGTGGTGACGAGTTTGTAAGTCTGAACAATCTTCCAGGTTTGATTTAGATGTCATATAATCTTCACGTTATTTTCTCATGACAGTTGTTATATTATTTTTTTCTATCTAGGTGCTCAGCTAAGAGGTCCTGCTGAGATATAATACATGTGTTCCGAAAGAGACGAGGACAGTGTACCCTTGTCTTCTTTAGCAAAAAGAAGCCGAACTACCGTAGAACCCCTAATTGTGGAAGGTCATCAACCTAAGTCATCTACATCTAATTCAGCTCCAGTTATTAGCAGCACGTCAGCCGTTCCTTTTGTTGATCCAACCGTAACAAATAATCATGTGCAAATATAATATACTTGGAGACACCACCAAACACCCTGGATATATTACTTTGACTGTATGTTTCATGACCCTGTTATCGAATTATTGGTTAAATATACAAATATTTACGCGATTCAAAAGAACTAAGTGGGTAATGTGACAACGAGTGAAATAAAGTGTTTCCTTGCTCTACAGTGGATATATCATAGTTCCCTGAAGATACATGTACAGTCAGGCAACGAGCCATGGAGAGTGCTATGCTCGAAGTTTCTTTGTGCGATAAAATCCGACATGAGGAAATTCGCCGAAGAACCAGGGTCACCGACATAGCTCTCAGAATATGCAAGTTGGAGTGGCAATGGGCAGGCCACATCGCTTGAAGAACCGACAACCGATGGGGAAGAAAGGTTCTCTCATGGCGACCACGAACCGGAAGACGAAGCGTTGGTAGGCCTCCCACCAGGTGGACCGACGACATCGTGAGAGTCGCGGGCAACTGGTGGATACAAACGGCAGGCTGTCGTTCGTTATGGCGTTCTATGGGGGAGGCTTTTGCCCAGCAGTCTTTTAGAATCACGCTATATCGAGGATTGATTTACATTACATTTAATTTAGAGATTATAGCCTTTTTCATAGTAATAGGTATCTGTGGTTCTTTAATTTAAAATAGGATACAATCGACAAAGTGGTAGATATATGAGCGTTAACCTACCCGCCTATTACTACTGATCGTTAAAACGATCCGCATTTTCCGAGCTTTCCTGAAAACTTAGTATTTTTTTGGTATTTTTCCATGTTTACCACATGTATCAAGGTAACAATACTAAAAAATCACTGGAATTAGAGCTAAAAAAAAGTTTCAGTAACAACTGGGTTAATCAAAATTGGGTCGTAGTTTAGTTTATAATCTTCTTGGTATATGATGACATGATTGATTGTCCTTAATAACTTCTAGTAACAATGTAAAATTGATCCATGACAAGAATTATACTAAAAAGAGGGAGACAATTATTATATAATACAACTTATTGCAAAACAAAAGCCGACTTTCAAAAAAGCACTAATTAAGTCGAATTATTCAGTAAAAAGCTTCTTATGTATGTTTAAAATGTGCATCTATAGTTAGTTAGAGGACGCAATTTTTTTATTTTAGATATCTTATGGGAGTCAGTTTAAAGTAAAATCCAAGTTTGTGGGGTTGTAACCCTTGTCCCACGGCCGCCATCTTGGAAAAAGGGGTGGTTCAAAAGGTTTTTGTGGTTTATCTGACGAACCGTAGGTCTCACAGCAAAAATAAGGTGCCAGTTTTTGTTGCCAATAAGATTATCTACAACTTTTACTCAGTAATTTTTTGTCGTAGAACCAAAAATAAAAAAGTTATGAGCGAAAAATTTTTGTATTTAATCTCGTCGTGCGACGAGAACGCATCTTTCGATCGTACGATCGTTGTCAATTAGGACGCCGCCTAAGGTTTGAATAAATGAAAGTGTTGATAGATCATTACACAGCTTCTGCTGTAGTATAAATAAGAATGTAACAAGGCTTCATTTATAAAAGGAATTAGACATGTTTATTATTTTCATTAGGACCTTAATGTGATTATTTATATCCATGCATTATTTCAAAATTTTTAGACATAAAATCAAGGTATCTTTAGTTAAGTAAAATTATTTATCTGGGACCTTTTTCGACCTCTCAGTCGAGGTAATGAAGTGAGTTTTACGAGCGCAGTATCATGAGCTGAACTTTATAACGAGGTATCCAGTTCCTCCAAGATGGTGTAAATATGTAAATGTCGTCGACGGTTACCTTGTCGCTTGGTCGCCGGTAGCGCCACCTATCGTCTTTCTTAGTTAGGAACTACTGGCATTAAAATAAACTGGCCATTGTTTTTTCTTAATAAAGGTCCAGAAACTAGGATTTCTTTCGTGCACTAAATTTTTAGTATGTCTAACTTTACTCAAAGGGTAGCTGAAACATAACTATGAACCTATTGCTTTTTCTGTTAGAATGTGAGTGTGGAGCACCAATACAGGAAATGCCACACCTCCTCTCTTGCCCGTCTAGCCCAACTAATAGCACATTCAAGGACTTTTTAAACGAAGCAAGCGAAAGAGCTGTCCAAGTTGCTACGTGTACGTACTCGGACAAAATTTGAGTTATCGACTCGAAAAGAAGAAGAATTCATAAAACGTTTGATGTTTTTCAAATGTCACTCTAGTGAATCTAGAATCAGGGTCACAGAGCTATAAGGAGGGATCTCGATCCGTTGGCTCTAGAACGAATTGACTTGGCTCGATTTAGCTCCGAGCCCCTCCAGGCATAACTGCGCCATTCTCTTCGGTTACCTAATGACTGCGATGTCAACTTCAAATTGATGAATCGCTAGCAAAATGGTCCAGTGTGTACAGGAAATATCCATTTAAACTACCACCATCCCAGAAACAAATTGAGTAACTAAATCGGTTTAGTTTTCTTACTTCGTAATAAACATTGTTAGAGATACCAGGGTGTCATAGTAGCAAAGGAACTTAATATTACATTACGTCCATCTGACTGAACGCCAGCCAGTCCTATTGCCACAAACTCTCAAGTCAGTTCAATTCTCAGATGCTATTGACAAAGTTATCTAGTAAGATTATTAGTTAAGGAAATACGTCTTGATTACTCAGTACGGTTCGGATCGATAGGATATGCTGTGGGTAGACGAGTTAGACTTTGAGTAAATAGACCACCCACTCTAACGTTAAAGGTCAGCAAAATTTATAATTAGGGGATCGGACAAAAAAAAACTAATTAGTCCGTCAGATAGATTTCCAAAAATTATTGGACACGTATTTTTTCTTTTTTCACGAAAACTTAAAATGAAGACGATACCGTGCTTCGAAAACTCGTGTGACGTCATATGATGGTACATTTTAACGACACAAGTGACGTTTCAAGCCCCACTCCAAGATCTTTGACGCGTTTTATCTTCGCCATTTTTTATTGATTTGATAAAACAGAAAACACGTATTCAATATTTTTCGATAATTTAACTTACGGACTAATCAGAATCATATTATTTTGACCCAGTCCGATCCCCTATTGTGTTTAATTGTAATTATGGTTAATTAGACAGGATGAGACTGACTGGCAGAGATCCATGATACCCAGCAATGGATGAATTCATGAAACAATTCTAGCAGGTGTGTTTATGCGTATATTTCTTAAAATAAGTTTTTCCTATTCGTAAAACTTCCTGAAACAACAAACAAACATGAAAATCTAGTGTAGAAAAGAAAATAGCGAAAGTCATCGTGCGCACGAAACCTTTTCCCACATTCGTTTAAAACCGACCCTTTTCTCAAGTAAAATAAGTAAACATTCCCTTCATATACCAGGAGCAAATAAAAGGAGTAGAGGTGATGAAACGACATGCCGGTGAATAAATCACGCTGTGTATGAGAGCGTTTAATCAAAATTCGCTTAAATCACAGTTGATGGAAGTTAGTTCCTGAGACGTGTGGAAACATGTTACTGTATAAACTGCTCCTAGTTGCTTGGGGTAGTTGCGGTAAGGACGGGGCGTTAGATACAGGGGAAAATGGTGTTTTATAGACGTTTAAGACCTTATTTTTGGGATGAGTGGAATGGCGACAGGTCACTGGAATAACTTGCGTCCCTCGGATAAAGTAAAAGGGGAAAATAATACAAACCCGTGATTAGAGCTGTCGTACTGTATGAATCAGTATGTTCAGCTGTGGAAAGAATGGATGAAAACGATTGCATGTAGCGGAGACTGCGGAGATGAGAATGTTGAGATGGATGTGTGGAGTGATGACAACTTATAACACCCTGTCGTTTTTGCATCGGTGGTTAAAAATGGCACCTGTTACACTAAAATTGAAAGTAAGTCGTTTGTCATAATGGACATATAATAAGGAGGAAGGTCTCTTCCTCACATACGTCTGTATGTGCATGACTAAAATAGTGATGGACATATAATACATCAACATTAATGTCCATCACTCTTTTACACGTACGTCTTTTTCTTGCCAGTCCTCTCTCTGTCTCTCTCCATTCAACAGCAAGAAGAAGATTGATGGATTGTGTGAGGAATGATATGAAAGACAGAGGAGATGATGTCGTGACATCTGGCACGATAATGGCAGATGAAAACGTGCTACGCTGGCCCCAAGTTTCTACTTGGGCAAAATACTACTACTTTAACAAGGGCAGGAAGATGGAAAATATATTTTTATTCACAATAAGTGAGATCTTTTACAAGGGCACCAATCAGTCCTTACAACATTTCTTACTCTTTAGACCTGAATATTTGGAGAATATAATTATCACACTGAGAAGGTCGCAACTGGACATGATCCTTCCATAAACATTGCCACGCCTAGATCCATTCTACTCTTTCCGCTTTCCGCAGATTCCCGTAAACTACAAGGAGTACACGTGGTTATCGATCCATCTTGTCAAGCGGCCACCATACCAGGATACCAGGAATTCCCAGAAAATATTCCAACAAGCATCAAAATCAGCAACAACACCAAGAACATCAGTGAACTCTCGCTTAATCTGAATTTATGACGCGCCCGACACCTCCCACAGAGCTGTCGTATCAGACGAAATGAATACAAAGTTTGTTATGAATGAGTCGTGTTTGTGTGGCGTGCCCTTTACTTACGTGGGCAAAGTAGGTACGCCGTGGAAATATCGCCAAAGAATGTAGGGGTAATCACGGCAATGGGAAGAATGTGGACAATTTGTAAGGGTTTTTATGAGCTTATGAATAGGAAGTTTTTTGTGTAAAATCTTTGTTTAATAACCTTTAGATTTTAATTGAGAAAGAGAAAATGTTATGGATTTTGAATATTATAGGTGCTTCCATATTATACGTGAACACTTCTTAGCAACACATTGTTCATTTGTAACCATATTTTTTTTATTTTTTAGTGTGCCAGACTAATTAAAACTTTTCTATCTTTCTTTTTCTTTACATTATGATCTTCTATTAGGACATGTTCGCGAGAGGCAAGCGCGGTTGTGCGCGTCGTATACAGTGTCCACAGCTATTAGAGGCACGTAGCGTGCACCCACCACAGGTGTGAACCCACCCTAGGCACTCTATGAGAACTCTTCACACCTACGTCACAGGACTGGATAAGGCAATAACTAGTTTCTGTGATAAGGAATAAGAAGAGTTCATGATAGAAATATGGTTTCTATTACCACAAGGGAACAACGCATCTTATCTGATGCCGCGCAAATTCACGAGAGCAGTTTTTTTGGTGGTTGGGCAATTATCAAATGACTCTTTCCGCTTTCAACGGAGTGGTAGGGAGTGTCAGACTTCTACTGACTAAAAACCTGACTTACATTACAACAGCCTAAAATCACTCCATATAACGCAAAAACTGGGAAAAGACCCGTCTGTTCGCTAGGTGATAGGATTGTCCCTTTTCAATAGAGTTCATAATCTGTACTTAGAAATATTCAGCAACTTTAACCAACGAGGGAGGTATCAGAGTTTCAAAACAGTTCGATAGCCATCAAACTGCAAAAGCTATTGTAAATAGCCTTGTCACATAAAATTCGTGAGTTCGCATATGAATGAGTGTGGAAGTTTGGAACACAAAATTGTCCTCGTCGAACAAAAAACTATCCGTAGGCCGAGTTGTACATGCTTTGTTATCTCTTCACAAATGCATCCCCAATGTGTCTGACATCGAGAATATTGCACCCCTACCTAACAGTTTCAATATCGCAGTAAAACTACATGCAGTCAGGTTTTAATTTAAAATTAAACTGACCAATGACCGAACATCCCAAAGTTGCGACCCTTAACTAGAGAACCCCAGTTAAATTTATCACTTAATTTATTACTTCATTCGTTAAACGATACAAAACTTTAACGTAATAGAGATAAGGTAGGTATTGTAGTGATTGATTTTCGTGTTTCCGTATTTGAATAGTTAAGGCCACAAAGACTGCGGTTTTGCAGGAGATACGCTTATCTTTGTAAATGTGTGTTTGTACGGATCTTGAGCGGCAGTAAAAGGGGTTTTAATGGATTTTTATCTATAGTTTACGGTTCTCTGCGGATATCAGTTAGTACTGGAAATTGTCGTGTAATACCGGAAAAGTGGGGAAATGACAACAGTCTTACTACTATTACTAATGGAGAGTTTGGATGGATGTTTTTTACTCAATCGTGGAAGAACAGCTGAACTGATCTGGGTCTCAGAGATCGATCACAGTCTGGAATAGCACATATGCAACTTTTTTTCCTACCACATTTACGGCATAATTTCCACCCGAATGTGGGCACCAGGCATTCTTGTAGCATGGCAATCGCGGACAGAAACGGCACAATGCAAAATTGGACTTTATTAGATTTTAAGCCCGCAGACTTACTTGTTAAACCAAACTGAATTTATATTTTTCCCCGACTACGGCTAAGGCTCTACGCAGAACAGCAGTCATTTTGAGTCACTATGAAGAAGCAAATAAGTACTGTTTATGTTAATCGCTTTTACCTACCTATCTACTAAATATAACAAATATGTTGAATAAATTAATTAAATTGTACCTAGTTCCCAAACAAGTTTAACTGTTAACACTTCACGAAATTTTGAAGCACATTCCACCCGCAATCAGGAGCGTAGAAATCAATCAGAGGTAAACAAAAACCTAACAACGCTAGTTTTTTGGCCTCAGACGAAAACTTTAAACGGCGGCGGCCGTGGCCAATTAAAAGTTTTACCAATTAACCAGTGCCAATGACGCTACGCAGTTGCATGCTGTTATCTACAACTTTATAACCTGCATAACATATATCTGTGCTATCTCTGCAGCCCTGGTACAAAATGTGCAATATTGCAGTATTATTTTTTGTTTGGAACGTATTTATTTTGTCGACGGGATTTAGGAAATTGCGGTGTTGTTTACTGTGATAACAATACTTTAGTTTGTCGTTGATTGGATTGCTTTAATTAAATTTTGTGGAGTGCCGCTGAAATGCCGCTGAAATGCCGCTGTATCATGAGCAATAGCTAGAATACCTAGTCTGTTTTTGCTTAAAACAGCTTGCACTAATAATCATTTCATTAAAAAAAAATAGGTAAAAAAACTTTTTAAGTTAAACGGTTTTATGTTAAACATACATTGCAATGTTTAGAATAAATGTACTAAAAACCAAAAAATAATAAAATAGATACAGTCGTGGGAAAAAACCGTGGGGCACGTCAATTGTAATTTCCGCAGCACGACAGTTCCGAATTGACGTGCCCCACGGTTTTTTTCCCACGACTGTATCTATTTTATTATTTTTTGGTTTTTAGTACATTTATTCTAAACATTGCAATGTATGTTTAACATAAAACCGTTTAACTTAAAAAGTTTTTTTACCTATTTTTTTATTTTCTAGTTTTTAGTTTTTATTTCGCATTCTGTTTAAAGAAGCCGCCATCTTGGATTTTAATTTTATATAGTATATTGTATTATACTGGTTGAGCACTTTCATTTGATACCCATATTGATGGGATCGATAAAACCTACGTTATCCGCCATTTTGTAGCGGCCGCCATCTTGTATTTCAATTTTTTATAGTATATTGTATTCTGCTTGTTGAGCCCTTTCATTTGATACCCATATTGATGGAATTGATAAAACCTACGTTATCCGCCATTTTGTAGCGGCCGCCATCTTGGATTTCAATTTTTTATAGTATATTGTATTCTGCTTGTTGAGCCCTTTCATTTGATACCCATAATGATGGGATTAATAAAACATAAATAAATTATCCGCCATTTTGTAGCGGCCGCCATCTTGGATTTCAATTTTTTATAGTATATTGTATTCTGCTTGTTGAGCCCTTTCATTTGATACCCATATTGATGGGATTAATAAAACATAAATTATCCGCCATTTTGTAGCGGCGGCCATCTTGAATTTATAATGATAATGAATAAACATAATTGTATTGTCACCAAAATCCAAAGTGTATACAAAATTTCAGATTAATCGGTTGACTGGAAGTGGGTGAAATTTGAATTACTAAATTTGATCCAAGAAAAAAACAAACGGGGTGAGCTAAATAAAACCGTTTAAATACATCGTTCCCTTGCCCTCATGCCAATATTATTTACTTGAGGTCAGTGCAACATGTCTTCATCCTAATCCTAACTAATCCTAATCCTAACTAATATTATAAATGCGAAAGTAACTCTGTCTGTCTGTCTGTCTTTCTGTCTGTCTGTCTTTGCTTCACGCCTAAACTACTGAACCGATTTGTGTGAAATTTGGTACAGACATAGTTTGGAACTTGAGAAAGGACATAGGATAGTTTTTTTTTTTTTTCGCGAGGAAGGGAACTATGTGGGTAAAACCAAAAATCTGCCGGAAGTCACTATTCCACGCGAACGAAGTCGCGGGCAAAAGCTAGTATTCCATACTTATGTACATTATACTTACATTCGTCATCATAACAATATTAAACTGCTTTTAACGATATACGTATTTCAAACATCGTTTGGTCTCGGTTATCTTTACGCGGTTGACAGAAATGGTACGATATTGCTATAGGCTGTAAGCGGTGCTTCATGTATCTTCTAAAGAGTTAAAAAATGTAATAAACATTGAACTTCATCTCTCTAATTAAAGGTATGAATTTTCTTTGTTTGCATGGCTTAGGTACAACATTGCATGTTTTCCAAGCAAAAGATATAGTTTTACCGCAATAAACAAACAACACATGATACTTCTAGGTTACCAGGACTACAAGACAGGCAGGAGCCATCGATTACCGCTCGTTACCTGCCACGCACTGAAATAAATTAAACACTCAACTGTCACAAAGTAAAGGGACCAGTGGGTAAAGTTTACGTACGATCTATTCGTATGCCTGCTTATAAGTGATCAGTAGCAAATACTGTATTAGATGGGAACAATGTGAAACGTATATTTAAGGCGGGGTTACCCCGATAAACGTCGTCAACAATAGCGTTTTACTCGTACATGGAACGGATTTAAATTTTGAAAAAAATATATTACATAGTTGACTCTTCGATCATGATATGTCGGGCATGCGATACACGATTACTTACACTTCACTGCATCCAATTAAATCGCAAAGACATGTCCAAATGATGGCTAAATAATCGTTTTACTTGAGTTATATTAGGCTTTGAAAAATGAAACTTATATCATAATAAAGGTCGTAAAAAATGTATATTATCTCGGGTCACATAATGTATAATTTCTTTATCATTTTTCTCCAAGAAGAAAATACAGTCAAAATTTAGGCATTATATCGCTCGCGCGGCAGGGCGGGGGACGAGGTCGTGCGTACATAAAAACAAAGTAGGGAAACCTCGCCTTAAGGGCCCAATTAATACAACTAGGTACGTAATTTGATAATTTTGATAAAACAACATAATCCCTTTCCCTCAAAACCCTTTAAGTAATTGAATCCATCAATTTAAACATTCAACATAAAATAAATAAAATCATCTCTCGACAGCCTCAAAAATTCACGCACTAACGAATTTATTACAGTTGACTTACCGCTTATTCATCGACAGGGGTGGAGGCTCGTTCAAATTCAACACTGGCTCCGTCCGTGGCGGGGGATTTTCCCGGGATTACGTCGAATCCCGTGACGTCATCGGCCCGTGGCTTAGGTATACCCCCGGCTGACTTATCCGGGCACGTTTTTTTTTCTCCGGGAAAAATATCGTCTTCGCAGTCGCTTAGCTGTTGCCGGAGTGACGCCTCTGAATTTTAATTTGCTTAGTCTGTGATGAATGAAATTTGAATTTTTTGTATCGATTTTTTGTGTTATGTTTGTGGACCGTTTAAGAGTTTCAGGGACGTTTCTAGTTTATTTATGAATTCGAGGCGTATATTTTATGATTGGGTTCGCATGTCCCTTATGAATAATCCGAACTGAAACCGTCTGAAGTACAATGAAGCGTTCTAATCCTGGTGACAGGAAAGCGCATAGTACCTACTTATGCATGTACTTCGATACTAATAATTGTAAAATAATTTCACAGTAACTCTGTTTGTTACCGGATCACGCCTTCAAAAAATGTACGCATGTTGGAATATGATGACGTAATATAAATATTCTGATAATATTATGTTCCCGTGAGAATTACTCTGTCTCCCTCTCAACCTTTTCACGGATGCTACTTTCTTGGTAGAAAGTAATTAAAAAGAAAATAACGTGGTCGTAATTTCCTTTTTAATTTTGGGATGTATGTATGAAAGACGAGGGCATGCTGCGCCGGCCCCAAATAAATTGGGACAAAGGCAGTAGAATGATGATTAATTCAGGGATATAATTTTCCAATCGCCAGCGGTCGTTGCCTTGTACACACACATAGAAGTATAACCACTAAACCAACCAGGATCAAAGTCTTGGTAGAAATAATAAATGGCAGCGAGTTAACCCCTGATAAGCTGACGTGCGCTAAAGCTCATCTTGTAACTGTGCTCTGTGTATTTGTGGCTACTTTTGTGTTTAGTCGAGAAAATCTTTGGAAATTCATGTGGTTAGTTGTGGTCAACCGAAACAGGAATTCAAGAAAGCAAAACGTATGTTGATATCAGCTAAAATAATTCAGCTTTTCCATAAACAATCATTTCACAATAAAAATGTCGTGTAAACGTATTGTTCAACCATCAAAGAGAGCATAAACAGCATAAAAAATACAAAACAAACCATTTTACAAACACAAACATAATTAAAATCAAAACAATGGGCTCTAAAAAAAAAAGCCTTCGTATAGAAATAGTCGGTAAACAACAATACGAGCAGACAGGGTAATCCCTTAAAGGGCCTGCCTGCGGCCAGAAACTACCAGACGACAAGAACTCGCGAGGAGATAAAAAAGTAACGTATCATCGCTCATAATCAACGCCGTGCGAAGAACAAAGCGAATAACACAACGAGAAAGATTATATCAGAGGAACAGTGTGATGCAAGAAAAACTGACGCACACAAAGACTTTATTATGAGTTGAGAATAAAATAAAAAACAATACTGCTTCTGTCTTTGGATAAAACGGAATACAAAAGGATGATTTCAATTTCAAATAAGATAATTTTGCAAATTAATGCATACATTATAACATTTATAACGAACAACATGAAAATTGCAAAACGTTTTTATCTGCATTACAATGAGACAAAAATGTCGAGTTATATAAGTACTTAGTATGTAAAACGTTGCATTGCCATTCGTCTGTCGTACTCACAAAGCGTGCGACGTCCACGAAGATTAAATAATACGCAACGAATGCATTTTATTGTCCTTTCGGAAAGTTGAATGGCTCTGTGAAAAAGTGATGATAAAATTGAAGTGAAAATAATGGCTGAAATTAATAAAGGGAAAGTCAGTCGGGGTGATTGTAGATTCGTCATCAATATTCCATTGTTGATAATTTAATTATTTATGGCGCTAATAATTTTTCAATACACTTCCTCGAAAACTAGCTCTTATTGCACTACGATTAGGTTCGACATGCATCATATTTCGCACGCGTGCGGTAATAAGAATACAGCGTGCTGTAATATTATTACCGCACGCTGTAATCATAGAGCAGCGGTAATTCGATTAAAACTTATGAAATTAAAAAAAAAACACCACTGACTATTATAGAGCAGGCGTGTTTTTTTTTTAATCTCGCCATTTTGATCTGCGTCTTTACAGCGTAAATATTTTTTGAATATTTAAATTGTGTTTGTAAAAAGAATACTACTAATAAACGTAAATATTTTAAACAATTATTTACTTTTATGAACAAGTAAGCATTTTTTTGTGTTCTTAATTAAAAAATATTTAAATTTTATATTTTTCCTGTGAGGCTGTTTGGCGGCTTTATACCTTTGCTTCTTTTTCAACCTGGCGAAATCAAACCGCGGAAAAAAAGTAAATTAAATCATAGTCTCATCAAATTTGTTGACAAAAACACATAACGTTTTTAGTTAATTTCTTCGAAAGTGTATTGAAAAACGTCGTTTGATACACGTGGGAATTTGTTATTGCATTTCTCGACCCCATGAACACCCTCGCCATACGGCTCGGGTGTTCAATCTGCCTCGAATGCAATAACAAACTTTCCGCACTTGTATCAAAATGTACTATAATAGTAGAAGAAAGTTTAATACGAAGCTGTAATTAAAGTAGGTATTAAAATAAATCTCACACAGTTACCAGGAAAGCAGAAGCCAGAGAGATTAATTTCATTTTCAATGAAATATGAGATCAAAGAAAGTTCATTAGCTCCAGTAGTACCTAATAAGAAGTTAGACTTTCTTAATCTTAACAATCGATATTGTTGCTGAACTGTAAACTTTGCTTCAATGGTGTATTTAATCATTCATTCAATGATTTCGAACTGGAAGTAATAATAATAATAATTTATTTTCAGGCTACTTTGGCCCATAGATAAATATACCTTCCAGACTAACATACATACGATATAATTATACAGCTTGTGTTAGTGAAGTGGGCAGTGGGGCCCAGTGGTAAAGGTTTCAACTTTCAAAGTTGTAGGTATTGTGATAATAAGTAGAACCAAGATAGGAGCTCTACTTTGAAAACTACAGATATTGGTCTACATTCTTAAAACGTACTGAGCCCACGTGATGGATTTCAGTTCACTCGATCACATAGATAAGAGACCTGAGGAGAAGAGACCTGAAATCTATATATATAAAAGGAGAACCTACTGACTGACATAATTATCAACGTACAGCCGAAACTACTGGGGCTAGGAATGTGAAATTTTGCACACGGCTTCCTATTATAATGTAGGGGAGCACTAAGAAGGGGTTTTTGGATATTTAACCTTTAAGGGGGCGAAAAGGGGGATGAAAGTTTGTTTGGAAAATCGACACTTTTGTAGTTGAACCGACATCCACGCGGGCGAAGCCGTGGGCAAAAGCTAGTGTTATATAATATGCTGAGTATTATGCAAGCTAGAAAGAAGAAAGAAAGAAAGAAAGAAAAATGATTTATTGGTTTCCCACAGGACAAAAACAAATTGACACATAAACATATTATTATATTATATTATTATATATTGAAATTGTAAACATATTATTATAAGTAACACTTAAAATTAGGACATACATTCATTAAATTTAAGTTTAAATTGTAGCCAGACCAACCACCAACAAAGAAAAAAAAACTCGAGCAAGCCGGAAAATCCATAGAAACTACACTGTAGTTAAACCATATCCTTACAGCCCATAAAAGGCTACATCCTAATGACGCAGTCATCATAAAGCTTAATGTTACTTATCCCAATATTCCCTGACCCTACCAGGAAGACAGCGCCGGTGAGAAGTAAGTAATATGCCGGCTGTATACGGCACTTTGGCCGCCATTGCTTCGCCCTGCGGTAAAACTCGGTGTTATCCGCCATATGCGCGTCATCTATTTTGATTACGTTCTCAGTAATGCGTTATTATATTATTTATATTGTAGTTGCGGAACAAGAAACTATGTTTGGGGATGTTGTGGGATTATTTTTAAGTAAAGTTATAGTTGAAAAAGCTTTTTTACGAGGCTCATGGGCCCGGATACTCGTACAAAAAAAGTTGTGCCATTTAAGAAAGTGGCTGTGACAGGCTGTATATGGAAGTCAGAGGAGAGGCCTATGTAGGCTGCTGTTGGCTTCGTTGATTGATATGTCATATTTACAGCGAGACACTAATAATACAGCAGTTTGTTGAATGGCTCCAAAATAAATAAAAAAGGTACCTATTAAACAGAAACTGATTGTCCTCATCCTTCCACCTTTGTCTCAGTTTTTTTGGCAGAGGCACAGTATATTCTTTTATATATTATATTTCTAGAATGTGGTGTTTTCGTGGGTCCTGTTGCTAACACGTTACTGGATGTGATGGCCACTACTGATAACGCTAAACGCGTCGCCGAATTCTATATTACTCTAAGAAAATGGATTTCTATGAGACGTCGTCATCAAAATGATTGTCATTTGATATAAGAGGCACGTATAAACTTGTATGAAATCGTGGAATGCAACACGTGTGTGGCCGACTACAAGCCGCGGATTACCTGCCGTCTGTAACCTTATTTGTGTTCATTGTTCACAAGGATGGCGCATGTAGAGTCGGCAGAACGGCACACAGCGCACATCGAAGTCCAGCAGTTTTTCAGGAAAATTAATAAGGTAAAGACAAATTGGGTCTGTCTCCACCGATCCCGGGATCCGATTTGACGTAACACGGATCCCGGCATGAAATCCTATGATGAAAAATATAATAACACTACCATGTGAAGCAGAGTGCCACCTATCAGGTCCAAACCAGCTATCCTAGCTCTCAAGTTGAAATCAACCATGCACATTCACATAAAAATGTCTTCATACATAAAAACTTTTTAACAAAAAATAAAACCGACTTCAAAAAAAAACACAAAAAAGTGAAAAATAAACTTTAGAAGAAAAATCAGTTTGTGAAGTCGTTGGCAAATAAATGAAATCAAACAAACAAAAGTCACCGTCTTCAGAAACTGATTTTTCTTCTAAAGTTTATTTTTTTCATTTTTTAGTGGTTCACATGTTCATGGGTCAATGTGGACAATGAAGTTTTTTTTTTAGTTTTGTTGATTTTTCATAAACCGCTTGTTAGATTTCGATAAAAAAGTATGGGACCATTTCGGAAGTTCTTTTTTCGTTGGAAGAAGTTTACCCTTTCCAACGAAAAAAGAATTTTTCAAATCGGTTAGCAAGTGACGGAGTTATGCCCGAACAAACATAAAAAAAAAATACAAACATCCGAATTGAGAACCTCCTTCTTTTTTTAGAAGTCGGTTAAAATCAGATGAGTGGTTTCAAAAAATTGACAGACATTGTAGTGCCATCTTCTATTTTATCAAAAGAATGATCTTGTTGTTTTCCTCCGGAACAGTATTTATTTCGGGATAAATTAAAAGCCCTTTTGATCTTTTCTGTACACCTGGCAACGCATATTATGCAAAATTTCAGGAAGATCGGTTCAGTGGTGTGGAATCAAACTAATTTTCACATTTATAGTTAGGATTAGGAATATGATTATATTAATTATGTAATTATGTATAACTTTTCTAAAAATTTTGTTGTATACTCACCTACTATATAATAATTATACTTTGAAAAGCTTTAAATTGTTGTGCAAAACCACAAACTGCAAATACATTGCGGTCAAATGAATGAGACCAACTTATTTAAAGGTACAAAGTCACGAAGGCAGCCCTATATGTACCCTAAAGACGTATCTCTCCATTTGTACCGTGTGACTAATGTGGCGTGCTGTCGACTGGCTGCAGAGGACTTACTTCGCAGCATACGCGTCATTTCACCAGCTCTTTGTGGATTGAGGACTCCCTCATGCGAAGTCTTCGTTGAGGAACTGCAGTGAAGTGTAGGAATATTATATAGTAAAACGATGCGTTTTTATTAAGGGATCTTTTGCCTGCGGCTTCACTCGCGTAGGTATTAATGAGTGTCCCTCATGGAACTTACTGCTGAGATGAAAGGATCCTATCCTAACGTAGGCCTAGAATCTAGATCATGACTCACCTCTGTGCCTAATGGACCCAACTACTGAGCATATGGTACCGGGTTCAATTTCCGGATCGGACAAAGTGTTATTGAGTTATTCCTTCACGAATTTCTCAGTTACAGCCACGGAGTCTTGACCTGATTTACCCGGTTTATAATAGTAGGCTCGTCTCCTATTAAATGGTTCTTAAGAATTTAACGTAACTGGAGAAATTATTTATTTATTTTCATTTAAATCAGGTACAGACCCATAATTGTGTTAGTATTCCTTATCCTATGTTAGTAAAATTCACGAAAGCACAATAAATAACAACGACAAACATATAACACTTAATTCCGCCACCTACTGGCGATACCTGGCGACAGTACATGCACTGCGGACAGGTGCTTCCCATGTTCCTTCTTAGCCCTTTGTGCCGAGGACGCTGTATCTCTTTGTAACCCATTTCTCGAATTCAGGACCTCTTGCATGGCAACAATCACGCTTGGGAACATTAGACCAACGAGTCCATGTTTGTGTCTTAAGATTTGTTTAAACAATATTCAAAACATCAAAGTACAATTAAAACATAAACATTTACAGTACAAACACATGTTTGATTGAAACTTAAATTTATTTCACAAAATCCTTCACTACATCAAAATAACGATACATGAACCAAACGTTTTTCCGTATAGTAAACATAAACATACATAATTTACTCGTAGAACAGTTGCCGTAAATCTGAAATCGTCCCCACACAACGATTTGTCACGATATTTGACATATTACCAACGAATCGCATTCGAAAAAACGTTGAAAAATCGTCGGTTTGTGTAAACTTTTTTACAAATATGCATGTAAACTATCGTATTTTACAGTTTCGTGATTTTTTTGTGATAAATGAGGATTTGTAAACGCTTTGTTAGTTGAAATTGTTTGTTGTTTGATAAAACTGGAAACTAAAATATTGTGTGCATGGAAAATGCATTTGAATTGTTTTGGTTAAACATACTGACAGTTCTCGGAATATTATATTCCACAAATAAGTACGAGTGTTGGTCGTGGTTTTCAATTTAAATTACTCTAGCTTTTGTCCGCAGCTTCACCCGCGTTTTATTCGATAATTGTCCCACGAGATCGTACTACTACGACCGTGATATCCTGCCAAATTCCATTCAAATCCGTCAACTAGTTTTTACGTGAAAGAGTAACAAAGATTCACACAAACTTTCGTATTTGAAAATAGTAGTAGGAACATACATAGTCCATGTCTTTTATATGTAAGTGCAGACAAAAGGAACTGCCAGTCTGTTGCTTTTTGAGCTGAACTGATTTCGATGGGATACAGCAAAACGGCGTGGGTAAGACGATCTTGACTTGAGGTAAGATTTAGCTTACTTTTTATTATAATCCGACATTCACACGGACGAAGCTTTGAGCAGAAAATTAGTTTCAAATAATTATTCTGCTTAAAACGTATTCTATTTCACAAAAAGCCTGAAGGCTAGAAAACTCAAAGAAATGTGTTTCAACAATTAGAAATTCTAGGCAAAACTTTAATTGCTACACGAAATTAACAACGCAAAAAAATATACTTGAAAAGCGGCATTCATTCGCAAACCAGCCCAGACCAGACCTAGCGGAAATTAATTTATACATTTTAAAGCCATTTCTCTTGGTATACTACAAAAGCAGTTGTCATGCAGTATGCACATGCTTCCAGCGAACGCATATTTTATAATAAAGTCTAATTGGACTCACCGCACTAAATATTATAAAAGCTTGCATCCATTAGTTGGGGCGTATTTTAACAACGCACAATGATAAATGCGACTTTGCGTGCTGTTGGCGCCCAACAAATATACTTCTCGTGGATATCGTAAAAGCGAATGCCAACTTCATCATTTTTATTAAACTCGCATATTTATTGCGAATGTAGAACCTGCGTAAAAGCCCCTTAAGACCATCATAGCAATCCATTAGCCATTATTGGAGTATTCTATGGGGATTTCGTAGACTATGGCTAAATGCGTGGATAAAAACTTAAATGCGCTGTAGGCATTTTCTTTTAATTGTGTACTCGAAGAATTTTGATGAGATTGCAATAATAAGAAGTCTTGCTACGTAGGAAATTTTATGCACGTTAAATATTACAAAGAGGCAAGATTTGTATTTTTGTATGTTACGAATACATTTAAAAACTACTGGGCCGATTTAAAAAAATCACTGTTGGGAAGCTACGAGTTAGGCTACTTTTTAGACGACTTCAAAAAAGGAGGAGGTTCTTTATCCCTGTATTCCTACGGGAACGGGAACTACGCGGGTGAAAACGCGTTACGTCCGCTAGTTCGTTATATTTTTGTTATTTTCAACGTTCTATTTTTATGTGTAGCAGACAGTAAATCATCAATAGCTTTAATCGTGGATGGTGTACAGACATATTATATGTTGTGGGTAAGCAAATACTGGGTAAATAAGTTTTGCCATCTAGCAGTGAGGTGGCACGATGTTGTTGCCATCACGAATAGAACCAGGATCAGGCTAGCAATTCTGGTACAGACTGGCATACACTACGAGAGGCCTGTACCCAGCAGTTAGGTCATGCGAAACCTGGTTAGCATGTTGGTTGCCATGGTTTAGGTCCCATATTAAAGCCTGTAAAATCCGGTTTCTATTCATACCCTACCAGCAGTGAATGAAGTCAGGTAGTGTATAATGATTTAGATGAAAACAAACTGTTCATTTATTAGAGGCACGTTAACCAACGACTTATTCTCATAACTCTTTCGAAAATAAAAATATAACGCTCCACCACTTACATCTTAAGCTGACGTATGTTATGCCTCCGCGAGAGCTCATTTATTAGAATAAAGTCTAGTTTGGCTCAGCGCTCGCCAAATAACGTGGTATAAAAGAGTACATTACTTTTGCAGTAATTTGACAATACGCCGCCGCAGCAGTGTAGTTTGCCAGTACGCGTTCACTGGAGGTTGATCTATTGGTGTATATTTCGTTTGCATATTTATTGTTAAGCTGAATATTAAGATAATGCATTGTAGTATGAAAGGAACTCGTGGCTATGTAACAACAGCAACTCGGTTTGAAGTCGCTCTTGCCTACCTTGGTCCGCGGATGGGTGACTACCTTTTTTTTTTATTGCTAAATCATCAAATGACCTCCCCCCCCCCCCCCCCCCGCTTTTGGGCAGAGCGAAGGGGAGTGTCAGACTTCTACTGATTAAAAACCGAACCCATGTTCCTTCTTTGCCCTTGTGCCGAGGCCACGTCATCTCTTTCGATAATTCGCGGCCCCGACGGGATGGGTGACTACCTTACATACCTACCGAGTTTCCCCCTATGTCTCGGAAGACACGTAAATCCGTTGGTTCTGGCTGTCATTTGAAGACATATACCTACCAGTCGTTACAGGTAGTGGCCCGAAAGTCTGACAACCAATCTTACCAAGGGGTATCGTATTACCCAGTTCTAACTGAGATGTGAAGGTTAAATTGGCTCCTTGTAAAATACAGATATTCAGCTGCAGATATGAAGCCAGGCAGATGATGAAAATAATATATTATTATGTTATGGCACCCAACACAGATTGCTCTGGAACCACTAACGTTGGCATTTAGATGGCGATTATTGTAATAATATTTTATTAGAATCCAATAGCTGGCGCACGTCATTAGGGGCAATATGCCAGTAATTGAATGGCATATATGTAGATAACACAACATTATGCCGAACACGTCTGCCATTGCATCAATGGTCATTATACTGAGAGATCATTTGCATTTAGTACTAGGACACCATGACATCAAAATATATTAAACATACCAAGTGCAGCATTCTTTATTATTACAATCCTTAACAGGACTATTGCAGAGCATCGACCTCTTATCATAGAAATAAACTATAAACTTAGATATTCACACTCAAGTATTGTTATAGACGACTCCTACCTTTCATGTGAGCCTGGTAATTACCTAACCTAATAAGAAAAAGAAGACTCTTTCTAAAACCTAATGCATCTAGCCAAAATATACCTACCTATATATACTAAAAGGGTGCAATTTTCAAAGTTTAACATTAAAACTTTCCAAAAAGAGTTATCTAAAATAAAAGGTCGTAAAGATAAGCAAGAGGCTTTAAAAGCTTCTATAATTTAAAAATATCAGCTTCATATTTTATTCATACATAGGTACTTAAAACAGCCATAATTCAAGTTAGTACCTACTAACTAAAAGAAAATCTTTTCATAAAATAAAGTTAGACCGAGAGATAGACAGGTATTGTGTTGTAAAATAAAGTTAATGAAATCGTTATTCTCATAAAACCAACACAAAAATAAAGCAACATTTTAGTTACACAATATTCTTTAAGCACACACTCGGAGCGTTCCAGACACTGTACAAAAAAGAATACCTAAGCAACTGCAATTAACAATCACTTTTTAATACAAAAAGTTGATTGCTATCTCATTCACTCTAAGCAAAACTGCATATGTGTGAAAGAGACTGGCGCAATATTGTCGGTTCGCATCTGCGTCCCCACTTACAGTTTTTCCTGCATTTTTCCCACCTACAGGGTTTTTTATGTTAGTATGTCGGTTATGCGGTATTCTGATTACGACAAAAACATTGGATACTGTTCTCTCATATTTTTGTACGCAGTCATTTTTGTTAAATCTTTGTTGTTTACTTGAAAGGTCAAATATAATAAGTGGGGAATTACTGTGAATTAGTTTTGTCTTATTATAAACTACTTAGCTATACTTAAGTAAATCGCTACCTAAAATTAAACTATTGTGTTATTAAGGAAGATTCAAGAGTCATAAAACAAATCAGTCATAGTTTTAATTAGGTACCTACCGATCATTTTCATTATCTGCCTAGCACGATGGTTGAAGGTATCTTCCAGTCAAACCGGATGCAGCTGAATACCAGTATTTTACATGGAACAACTGCCTATCTGACCTCCACAACCCAGTTAGTACTGGGTAATATGATATCCTTTGGTAAGACTGGTTGTCGCCACTGACCACTGTTACAACTGTCAAAGATCTACAGTTTCATTGAGAAGTGCTTTCCGAGGCACGGAGGAAACTCGATAGCCTGGAGATTGATCCGAGTGAGAGTTATTACGATTATTAAGCCACAAGCCCCTCTGACATCACCCCCGTCGGGGCTGCCGGTTGTCCCGTCGGGGCTGCGAGTTGTTCGAAAGAGATACCGCGGCCTCGACACAAAGGGATATGAAGGAACATGGATGGTTTTTAGTCAGTAGAAATCTGACACTCCCTACCGCTCTGTCCAGGGCGGGAGGAATCATTTGATGATTTCCCACCCTCCAAGAAAAATGCTCCTCTGACATCAGAAAAATATTAATCTTGTAAACTCTGATCTCCCAGCAATTACCCCATCGCCCTGTCCACTAAGAGTAACAATAAAATTTATAGCCAGCTCTAAAATATATCTTAACTAGAGAAAGCTTGTCCTCCCTATCTACCAATTTCCAAAGAGAAAATTATGTCTTGAAAGATCTCAATCGAACAGATTTAATGCCATGTTATCAAGATAAAGTGAAAATAATGGATTTTTCCGGCTGTCTCTCTTGCTGGTTTGTAATTTATTTCCGGTTCATTTAGGGACTGCTTTTAGGTTTCTTATGTTCGTACTTAGATTAAGGAACGCCGTATTGGTCGACTGCTGACTAGGAGGTCCTGGGTTCGCTTCCCGGGTCGGGCAAAATGTTATTGGTTTTTTTATCAACATTTCTCAGTAACAGTAGGGGATCGGACTGGGTCAAAATAATATGATTCTGTTTAGTCCGTAAGTTAGATTATCGAAGAATATTGAATACGTGTTTTTAGTTTTATCAAATCAATAAAAAAATACGAAGATAAAACGTGTCAAAGATCTTGGAGTGTGGCTTGAAACGTCGCTTGTGTCGTCAAAATGTACTATCATAATTATGACGTCACACGAGTTTTCGAAGCACTGTATCTTCTTCATTTTAGGTTTACGTGAAAAAAGAAAAAATACGTGTCCAATAATTTAAGGAAATCTATCTGACGGACTAATTAGTTTTTTTTTGTCCGATCCCCTATTGATTTGTGCCCAGTTGGTGGAAATGCTGCAATGGCAATAGGCTCGCCCCCTATTATATAGGACTTAAAAACAATTGCCGAAATGTGGGTGTACTATTAGGTAGGATAATCAATATACATGGTTACCTAAGTTACGTCATTTTAAATCTAATCTCGTGTACTTGTGAGTATAGACGTACAAAATGATGGATCTCCTTGATATTGATTATATCAATTAAAGGGTTTATCAGAAGAATGAAAAAAAACCACTAAGCTTGTTATGTTCTCCAAAACATAAGCCCTAATCCACGTTCCCAACCGGGAAGCCGGTAGTGTTCCACTTTTCCCCACGTTACCCTTCCATTACTCTATTATGATGAGCGAATGTTTTGTCGTTTGCACGCCTCTCTGCCTGAGTTATACGTTTTGTCATACTTTTCATTTAAAATATCTTTTTAACTGACATTTCGATAATGTTGGCTTAACGGCTGGGTGATAATAACCTTTCTAGTCTGTGGAGGCTTTTATTTGTTTTGTAAGAGTATTTTTGTGTTTAAATTCAAAATAAACCTTTATTTTTCTGAGTGTTTAGGAGCTGTAGAACATTGGATTAATTTTAAAGCTAGAATAGAAGGTACATTTTTATTGTTGCCTTATTTAAGCTAAGATGCGTAGGTATCAACTTTTGTTTTTTCAAGATAGAATTACTTTTTAATTTTACATTTCAGTCAACTTCTTTTTTTTTTAGCAAATGCTTGCTGCTTGCTTGCATGATCATCATTTTTTTATTTATTTAAACACACACACACTATCATTACAGGGTTGTTGTCGCCTCGAAGAAGTCCTACATTTCTACGCATAAAATTCGTTATTTTGATTAATGGTTTAATTATTAGTTGTCTTATTGGTTAAAATCATACTAAATTATAACTGTTTTTAGCACTATTTAAAAGATCTTCATTTGACTATTTAAATTATAAAGATTATTTAATAAATAAGAAGGTTGGTAGTACTGGTGTCGCGCTGTCATTGGTCCGTTGTGAGTTTCCGGTCAATAGTGGGACGACACTGGTTATTTAGATAGTGTATAAAAAGCGAGCTCTGGCAGTTGATTAGTTAGTTCGGAACAAGTAACATCTCCCTAGTGGTTACTATGTTTGTATCCGTATTTGTATCTTACTTGTGAATTGAGTTATAATTATTGTGTGACTGTATACGTGATTAAAGTGAAGTTTAAACATTGTGAATTGTGATATTCGTGTTCTAAGGTGGTTATAATACATAATTAAAATAACTATTGGCATTTACTCGGTGTTTATTGTGGTGATCCTTTTACATCAGAAGTGAGAAGAAAACGCGCCCCGATGCCGCGAAACCGCAAGCGCACTAGAGGGAGAAGTGCGTCGAAAAATGTTACGAGCTCTTCATCGAGCTCTTCATCGAGCTCTGATTCACCTTCATGTAGCAGCAGCAGCAGCTCTGATGGGTACAGGCATAAAAAAAAGAGACGCACCAGGCGTGCGTCTCTGGCAGTAAGTCAAAATGTTATGCTATCTTCAGTGATTCCCGAATTTGACCCATTAGTGGACGATATTGAAATGTGGATAAACGTAGTAGAAGCCAATGCTCGTGCTTTTCGTTGGTCTGATCGTGTCCTACAATATCAAGCCTTGCAAAAATTGCGTAATACCGCTAAAACATGGTACGACTCTCTTCAAAAAAACAAAACGCGATGGACTACCTGGAAATGGAAGGATTGGCGAAATACGTTATTAGATACATTTCAAATTAAGCGTAATATGTACAGTTTGTTAAAAGACTTGGTCCAAACAAAACCTTCGGATGGTCAATCATTATATGAATTTTATTTTGTACAAAAAGGAAAAATTGATAAAATGAGGCTGTCATTTTCTGATCATGATATTATTTCGATAATTGTAGGATCAATTGGCGATAAAAATATACTCACTGCAGCAGATGCAGGTAATTTTAAATACTGTGATGATTTAGCCTCATTTTTACATGGAAAAAAACATGTTGACCCGGAACAAAAGTCCGTTCATAAATATAACAATGTGCAAGGGAAAAATTCAACTCGCT
This sequence comes from Diarsia mendica, assembly GCA_949316265.1. Classification (NCBI taxonomy): domain Eukaryota; kingdom Metazoa; phylum Arthropoda; class Insecta; order Lepidoptera; family Noctuidae; genus Diarsia; species Diarsia mendica. The sequence goes on from OX438892.1 coordinate 24,058,903, forward strand.
ATAGCAATGTAGAAAAAAAGTCGGATAGTTCTTCTAACTCTAATGGAGCATCAGTACGTAGTTTTGTTTCAAATACTAGTACAAATATTACATGTTTTCGCTGTGGTGAACCTGGTCACAAAAAGACCAGCTGCAGTCAGAAGGATAATGTAAAATGTAATTCATGTAATAGATTTGGTCATTTAGAGCTTGCATGTAGGTCTAAACCTAAAGTCAAACCTGAAAAGGACAGTGAAGTTAAATTAATCGTTGAACCTACACCTAAGGATAAATTTTATAAGGAAATTATGATTAATGGATGTAAACAACAGGCTTTTATTGATATGGGTAGTAGTTGTTCTTTAATAACGTCTTCTTTGGCACAAGAGTTAAACTTAGCATTGTTCCAATTAAATAAACCCGTGATATTAACAGGATTTAAAACCGATTCGTGCTCAGAGGTCTCGCAAGGGACTCGGGTGGATATAAAGGTTGACAATGTTGAGCTTAGTGTAGTCATATATATTTGTGATGAATTGGCTGGTTGCCCTATTTTAATTGGTAGAAATTTCACGGAGGATAAAAGAATTATGTATGTACGTGTAGGAAATAGCCTTTCTTTTTGCCCCATTAGTAAGGACCAGGTAGCTTTAATAGAGTCGTCCATGTTTAACTCTGATTCTGAACACATCTCTGTTTTAAATGAAATATTTTCTAGATACCCTCGTGTAGTTTCAAAAGATTTAAAATCGTTAGGACAAACTTCTTGTGTAGAGTTAGATATTGAATTAATAACGAATAAACCAGTATGTCAAAGACCCTACCGTATGTCCGAATCCGAGAAAGCAGCGACTAGGAAGATTGTTGATGACCTATTAAAAAATGGAATAATTCGCGAAAGTAACTCCGCTTACGCTAGTCCAGTTCTATTAGTTGATAAACCTTCGGGTGAAAAACGGTTATGCATTGATTATAGGGCTCTAAATAAAATAACTGTCAAAGAAAAATACCCAATGCCCATTGTAGAAGACCTTATAAATAAACTTAGAGGATGTAAATACTACACATCTATAGATTTAAAAAATGGCTACTACCAAATTTCGGTTAATGAAAGTTCTATTTCTAGAACAGCTTTCATCACCCCGGATGGGCATTTTGAGTTTAAAAGGATGCCATTCGGTTTATGCAATGCACCATCTGTATTCCAAAGGTTAATGAACAAAGTCTTAGGTAAACTACGTTTTGATAAAGTTATTTGTTATATGGATGATCTATTAATTGCTACCAAGTCATTCGATGAAAATGCTAGGCAGTTAGACGAAGTATTAAAAATATTGCAAAATAATGGCTTGACAATAAATTTAGATAAATGTCACTTTTTCCAGAGCTCTGTTAGCTTTCTTGGGTACGATATTTCAGAAGATGGTATACGGCCAGGTAAAAAGAAATTAAAGGCAGTAGAAAACTATCCTGAGCCCAAAACGGTGCATCAAGTAAGACAGTTTTTAGGTCTTATTAATTATTTTAGAAAATTTATAAAGAATTGCGCTCTTATAGCAAAACCCTTGACAAAGCTCTTAAAAAAAGATGTCAAATGGGAGTGGGGACCCGAACAAATTTTAGCAGTTAATAAATTAAAAGACGAGTTATCACGTAATGCTTTATTAAATTTATATGACCCCAAATTACCTACTATTTTGTACACCGATGCTAGTCGTGATGGTGTAGGCTGCATACTGACTCAAATAACTGATACGGGTGAAAAGTCAATCCATTTCTATAGTCGACAGACTTCGAATGAGGAGAAAAAGTACCACTCCTTTGAGTTGGAGTTCTTGGCTATAATTGTTGCGCTTCAAAAATTCCGTCACTACTTATTGGGGTCCACTTTTAAAATTTATACTGATTGCAATGCTGTTAAATACACAATAAATAAGCAGGAAATTAATTCTAGAATTGGTAGATGGGTATTGCTTACACAAGAATTCACGTTTGAAATAATACACAAACCCGGAGCTCAAATGCAACATGTTGACGCTTTGAGCCGCAACCCTGTTGACACAAATCCTACCCCCATATGCAATGAAAGCGTGTTGGCTATTACTGAGGCAGATTGGTTATTGTCAGTTCAGTTACAAGATCCAAATATTTGTGCAATTAGAGAAATATTACAGTCAGGTCAGGCCGAGCTTAATAAGAAAGTGTATAATGATTATGAGCTATTAGGTAATAAGGTATACCGTCGGACTAACTATGGTAGACGATGGGTTGTCCCTAAACCATGTATTTGGCAAATTATAAAAGCTAATCATGACGAACTTGGCCATTTTGCCGTGGATAAGACAATTGAAAGGATAAAATCTTGTTATTGGTTTCCCAAAATTAAGAAAGTGGTATCTAAATATATAAAAAATTGTATTAACTGTATTTACTATAAGAATATCCACGGCAAAAAGGAAGGCAAACTGTTTCCGATACCTAAATATGCAAAGCCCTTTCACACGCTTCACATAGACCATCTGGGTCCATTTGTAAAAACTACGCGTAAAAATACCTATCTCTTGGTTACTGTTGACTCTTTTACAAAATTTGTGTTTATATCCCCTGTTCGTAATACTAAGAGTCAAGTTGTTATTAATGAGCTAGACAAAATTTTCAAAGTTTTTGGTAATCCGAAGCGTCTTATATGTGATGCTGGAAGTTCTTTCACATCCAAGTTGTTCGTAAAATACTGCCAGGACAAAAATATTCGACATCATGTCATAGCTACTGCTGTTCCACGCTCAAACGGTCAGGTGGAACGCTTTAATCGCACCATCCTCGACGCGTTGAGAAGTATGGGAGCTAACACCAGCTACGACAAATGGGACACTCATATAACCAGTATCCAACAAGGCATTAACAGTACCATTAATAAAACCACCGCAGCCATTCCCAGTGAAGTATTTTTTGGATACCGCCTTCAAACTGATACCGACAAGCTAGCACAAGAAGATCAAGCTGTTGACGTTACGCTATTAAGAAATAACGTTAATAGTCGTATCCAAGCCAGCGCAGACAAACAAAAGCAGGCTTTCGATTCCAAAAGAAAAGAGGCTCACAATTACAACATCAACGATTTGGTAGTTATAAAAATTCCTAGCCAATCCAATGAGGGGCAAAGCACTAAATTATTACCGCTTTTCAAAGGCCCTTTTCAGGTGACTGAAGTATTAGGTCATGACCGCTACAAAGTAAGGGACATGCGTGGCGCCGAAAGAACAAGCAAGTGCTATGAAGGAACCACGTGTGCTGAGAATATGAAGCCGTGGATCAAGTTGGCAGATTTAGATGTTGACGGGTTGGAAATGGCCTAAGATGTTGTCAGGTATTGATTCGATTTATTTCAAGTATATTTTGTAAATTATTTTCTACTACTTGTTAAATAAAAGCTGTCTAGTGCATTTGCTTCAAACATATTTTGGTATTTGGATTGTGTTGAGGTGCAGTATTTATTCATGTAAAATAAATCTGTGGCACTTACTCTGGGGTTTGTAGATGCAACTAGGGTTGGCCAAAGGCATCGCCTAGGGTAAACTGCAAGCTCTAAACCTACCAATAACTGACCGCTGATGGAACAGTTACAAACACATCTAGATACCAATATTATGTCAAGTTGACAGGTCTTTGGAATTGTGGTCCTTATTCTGCTGGCCGTTGATGGAATAGCGGAGTAGACGCTCAGTTCAAATGACTACAAATTTGTAATTACTGCGTAACTTTATAATTATTGTGACTCATTTATATACTTTGTTCTCAGCAATTGCACCAGACTGGGACGCTATCCAGGGACGGATGCGTGCGCAGGACGGCCGGATGTTGTCGCCTCGAAGAAGTCCTACATTTCTACGCATAAAATTCGTTATTTTGATTAATGGTTTAATTATTAGTTGTCTTATTGGTTAAAATCATACTAAATTATAACTGTTTTTAGCACTATTTAAAAGATCTTCATTTGACTATTTAAATTATAAAGATTATTTAATAAATAAGAAGGTTGGTAGTACTGGTGTCGCGCTGTCATTGGTCCGTTGTGAGTTTCCGGTCAATAGTGGGACGACACTGGTTATTTAGATAGTGTATAAAAAGCGAGCTCTGGCAGTTGATTAGTTAGTTCGGAACAAGTAACATCTCCCTAGTGGTTACTATGTTTGTATCCGTATTTGTATCTTACTTGTGAATTGAGTTATAATTATTGTGTGACTGTATACGTGATTAAAGTGAAGTTTAAACATTGTGAATTGTGATATTCGTGTTCTAAGGTGGTTATAATACATAATTAAAATAACTATTGGCATTTACTCGGTGTTTATTGTGGTGATCCTTTTACAGGGTAGCCTAATACAACAGTGTAGTTATAGTTAAAGTTCACAAAATGGGACTTACAATTAACAATCTAGACTAATTTTATTAACAACCTAAACATCAATGATAACCATAATAATTAACAATCTAGACTCAATTTACAAAATACGGCCCGTGTGAATTCACTCAGCGTACAATTATTGAAGCAATCAATTTGTTGTGACACCATATTGAGTGCTCACAGCGCGCGCGTCAGCGGCGCGTGCTGCAGCAGGTTGGTGCGAGCGGGCGGCACCCACAGCAGCGGCGGCCGCCTCCGCCGCCCCACGTACCCATCAGGTACACACAACCCAACTGTACTTAAAACACCTGGGTTGTGTATGTTACCACGCAAAATCTTGAATACGTAAGTGGCGAGAGCTACTTCCCTTCTTATTTCCAGTTTATAATACCCTACCATGCCCAGCACAAATAGAGTAGGATATAGCAAAGGATACCCTGGATACACCCCATATAGCCTTAAGTACAGGAATCTTACAAACTTGTTCTGGATACGTTCCAGCATTTGTTTGTACTTGGCTTCATGTGGTGACCAGATGACAGCATTACACTCCAAATGACTTTTTACCAGCGCTTCATACAAAGATCTCAGAGCACTGATGTTCGTGAACTTATTTCCTAACCGTAAGACCAACTCTAAATTGCGGTATGCTTTTTTACAAACATCCGTGGTATGCTTACGGAAATTCAAATCGTTTGTAAAGCGCACGCCTAAGTCCTTAACCTCTGAGACACGTTGCATTCTGATACCGTCCAAGCAATATTGGTAATGCCTTCATCATGTATGAATGTAGTCGAAGTAAAAGGATCGAAGCAGGTGGAGTCTGTGGAGTCTGTGTGCACACGAAGTAAAAGTAAAAGTCGTCAACTTGGAGGTACTAAAAAAGAAGGTTAAACAAACGTTTATTTTTAACCCAAAACTTTTCTCGTACACCGTGATATCACTCCTTAATTGCTTATTTTAATGAGAATCCACAGCCATGCGTAAGTCTCAAACGTAACACTATAGATTAGATTTCAATATTATTTGCATTAGATCTCCAACAGAGGCTACATAATAGGGTAGTCGACCGACTAAAAAAAATATGATTCTGTTTAGTCCGTCAGTCAGATTATTGAAAAATATTGGATACGTGTTTTTTGTTTTATCAAATTAATAAAAATTAACGAAAATAAAGCTTGTCAAAGACCATGGAGAGGGGGCGTTTGACGTCATAGTTAGGTAAAATTGGACCAAGCTGTGACGTTTCACGACTTTTCGAAGCACTGTATCGTCTTCATTTTTTGTTTACGTGAAAAAAGAAAAAATACGTGTTCAATATTTTTTGGAAATCTATCTGACGGACTAATTAGTTTTTTTTTGTCGACTACCCTATTAGATACATGCTTCATATAAGCAAGAACAAAGACAGATACTATTGTATGCTTCTAACTACACGAGTTGGATATCCCATAGGTACTTAGTTACAACTAAAAGTATACAAATAATATAATAATAATATAATATAATATTCCACAACTATCACACAACGCCATCTAGTCCCAAGCTAAGCAGAGCTTGTGTTATGGGTACTAGACAACTGATAAACATACTTATATATTTCTAAATACATACATATTATAGATAAATTACACCCAGACACAGAACAAATGATCGTGCTCATCACACAAACATTTGTCCTGGGTGGGAATCGAACCCACGACCTCCGGCATAGCAGTTAGGGTCACTAACCACTAGACCAACAGGCCAGTCAAATAATCACTCTATAATGTTCCCACTGCTGGGACACAGGCCTCCTCTCTATGAGAGGGCATGGGATATAAAATCCATCACGCGAGCCCAGTGCGGAATGTCACAATGTCTTTGATTTTTTACCCGACTGCGGCGAAGCCCAAAAGGAGGGTTATGTGTTTGACGTGTATCTATGTATGTATGTCTGTCTCTTTGTTCCCTCTTAACTCCTAAACGGATGAAGAGATTTGAATAAATTATACGTCGTTAGATTCGTCTTGATGGCGCGAGTGTCACTAGTTACATTAAAATTAAAAAAGAAAGCAATATTGAGGATTTTGGGGGTCACATCGCGGAGTTCAAAAAATTTTTTTTTTCCTTTACCATCGAGTAGGGTATCAAAATGAAGGGTTTTAAAAGGAGATTACAAAAATATAGGACACTTATATGTTTAAACGAAATACAAAGTGACAAATCCTATAAACAAACACAAAAGTTAAATCATTTGCGAAGAATTTTACGCGACCAACGAAAGAACAAACACAAAAGAACTAAAAAGTTGAAAATAAAAAATAATAGTTAAAAAAATAAAAATTATGAAATGAAAATAGAATGAACCCCGCCTGCTTCCAAGTTTTGTTTAATTTAAAATGTGCTTGTTTTTTGCTTTTCAGTTATTTCAGTCGGGTTTTTTAGTTTTTTAACTACTTTTTTGGTTCTATGACATGCCTATTTCCACACGATGCTTTCCTTTAAATAACACAAAGTCATGTGCCTGCCTGGTTTCGAACCCACGACTTACTGTTCGTAAGTCGGGGATACCACCACTGTCCACCACTGCTCTTACTTCTAGGTATGTACAATCAATTTGACAAGGCTTATTGCCAATTGTGTTTTCTGTGTTATTGTTTTTTTATCAAATTGTGTTGTCCTGTGTGAGACTAAAAAATACATTTTCTTTCTTTCTTTCTTTAATAAAGCTAAAATAAGTCAAAATACCTTTCGCACAAACCATGCCACGATAAACACAATCTGTACATGGTCCAATACGAAACAGTTGGAAGTAGGAACCGATCAGAGCTGCTATTAAAACCGATGGCATGACGTTGTAACTCTCCTAGAGAATAAAACGAGGACGGGAGATAGAGGGAACGATTTGTACAGCTTGTAATGTAACAATGTAACGTAACTTCAAAAGGGGTCCTTTGTGAGTGAAAGACGGGTTACATTGCTATAAATAAAATGCGTATTTTTAGCCGCTCAAACCTCCGCGACCCTTATTCGTGCCAGCCTGCGATGTTGAGCGAGTAGTTTTAAACCAGCCCCTAAATAGTTTTTCTCAGATCCAGCCTGTCCCTTTGCTGATCTCCCCAGTGACGCCCTAAGCCAAGGTCCGTACCCCACAGGGGATGCTCTTAGAGCCCTGTTACTTAGTCTAAGGTTTTACGCCCTGACTGAACGCCATACGTTCAAAGCATCCACATGGATTGTCTGGTTAAACAGAAGTAAGCCTCATAAGGTGACCTGCGAGATGCCAATAGACGTACAGAAAAGAAAAAAATACCCAAAACTTTACGTAACCATCTGCTTAAGAGTTCAAACCCAACTTCTAACCATATTGTGTATTATATATTGAAGTTTCATTGACTAAGTTCATAACTGCTCAAAAGCCTAAGTTCCGCCACAATACCTAAATTTCCATCTGCCACAACCCCTCTGCCCTTTATAATATGCTGAGGTTAAATTCTCCCATTTTACTTTATAATTTCCCCGACAATATTACTCAAACGGAAACATTATTCTTTCAAATTAAATACAGAACAAGAAACTCGTAACACTCCATAGGCCAGACTTAAGACTTCGACTTCTAAAGTCGGCGACTTTTGAAGTCTTGTCAAAATATTTCGTTGGGCACTACGAGCCGACAAAGTTGGCCAAAGTTTTATTGTCGTATTTATGACTGTTGTTCATTCATTGTTTAATGTCACTAAATCTACGAAACTAAGTTTGTTTCTCGTTTTATTTGACTTAGATATGCATGCCATATTTATGGCCTTATAGGAAAGATATAAAAGAATAAACAAACATTGTAAGATACAGCTATTTGGGAATTACTTCGTGACATAATAATAATATAATTTTTAATGTGTCGACCCAGAAATCGCAGCTTAGGGCTTGTCTAGGCGGCGAATAAGGGAATAAGGGCGAATTCGTCGCGATTCTCTCGTGCGAATCACGCGCGATCGTTGCGTCCAGAAAGAGCGTAGGTACAGTCAAACAAGCTAATAAGTATACAGGGTAGAGATCTTTATAATTCTAGTACACTGAAAATATTGATTGCAATTTTGTTTTCTAAAGCGTTTCGCACTAAACGACTGATGTCAAACGCTGTATCATTTCACATCAGTCTCTAAATGTATCTGTATAATCTTAAAAGTAAATGCAAATTAGCTGGCTGTATACTTATTAGCTTGTTCGACTGTACCAACGCGCGAGCATGTTTCGTCTATAAACAATTCCGTATCAAAATTTTGGCGCTCCATTTTCCCCGATACGTCCACTCGGCCAAAGTTCGCGCGTTTAACTGGACGCAACAAGGGGTCCCTAGTATTTCGACTCGCGCGTGATTCGCGCGAGTCGAGCTATACGCGGATCTGGCGTTGTGCACGCGATTTACGCGCGTATTTTGAATTCGCGCGATGCTTGTGGACGCGATGTACTTATTCGTGCCTAGTATCTGACACGTTTCGCGACGAATTCGCTTCTTCTGGACAAGGTCTTAATAAAATATGTCGTGTCAATTTGCACATGGCAGTTGCAAACGAATTTAAATGCTGGAATCTTCAACTCTGTTTACTATTGTTTTTTTGTAATTTGCTGTACTTATTAAAGATATTCTATCTATCTATCTATCTCTGTTTATTTTTAATATTAAATATCAGAAAATGAAGAACTTTTAGCAAACAAAATTATTGCATATACATATTATAACAGAACGCTAAAATATTCCTCAAACTAAAGCGAATGATGTGCTCTTCCAATCTATTTGCCAAACTACATATTTTACTACAGTACATTACTACATTTTGATGCAAGTGTAAAAAGTTTGGCATTGGACTCGACGCGGAATGTAGTCTGAAAAAAAATACTATAGCATTTAAAAAGGAATCTTAACTGTCCATGATTTAAAAAAATACAAGATTCGAAGAAAATATTATAAACTGTCAGAAAACTTATTTCAAAGCTGCCACTTGCTGATTCTAAGAATAAAATTAGAAGAAAGAAACAGCTTTCTGTGAAAAAGCGGTGCTCTTATCACAAACATGTTCTTAGAAGTTACAAGTATTTGTATATCAACTCTATTAAAGTGTGTAAAATAAAACTTAGGCAAGACAGCTTGAAATGTTTAATGCTTATGTTGTTAGCAAACTTTTATTGTCTTTAACATAAATGACAAGTCTTCAGAGACATCTCTGGAGATATAAGATAGTGAAATACTATTATAAAGTTAGTTATTTTATTCTAATGTCTAAGGACTACCTAAGTGTCTATTTATGATTATATAGGTCCTAATATAATACATTTAAATGGAATTGTTTATTATTATTATAAGTAAGCTAATTTTCAGTGGAAAATACTATGTATACATATTGAGCTATGCTGAAACCATAGATAACAGAAACAACAGGCTGAAACCTATAAGGTTAAATGATCTAGAGTATTGACGAAATAATGACAAATTCAATATAGCGGTTTAGCTAGTTTAGTTTCTAGTTTAGATCGGTATTTTAATTTCATTTTTCAACACACTTGCTCATAAAGTGGCTATAATTTCAACGCAATTAGGCACATAATGACACCTATAATCAAACTGTGACTTTTTCATTGCTATTATTCACTAGTGAGTTATAAGGTTTTTTTTAAATTTTATTGGTTGAGTTGCTACGTTCATAAAAAAGTTTCGATGCAAAAAAGATCGTGTTCAATAGTAAAAATAAATTAATGTACTTAGTGCTTGCTCATTTCATGCAAATTTAAATTTAAATAGATAATTTCAACTTGTAAGTTTTTATTAAATGAAACTTACACTCAAATAATATAACTTTTATTTTCTCTATACTAAAGAAAACTTTTTACTCATTTTATACGTGGATAAAACTCTATCGCGCTCATTTATTTAGTCTATGGCCGGTTGCCATAGTTACAGTATGACCATTTTAAGTGTGAATTTCATGGTGGCGCCACTGGTAAAGAAAAAATGCATCGCTACGTCAAATGTAGTACATTTATTTTAATTCCGTGTTTTCCCGCATGCACAGATAAGTTGGTCGAACTGTAGATGCGCGCGCATAGGAAAACCGATTATTTTTTCCCGCTATTGTGAAAAAAAACAGAACTCGTTTTAACTGTTGAAGATGACTTTTTAGTATTATTTTCTTCACAAGTGTGTTAAAAAACGTCGTATAATACACGTGTGTATTGATGATTACCGTCCTCGGCTTTCTTAAGACCCACACCTGACGGCTCGTGTCTCAATGGCGCCTCAGCGGTAATCACCAACGTTACACACTTGTACCATAATGTACTATAGTTAAATACAGTGATATCTACATCATGAAACTTCTCCATTGTAAATCAATACACAATTTCATTCAGCATTTTGCTGCCGTAGTCCAATTTTAAAGAAGAAATTAAAAGTGTGTTTAAAAGTATTTGCTGAAATAAATTGACATCACTCGAAACTAAAGTGTGTTTTTTTATTTTATTTAACTACAATTTTATTTCTTTCCACACTCTGAAATTACACTTTCTAATTTATTTCAACACAAATGAAGCAACACAACACAAACTCTAATTCCCAACCACAAAGTGCGTATGATTGTCATATAATGCCAGTCAAGTGTGAGCCCTACACACAATGTGGCGAAACTTTAGTAAAAGGGCCCGACTTACTCTTTCATGGTTTAACTTCGTAACTCCGTATAAACAGCCGTTCAGCGAAGTATAATGAAGCAGGGTAAACTCTGCTTCGGTTAGTTAAACTAACAAATTAATATTTTACGTAAAAAGTTATTAGGTAGGAAAGGTTCTACTACTACGTACGGTATAATAAGGCGTTAAGGGGATTTCATACCATTCTTTATTAGGTAAGCAAAGACTGTCCCGTATGTCTCGTGGTTGCAATCGCGCTAATTCTGGGTCGGACAAAAGTGCAACTGGATTTTTCCATTAGAAATTTGTCAGTAGTAGCCCAGAGTTTGGAAGTTGGCGGTATGACACCCGTATGCCTAGGAAAGCACGTTAAGCCGTTGGTCCTGCACCTGATCTCTCCGGTCGTGTTGGACAGCTGTCCCATCGTACTAGGTAGAGGAAACTATGAATCGCACATACCAGGAAAATATGACTGATGAAAAGAGAGCAGACCTTTGTTCGACAGTAGTTGAATATGGTTATCATTGACCATCATTTCTCATCATGATGAGAAAAAGGTAACTTCTGTACCATTATGGCTTCCTAGTACCTTTCCCTTCTCTATAAATTATAATTAGTGAAACAATAAACATAGATAAACAGTTTCAGATAACGCGAGATCAAATTCGATCGGAAGCATTATTATCATGTCCGTCGTGGTTTCAGTACTGTTAACTAGTCGTACACTAATTAACTAATTGTAGCTGTACCTACTGATTGGAGATCAGAGCGTGTCTGTATTCAGGTAGGTATATAAATTAATATCATATATATAGTACCTACTACTTGTCGTAAATAGTACAGGAATGTGAACTCATTGGAAAGGTCAATTGACTTTATTGGTTACTGACAATGACCTATTTTTGATATGATAGGCTTAAGAAAAGATGGATGGATTTTGTGAGGAAGGATCAGGAGTAGGTACTCGTAAATGATGCCATGACGTCTGACAGGGGAGAATGGAACTGCAGGTTGTTCGCAAGAGATACCGCGGCCTCGACATAAAGGGCTAAGAAGGAACATGGGTGGTTTTTTGTCAGTAGAAAACTGATGCTCCCCTACCGCTCTGTCTAGAGCGAGACGAGTCATTTGATGATTTCACACACCCAAAAAAAAAAGAGGAGAATGGAAGAAGACCACGTGTTGTGCCGACCCCAAATGAAACCAATAAAACCTACAACTAAGGAAAGCAACCACTCGGGTCGATATCGACGGGGAAGTGCCAACAACTCCTAACTTACAAAAACCAAATTTTACAGGAGGCGAAAAAAAACGTTTTCACTCCTCTTGCTCAAAAAGAACGTCATAATAGCATACCAGAGCGGGCGTAAAATTCATGACCGACCCATAGTCACACTAAACTACCACACCAGTGTGACTATGGTTAATTATATTTATCCGTAGTCACACTGGTGTGACTATGGCTGATCCGAGTCACACTAGTATGACTATGGATAATTTAACCTGATCCGTAGTCACACTGGTGTGACTACGGATCACCATAGTCACACTGGTGTGGTAGTTTAGTGTGACTATGGGTCGGTCACTGTAAAATTGCATATATTACCCTAGGGCTAAAAGTAAATCTCGTTCTACGACTACTTGTTCACCCAGCTGGTGCGTGATTAAGTTTCAAGTCAAAAAAATGTTTTATTTAAAAAAATGGAACTAAACGCGCTGAATGCCGAACTCTTTGGTAGAATGTGTGCGTTGCATTGCAGCTACAGAAGAAATAAAATAAAAAAAGGCATTGGCGCGAAATTTTTGGAATTGTATTTTATTAAATTTAATTTAATTTTTAATAAAATAAACTCATTTGAACATGGTTATTTTATTTTCTCGCAATCGTAGTGAAAAAAGTACAGTGTAACACACGGCGCTAAAATCCCATTATAACTCGGTTCCTATTTACTACCTCGTATATAATGGGTCATTTTAGGCACTTGTATTACACAATGTACTATTTTATTACATTTTACACCTTAACATAGGAGATGTTTCTTCGGTGCCTAACTACGTCAATTTTGCGAATTTCAGCTTAATTCATATAACAGTAGACGCGCAATTTCATTCTCTATCAAACTGCATTCATAAGTCGTTTTCGTAAAAAATGTAAGTTAGGAGTTGTTGGCACTTCCCCGTCGATATTCAGGTTACGCCGCGCTTGTCTAGGTTGGTCTGTGGATGGGTGACCACCTATTACATACCGAGTTACCTTCGTGCCTCATGGTCCTGGCTGTCAATTGTAGGTCCTTGACAGTTGTTATAGGCAGTCATTGGAACGAAAGTCTGACAACCAGTCTTACCAAAGGGTGCCGTATTTTCCAGTACCTACCAGCTGGATTGTGGAGGTGTGAATAGTGGCAGACTGTCAATGAACCGGGAACCTATCCTGGTATCTAAAGTAAACCCAGACATTGCCAGTCATGCTTACGAGAAATATATCTTTGTTTGTAAATAGCTTTATTTATAGCAATAACAATGACAATGCAATATCGATCGTCTTGACAAATAGTTATCTTATCAGAAAACTTGTTTACACATAGACTATTAATATCGTATTTACGTACAATGCCCTTAAAATCTTTCCATTTCATATAAACAAAGCTTCTATAACCGAAAATGGAATATCAGCTCTATCTACCGAAGTATAAAGTTTACTTATACTGCTTGCTGATTCGTGTTTTGATTGTCCACGCTCCAATTTGTCAATTTAAGAAATCGGGGATGAAGTTCAAGCGGTTATGGGTAATTAGGGTTCCGTACCTCAAAAGGAAAAAACGGAACCCTTATAGGATCACTTTGTTGTCCGTCTGTCTGTCTGTCTGTCTGTCAAGACCTTTTTTCTCAGGAACGCGTGGAGGTATCAAGCTGAAATTCATATCAAATACTCAAGTCTATGGTCTCTTGGAGCTGTGAAAAAATCAAACTTCTAAGTCAACGCGATCAAAAGATACTCCCGTTTATGCCGCAAATTTTCGACACTCGCAAGGGAATCAAAACCTACAGGGTACTTCCCGTGAACTCAGAATCTTGAAATTTGGTACGAAGCAACGTCTTATAGCATAGATAAAGGAATAATTACGAAAACCATAAATTTTTAGTTACATCAAGATACTCCCGTTTATGCCGCAAATTTTCGACACTCGCAAGGGAATCAAAACCTACAGGGTACTTCCCGTGAACTCAGAATCTTGAAATTTGGTACGAAGCAACGTCTTATAGCATAGATAAAGGAATAATTACGAAAACCATAAATTTTTAGTTACATCACATAATATTTTTTTTTTACGGAACCCTCGGTGCGCGAGTCCGACTCGCACTTGGCCGGTTTTTTTTTTTTTTCACCGGGAAAATCTTTCAAAAGGCAACCAGTTTTTGGGATCAGATCAGTTTGAGATTTCTAACTCACTCACACAGTCACACCTCTTGCTATGTGTGGACACTATCTACACATGGGAAGAGGCCATACTCGATTAGTTCGAGTAAGACCGGGGAATGAGTGATTTCAACCTCATTAAAACCACCCCGCCGCGGCGGACCCAATCCACACATGTCATGGGAGGAGGCATCGTATTGTTTAAAAAGACCTGTCCGGAGCCCACGATAAGATTGTAGAGAGGTCAGGGGCCTTATTTTTGAATCAATAGAATTCCAAATCGTGTACGAAATCGCAGAATTCATCACATCATTTCCGTCATTTCTACTGGTAGAATATCGGAAACGAGTGGGTCGGACCACTCGTTGCAAAATTCACGGGTATGAATATTCAAAAACAAAAATAGCGATTTCGTACGGATTCGCATACGAATTCTGCGATTTCGTACACGATTTGGATTCTATTGATTCAAAAATACGGTCCCTGACCTGAGCCTCGCTATGCAAGTGCTTTTTGAGGTCGTCCTCGAAACTAAAGTAACCATTATAATTAACTTATTATGGTGTTGCAACAGCTGGGACGCAGGCCTCTGTGTGCTCTGTGTTAGTTTGCACCACAATCTAGACACAGTAAAGTGCGTTTTTAGTCTTAAAAGAATACATAAGCTACCTATACAATGTAGATAGTATATTAGTTATACATATCACAGTAACACACGCAAGCTATCAAGGAGCTCTATTTCCTCAATACTTAACTCCGTATGCCCCTGCGCAGCGTACACAATCACAGTCGTCTCCAGACGCGCGCCGCATATCAACATGATTCTCGAAATATTATTATTTCTTGTAACTACCCTCGTAGGGTACTTTATCTACAGCTATAAACGTAAAAATGACTTCTTCAAACAAAGAGGTGTGAAACATTTACCTGGCGTACCGTTTTTCGGAAATATGTACGATACAACTTTCTTGAAAAAACATTTTCTGGATGAAATTCAAGTTATACATGATGCGTTTCCGGATGAAAAGTGAGTAATATTATCTTGTTTAATTAAAAATAGAAATAAGATATAAGATGTGCCTAGGTACCTACATAATGGGGTTTCATCGGGATAAAATATAAACTTTAATCCCCAATCAAACTAAAACTCAAATCGTCCTCATCGTTACACAGAACGATAACAAAAAAAAATGAGTCCACTCAGTTTTAGTTTTTTCTGTTTTTTTTTAATTTAAGATTTATTGTAATTTTATAATTTTCCGTTCGGTAAAATTGTATTTGGTAACAATAAAATATACTCGTTTATAAATTAAAATAATCTAAACTAACTTGAAAGTAAACTGTTCCATCGTCGACCTCATCTCTACCCTTAGGGCAAGATTGAGGTCAAGAGTGAATGTCATCAAACCTCCTCCTCCAAAAGACTGGCAGCATTCACGTTGTGTGTCAACGCTAAACCTCTGGCCAAGTTAAAAGCCAGCCCTTGGGTCACGGGAAGTGTCAACTAAGCGCTTTGAAATATCCTTGAAAAGTTTATGAGTACTCGGACCCCATGGTCCTACAGTTTCAACCCCAAACGGGGTTTTAAATTACTGATTCTTACTTCTAATTTCCGTTTCTATCAAGTTATCAACGACCAAGAATAATAATGATGCGGCCGTTCTACACATTTTAATCGGAAAAGTGTTGTTTGTTTTTTGTTACAAGCACGATTTCGTTTATTTCGTAGATTGTGTTTTGTTGATTCTCCAGTACTGGGAGATAACTGATGTGATATGGAGTAACTAAAAGGATTCGGATTAGCTAAAATAAAAGCCCTCATTATTGTTAACAACATTTAATTTTGAGTCATAAGATATTTAACCTCTTTTCTGCCATGCGTCCCTGGTATCCACGTTAAATAATGATTACTTATTTCCAGATACGTGGGTTTCATGGAATTCACAATGCCAGTACTCCTCATCCGGGACCCTGACCTGATCAAGAACATCACAGTTAAAGACTTCGATCACTTCACTGATCACCGAGAGTTCTTTACTGAAGATTCCGATCCTCTGTTTGCTGGCAGTCTGTTGCTGATGAAAGGTTAGCTAAAGCTTCAGCGCTCAAAACATTTTAGCGTCAAACTGTCAACCGTTTTTAAACGCCGTTGGACTGGTCGAATTCTCACTTCAGATTCAAAACATGAATAAAATTATCTCAATATTTTATCAAGCTTAGTCCAGCTATTATTTCTGTCAATAGTTTCTAGAGGTTAAGATGTCCAGCTTCGGCCAGTGATAGTTTCGGATAGTGATAGAGATGGGAACAGTGCCCCAGATTATGTAAGTGGCCAACGGTCAGCTCAAATGCTTCAATTACATATTACCAAATCACTCGTGGTTTAGACCCATTTGGTGTGCATGCACTGTCAGGGTGATCTTGTTATTGTAGCTCCCCTTCCAATTGATCATCATACCTAGTCTCAAACTACGTCAATGTCAGATGGTCGCAAATTGCGGTGTTATGAACTGTCCCCTGATACCGGAAGTCACAATCTTGACCTATCAAACCCGTTAGTGACGGTTCTCTCATTTAATGGTTCCAATTTGTAACGCTTCCGGAGTAGAAGCATCCCGAAAGTATCCAATTGTTTCTTTATGGAAGTGAATGGGTATTCTAGGGGCCCGGTAAGTTGAAATTATTCATAATGTGAGATTGGTAGGCAGTAGTCAGTAGGTAATAGAAATGGTTACCTAGCTGCTTGCTAACGGTCGGCCAGTGTCGTTTTCCCATTAGAAACTGGCGTTATGGTGACCGTAAAAAGCTCGTTGGTCTTGCACCAGAGTTTTTGTTATTATTGTATATTCTAGCCCTCAGGCTCGGTGGAGTAATGATCTTCGCAGAGTGGCTGGTAACAACTGGATGAGAGTTGCCGAAAATCGAGTTGAGTGGCGCAAGAAAAGAGGCCTATATCCAGCAGTGGATTGCAATAGGCTGATGGTGATGATGATGTATATTTTCAGGTGACAGATGGCGGGAGATGAGGACCACCTTGAGTCCAGCATTCACTAGTTCCAAAATGAAGTTAATACTTCCGTTAATTGTGGAAAACGCCGATAATATCATCGAGTATCTTCATGGTATGTACTAAAAGCACCTCTTATAAATAATAGTTGCATTTGTATGCATTTTGGCACACAGTTACGTAGTACAATTTTACATCAGTAAAGGACTAGGAAGTAAGGGTTACTATGTGGAGCAACGTTTGGAAGGCAACAAAGGTTAAAACAATATTAAAGAAATATCCGCAAAATGACTTTATATTATCAAGTGGCAAATTGTTGCTTCCCAAAGTAACTTCAGCGTGGATACACGTTTAGTTTTTGAACATTAAAAATGTAAATGTTAATAACCCAATATATTTCCAGCCCATCAAACGGAGAACATAGAAGTCGACGACCTGATGCGTCGGTACACCAATGACGTCATAGCGTCAGCTGGCTTTGGGCTCAAGGTCAACTCTTTAGAGAATCGCAACAATGAGTTCTATGAAATTGGCAGCAAGGTGTTCGATTTCACCGTTAAACAGAGAGTTTTGATGGTGGTAACTACTATTTTTCCTGAACTTGCTAAGGTAAGAATCGTAATATAACGAAGTATTGTAGCTTCTTCTCCACAGAACTAGTGCCAAAGTGTGCGCATTTTGAAGGTCCGACGTGTGGAATTTTTGACGTTTAAAAAAGTGCTGATTATCAGCCTAGTTTAAATAAATAACGTTTGAAATTGTAAACTAATTTAGTTTTTATTTTTGTCATACAGAAACTAGGCATACGTTTGTTCCCTGAGAATACGTACAATTTCTTCAGAAATCTTGTGGCTTCCACTATAGAGTATAGGAAGAAAAACCACGTAGAGCGACCCGATATGATTCAACTGCTCATGGAGGCAAAGGGAGGTAAGCGTCTGCATGAGACTTTGTTCAACACAACTTGTATTTATAGTCTTCGTTTGGGTTATACCTACTGCATTTTTGGGCATGAGGTTCCACTTAAACAAAAGTCATTCGATACGGCTTAAGGTCTATAACATTTTCCACAAGATTTCAAACAAAACTATCCGGACCGAAACCTTATAAGTATGGAGTTCCACCCACTGCTACTTCAACACTGCGAGTTCAGTTCCGGATCATTATCATCATCCATCCCATCGCGGCTTAACAGAGGCGGGTCTTAGCCACTACGCTAGAGTATTATTTTTGCATAGTAACCTATACTTCTGATGTGTTCTCTCCTGATATTTCTTTTTGCACACCTCCTTCTTTCCTTCTCTGTCATGTGTTCGATTCGATTCGATATTCTTTCCTAATTAATTTCGTTGCGGGATGCAAGACAGTACAATTGTTTCCTTGGAACTTTCTTGACCTGACTTTCAGGAGTTGCAATGGTATGGGAATAGCATTACGGGCTTGTCTCAAGTAGTTCTTCTTGTACAGATAATGTTTAATGTGCTGATTACACTTTGCAGAATGGTCTCCAGACGAGTTAACTAGCCAGGTGTTTATTTTCTTCGCTGCTGGCTTCGAGTCTACAGCATCCGTCCTGGTAATGACCTTCCACGAGCTTGCCCTAAACCCCGAAGTCCAAGAGAAGTTGTACCAGGAGTGCAGACAGTTAAAAGAGGGGAAAGGACTAACCTTCGATAGTATCAGCGAACTCAAATATTTGGACTGTGTGTTAAACGGTTGGTATATTTTTCTGCCTACTCTAACTAATCTTACAAATAACTATTGCAAAAGCTCAACATCAGTTTGAAAAATACCAGTTTAATGTGAGTTTCAAAATCTGCTGGCAGGTACTCTGTAAAGTCTCGGCAAGATTTTGACGCAATGAAAATATATGACCGCGCGTATAGAAAAACCAATTTAGTTACGCTTGTGAAAAAACTTAAAATACCTACTTAGGCTCAATTATTATAAGTATCTCTTGTTTGTGAATTGTGTTTTTTTTTTGAAGTGAAAACTTCTTTAGCGGCGTTGAGCACTTTGGGAAATTGTTCTGTGATGGGTATAAAATCTTAAACTCGCGTCAGGAAAAGTGACCACGTGACCCTGATCGAAAATTCGTCAGGACACGTGACCACGTGACCCTGATCGAAAAAGCGTAAGACGGATGGAGAGTAGACAGCTCCCCTCCCATCCCCTCTCTACGGCGCGGCGAAAATGTATGCCTGGGCCTACTGTTTCGTTTAGGCAGCGCAGGGCGCTTAATAATAATAATAATAATAATTATTATTAATAATAATATAATAATAATAATAATAAAATTATTAATAATAATAATATAATTAATAATAATAATAAAATTATTAATAATAATAATATAATTAATAATAATAATAATAATTAATAATAATTAATAATAATAATTAATAATAATAATAATTAATAATAATAATAATAATGATGACAGCTGTCAAAATTGAAACAGCTATATCTCGGAAACTATCGACCTTAGACTAGTTGTGTGTAGGGACAATTGATAGGTCTCAATGAGATCTACAATTCGGATGACAGCTGTCAAAATTGAAACGGCTATATCTCGGAAACTATCGACCTTAGACTAGTTGTGTGTAGGGACAAGTGATAGGTCTCAATGAGATCTACATTTCAGATGACAGCTGTCAAAATTGAAACGGCTATATCTCGGAAACTATCGACCTTAGACTAGTTGTGTGTAGGGACAAGTGATAGGTCTCAATGAGATCTACATTTCGGATGACAGCTGTCAAAATTGAAACAGCTATATCTCGGAAACTATCGACCTTAGACTAGTTGTGTGTAGGGACAAGTGATAGGTCTCAATGAGATCTACATTTCGGATGACAGCTGTCAAAATTGAAACGGCTATATCTCGGAAACTATCGACCTAAGACTAGTTGTGTGTAGGGACAAGTGATAGGTCTCAATGAGATCTACATTTCGGATGACAGCTGTCAAAATTGAAACGGCTATATCTCGGAAACTATCGACCTTAGACTAGTTGTGTGTAGGGACAAGTGATAGGTCTCAATGAGATCTACATTTCAGATGACAGCTGTCAAAATTGAAACGGCTATATCTCGGAAACTATCGACCTTAGACTAGTTGTGTGTAGGGACAAGTGATAGGTCTCAATGAGATCTACATTTCGGATGACAGCTGTCAAAATTGAAACAGCTATATCTCGGAAACTATCGACCTTAGACTAGTTGTGTGTAGGGACAAGTGATAGATCTCAATGAGATCTACATTTCGGATGACAGCTGTCAAAATTGAAACGGCTATATCTCGGAAACTATCGATCTTAGACTAGTCGTGTGGGAGTTGGACATTTTGACCCTGAACGTTAACGATGTCGACTGTACAGTCAATAAAATACAAAAATAATTTATTTTGAACTAGACTGTACAATGTTTTTATGATGCTTAATCGGAGGCATGGGAAAAAATATTCCCGCTCCTCCTACCAATCGGAGTTCCGATCGGAGGACAGGGAAAGACAAAATAAATGGGTTAGCATAGTTATGGCGGAATAATTGAATTTTTAAATAATGAATTTGGTTTAACTATGTCGAATGATCGCAATCTTAGCACAACGAAATACAAAAAAAGTAGTTAAAAAACTAAAAAACCCGACTGAAAAAACTGAAAAGCAAAAAACAAGCACATTTTAAATTAAACAAAACTTGGAAGCAGGCGGGGTCCATTCTATTTTCATTTTTTCTTTTCATAATTTAGTATTCAAATGAACCCCGCCTGCTTCCAAGTTTTGTTTAATTTAAAATGTGCTTGTTTTTTGCTTTTCAGTTTTTTCAGTCGGGTTTTTTAGTTTTTTAACTACTTTTTTTATTTCCAGCTTTTTAGTTCTTTTGTGTTTGTTCTTTCGTTGGTCGCGTAAAATTCTTCGCAGATGATTTAACTTTTGTGCTTGTTTATAGGATTTTCCACTTTGAATTTCTTTTAAACATATAAGTGTTGTATATTTTTGTAATCTCCTTTTAAAACCCTTTACTTTGATACCCTACTCGATGGTATTGGAAAAAATATTTTTTTTGAACTCCGCGATTTGGCCCCCAAAATCAGCAATTTTGCTTTGTTTTTTAATTTTAATGTAGCCTATAACACTCGCGCCATCAAGACGAATCTAATGACGTATATTTCATTCAAATCGGTTCATCCGTTTATGAGTTATGAGGGAACAAAGAAACAGACATACATACATACATACATACATACACGTCAAACACATAACCCTCCTTTTGGGCTTCGCCGCAGTCGGGTAAAAACTACTATTGATGCGGTCTTTATTAGACATTTAAATAGGTTCGAATCAAAACTGTTCGTTTCTTACTTCAGCTACCATAAACCTATCGTATCAGTTTTAGAGATTGGCGATGATAGTTCTGGTAATGATGATGGTGAAAAAGTCGTTGAAATTATGGATGAAAGTTGATTTTTCGGAGAGATAAACTTTTTAATGTAAAATAATTGTAATAGTTTTAAAGTGTTAAATTTTTAATGTAATATAAATTGTCATGTTTGTGTACGATAGCGCAATAAATCAATATTGTATTCTACCACATAAATGATAGTACTTTTATACTGTTAAAGCAATTGGTGCAAAATTATTCCCTAACCATTCCAAAATATCAAACATGCTCAACGTTAATAATCAAGTTTTCACTTCTGCCGGCACTCCCGGAGTGCAACCCGTCTTTTTTTATTATTATTAAGTACTAACATAGGCTAAGTTTATTGTTACTAACACAGTGGACCTCTGTTTAATAAATAAATTATTATTATTATTATATTGTTCAGGATATTTAGAAATATCTTTCTTACTTTTAGAAACTCTAAGGCTGTGGAGTCCAGCTATTTTTATGGACCGGACATGTGTGAAGACTTATGAGCTACCTCCACCAAGAGAAGGTGGACAGCCTTTCACTGTAAGTTATTTAATTTTGGCAGAATAAATAATTTGCATTCTATATCACATCCAATAGAAAGTCTACCTAAATCCATATAATAAAGTAAGTGTCATTGAAATCCTAGCTTAAATAAGATGTTCCATTCTGTTCATAGTTAAACCCCGGTGATGTCGTCTATAACATGGTGAACTGCCTACACATGGATCCCAATCACTTCCCTGACCCACATAAGTACGATCCTGAGAGGTTTTCTGAAGAGAACAAACATGATATTAAACCTTGCACTTTCTCGCCCTTTGGAGGGGGCCCGAGAATTTGCATCGGTAAGTGATCCCTGGAACAACAATTTCATTAGCCATCATCGCTGTTCCAACCCCCTAGCCAAGAAGCTAGAGTTCATGTGGAAAAAGACCCAACCAGCTCTCATTCGATTCATCCATAATTTGACTCGTTTTCTAAAGTTCTACACATTCATTCAATAGGATTGCCAGACTAGGATTTTGACAAATTAATGTTCAGTACATTTATGAAAATCCTAGCCTGTCAGTAACTCAAAGTCCGGTGTCCGCAGCCAGTCTAGAGACCGGTCCTGTCAGTTTGACTAAACATTCCATTCCACCACGCGTCACGTATCACTACCACGAATTTCAACACTAAACGAAATCTACCAGGCATGCATAATGTAACAAGCGGTTTGTTTCACAGGAATGAGGTTCGCGATATTGGAGCTGAAAGTGCTGATTTACCAAGTAATGGTGAATTTCACCATTGTTAAGACTGAGAAGACTATGCACCCCATTAAGTTGAAGCCGCATAACTTTAACATCAGGGCTTTGGATGGAACTTGGGTTAAATTCCAGAGGAGAGAATAAATTTTAGGAATGTGATTTTCAAAATTCATATTAAGTATCTATATTATGATCTATGTCATTTACTTGACCATTCCTTAAAATGAAGCATAATACGTGTCTATTGAGTTATAATTAATTTGTCAGTTAAAAGTTCGTTAACCTTGCAGGGCCAGTGCCTACTTGTCGTTTTATATAAATGTTTATTATTTAAAATATGTTGTATTTTTAATCTTTTAAGTATTGCTTTTTCGTTCTTGAAATTCAAAACTACGTATGTGCAAAATTCTGATGGCTACTGAAAATTGCAATTTAAACCTACCTAAGTAGATATTTAGTTATATTTTAACGTACCTATATCTGCAGTGCATTCACCATTTACAACTGGTACATTTTAATTAGTATCTGCAAGTAACATAATAATTTCATATACTTATTTCTTAATAACCTCAACGTTCGTAACATCACAAAAATGTTAACAGAAATTTACAAGAAAATAATATCCATTTTTTAATTAAGTGACTTAATTACGTACGAGGCGAACCAAAACCCTCATGGAGAGGGTTGAATTTTTTACTAAGTTTCCACTTTATAATAATGTAGGATGCTGAATAAATAAAAAGTTTCAGTATATAGTTGCGACCATTGGGAGTTTCTGGGAAGCAAGTCACTCGTTGAGTTGGTTTTTGAACATAATTTTTATTTATTAACTTTTAGTTTGACGCTAAGTAGATTTATATTACTGTGGTATGGTCCCGAGGAGCTTAAGTGCGCTAGCTGATAAACTGGCTTTGAATAAAATATGTGACATAAGCTTCGTGTTCTTTCTAGTTTTTTTTTTCTTGGCTAGGGTTGTTATTTGCCTGGATATTAATTATGCTAGTTCAAATTTTTTTTTTTTCCTTATCCTAGTGTACATCAAAATGATGGACCCTAATCTTATTACAATCTAGCCTTGTATATAGACTAATAAGTAATTTAATAGGGTAGTCGACCGACTAAAAAAAATATGATTCTGTTTAGTCCGTCAGTCAGATTATTGAAAAATATTGGATACGTGTTTTTTGTTTTATCAAATTAATAAAAATTGACGAAAATAAAGCTTGTCAAAGACCATGGAGAGGGGGCGTTTGACGTCATAGTTAGGTAAAATTGGACCAAGCTGTGACGTTTCACGACTTTTCGAAGCACTGTATTGTCTTCATTTTTTGTTTACGTGAAAAAAGAAAAAATACGTGTTCAATATTTTTTGGAAATCTATCTGACGGACTAATTAGTTTTTTTTTGTCGACTACCCTATTCTAACTTAAACTGTTAAAAATATTGTCTTTACGTACTAAGAATGTGTCCATTGGCACTTTTCTTATTGTCTCTATTAAGGCGAATACACTTTTTCTTGTGTTTTTTTGGTAACACTTGTGCTACATTACACTATTCACTTACACTAGCACTAAACACTAACTCGAACGGTTTCGTTCTTTTTAGTCTTCTCACTATGTTTGTGTGATCGAGGAGCTGGATCGCCTCAACGTTCACATGCTTATGAAGTCTCTTGTCGTGAGCTTCTGCAGATTTTTGAATCACTTTATCAATGAACTCAATGTTTAGGTCCCGATGGAGGTCATCATTTCGTACGTACCAGGGTGCATTTACAATTTCCCGTAGTACTTTGTTCTGGAATCGTTGAATGATTAATGCATTTGTCTGTTTGGTGCAGCCCCACAGCTGAATACCATAAGTCCAAACTGGCATCAGGACTTGTCTGTATAGTAACAGTTTGTTCTGTACGGACAACACGGAGTTTCTTTTCTTCCAAGCAGCCAATACATTTTTTTGAACCGTAGCTCGAGTTCATCTTTTTTCTTCTTCACGTGAGTTTTCCAGCGTAGCTTTGCATCAAGGGTCATACCGAGATACTTGGCTGTATTCTCATAAGGTATTTGGTTGTTATTAATATAAACTGGAAAATGCTGTGGCTTTTTGTTGGTAAAGTCTATATGTACAGATTTGGATTCATTTAATTTAATCCTCCATTTTTTGGTCCAGTTATAAACTTGATTAACAGCCTTTTGAACCTTTTCTACTGCTTCTTCGTGGCTGTTTCCAACAGCTATTATGGCTGTATCATCAGCAAAGGTCCCAATGGTATTGTTTTCGGATTCAGGTATATCACAAGTGTATAGCAGGTACAGGACCGGACCTAACACACTTCCTTGCGGTACGCCAGCTTTTATTGGTTTAAGTTCAGAATAATAATCTTCTTGCCTTATTCTAAAGACTCTGTTTAAAATGTAATTTTCCAAGATATCTGCAAACGGTTTCGGAAGCAGGCTCTTCAGTTTATGAATAAGGCCTTCATGCCAAACTTTGTCAAATGCTTGGGCTACGTCTAGAAAAACGGTAGAACAAACTTGCTTGTTTTCCAAAGCGTTTTCTATTACGTTTGTGATTCTGTGCACTTGATCGATCGTTGAGTGTTTTTCTCGAAAACCAAACTGGTGCTCAGGTATAATGTTCCTGTTATCAATTATTGGTTTAAGGCGTTTGAGTAGTAGCTTTTCAAACAGCTTTGACATTATTGGTAGCAGGGAAATCGGTCTGTATGATGTTGTTTCGTGAGCCGGTTTCCCAGGCTTTGCTATCATTATTACTTCAGCAACTTTCCATAAGTCTGGTACATATTTAAGCCTCAATGCGGCATTAATAAGGGTTGTTAACTTAACAAGACCCTTTCTTGGTAAGTTATGAAGAATTTCCCCTGTTATTAAATCGTAACCCGGTGCTTTTCTTGGGCTTATTTTTTGCTTTATTTCTCGAGCAACTTCTCTCGGTGTTACTAGTTTTATGGAATCTGTAATATAATCTGGCATCACCATATTATTAACCATAGTGTGGTCTTCAATGGTTTCCCCCTCGTTTGGTTGAAAGATGTTTTCTAGGTGCTCTGCAAACCTCACAGCTTTTTGCTCATTAGTACGTGCCCATTGCCCGTTTTCACACTTGATGGGAGGGATTTGAGCTATCGGCCTCTTTAGATGCTTGGTAGCCTTCCAAAGGGAGTAATTTGTCCTTTGGTCGTTACTAAGTTTCTGAAGGTAGGTTTTGGTTGAGTTGTCTTTGTAGTCCTGGATTAGTCTTCTTACTTTTTTAGTAAGTTCGTTTAGTTTTCTTTTATCATCAGGACACCTAGTTTGATGCCACATTTTTCTCTGCTTTCTTTTTTCCATAATGAGCTGCTTGATTCTGAAGGGGAACATGTTCCCCTTGGTTTTTTTGCTGAAGTCCGGTGTATTTTCCCACGCTACTTGTTGAATGTGATTAATAAACTTCTCAACTTCGATGTTTAGATGTTCTGGAGTTTTTAATGGAACTTTAAGGTCTATTTGGTCATTCAATCTGGCCTTAAAGCTTTCCCAGTCCGTAAACTATTATTAACAAGAGTGAGCCTGTTTTCTTTATATAAACAACTGTCACTAATTTCTAGATAGATTGCAGAGTGATCTGAGTTCAAATCATAGCTTTGCTCCGTTTTTATATAACTATTTGATAGGTTACGAAAAAATCTATTAAGTCTGGGATCTTATTTGGATCTGTTGGCCAGTAAGTGGGCTTTCCAGTAGATATAACGTCACATTTTAGTTCTTTTATGGCACTCAGTAGTTCTTTGCCTTTAGTAGTTGTTAGTCTGGAACCCCAATACGTATTTTTGGCATTGAAGTCACCTCCTAAGATAAATCTATTACCAAGGCGGGCTAGAAAAGACGTATAGTGATCTTTTTTTATCGTGTACCGTGGTGGACAGTAGATGGCACACACGGTTAAGGGGTATTTTTTGGTTTGTAGACAAATTGCCACAGCTTGGATGTCTTTCTCTTCGTATTTAAACATTTCATAGTGTTGCAAATTATCTTTAACAATAACGGCACTTCCGCCTCTTGCAGTATTGTCTGGGTGTAGCGCATGGAATACTTGGTATCCTTTGAATTTAATATGACATTGCCTTGTGAAGTGAGTTTCTGATACAAGGCAAACATCATTTTTTTCAATTTCTAATACGACTTGCAACTCATTCTGATGTTTTTGTAACCCATTTGAGTTCCACGCCATACATTTAAGTACAGTATTCATTTTTTGGCTCTAAAGGTAGCATTTATGTTGCTATTTTTAATCTCTCGTCGAATGATGACATTAACTTTAAGATTTCATCCAACTTTTTGTTGCTGTTCATATCAGCCAAGGGTGCTTTCACTATGCCAGTTGAAGTTGCTTGAGCGTAAGAAATATCCTTACTTGTTGTTTGCATCGCGCTTTGGCGTGCTTTGGACTTGCTAGCGTCATCTCTTGGAGCAGGTGCACTTTGTTGAGGATTCATATTTCCTCCTTTCGTTTTTTTTAGTCTTAGCTGCTGTATTTCTTTGGCTACAATACATCCTCTGTAGTTAGCCGGATGAGGGGCTCCGCAGTGGACGCACTTTGGCTTCTCTTCTTTCGGTTTTCTGCAATCCTTGGTGAGGTGTTTACCTGTGCATTTTACGCACCTCGGTTCTTTAGACTAGAGCAGTACTTTTGAGTATGGCCGTACGCCTGGCATCTTTTGCATTGTGGTACCAGTTTTGTTGATTTTACCGGTTGTATCTCCACATTACATCCTAAGATATTTTTAATATTGAAAATTTTGTTGGTATCCTCATCATTTGAGAATGACAACATGAACATATTGAGTGGCTCTTTAGTTTTCCAGCTCAATTTGTTGACTGCTTCTAAAATTTTGTAGCCTTTGCTGCGTAAGTCTTCGACTACTCTTTCTGGGATGTAGGTGAAATGCAATTTTTTTGCCATTACTCTTATTGGCCTTTCTTGCTTGTTCTCGTATGAGTGCCAAAGACAGTTGTTATCTGAAAGGGCTTTTGAGATTACTCTATACGATTCTTCGGTTTTGGGATTCACCTTTACGGTATCGCCATTCATCATTTTGATGGTGAACGTGTCACCTGATTGAGATTCACATAGGAAATCAAAGAATTTTTGGTAGTCCTGAATACCATCTACCACAATAGGTGGTGGCAGAGGAGTTTTAATAACTTTTTCCTTACCTCTAGTCACGTCTCTTACGTGCTCATTTTGAGTGAGCTGGGCTGGAGAGGAGTTCAATTTTCTTTTCTTCCTGCTCTTCTGCCGTATCCACCCTGTCTCTCGAGCGAGTTCTTCTTCGTCCGTTGCATATTCAACAGGCGGTGATGAGGTCTCGGTGCTGGTTGTTACTGATTTAGCTGCGTTTTCCGCTTGAAGTTTCAGCTGTTGCTGGAGGATTTCTATTTGACTTTTTA
The DNA here is from genome assembly GCA_949316265.1 of Diarsia mendica. NCBI lineage: Eukaryota > Metazoa > Arthropoda > Insecta > Lepidoptera > Noctuidae > Diarsia > Diarsia mendica. The sequence goes on from OX438892.1 coordinate 24,087,489, forward strand.
AGTCATTTAGGTTTTTTTGGAGCTTTAAACGCTCATTTTTTTCTTCACAATAGTACTTATACAGAAGATGTTCCGTCTCTGTTTTTAGGTCGACTGTGTCCTTTTTCGATTCCATTGTTAGTTTTTATTAAGCCAGTATTAACTTGGCCTTAACAATAATATTTGCCGTCAGCCGTCAGCATTACGCAATAACTAGGTCATTACGATGCAGCCGACTTGACGGCGTTGTTTTGATTCGTAAGCACTTTACACTGTGGTACGCGCGCGATCGCATGCAACACAACTGCTCTCAGCGAAAATCGAACGCGATTCTCGATGCTAGTTCAAATGAATCTGCTTATCTCCGCCGAAACGTCTGACTTTCTTACATTTTCATGAATAAATTACTAGGACCACACACGACTCAGAGAGAGCGAGTTAATCATAATTATACCAATAACATCAACGATAATAATTCAGATTCAAATTACGAGCTTTTCATTTCGGATCAAGTGACATCAATTTTAGATTAATCGTTTGGCTATTAAAACAATAGGAATGAACTGTGTAAATTTAACAAAGCTGTTCGTATTGACACTGCCGCGTTGATTGTGTTTGTTACCGCAATTCTGATTGCAAATATAGATCCAGTTTATGCTTTTATAGTTTCCTGGTAGGTAGAAAGGTAGATCCAAATGATTATACAATGTTTTTGGAATCCGTTTTAATTTTGGGAGGAAATTATCGCTGCTGTAATATTGTATTGGCAGCTTTTTGAAAAACTAACCTAGATATAATATCATTTTTCAACACACTTGCTCATAAAGTGGCTATAATTTCACCGCAATTAGGCACATAATGACACCTATAATCAAACTGTGACTTTTTCATTACTATTATTCACTAGTGAGTATAGGGTTTTTTTTTTTAATTTTATTGGTTGAGTTGCTACGTTCATAAAAAAGTTTCGATACAAAAAAGATCGTGTTCAATAGTAATAAAAATAATGTACTTAGTGCTTGTTCATTTCATGAAAATTTGAATTTAAATAAGTAGATAATTTCAACTTGTACGTTTTTATTACCTAAATGAAACTTTCACTCAAATAACATAACTTTTATTTTTTCTGTAACAAAGAAAACTTTTTCCTCATTTTATACGTGGTTAAAACTCTATCGCGATCATTCATTTAGTCTATGGTCAGTCGCCATATTGTTACAGTATGACCATTTTAAGTGTGAATTTCATGGTGGCGCCACTGGTCAAGAAAAAATGCATCGCTACGTCAAACTTAGTACATTTATTTTAGTTCCGTGTTTTCCCGCATGCACAGATAATTTGGTAGAACTGTAGATGCGCGCGCATAGGTAAACCGATAAATATTTCCCGCTATTGTGAAAAAAAATCAGAACTCGGTTTTAACTGTTTAGATGACTTTTTAGTATTATTTTCTTCACAAGTGTGTTGAAAAATGTCGTATGATACACGTGTGTTTTGATGATTACCGTCCTCGGCTTTCTTAAGACCCTCACCTGTCGGCTCGGGTCTCAATGGCGCCTCGGCGGTAATCACCAACGTTACACACTTATACCATAATGTACTATAGTTCACAAAACAGTTTTTTTTTCACTGTTCACAACAGTATGTATACAAAGCCAAGTCAGAGACCCTTGGGCGGTTTCAGTACTCTGACAAGGCATTAACCACATGATAAAGACCACAAAAGTAAATAGTCTATTTAACATTAAGCCTATAACAGTAACTAGGTTTGTTATCGGAACGCGATACTATTGACCACCCACAGTAACTATTTACTATGCGGTTTTATTCAGCGCTTTTACAGTTTTATTTTATCCAGCCAATATCAAAACTTATGTAACAAGATTTTTTCTAGAAAAGGATTGACTACTGTAGTACTGGGGATGTAAATTGTCCACTTTTGCAGAGCATAATATGAATTGCGTTAAAAATCGTAAAATGGACGTTACATAATAGTAAATTCTGCACCTGTGACCATTTAGGAAAATAGATCATAATAGGAAAATAATATGAACTGCGTAAAAATTCATAAAATGTTGAAGAGACTGGTTGGCAAATTTTCATGGGCTTAACGCGCATTCCAAGGCACGAAGGAAACGGCATGTAACGTATGGGCACCCCGCACCATCCACGGATTGACCTTGGTAAGCGCAGTTTAACAAGAATAAAAGCGTGTAAAATCGACCCTTACGGCTAGTAAGTATATACTTATCAGTACACATTTATCAAGTAAGTCCCACTTTTCCTAGCAATCAATTTCCTACGTTTCAAAGTATGTTAGTGTTAAAAAAGAGAAGATTGTAAGAGTTCTTCGAAGTCAATTAAATCTGTCTAAAGTCGTCGCGTTCTTCGTGAACTCGACCCACTTTGATTTGTGAATATTAATACCCGAGTAACGAATGTCAAAGGTCCTAACTTTTGTAATTAAGGCTACGATTTCCTTCTTAACTTTAATGAGAATGAGTCTAAACATTTGTGTGATTTTACTTAGAGAAAATGGCGTAAAAAGATCATAGGAAAGGCTTAGAGGCTGAAAGAATTAACATTTTCAGATTACAGAAGGCTTCAAACTAGATAGGATCCACAAATTAAACACCTAAAAGGTCTAGATGAAAACCCTTTCATTGAGGGATACTAGTGAAACATAACAAAACCACAAACTATTTGTCCGCTTTCGCAGGCCTTAACAAAGAGATTTCAATTTAAGTAAAGCAATCCAATTTCACACGGCCATGGATATAAATGGGTGTAATTTTATACCGTGGATGTAAGCCCCGCTTAAAATTAACGACTGTTAGTTATGACGACCTGGTAGCTGCCGACTGATATTTTATTAGTTTTCATTGAAGATTATACGACAGGTGACTTTATTTCAGTAATCGAATATATTTTTTCACGGTGTGAAGAATATAGAAAAGGTTTTGGTAGTAAAAATAGTACATTGTTCACCGAGAGGAGAAAGTGACCGATTACCGTCGAGGGTGTCGTTTAAAGCCCGGAGCCGTAGGCGAGGGCTTTAAAACACCCGAGATCGGGAATTGCACTTTCTCTCGAGTGATACATAGTGCTTTATACTACACCTACGAGGAAAATAAAAAACTAAATTTAAATTCTAATTCAAATTGAAAATGGCGCCAATGGCGTCTGCAATTTTCACAAGTTCTTTTTTCAAATAATTGTTGCAGTTAGTGAATCTGAGCGGGAGAGAAAAGTGTATGAAAATCCATTCTCTCCCGCTCAGATGCGTTTTCTCCCTGCATATTTGTTCGATATGCAATGACGTACTTTCTACCGTAAATTTGATAAAGTATCAAGGTACTTTCCAAGCAGGTGTAGTATAAAATAAATATTGATCTTTGCATACTTTCAACAAAGTAAGTATTAGTAAAGTATATTGATCCCTATTCATGTTTACCTATTTCCAACATCGCCGTTATGTCAACTTGCATCATTTTTGTTCTTCCTCTGCTCAGATCAAATAACAGCCAGATAGAACATGCGCAAAAACAATGTGAAGTTACCTAATATTTATGTGTGCGTGACAGCTAGGAGCGACAGTGTATGGATATGTGCATCTGCGTGTGCGTAATGTTGCTAGGTATTGGTAAAAACTCCCACATTTTTTTCAATTATTGTAGGTACTAATGTATAAAATTGGAATTAATGCACTTTAGCATATAGGTGCTTAAGTAATATCAATTGAACAGAATAATAATTATTAAATAAATAAAGGTGGAATAAAAGTTATTTAAGGTTTAAGTTAGCTTGTGCCCGCCGTGCTAAATATTTTTTTATTGAATAGTATTGAATGTGATATGAGTATGACGGCACGGTTGGCGCAGTGGCTAAGCGATTGGACTGCTGCGCTGCGTGTCGCGGGTTCGATCCCCGCACGGAACAAATATTTGTATGGCCTGCAGATAGTTGTTTCGGGTCTGGGTATTTGTGTATGTGACTTTCTATGTTTGTGAACGCACCCACGATACAGGAGAAATTCCTAGTGTGGAGCAACGTTTTTTAAAATATAATGTTAATGTTGTGTATGTAATATTACTGTATGAATAATAAATAAATATAAATAAATAATAATATTCTACAACCAATATATAAATGTAACCAATATATGAATGTATTATTATTTCTATTATGAGTCAGTGACTTGAATTAAATGATTTTATTATTATTTTATAATTACTAACACTTCATTGAGTTTATTAATTATCATCAGACAAGAACAATACTTTATAACGCTTTCTGGAAATTGGTCTTTTAACATTTTTATTATGTATAGGTATTATAATTCGAAAACATTAAAAAAGAAAGAAAAAATATTTTCATAAATACATATATGTAGATCTTTGGCAGTTATTAGGTAGTCAGTGACCTGAAAGTCTGACAACCAGCCATACTTTCAGGTCACTACCAAAGAATATCGTATTACGCAGTATTAACTGGGTTGTGGAGGTCCGATAGGCAATCGCTCCATGTAAAATACGGGTATTCAGCTGCATCCAGTTGGACTGGAAGCCGACCCCAACATAGTTGGGAAAAAGGCTAGGTAGATGATGAACAATATTTAGCGGTTGCTAAAAACTCAAAATTGAAAATAAAGCACCTTTTGGTTGGTTAAAATAAAGAACAGTTTTATCAAACAAAGTTAATTATATAATATGCTAGCTGTTCCCCGCGGTGTCACCAACAGCTCAGCCCATATGGGTCGTAGCATGATATTGTATAGTTTATAGTCTTCCTCGATAAATATGCTATCGAACACAAAAGTATTTTTCGAACCAGTAGTTCCTGAGATTAGCACATTCAACCAAACAAACAAACTCTTCAGCTTTATACTATTATTAGTATAGATTATACAAAATTATTTCTGCATAAACATGTATAAATTCATCGATCTTCCTACACACAATGCAAATTCCCCTAATTCAAGGAGACCTATTTCGATGTAAACTGGCAACACAGACGAATAACTGTCAATATTTTTCGTTCCGAGTGTGTTGAAAATTTATTGGGAAAATAAATAACAAAACAATAAAATATACAATAGTAACGTATGGAAAGATATTCCATCTTCTTTTCTTTGTTTTGGGAACAACTTTTACAATGTTTAAAGACACAAGACGGCATGATTTGACATAAAATAATAAGTCACTTGTGACGTCTAATCAGTACGACGCGTAGCTTAATAATGACGCGTGGTTGTATTCACTTTTGAATTTGTATTTGCCTTGGTGACAGCAATCTCGTGTTCTACACGCTCTATCTGGCTGCTATTTGATCTGAGTTCCTCTGTGCTCTATTGTGTTTTTAAATAAAGTATGTATGAGTTGATAGATGAGATGGATTGATTGTGTGAAGAATCATATGAAGAAGAAAGGAATTAATGCCACTGTGAAGTCTTACAGGGAAGAATGGAAAAGAAAACGTGTTGCGCCGACCCCAAATGTGTATGAAGTAACATGTAACTATACATCATTCATCACCCATGATGATGAATCAGTTCGTATGTATGTATACGCCATGTATGGGTAGACAAAAGTATTATTTTCTATAGCCATCAAACTACCTAAACAGCCAGTTATGTATGTACTACTGATACAGCAACAAACATATAACTTCGCAAGTAAAACGAACATCGGTGTCATATTGAACACACGAGTGTGCCCTGTACTTTGTTAGCGGTAAATAAATGTAAGCTATACTGTGAACATTGTGAACATTGGGGTTTTAGATAGCCTGCGCCTCGCCTGTCTGTGCCCTGTCGCCGACATCCGAGAGGCACCCCGACCCACGCCCAGAGAACGTAACCGAACGTGTATTTGTAAGGTCATTTTCTTGTTAAATTTCATAGGCTGTATGTCTAGTGGTAGGTCATTTCCTTTAGATTCGATTACTAATGTTTGTAATGACCCATCCACCTCAAAACTGTGTTACTCAATCCCTTGACAAAATCCGGATATTACTATTGAGAAATAATTTGAAAAATTTACATAGTTTAGAGGATGTGCACCAGCCCGATACACAAATCTAACAATATCAAATAAGCCGGTAGAAAAGAATCTCTTTTCTGGCAAAACCTTTTCTTAGCGGTTCTGATAAAAATGTTGATATTAAAATACTATCAGCACGCAACGTTAACTGAATTGATAGAGTTTCATATTACCACATCAGCCTATAATGTTTCCACTGCTGGGACTCAGGCCTTCTCTCTAGTAGAGGGATGAGGCATAATCCACAACGCGGGTCCAGTGCGGTTTGATAGATGTCACAAATGTCTTCGAATTTTTTGGTTCAAAGACATGCCTCACGATGCACGATGGTTTTCCTTCACCGTTTTGAGAGCAGCTACCACAGGTTAGTAAATTTTACCTATAAATAATAAAAAACAATAAATCATACTTGAAACATACTATTTACGTGCTATCGTCGTACAAGTCGGGCACGTCACTGAACGGATTAACGCTACGTCAAGCGCCCCGATACACCTGTTGGGTGCAATGCAGTCCCACGCAATGTACTCCGTTATTATCTCCGTCTGTTCATGGCGCCTTGGTAACCGTAATAAGGTTCGGCCTGCAAACAAACAGCCTTGCGAGCCGAGTGCTCCACACTACGTTTACACCTAGCGGAAAGCGATGTTCGTGCTTCATGTTAGCCTAGTACTTCTGGTGCGTCACACTACCCACGCATTTGCTTTGTTCATGGGACAATGATTTATTAATTTCTAATATATAAAATTCTCGTGTCACAGTTTTCGATGCCAAACTCCTCCGAAACGGCTTGACCGATTTTGATGAAATTTTTTGTGCGTATCGGGTATCTATGAGAATCGGCCAACATCTATTTTTCATCTTTTTTTTTTTCTGAAAATGGCAAAACAACGTTTGCCGGGAACAGCTAGTATTCTCTATATTCATAGTTCGCTATCCAGATAATATTCTGGATAGCGAACTATGTAGTCTCGTCTATCTCTCGTCTTTGTTAATCAAAATGGTTAAAACAAGTAACTAAATCATAATTTTCTTGCCCTTGTCCTAATTCATTTTGGGTCGGCGCAACATGGCTTCTTCTTCCATCTTCTCTGTTTCTCGTCATCTCATGAGACACCTCCTTTCTTGCCATATCATTCTTAACACAATCCATCCATCGTTTCTTTGGTCTTCATCTACTCTTAACTAAATATTATCATGTTATTTTTCATTACTCATACTCTGAAAGTAGGTCAAAACATGCCTGCGGAGCGGGTTGAAAGTACTACTTTTCAGCCCTAGGGAGAATCGCTTTCTACTGACAGCTGTCAAATTATTTGATGTAATTGGGAGCAAGCCTATTGCCATCAACAAATGTAATCAGGAGCAAGCCCATTGCCATCAACTGATGTAATGAGCAGCAAGCCTATTACCATCAAGGCATCAACCGATGTAATTAGGAGCGCGCCTATTGCCATCCACCGATTAGATTTAACCGATTTTTTTGTCAATTTGATTTGTCCTGTGTGAAACTAATAAATACTTTTCTTTCTTCTTTCTTTCGATTTAGGTAATTGGGCGCAAGCCTATTCCCATCAACTTTCCTTGTATTCGTAATGAAAAGCACAGTGTTTACCTCGGGTTAAAGACTTATTTAGTCCCTCGAACTATTAGCGCCCTCGCTGCGCTCAGGCGCCAAACCCCGTCTCGGGGACTAAATAAGTTACTTTCACCCCTAAGTTAACAATGTACTATTTCATTACTCATACTCTGAAAGTAGGTCAGAACATGCCTGCGGAGCGGGTTGAAAGTACTACTTTTCAGCCTTAGGGAGAATCGCTTTCTACTGACAGCTGTCAAATTATTTGTTGTAATTGGGAGCAAACCTATAGCCATCAACCAATGTACATAATTAAGAGCAAGCCTATAGCCATCAATAAATGTAATTAGGAGCAAGCCTATTGCCATCAACTGATGTAATTGGGACCAAGCCTATTGCCATCAAACAATGTAATTAAGAGCAAGCCTATTGCCATTAACTGTTGTAATTGGGGGCAAGCCTATTGCCATCAACCGATGTAATTAGGAGCAAGCCTATTGCCATCAGTCGATGTAATTAGGAGCAAGCCTATTGCCATCCACCGATTTAGGTAATCGAGACAAAGCCTATTGCCATCAACCAATGTAATTAGGACCAAGACTATTGCCATCAACCAATCTAATTAGGAGCAAGCCTATTGCCATCAACCGATGTAATTAGGAGCAAGCCTATTGCCATCAGTCGATGTAATTAGGAGCAAGCCTATTGCCATCCACCGATTTAGGTAATCGAGACAAAGCCTATTGCCATCAACCAATGTAATTAGGACCAAGACTATTGCCATCAACCAATCTAATTAGGAGCAAGCCTATTGCCATCAACGGATTTAATTGGTGGCAAGCCTATTGCCCCCAACCGATGTAATTAGGATCAAGCCTATTGCCATCAACTAATCTAATTAGGATCAAGCCTATTGCCATCAACTAATCTAATTAGAAGCAAGCCTATTGCCATCAACTTTCCTTGTATTCGTTATGAAAAGCACAGTGTTTACCTCGGGTTAAAGACTTATTTAGTCCCTCGAACTATTAGCGGTCTCGCTACGCTCAGGCGCCAAACCCCGACTCGGGACTAAATAAGCTCCTTTCACCCCTAAGGTAACAATGTACTATTACTTAACTACAAGTACATACAATATCGCTCATACTTAGCTCGTACGCTCGTAATATATTTTTGTACATTACAAATATTTGACAGTGCATTTTTTTCACCATAACGGATAAAAATGAACCCCGCCTGCTTCCAAGTTTGTTTAATTTAAAATGTGCTTGTTTTTTGCTTTTCCGTTTTTTCAGTCGGGTTTTTTAGTTTTTTAACTACATTTTTTTATTTAACACTTTTTAGTCAGTTTTCATTAACTTCGTTATTACTATTATGAGACGGTAGATTTCGATTCGATTTTATATTCATTCCGTACACGTAAAAGAATCCGGTTATAAGTAAGAAATGCGATATTGTTTGTTCTAATAACTTTAAATCGTTATATATCCTAAACGGTTTTATAAAATGAAAAATTATAAAGGAAACCTAATATTCATTTTCAAATACCTATTCAACGATACCCCACTTGACATGGTGAGTCAATTTTTTTTTTTTTCATTTTGACAATATGGCGACTAGTTGTTACTATAGTGAGTATTGTTTATTGTAATGTTTTTAGTGACACTCGCGAGGTCAAGACGAATCGATTGACGTACGGATCATCAAAATCGGCCAAGGCGTTTGGCCTCTACAATGCCACATAGGAACAAACATACATACATACATACATAGACTGATAAACACATAACCCTTCTTTGCTTTGCGCAGTCGGGTAATAAAAATGAACCCACATTCCGTACAATAGTTATACCGCGAACTTCCCACTTTTCCGTCGCGTGTGGTATGACTGATGTATTCACATTTCCGCATACACGAGTACACGAGTACACCAGTAAATGGCTTTTTGCGAACATCGTTCATCATATATCATAACCCCGACAAAAAATATACAAATTGTCAAATGTAATTAATTCGCTTCCGCTGAATTTTTAAGGTTTGTCGAAAAACCAATTAATCTGATGGCTTGTTTAATTGGACCAGGCTATGATGTTCCAAAACGGTTTATATTTAGTTTTTTAACTGACCTATGTAGGTACTAGTGTACTATTTAGTTATCTTTTGCTGATGTTATACACAACTAGAAAATAGTACCCTGCCTATTCGTAGAGATTGACCGATTCTACCTCTATTTCATAGACTCCTAGTCCCTCAGAATTGCTATTAATTCAGATGAAATTTTACGGAAGGATAGTTCCTGATGGCACAATATTTTATAGACAAAACTAACCAAAGACATTGATCCTTTCGCGTATACTAAAGTCGCTATGTGTCCAGTCCAAGAAAATTGATACTTAGAAAGTTATCCTTGTCAAAACATCAAGACAGTAGAGTAAGCTTTGTCTTGTTTTCACGATTAACGTGTATGGAATAATAATAAGTTCAGGATATAAAGATAAAAACAACGCCTAGCCACGGACGCAAGAGATTATAATATTTATCTCGAACGGACTAGTATTGTGATTGTTAGTACACAACCAGATGTGTGTGCGCTAACACAGTTTTTTTTTCTGCATGGCATCTCGCAAGTCGACCTATGAGGCTGACTTCTGCTTAACTGGACAATGCTGTGGATGGGCCTTGAATGTAAGGCCTCCAGCCAGGGCGGTTTATAGTCTGAGTGACAGCGCACTAAGTGAGTCACACCCCCTGTAGGGTACCCCTAGTCCAACCCTAGTCTGCTTAATAATATGAACAATACAAGTTTCCTGCCTATTTAATTTACAGTCATCTCTTGGCAAAAAGTCCATCCGGATAGTGAAACAAGAAATGTGATTACAAGTATACCCGGCCCCTGCTGGCTGCCGGCAAAATGTGTAAATAGCGTTCCCGCTTAAAGTTGCAGCGCACACCGGTCCGAGGCAGTTTAAACTAGTTGTAAATGTTAGGGGCACTGTTGCGAAACTAAAGTTTGTACTAAAAATTATCGTTGTTACATACAATTGTTGTTCTTTTACTTCGTTCCTCTACGTATTTTACATTTTCTCTGCGTGCTTGTCGATATTAGGTAGGTATACGATGGCTGAATAGTGTTTGTATTGTACATAATGGGCGCATTGCTCGCAGATCGGATGGCTAATTAAGGAGTGTCGACGGCGAACCGGGAGACATTGCGTTGGAAGACCTCCCACTAGTTTCACCGATGACCTGGGTGAAGATTCCGGGGATCTGCTAAATGCGAGACGTATGAGACCGGCCAATATTGCTACAATTAGGGAGAGGCGATATTATGTCCAGTACTGGATGTCTTTCGACTGAAATGGTGACGATACAATCGTCACGTCGTGCCTTAGCTTCATGAAATAATATGTATTTCCATTAACTAAAAACCGCAGACAGTGTGGCAAAACAGTGCTAATCTATTCATTCCATTTCTATCTGTTGAAAATCTCTCACGTGTCGATAAAATTCCTCGTAAAACTAAAAAGTCTCGTAGTCATATTAGTTACTAGCTTACTCGCAGCTTCCCTCCTACTATGTACGGAAATAGACCCACTGGAACGTTTTAAATGTAGGAAGGTACACTCGATGATAATGTAGCTTCCCGCTACTGCAAGAATTTTCGGAATCGGATCAGTAGTTCTGAAGATTGCCTACATACAAACTTTTGTTATTAGTAAGTTAGTAGTAAAGAAATTATAAATATACCACCACCACCGAAGAAAAGGCGTTGTCACGTCAAAAAATCTTGAAAGGCCCAAACAGGACAGAAGTAATGTAGTGTCCTGAATGTTTTGTCCGTAAATCTCATCTAAAATATACGTATAAGCTGGGTTCTGGGTAGGCCTGCCATTGTGGCACATAATTCGGTCACGGATTCGCCACGGACACGTACCAACACTCGACACAATTATGACCTGCTACGTGACGCGTCTGTAGGGTGACGTGGCGTATGTTATGTATGTATTTCTAAGTAAAATAGAAATAGAACTTAACAAATGAAGCTCATTTGTCTCGTGTCCCAAAATGTGGGTATAAAAGGTAGAGTTACCCTTAAACCTACCTGTGGAGGATGGAAGCCTGATACTAAATTACCAAAATAAAATAAGGACTCTTGTTAAAATATGTTTTAAACTTTTCTTTACAACGTTTGACACAGAACCAAATAGAAAAACAATTATATAAAAAATACATTCTGCCAGCACCAAAAATATAAAAAGGTTGGTCGGTCCGCAACACTACCTTTACACCACTTTTTGGCATTCCTCGGGCACAAATCCTGACGAGGGAGCTACTTCTAGGAAAATCCTGAAAAGGCTCTACCGAAAACTTCGTCACATTTGATTTTTGTTTTAAGTTATTTTATTTAAAACACCACAAAAAATTCAAAGAAAAGTAAAAAGATTTGTGGTTTAAAGTGTGACAGCAACCATGGTGTGACCAACGAATGATCATTTCTTCTTTATAATAACCGTGTAACGCCAAAACCTTACATCCCCCAGACCTCAGGGGTCCTAAATCCTCGGCTCTCAACATCCCCGCCCCCCACTTACTTACAATGACAATCGTGGAGGACCCCCACTGAATCTCGACAACTCGCATCTCAACAAGGCTGAATGGTACTTTATGGTACTTCCGTAAATGTGTACTTGTATAGATCTGTGTAATGTCTGTGAGGGAGGAAAGAGTAACCATTCCTACTTGTGAATTTGATGATAAATAAACACGGTTTAGTAGCACAAAGAAGGTAGTAGTTAACTAGTGAAAGATACTTAAAATTTTAATAGTATTTTGAGACTAAAACGTCATTGTCATCATTCTCTCTCTTATTCCAATTTATTTGGTGTAGGTGAAACATGTCCTCTTATTCCAGACTTCCCGTCATCAACATTCTTACCTCCTTTGTAGCCATATCATCTTTCACAATGGTCTAAAACATTGCTGGTAAAATGTGCGTGTCATCTTAATCGTAGGCAATTGTTGGATTCAGGCCTCCTCCAAACTCCGAAACCCTTGTCCACTGAATCCCGCCCATTCTGACCCAGACTTTCTCCAAGGTCGTCGAAACCTCTGCCTATTCAACTTGAGAATACAGGCGCGTCCGCTACTTCATTTTCGCTGAATACTTCTGTAATAATTAAAACTTAGAACAATCGAAATTCCATTATAACAATCTAAGGAATTCCAATAATAAATCAGTCGATACTTGCTGGAACTATGTTCGGCTACAAATGAACTTATTTATCGAAGCAAGTTCTTCCACAAAAGTAACGGATCGATCAAACGTTTCGTGAGCCCTTAGGCGCAACATTTCTTCTCATCTCGTGCCCCACAATTCAATATCATAAACCTAATTTTACGGATGGTATCACAATTTACAAGTAGTCGTCTAGATTTGCGAGGAAAACGCCGACAGTTGTAATGGAGGCAACGTAGGGAAAATACTTCAAAGAAACTTGTAGGTACAGTTCATTACTTTCCGTTGAATAGAAATATAATATACGCGGTTCTATTTGATGACCTACATTAAAATATGTTGCTCTGGTATATGATATTTTGTGTGATGTTTTCTTGTGTAAAAGAAAATATGAAATTTTTCTCGTATTTTTTATTCTCGACGACTGAGAGTAACAGCCACGAAGTTTGAATTTGTGCCCGTTTGATGGCAATAGACTCACCCCCTATTACATGGGACTTAAACACAACTGGCGAAATTAATGTGGGTGTATAGGTGGAGTTACAGGCTTGATGTTATGTTTTGTTTCGTTTTTACGCGTAAGTATTTATCAACTCACAGTCAAATCGGTGTGAAAGTGTTTTAATCTATAATTTAAGTATGTTACCTGGTAGACCAGACGCCTGACACTTTTCCTTTTTCAGGCATTTTCCACCGCCTCATAGACAAAATAAAATAAAAAACTGAGCGAACAAAGAGTAATACCCGAATGCTCACATTACCCACACAATCTGTGACACCGCATCACACACAGTGAAGACATTTTTTCAACAGAGCGAGGCGTTGCCCTCCATAAAACGTATCATATGAAATTCTCAAAGAAAATAAAACCTGCTAGGCGCGCTATCTTTATCCCTTTTATGACAACGCGGGCAGAGAGAAAAAAAATACAATATTTCTTTCATGAAATGACTATGCCCCTCAAACCGTTGAAGAGGAAAATACAAGTTTTCATATGAAAGTATTGTATATTTCATACAGAAGCTCGGAACGTTGTCAATGTTATAGTTTAGTAGTATATTAAAAATCAGGGAACGTTGTCCTTTTACGAGCATGCGAATTTGTCGGGATATATTATCTCGATATCGAATGATTTTTCCCTTTGAGATTATTATCTAAACGTTTCAGGAGCGCGGGGACGTTTTAGGAACGCGGGGATGTTTTCGTATTTAGGCTACATAAGCTCAAGCTGGTGATAAGATGTCCCATATTATTTGGCCTTAGAAAATTGGTACCTATACATAGCTTACCAGTATAAATAATATGGAATAGTTCCCGCCTATGCGAAATCACTGTAATTTATTTCCTTTGGTTGACAACCTAATAACAAACTGTCAGTCCTAAAGCATTGTTGTATTATTTATAGTTACGAAATACGTGAGCACGTACCAGGCGCCTAGAACTTCGAAGAGGAAGCTAGCAGAATAAAATTAGATGTTTTTAATTTCAACTTTTTTAATTTTCCTCATCAAATTCGCTTCTCCGGTTCTCCCCAACTCTTTCGCCGCGGCTGCCCGCACTCGCGAGCTACACTCAATCACAAGTTGAACTCGAACCCAGTTCAGAACGTGCACAATTATCTACTAACTAACCAACTAACGAGAAAGTTAACCAGCACTTAAACAGCTACTTCGCCTCGGGCTTTTTGTTTACGATAGTACCTACTCGGTTATTGTAAGTTCTATAACTTCTATAACACGACTTCAATTTGATTTGTTTATGCAACTATGAACTACTTAGGTTTGCTGCTATCCTGGTACTAAGTTTGCTTGAGTGTGGCAGCTAAGGATACCCCAGGGACTTACTACTAAAGAAACTAATGCCATACACTTTTAAGTGGTATTTCATTTAATTATCAAAAGTGACGAAATTTAAATGGGACGACATTATATCCACGTCCTGTATAGCTCCATCTCTTATTCATATTGGCACAATGATTTCTTTAATTTGACGACGGCTTTCCATTAGGACCATGACTAATTTGCCTTAATTTCCAAGTAATTCCCCAGTTGACTACTAAATTGTACCAGGCAAACAGACGATACAGGTTTCCGCGTGACATCATTCCCGAAAGTTCGACACAACAGAGAACTTGGAACTACTTTCCCCTTCGGAGTGCCTTAAAAGCTTCTGACTTACCTTCCAACTAACATTACTTTGTGACATAGTTCCAAACTATAGTTTTAATGCTTTCTGGATATGTAGACAGGTATGTCAAGGAATAAGTTTGATGTACGCCATTTATATCACTCGTCTTTAGAAGACGTTTGTTTCAAAGTATGTTTTATCAATGCACAATAGTGTCTAATTAAATAATCGGATCCGAGGCTAAACCTAGATGAGGAGAATGGCACAAGAAAAGGTGAAATCAGGCTGTGATTAATGATGACCGAAACTCCACAGACATTTTTTCAAAAACCGATAGATGGACCCAAAAACCTGTAATTAGATAATTCCGACAACAAGTGAACCAGTTGTCAGAACAAGCATTAATTTCCATTGAACCATATCTCCCACAATATCTACTAACACAGTTGCAACATCTGTGAGTGAATGCAAGGAGCTCATTACTAGACTACCCTCATTCACAGCGTATTGGAAATTTCACGCACCAACAGCCGCTGGAGTAGCCAATAATAATGTGATTTTATGAACTACACTTGCTAAGGGGACTGTAGAGCTCTTGGTACGTTGTAACTGATTCAATGCTACTTTTGTATAGGAAACTTTAATACAATTTGTCTTATATAAGAGTCGATATTATAACATAATCTACTTTTTAATTAGTGTTATTCTTTTATTCAACTCACAACGTTGAATCTAGAAGTTTAGCGTTTTAAAAAGTGTTAACAAAGGATATTTGAAAATTGTAAACACCGGTTAAATTGGGGAAAACTTCGAACTGAAGAATCTTTGCCTATCTGACCTCCACACACAAGTACTGGGATAGTACCGGGCTACTGCGTAATACGATACCCCTTTGTAAGACGGGCCACTGACTGCCTGTAACGACTGTCAAAGATCTACAAAATAATGACAGTCGGGTCTAACGACTTACGTGTTTTCCGAGGCACAGAGGAAACTCTGTATGTAATGGTCACCCATCCACAGGCCAACCTAGGCAAGTACGTCTTAACCTCATGATTGGCACGATTGGTTGTTATTATTCGGCCACGAGCTCCTTCATCTAAGAAATATCAGAAGAACACGTATCATCATTTCAGCCGAAAGACGTCCACTGCTGGACATAGGCCTCTACTAAGTGTCGCCACATTGACCGGTCCCGTGCTTCTCGCATCCAGCGGATCCCCGCAACCTTCTCCAGGTCATCGGTCCATCTAGTGGCAGACCTTCCAACACGTCATCCGGTTCGCGGTCGCCACTCCAGAACTTTTCGGCCCCATCGGCCATCCATTCTGCGAGCAATGTGTCCTGCCCACGTATAGGTACAAAAAATTAGTACGAGGCCAAGTGCCAAGGACCTGAAATTGTATATTTAAAACACAAGAAAAATTTCAATTATGCCAGTCATAAATCGATATTTCCCACTTACCGGGCGCGAGGTTGTCGTGTCGCGGCATACTAATACAAACTGATGATACCTCGCTAGTGGTTGAACCGTTCAAAAGAACCTTTCAACAGGCACTTGTGCCGTGAATATTTTAACGTCGCTAATTGGTTTACATTGCTTTCCCTACCATAACTACCCCTTTTAATTGGCTATCGTGTTTTTCGTGTAAACAACGTAATAATGGTAGTGGGTGTAGTGTGTGCGTTCGATGTATCTTGGCTATCCCGACTGCATTACGAATTTGGGAACCATTTTGATGTTATGTGTTCCTGGTATCTGGAACAAGGAACGCTAATGGTGCTTTTAATTTTGTCTAATCAAAGAATTATAAAGGCTCATAACTCTCTAGAACTATCTCAGTCCTAGATAATTATTATAGTAGTAGGATAGGTACTGGTTTTGAGTCAGGGCTTCGCCCGCGTGGTGGTGGGAAAATCCCATGGGCACCTGGATAGGATGTCTTGAGTCTTCTGATCCTTTATACCCAGCTAAGTCCTAATTTCATCCAATTCTAAACCGCCGTTAAGGCATGGAAATATAAAAGACGGACAGATTTACTTTTGCATTTCATTTTTTATATTTTTTCCCGCCGTTCACTCCACAAAAAGCGAAGTTAATTTTAATTTCCTCGTTTATTTTCCAGAATGAGACTTTAAGTTAATCGGACTGAAGGCCTCAATTCCTGAAAACCAAAAGTGCTGCGTTTTAATAAAAACGAGAATACAAAAGTGCCTACACGGAACATCATGTTGTATTTAAATAAAGTAGTAGGTACCTACTGAATTAACTGTTTGTTGAAATAAAATGACACATGATTTGTTTTTTTGGCAGTCCATTTCTTCCATGTATTAGCAAAACTTGGGCTTTTACGTGAAACCAACAAATTAAACTTCCTGCTAGATATAATTACATCTGCTATCTCTCACAAAAAACCAGTATCTCTTTTATTGCGCATCATATTTCAGAGAGCAACCGGATAACCGTCGTTACGTCGAGGTACCGCATTGCCATATTTACGCCACGTCATCTGATTAAGTTGGGAAATCGAGCTGAACCCGATTGATGGATGGGAGTATCGTTAATTACGCTACGGATGATCTTGTTGCCAAAAAATGGTAAACCTTCACGGTTATTTGCTGGGATTTTGTGAGATAATCCGCGGAGAAAATGGAAAATAGAGATGGATGTTTTGGTGCTTGTATGCTATCTACGACCATACAGCCACAATCATGCTATTCGAAGATTTTTTTCGTACAGCTGTGAAATATGTAAATTTTCAAATATCAAGAATCAGAAGCGATGTTTCCTTTTAAATTGATTAACTTATATCTTGAAAGCCAACCTATTACGAAACAGGTATTATCGCAAAGAAGAATCTGTTATTTTACGAGAAAATCGCTGTAGGTACTGTCGGTATTATCTTCGTAAATAATCTTTCTGGGTAAATGTTTATCAATTTCTTGGTATTTTTAAGCCATCTTCATTCATCAGTATACCAAGCTACCATAACATCGCACAGGAGTTATTTTAAGCAATAAAGTTTAAATAAACTTTATTGCTATGCGCCAGCCAGCAAATAGCGAGCCATGCAAACAAAAGGACCTAGCTAAATGCTCCTTGAATTATTGCTTTCCTGGTATGCAGAACAAATGAGTACACACATAGTATTTACTTATTTTGTTGACGAAAATCTATACAAGCCTATAAATCAGGTAGTTGCGTTCCAGACTTTAGGCTGATAATGAAAAATTCTGCTATCTGGAAATCTCAATTATCGTAATTTAAATGATCCGCACGCCTTGAATGTACAAACGTCGTCGATAATTGTAATGCTCCAATCAACATGGATTACCATCTAATTAGTAATGCGTAAATTATGTACATTTGTCTATTTATTTACTCAAAGCTATGTGACATCGAAATCGTCGGCCATTACTCAGATAGGCTTAACTCGCTGAATTTTAACTGGGATTTAGTTTGCACGCTCATTCACGTGCACGTTTACTGTCTCCCAGTTACTTGAGCAAGTATCTGGAGCTAGTAGGTACTGGTGAATTCATAACAAATGTAACTGTAATTTTATAGAGAGAGATAATTATTAAAGAGTGTTAGTTTTATTAAGACGTAAAAGAAGTGCTTTTATAAACTCAGGTAATGAAATCAATGGGACCTAAAAAGACAACTAAGTAGGTACCTACCATCCAAGTTGTCTTTAAAGATTTCGACTCGAGACGAGGTGAATCAATGGGATCTAACTCAAACTCAACGGATTTGTATTTTAGATATAACAGGCACTATAGAACAAAGGAAAAAGAGAGAAGCTACAATCACAAGGCATAACTTGTGAGAGTATAGCGAAGCTATCGAGAAGAATGGGGGTGTCGAATTCATTTGTTTTCAAGCTGAAAATATTCTACAACTCAAGTAGTTGCTTTTGTCTGTCGACACGCTACCAAGACGGAGCTAAATTATAACAGCGGCTCTGGGCGATCTTCAGGTTAATTCATGCTTGTTTAGGTTGGTCTGTGGATGGGTAACCACCAATTACCTACATACCGAGTTTCCTCCATACCTTGGAAAGCACGTTAAAACGGTCCTGTCATTTAAATATATTTGACAGTCGTTACAGATAGGTAGTTATTGGCCCGAAAATCTGACAAGCAGTTTTACCAAGGGGTCATCATCATCATCATTCATCATTTCAGCCAAAAGACGTCCACTGCTGGACATAGGCCTCCCCCAGGCGTCGCCACATTGACCGGTCCCGTGTGTCTCTCATCCAGCGGGTACCCGCAACCTTCACCAGGTCATCGCTCCACCTAGTGGGAGGCCTTCCAACGCAACGTCTTCCGGTTCGCGGTCGCCATTCCAGAACTTTTCGGCCCCAACGGCCATCCGTTCTGCGAGCAATGTGCCCTGCCCATTACCACTTCAGTCTGGCGATTCTTCGGATGGGTATTCTACCAAGGGGTATCATTATTGTTATTACCCAGTACTAACTGGGTTGTGGAGGTCATGGGGTCTAAAATTTGGAAAAAGGTCACAAAGTACAATTCATAAAAGACAATTTATAACAGTAACTGCGTGTGTGACCATTTTTAACCGACTTCT
This sequence comes from Diarsia mendica, assembly GCA_949316265.1. Classification (NCBI taxonomy): domain Eukaryota; kingdom Metazoa; phylum Arthropoda; class Insecta; order Lepidoptera; family Noctuidae; genus Diarsia; species Diarsia mendica. The sequence continues at coordinate 24,107,045 of OX438892.1, forward strand.
AAAAAAAGAAGGAGGTTCTCAATTCTGATGTTTGTATTTATTTTTTTTATGTTTGTTCGGGCATAACTCCGTCACTTGCTAACCGATTTGAAAAATTCTTTTTTTGTTGGAAAGGGTATACTTCCGAAATGGTTCCATATTTTTTTTATCGAAATCGGACAAGCGGTTTCTGAAAAATCAACAAAACTCAAAAAAACTACATTGTCCACATTGACCCATGAACATGTGAACCACAAAAAAGTGCAAAATAAACTTTAGAAGAAAAATCAGTTTCTGAAGTCGGTGGCAAAAAAATGAAATCAAACAAACAAAAGTCACCGACTTCAGAAACTGATTTTTCTTCTAAAGTTTATTTTGCACTTTTTTGTGTTTCGTCGGTCGGATAATCGGTTTTTTTTTTTGTTAAAAAGTTTTTTACAAGTTTAAATGCAATTCATAATTATTATTATCCTATTATGATTCTGCTAAAGCGTAAGTTATTAAAGGACCCATAATAAGCGGTCGCTTCTTGTAAATTACTAGTATTCCGCTGCATCCGGTTAAACTGGACCCCGATCCGATCCCAAATTAGTTGGGATAAGGCTAGGCAGATGACGATGGACACGCTACAAAGAAGTTATACGCTAGTTCCAATTCCAAATGCTCCGTGCAAACGAGACACGGAGACGAAAGGCTATCATCAAATAACCCCTGCTGCTCTGGGCAGAGCGGCAGGGAGTGTCAGACTTCTACTGACTAAAAACCACCCATGTTACTTCTTAGCCCTTTGTGTCCGAGGCCGCGGTATCTCTTTAGAACAACCCGCAGACAAAGAGAGTATTTTACGCTAGTTCCAATCCCGTGCAAACGAGGCACGGAGACGAAAGCCTTGCTTCGGTATTTACGATTTAAAATAAATGGTTGGGATTGGCGGCTAAGGCCCCGAGACAACGACGGTTTACTCCAACCTAAGGATGGAACGATCCCGACAGACTTTGTTCCTTTCTAGAACACAACACTGTACGTAATTTAGGAAATATCTGGTACATGTAAACACGATTGAACGATGGTTCTGTGCGTGGGAAAGGGCTTAATATATTTTTATGTGTGGAAACTTGTAATTGGCCTTCTTCTACATGGTAATTAGACTACAAATGTTTTAGATGTAAGTTTTCTTAAAATTAATAAAATAAAATATTTATCGGTATTTTTTTTTCTATCAGTTGTTGACTGGTGTTGATAGAGAATGCTTGGTGTCATTAAGTCCGCTTAATATATAATGTAACATCACGTCTATTATTCCCTGAAAGGAGAAGGAGAACCTAAGTTAGTCCACCCACATTTGAACAGTTATGTTTAGGCCCCATGTAGGGGGCGAGCCTATTACCATCAAACGTACAAACAGGCACAAATACAGACTCCGTGGCTATTACTGAATAATGAGATTCCTAATGGAAAATCTCAAGGACACTTTGCCCGACCTAGGAATCAAACCTAGAACCTCTTACTCGACAGAGGCGATTGCGACCATTAGAGCAACTAGGCAATCTTATTAAGTATTTATAAATACACTTTGTTTTTTCTACCGTTAGTTATTTACATAACTGATCGATTTGTTTTAACGTTTCAACATCGCAAGAAAATAAAAATCGGCCATAAAATGTAAAAACTCGTTACTTTGTACACGCGTAGCACAATGTACAGCGTATGCACGCTGGCGCTTCGGTTATCGTGTGTGGTGATAGTAAGTGCTGCGACTGACCTGACCCCAGGACACAACTTCTCCTACACGACAAAACGTTACTCCTCTACATACAACTTAACCCGCGAACATAAAAATTCCCAAATACTTCTCTCATCCCGGAAATCCGACCCGTCCCGCAAACCTAAGTGGGCCGACAAACCCAACCTGTCCCTCAAACATAACTGGACCCATGAACTCATCCCGTCCCACAAACAAACGTCGCTCCTTAAACCCAACCCGTCCCGCAAAGATAATCAGTTGCCCAAACATCTACCATCCCGCAAGCACTTCTCGTCCCACAAACATAGGGGTTGCAATTGCTCGTCCAGTAAAACCAACAATTCCAAAATACTCCGCACGTCCCACAAACGCAAACGATCTAAAAAACACCACAAAGATAGCTTTTCCTTGAAAAATATATCTGATAGAATAATCCGTTCTCTCCAGAAACGTCACCGGCACCGGAAACACCATGCCCACCACAAACACCATTCCCGCTCGAAACACCATTTTCGCGCCAAACACCATTCCCGCTCCAAACACCATTCCCGCCCCAATAACCATTCTCGCCCCAAACACCATTCTCGCTCCAAACACCACTCTGCCCATAAACTCAAATCAGCTGGGTCACTCGGCTCACTAGACCAACAAAACTTCACAAAAGCAGAGTCGAACCCAAAAAGAAAACACACTCAAAGGCAAATTACTACTACCGCCCCACAAACTACTACACCCACCCCACAAACTACTAAATCCATCCCACAAACTACTGGACCCACCCCACAAACTACTACACCCGCCCCACAAGCCACTACACCCACCCCACAAACTACTACACCCACCTCACAAACTACTACACCCACCCCACAAACTACTACACCCACCCCACAAATAACTACACCCGCCCCACACACTCCAACCAGTACTGGAAGCACCACGGACCCATTTTACGGCGAACCACTACTGCAAAAATAAGAAAAAGAAAAAATTGAAGTTGTTCTGAACAAACTACGAGTCACCGAGAAGCTAACGAAGGGATGGTAAATCACGGGCTGCGGGTTGTTCGAAAGAGATACTGCGGCCTCGACACAAAGGGCTAAGAAGGAACATGGGTGGTTTTTAGTCAGTAGAAGTCTGACACTCCCTACCGCTCTGCCCAGAGCAGGAGGAGTTTGATAATTACCCAACCTCCAAAAAAAAGGGATGATAATTCACGGGAAGGAAACATTAGTTTGCGGGTAGATTGACGAAATTCATATCTCGACAGTGAACCGGAACATAACACTGATTACAATACGGAGACATGAAACTGACGAAAGAAGACTTAGTTTATCCTCACAATCGTTATCCTCACAATCGAAGTTCGTGGGGATATTAATTGTCCTCGGAAACACTTGAGGCACGGGAGTGTCTAACCACAGAAAAAGAAGACAGAAATCCCGAATAGCAAAAACCCAATACCACTTTGGCCGACCTGAAAATTGAAGGTGAAGAAAGAAAGAAAAGAAAGAAATAACATTTATTGGTACAGACACAGGGCATACATATAATAATGGACATACAAAAATTAAAATGAACAAATGTTTTTTTTTTTAAATAACTTAAAACTATTTAGTACAAAAAAATTATTTGCCCCACGGCTGCTCCAAACAGGCCCAGTTCAGCATAAATGTCAGGCTAGGCTAGTGGTAATGCCTCTGGTCTCCAAACTCAGCAGTAGCGGTTCCTACCGGGGAAATTTTAGCAGAACACCATCTTAAACAAATTGTTATTATGAAAGACTTGCTTCTGCCCGCGGCTTCACCCGCGTATATGTCGAAAAATATCCCAACAAACTTTCAGCCCCTATTTAACTCCTATAGGGGCCGAATTTCAAAAAACCACTCTATCCATTGGTGAAAACAGCATGAAAATCAATGCAGTACTTTTTGAGTTTATCGCAAACAGACAGGCAGACACGGCGGAGGACTTTGTTTTATAATATCATCATATTTCGGCCCTTATCCCATTATATTTGGGGTCGGCGCAACACATTTTCTTCTTCCAGTCTTCCCTGTTAGATGTCACGTGGTGTGAATAAAACATTCACACTGACAACGAAAAAAACATGGGGAACTGGGCGAAATAATCCACAACGAAAGGACTGATCGCCCGCCTGGTGTCTCCCGGCGTCCCCGAAGATAAATAGAAAATAGAATAGAACGAAAAAAACATGTTTCTTGGAGGAAAATCTTTTGCAAATAGGAACGATGACCACAGACTATCGCTTGTTGAATACATCATCATCATCGTCTGCTGCTGTCCGCTTCCAGACTAACCGAATGCAGATGAACAGTTACTGCCTATTTGACTTAGATAATCAGGGGTCATAAGATGCCTTGGCGACCAAAGACATTTCAAAAGTTATCGGCATTTGATTAAGGCTTCTAATGGCGGGAAACTCGTGGTTTAAGCTCTGGGCTGTCTTCCAGAAACTTTAAACCCTCTTATGTGTGTTGAGAAATAAAATAATACAACAATTATTTAATGAAATATTTAATTTAAACTTCATAATTATTCCATATTTACAAAATATCAACAAATTGTACCAAATTATAAAAATATTATCATATCCAAGACATAAAATTATTTTATCAAAAGTTTGTGCACATTTATTTCAAGAAACGCTTATACCTGTTTTTTACCTACTAACAGTGGAAGACACTTGAATAAACCTGGCTGTTTCAAATTCAACTTTAGGTTCAACGACTAATGTTTCAATTTCCAGCAGCACACTTTAACTTAGGTGTCTCAGTTTTAGAGGAAAAGAGCAATAATAATATTTTTTCTATAAAACGATACACTATTCATAAAGTAACGATCAGATTCAAAAATATATTGTTTTAAAATGATTAAAATTTATCACATTTAGTATCACTTATAATATAATATTAAATTATTTACAAAAAGAGGTTACAAAAACAAAATTAAAGGGCAAATTAAATTAATTTGTGGTACTTCACAGACGGGATGGCTAACAACTTTTTTGAACTTTTTTTTAATAATTGCAATAAGTACCTATATCGAATATTTTGTTTTATAATTGATCATAGTTTGGCTGGAATTTTTTATTTTTATTTAGGTTTTATATGAAGTTCCACAACGTAATGTAATTGAGCCTTGCATAATTTTCCATATCAATGGAATGTTACCAATTGAGCTCTTCTTAAAAGTATAATACAGGGTTTAAGAAAAATAAGTCTAAAAGCTAGCACACTCATATTTTAGACTTATCACTGGAAGATTTAAGTAATATCACTGGCGAGAGAAACTTTTACAATACAGACAGATCATTCACTTTGCCACAGTAACAGCATCTGTATTACGTAGCAGTAAGGACAGTTTTCGTACCTAATCCAAATGTCACTGAACATCAGTAAGGTCTTGACAGAAGCATTCTCATCGGGCGATATCCAAACCTGGAAAAATAAACTTTATTTTGAAACCCGTAGAGTGTTTTTCTTATTGTCATAAAGATATATATATATATAAAAGAAGAAGGAAGGTAAGCGTGAAGAGTAGGTATTAGCGGTAACTAAGAATATATTATTATGCGATATAATAAGAGTATAAATATTAAGCAAATGCCAGTCAGACTCGCAGACAAGGATTCTGTAGCACTTTTTATTTTTCATTATTTTATTTTCACTATTGTTGTTCAGTGAATTTTTATTTATCTCGTGTTTCGTAACGTGTAATTTTAATATCTACCTGAAACTACCCCAAAGCTAAAACCTCTCAGCTCAACCTGCTGAGAAGAAAAGCTTCTTTTTTATCGTGTGGGTAGTGTTATATAATGTGTTTACACTTACAGTGAATTAAAATAGTACATTATGGTACAAGTGTGCAACGTTGGTGATTACCGCTGAGGCGCCATTGAGACCCGAGCCGTCAGGTGAGGGTCTTAAGAAAGCCGAGGACGGTAATCATCAATACACACGTGTATCATACGACGTTTTTCAACACACTTGTGAAGAAAATAATACTAAAAAGTCATATTCAACAGTTAAAACGAGTTCTGTTTTTTTTTTCACAATAGCGGGAAAAATTAATCGGTTTTCCTATGCGCGCGCATCTACAGTTCGACCAACTTATCTGTGCATGCGGGAAAACATGGAACTAAAATAAATGTACTAAGTTTGACGTAGCGATGCATTTTTTCTTGACCAGTGGCGCCACCATGAAATTCACAGTTAAAATGGTCATACAGTAACAATGGCGCGATCGGCCATAGACTAAATGAATGAGCGCGATAGAGTTTCAGCCACGTATAAAATGAGGAAAAAGTTTTCTTTATTACAGAGAAAATAAAAGTTATATTATTTGAGGGAAAGCTTCATTTAATAAAAAAGTTGAAATTATCTATTTAAATTCAAAGCATGAAATGAGCAAGCACTTAGTACCTACATTAATTTATTTTTACTATTGAACACGATCTTTTTTTGTATCGAAACTTTTTTATGAACATAGCAACTCAACCAATAAAATTTAAAAAAAAAACCTATAACTCACTAGTGAATAATAACAATGAAAAAGTCACAGTTTGATTATAGGTGTCATTATGTGCCTAATTGCGGTAAAATTATAGCCACTTTATGAGCAAGTGTGTTGAAAACAAAATTATTTCTTTCTATATGTTATTACTCTGTGCAGGACTTTTTGAATGATAATTCTTTGTAATATCCTTATAATCCTAGTGTTATGTATTACATTTGCATGCTATATTAAGGCAGAATGTACATGGATTCTATTGTATAATGTCAACAACTTATTTTTATGTACCTACATTCTAAGCAAATAAAGATTCTATTCTATTCTATTCTATTCTATATAAAAAGAAATTTGCAACTATTTTAGTGATTGGGCTGCGGTTGCCGCTGCTGTTTGCGAAAGGGTTAGTCGATTAAGAGTTCAAGCTTTTTACGTAAAACGGATTAGTACACCACACACAGTTTTATCGCTCACCGCTCCGCTGTCGCTACTCTCCACACTTACCCAAGCCTTTGTCAGCGGTATCTTGAACGTCTGAGTCACCCTCAACATACTTATGTTAGCCTAGTACTATTGTAGAATATCACAGCCTCGAAATAGTAGAAGGGACCTCAGAGTGTCCGTTGCAGTTAGGTTGGCCGACTGGAAAAGGGATTAAAATGGCGTAAGGAAGTTTATAATTACGTGATATTTTTTTTTTTTTTTTTTACGTTATTTGCCGATACCCATCTCACAATTGTGAAATTAGGTGAGATTTATCTCACCGCCTTAAACGCCTTCCGCCTCCTTTTTAGTGAGGTTCTTGCTTTATAAATTGGATGGCTTTCCATAAACAAGTTCAATGATGTACTAAGTCAAAGTGTGCCATAGTGACTCATAGCCAATACACATGACGTGGGTGCATGACTATAGATCTCGAAACAGTGAATAAAAAGAAAGACAACAGTAAAACAAGTAGTGTAATATCTTAAAAAATGGCTTAGTTTTAACCGGATGACTTGATAGACAAAAACAGCGCTAGGAAAGAGTGACGCCATCGTTCGTTCCGCCATAGTTACGTAGTATAAATGGCCGTTTCACGCAACAAGGATAGAAAGTGCCCCCACTAAAAACTCCTAAAGCGTGTAGATACTCCATTTTTTAATCGATTTTACTACTTTTTCAAACATAGAGCTATTTCGGTTAGGTCTTTGAAATAGCATACCATTTTCGTATATTTTTAACAGTACGCATCTAAATATTTACCTAAAACATGTTGATCAATACTGGGTCCATCCACGAAGCGACTCTCGAACCCCTGCTGGATATCCTCCATCAACTGCTGGTGACTCGGCTTGAAGTTCCAGCACAGGAACCTGTGGCCTGACTTCTCTAGGTCTACTATCACAGATATTAAGTTCTGGAAAGAAGATGCAGTGAGATTAGATGAAGAATAAGAGCTATAATGCTAGTAGGTATGTTTCCTGACATAAAAAAATATGATTGTTTAGTCCGTCAGTTAGTTGATCGAAAAATATTAGATACGTGTTTTTTGTTTTGTCAAAGTAACACAAAATTACGACGATAAAAGACGCCAAAGATCATGGAGTGGGGCTTGTGACGTTACATTTTGGTGAAAAGTGTCATGCAATATGACGTCACACAGGTTTTCAAAGCACTGTAAAGTAAATAAAGTCTTTATTGTTTGTTTACGTGAAAAAAATAAAAAATATGTGTCCAATATTGTTTGGAAATCTATGTGACGGACTAATTAGTTTTTTTTTTATCAACTACACTATAGTTATGCCTGTTCTCTTTCATAAAGGACGCCTGAGTTCCAGCAGTGGGAGTATTAGCGAGTGACCACCCTATACTGACACGGAATCGGTTTGATCCGATCAAAAAGAGCTACAATTACGTTCGTTAGCCTCGTTTTGGGTCAGTACGACACAATATTTTTATTAGTGTATTTTCATTGACTTTTTTTATGTAAGTATCTAATGCGTTTATTTTGGTGGTCTGAATGATTTCTAAAAGTTAGTCCATCTGTTTAAATGGGACCTAATATATGCTTGAATGGCGTTGGCAGGCCTCCCACCAGGTGGACCGACGACATCGTGAGAGTCGCGGGCAACCGGTGGATGCAAACGGCAGGCTGCCGATCTTTATGGCGTTCTATGGGGGAGGCCTTTGTCCAGCAGTGGACGTCTAATGGCTGATGATGATGATGGTGATATGCTTAGACATAAATATGGTCAGTTCTCACCTCAGCGACTCCCAGGTCCATGGCATACAGCTGCCTGGCATCCAGCACAACCACAGCTATGTACTGCGGAACATGGCGACGTATCTTGTTCTGTATGTGCTGCGAGCTGGCGTACGATAACGCGCCTGATAACGTTATCAACACGCAGTCTTGGTTGCCCACCTGTGGGGTAAGTAAGGGAATAATTTATATAAAATAAAAAATAAAATAAAAAAGCCTTATATTTCCAGTTTAACAAATTGACTTAAACAATATTGTATCTACCTACACTTAACTAACAAAAGTATTAGAAAAATAAGGTACATTAGATATTTAGTTAATAAAAATTTAGGTTAGTTATTTTTTTGTAAGGGAATAATTTATACTATCACATAAATTAACATCTGTTATATAATATAATGGAAAGGAATATTATGGGATAGAATGCAATAGAACGCAATAGAATGCAATAGAATGGAATGGAATGGAATAGAATGGAATGGAATAGAATGTAATAGAATGGAATGGAATAGAAGAGTATGGAATAGAATGGAATCGAAAGGAATCGAATGGAATCCAATGGAATCGAATGGAATCGAATGGAATCGAATGGAATCGAATGGAATCAAATGGAATCAAATGGAATCAAATGGAATCGAATGGAATAGAATAGAATGGAATCGAATGGAATCGAATAGAATGGAATAGAATAGAATAGAATATAATAGAATATAATATAATAGAATGGAATAGAATAGAATGGAATAGAATAGAATGGAATATAATATAATGGAATAGAATAGAATAGAATGGAATAGAATGGAATAGAATGGAATAGAATGGAATAGAATGGAATAGAATGGAATAGAATGGAATAGAATGGAATAGAATGGAATAGAATGGAATAGAATGGAATAGAATGGAATAGAATGGAATAGAATGGAATAGAATGGAATAGAATGGAATAGAATGGAATAGAATGGAATAGAATGGAATAGAATGGAATAGAATGGAATAGAATGGAATAGAATGGAATGGAATAGAATAGAATGGAATGGAATAGAATGGAATAGAACCGAATATAATAAAATAGAACAGCTTTCCCTGTAGTATGTTACCTTGAACGGTGCCGCAGTAACGCGCGGTCTAGCAGCATGAGCGAGTGCCCGCGCGACATCAGCCCCCGCCCCGCACAGTATGCCGTACTCCAGCCCGGCCGCGCAGCCTGTCACCACTGTCACCAGGTATACCACCAACTCTATCTCTGTGGGATACCAACACGACTAGCTATTACCATTATTATAAATTACCTTAAATAATAATTTATTCATTTTCGAAAATCTGGTAATTAATTAGTAATAATGTCAAAATCACATGTTAAAAGGACGAAGCTTAATTTATTAATTTGATCGAGAAATATTAATTGTCAATTTACATAAAACTATTACGGATTTTTTTTTGTTTCGGATGCCAGAAACCATAAAAATGAACTGAAAATTGGAATCAAAACCCAAAAATTATTTTGAAGCACATACATAACAGAACGCCAGCCGGCTAAGCATGACCACCATGAAACGGGTTTTGTCGACGGAAGAATCGACAAAATGACAGGTTGTAGCAAGGTTTCATGTCAAATTGTATGGAAAAATCTTTGTCTATTCTTGGTAGAATTAGTAGAAAGAAAGAGGGTTTGGGCGCAGAACGTCAGAAACGCAAAATGCCAGATTAGCAAATCGTCAGGTGTGAGATTTTTTTCTCAAGTGGTCAGAAATGCAAAATGTCAGGTTCGCAATATGACAGAAGAATCGCCATGCTACGGGGCTGTAATCCCTAAAAAGGCAGAGCTTACTTGATACCTACGTTTCACCGGTTAGAACACACACACAGAAAAGAGCTGATCAAGGAATCGGAGAAAGCCTTAGCCCAACAGTGAGACAGCACATGACGGGTACGGGAACCATTGTAGTAGATATTGATAGATTTTCCATGTTATTTTAGCACCATAGACTTCTTATAGGTTTTCTTGTAATATTTAAGTGTTGAACTAATTTCAATTTTTAACACTAGAAATAAGCATAAACTACGTGCTCCTTTTCACCGGCTTCACAAAGTTCACAATTCATTCGTAGGGCTCGGGATTACATTTTATAATAAACTGCCATCTTCTTTTCTATACTTGCCATTTAATGAGTTTAAAGCCAAAGTTAAATCTAATCTTTGTTTAAAAGCTTACTATTCTATTAACGACTACTTAGATGATAAGAATAGTTGGTCGCTGAGTTGAACACAAGACAATGTTTGTTATTTGTGTTCTTTCTCCAAAATTAGTTTACTGTTATGTTATGTATTTATTATTTTATTTTTACATTGTTTACACTTACTTTGTAATTTGTATAAGGTCAATGTGGGCAAATCCGTCTACGGGGCTATTCCATACACATTCGTTTACTATTCTTTCCAGAATAGTTACGCTGTTACTGGTTCGGTCGATAAAACAGGGTCAGTTTTTAGTTCTAACTATGATTCATAGATGGAGCAAGGTTGTCTACAATTGTCAAAAAATGCATTTGAAGTTTACTTGTGCTACGAACTCGAAACTCAAGTGTTGCGTGCCGCCGTTTCATATAGGATAAATATTAAATTTTACAAGTTACGACTTTCTGAGTATGCCTAACATGTAGTTTAATAAGTGTTACAACGGATTTTTCTATTTGTTTTGAATATAAACCAGTAGATACAGAAAGAATTGTTAAAAAAAATACGTAACCTCAAAATGTTCAAGTGGGAAAATCCGTCTAATTTCGAAGGGGCTAAATCGTCATATACAGGAATTACCCCATTGCAGATGTCGTCAACCTTTTCATCCTTCCTATTTTTAGTTTATACTTTGAAAGTCCACTTGTAACTAACAATGGGTGTTTGACTATTTTTTTTTTTGTAATTATTTTTACAAAAACAGTTTCACAACATAAAGGAATTTACCAATTAATGAATTAATAATACTTATACATCAAGGCGTTTTACAGTTTTCGTCAAAAAAGTATTTTTAAACACTAAATTCATGTGCTTTATGAACGAGACACTACTCCTCCGGGGCAGCGACTGTGTCGTTATTAGGAAGAAGAAACTGACTCCTGAAATACAGATATTTAATATCTAGCTCTGGAGTCAGGGCTTCACAAATATTGTATAGAAATGTTTTGCAATTAAAGAATTTATTATTATTATTATACCTAACCGAATTCATTAAAAATAACCCTGTTTATTTAAGTTAATACCATAAATACCATTGTCATAATAAGATAGGATTGTTTCTATGTACCTGAAAAATTAAACTGATAAGTAAAAATATTTAGTTTTCAAACTTTTTAGAAAGGTTTAAAGTCCCTGGTTATAAAAATAGGCCGGATTAGCCCCCAAAAAAGATTTTAGGGAGTAAAACGTAAAATAAACCTTATTTTTATGATGTTAAAAAACATTTTTCTTCATCATCTGCATTTACTTGTTTACAAATTGCATACTTTGATAAAACGGCGTAACTCGAGGCAAATTTTCTACTAGACGGATTTGCCCCGAATCGTCGGGAAAATCCGTCTAACGACCGACTTTTAAAAAAACCTTGTTAGTTACATGTGGATGGCTGTTTTGTTGTTTAAAATGGATGTGTATACAAGAGAATAAAATTTTGTATCGCTTACAACCATCAAATTTATATTAAAGTAGTAAGTGTACCAGATTTAGTTAACCAAATTCGACTTTCAAAAAAGTATGACGGATTTGCCCACATTGACCTTATACTTTTGTTTATTACTGATTGTGTCTGTAGTAAATCTTAAATTTAACTGACACCTTGCTATTGTATCGAGTCTGGTTCTTCTAACCAACCAAACAGACAGATGTGTTGCGGGGGAGTTTGTTCCGCCACTTCTTCTTTCCAGCTAAACACTAGGAAGTGCCGATGGGTGGGCGTTTTTGGGGGACTGTCTTATAAAAAATGTAAATACAGTGAAACCTGGTTAAATGTGTCTCAGATATTCAATTTGTTTCATGGGACCCCAGTATGAGTTCCAGTTATAGAGATTTCTCACTTATCCATGTCCCATTTAGCCAAATTTCACTGTAGTAAAGTAAAGTAAAGTAAATTTTGACCTTCGAAAAGTGCTGATTATCAGCCTAGTTTGAATAAATGAATTTTGATTTTGATTTTGAATTTTTTTTTCCAAATTATTGGCTCCGTAGTTTTGGAGATAAGGAGGGGGAATGGTCGGACAGACAGACAGACACACGAGTGACCCTAGAAGTGTTCCGTTATTTTCATTCGAAGTACGGAACCCTAAAAGTGATAATAATGGTTACTCACTGCTATTCCGCCACAGCTGCTTGATAATGGCGACCTCCATGAGCGAGAACATGGCGACGATAATGATGCCAGCCAGCGTGGCGCGAGGGATGAAGTAGAATGCGTCTGATAGCAGCGTCACTGCCAGGAGTACTAGCATCGCTGCGGACAACATGTTATATTGATTTTATGTTATTGGGTGGCAAGTTACAGGAGGAAATCCTTTTTCTCCTGCGGCATAACAGCTGCGACATTGAGGCGCCATTGGGCAGTCGCTCGGATCAATGTTCAGATTAAGCCACGCGTAACATACCTTGTTTACTCTTTGAGATTGAGAGGAAATGGGCTATTATGGACCACCAAGCGGGCCCAGTGCTGGTTGGTATGTCACATGTCTTCGAATTTTGGTTCTAAGACATGCCGATTTCCTCAGTGGTGGTAGTACTTCCTCTAACAAATAACTCTTTCTTCTCTAATAAACAAGATGAATGAATTACCTTTAAAGAAGCAGCCGGCCGGTGTGACCACTCCACTGGCATGGTTAAGTGCTGTCCGAGTGAAGGAGCCAGTGGACGGCATACTCTGGCAGAACGACGACACCAAGTTACACATGCCGATAGCTAGCATCTCTTGTGTCGCGTCTACTGTCTTGCTGCCCGCTACAATACAAAAAAGTAGTTAAAAAACTAAAAAACCCGACTGAAAATAAAAATAGGTAAAAAAACTTTTTAAGTTAAACGGTTTTATGTTAAACATACATTGCAATGTTTAAGATAAATGTACTAAAAACCAAAAAATAATAAAATAGATACAGTCGTGGGAAAAAACCGTGGGGCACGTCAATTGTAATTTCCGCAGCACGACAGTTCCGAATTGACGTGCCCCACGGTTTTTTCCCACGACTGTATCTATTTTATTATTTTTTGGTTTTTAGTACATTTATCTTAAAGATTGCAATGTATGTTTAACATAAAACCGTTTAACTTAAAAAGTTTTTTTACCTATTTTTATTTTCTAGTTTTTAGCCGCCATCTTGGATTTTAATTTTATATAGTATATTGTATTCTGCTTGTTGAGCCCTTTCATTTGATACCCATATTGATGGTCGATTAATAAAACATAAATTATCCGCCATTTTGAATTTATTATTATCTTGAATTTATAATGATAATGAATAAACATAATTGTATTGTCACCAAAATACAAAGTGTATACAAAATTTCAGATTAATCGGTTGACAGCAAGAGGGTGAAATTTGAATTACTAAATTTGACCCAAGAATAAAACAAACGGGGTGAGCTAAATAAAACCGTTTAAAAAAGGAAATGCAAAAAAACAAGCACTTTTTAAATTATACAAAACTTTGAAGCAGGCCGGGTCCATTTGAATACCTACATATAAAATTATAAAAACTTGGACTAAAGGGACGAATTTAACGATACTTTAATTAAATAAATTCATTCAATTTTGAAGATATGAGGGAATAAAGAATATAATAAACAAATATAGGTGCGAAAAACATAACCCTCTCCTTGCAGTCAGATAAAAACACAACTTAACATAAGCGTACGCTTATGACATTGACAGCTCTTGAACGCAGTTTAGGTGAGTTGATCGCGTTCAGTTTGAGTCTTAGTAGCAATATTGCTGATCGCGTGCATCAAACGTGTAGGCAGGCATGCAGATACTTACATTTCGAAATCATAAGTACTTTTTTTTTGTTTTGTCCTGTACGATACTGGGCACAAGGACGACTAGGAGCACAAAGAAACAAAGAGCCTTACCGAACGCCTTGGCGATGGCGATGCTCTCGAGTATAGCGACGAGCGGCATGACCACGCCCTCTCCACCGAACACGGTCAGCATGTCGTCGAAGTATAACGTTTGGTTGTCTACCGTTGTGTGGAAGGGGGGCGGACCGAAATTGGGTAACCCGCCGTGGATTTTGCCTGCGGATGATACATTAAAGTTTTTTGTAATGGACTTCTGATGATGATGATGAGATAGCAAAATAAGGTAGTTGACAAAAAAAAACTAAGTAGTCTGTTAGACAGATTTCCAAAAAATATTAGAAACAAATTTGTTCTTTTTGCACGTAAACAAACAATGAAGACGATACAGTGCTTTGAAAATTCGTGTGACGTCACATTGTAAGGCATTAGTACTTATGACATTTTTTACCGGCGAGTGACGTCACAAGCCCCTATTCAAATCTTTGACGCGTTTTATCTTCGTCAATTTTTATTGATTTGATTTTAAAAAATACGTTTCCAATATTTTTCGATAATCTAACAGACGGACTAATTAGATTTTTTTTTGTTTTCAGATAATATCCCTATTATAGTGTTGTATTGCGGTTTCTTTGGCGCGAGACCATACTTGGTAACAACTCCCCAATTACCAACTGTGTCCTCCTGACAAAGAACCATGCTCAATCGTCAACACCGAGCACGCGCATCGTGCATCGCACGACACGTGCTGGTACCAACGTGCACGTCGCGTGCAACCATACTACAAAAGAACCAGGAGCGCATCAAATACAGGTGGTGCACTCATTCTCACTGTCTCAATCCCGGCTATAGACAAGTAAGTCGAATAAATGCAGGGATAAAAATCCAGGAGTAGTTTTTGCTTCCGAGTCCCTATGCGAGAAAGGGATCATTATATAGCTCCGTCTTTTTCTTTCTCCATAAACGGAAAATCTTACTTCAGTGTGAGAAAAAGATGGGGCTATACGTCCTGCATAGCTCCATCTCTTTCCCACACTAAGGCAAAGGAAAGCCTCCAGCGTACTTTGGTACCAGGGTTGCAGCAATCACAGGTATATAGGTACTAACCTGTGAGAGCAAAGGGAGTGATGTCTTTCAAACTGAGCACGAAGGCTAGTATGGCGGCTGCGAACACGACGAGCGCGTTTCGTGCGCGCACGACGTTGAGCCAACACGCGGCCAGCCTTGCTCGACACGGAGATGTGCTGTCCGTCACGGCCATTGTGGCTCGCTGTAAAAATAAAACAAAAAAATAATGAAAAAAAGTGCTAAAAAGCTAAGACTAGGAGCACAGGTTTGCACAGAAGATGTTTTTTTTCAGTAGTATCACAGATGTAGCATCTGAACTTGTGCTAATTTCCCATCAGGACTTAAATATACAATCATCATCAGCTTAAAATGTTCCCACTGCAGGGACTCAGGCCTCTTCTCTAGGAGAGGGATGGGCTATAATCGACCACGCTGGCCCAGTGCGGGTTGGTAGATGTCACATATCTTCCATTTTTTTGTTCTAATACATGCCGGTTTCCTGTTTTCCTTTACCGTTTTGAGAGCAGCGGTGATGAAATCATGTATACAAAGTATTGCGCCTGCATGGGTTGGAACCCAAAACTTACCTTTGCCACCACCATTGGGTCACCGCTGCTTTTAAATACACAAACCACTGGCAAAATTAGGGTGTTTTCAACCTTTCTGCCAACCGCTTCGGGAATACAAACGTCGCATTATATTATGATTATTTATGATCAATACTCACTTTAAGCAACAGCAAAGATATGATGGTAGCGATCCCTAACACCGTATCCCATAGCTGGACCGTTTTCAAGTTTTTAAAGAAATTGATGATGGCGTCAAAGAATGTGTTTCCCGAAGAACCTGCAAAAACAATTTGGAGCTTAGCATTAATCTCTCGTAAAGCAACGTATTTTATGTAGGTACTTTACTTTTTTAAAAGACGTTGCCCCACTCTAGGAATTTCTCCTGTTTCGTGAGTGCAATTCACAGACATTTAAAATCACATACACAAGTACCCAGATCCGAATCAACAATCATGTCGCCCGCACTTCAATATATCACGTGTGGAGTAGTAACGTGAGGATGAGTGGTCTGACGCTAACAGATCTCAATTGATCAGATAAATTTGTATTGCCTCGTTGGTCTAGTGCACATGGTCACAGACTGCAGACCATGAGATCTTGTATTCGATTCACGGATCAGGCAGTCTTATTAGGTTTTCCTTTCAGGAATTTCTCAGTTGTAGCTAGCCTCTGATTCTGCATTTGTGCTCGATTAATGGCAATAAGCTCACCCCTATTATGTGGAACTTTAACATAACTGGCGAAATGTGGGTGTACTATTGAGTACACTTCGGCCTAACCCTTCGAGAATTACAGTCGTGATGTTATGTCGTAAAGTGGCGTTGTATAGTGCCTATAAAATCGACTAAAACGTGTTACGCTGACCCCAAATAACATGAGACAAGGCCAGCAAGATGATAACAAAAAATCGACACGAAAAAAAATGAAGAATTTGTAAATATAAGTATTTACAGTATTGGTATCAACTTATGTATGTGATACAAATAAGGCACATCACATTGGTGGGATCGCAATATCAAGGCCCGGTTTCTGTGTTCCTAATACTCAATAGGGGTGTTTCCTGGCTAAAAATATGATTCAGTTTTGTCCGTCTGTTAGATTATCGAAAATATTGGATACGTGTTTTGTGTTTTATCAAGTTAATAAAAATTAACGAAAATAAAACGTGTCAAAGACCATAAGTGGCACTTAAGACGCAACTTTCTGCAAAAAAAAAAGTACTAAACTGTGATGTCACACGACTTTTCGAAGCACTGCATCTTCATTTTTTTGTTTACGTCAAAAAAGAAAATATAATTATGTGTCCAATATTTTTTGGAAATCTATCTGACGGACTGAAGACTTTTTTTGTCAACTACCCTATTGTTACCTGATATCCTAAATAACGATTTGAGTTGTGATGCGCTAATCTGTAGCGCAGCTGCAGTCGTGAACCCACTGATAACCGGCTTCGATATGAAGTCCAATAGAAAACCTGGAAACAACATTATATTTGTTAGAACGACGTTTTACAATAGAACATTATAGTGTCAGTTATTACTAGTTTAAGTCATAAAACCACTGTTTGTACAGTTTTATTTTATTGCGGTTTTTCTTTTCAATTCATCTTCAATACATAATATTTATATTTCTATGCCATAAGATCGTCCCAGGCGATGCAAGTAAGCCATAACTACCTACCATTAAGTGAGACAAAAGAACAATTTTATAATAATCTTCGTCTTTCAAGACATTTGTATGGATCGCGATAAACATTGTAACATCACGGATGAATGCACGACCTTGCTCTTGCTTTGATTATATTCAGTTCAAGGTTTGGCTGTCAAAGGCTAGTAGAATGATAGACGAATAAAAACTGTGAACTGCGATAACTAATCAAGTTTCGCCATTCGCTTTGTGACTGGTAAATGGGACAAGCCCGCCACACTATTCCCAAACCACTGTAACTCCTGTTAGCCAGAATCAACAGTGGCGACCACAAGAAAAGCGCCGAGACAATGAAGCTCGACGAAGTCCCAGAGAAACGATTTAACTGTCTTGGATCCCGCAACGAAATTAATCAGAAAAGAATAGCGGAGGAGTAGGAAAAAACATAATTTCCACTTTGTGACTGGTAAAGAAAGAAAAAAGGCACTGCAGTTTATAATTTTTGAAAACAATAATACACGGTCCACAACTTCGCCCTTGTTTGGGGAGCTCAACGACCTGTCGGTCAACGGAACCGGATCTGCAGGATATTGTAGAAAGTTTATTTTATTATTGCCTCAAAAATTAACGTGAAAACATTGAATGCATCGGGTACTTTCTTAATATTAAGCCACAGATAAACCTTTGATTAAACTTAACACGACTGCAAATCAAAACACAGTTACAGTGAGAGTTGTATCGTTAGTAAACAATACTTTCTTTTCAAATTCGTGCTAGCGTATTTACTGTCCCCCACATGCTTTACTAGATAAACGGAAATTCTCAACAAAAACAATGGACGGCAGAAGTTCAATGTCTTGCATACATTATCATAAACAGCACTTTCTCTTTACGTAACAGGGCGACAGATGCCGCAGGAGTTGTTAAGAGCGTATGCTACCTCAGATTAGCAACCCTATTTGTGGTGGTTCAAACTTCGCTCGAAACACTGTTAGAATAAAGTTCTAATCAGCTTGCACTACAAAGCGGTTGTTACGTCTTTCGCTGCGGCCGAATAGTGCGAAATTAGTGGTATTTTGCGATTTACAAAAAAACTATTGATTGAACTAAAAAAGTAAAACACTATGACTTTAGTATGTTGCTTGTAGAATTATTTGGCAAAAAAATCAGAACGATAACATGTATTTTAGTATGGTTTTTACTTTTTAAAAGAAATTTTTAGAGGTATCTTCGCGATTTTTTTCTATCGAGCAAAGTTAGTTGTATTATGTTTTCACAACACTATGGCACTAGCATATATCCTGAAGAATATCATATATTTTTCTGATGTTGATTACTGCAGTGAATCTTATACTTTTACGCATTATAAAACTTGCGTTTGAGGTACCATACGCTCTTAACATGCGATAGGTGTTATGCTAATCGAGACATTTGAATATTCTCGGCACTATTCGATAAGAAATGATTGTTTGTTTTTATTTGAGTAGAAAAGTGTTAGTCAGCTTAAGGTCTGATAGGTACTGAGTAATATAACACTTTTCCAGAGTTTACTAGTGCTTCGACTTGGATCCTTAGATAACTTAAATTTTTTAAACATAATTTGCTAGTTCGCAACCGCTATAATTGACCATAGTGGAATCGTAGGATTTTTTTGTTAAGGAAATTCAAATCTTGTTTCCAGTACACACGGCTACACATCAAGCTATACAAAACCAGTATAATCTGATCGTTCATTGTGCGAAAAGATCTAGTAAAGTGAGGCCAAGATTAACTGGTTTTGTATAGCTTGATGTGTAGCCGTGTGTACTAGTAATTATAGACCATCAATCATCTTTTATTCAACTAATATTTAAAGATTATAATTGAAGAAGTTGGCCAAAACTTGTTTCTAAAATTAGTTTTTTTTTTTGTTTGACGAAACAATGTTGTATATTTTACCAGGGCGATAAGAGACCAAAGTGAGTTTGCATTGCATAGTATGCCAATACGGCCAAGGGTACTTGCAACAGTAGCACATGAATATACTTGACTTCAATAGCTTTCCAGTGTGATAAGGAGCTGATAACTGTGGAAATTCGTTACATTGTTCCAGTTTGTGAGAACTGGATCGATATGGTCGGAGGATAATGACTTGGTCATTTGTTAGCTGTAGTCTTTATGTTTATTTCTGCATTTTTTACCTGTGACACTGTGTGTCCCATACTCTATGGTTTTGTCTTTGGTTCTGATATTCATTGTGCTAAGGTGTGCTTTGACTAGAATTAAAACAAAGTATTTAAATAATATACCGAGTTTTATTAATATATAATACAGTTCATTGAGACATTGCATTTAAAACGTGTTTTTATGTTGTCTCAAGAAGATATTTGCAATATAAGTAACAAAAGAGAACTTTCTACTTGAAACAGGTTCCATCAAAACAGGAAGGAGGACGCGCGGGCCCGTGAAAAATGGAAGAAGTGGAGGAAGGCTTTTGCCCAGGAGTAGGACAGAGAAGTCAAGATAAAAATACATCTTTCAAGTACTTACCTAACTGCAGCACTCCAAGCAATAATATAACACATCCCGATAGAAAAGCAGCCAGGTACGCGAAGTCAGCAGACTTGGCGACATACTTGGCCAGCAAGGCAGCCAAGATGGCGGTGGGGCCCACCGTCACATCCTTACAGCTTCCGAACAGCATGTACATGAGGCCAGGGAATATGCTGGAGTATAAACCCACCTGAAAAGAACATTGGAACAGGTAAAGCCGTGACTGCAGCCATGTTTGAGCAGGGCAATTTTTTTTCGGGTACCAGGGTAGCAGTTGATCCAGGAGTACCTATTGTAGAATCGGATGCGCGAAGCGCAGAACGAGCAGAGTCCATACAATATTTTCTCAACCGCCGTATGATTCCAGCTATTGCTACGAGTATACAGATATGTATTATTTTGCATTTGTTCAAAAATATACCTAGTGTCCCTAGATCAGATGAAATCATCCACAAGTGAATGTGTGAGAAAATAATTTTAGAAATAATACAGAAAAATATACTGCACCTGGTGCTTTCAATGAAAAATCGATAAGTACTTAAAGTAAAAAATAAAAGGCCACAATAATGAAAAGAAGAAATTACCTGTGGAGGTAAACCAGCTACCATAGCATACGCGATGCCCTGAGGTATTGAGGTCAACCCCACCGTGATACCTGCGAAAAATACAGATTTCTCTTTTAAATTCTTCAAGTAAATAACAAACAACAAAATACCTACTTACATTTAAATTTCCATCTTACCAGATTTAGCAAATTTTATGGCTCGTTTTTTCCTGTATACTGAAGGTCAAGTAAAATAACAAATTTCTTTTCCTTAACAAAGTAGGTACCAAGCCAAGCAAAACAGATAAAAACTGGAGGCTGTTTGAGCAAAAACACTGAAATACGTCATACATAACTATAAAACGTTTTAACTTACTACTACGTACTTAATGCTAAACCACTCATTGGTTAAGTAGTCGAATCACCTCCTCAAATCTCTAACTTTTATTAAATCTTGAAGGAAATGTATGGCGAGCGCTTAAAACCAGATTTATGAACGTGGACGAGGCAAAAAAAAAAGTATGTTAGGCACGCGCACGCAGCAGGTGGCGTTTTGTCGTTTCTGCCTACCCCCATGAGAAAAAGGCACTTATGTATGTATGGCAGACAACCATGGGACAACCCACATAATCCAACATCAAAAAACTAGCGCGAAATTCTGAATATATTATACAACAGAGTATTATATTTGTTTCTGTTACGTAAGTAAGGCCTTGAGTTAATCAATTAGACATCAACATAATATTAAACATGGGTATGTAGTACACAGCCACAAAGTTACGCCGCATTAAACTGCAAAATTGAATCACTGTTTAGATGTATAGAACTTATTTAAACCTAAATAAACCTACCGAGCATGAGTTTTCGATTCCCGGGTCGGGCAAATTGTTTTTTTTTTCATCAGGAATTCCTCAATAGCTGCCACGGAGTCAAGATTTCAGACTGATTGATGGCAATAGCCTCGCCCTCTATTACACGGTGCTTGAACCTATTTGTCGTGGGTGTACTATTAAAATTTGGAACACCTCAGCCTAAATATTTGAGGATTATTAAAGGCGTGATGTCATGTTGTTCTAAATTGACACCAGAGAACCATGATTCACAAAAGTCACTGACCGAAGACTCCACATAGGGCACCTACAAGATGTCGAAGGCCAAAATGAAGATTACCCTAGTAGACCTTCAGATTCAGATCCGCTTCACACCAGAATGCAAAAACGCGGAATTAAATCAGTCCTAAGCTACTCTCTGTTTCCACAATTCCGTGGGAAGATAAGATAATAATCTACTTCATTCAGAGATTATCTATAAATCCCAGACGTGCTCAGTTTACAACCACGGTATGTTTACGTAGTTAAGGTTCAACATCATAAACAGACAATTAAAATTCTAAACGCACAGGATATTAAGGTTATTAGTTGGCACATAGCGAGGTAATGTGTTGATTATTTTCTCAATAGACTTAAATAGTGGAACTACTTTGAACTTCTTTGGCCCTGGTACACATCAGGATGAACATGAAATAGAAAATAAGACACCAGAAGTCAGCTTTCAGCTGCCGGGGCTGTGAGTTGTTCGAAAGAGATACCGCGGCCCTGGACATAAAGGGCTAAGAAAGAACATGGGTGGTTTTTAGTCAGAAGAAGTCTGACACTCCTTTCCACTCCGCGCAGTGCGGGACTTTGATGATGTCTCACCCACAAAAAAAAGCTGAGATAGACTGGGCGATTATTTTTTTCCCCCTGATGCAAAAAAAAATGCAATGGCCCATTGCATACAGAATACAAAAGTTATCTATGCAAAACTAGCTCCAGTTATCGGATACACAAACGAAGCAACGTATGTATAATACAAAAACGGAAACATTGGAGTCGGTTATCTAACGTTATGTCATCGCCAAGCCGGTTTATTTGTCGGTCAGGCGCACGAATTCAGGCATTTAAGTAATACATTTAAGGTAAAGACAGCTGCTTCTGTGTTAATGTACTTGTATGTCCTTGTCCAAAATCTTCAGTCAGGTTTCTGCGATAATTAGGACACACTTTCCTATTAAGCTGCATATATTCTTAACAGGACGTACACTGCATCTGAATATATTTCTTTGGTAGCAATGTATGCTAAACAACACACGATGTGATTAGATTAACATGCATCCGGGAGAACAATGCCAAGTCATATAAGGTTTTAGAAAATTCTTAGTAACTCATGTCCCTAAAAAGATAATAATTATGGTACTAATTTAATAAAATACCACAGCCAAGGGTGCAATAAGCGTGAGGAAGTGCATCGCTGTTGCAACATCATCTTGCAGAAATATTAACCAAGTTCGGGCCCCACTACGAACTTCACGGTTAAGATACATACAAAGAGATATGGTTTTTAATAAAATACCACAACCTATCAGGATTTAATAAAAGCAAGAAAGTGTATCGCTGTTGCCTCATCATCTTCAGAAATAACAAAGTTCGAGTCCCACTACGAACTTCACGGTTAAGATACATATAAAGAGATATCGTTTTTAATAAAATACCACAACCTATCAGGATTTAATAAAAGCAAGAAAGTGTATCGCTGTTGCCGTTGCTGTTGTTGTTGGTTGTGTATTGTTGTTGTTGTTGTTGTCTTACAGAAATAAGAATAACAAAGTTCGAGTCCCACTACGAACTTATAACGGTTAAGATACATAATAATATAAGCACTGACAAGCTGTATCCCACATGCAATGTCGTCGTAGCAAGATTTACTGCGGTAGTCAGTCAGATTCACTTCTACATTTTTTTTCATTCTTCAGCAGTGTTTTCATGCATTCAGTACTGAGATGGTGTGCACCAGAATCGCATACGCCACAACAGAGCATACACATGGCGCTGATACAAGGCACAATGATGCAACTGATGCAAGTGAAGCTCGTGTTATCTACGATAACGATGAACGTATTCACTTCATACGGAAACCTAAGGTGCCGATGCCGTGCCGTGCTGTGCTGTACACTCAGTATTATACCGGGATAGCATATCATATTAGCAAGTATCATCTCACCCGCTATGATGTCTCGTAGTAGAAACTCGAAACTGTACTTCGGCAGCCATATTGTGATGGGCAGTCGTCTCTTCCATGACTCCATGCTACAGAGCTTGGAGGACACCCGCCGTAGCCTGCTATTCGTCTGCTGGACATTTCCTGAAAAGAAAGGCAGAATGTAAGACGATGCGTCCATTTCACAATAAAATATATTTAAAGCATACAACGGTTTTTACAACGGTATGAAATTCGCCATTTTTATCACAGTATAGTAATACTGTATACCGAGTATTTAATCAAAATCATCATAATCACGATTCAGTACGAGGCAAATGATGGCATATTTCCTAGGTTACATTACATAACATAATAGCCTGATAAATAACAATGATAACTAAACAATAAGACATCTTGTAGATTTATAATTTATGAAGTAAATGCAGCTGAAGTGGGTATACTACATAAGTAAACTATCAGGCAAAGGTACACATAGGAATTCCGATTTAGCAACTCTGAGAGGCTATCAACCTTTTATCTCTGACGCTTATAGTGACAGTAAATAGAAAATAAAAGAAGGAAAAACTACAGAGTCACTCCTTACATCTGAGGTGTTAAGAGATGGCAGTACTAATCAAATTTGATTAGTAGTGTGGCACCAAAAGTGTATTGAGCGAATTATTTCTTTCTACACAGTCGATATCATTGGAGTTGTAGTACCAGGAGATGATGAATGACTAACGCCTGGACCTTGGTTCGTATAAAAAGTGTTGACAATGGCGACTCAGGCAGCGACCCCCGAAGCATATTCGCGAGAAAAACGAAAAAACAATCATTTTGACTTTTCTATAAAAGGTTGTAGGGGTAAACTCTGGATCCTTTGGATCTACTGAACCGATTTTGAAAATTCTTTTACTAATAGAAAGCCACATTATTTGTGATTTTCAAAGGCTATATAACTTATATTTTCAAAATACTAGTCTGGTCAACTGGACTCGCTTGCTACCTTAAAAAAAATTGATTTGTTCGACTTATTCCGTGGGTCCATTTCGAGTGGGTCCAGTTGACCAAAGACTCACAGACTCGGACGAAGGCGCGGGAGAAGTGCTAGTCTTTTGTAATCCCAATGAAAACCAAAGCAAAGTAAACGTTAGGTTATAAAGTGATTGTAAAGTTGTAAGAAAGGTAAACATTGATAGAAGTGACACATAGAATTTACATTGTTAGACTAAGTTTATCCACAACGATCCGTGCAGATTGTAGAACTTTACCGTGATTGTTTTGAAATTCTATTGTGTTTATAAACCTATTAACTATGCTATAATCCTACCTAAAATCATCATCATCTGCCTAGCCTTTACCCAACTCTGTTTGGATCGGGTTTCAGTCTAACCGGATGCACCTGAATACCAGTATTTTAGATGGAACGACTGCCTATCTGACCTCCGCAACTTAGTTAGTTCTAGGTAATATGATACCCTTTGTTAAGACTGGTTGTCAGACTTTTGGGCCACTGACTACCTGTAACGACTGCCAAATTAATTATTAATAACGGGGCCAACGGTTTAACGTCTCCGAGGCACGGAGGAAACTCGGTAACTTAGGCAAGCACGACTTAACCTAAAAATCGACCCAAGCGGCTGTTATTATTAAGCTACGAGCTCATATCCACCTATAATCCTATCTAGATATAACACGATAAAACAATTGAATTTTGTGTTATGGCTAGGTCATTCAGAATACACCATTCTTTGATTTCTGTAAACCTAATGCCAAAGGAACAGTAACGTAAGCAAATGTTAAACCGGGGGCACAGCTAGTTAGACTTTAAAACATTCAATGTTAAACTCAAAATATCTCATAGAGGGAAATCGGTTCTACCACCATAGCTGCCGCCAAGCAGGTTTGCAATGTTGTGAATTTCTGAAAGTCAAAGTCAAAGATTTATTTGCAAATAAATATGGTTACAAGGTTCTTAAAATTGTAAAAAAAAGCTTGAGGGTTTCAAGCAAAGACACATTTTCCTTCTTTGTCTTTAGGGTAGACAACAAACCTGTGATCTATGGGGACCTAGTAACTATCATGGTGGACTTGTACAGTGTACTTAGCTTTAAGATTTTTGAAGTGAAATAAAAATCATTCATTCATTCAATAACATTAGTTCAGCAAGTTAGTAAGCAAGAAGAAGCTAAGAAACAATAATAGCCTAGTGGCGTGACCGTTGGACTGCCAAGTTATAGGTCTCAAGTTGGAACCCAAGACATGCTCTCTGATTTTTCGGATTCATGTGCTTACTGTACAATATCACTTGCTTCGATGACGGAAAACATCGTGAGGAAACGACCATGCTTGAGAGACGACGGCATGTAACTGTAGCCAAGTTAGAGGCCCATGGCGGGGTCTTTCGTCGTTTCGCACCACGAGCGGTTCGGACCGCGGTGTGAAATGCAGAAGAGCTCATAAGAATGGGCTGATTCGGACCGCGGTGTGAATCGACCCTCAGACCAACAAAAAAAGGTTTCTTGGTCTGAGGAATCGACCATAGAAGAATTTGAATGGGTTTATTCGAACCGCGAATGAAACAAAAAGTTTTCTCAGTA
Organism: Diarsia mendica; assembly: GCA_949316265.1. Classification (NCBI taxonomy): domain Eukaryota; kingdom Metazoa; phylum Arthropoda; class Insecta; order Lepidoptera; family Noctuidae; genus Diarsia; species Diarsia mendica. The sequence continues at coordinate 24,133,569 of OX438892.1, forward strand.
ATAATGCGTAAAGTACAGCCAGGCACAAAATAAAACAGCGATATAACTTCTACGATATACGGGTGTTACAAATTCGTAAAACCAGCGGGACTCAAGTTTCTCATTCGTTTTATCACACAGTTTAGGGAATAACTACAGCACAAACTACCAGGAGAATAGAAGTAGGCAGGAGGTACCTATTATTTTTGAAGTTCGGCATAAAAAAATCTGACATCAAGTTAGGCACTAACCCTGTCGGGGCTGCGGGTTGTTCGCAAGAGATACTGCGGCCTCGGCATAAAGGGCTAAGAATGGTTTTTAGTCAGTAGAAGTCTGACACTCCCTTTCGTTCTGCCCAAGAGAGGGAGGGGTTATTTCCACCACCCCGAAAAAAAAACGGTTCTACTCTAACGACACGATAAATAAAGAATACACGACGCGTATGCTTTCACAGAACATATAAAGCGGAACCAAATGTGGAAGTACAATGGCAAACATTTAAGAAAACTAACTCTGAATGAAAGTCCTTGGGGATGGAACAATAGAGCGATTTGTATACGTGAAGTGGTTACAAGTGTGTTTTCTAAAGTGCGAATATAGGTACTTTAGAGATTGCTTCCAATATGTAATAAATGCCATTATAACATTGTAAGAAATTGGGTTGAATCTGATATTTTGAAGAAATAAGTGATCACGGCTGACAAGAGAGTTGAAGAGAATGGAATGGAAGAAGCAAACGTGTTGCGCCGACCCCAAGGAATATGGGACAAGGGTAGGAATATGATCCCGTCGGGGCTGCGGGTTGTTCGAAAGAGATACCGCGGCCTCGGCACAAAGGGCTAAGAAGGAACATGGGTGGTTTTTAGTCAGTAGAAGTCTGACACTCCCTACCGCTCTGCCCAGAGCAGGAGGGTCTGATGATTTCCCACACACAAAAAAATGGTAGGAAAATAAAATGATGATTTTGATGACACATTTATGAACTATAGCTAGGAATGATATGAAAGAGAAACTATTAAATGGTGCCATCACGTCAGACTCGGAAGAATATATCAATCTATATAAATAAAAAGAGAAGTCCTGACTGACTGACTGACTGACTGACTCATCAACGCCCAGCCCAAACCCTTGGACCTAGAAAGCTGAAATTTTGCACAGAGGTTCCCTTTATCTATATAAATAAAAAGAGAAGTCCTGACTGACTGACTGACTCATCAACGCCCAGCCCAAACCCTTGGACCTAGAAAGCTGAAATTTTGCACAGAGGTTCCCTTTATCATAAATAAAAAGAGAAGTCCTGACTGACTGACTCATCAACGCCCAGCCCAAACCCTTGGACCTAGAAAGCTGAAAATTTGCACAGAGGTTCCCTTTATAATGTAGACAAGGAATAAGGAAGGATTTTTCGAAATTCAACCCATAAGTGAGTTAAATAGGGGATGAAACTTTGTATGGAAAATCAACATTTTCACGCGGGCGAAGCCGCTGGCAAAAGCTAGTGGAAGATAAACGTGTTGCACCTGGTTGCACCGAGCCACCGACCCTAAATAGAATGGGACAAAAGTCAGGAAGATGATGGATGACAGAACTATAGCAGGTTCAATTTCAAATAGGTATTCATTAAAAACTTGGCGAGCCACATTGTCTAAGATAATTGCAAAGTTATATGTATTATGGTTGTACGCCGTGACATAATAAAAATACTAAAGAACTGATTATGGACCAACAGCTCGCAACAGTTTTTTATTAAGACAAATTAGCTTCCTAGGTCATAGCTATTACTTGTTGATATTAAATATATCTTGTCTTCTAATATATAAAATTCTCGTGTCACAGTTTTCGTTGCCATACTCCTCCGAAACGGCTTGACCGATTTTGATGAAATTTTTTGTGCTTATCCGGTATCTATGAGAATCGGCCAACATCTATTCTTCATCTTTTTTTTTTATTATTTAGGAATTTTTTTTAATTTATTATTTATACCATGGCAAAACAACGTTTGCCGGGTCAGCTAGTTATATAGAAAAAACATTCACAACTAGGTACCTACTTTAAATATCACGCTACGAAAATGTCGCCATGTCTAGACCAGAACGACGATAACAATAAGCAAAAAACTACAGAAAGAAAGGAACCTTCTGTAGTTTTTTTGTTAGTCACCCGCAAAGGGTAGTTTTCTCGTAAGTCGAAACATAGCATTCAACATATCTTCTAGTACCCAACCACATACCCACATCATATTAATAAAAAAATAAACAGCATCTAAAACTTTTATAGGTATCGCGAGCTATCGAAACATTTTCACCGATTCTCTTCATAACTAGTAATTCCCGCATATTTTTTATTAGGTACTTACAAACAAAAAATTATAAAACAATTCACACATTACCGATAACTTCAATCATTTTCACATAAAACTGGACACAAATCAAGTTTTTACAATGTTGACGCGTTACATTTCGAAAAACATTTTAACAAAAACAAGTCGTAAAAATTACGATGAAGCGTATAAAAATTCCGCGACGGACTAAGCGACCACCTTCTACAGAGTTTGAAAACATACTAAGCCGGTTACCTTCGCCGGCTTCGCGTCTCGGTGATCCAACCTTTGTTTTGCCCAAATGTTTGCCAAACAACGTCAACAATCATTCATTGCCGATTGTTTGAGAGATTGACCGATCACTTATCGAACAAAAGCAGCGTTGGATCATGCACTGAACATTGGTCATATTGGCTAATATAATAAGTAATACCAACAACGCCGTGAGATTGCAGTGTGATTGTCAATACTAATCCGATTCAATAACTTATCAATGAAGTAAACGTTGATAATGACTTGTTGCAGATCTCTACAAGCAAAGTGCAGTAGCGTTGCGTGAGGGGGGGCATGGTCCGGAGCAGCGCGTTATAGGAGGCGAACAGCAGGGCACCATGGTGTCATCGTTATCTGATCAGGTAATTGCATGGTAATTGCTATTGTCATCGGGACTATGTTGTAAAAACAAGCACTGCGGCCCTACTATGACGCGTCTTAAAACAGTTCAGATTATTCCAGTGTGGAAACGTGACAGAACTATACAGGGTGTGTAGCGCCATCTCTTTTTCTCTCTGGAATAAGTTTTAAGACTTCATGGTAGGCCTTCTGGGGTCTAAAATGGCCACTTTTATAGCAGATCCTAATAGGATATCGTAATAATTATGAATTGTGAATTTGTGACTATTCAACTGTGTCTGAGATCATTTTACGAATTTGAACGCAATTCATATTATGATCCTATTATGATCTGCTAAATTGGCTATTTTAAACCCCTGGTGTATTTTTGCAACTATATGCCACTGCCTCGGGCGGCAGAATACTTTAGGCGGCAGGGGACCCATCCATTACAAACTTTTTCAAACCAGCCTTAGTATATTCTGGCCGTATTTTCTAGATACAAGCATTATACTTATTTGCTTTCACCCATCTTTTATCTTCCCTATTCGGGAAGCTAATATTTTCTCGTCGAAAAGTAAATATTATTTAAAAACAAGAACCACTCTATCCATTGGTGAAAACAACATGAAAATTGGTGTAGTAGTTTTTGGGTTTATCGTGAACAGACACAGAGGCAGATAGACTGACGCGTCCGGAGGACTTTGTTTTATACTACGTAGTGATATTAATAAATATTATTTACATCTCTCATATTCGGTAAGTAGGTCCTTATTACCCCCAAATGGGGCTTGTAGGTGACCAATTAGCGCTCTAGGGTAATAATGTAGCAAGAAAAGCCCTAGGGCGGTAATTAAAAAAAAAACACTTCACTCTTTCAAAAAGTTCGCGTACATCTAACCATCATACTGGCAATAGACATCAAGCATTCAGCCCAATGACAAAAGAGGTCGCTTCGCTATTCAGCCTTGTCTTCGTATGAGTATAACGCCTCCCCCACACAGGAGCGTTTCTGCGTTTTCGCGTTTCTGCGTCCCAATACCAAATGTTGTGTTGTGTTGTTGTGCGTTGACGCAGAAACGCGAAAACGCGCCTGTGTGGGGGAGGCTTAATAGTCATCAATTTTAAATATCGAACGGCGAAGCTCAATTTCATTCTTGAAAAAAAAAATTAAAAAAGAGATGAAATAACCCTCCTTTTGGGCTTCGCCGCAGTCGGGTAAAAAGGCGGTATTAGAAAACTTTTACTTTAAATATTGTTTGTTTTTGGGTTTTTTTATAATTACGTGCTAATTAGGAAAAAAACATGAGTTATGCAAGTGATGAAGATATAAGCTGCACTCCCGATTCAATGAAAATGGAAGCTGAAGCAGCAATTAACAATATTTTGCCTGAAAGTTCTAAAGAGATATTTGAAAACTTTATTCTTGTAATGCCGGTTTTTTTCTTCTTACCTCATAATCGAGATGTAAAGCAGAGTAGTTAGCTCGGGTGTAAGTATCAATTGCACCCTCGAACTATTGGCGCCCTCGCTGCGCTCGTGCGCCTAAATATCTCGGGCTGCAATTATTGATACCTTACAGTACAGCCCTTGGCTACTAATCTACTATTGTTAATGCTCATGCATATTAACGCTAATCAATAAAGAATTCCTCACATTGTTTAGTTATAACTACTTCTGGGTCGTAATAATTATGTTTCTAATACTCGTGCGATAAACCTGCTTGCTATGGCTAGCAATTAAATCATACATTTAATTACTTAACACGTGTGTTAAATTTTTTATAGCGGAGCTATGGTGACTCAGTGGTGTAGGGTACGACTTGCAAAACGCAGGTTGAGTATTCGCAGATGGGAACTTTGAGGAATTTATTTAGTCAGCGTTGCTATAAAAGTATTAACATGAAACAAATCTATCTCGTAATAAGGTGTTAGTTCTCATCTTTAAAATGGACAAAATCCGTAAAATCATAGGAATCTTAACGGGTCACTGTTCCTTAAACAAACATCTACATAACATAGGTGTAAAAGACAGCCCACTGTGCAGAGGATGCATGGAGGCGGAAGAAACGCCACGGCACGTACTCCTAGAGTGCAGGAGCGTGGCAGATCACCGGGCACAAACTCTACGTTCCCTTTTAACTCTCCCGGAAGCCTGCAGCAGTCTGGGAAGGCTGCTACAATTCTGGGACGACCTATGTTGGTTGGAGTAGGTATTCTCTAAACATCACGCACAATAGCCCAGAGGCTAAGTGCGTATAAAAGCCCAGTTAAACTAAACTAAGGTGTTAGTTACTTTTTTTTTTGGCAGTATTATTTTAAATTAGGAATTTTGTTTTAAGGGGGAAAATCAGAGTAATAATAATAATTATTATTTCGTTAATGAACTCCTTCAAGTTCATTAACGAAAAATTTTAATTATTATAACTCTGCAATGCCATATTTGTTACGGACGATAATCATATTTTAATCAACATACAACCTGACACTGCTATGCAAATTGCACAAACTCTGGCGCTTCGTCATTAAATATCGATAAGCATCACATTTGTAACGTTTTGCTTGGACTGGCTGGTGTGTGAGAAATGGTGTGTAATGTAATGTATATGTATACTGTAAGTACTTCTTTTATTCACTTTAACAGGGGTTCTGAAATGGCCACTTTGGCAGATCATAATATGAATTGCGTTAAAATTCGTTAAATGGACTATTCTTATTAGTAAGTGCGTCTGTGACCATTTTACGAAATTTAACGCCATTCATATTATGATCCTATTATGATCTGCCAAAGTGGCCATTTCAGAACCCCAGGCCTGCACAGTGGATTATGGCTCACAACAAACGATTGACTGACTGATTGTAATAAAGAATATATTGACACTTGAACAGTCTGAGTATCCAAATAGTCTTATTTTTAACAAGTCACTATGATAGCCCAGACAGTCAGACTTAATAATGAATGAACCACAACATTGTAAAAAAGTGTGCTAAACGTAAAGATAATTTGGACTTTAAACTCCATATAAGTTTACAATCTTTGGACAGATTTGAGTAAACCAGTGAGGGTTATCTCCTTGAAACAATTAAGTCAATAGAAACATACATTTTCTTTGGTTTAAAGGTTATCATTAAAATGTAATAATTATAGTAGAGGTAGGTCAAAAAAAATGTGTAAAACATAACAAGCCTGTAATTCCTGTAGGATATCACCTGCATATTATAAAACAAAGTCCTCCGCCGCGTCTGTGTGTTCGTGATAAACTCAAAAACTACTTCACGATTTTCATGCTGTTTTCACCAATGGATAGAGTGGTTCTCGAGGAAGGTTTTAATAAATAATTTGACCAAGATCCACGTGGGCAAAGCCGCGGGCATCAGCTAGTGTATGATATGGCAGAGATGTACCAATGGAATTTAAATATTAGATTTAATTAGGATATTTACAGCAGTAATGAATAAATCAATTAACTGAATGAAAGTGCTTAAACATGTTATGTACTTATATGTATGTAAATTTGATATTAAGAAAGGATGAGTCTTAGATACCAGGCATGCATGACACAAAAGAAAGCTCAGCATTACTGTTTGGGGTAATATTTCTAAAAGCACTTAAGAAAAGACTCCTCAAAACAAAACTTTACTTAGTCATTACTTTCCTACAATGTCATGCTTTAAGTATTTTTTATATTTGTATTTTTAATTGTGCCATAAAGTTGAACAGATTTAAGCAAATATAATCAAGATGTACAAATTTTATACTAGGCTTAAGTTGATATGGATAAGGTTTTACACTATTGTGTTGGCTTATGTTACAATGTTTGTTTATTTAAGTGTATGAGGATTGCTTTTCTACACAATGACTGTCTTATTTACAAGTATAAATATGCTTTCAAGTAACAGTTTGGCCTTTTGGTGTCAATGTCAGCCACTATGCCACTAATCAACCATTTGTTTGATTTGGCCTTTCTGTGAATTGAAGTAATTTCAATTTCAGTCAAATTCTATTTATTTAGGATAACTATGTACTAATTCCTTGATAGTTATGGTTGCCACATGGTGTTGGCCCTAACTTAAGAGCGTATGCTACCTCAGATTAGCAACCCTATTTGTGGTGGTTCAAACTTCACTTTAAATACTGTTAGAATAAAGTTCTAATCAGCTTGCACAACAAAGCGGTTGTTACGTCTTTCGCTGCGGCCGAATAGTGCGAAATTAGTGGTATTTTGCGATTTACAAAAAAACTATTGATTGGACTAAAAAAGTAAAACACTATGACTTTAGTATGTTGCTTGTAGAATTATTTGGCAAAAAAATCAGAACGATGACATGTATTTTAGTATGGTTTTTACTCGTTAAAAGAAATTTTTAGAGGTATCTTCGCGATTTTTTTTCTATCGAGCAAAGTTAGTTGTTATTATGTTTTCACAACACTATGGCACTAGCATATATCCTGAAGAATATCATATATTTTTCTGATGTTGATTATTGCAGTGAATCATATACTTTTACGCATTATAAAACTCGCGTTTGAGGTACCATAAGCTCTTAAGTGCTCAAGGTTATGGATTTGAACCCAACCATGCACTGTACTTAGCTAAATTTAATTTATCACCAGACACCGCAGAAACCAAAATAGTGATCACTACGAGGAACTGACATATATTGTCCGAGATTAAAAAATTCATTACGAAGACATAATTATAATATTATGATATCCATGCTAGGTATGTTTGGACTAGCAAATTCAAATTCAAATTTATTTATTGTTTGTCACAGGTGAAATATTAGGTCTTATGATTACAATATATTGGATCGCTGCAACATACCTATAAGGTGTACAATTTTTGATGCTGGTTCCACATTTATAACATTCACTACATTTTACTGAATTTCAAAACAATTATTCGCTCTAAGTCAGCGTCCATCATTCATCATGCATTAATATAGTTACAAGTTCACGTAGTCAGATAAACAAATTAAATTATCCAATTGATTTCATGATAATTACATGATACATTGATGTCATTAAAATTAAATTATTCGTTATTGTCATTCAAATTAAATTATTGATTTATGTCATACAAATTAAATTACTCATTCAGTCATTGTCTAAAGGTCAATCAAAGTCATCAATATTTTTGTCATTAAAAAAGTCATTAATTGAATAATAAGCCTTACATATTAAAAATTCCTTTAGACTTTTTTTAAAACTATTTAAGGTTAAAGTACCTTTTACATTTTTTGGAAGTTTGTTATAAATTTTCACACCTATCCCAAACATACTCGTTTTAAACTTAACTGTCCTACACTTAATTCCACTTAATTCATGTTTATACCGTGCACTTCTCAATGTGTCATATTTACTTAAATCGCGTTTTATCATTACTGCTGCTTCATAAATGTATAGTGATGGAAGCGTTAAAATGTGTAGTCTTGGGAACTCTGTTCTACATGAATCGGTTTGTTTAAGCCCACATATACTCCTAATACACTTTTTCTGGGCCTTAAAAGCATATTCCCTGTTGGTTGAATTGCCCCAAAAAAGAATACCATATTTGATTGTAGACCCTACGTATGCATGGTAAGCGCTAAGTAATGCTCTCTCGTTAACAATTTTTCTTAGCATGTAAAGGGCATATGAAAATTGGTTTAATTTTTTACAAACATGATCAACCTGAAGTTTCCAATTTAGCCCAGAGTCAATATAAATACCAAGAAACTTAGTGTTGTTCACTTCTTTTAATTGTTCGCCTTTGTAGTTTATTTTTAGATTTTTCCCCGAGTTAGCATGGTAGATCATAGCCCACTCTCTCTCATGCTGCCTGCGTCTCAGCTGTGTCAACACTATAGGCTGATTATGATAAGTTCTTCTTTAATCATTCCCAATATCCCCTCTTTTCATTATAGTTTATACTTTGAAATAAGTTTTTTGCACAATGAACTAACTCTGAACGAGGCAAAGTCATAATAGCTAAAACCATTGTCTTGCCGTTGTGTACCTCCAAGTGTGTAATTATTACCATTTATCATCTATTCTGAGACGGACACATACACTTTTACTTTTTCACATAAATAATGTAATTTATTGTTAATGAAATTAATTTTATTTTATTTTTATTCAAATGGAACAACAAACAGCTACAATATAAAGCATAGACATCTAAATACACTAGACTTTTAACAATATTGCAGCCCACAACGCTGTTCACAGATTTATTAAAGCATACATAATAGCAATAATGTAATGTTGTGTATGTGTAATGTATGTGTAATGTCGTTGTTAAATATATAAAAACAGTGACGATGTTTTAAATAAACACAACAGACGGCGGCGATTTCTATCATTTCCTACCATCGGTTTGGTTAAACTTTGAGCAGACAAAGAGTGGGATTATTTGATAGTTGAAACAATGACATTATGAATCAATTTTATTAGTGACGAAATTAATGTATATTTCATTAATTTATACCAAGCAATCATGATTCTAATAAACGTTTGAACTTTATAGAATGTTTTACGTACCCAAAAGTGGTCTGCGAGGGTCGTCAGCATCCATTTTCAGTTCTCTACAACATCACTGCACACGTGATTCCCCCACATTTATGTCATTTGAATAATCTTATCTATTTATTGATAGAATTACATTATTTTGTTATTGTTTACAATTAATATTCTATTGCCTCGTCTTTGACATTCCAATTCCAATGTCACTTCGGTCGGTGACATTGACGTTGGACCAGGCGGGTACAACGAAGGTTGACCTTGACTGAAAATGCCGTTTAAAAATAAACTTTATGTCAAACAAATAGAGTTTGTATTACTATAATTTCCCTACGATTTTTCGAAGCGGGAGCAAAACGTAAGAGCGAGACAAAATTCAAGGATTTGTCTGTCCTTGTCAAAATTCATAAAAACTGTATAGCCATATAAAAAAAAACGTAAAAAATATGGCGGAAACATTTTCGTGTTGAAATAATAATTTTCCTTTTTCAAGTGTTTCTAATTGTATAAGCGAAATATTTGTCTTCAAATATGGTGAAATGGTGTTGTGTGAAGGGTTGTAAAAGTGAGGGGTATCCAGGATGTGGGATTTCATTTTTCAGGTAAGTTTTTTAACTTTGTTTACAAATAACGACTAGGGTGACTATGTTCAAGATCTATAAAAGGGAATCATAAATTTTTTGTAAAGAATACCCCTTTTCTATAATCAATATCGGTATTTAAAATCTCATATCTCATCTTATTATAATCTCAAACATAACCAAAACAAACATTTGAATTCTTGTGGAATATTATTATTATTATTATAATGGTAAGGAAACCAGGATATAATGATGGGATCCCAGAGAAATCGAGGGTAACCCTTAAATTTAAAGGCATGTATTACGTTTATTACGTTATTTTTTAGCGCATTCGGAAATCTACCTTCACCAATGCTCAAATTAATAATGTAGATTATGGGACTACAGATTTCACATGCAACAGACTTAACATTTTTTGTACTTAAATACCATCGTATCCTACAGTGTTTGTATTTTTTAAAGCCGTGATATTTTTTTAATAAATTCTAAGCTAGACTTGGGGCCATGAACATTGAGTCTGTTCTGGTTAGGATAAATGTTTAGTGACTGAGATTCGCGAGTCAGTTATAGATTTATTTTTATCTATAAAGTAATCATTAAATATTTAATGATTACTATATAGATAAAAAAATTTAAAAGTTTGCAATAATTTTGGGGTCAGTTACAGTTTCATTATTATATCGAATTTTGTCAATAGTGTTTTTTGGTATGTTTAGTTTTGTTTGGTTGATTATTTTGTCTTAAATTTATTATTTGAACTTTTAATTTTATGTATATTTTGTGCGCGTTGAGTTAATTATTTTTTTTAGCAATTTTGAATCACTCTTATTTTTTTTTTTAATTCGATAGGTTTTTGTTTGTATAGCCATAATAATTATGTTACTAGATATACTTTTTATATTTTTATTAAGTTTAAGGGGAAAATGTTGTTTTTTATTATAGTAAAGAGTTATCAGTGTTATAAAGATATTATAGAGTTTATAAATAGGTATTTGTTATGTTTTTATTGTTTTTTTTTTTATTAGAATTAGTAAGTTTCCTTAGAGTACCTATATTTAAGTTAGGTGTGTGTATATTCGTATGCCACCATTTTTTTGGAACAACTCTTTGCCAATATGAATAAAATAAATGTCTTTCTTTGTCAGATTTTTTAATTATTACAAATGCCAAGCCACATAATTATATCTGTCCCAAATGTAAGTACAAAATGTTTGGTCACCCTATTAGAAAGAGATGACATTCTCTTTCGAGGTAATCTCGCTCGGAACGCTTTTGAGTGGCATGTACACAGTCCAGATAGTATATAACGTCCTTGCGTTGGACAGGCCAATGACATAGCTTATGTTTGGATATTTTATTTCACTCAAGGAATGCCTGGGGTGCGTTTAAGATGGCCGGCGAAATTTTCGCCGGATAAAAATTAAACTAGCGAGGGTTCGCTGAACGGAGTCATAAGTTTATGTCAATTTTATCTGTCAAATTCAATTGACAGCTCAGCTTTTCAAACAAGTAGTAAACAATCTAGATTGTAATCTCGATTTTGCTTGTGATCTCGAAATTATTAGTCAGTAAAAATGGACCGGAACATGAGAAATCAATTTGCCGATATAATATTTGTTTATAGTATTTTATAATATTATATTTCTACAACAATTTGTATTATTACTTCATCCATGATAGCCCACAAATAAAATTGACGGAGAGTCGGAGACGTTTAGTACTCGTTTCAGAAATATTCGTAAATATGGCGCGATTCTAGCAAATTAGACAACAAACAGCTCAATGACAAAGTCAATCTGACAGTAGTGACAGCGGGATAAAATTTAGCGAGCTAAAAAGGTCGCTAAAAATTATCCTAGTTAGGCGAAAACTTATACCGGAAGACGGCCGTGAACGGGGCAGATTAAATTTTAGTCAGGTTAATTTTTCACCTCGCGGTGTGCTTGAACGGGGTGTTTAACGTTTAGTCAGGTTAAATTTTAGCCTGGATAAGCATCTTAAACGCACCCCTGTGTCGGTCACGGCTGATAATCTTCGTACAACGAAACGCTCGACGTAGCGCCATATTGTTTTAATGTTGTATGACGTTTCTGGTCGTCTGTGATTGGCCGACGCAGGCGCAGGTAGGCCGCCATTTGTTTTTGTTTCATTTGACGTAAATGACATAAATAAATCTGACATTACAGTTATTGTGTTGATCGAGTGAAGTCGTTTGTGCTTATCCTCTCCGCTTTATCTGTAATAAATCCCAGTGTCTCTACGATTACTTTTGCTACTTGCAAAATGTATTACGAGTGCTGTGTTTGTAAATCTTCGCGACAGGACGCTATTTTGCATCATTTCCCGTGTAATGAGAAAAGACTCGCTGTGTGGTTAAAGTGTCTAAATCGTGATGATCTGCAATCGTTATCACCTGAACAACTTTCGAAGCTTTTTGTTTGTCAAAAACACTTCGAAAAGAAGTTCATTACGTCTAAATCTCGTCTCATTGGCAGTGCCTATCCTTCCCTGTTTACTGAAGATGATATTTTGAGTGGAATAACAACTCTGCAGTATACAGGTAAATATTATGATCATACATTACTTATTATTACATCTTGCTTTCTTTACCTTCCTAAACACACGCCAAATTTTGTTATACCTATACTCGCGTACGGTGCGAAAGACTGAAAGTTTTGAAACCTTATTCAGAATACAACTTTTCTTAAAAAAGCTAGATATATTATGGTTTCTAGGTGTATACTACGAAGTATCGTGAACAACACAATATATATTTCTTCTCTTGTATCTGATCTGCAATCAGTCTTGAGTACTATAAGCAGATGGGTTAACATTTCCATTAAGAACGGTCGCTTTTTAAGGCGGGGATTGGGGGGGTGGGAGGGGGGGAAGAGGGCTACCCCCTAGTACCACCCCCAAATCCCGGAGCCCCATGGTAATGGAGATATCCATGGTTAAAGTTTTGAGGTTAGAACAGCGCTAAAACGCGAAAAAGGTCAAAATTTTGCACCTTTTGACAGGGGAAAGGTGAGGGGGGTGCCCACTGTGCTCTGGCACCACTCCCATGTAAAGGCGACGCACCATTCTTGAGAAAAATTCATTTTTTGGAACACAGTCGACGGAGCCCCGCTTCGCGGGGCTCCTACTTCTGGGTGGTTTTTAAAAAAAAATAACCACGAAGGGGATGGCGGGGTCTATTCGCTCGCTTCGCTCGCTCATTCGACCCCGCCATCCCCTTCTAACCTAACCTGTCCGTGTCGGGGTGCCCCAAGTCCCGAGCTCGCTTCGCTCGCTCTTGCATCCAAGTTTTCCTAGTTACGTGTTCGGTACCCTACAAACCTAACCGCCCCGCTGTTTTTGGTATTATAATACAGCAACAATTATTATGCACACTCTTAATACATCCAAAAATACAAAAAAAAAAAAATTAAAAAAAAAAAAAAAACTGTTACTTGACAATTTCCAAAAAGCCCTCTAATAATGAGTACTATCTACAAAAAAAAAATGAACTTCCTAATCAGCCGTTCTTAATGGAAAGTCTATCCAGATGATTGGAAGAGGCTGCAAAATTAATTGATTATATTAGCAAGGATACATTTTCGGCCATTTTCCCCCTGATGACCCCCTGACCACTCTTAAAGAAACTTACAAACCTAACAGTACTATATTATGAACTAACTAAAGTAATGATACAAATCATTTTCGACATGGGTTTCAAAATTTAATTATTTATTTATCAGTACAAATCACTGAGCAAAATATTATAACACCTATACTCACGAGTGTCACAGACTGATTTTTACCAAATATTTGTCATATTTGCAGTTCTCACAAACATAATTTTCACTCTATTGATCATACATAAACTAATGATGCAGCTAACAGGAAGGAACAAATACCATTATGATAATAAAGTTCAAAATCTAGAAAAAGTTTTTTATCTGTCTCACAAACCAATGCGCAAGTAGGGTAAACTGCCCTAATTCCGGCCCTGTCCTAATATCGGCCGTGACGAAGAAATCGTGGCGTAAATTAAAAACCTTCACATAATTTTAGGATAATATTGCACCAAAATAGACCTTAAGTCATACACAATAGACACTATCAACATGGCAGCGCTCTGTGTGCTATAGAATATTCAGTCGGTCTTAGAACGCGGAGGCATAAGAGCGTGTGCTTATCCTGTGCCTTTTGATCCTGGACCTACTGTGGACGACATTTTGGAATAAGCGATTTTAGCGTATTATATTCATTAAAAGTAATGAGTATTGCTTGTTTTCGATACATAATAAAATAAAGAATCGCCTTACATATGTATTTTAATAATAAAATCATGCTTTGTGGTAATTTTATGAGGCCGGAGTTAGGTTTCTGTTTATTAGTATAAATCCAAATATCGGCCGCCCCGGCCGATATAAGGCAATCATTTTTTAACAACGAATCCTAAAACCGGCCGGCAGAGGGGCATTTTTCAAAGAATTTGTTAATCCCCAAAATCTCTTAATTTTTGCAATAAAAGAAAGTCTAAGGGGGAACCAATGCCATTAGCCATATCTTCGAAAAAATGGAAACCGTTTACTCGAGAAAAAGATGACGAAAAAGAATAAAAAATAAAACAGCGTGAACAAAGGAAGAAACGAATCGGATATTAATTTGTCCTAAACGGTTTCATTTGGGGTGCACAACGCAACATGGCAGAAATTATATAGATGTTGCAAAAGAAGATTTTACCTACCATCACTGCCTTATTCATTTAGTGTGATAGTCCTAAATTTGAAGCTGTTTTTTATTTATTTTTAACCGACTTCTAAAAAAAGAAGGAGGTGCTCAATTCGGATTTTTATATTTTTATTTCTTTTTTTTTTAATGTTTGTTCGGGCATAACTCCGTCACTTGCTAACCGATTTGAAAAATTATTTCTTTGTTGTAAAGGGTATACTTCCGAAATGGTCCCATAATTTTTTTTTCGTTATCGGACAAGCGGTTTTTGAAAAATCAACAAAACTCAAAAAAAAACTACATTGTCCACATTGACCCATGAACATGTGAACCACTAAAAAGTGAAAAATAAAAACTTTTTAACAAAAAATAAAACCGACTTCAAAAAAAAACACAAAAAAGTGAAAAATAAACTTTAGAAGAAAAAACAGTTTCTGAAGTCGCTGGCAAAAAAATTAAATCAAACAAACGTTTTTGACGTTGATTTTATTTTATACCTAATCAATAATAATTTTGAAGACTGATCAATATAGATATAAAAAGTTGACAAATCGTTCCTAAGCCGTTTTATCCACTGCTGCTCACTGGTTAGTGTTTAACCATACATTTTGCATATGCCGATATAAGGGAAAAATCTGGTCGGCTTTAGGCAAAAGGGGCCGGTATTGGGGAAAGTCGGAATGTATTGATAAAATAAATCATAATAATTAAACAACTAGGTTATTTTCAAAGTTTTACGTAAGAATAAGAAACCAATTAAATTTCACAACAGGAAAAGAACTATGCAAACACTTTATATAGCATATTGAGATATTATGAGTAGTTTAAAACTGAAAAAGGCTTAAGGGGCCGATATTAGGGTGGTTTACCCTATAGGAAGGAAAGTAAACTTGCATTCCTCTCTTTATTCTCAGGTGTTAACTCAGTGACTGATGAGCATAATGTTGAGGTGCATAATACTGAAATTGATTTTGTGTGTCTGATTTCAGAAAATGTGTCACCTCAGGCTGAGCATTCATACTCCCGTAAAAGACACTTTGACCACACATACTGCCTAGAACCACTGAAAGGTACGTTAATGGTATAATTTTTATTACGAATTAAATTGTGCACAATAACAAAATAATACACTTTCTTGTACATCAATTTTTTTAACAGTACTGCTTTACAATATTGTTTATTATTCCATGGTTACAATGGCAGTCTTAGTGCTCCTGAACAGGTAGTTGAAAAGGTAGTTGGTGGTAAAGTGCAGTGGTGTGTTTATTAAACTTGCTATATTTTTCTGTTTTTACAGAAATTCAACCAGTTGCTTCTACCTCCACTGAATTTCCTCTGCGGTGCCTACCAAAATATCCACAGTCTAGGCAAGATTCAGGTATCTCTAATCTCTTTGATAAATATGTACTGCAAAACAGGGTGAATAGAGAATGCAGGGGTGAATCGGCACCAGACTGAAAGGGATTTCAATCTTTAATTATTATGGTGATTGGTCTGCCGACAAGAGATGTTCATTTTTAGGTACTAAATAAGTTGCATGTTTGTAACATATCCCATAACTTACATGTAAACAAGGTTGGTCTCGATTCACACCTGCATTCTCTATTCACCCCGTTTTTCTGTATATTAAATACTTGATTTTTTTAAATTAAATTTAATCCCTTTAATAATTTTTTTCCTTGATTCTGTCTATTTCAGAAGTCACTGCTGCTAGCTCCTGTGACCTCCAAACTTTACCCCAAGCTCTACAAAATCCACCAACTATTGAGGAGTCAGGTAATAATCATTCAGAGTTCCAATTAATAATATTTTTTATTTCATCAGATTTGTGCTACTACTCGTTGACACTATATTATGTTATATCCTCACTTGTAACCTGCTGCAGGCTTAAAGTTATATAGTAAAAGTATTATTAGTCTCAAAATAATAACAATCAGGAAATTGTAGTCTGTGTTCCCCATACAGAGTATTTTACAATGTTTCAGGTTTGGGCCAAGTCCGGAATGAAACGCAGAAACCTTCAAGAAAACGAATTATAAGCAATGTAAAAAACTTGTCACCAACTTGCCAAATGTTGTACAAAGAGTACAAAAAGGCAAAAAAGCAAACAGATTTTTACAAAAGGGCCAAGAAAGCTTTGAAGTTTAATAAGGAAACTTCCTTTGAAAAACTAACAGCAAACATGAACCCATATGCAAAGAGTATCATGAAAATGCAGATTAATCTTTGCACTAAAAATAAGAAAGGGCGTCGCTTCACATTAGAGGAAAAACTAATTGCATTATCAATTATGAAGCAGAGTCCCAAATGCTACAGATTTTTACACAAAATTTTTATATTGCCATCAAGGTCAACATTAAATAAGATGGTGACAAAACTTAATATTGAAACAGGAGTTTGCCCTCAAGTTTTTGAGTTAATGAAAAAAGAGGTTTGTACCTATGCAATATTCAAATTTTAAAATCTTCTAAACTGTACATTATGAGTGGTACCATAACCGAATTCAAACAACATGCCTGTGTGTGTAGAATTAAAGTATGTTATTTAACCTTTTTTTTTAATAAATTATATCATGGTTGCACATTGGTGAATAGTGAAAAAAGTTAAGCTTTAATTCATATGTTGGTTTCCAGGTTGCAACATGGGAGGAAAATAAGAAAATGTGTTCTGTAATATTTGACGAAATGTCACTGGAAACTGCCTTAAACTACAACAAAAATAAAGATACAATAAACGGCTTTGTAGAGCTTAACATTAAAAAAAAAAAGTTTGCTGATCATGCACTTGTTTTTATGCTGAGAGGAGCAGTTTTTAAATGGCAGCAACCAGTGGCCTATTACTATTGCGAAGGAGCCACCTCTGGGCTAGAATTAAAAACTATTTTGAAAGAAGTAATTTCTGCCATAGTGGGATGTGGGCTGAAGCCAGTTGCATTAATTTGTGACCAGGGGTCTGCTTTTCAATCTGCACTAAGAAGCCTGACAGCAGACACAAGACGTGACCAACTACTTGCAAATCAAGAACCAGGTTCGTATTATTTAGTTAACTTTTCCATCCTAGCTGTCCAAATATTCGGGCACTTATGTAAACATTCACCATTAAGGGTTTAAATGCTGGCATGAATCAAATGGACCAATAGTGGACATATTGTTTAAGGAACTAACCAACATTTTGACTTCTTGATTTTTCATCTCAATCATTGTTTTTAACTACATGTATATATAGGGAAAAATATGATGGCACTCATGAAATTTAATTTAGTTTAAATATTTAATCATTTCAGATGGCACAGTTACTATAAGCGGAGTCAATCTGAGTATTATATATGACCCATCACACCTTATAAAGGGGCTGCGAAATAATTTTTTAAACAAAAACATACAAATTGATGGAAAACTATCAAAATGGCAAGACATAGTTGATGTTTATGAAACAGATTGTCATCACACAGAAGCCAGACTTCTTTATAAATTGAATGACCAGCATGTCATTCCTGAAAAAATAAAAAAAATGAAGGTAAATTTCTTATTTAGCCACCTATTTGTATTCTGCTAGAGTGGTCACAATGTGGTCACTAGATTATTTACTAAAACAGATTTTAATGTCACCTTTTATTTTTCAGGTAAAAAATTGTGTAAAGGTCTTCAGCAAAACTGTATCTGCAGCCTTGTCATACACGGCAAAATTTTGTAAGTACCTAACATGATCTTACTTCTAACTAATATTATAAATCCAAAAAAAAAGTGAGGATGGATGGATGTTTGTTATTCAGGTTATTTTAACATATAGGATACTTTTTTATCCCAGGATTAAATTCCTGTTAATTAAGTTTCGTCATAAACCCGGGTAAAGCCGCTGGCAATGGCTACTATAAAAATAAACTTTTTGCAAATTGTTATTTAGTATAGGTGCTAGGTATTGACCGCGTGGTAGGAGCCAAACATAATATTGTTACTTTAGTTTAATGGATCTTTTAAAGACAGTAAATAAACAGTTACATAAAAACATAATATGTATTACTGAATACATATAACGTCATAAAACTCACTGGTTTACACTACATAAACCACCCTCATGAATCACTCCGAGGTTCATAATATTTTGTTATACTAAACATAATGTTTCTTCTTTTCCAGCTCATTATGCAGATGGAAGACCTGTCAGCAGTACACTAGAAAACACAGCAGACACAGTTCTATTTTTTGACCAGTTGTTCGACAGTGTCAATGGAGCTGCAATATTTTCTAAGAGAAGCAAGGGAAAAATCCTGAGAACAGCAGTTACAGAAAAATCACCTCATCATCAGTTTTGGAAAGAGGCTATTACGAAATTGGAGAAAATTCGCTATATCGATTCCAAAGGAAACGAAAAATCTGTGCCCTCTTTAGTGAATTTTATTGTAACACTAAAAAGTTACATGAGGCTGTGGCAGATTTTTAAAACCAATAATATAAAAATAATGAGGCCGAGATATTTTAACTCAGATCCCATTGAAAACTTTTTTGGGCAAGTAAGGGCATATAATTACAGAAATAATGACCCAAACTGCCACAGCTTCAATTGCACCTTTAAGTCATTGTTGATAACCAGAATTATAAAATTCCACAACCAAACATTTAATTGTGAGGATGACCCGGCAGACCAAGTAATAAATTTACAGTCTCTGTTTACTGAAGATACAAAAGAAAATGTCGAGCCGGGTCATTCAAATACAGGGCAGAATATTGAAATGATTGTGGAGCAGGCTCGACGAGAACGATTGAATGTCCACTCGCGAGCCTACACTACAGGATGGGTAGTTCGCAAAATATTTGATAAATTTAAATTAAAATGTAACTCATGCAAAAATTGCTTAACAAGCAATGAATCAAATATCCACGACTGGATTAATCATCGCGAATATACGGCAGCAAAAAAAAGATTAAACTACCCATCCGAAGGTGCAGTGAGGTGTTTCGGTACAGTGATAACTGAAACAAATGCATACTTGGAACACAACGCTCATAAAAATAATGTCGCTTCAAAAGTAATTGATTTTATTTGTTCCAAGTATTCATTTGATTTCATTCACTGTACCGAACACAAGACAATGATCCTTAATCATTTCATATCATTAGTTGTGAGGTTTACAATAATGAACTGGTGCAATATGATAAATCGAATTTTAAAGGGCACGGATATTCAAAGACTCCAAAATCGTGATTTGCCTGCGATGCAAAAGCAAGCTTACGAAAAATATAAAAGAAAATTAAAAAATAAATCTTTTAATAAGTAATTCTTTGTTTTATTTATTTTTTCCCAAAATTAATTTCAGAAAATTAATAATAGCCCCTTTGTGGGACAGCAGTAGCAATTATTAAAGAAATCAAATAATATCCAGCAGCACGGCGTTTTAGGCTGTATACGAGTGGTTCCTTTGCCATTGTACAACGTAACTTTAAAAAAAAAAAGAAACGTCATACGACATTAAAACTCGAAAGACTGTGGTGAAAATTTTTGTTCTGAAGTTGGCAGTCTGATACGTAGTATCTGTAAGTAGTCTGTGGTGTCGGTGACGAACGGGATACGTTTTATTCTACAATATTTCATAAATATTATTATATTATATAATATTTGGGCAATTTTATTTTATGTATAATAAAGAAACAGACTTTAATTACCTGATGAAAATGTATTTTTTGTGTTTTGTATTACAATTGAAAAATATGACCAAGCAATGCGTATCCGAAACGATATGGATGATAATGGATGAAGTATTTACGAAGCCACCTTCACACACGCGATAATTTAATTTTTATGTTGAATAATTTCTTTTTTTTTTACAAACAATAGCAAAATAATAGATATTTTTAGAATTCTGGTATAATATATTTGTATTGTAATTGAAAAACATTTTATCTTGTGATCAAATTAAAACTGGCCAATATTGTAGAAAAATGTGTGGGTCTAAATGGGTCCAAAACATGGAGCAAAATAACCAATAGTGTGCTCCATGGTCTAAAACCATTATACAATAAAAAAATATAAAGTAGGAACTTTTTTCATGACTTTTTAATTAATTTATTATTTTTAAACCAAAACCTTTTCGTTCTTCATTCGTGTATAGAATGCAATATTTATAACCCAGCGCACGATAACCGTAGGTCCCGTAGGTAGAGTAATAATATTTATTAGGCTATAATTTGCCTAATAATTATGCCATTAAATAATAGCTAACAATCAAAACATCTATTTAGCAAGCAATGATCTCAAACTGGGTCGTACTCGTACGTGAGGACTGGATCTTGCTCGTAGATAACCTATTACCGAGTCCAAGTCACACTCTAGCACTCTACCGACTGTAACTGGTTACCTTACCGGTTAATTCAGCAGAATGGGCTAAATAACTAGTTTAACTGATTCATACTGGGTTTCTTGAATGTTAACTTGTGACCTAGCGGGGTTAACAAGCACGCATACAATAAATTTGTAAAAAAAATCTTGAGTGCACTTTTCAATACTCTGTTGTGACGACTCCTGAAATGAAACCGTGAATTAATCTGGTAGTTTTTATTAAAATTATACTTAGAAACGTTTCCTATAACTGATGAACCCAAGGCTGAACTAATTGAACTACACAATGACGGATTATAGGAGTATAAATGAAAAGCGCCTTATCTTTTTGGTATCGCAATCTGCGTAACTACAAATTGAGCGCCTTATTCATCCAGACGAATCACCAGTTGATTGATTATTCAGTTGATTGCACGCAATCAACTGTGTGTAGTTCCGCAATGTCTTCGATATGAGACGAATAGAATAAAAGGTCTATCGAGCTGAAAAAGAAGCAACATATCGACACAGCTAGTATCCAATCCATATTTTAGTTAAGAAACCATTCTGCGCCGGCTTCAAAGGGCTCTTCCCAGGAGATTGATGGGAGTTACTGATTCAATGGTGGTCTCGCTAGGTAGATTATTGTTGAAACGGGACGACTAAAAAGTTGCCTTTACGTGCAACTTGCAAGTGACCTCTTGTATACATGTATCTTGTGCATTGAGGGCTGCAATCTAACAAATGATAGCTGCTTCTCACAATGTTTTTCACTTTATAACATTATTACACAATATCAATAACATTAACAAGCACATTACATGCATCATAGCCATCGTACCGTGACAAACTAAAAATAACAACGTTGAACATAGGGTCAAGCTTTTCTATTATTTTTTTCAAATAAAAATAATATTCTAAATTAAACTATCTATTGTACTATTCATTTTATCAGTACATGGGGTTATAATATGCTTGCTTCATAAACATCAACACACAAACAATATACCACCTTCCATTGCTGCACGCCTGGTGCAATATACCACCTTCCATTGCTGCACGCCTGGTGCAAATGTCCCTTTCCTCTGTTTGTCTGTGTCCCTATTATGGAAAAAAAAAACACTAAAAAAACACGCTTTTACGTCCGTGCACCAATAATTCAAAAATAAATTACGGATCGTTGAAGTTGTCTCTATTTCTGAGCTGAAGTGTAAACTATGTGCTTTTAATTATAATATTTGATTGTAAGAGCAGTGTGCAGTGGTGATGAAATAAATTACACAAAGTAATGCGCCTGCTTGGACTCGAACCCACGACTTGCTATTCGTAAGTCGGGGCCACCACCACTGGGCCATCACAGCATCAAGAACAATATTTAAAATGTCACTTACGGGATATCTTCCGTGATTTTAATTTGTTTTGAGTTCCCGATATTTCGACGCTGTTGCAAGCGCCACTTAGAGCATTAAACCAGTAATGCTCTAAGAAGCGCCATGATCGCGGGTGGACAATCACGGAAGATATCCCGTAAGTGACATTTTAAATATAGTTATGAACCGTGAAAGCTTAAAACAGTGTTTATTCAAGAAAATAGCACATGGGCTAGGTTTTAACCCGAAAGTATGAACTCGTAGTCCACGCGGTAGAAGCCGCTGGCTGCACGAATTTAATACCTAATTAATATTTTAATGACCTACCTAATTAAACACTTGGTCATTTCAAGTTCTTGATTAATAATAATAATAATAAGTTCTTTATTCGTAAAATCAAAATAACAACCTTGCAGTTTTCGAGTGTAAGTTACAAATAGGCAGTACACTACTAGATGTTACAGTTTTGTTCGTTACCTCAGACCAACAAAAAAGTTCATAATACGTAGATGAGTATAAAAATTTCTTCTTGTCCCGTGCGTGATTACCGAGCCCCTGACACGATAGATTGTAGTTGTCTATTGTGTCAGTGTGTGACGTGCGGGATGAATGAATACAAGCGGTGCACAGACCGATATCACTACTAGTCTAGTCAACAAGTGCTTTTTTGATCAACTTTTTTCAGCAGTCTCCGAAAATTATGATTGAGGTGTCATTCGATTCGGAATGGCATCCCGATGATTTTTGAAAAAATTGAAGTTCCGCTTGCAAAAATTGCAAAAGTTATTAACAATTAACTAAAAAATTTAAAATGGTTTTAGTTTTTTGCAAATATCTCAAAACCTAATTAATTTTTTTCAAATTTGAAATAAGATTCAAAAAGGGGAGGAAATTTCCTAAAGAATATTCTAACTTTCGGAATTGTAGGACCAATATTAATAACTTTCCGATCGGGTTGAAAATACGCCCGAAAACTGGTACTCCGTCTTGCGCAAGCTACGCTCCATTCGGACCTTTAATGAATAAATGTTATTTAAACTTATTAAATATGAAAATTAAAAATTGAAAAAATTCAGGCGCCTGCAGGATAGATCAATACACAATAATCTGTGATCTAATAATTTTTATCGCAAATTTTCAATAAGTTATCCATTAATTAATTAACAATTTTTTGTAGCACGAACACTGACATTGCAAGTGCGATAATTATAACACTATTCATCTGAGATTTTTTTCCTTTCGTGGAGCTATTTTTCAAAGGTCTTAGAATAGGCTCTCGTTGGAAAAATTAAAAAAATGTTAATTTTCGTTTTTTTATTAACAATTTACTGAAATGAAAAATTTCAAACCTTCATTAGACATTAAAAAAATCTTTTTTTTTATTATATTATTATTGAACCGTTTTTGTATGATCAGAAGCTACTTAAAAATGATTTTTTATATTTTTTATATCCTGTTTTTTTAAATATTTTTATAAACAAATGCGTTGTTTATGAGATAATTTAATGTTTTTTTTTTAATATCGTAATCTTTGATAATAATCATGTTTTTTTTTTTAAAACCGTTTCTTAAAAAAAATGTTTTATTGCTTAAAAACGCATTTGTTGATTAACAATTATTTTCTCCCACTTCTAATTAATATTAAGGTATCATTTTTTTTAAATCACCATTATTTGTTTTTTCTTTTCGTTATATAAAAAAGAAAATATTGTTTTAGTAAAACTTTCATTGTTTATGTAATAAACAATTTGTTAAAAACAAATAAATTTTTACTTTATATTTTTTTTCTTGTTTTACTTATTGTCACAAAAACAGATATGATTTTTTTTTTCAATTTAAAAAAAAAGTTGAAAAAAAAAATAAATGAAAAAAAAACAAAATCATATCTGTTTTTGTGACAGTAAGTAAATATTGTCACAAAAACAGATATGATTTTGTTTTTTTCAAATTAAAAAAAAAAACTGTAAAAAAAATTAAATGAAAAAAAAAGAATCATTCTGTTTTTGTGACAATAAGTAAAACAAGAAAAAAAATATAAAGTAAAAATTTATTTGTTTTTTACAAATTGTTTATTACATAAACAATGAAAGTTTTAATAAAACAATATTTTTTTTTAAATATCGAAAAGAAAAAACAAATAATGGTGATTTAAAAAAAATGATACCTTAATATTAATTAGAAGTGGGAGAAAATAATTGTTAATCAACAAATGCGTTTTTAAGCAATAAAACATTTTTTTTAAGCAACGGTTTTTTAAAAAAAAATCATGATTTGTATCAAAGATTACGATATTAAAAAAAAACATTAAATTATCTCATAAACAACGCATTTGTTTATAAAAATCTTTTAAAAAACAGGATATAAAAAATATAAAAAATCATTTTTAAGTAGCTTCTGATCATACAAAAACGGTTCAATAATAATATAATAAAAAAAAAGATTTTTTTAATGTCTAATGAAGGTTTGAAATTTTTCATTTCAGTAAATTGTTAATAAAAAAACGAAAATTAACATTTTTTTTAATTTTTCCAACGAGAGCCTATTCTAAGACCTTTGAAAAATAGCTCCACGAAAGGAAAAAAATCTCAGATGAATAGTGTTATAATTATCGCACTTGCAATGTCAGTGTTCGTGCTACAAAAAATTGTTAATTAATTAATGGATAACTTATTGAAAATTTGCGATAAAAATTTTTAGATCACAGATTATTGTGTATTGATCTATCCTGCAGGCGCCTGAATTTTTTCAATTTTTAATTTTCATATTTAATAAGTTTAAATAACATTTATTCATTAAAGGTCCGAATGGAGCGTAGCTTGCGCAAGACGGAGTACCAGTTTTCGGGCGTATTTTCAACCCGATCGGAAAGTTATTAATATTGGTCCTACAATTCCGAAAGTTAGAACATTCTTTAGGAAATTTCCTCCCCTTTTTGAATCTTATTTCAAATTTGAAGAATTTTAATTAGGTTTTGAGATATTTGCAAAAAACTAAAACCATTTTAAATTTTTTAGTTAATTGTTAATAACTTTTGCAATTTTTGCAAGCGGAACTTCAATTTTTTCAAAAATCATCGGGATGCCATTCCGAATCGAATGACACCTCAATCATAATTTTCGGAGACTGCTGAAAAAAGTTCATCAAAAAGGCACTTGTTGCCTAGACTATACCTACCCTAAACATTTTATGACGTGTTCATGGCAATAACAATTGATTACTCTAAAACAATTTATAAACGTAGCAAAGGGCACTAACTGACCAAGGTGTTGTCAGATACATAGACGGGGGATATCGGGGGATAGATGATGATTACGGTTTAAAAGAAGATGTGTGATGAAAATTAGATGTTTTTGGTATTTTGGCACGGTTCGGTTGGCGCAGTGGCTGAGCGATTGGACTGCTGCGCAGCGTGTCACGGTTTCGATCCCCGAACGAAACAAAATAATAGGTATGATACTTGCGTAAAAAGAAAATACAATGCGTCGAGGGTCGATGTTTGTTAAAGTAAAAGCTCTAAATTTCGACGAAGTCGCGGTCTAAATTCAAATTCATACAATATGAAATGAAATGATTTATCACATTTTTTTATTTTTTCATGCAAATCGTACCTATGCCTATAAGTTTGAAGTAAATCCAAATTCCTTCACATTTTAATTCGTTAATAAAATTTTAATCTATCGAGCAAAGGCCATTTTCTTTCTCTTTCTAATGCAAGGCGTCTCCATGTTGCATCAGCGTTATGCGCTCCTAATCAACACATTTCTCTACAAATACGACAACAAGAATGCCTCCACAAAACGCATTTGTTAGCATTTCGACACGCCTCTTGTAAACCGATAGTTTATTTCATCAGATTATTACATTTCTGACGAAATGTTTGATTTCCAATGATTTTAGAAGCTTAAAAATATTTTTTGGTTTTAATATTTAATTATGTTTTAACCCAACAAATTATTTATAGATTATGCTTGTGGCTTGTGGTTTATAGTATGTACCACTAGTGTACGTCATGATGTTTAAGTAAGTAAATTCATATTTAAGACAGCAATATTTTGTGCTCATCTTTTAGTCTAAAAACATTCATTAAAAAATCTTGATATCAAGTAAACCAATCTAAAAGACAATGCTACTTTTTCTTTCAATATTTTATTTAAAACTGTACACACGGCTACACATCAAGCTATACAAAACCAGTTAATCTTGGCCTCACTTTACTAGATCTTTTCGCACAATGAACGATCAGATTATACTGGTTTTGTATAGCTTGATGTGTAGCCGTGTGTACCAGAAGGCCAGAGCCGTGCCAGAAGGCTTTTACGATTGATAAGTCAAATCATTACTTTTTTAAACAAAAGTATGTTTATTAAATACAATGCTTTGTATTTTTAAAATGTTTTTGCTACTTATTGTAGGTAGATGTGCAAGGTACAATTCTTAACTATAAATATAATTTTAGATATGTCCAGTTTCTCAATAAATGTACCGAAGTGAAAATTAAAAAAGTAATGATTTGACTAATAATTATCAATCGTAAATGCGTCCTTAAGGTGCGTGAGAAAATTGTCACCACTGTAGAATAAACCTAACTTTACCTAATTCAACGAGACAAGGACAGCTATATTGTTTATATTGCTATCTTGGTCACACCGGAAGGTCTACTCTGTCTTTATGCAAGGCGTTTGGCTTATTTCGTCATACAAAGTGTCCACTTTATTCAGGTCCCTTACAACTCCCTTTTCTATGTAACTTTAGCGGAAACTCTATAACATAAGAGTTCACGTTAAAATAGATACCAGGCTCGCAGCAATATCTAGGACAGCCAGATCACGAGGTTGCAAACAGCTTCGGCCCTTTTACGAAATTCTCTAATGTTTATAATTATCTATCTATACGTTTATGATGGCCTAGTATGTGTGACAAGTTATACCTAAAATAAAGGAAAATAAAATAAATTGGTAAAAGTAAAGAGGGTCCATAGATCACTTTAGTTTCATTCAGAATAGGTAATGCAAAAGATCAAAAAATTCCGAAGGTCGTCCCTGATTGTATCATAAAATGCAAACATCAAATATCATGTTTATCTAGTTGTTTGTTCATTGCCCTAATTATTTAAAGAGGACACACCCCGTGTGATATTAAAGAACCGGGATGTTATTTGCACCCTTATTACTTAAACCTACATAAACCCTCGCCTTTTCCCAATGGGGGTAAGGCAGAAAATATAGAGCCCTGCCACCTGCCAACACACTGCTCCTTTTGGTGGCTTAGTCGATAAATGCCTAATTCTTAAATATTCTTTAAGATTAGTATTTTTTCAGCTTTTGGTAATAAATCTCTTCTAATAAGGTCAATTAGCTAAGCCTAATACTTGATCAGTCTATTGACAACAACAACAATGTTTTGGCGCGAAATGCGCTTGCGCCGATGGCAAATAAAACCGCATTGCGCATGCGTCAACCACATTTGCTTACCAAACGTTGCCCAGTGAGGTTGTGAACATACGCGTCATAGATTCAGTTGTTGAGATTTCAGTGCATCATAATTATTTTGTTGTTGATAAAACAGTGATTATTTTTAAGAATAAGGTAGGTTGTATTTGTGTAGTATTTTTTATAAAAAATCTCTGTTACCGTAAAATGCATTTTGTGTTTGGTTTATTTTGATAGAACCTCTTTTTTTGGGTTAGGTTAGCATTCAAAATTTTACAGAAAACTTTCTTACAATTAGGTACCTATTTTTTTTATTTTATTTATTATTTTTTGTTTAAATCTCGACTGTCCTGTATTGCATTGAAAACTACGAAAGAAACTCTTTATCTATATAAGCCAATTATTTTTTAGTCACATGTAATAGGGGGCTAGCCTATTGCCATTAACTGGGCATAAGTCCAGACGCTGTATCAACCAACCAATATTGGTAAATAATGAAAACTACTTATAACGCGAAGATTTTTTCCAAAACCTAAATTATTTACAGTTACACCTAAAATATTGCCATTAATCGCACCCAGGTAAATATTTTTTTTTTTAAGAATTCCTGTTTGTTTACCACAACTACACTTCATTTGACCTGGGAATCGAACCCACGCCGCGCACGATCTTCAGTCGCGCTCGCGGACAGTTGCGCTAAACAAAACTGATGATTAATGTGTGTGAACTTGTGTTGATAAAGTAACCCTCTGTCTACCCCTTTTGATAACATAAGCGTGATGTTAAGATATGTGCGTATAATTATAGTGAGTGATTACATCAATGAATGATCACATGACAATCATACATATCCGGACATACCTACCTACATTGTTACAGCTTACGCGAGAAATGAACATCGGTCGCATTGCGGATCCATCCGGATTTATTTAATTAGTTATTGACGAGTAGAAAGCATGTAGTATGTAAAAGCAGGTAACACTAGTGATCTAATTTGGTATGTTAACGATCTACATGTAATGTAACCATATCAGTGAAATATTTGTATTCCTCTGCACTTTGAATTCCATGTCTAAAATTTGAAATAACAGCACTATTCTTTAGTGCTGTTATTTCAAACATTATTTCATGCTTACTTACATAACAGACTAGTTGCCAGACCTGTGACGGTCGTTACAGGACTGTCAACCTGTCTTACCAAGTCTCAGACCAAGAAAAAAAGAAAGACGGCGCGCCGCGAACACCAACAGTGAAGCCACAAAACCACACGCCTATAGCAAGTAAACATACAAGCTCACGCACACACCTACACTAAAACCACACGCATTTCTCCTAGAACGTCACGACTTCACGAGACATTGTCTACACACATAGATCAAAAGTTGGCTTCACTTTTGATGTTCGTGGCGCGTCGTCTTCCTTTTTTTGTTGGTCTGAGTACCAAGTATCCCATTAGCCAGTGTTAACAGGGTTGTAGAAGTCAGACAAGCAGTCATTCTATGTCATGTAACACACGAGTGTTCAGCTGCATCCAGCTTTACCGGAAAACATAGTTTTTTTTTTTTTTTTTCATAGGCTAGGCAGATGATGATCTTTTGAAGCTTTTCCAACTGGCATTGACATTGACATTCATCATCACCAGTACAATTATACATCACCCGGGCCGCGTCTCGCAACTTATCTAATTGCAATTTCATCTTTATCAATGCATATTAATTAATAAGGGGCTTAACATTCTTGTGAAAGTGTCTTAGGAGATAGTACTAGGTAGACATAAGATACAAGAGGTTACTATGATACACTTGAAGAGAACTATATTGAATACATACAAGTCTGATGTAACTAATTAAAGATCCATGAATGTAACTCAGGAACTAAAAGGCATGTAGGTACCTAAGCTTTATATCAAAGGGAAGCCAATAGGGCAATTGAAAATATTATGTTATTTACTATTGACAACTTTAAGGATACATTAAAATAAGATTACATAGTTTGTCGGATAAATGTAGATATTTGGCTAGCATAGACCGTAATTTTGGGACTGACCTGGTAGGACGAAGCAGTCTTCTTCAGGGGCCCCTGTCCTTCGATGATGAATGTTTGTAGTAATCGCGTCGGCTGGAGTCGATATACGTAGATCTGCTATTGTGCTGAACGGTTGAAAACTGTGTTGATAGGTGATCGCGCCAGGACTCAGCCGAACCTTATCTCGGGCCCATGGGAGACAGGTCTCAGAACAGCCGCCGTCCTAACGTGATCAAATAGACGCGATACGCGCCTCCGAACAATATTACAATTTCTGAACTTAAAGCTACCCTTACCTCATTTCTTCGAGCCGGTCTCACTTCCTTGACCCCTCGCAAGTTGTGTAACTGTGTATGTGTATAATGAGTGTATATGACCTTGCGATGGTTTGCTGGTAGTTCCGTACGATTCTTCCACGTCGCTGCAAGCCACGCCGTTAACGCGAGCCACCACACTCACTCCGTATTAGTCTAACCACAAAAGCCTCGGTGCGTTCCCAATAGCACTCCCGTGACAAGGCAAACCAATGATATTATCAATAACCCGTTCGACATTCACAGCGTCGCTAACCGTACTGCTTAACTAGTATAATTGGGTGCCGCGAAATGACTCCACAAGTCGATTTAATCAATGCGCGTGCGCTTTCACCCGTTCTATGGCTACTATAATATTCGTTCGACGCCCAGCGCGACTCAATACGAACTACTATTCACGCCGAGCCCAGCGCTCGACCTCTACCTCCGCCCCCTCGCCTCTGTCGCACCGAGGCGGAGAAAATCAAAAATCTGAAGGTAGATTATAAACAATCACCCCCCCCGGACCGACCCGTTGTCGGTCCGCTCAAACTCCCGGGAGTCGAGATAAAGTTGAAACTGCCCGTCTAAGGATCGAGTCCCTCACCTGGACGTCTGCGATCCTTGGAAACCCATCCTTGCCCGTAATCAGGTTAACAATGCGCCCCCGTCGCCAACACAACGGTGATAGGTTAGCATCCTTAACCAGAACGAGGTCTCCAACGCAGGGTGGGGTCGTCCTGTCCGTCCACTTAACGCGTTGCCGTAGAATATGCAAATACTCCAGCGACCATCGCTTCCAAAAATTTTGGCTCATTTGCCGTAACATCTGATACCGCGACAACCGGTACAACTTGACATCAGTATACGGATATTCCGGCAAGGCGTTAAGTGGTTGGCCAATCAAAAAATGACCTGGGGTCATGGCCTCAAGGTCATTCGGGTCAGCGCTCAACGGGCACAAAGGTCGCGAGTTTAAGACCGCCTCAATTCTGCAAAACACCGTTGACAACTCCTCAAAGGTGAGAATCGTTGAGCCGATGACCCGATACAAGTGAGTCTTGGAAGACTTGACTACTGCCTCGAAAATTCCACCCCAGTGGGGGCATCCAGGTGGACTAAAATACCACGAAATGCCCCGACTGGCGAGGCCCGTGCCAATCTCTCGCTCATTCTGACTTAAAAACAATACAATTTCCTTTAAGCACCGGTCGGCGCCCTTGAAGTTGGTACCACAGTCCGACCGAATCAGTGACGGTACTCCCCGTCTAGAAACAAATCGATCTAACGCCGCCAGAAAGGCCTCCGTAGAGAGATCATCCCAACCTAGTTGAGCCAACCAAAGCTTCTGAATGAAGCACTTTCCCATGAACGTGACCGGCGCGATCCAACCGGTTGGATCGAACGTTCGTGCGATAGTCGAAAGGACCGATCGCGTGGTCCAGGTCTTCGACAGCAACTCGGCCTCACAACTGTATGTGAAGGCATCCTGACTCGGTCGATACTGGACCCCTAAAATGGCCAACGCATGAAGATTCTCCGAATCCTCAAACAAATGCGGGTCTTGTTGATACTCAGTTGGCAGTCCTGCCAGTACCTCTGGGCAGTTCGACAGCCATTTCCTGAGTTCATAGCCACCGGAGGCCATGAGCGCCACCAATTCATCCCTTAAGATGAGCGCCTGCTCAATACTGTCTGAGCCCGTACAAATGTCGTCTACATAGACGTCCCTATCAATGACAGCAGCCGCGCGGGGAAAGCGGAGCCGTTCTTGATCAGCCAGTTCTCGTAGCGTACGCATGGCTACATATGGGCTGGGCTTTAATCCGTACGTGTTTGTGTTGAGCTCGTACGTGACCATCGGTTCCTCTGGGCTCTCTCGCCACAATATCAGCTGGAACCGACGGTCGTCTGGATGAATCTCAGTTTGACGAAACATCATCCGTACGTCCGTAACGAAGACAACCTGGTGTCTCCTGAAGTCCGTGAGAATGTCTGCAATGTCTCTGGTCAGCTTAGGACCAGCATGGAGACATTGATTCAGGGACACCCCGCTAGACGTCTCCGCGCTCCCGTCGAACACGACCCTAATCTTTGAGTCAGGTGTCTTCAAAACAGCATGATGAGGCAACACATAATGCTCCTCATGACGATAGTCAACCCTGGACACCGACATGTGACCCAACGTCAGGTATTCGCGCATGAACTCCACATACTTCTGTCGGAAGTTGGAGTCCCGCTTCATGCGCCTTTCCATTGCCACTAACCGCTTTTCTGCCAGACTCCATGAGCTCCCCAGCGGAGGTCGAATTGACAGAAATGGCAACCTTGTCATAAATCTACCCGATGGGAGGCGCACCGTGTTAAATCGATAGAATGTTTCGCACTCCTCATCACGTGGGTTATTTCTAAGAGCGGTGGGTGGCTCTTCCGTTGCCCAGAACCGTTGCAGGACGTCGGATAACACGCTGCCATAATATATGGAGCTATAATCCGTTGAGTGCTGTGGTTCCCGTACTGGGCCCAATAACGCGTAACCACCTGCGGTACGCATGGCCACAACCCCGTTTGGTTGCAGCTCCCGTTTGCCGCTTCGGAGCAGCTTCCCGAGGACGTCAGACCCAAGCAAGACGTCCACCCGTCCGGGGATCGCGAAGTGGGGATCGGCTAACTCCAATCCATTGGTCAACCCCTTTACCGCAGACGGTAACCGAGTCTGAGGGAGGACCCCAACCACTTCGTCCAAAACGATCGCCGTGGCATTCACCCGCGTGACCGATGCCGTGTCACCCATCTCGAACAGGAATGTCGTCTGACCCCTGAGGTGAGGCACCCGATTGCCACCTATACCTACGGCGCCATCCCGTGATGGCTCTAATGTAAGGCCCAGCTTTTTCACTAAACAGCTGGACACAATACAACCTTGTGCCCCTGAATCTAACAGTGCTCGCACGTGCACCGGCTGTCCGTCAGTACCCCTGACAGTAATCCTAGCCGTTGGTAATAATACCGTTACTGTCGGGGTGGGCACCACTGACGAACAGGCTGCTAGTTGCTAATAGGAGGCACCTCCCTCCTCCCCTGCCGGAGGGGGAGTAAATACTGTCCCAGTATACGGGTCCCAACCCGGGTAGTAACCCTCCCGACCCATCGGTGACATCCGTGCCGGTCGGAAGTAGCCTACTGGCATCCTTCCGAACGGTGGCGGGCGCGCCGTCAGCCGAGGGCGTTCTGCGAGAGGCGGGGAGAAGCGACTACTCGGGGGTGGCAACATGCCCCCCAACGCATTCGAGTACGCCGCGTAACCCGTCTGTACTACCTCCGGGCCCCTGCCCGAGTCTCGGTGCCTATCCCCCCCCCGCGGGGAAGACGACGGTATCGGGTTGTGCTCTGGATCAGCCCTTGGCCCACCCCCCCGAGGGGGCGGCGACCGCTGATTCCTGGCCGACCCACCCCCCCTAGGGGGGGGTGACCGACCACCCGAATCTGGCTTAGGAGAGGGGGGGTGACCTCCCGGCGAGGCTCCGTGCACCTCCCTACTCTCCGCCAGGCATAGCAACTCGTGATGGGCTCCTCCGCAGGTTCCACAGTTAGTGGTCCTGTGGCACTCACGTACAAAGTGAGTCCCCAAGCAGCGGAAGCACAAATAGCGCTGCTTGACCACCCCTCTTCGTCTATGCACCCGCTGCGCCTTAAAGTCCGCGCATGCGGCGAGACCGTGCCCTTCCTTCCGACAGAAGGCGCACACTTCCGATTGGAGGGCGTGGTATTTCTTCCCCCCCCGACGGGGCTCAACCGGCTTGGGCCCGCTCGTACGTCGGGTTGACGGAGGAGGGTGCGACGTGGATGCCCCTTGGCAATCCGCCCGCCGGCACTCGTCTCCTAAAAACGCTCTCAAGTCATCGTAACTTGGGAGGTGGTCCGTCGATTCGCCACCATGTGACTGCTCAAAGCGCGCCACCACGTCGATCGGCAACTTCCGTAAAACCCTATTGACGATGATATATTTATTGTCCCCTAACGACAACTTAAGTCGATCTAACGTGTTCACCGCAACCGTGACCGGATTAAGGATTTTCGACCTTATTTCGTACACGTTAGACACCTTCGGGATTTCAAAAATCTTATCAATGAGGCCATCAACTATTAATCGCCGATTATCATATCGGTCGATTAATAGGCCCCATGCCGTCTCATAACTGGCGTCCGTAATCTCCAGGTGGGTCAAGATGTCGTGCGGCTCACCGTTAAGCCTACCCATTAATTGAGCCATCTTGTAGGCGGGCGAGAGATCCGTACGCGAATGCACGACACTATTAAAAATATCGCGGAATCGCGGCCAATCGGCATACTCGCCGCTAAACTCGGGTACATGTACTGGTGGCAACGGCGCCTGAATTCCTACGCCTGCTGGCCGACATGATTCCCTGACGTCACCCATGCGCGATCGCTCAATGTCGGCCGCCGCCTGGATTATGCTCATGGACATTTCCCCACACTGGTCCACATTGCCCCGTACCACCTGAGCATCCTTGTCCACCGACGACAGATCCGTCGATTCGAGACATGCTAAATACTCAGCGTGACACTTTAACACGGCGTCATATCGTTCGTCAACTTGCCGAGCGCGTGACAATAACGCATCTTCACGATCGGTGCGACCTACCAACGTAACAACCGATGAAAACCATCTCAATTCAGCTTCGATTCTGGCTGCGATAGTTTTCGTTACTGACGGAGCCATAGTACCAATTTCAATACGCGATTATGCAATAATAAATAACAATAACCAAAAAAAATAACAATTATTGTATCCGGAACTAACAATAATAATATATTCGTTGAGTGAATAAATCTACGACGCTATGCCAACTCTTGAACTTATTCCTCTACGTGCTCTAGAGGTTATTCCTCTATGTCTCAAATGTTGACAATCATAACACGATTTGTGATGAGGTTATATTTGTGCGTAACCGAACGTAAATAACAAATTATTTTATCAACGAATATTCACATTCCATTTATGTACTTATTATTAATAATTCCAAACTCAACTTGAGGTGTACACTGGTATGTAGGTCAATGTACTACTACCTACAAGTTGAATTTGTACATGAACACAATTTTTACAAAGTAAATTGGTACCAAGTACCTACTAATTTTTACAAAGTGGGTTTAAATAAACCAAGCTCTGCTACCAAATTTTGATCGCGCCAGGACTCAGCCGAACCTTATCTCGGGCCCATGGGAGACAGGTCTCAGAACAGCCGCCGTCCTAACGTGATCAAATAGACGCGATACGCGCCTCCGAACAATATTACAATTTCTGAACTTAAAGCTACCCTTACCTCATTTCTTCGAGCCGGTCTCACTTCCTTGACCCCTCGCAAGTTGTGTAACTGTGTATGTGTATAATGAGTGTATATGACCTTGCGATGGTTTGCTGGTAGTTCCGTACGATTCTTCCACGTCGCTGCAAGCCACGCCGTTAACGCGAGCCACCACACTCACTCCGTATTAGTCTAACCACAAAAGCCTCGGTGCGTTCCCAATAGCACTCCCGTGACAAGGCAAACCAATGATATTATCAATAACCCGTTCGACATTCACAGCGTCGCTAACCGTACTGCTTAACTAGTATAATTGGGTGCCGCGAAATGACTCCACAAGTCGATTTAATCAATGCGCGTGCGCTTTCACCCGTTCTATGGCTACTATAATATTCGTTCGACGCCCAGCGCGACTCAATACGAACTACTATTCACGCCGAGCCCAGCGCTCGACCTCTACCTCCGCCCCCTCGCCTCTGTCGCACCGAGGCGGAGAAAATCAAAAATCTGAAGGTAGATTATAAACAATAGGTTTTATAGGCTCAATTGCTACCGGAGCGAGCTCTTAGCAAACGTGGCGGGTTTCTTTTTTGTAAAGAAGAGAATGTGGCAACACCTCAGCGTTCAGTGTTGCGCGCTTGCAAAAACGTTTCGTTTTAGGCATGTCCCGTTTTGGAATATGCTAGTCGATTAAGTATTAATCGATAAAAATAATAATAAAAGAAAATACGTAATATTTGTGCGTACTTAAACAAAAGTACCGAACATAGTTCAAAGACTTGTAGCTCGATTTGAGCGGCAAATGACAGGCTAGGCTCGAGGTAATCGTAAGTTACGATAATATATATATAAAGGCAAGGTAATCACAGGAAACTTAATTAATTTCCTAAATTACACTCAAAGCAATCTGTAATGTATAGTTGAGTAAAGTTTGCTAGACCAACATCAAGTTGAATGATGCAAGATATTCTCAAGTTATTTGATAGCAATCGATTATCAAAATAATAATACTTAAGTCGTAACGAAAGTTGAGATTGCTCTAAGCGTACCGTACGTGCTCTAAAAATCGATGCTGAAAGAGTAGAGGAGGGCCAAACAACGACCGATGATATGTGATAATATGACTAGAAAGAGGGTGATTCATGACCTATACTGTATACAGAAGTGTGAAAGCAGAAGATGCTTCACCGATCCCAAACAAATTGAAATAAGGACAGGACTAATGGGAACCACAGTCGACATAGCTTTCAGAAAAATAAGTTAAGCTTAAAAGGCAATTGGCCAGCCCTATTATTAGTCGTAGAACCGATGATCGTTGGGGTAGAAAGAAGTGTTCTTCAGTGATGGAGACCGCGAATCGGTAAGCGTAAGGTGGGACGCCCTCAGGCTCGGTGGAGCGACGCTCTTCGCAGGGGATAGTAGCTACTCGATGAGTGTTTCCGACATTCGAGTTAAATGGCGTTCGATTTAAGGTCTAAGTCCAGCTGTTGCTATAAATATGTCTGAATAATCATTATCTGTATTATGCACCAAGTTATGCAGTTATCAGTGACGCAATCCGCGGATGCATTAGTCTGCCACTAACTAGTTCAATTCGCTCCTTATCATAGTTTCCTCACAACACATAGGTACTTTCAATGAACTTATACCCTGGTGTCAGCAGCAAGTTTGTTACTTCCTTATCTAAACAGATGACGATACCATCACTCATCTTTAGTCAGTCTGGCAGTGATCTCAATTGCATTGCTACCAAGATATTTGATATCGGAAATAATGCATTGCATTGATAAAAATTGTAAAAAAATATTGTTAATTTGTCTGCTAGTCCAACAAATCTTCGAAACAGCTGGACAGATTTTGGCGTGTCTTTTAGGCTGAGGCTACAGTAGGCAGCGATTTGCGATGCGACTGGAAGAGCGAAATTTTTTGAACGGAATTGAATTGATATACGGTGTAGCCATATACGTGTGTCGCAGGTCGCGTCGCGGCCTAATGTAGCCTCAGCCTTACTGGCAAATTGCGGATGATACACAGAGTAAGTTTGGTCAGGGTTTTGTTATAGAAAAGGGATTAGGATTCCATGCAAAAAGTTAACAAAATCGGATGCAAATAGAGAAGTAATATTTTTCAATAGATCATAGGGCCACTGTGCCCTGAGACATTCGTCCTCAACTAACTGTAGTTGTTAATACAATTGTTTTGCAAGTATTGTAGCAGGTTTATCAATAATTAAATTAACTACTAATGACGTCATGTTCTGCATACTATGGAATATTATGTTTCAAATGCTATCTTTCCATCGTAAATAATGCATGGACAGTAAATGCATGTTATTTGACCTTAACATTGTGATCGCTTCCTTCATGCCTTTATTCGGATCGGAACTATACCTTCTTAGTTTCTTCACATCGGGAAATGTTTGTAATCCTTGTTTCCGGTTTTAGAATAAAAATATACAATGACTGCAAGTCTTTACGATGTAAATTGTAAAGCGAAAATTGTCTGATACCTGCAACGCCTGACCAGGGCCTGCAGTCTCTACACTAACATCAACGGCAACGCTACGAATGTCGCTAAGTTGAAAAATCGAGAACTTTCTTTAATAGATTTTCAACCTTATGCCGTTGAAATTAAGCTGAAAATCTATTAACGAAATTTGACATCGATACGACTCTGCGATAGATTTTTAACGATATTTAGTGTAGAGACTGCAGGCCCTGGGTTATAAAATGGCAAGGGCACAAAATGCGTCTCATCTTATTAGTTCATTCAACATCATCATCATTCCCTTAACCAAATGTAAGTATCTTCTTCTATCTTTACACACAACACGATCCTGCGGGGTAATTTTCGACCTGGCAAAAAAGAAATCAAACAAACAAAAGTCACCGACTTCAGAAACTGATTTGTCTTCAAAAGTTTATTTTTCACTTTTTTGTGTTTTTTTTTTTAAGTCGGTTTTATTTATTGTTAAAAAGTTTTTTTCGCACGAAACTGAGACGTGTTTACGGTATGATAAGAGTTGCCAGGCTTCCCTAACAATAATATTTAAAAAAAATACCAGACATGTCTGGATAAGTCAGCTTTGGGTACGTAAACTTAACTTTAAAAAACTTTCCTGCCACGTAGTCTAGGCAACAAACGCCTTTTTGATGAAGTTTTTTCAGCAGTCTCCGAAAATTATGATTGAGGTGTCATTCGATTCGGAATGGCATCCAGATGATTTTCGAAGAAAAATGAAGTTCCGCTTGCAAAAATTGCAAAAGTTATTAACAATTAACTAAAAAAATTTAAATGGGTTTAGTGTTTTGCAAATATCTCAAAACCTAATTAAAATTTTTCAAATTTGAAATAAGATTCAAAAAGGGGAGGAAATTTCCTAAAGAATGTTCTAACTTTCGGAATTGTAGGACCAATATTAATAACTTTCCGATCGGGTTGAAAATACGCCCGAAAACTGGTACTCCGTCTTGCGCAAGCTAAGCTCCATTCGGACCTCTAATGAATAAATGTTATTTAAACTTATTAAATATGAAAATTAAAAATTGAAAAAATTCAGGCGCCTGCAGGATAGATCAATACATAATAATCTGTGATCTAAAAATTTTTATCGCGAATTTTCAATAAGTTATCCATTAATTAATTAACAATTTTTTGTAGCACGAACACTGACATTGCAAGTGCGATAATTATTACACTATTCATCTGAGATTTTTTTCCTTTCGTGGAGCTATTTTTCAAAGGTCTTAGAATAGGCTCTCGTTGGAAAAATTAAAAAAATGTTAATTTTCGTTTTTTTATTAACAATTTACTGAAATGAAAAATTTCAAACCTTCATTAGACATTAAAAAAATCTTTTTTTAAATTATATTATTATTGAACCGTTTTTGTATGATCAGAAGCTACTTAAAAATGATTTTTTATATTTTTTATATCCTGTTTTTTAAAATATTTTTATAAACAAATGCGTTGTTTATGAGATAATTTAATGTTTTTTTTTAAATATCGTAATCTTTGATAATAATCATGATTTTTTTTTAAAAAACCGTTTCTTAAAAAAAATGTTTTATTGCTTAAAAACGCATTTGTTGATTAACAATTATTTTCTCCCACTTCTAATTAATATTAAGGTATCATTATTTTTAAATCACCATTATTTGTTTTTTCTTTTCGATATATAAAAAAAAAATATTGTTTTATTAAAACTTTCATTGTTTATGTAATAAACAATTTGTTAAAAACAAATAAATTTTTACTTTATATTTTTTTTCTTGTTTTACTTATTGTCACAAAAACAGATATGATTTTGTTTTTTCAAATTAAAAAAAAAGTTGAAAAAAAAATTAAATGAAAAAAACAAAATCATATCTGTTTTTGTGACAATAAGTTAATATTGTCACAAAAACAGATATGATTTTGTTTTTTTCAAATTAAAAAAAAAGTTGTAAAAAAAATTAAATTAAAAAAAAAGAATCATTCTGTTTTTGTGACAATAAGTAAAACGAGAAAAAAAATATAAAGTAAAAATTTATATTTAAATAACTTATTGAAAATTCGCGATAAAAATTTTTAGATCACAGATTATTATGTATTGATCTATCCTGCAGGCGCCTGAATTTTTTCAATTTTTAATTTTCATATTTAATAAGTTTAAATAACATTTATTCATTAGAGGTCCGAATGGAGCTTAGCTTGCGCAAGACGGAGTACCAGTTTTCGGGCGTATTTTCAACCCGATCGGAAAGTTATTAATATTGGTCCTACAATTCCGAAAGTTAGAACATTCTTTAGGAAATTTCTTCCCCTTTTTGAATCTTATTTCAAATTTGAAAAATTTTAATTAGGTTTTGAGATATTTGCAAAACACTAAACCCATTTAAATTTTTTTAGTTAATTGTTAATAACTTTTGCAATTTTTGCAAGCGGAACTTCATTTTTCTTCGAAAATCATCTGGATGCCATTCCGAATCGAATGACACCTCAATCATAATTTTCGGAGACTGCTGAAAAAACTTCATCAAAAAGGCGTTTGTTGCCTAGACTAACGCTGTTATCCCAAGGATATACTTACGAAAGAAACAACCCTCCTTTTGGGATAAGCCGTAGTCGGATAAAAAAGCAAACGGTTCTTGACAGTTCTTAGAAGTTTTTTTCTTAATTAAATTAGTTAATTTATAAAAACTTTTTTGAATACTAGCTGTTAAAACCTTTCATCCCTCTACCGCATTTTGGTAAAAAGTACCAGGAACTCATAGCTCTCGACTGTCTTCTTTTCAGCAATGGCTCGTGCATGCGTGATCGGAGCGGGCGCGGCTGGTCTGTGTGCGGCCCGTCACCTCATCGAAGAGCCCTGCGTCAGCCAGGTGGACATCCTGGAGCAAGCGCCTCAACTCGGCGGTACCTGGGTCTACACTGAGGATGTTGGATATGATGATTTTGGGCTACCCATTCACACTAGCATGTACAAGAGTTTGAGGTGAGTTTCTGAGATTTTTTTTTCCTCATTCATTATTTACTAGTTTGTACTGGCCGCAAGCACTACTGCTGCCCATATAAGATCCTGGTACCATTGTCACGTAGTACTGGTAGTTTCTCAGTAGTAGTTGCAAACCTGTGTCTGAACTTGTGCCTGTATGATGTTAGTTTATGGCAATAGGCTGAGGCTGACCCCTCAATGGAACCTTTGCCTAATGGGGAACCTCATTCTGGGGAATACAGGCTTGATTTCATTCTGCACCTTTTCTTGTAAATTACAAAAATATTTAGCTAAGGACCAAAGAGAGTATAAAGGCCAAAGATTCAATTAATCACTATTTAATTAGGTACTGAAAGTCGTTGGACAACCATTCATCAAATTGTTTTGTCGGTCTTTCAGTCTGTCTGCTTACGTTATCAGGATATTTCCACACAAAACAATATTTTTATCGTCATGGAATTGTTCCTTAACTCCAGCATGGCTACAATAACAAGATCTCAGCTTACGACACGTTCCTATCGAGGGTCGGAGTGGAATTGTTCCTTAACTGCAGCATGGCAACAATAACAAGATCTCAGCTTACGACACGTTCCTATCGAGGGTCGGAGGCTATCAGCATGGGCTGGGCAGCATAGCTTACTCAGAGATATTTACGAGCATTTCGTACATATACTAGAAATGTGTTTACGTGTTTAGAAACGTGATTACGATTAGGTTTGAGTGCCGTATTTCCTATTATCTTTATTTGTTAGCATGTAAATACAGAATGTACCTTTTCCCACCTGTTACCTCCTACTAAGATCAGTAAGATCTCTATGAAAATACGACAGAAACATTAACATTTTGCCCGACCCTGCCGGGAATCCAACCCATCAGGTGCGCTTAACCCCATAAGACTAACGAAGCAGCTGAAACAAAACCATGTTTTGTTAATTGAAAGACTGGGTTATACCTATCGTAGTTAGCTCTAACATACACAACCTCAAATGTTTTCTTAACCACGTCCGTCTAAACATTTGCATAGGATACCTACGATTCCGTAAATATTCACACCTTATCGAAATTGATTTACGATTCCACGTGGTTCAAGGTATCGATTACCAGTCTTCCGATTGTTTGTGTCTTATTAATTACTCATGAATTGTAGTTTTACGAAGATAATATGACAAACAACCAGAGGTCAACAGACAAGAGATGAGAATTATTTGTAAACAGTCCGCAGTGATAAAGCGATTTATTGATCCGTTTCGTACCTGTATCCGTATCTCCACTCTGCTCATATAACCCTGGTAGTTCTGTCGACTTTCATGAAGGTAGTCAATAAATTGGGTACCTACAGTAAAGTTTATTTATA
This sequence comes from Diarsia mendica, assembly GCA_949316265.1. NCBI lineage: Eukaryota > Metazoa > Arthropoda > Insecta > Lepidoptera > Noctuidae > Diarsia > Diarsia mendica. The sequence continues at coordinate 24,175,870 of OX438892.1, forward strand.
ATATCTCATGTAATTCATGAAATAGTACATTACTGCAGCGGCCAGCAACAAAGGCATCGATGGAGGAACGTGTAAATGTGGGCCGAGGCGAAGCCGAGGCACACATACGTAAGTCCATCAATGCCTAGTTGTGGCCAAGGCTTTTATAGTACTTTTCTCAAATAATGCGAGGAAATTAAATACAATTTACTTTTCAAAATCACATATACAACAATAATTTTTCACGCGTTGAAGAGTTCAGCCAATTCGAAATTTAAATAAAACCTTTAATAAGTCATCTCCTTGGTTATTATAATAAATATAATATAATAATATTCCACAACTATCACACAACGCCATCTAGTCCCAAGCTAAGCAGTGCTTGTTGTGCTTGTGTGTTGTGTTGGTTGCTATGGTTCAGAGTAAAAGATCGTTCCATTTTTAAATAACACGACAGATATGAGTTTAGTATGTAATTTATTTGGTCGCTAAACACGACAGATATGGATTTTCATACAACTTTTGCCGGCCGCTGGTCGCATGTATCTGGCCAGTACAGCAATTTCGATTTATCTCGAAGAAGGTTGTCAAAATAATGCTCAAATTTCCAAGCATGTTTGAGAAAAAATAATTAAAAAACCAATCTGCAACGTTTCTGGAACATAAAAGGAATAAATTACAATACGTTCATCAAGTAGGTACCTATGCATTTTTACAAAGATTTGAGAGAGATGTGCCAAATTCGACCAATCACAGGAAGGGCGAAAGACCAGATTTTTAACGAATGTTATTGGTCGATTTCCGCACATCTCTTCTCCGCTCCGCTCGTCTCCGCTTTGGTGTAGTCCCGGCCTTATGTCTGACTGATTTTATTTACAAAAAGTTATGCGTGGACTGAAAAAATACGATTTCGAATTGACAACCTCCTTCTTTTTTTTGTCGGTTAAAAACAAAAGTCTGCCCTAAAACTACTAACCGGTCCTCAATCCACACCAATTTAATAGAAACTGTGTTCATAGTGATAATTTTATTTCTCTATTTCAGGACTAATCTTCCTAAAGAAATCATGGGATTCCCTGACTTCCCTGTACCAGAAAGCGATAAGTCTTACCTGCCTGCCAAGGATATGCTTGCTTTCCTGAAGCTATATGCGGACAAACATGGAGTCACGGAGAAAATTAAGGTAAATATAATTGACTATGGTAAGCAAAATACGCGATTTGGGCGTTATTCAATACAACACAAGATTGACTACCTATACCTCAAAACATTTGCTCAAAATGTTCGTTGAATTTGGCAGAAAATACAGTAGAAAATTTTCATTCATAGGAATTCTGTAATAGTACCTACCCCCAAGCAAGGTCCCCAATATTAATCTTGGATTTCCTTCACAGTTCAGCCACCACGTGCAGCTAGTCATACCAAAACAAGGTCCATCCGGGGAGCTCTGGGACGTCACCTACAAGAGTATGATCACTGGAGTTACGGAGACCAGGGAATACGACTACGTGTTTGTCTGCAATGGCCATTATAACACGCCGTTCATACCGCATATACCAGGGTTGAAACAATTTAAAGGTTAGTCAACAATGAAGATGAAGCATTCAGATTGTGCGATACCTGAAAGTCTAAATATGCAGTCGGTATTTTACCTGGACCGACTTCCTATCTGACCACGCTATATTATTATCCAAATACAGTTAGTACTGGATAATACGGCATCCCTTGGTAAGACTGGTTGTCAGAGTTTCGGACTTTCGGACCACTGAAACTACTTGAAACAGTCCAAATTAACCTTTTCGTATAAAGCACAAACATTTGGTAATGTAGCTTTTTTTCTTCCTTGTATTCTAAAAGTTCTAACAAACAGATATCCATCAGGTGACATAATGCACAGCCACGACTACCGAGTGCCTGATGTCTTCACGGACAAACGAGTCCTAGTCATCGGCGCCGGACCCTCAGGCATGGACATTGCTCTGGAGTTGACCAGCGTCTCCAAGAAAGTAGTCCTCAGCCATCACTTAAAGGAACATCCCCGAACGGTATTCCCTGAGAATCTGACGCAGAAACCTGATGTGGACAGGCTTGAGGGAAATAAAGCTTACTTCCTTGATGGCAGTGAAGATGACATTGATGTCGTGTTCTTATGTACTGGTGAGTGCTGTTTTTATTTCACTATCTTCACAGAAAATTATATTTGGGTTCTCCATAAATGTCTTGAAACCAAACTGAGTGGTTTTTAACTGATCGTTTTGTGGTATTGTCAATTCCTTATTAGCAAGCTTTAGTTCACCGTAATTTCGTAGCTCTAGTTTTCATAGCAATCCATGCCATCCAATTCTTTCGATCAAGGGTACACTGGTAGTTGATTTCTTCCAACTCACGACGCTTCGCACTATGTGACCGTAATTTGGCGTTGCGTATAAAACTATCGTTGGACGCACACTGTAGCCATTCTGCGATTATTTTGCTATCCATCATTTCAATTCCCCAGGCTACCTTTACAACTTCCCATTCCTGCACAAATCCTGCGACATCGTGGTGGATGAGAACTGCGTGGAGCCGCTGTACAAGCACGTCGTCAACATGAACCACCCCTCCATGTGCTTCATTGGGGTGCCCTACTACGTATGCGCCTTCTCCATGTTCGATTTACAGGTAAGCTATAGTACCACTAAATGTGTCCTTGAACATTAAATTGAATCGAGCTTTAATATTTTCTTTATAATGTTTACCATCCATTGGTGTTTGGAGGATCCAACGATTTGTACCTTTTATTGTGTGCTAATGTTCGTTTTTGCAACCGGGCATCGTTATAAACCAATTAACCAAATAATCTTGGAGAACAAGATACGTTATTGTTGTCAGAAGACAGACTATCTAGCATGTCAAAATAGAATACCATAATTATCTCTCACAAAGTTGTGGAACATCTTCCACAAAATTGCTCAAACTTCTTATGCCTTACTCTTTGCCTTATAAATAAAAGTGAACTGCTATAACCCAGGTTCGTTATTACGTACGTTCAATGAATGGCACCTTCAGTCTGCCGACTCCTGAGGAGATGGCCGAGCATTGGGAAGAGGAGAAGCGGGACCGAACAGCGAGGGGTTACACCAAGCGGCAGGCACATATGATGGGGCCGGATCAGGTAAAGACAAAAAACAAATTACCATTCTTTCAATTTCACAAATTCCAGATCCTTTTGAAAATATAAACGGTCGATTTGAGAAACCTCCTCCTTTTTGGGAAGTCAGTTAAAAAAGGAAAGGAGACCTTGTAGAACCAGTTAAGGCGGAAATTCTTTTGCATTCGTTTCTTTTGTTTACGCAGTTTATTCAACGCTATTGGTGACTCCTGGCGTCAATGTTACCTTCAAGAGGTAATGTTTGATTCGAACCTTTGTTTAGCTATTTCTGAAATTGCCCTTAAACGAGTACTTCCAAAACTTCAGTGATGGTGTAGGTAGTATTTCTGTTTAGTGGAGGATCCTTACGGATTATTGAAGTATGTACGCTAATTCTATTTTCATTTCATATTTTGTCTGTTTATCTTGGTACCTATTGAAAATATGAAATGTCGTTAGTTCTGTCTACAATCACTTCCTATGTGTTAGTAGCGTTAATCGTTATATCCAATAATTATTATTTATTTCTTATGACCCTGATGTGTCCCACTGCAGGTTAAAGGCTTCCCTTCCCTCTTTTCATTTATCCCTGTCTTTTGTTTGAGCCGATATTGTTTACGTTATCCGATAGGCAAAGAAAACAATTTGCTATTGTTTCATCGTTGCATCCGTCTTGACTTTTGACATTCAAAACAGTAGTGCATTTATCGCCTTGTCCATAATTATTATAGTCGTTAACTGTCGTAATTTCATCATCCGCAAGATAGAGGCTAACTAGGTAATAGAATAAAGCTAGCTCGCTACTCTAGCTAGGTTCTAGGTAGTAAGTGTGTGTGAAAGGAAATGCAACCTTTACATGGTTATCTAAAAATAGAACCTGCTTGGTGAAAGGGAAATCTAAGAGGTGTTGTTGTTTTGGACGTAGGTCTAGAAAATGTTTACCAAGTGTCTTTTGAAAATACCCAAAAATACATTTGGTTCAGTTCCTACACAATATGGGTATAATAGGGGTACCTAGTGAAAAATCTAGGATTTTTTTATAGAATATTAGAAATCGGGGAACAGACTAGAATGTAGATTGGGTGTTAACCTTTTGAACGCCACAGTCACATATAGACGACAAGCCGAACAAGCAACAAAGTACCTTAAGTCTGTCGACTTGAGGTTTTTTTTTGGCTTGCGTCTATACTTGACTGTGGCGTACAATAATTTGAATAACGTCTACGGTTGAATAGGTGAATTTGTGAATGGTAGGTAATTATGTTTTTCCTATTACTCCGCTATACTTTCTGATTCATTTTGTTGCGAGACCCAAGATAGTTAGATTAGATAAATTGATCTAGGACTTCGTCGAGTTTCATTATCTCGGCGCTTTTCTGGTGGTCGCCCCTGTTGATTCTGGCTTTCAGGAGTTGCAGTGGTTTGGGGATAGTATGGCCGGGTTTGTATGCTAGGTATGCTTCACGTATTTGCATTTGTGACAACCTATCCCTATACTCTTTGTCTATAAACCTCTCACCCATCATCTAGGCTGACTACTACGTGTCCCTGGCGCAGGAGTCTGGCACGGCCCCCCTGCCGCCTGTCTTCACCAAGGTCCACAATGACAGCAGCCAGAAATTCTTGGATAACCTTACTGATTATAGGAACGATGTGTATTGCATCTTGGATGAGGATAATTATGTCTGCTACTGAGATATTATAGTTTAACTTTAGGACCTGTGATCAAATGTAATCGAAGCAACCATATTTGTTGTCTAGGGATCACTACGAAATAACAACAGCAAAATCAATTTATTTCAGGCTACAATAGCCCATACCTACAAATGTTACCATAAAAACTAACATAATTATATAATTGAAATAGCTTGCTGTCTTTGTAACCACCTAAAATTAAGCTTTTTAGTGTAATCATAAAGTAAGAAATTATTTAGTCAGCGTATTATATTCAGTGTAACTTACCTAATGTAGCACGTAGGTACTGTAGTAGTCATTACATACTACTAAATACATAGCCAGTCATTGTAACTATTTTTAATCACTTAGGTTTACCTAGGTTACGAAACAATAAAAGTTTCCTAAACGTTTTTGTTTCCTTTTAGAGTAAACCAGTATTCAATTATTGGACTATTAAACTAGGCTCTTCTTGACCATGAGTCTACGATGGGAAAATTGATTGTGTGGTGACTTAACAAGGTAAAATGAAAATAAGTACAAGTTATGATTTACAATCATTTTATTTTGGTGGATTTTCCGCACTTTTGCATGTAGGTATTGGAGCTATAAATTTCATAAAACCTTTTGACGAGTTTCATCGCTGCAACGATGCGTAAAAACCTATCCCGGTTTCATTGCTAATAGTTCGACATCAGAAGAAAAGGCTATAGCTACTCGTAGAGCTGCGAGTCGCCTGCAAAGACGCTGCTAGAGACGAAATTGTCGACACTCCCAACCAACAACCAAGTTACTGTTTTACTCGAATTTCGACACAAATGAAATGGCGAAAAGAAACTGATGACGACTTGGAATCTTTCAACGTACTTTCGGTGCCATGGATTGACCGTCGTCTCTCTCTAGAAGCTATCGATTCCGTGCTATGTCGTCGCCCCAACTATCCTTTGCCAATTATTGGGCTTCCTTCTTTTGTCTAGGACTCGATTAGAATACTTTAACTACATCATCATCACCATCTTAATCAACATTCAACCGAAATATTGCCACTACTGGACATGTGGACATAGGTTTCCACCACAACGACCGGGCCGTTTCTTTGTTTTCCATGCCCGAAGTCTGCACAGCGTTCAAATTGGGATAGCGCGTTCCTGTTCATGATCCTCTGAGCCAGTCTTGACCGGTCTGACCATACCAGACCTAATTCACTATCATTATGCCCATTCCCAGCTACAACTACTTATCATCAAAATCAATTCAATTCAGCCTATATTTATTGTTCTCTTTGAGACTAGATTCTCAGAATACTTACAAAAATAGGGGAGAGCGGGGCTAAAAGTGCCGGGGGTAAATTGTGCCGACGCGAATATCTCGAAAACAGAAAGAGATAGATATACGATCGTATTGTGTCACGTAATGCCTAACAGTCGGGTACGCGCGGCTGCCATTTTAGTTGCGTCTGCGACGAGGACCAGCTGGCAGTGCATGTGAGGGTCGTCCAGCGCCACGTCAGTAAATATTTTCGTTTCGATACTTTTTGGTCGCAAGCTAACATTTTTCGTGCTTTTTAAATGAGAGTTTTAGTAAAATGTTTGTTATTTGTCCTAGTTTGCTATGCAGTGTAATTTTAATGCTTTGAGCAGAGTGATTTTTATATGCGAGACAAAATTTCAAACTCTCGCACGCGGGGTAAAATGTGCCGTTCATGTGGGGCTGCTTGTGCCGCGGCACAACCAACCCCGACATAGGGTTTGGTTGTGAAATCTATATGATATTTTGTAATATAGTCCTTAGATACTGATATTTTTAATAATGGTATTGATCTCATTCGCATTTTTAATAATTGATCGCATTCGCATAAAAATAAGTAAAAACTTTGGTTTAAAATATGTTTTTAAGTTTGAAATAATTACATTAGTAAGGGTAATTTGTTTTTTTAATTTATAATACTTAGAAACTGTTGATTTATAGTAAAAATTATAACAAATAAATATATTATTATAAAATTGATGTCTTTTAAATTCTAAATTAATTTTGATTTAAGTAAAACACCTAGCATTATCAACGGCACAACCGACCCCAGCTACGGCACAACTTGCCCCAAAGTGGGGTTGGTAGTGCCTTGCCGCCGCTGTGTAAAAAAAACACTTTTTCTTAAAAACTATTAAAAATGTGCAAAATCTGTAGGTAAATTCGTATTATAGACTAAATTTGGCTTAGGATAAACCACTACTTTCAGACATAGTACTTGTTTTATCCGAATCATATAAGGATTTGTCAAAATCGGCACTTTCAGCCCCGCTCTCCCCTACTTACCTACAAGCGGTGTAGGTACTGGCTTATCCTTGCTCTGCTTTCCAGTAGTCTTTACAATGTCATGTCACCTGGGTAAGCTCGTTCCATCGTCGACATCATCTCTGCCCTTAGGGCAAGATTGAAGTCAAGAGCAAGCCCATTTATAATAAAAAAAAAAAAAAACCTTCTTTTCACAGTATCTCGGTTTACCAATAAATTAAGTCTCTTCTTATGTGTATTTGCGATATTAATATTGCCATCACTACCTATACCTACTTACCTATACCTATACCTGCTTGACATTGGCACCTGACACCTCAGATTGATTTCAAAACTGCACGGTTGCTTTATATATCAATCTTCTTCCAAGAATTTATCTTCTATCGGTACAAAAATAAAAACATTCAAACGAATTTATTACATTCTAGGTACTTTTAGAAGTCTGTTTAAATTCAAATAGTCGAGGTGTCTATTTGGTATTAGCAATAGGTACCTTGTTAATAACAAGGTCAATCATATACATTACCTACCTATGTATGTGACTACATAATTATACCTACATGATAGTAGTGTATATTACAAATATAATACATAATTATCTTATCAACAAAATAATATTATTAGAATTATCGAAAAATATTTTAAAAACAATACCTAACTTACCTCGCGAAAGAAACGTTATTACATAAATTTATTCCAATAAAAAACAAAATAAACAATCATTTATTTTTCATATACACAGAAATAATTTATATACAAATACCAGGTGTTCAGAAACCGCAAGCGATTGCAGAATGTTCAATTGCACTAATAAAGTCAACACGCCACGTCTTGATACAATCGGCACTTGTTTCGCACTACTGACTGACTCGCTATTTACTTCAAGAAACTTTATTCCGATGTTCAACCTAGTTGGAGGTTATCGAATGTTTGCCTCGATCGTTCATTGCGAGTATCGATGCGCCTTCCTTACTATACGTATTCAAAACAAGGATACGTATGGTATAACTGGCCAAGTTTATGTACCACTTCCTCTGACGCGATCATTTGTTTTATTGTATATCGTTTCCTTATATATGGCTGTATAATCAGCATGTGTTTTTCAATATTGACGGCACGGTTGGCGCAGTGGCTAAGCGATTGAACTGCTGCGCTGTGTGTCGCGGGTTCGATCCCCGCACGGAACAAATATTTGTATGGCCTACAGATAGTTGTTTCGGGTCTGGGTATTTGTGTATGTGAATTTATATGTTTGTGGACGCACCCACGATACAGGAGAAATTCCTAGTGTGGGCCAACGTATAAAAAAAAAAAAGTATTTTTATATGCATGAATAGGTAACTATTCATAATTATGATAAGGGATAGGATGGGTCTGTATTTGTTGGGGACCTACCATAAGTATTTCTTACAGCAGATTTTACTACTTATTAATAGCCGGCGAAATGTTTTCCGGGGGCGTATTTTCACATGGATCTTACTTATTTTTCAATTATCTTTCCGTGTTTTTCATTTACTTAGCTAAGAGTTTATTTTAATATTTGACTTTAATCATTTTAGAAATACCTGATGGAAAACCTAATAGGTAATACTTTGTCACGAAGTTCGAATTTGTGTCCCACTGATGGCATTGGCTCGTCCCCTATTACATAGCAACATAACTGGTGAAATGTTAGTTTCCTATTAGGCATACCTGTGCTTAACCCTTCGAGAATAGGGGATCGGACTGGGTCAAAATAATATGATTCTGTTAAGTCCGTAAGTTAGATTATCGAAAAATATTGAATACGTGTTTTTTGTTTTATCAAACCAATAAAAAATGACGAAGATAAAACGCGTCAAAGATCTTGGAGTGGGGCTTGAAACGTCACTTGTGCCGTCAAAATGTACTATCATATGACGTCACACGAGTTTTCGAAGCACTGTATCGTCTTCATTTTAAGTTTACGTGAAAAAAGAAGAAATACGTGTCCAATAATTTTTGGAAATCTATCTGACGGACTAATTAGTATTTTTTTGTCCGATCCCCTATTACAGGCATAATGTTATATGTAATTTATTTTATTGTAAACTTGTTCCAGGAAAAATACTACGCCTCATTAGCAACGGAAGCAAAAACGAAAACCCTGCCATCAGTGATGACAAAGATCAGGGATGAGAGCTCGATACGGTTCCTCCACAACCTCAAGCACTACAGGCAAGATGTGTACAAGATCATTGATGATGACACCTACGAGATCATCAGCAATGGGAAACGGGAAGTCATTTGTTGAGCCTTCACTGAGAACTAAGTTCTAGGACATAAGTTTGTGTTAGTTAGTTCATAATTTACGTTAGATTTTACCATTTTCATTTTTAGCTGTTATGGTGTGGGGGTCTAAAATGGCTACTTTGGTAGATCATAATATGCATTGCGCAAAATTCGCAGACACAGTTACTTACTATTATGAATAGTCCGTTTTACGAATTTTCATATTATGCTGTTTTAAGCTTTCACGGTTCATAACTATATTTAAAATGTCACCGGGATATCTTCCGTGATTATCATATGTTTTGAGTTCCCGATATTTCGACGCTGTTGCAAGCGCCGCAGTTAACCCGCGATCATGGCGCTTGCAACAGCGTCGAAATATCGGGAACTCAAAACATATGATAATCACGGAAGATATCCCGTAAGTGACATTTTAAATATTTTCATATTATGATTCATATTTTGATCTGCTAAAGTGGCCAGTTTAGACGCCCTGGTATTAAAAAAGAATTTACAGAATTACTTATTAATGAGGTACCTGTTCTTTTTATTATTTTACTCAAGTAGTCAAATATCTGTAATTTGTGTTAATTTATTTAGATTTACTGTTAATATCAGACATGTATTAAGGACGCATTTACGATTGATAAGTCAAATCATTACTTTTTTAAACAAAAGTATGTTTATTAAATACAATGCTTTGTATTTTTAAAATGTTTTTGCTACTTATTGTAGGTAGATGTGCAAGGTACAATTCTTAACTATAAATATAATTTTAGATATGTCCAGTTTCTCAATAAATGTACCGAAGTGAAAAATTTTTACTTCGGTACATTTATTGAGAAACTGGACATATCTAAAATTATATTTATTGTTAAGAATTGTACCTTGCACATCTACCTACAATAAGTAGCAAAAACATTTTAAAAATACAAAGCATTGTATTTAATAAACATACTTTTGTTTAAAAAAGTAATGATTTGACTTATCAATCGTAAATGCGTCCTTAACAACCATTTTGCAAGTACAATAAAGTCTGGTGCGGTGAAGTGTGTAGTTTCAACTATCGTCTCCCTGCCTTTGTCCCGAGTTATTGGAGTATCACGTTTTTTTCTTGCGTGTTTCCCTGTTAATCGTCATGCGATTATTTACTTCTTATCCTTCATAATAATATCAATCCTCACACAATACATCCATCTTTTCTTTGGTTTTCCTCTCCCCTCTTCACCCAAGTGTTGAAGTGAGTAGTTTCAATAAAACAACAAATTCAGCCAAAAATATTTTATTTAAGCGTATTTATAATCTTTATATTATCAATGCTGATATATTATTAATCTTTAATTCTAATATTTTTATGGCTTTCCCCATTCTATTAAACGCTAAGATTGATAGGAATAATTCATAAAATTTACAACAGTCTTATATTGTAGCTTGCAATATATCGTCCGGTTATTGCTTTCTAAGGCTGTTTTAACTTTTAATGAATTAAACCAGTGTTAGTATACGTACACTGGGCCGAGCCAAATATCTTTCATCAACAAGTTTGTACTTATTGTAATAATAACTTCACTTCACATACTTTAAGTTTAAAAATAAAAATGTTACTTTTACGTTTAATATAAAAATACCACATTTTTCAATATTGTTACCGAAATTCGCACTTTTGTTTTTCTTATATATTTGTCTCAATTTTGTCACCAATACATCAATTTTTGTCAGTATGAAAAATTATAAGGAAATTAACTTATCTTAAAACTTACATCTAAAGCTATTTATTCGTTAACAAAAGTACGACGCACGCCAAATAATATTAATATTGTGTTTTTAATTAAAATAAATTGGAGACTTGATTATTACAATCTAAATCAACTGCCAGCTGTCACTCATTTGGCCAGTCTCTCCGATCAATACAATTCCCTTGTTGTTTGAGTATTTGTATAACATTAATACAACTTTACTAACGTCGCGTCTTGGCTGAATCATTTGCATCATTTTCTTACAAACCTCCCTCTGGCCAATTCGTACAAAACCTACCCTAAACTCCCACCCTTGGTCGACCTACCTACATCCCTGTCTTTTCAGTCCCTTAAACTTCAAGATATGAATAAAAGGATCAAAAGAAGGGCTCAATCATACCCTGTCGAAATAATATAGTTATGTACCTACTAATTAAAAATATATATAAAAGTAGATTTTACAGTAAAATGGCAACATTTAGGAGTACAAGCAGATGAAATGAAAATTCAGAACGAAACGTTAAGTTACACATACCAACTATTTTCCAAACTTATTTATATACAATCTTAAATTACTACGGTGAAACGTAAACGAGCAGCAACAAGCGTCTAGCACCATTTCGATATAAAAGTATACTTCAATTAACATAAAATTATCAACCAAGAAAAATATAAAAATTATTGATAAAAAACAATAATATAACAAACAGCTCCAAGAACCTCATGCAAGATATTAATTTCTTTTATTTCACAGAAATCATCCAAATCAACACTAATGTAAATCACTGGTAAATTTTGAATAAAAGAGGGGACTAGCTGAAAAAGTATTGCATTTTAAGATAATAGACATTTATACCAAGAAAAACTACGTATACATAAAATCTAATTGAATAATAATATACATGAATAATACATCTATACACTGAGATTACAGCGTTACACGTATAAAAAATAAAATCACATGTCATCACGTTCGGTCGCACAACAGTCGACCAACAGTTCACTCAGACCAACGTCGCCTCGCACTCGGCCCACAATCCAGAATCATTAACATTCCAAATGGATACCACTAAATATAACGTAACGAGGGTAACTTTTTAAGATAATTCGAGTTTTATTACGTCAATACAAGTCGTCTCCTAAGGACGGGTGAATGTGAAAAAAATGCCACAACTTGAGCCTCAAAAATCTACATTGTACTTTATTAAGACCTGTATACGTGAATCTCCAAGCTACGACCAGTTAAATGGAAAAAACACATTAATATTGCAAAAATCTATTTAAACACGCTAACACCGAGATAGATAAAATTGTGTACTTTTAAATTACGGCGCCACGATACAGCGACTGTACTGCGACTTTAGAAAATAAAACATTCAACGATCAAGATCGTTATTGCACTCTGTAAAATGAAACTAGCAATTTTTATTAAATTTTTCCTTGGACTCGATTACAATGACGTTGATGTCAAAGTACTAGGCGGACAGTTCCGCTTAGGAGGTCGTCGGTTTGTCCGCGAACGGTATGTCTGGTTCCATTCGCAATGTTTGTGGCGTTGGGTCGTAGTTTCCTGCTAGGTAGTACACGTCATTGTTGTCGTACACTGTGCTGTACTTGACCGGGTCGTCGCCCATGCGCTCCTTGTACTGCACGAGCGGCAACACCTCGCATTTGTGAGATATTGTTTGGACGTCATTCTCGTCCGTGTGTGGAGATTCAAACAGACCACCCTGAAAAGACAGGAAAAGATATTTATTAAAACCTTTGAAAAATAAGCTTATTAAATGTCCCTGTTAAGTTTAAGGGGACCTTGCAGGAAAAATTAAACGACCGAACTTGATCCTTACTGAAAGGACTGACCTGCAGGATTATGAAAAAGAGGAGCATTTTCTATATAGGATACTAGGTACTAAAATACAGATTCTAGATAATGTCTAGACGTACCGGGTAGTGCAGCTGATCGGTACAGCCCACAGTTTCCTCAGGATGGTAGAACCACTTGACGCGCACGGCCATAGCACCGCGCGCCTCCCACAGCGCCACTATACGACCGATGTACGGCCGGTCTGGGCGCCCGGTAGACAGGAACACTGCTGCGTCACCAACCTGGAGAAAAGAGAGGAAAACTTTGTTATGGTATGCTTAAAGCCATGCTTTACCATGACGCTACGGTATTCTTGCGAAGGAAACAAGTGGAGCACGCGTATGTCGCTTTACGTAAGTCGCTCAAGGCTGCAATTGGCAGATCTTTGAATAAGGTACTTTCTCCGTCAGTATATGTACGTTGCCTCTTACTCCAGCCTTCCTTGTCAAACATTAAAGTTACATTCCGCTTTAATCAATGTTATGTCATTCTACATCATTTCTACATGGAAAATTTAAAAGTGGGCGTTTATGACAATCTATAAACAAACTGTAGCTGCTCTGTCAATATGTCTCATCATCATCAACAGCCTATTAATGTTCCCATTGCTGGGACACAGGCCTCCTCTCTTTGAGAGGGAATGGGCTATAATCTACCACGCGGGCCCAGTGCGGATTGGTAGATGTCACATGTCTTCGAATTTTTTGGTTCTAAGACATGCCGGTTTCCTCACGATGTTTTCCTTCACCGTTTTGAGAGCAGCGGTGATGAAATAAATTACACAAAGTAATGTGCCTGCCTGGGTTCGAACCCACGACCTACTGTTCGTAAGTCGGGGCCGCCACCACTGGGCCACCGCTGCTCTCAATAAGTCAAATGGTGCAGAATGTAGGCATGTCAAGTCCGACTTTAGTTGAGTCCACGACTAAGAATACCAGTCCTAGTAGTTATGGTTTAAGTCAAGTGAAGTATACTGACATTTAAGAGCTCCTCCCCACGTTGTATAGCGCGGTAGAACAGCTTGCGATGCCTCGGTCGCGCAGTGCGGCGGTACGCGGCGCCGTGCCAGCGCCACAGCGCGCCGCCCGGGAGGAACGCCGCCATCTTGGACACGCCCGCGCCTCCGTCTGATGACGCCGACGATACTGTGCGGCGCTTCGCCTTCTGCTGGGGAACACGGGAAATTGGTTAGTATGAATCAGAAGATTCGAGTAGAGAAGCTTGTTCCATCGTGGACTTCATCTCTGCCCTTGGGCAAGATTGCCCAAGCTTCTTCTTCTAACCTAACAGACAGATGTGTTGCGGGGGAGTTTGTTCCGCCACTTCTTCTTTCCAGCTAAAACACTAGGAAGTGTCGAAGGGTCGGCGTTTTGGGGGACTGTCTCTTGTAAATAAGTAAAGGAAATTTTACTAGGCTTAATAAAATGACTTTTAATATTGTTTTTTTTATTGAGGTCTAAAGTAAGTCCTTTTTGATATAAAAAAGCTAGTGAAAACTGAAAGTGAAGTATTGAAAACTGTAATAGTTAAAGGTGATTTCGAAGATCCGAAAACTGAAGATATTGAAAATTACTGAATAGAGTGAAGAATTTTATGACTAGAAAATGGTTTTCTCACTGTTAAGACTGAGGCCTCTCAGAGAGGGACTGAAGAACAAGTATCTCAATCAATCTCTACTAGCAAAAGACCATTACTTACTCGTATATGCGCCTAGTAGCATACGGAGGACCATCAATGAGACTCAATCTAGTCAATCTATATCTCTAGCAACTATGGCGCAAGGTGAATTAATCCTTGCAGTAAGTAAATGTTTTAGCTTTTTGTAACATAACTTGATTTATCATAAAATTTTATTAGATTAACATACCTTTTTGCCGTCACTCGTGGAAGCCGTAGCTGTCTCCTCCTCTAATCCTATTCCACTATCCTTTAAATTGTCTTTAGTCGTTTCTTCTCTCTTCATAGTAATTTTACTCAAATTGCTAAAGTCCAAAACGGCGTTTTTGACCAAACTCTTTTTGGACAACACCGCTTTCTTTATCACAGTCTTCATTTTGTCTTCTGGGGATTTCTCCACTGCGATTAAAGTGGAGAGTCTGTCGTTAGAATCGATCGAATCTTCATTAGATTTATTCGAGTCAATGTAGTCTGAAGACGACTTGACTCTCTGTTGATCATCACCAGATGAACTGGAATGCTCTTTGCTGCTTGAGTGATGTCTTTTCCGGTGTTTCCTATGGTGCTTCTTATGATGTTTTCTGTGTTTGCAATGTTCTTCGCAACATTTATGCTTCTTCTTTTTCTTCTTCACGTATTCCATTGAGGTGGGATCATCCTCACTGGAATGACGCTTTATTTTGTCTTTTCGATGCTTTTTAAGCTTCTTTCTGTCTTTTCGTTCTTCATCTTCTTTTAAAGTTGTAGCCACCGGTTCTGTTACTGGTGGTTCAGCTTCAGTACTTGTGCTTGCCGCAGGAGGTACCGGAGGTACCACAGGTACAACGGTCACTTTCTTCTCTTCTGTGCTAACACCGCTGACACTAGTATTTCTTCTTCGTTTACCAAGAGTAAACAACGGATTTTCATATTCTGAAAAATAAAGAAGATTTAATTTAGAAGATAGAACTTAAAGTACTAGGGCGATATAATTATAAAGAAGTGGATTAGACACTGACCTACAACTGGATAGTTTGGTTCCAAGAACCTAATATCCTCAATAGCTATTCTGCCTGAGTCTCCGTCATCGAATTCAACGGCGACGAATTTGTCATCGTGAGGGTCTGGAGACGAGACTGCCACGGTCCCAGGGTACAGGCATCGGTACTGTTGTGACCAGTACGCACATACTCTGGTACCAGACGGCAGTTCTTTTACTGATGAAGGGCTTACTTCCAAGATCTGAAATAAGCGAGAAATTGTATGAGATTAGCCTGCCCAATGTTTTTTAATTATTCTCGTTCATTATTTTTGGTATTATATACTTACAGCATCTCTCAAAGTTTCTTCTCTTGACATAATATGAGGTTTGTTCCCCCGTTCTCCATCAAGAGTGATGGCATATACGTCAGGGGCTGTCACAGCACTCAGTTTCCCTGCGTAGAACAATCCTCCCATAGCAGTAAGCACTCGAGGTGATAGATCTACTTTATCTTCAGTCAGTGTACATTTGGATACCGGTGGTGGAGCAGCGGCCTCAGCAGGTGCTTCCTTTGCTTCCTCTTCAGTCCTCTCTTTAGATTTGTGACTCTTTCGTCTCTTTTTCGCACGCCGCTTCTCTTTGTCACTATCACTTGAAGCGCTAGCACGTCGCAGCGCGAACTCAAGCTCGGGTATGTCATCTCGTGAATGTTTCCGAGCTAAGCGGTCCACCTTCTCTCTATTCTTCTGTCGCACTTCATTGAGACTCTCCATAGAAGAGCTCGCTGATCGGCTCAGCGCCCATTCAGCTTCCTCCGGGTCAGAACATGCCTTCATAATCGGTTCAGCTTTCAGCTTAGGACGCACTTTGCTTGTCCGGTTGACCTCTTCTCTTGAAGGTTCTCCTCTCGTGCACAATATGCCACCTTGCTTGCTTAGCTTGCCCTTTGCCAAAAGAAAGCCAACAAGACTACTCTTGGATTTTGGCTTCTTTGCTACTATTGTCTCGGTGGAATCTGGACTGGAGACCTTTCGCGGTCTCCCCACTTTACGTTTCTGAGATGATCCTCTGTCGGAATCAGGTGACAGCGCGGGAGTGGATGGTGCCGGAGAGGGTGCTAATGGTATGGGTAAAGGCGGGTTTAAAGCTTTTAACTGCGCTTTTCTCTCATCAAACTGTTTTTCGAGTGCTAGTAGTCTCTCACGCATGTCTTTTTCTATTGCACTGGCGAGCGCGTGAGCTGACCGGACGTTCGTATTGTGTGTGCACGACGCAGCATTACAGGAGCAAGCGGTAACGCGTCGCAGACTTGTCTCCAACTCCCCTCCACTGCTTCTTCCCTCGTCTCTCTCCCTGTCACGTTTGTGTCGACGCATTTTTTCAAGTTTGTGTCGTAACCTTTCTTCTCGGTCACGACTTCTGATTTTTCTCCTTTCGCCACTCGAATCGCCATCTCTATGTCTATGTCTGTCTTTTTTATTTACTGAAGAATCTGCCGAGCGACTTCTGTCGGTGGGACTTAATAAGGGTTCACTTTTAATGAAGGGACGGGACGTAAGAGGCATATTTGCTGGAGGGTTTTCCACTACTTCCTCCATGAACCTCTGTTCTGCCAGAGCACACAACAAGCCCAGACCGTCAAGAGAAGGTTTGCCTTGTTCGTTGGTAGAGGGATCTGTTGGTGGAAACTCGAACCGCCTGTGAGGTTCAACGTCCGTTCTCGGAGGTGATTTAGGCGATGTTTTTATTAAAATATTTAGTTTCGTCGGTGTTCTTGTATCGATGGTCAATGGTATCGGTTCCAACGTGGGCATACTAGTTCCTGGTGTAGTACGTTCAAATTGCTCGATACTATTCGATAGAAGTTCTAAGCCACTTACATCTACTGGGGGTCTGGTATTATGGACAGGATGTGGAACTGGCGTCGTCCTCGCTGTGTCTATCACAAGATCATTCGAAGTATTGCTACTTGAGTTGTCTGAACCATCATCTCTTTCCATTGAATCTATGGATTTTTCTACAGCTCCCACAGTCGCTACACCTTCCGGAGAACATTCTTGAGCGTGGTCGATAGGTGGATGTTGTAATAATTGAGTGTGACTTTGCATCATATTGTCTTCAGGGTAATGTGCAACACCAACGCATGCTACATCCCTTTCATCTTCATCAGCTTGATTGGGTGATTCATCGTCCTCATCGACGTGATCAGTTTGGTTGGACGCGTCCCTGTGCGCCGGGAGCTCAGGAGCCTCAGGAGGTGGCGTTGGCGGAGCAACTGGTGATGTAGCCTGACTCCTACACGCCTGGTCTGAGTAATCAGGCTGATAATACAAGTGCGTCGTGATCATCGGTTGCTGAAGCGGTTCCGGTGCATAAGACGGCTGCGGTTTCTCATGCTGTGGTTCAGGTTCGATTTTTATTAAATGAGGCGTAATGAGCGGCTGCATTATTGGTTTTCTCTTGTCTGCCGAGTGTGTCTGGTGTTGTTGCGGCTGAGGGGCAGGCGCGAGTGTTACCAGGCGCGTAGAATGCGTGTGGGTGTGTTGTAACGTCGCCGTGCTGGCGAGGAGGTCGCCTGGTAGCAGTTGTAGGTGGTGTGAGGGGTGCGGCGCTTGAGGCAGGAGCAGCGGTGCTGACTGGTAGGGCATGCCTCCCCACACGACTGCGTGCGGCAGGTCTTGCGGTGTGGGCAGCAGTAGCAGCGCGCCCGACGTGGGCTCGCGCACCAGCTGGAACCCGCCGGACATGCCGCCCCCTACGGACCCGACGCCACCGACGCCGACACCGCCCACCATCATGCTTTCCATTGACATTTGAGCTGTAAAGGAAATGAGTTTGATTATTAATGGGCATCCTCGTAAATAACAAAATGCATTGATCATGGAATTATTATTCAAAATTACGTCAACGCATTAGCTTATTTTGCTAACTCAAACTGAACGAATTATTCTTCTTTATTTGTGTGAAACGCTACCAAGGCAACATAACAATAAGAGTACCTCGGCCATAGATCTACACTGCAATAATGACCAGAACCACTGAGTAAACAAAAAACGGAGTGTCAATATGCACAATTTTGCGAATCATACTTTTTAGCATGTGTGTACACACGGCTACACTCAATCTATACAAAACCAGTATAATCTGATCGTTCATTGTGCGAAAAGATCTAGTAAAGTGAGGCCAAGATTAACTGGTTTTGTATAGCTTGATGTGTAGCCGTGTGTACGACCACACACTATCTGCTAACGCGTACATTAATTTGTCCGCATTTCAATACTCCATTAGTTTATTTAGTAGTCCGTGTGTATGGCTCATCATTTAGTCACAATACATACAGCATACGCGCCGATCCTTTAATATTCAGTGGTCGCGCTTCCGGAGACGAGCAGGAATGTTAATGTTTTTGGTGGGAAATTACTCTTTATGCCGCGTTTTCAATGGCAGTAAATGTAGGGATAACTTGCCGCGGTTTAGATTTAAACAACAATTAATATGATAACCAATTTAACGTTTTAATTAGTGTTTTTTTTTCGCGTACTCTGAAGCAGTCTATGCTTGTGGTTATCGACATCATTGTCTTTACCAACGTATATGGTGTATGTATTAATCTACATGGTGTAATTAATATTTTTATTTTCATCGCAACGCTTCATTTATAATTCATAAGTTTTAATAGCGATTTACATAAAATGTGTACGACATAAATATCTGTATACTATGGAACAACCTACCTATCCTACCTATTGTACCCACATGTATCATCATAAATTAACTCATACCTTTGTAGTTAAAATAAACACAGGAAAATTATAAAACCAGCAGTAATTATAATATTCTAATGAATAACAATTACCCGCAATAAAAGCATCGCAGACGTTAAATTCTTGTTATTTGATAATGAAATATGCAAAAGAAACAATGGGTTGCCTTCTAT
The DNA here is from genome assembly GCA_949316265.1 of Diarsia mendica. Lineage (NCBI taxonomy): Eukaryota > Metazoa > Arthropoda > Insecta > Lepidoptera > Noctuidae > Diarsia > Diarsia mendica. The sequence continues at coordinate 24,195,370 of OX438892.1, forward strand.
ACTCTTTGTGTATTTTGTTTCAAAATTAACTTCAAAATAAATGTCCATACAATAGCAATACAATCCCAAAATTGAAACTTAAACTGATCAATAAAAAAACAAACAACTAAAAATTCCCATTGATTGCTTAAAATTCATTTTGAAAGGCCCAGCTCAGCGTCGAAACACATCCTAATGACTTGCATTTTACTGTTCCAATTAATCCATTATTCTTTCCACATCCCTACCGAGAGCGAGCGAGATAATGCATACAGGAAATAGACGCGTTAAAAAGAGCCCGAACGAAATCATTAGCATCGCTTTAATTTTAAACGTTTCTGAATAGCGGTCGGTTTTTTAAATAGTTTGATTTAGTTTAAATTGAGTGATGCGTTGAATGTGAAATAGTTTGGTATGTTTACGATTTGAAGTAAGTATGTTTTTTTGGATGGTGCCTCCGTGTCGTAATGTGGACCTATTTATTACAGTTTATGGATTTTCAGTTTTTAAGTCTTCAACACTAGGTACTTATTCCAGCTATTGACTTGATTTGAAATGCATAGATAATGTTAACGGTTTGAATCAAAAAGTTAGCTTTTTAATTTTTGGTTTGCGCAAATACAGAACCTTATCTACATTAGTCATGCTAAGTTTTCTTTATGTTTACGAGAAAAATAACTTACAAACAGCTTCCACATAACAAATTCCAAATAACAAAAGTTGGCCAAGAAGCAAGTAAGTAAATATCGCTCTTCAATCATTGGATTTCAATATACTCAACCACCAGCTAATATTTTGATGCGTGATGGCCGGGAGGCGCTATTACAGTGTTCGATACTGGGCCAACCTCCTTATTAGAGTAATGATTTTCTCTTAGGTATCTATGACATCCTGGTCAGGTAGATTGCTACATATCAACAGTGTACGAAGAAACCGAACCATACAAGACTGTGCCAGGTTTCCGTGAAATTTAAATTACTTGAGCGTGTTAATTAGAAACCCGCTTCAAAAACAAAGCCTCGATGATTTTAAGGCTATTGCCATCATTCGGGCACGAATCTAGACTCCGAGGATAGAATAGAATATAGAATACTCATAGAATAGAATGCACGGTATAGGAAATCTATAGCTCCCCAGCAAGATGTCTCGGACGAGGTAATCACGGCAAGCTCCATGTTCCAAGATGAACATTTCGAACATTCTTTTCACCAAGGTAATTTAAGTGGCAGTATAGAATTTTGAATTTCCGTATTCTTGAAAACGTTTGTTTATATCATTTTATTAATCTCTCAAAATTACTAAGTAAGTAGGTACATATTAGCAGTTTTTTAATATTGTCTCTGGGTTGAGTTTCTGGCTATAGTTAAAACGTTTTAAATTACGAGACCTTTGCTCTTCTGGTTGCATTTCATCACCGATTAAAGAAAATTGTCGACTGTCGGAATATTTTACGAGTTAACTGTAGAGAGGTGTGTAGGATTAGTCGTATTTCATGTATTGACCGCTCCATTTTCACTACTTACTTAGGTACTCTTTGGCCGAACTAAGTTACTTAACGGATATTCATCGGATGGGAGATCATACTGGTCTACTACTTTTAGCAAATGTTAAATCATAGGTAGGTATTACGTTTTATCAATTAAGTATAATCTACGTGAAAAAATCATTCATCAACGTCTTTCAAATGTGACTGTCAGCCAGCAGTGCATCAGTAAACTGTTATAATAGGTGGAGAAGATTGATACATTTTGAAGATAGGCAGGACTAGCAAAGACTGCTCGTTGCCTTGTTCTTTCTTGGCTCGAAAGTGCAAGTGTAAATGCTTTGTAGACGAAGAGAGAGGGTTGGGCAGGGAGGGGTACCTATTGGTAGTAGCAATCGTTATCGAGATTATTGTAAAGTAACGCAGTTTTGAAGTAAGTCCTACCTATAAGTGCACGCATTGACGTGCAAATAATAGGTAGATAACAAAGTTGATTGTAATTGGTGACTATCAAAATATAATTTAATTTTCCTGTTGACTAAAGTTTATCGCGAACACCTAACGATTAAGCGCCTATATTATAATTTTCTTATCAGATATGTATCAAAGCCACCAATTACGGTGCCATCAATCATTGTAGCGAGCGTTATTTCTTCAACGGTCGCGTGAGGTGTCAAGGCGTGCGCTCAAGACGCAGCAAAAATCGCCATTACCGCACCACTTGAAATTACAAGAAAAACATAAACGCAAAAAAGTCATTCACAACACTAAAAAGATCGAGGCGGCGAAGATGAAGCACTGCCTTTGGAGGCGCGACGACTTCTTATTGGCCGAGACGCCGAGTAGGCGGAGTCTTATGGGCGGAGCGATAAATGTTAGGGCTGCACGTAAGTCGACTCCGGTTTTATCGATAAATGAGTTTTTATGTTTTTTTATGGTGTTATAATTTATAGCGTGGAAGTGACAGATTTCCGTTCATGCATGGGGAACGATTTAGCGGATGGATGCGGGTGAGCGATGGATGCCCACGATATAGTTTTTTTACCTCGAGTTTAAGTCACATGACGTCATTTATGTTAAAGCGGTCAACATGTGAGAAATATTCGGCGATTACTGTATTGCGAGTATTAGTTTACGCGTTCATAATTTTTAAGAGGTTTGTTAAGAACCGGTTTGTGGATTAATCGTTTTTGTAAACCGTAACTTTTTTACTGTGGGAGTTTAAAGTTATTAGCCGGCAAATTAGATCGTAAACTTGAATGCTTTTCAAATTGCCACACGAAGTCCTATGACCGTTTAGTGCTCTACTTATTTCTCTAGATGAAGTTATAACAAAAACACTTGATACTGTATCTATGCCAATAGCAGACTGCACTTTACACGAGTTTCCTGCGGCTCTCTCGGTGACTGTTCCCATGTTTATACGAAATCGATAAAATTACATAAGAATAAGTCAGTAAAGTTACACGATAACAATTAAAAACGATTAAATTAACTAAACTAACAAAAAACTATGGTAATGTGCCCAAGAGACTAGCGGCATTGCTATGCCGAATGGCAACTCTTTTCAGCCTCTGGCCAAGGTAAAACCCAGCCCTTGGCTCACGAGAACTTGGTGTTTAGAAATTTCTTTATAAATGCTGTGAGCACTGAGGGTCCTTAATATGGAGATTCCTTAATTTTTTTATCGACAATTCCGTTTGATAAAAGTTATGCCTGTAGCAGTACCTAAATAGACAGGTAATTCCTTCTCAGCTTGTGTTTTATGTTGACCATGATAATCATACGATTAAGTATAAATGTATAATATCGAGTGTCTAAGTATCTAGATAAAGCTTACGTTATTATTCAATTCAACAAGCGACACAAAATGAATCAAACCGGCCTCATTAATATTAACCTATTCAAATGTCTATGGGTAATATTTCTCTATTATCCTTTACTTATCTTGTTTATAATCCGTTTACCGGACAACTACTGGGGCTAGAGTTACACTTTGAATTATTGTATTGATTAGCATTACAATTGTATCTTAATCTAATTTACCCTTGAGGTGGTATGATGGTATCGCATCTAATCGTAACTGTTTGATTATGAATTATTGATAATGTTTTTAAGATTAACTATACCTAACATCCTCGCCTCGTTCGTCGCGTTCGTTAGCTGCCTCGTTGGTCTAGTGGTCGCAAGCGCGACTGCTGAGCATGAGGTCCTGCAGCATGACCAAAGATTTGGTCATGCTGTTTCTTGTCTGTTCTTCTCCGTATAGATTTACGTTATCACTTCTTACCAATTTAAAAGTTAGTGCTTTACAACTATGGGACTAGGTCCCATTTTAAAAAGTTGTTAAATATGCTGCAAATATGCTGGTGTTTATAATACTTAATTGAGCGATAAAAGAACCTATCTACTTATATGGCTTAGAATAAGTGGATCCTTGCAAAAACAACTTTAAGTACCTACTTATAGGCTAAAGCTCGCGTAAAAACGTGTTTTCATACACAAGTAATATCCGTATGACCTTATCAAACTGCAATTGTGGAGACTGAATGTGTTTCTAAAAGCCATACAAATTTTATAATGAACAAATAAAGCCAAGTGCTTCATTATCTAAGGACTATGAATTACTTTGTTGTCACAGGCAGGTGGTAATAGCATCTGCGTTAGAAACAATAGTAAAAAGATAGACTATTGAAAAGGTGTGACATAGACCTGTGGTAAAAAGTAATGACTAGGCTTGCAGGAAATTAAGAATGCAAATAAAAGAATAACGCTAGAGGAAGCGCTTCAGCGATCATCTTTGATTTCAAAACCATTCTAGGTAGGATTGAAAGAAAGGTGTAACAGTAGAAGAACAATGATAAAAAGCAGAACAAGTACCAGGCTTGCATGATATTGAGGATATGACAAACAAAAAAGGTTGACACGGAAGAACTGCCTATTCATTTGTCAATTAGTAAACATCGCCAAGTGCGTTTTGCCGCAGGCTTCAGCTCCGAAGTATGAATGCCACGTAATATTTCAGCTGATTATCATAAAAGGTGACCAAACGATAATTGTACGGTTCAACAGCTATAATCACCATATGCGGCACTCGTCCCTATCATCATTAATACTTCACTAGCAAATTATGAATTTATGACTACGTCGCTTCGGTTTTTGAATCTAGTTTATTCAGTGTAACTTTCAATATTGGAGTTGTATTGCATATCGAGTTGGTGTCTGCCACTCATCGCGTCATAAGGACGTCGGAGTTAGATCGTTTGCTAGGTTCTATTCCTATCCTAGCAGTTAGCACGTCATTCATCTTCCGTTCAAAAAGAATAATATCACTTATTATTGAAAGTAAGTACTAACTTGTGGTTGCCAATGATGCTTATCCACATTTCAAATAAAATTCATTCAATTCGATCGTATTTCGTCACAATCACCAATTAACTTTTGTCGCGGAGCGTACCTCCATTCACTCAACAGTACAATCAGTACAGGTGAGTGCGAAATTTAACGCCAACGTTTTAATGGCAAAGGGATTTCATTAATTTCTACCTAATGATGAGAAAGAGACAAAAAAAACTCGGTGCCCGATGAAAAGGCCCAATGTGGCCCGATCGACATTATAAACGCGATCGGGTTACGAAGTGAGCCTGTTTTGTGCACCGTACACGTGGTTCCGCATAAATTATACTTAAATCGGAATATTAGTATGTATGGTAGAATTAGCTAAATCTAAAATACTAAAGGGTTTCGAATGATTGAAACCGTGTTTGAAATATTCATCTTTGATTTCTAATTTTGTTGCACCTATCAAAGTAGGTACTTACGTAAGTGGGTACTTACTTAGGTACTTGGAAGCCCGAATAGGTTCTTAAACTATTTTTAAAAAGATTTGTAATAGTTTGTGGTAGTTTGTGGTTTGTGTGGTGGTTTGTGGTTTGTGGTGTTTGTGGTGGTTTGTGTTTGTGGTTTGTGGTGGTGGGTGTTTGTGGTTTGTGTGTTTGTGGTGTGTGGTTTGTGTTTGTGTGTGTTTGTGGTTTGTGTTTGTGGTTGTTTGTGTTTGTGTGTGTTTGTTTGTGTGTTTGTGTTTGTTTGTGTGTGTTTGTGTGTTGTTTGTGTTTGTGTAGTTTGTGTGTTTGTTTGTGTTTGTGTGTTTGTGTGTTTGTTTGTTGTTTGTTTGTAGTTTGTTTGTTTGTAGTTTGTTGTTTGTTTGTTTGTTTGTAATTATCTTCTTAGCAAATTCTGTCTGAAGAGCCTTCGCAGAGTATGTAGAAATAATTACTTGTACTCGTTCTCGTACTTGAAACTAAAGAAAAGAAAACTACAACAAACTAAATGATTGCTACACCACGACTCAATTAATATTCTGTTTCGTAATGGTACCTATTTTGTTGCTTTGGACAGAAATTGTAAAAGTAGCCATAGCCAGAGTATAGTGGAATCGTGGTGAATCCTTATTCGGAAGGAACATTTATAAAAAGTTTTTTAAATGTTATAATTATTTCAACGCAAAACCAAAAAGGAAACCTGAAAAAAGAAAAAAGAGCGCCAAAGTAGCCACGCGCGGATTTGCCGGCATTATAAAACCCGACCAATTTTAAAAGATACAATATTTCACACGATCCAATGAAGCTAGCAGCCACCTCACTTGGCCGGTTAACCGAAACCGGTCAACGTCGACTATTGACCGGACGAGTACAGTTGCAATGCTACTACCAAAGCAACATGACTGAAGAGGTGGTATATCTAAACGGACGGCATTCTCATTCAGAATTAGGCGCCCTTTTCCTTAGATCTACTTACTATCTCTTTTTATTTTTAGAAAAAAGAATGAGAAAGATATACACCGGTTTAGGAATTAGTGCGCCAGTGTTAAAATTTTCATTTCTGGCCGGGGTCCGATGTCGCTGAAACAGCGGTCTCGCAATGCAGTTGGCGCGTAGCTACCAGGGTCGCAGATATCAGTAGGAGGTGACTCACCGGGGTAGGGCCAGAGGGGAGCGGGCGGCGCGGCTTGAGGCGGGGCAGGCCACGCCAGTGGGGCGGGGCGCTCGTCGCACAGTACGTTCGCCACGCCGACCGTCATGGCCGCCTGCGCCGCTTCTGCACAACAACACAATGACGTGGCGGCTGCAACGCGCGACACGCGTACAACACATGAATTACTTATTCACACGTAAAACTTAATTCTGGCTTACTGGTTTTCCCAATCTAATAGCACGCTTTCGATTAAAAATTTAAAGAAATAAACATCGGAACAGAACTGTTTTATTTTATAACCTCGCAGATACACAAATTGCAATTCCAAGTTACCATTTAATTGCTAGGTAATCAAACGACCGCTCGAATCAATCTAAGTATAATTTACTCGATTCGTTACGAATTCATGAGAACATAATTAGCTAAGTGGGGTTTGAACTAAACGCGGAATGTCCTACTTATACCTACACCCTAATTGCGTAACAAGGTGACATGGGAAGGGCCGTCGTTATTATAGATTCTAGTGTGATGATTGACTTACGCAACTAGGATGCAGCTTCATCGCGAGCGATAAAATCAAAGTTAAAAAAAAATGCGAAAAACACTGCAGCCAATGAAATTGCATTCGATTATTACGGAAAGACATCATCTATTCTTCCTGACCTCTTTATATAGGAACCTCTTTCTGTCTCTGTTAACCACAGCCTACAAAGGTTGACCAAGTTCAAAGCAATTTTTACAATAACCTATCGTAGAAGAAGATACTAACCATTGGTAATGATTTCAATGAGAACATGTTTCTAATTACGTTTCATTAGCAGATTTAAAATGATAACCACTAGCACATAATAAAAAGGTTCTCGCATGCAAATGTGTTTACTGTAAACAACAGCAGACGCGTTTTTATGGAAGACACAATTAACGTATTAATTAACATGCAAATCAGGAGAAACGCACTCATAAACCCAACTTTCTTACGATTCTAAGTAAGCCGGTCAGGTTGCGTGCGCGATTGTTTTTAAGATTCTTTGCTAATATGGTTATGGGTACGAATAAGAACCTTAATCGCCTATTCATGTTGCTCAGAAATGCTAGTGAAAACATAGCTACTTAAAACATTAAGGGGCTGTCAACACCAAACTGATGTTATTTAAGCAGTTTTTTAAGAAAAACTGTTTGTTCTAGCACATTAAAAAAAATATATGTTATTATTCATCATATTTCAAAGACCGTGGATGGACTCGATACTTAATTGGACGAAATCGGTTCGATAGAAAATAATTGCAAAGATTGGTCTTAAAATCATCGTTAAGCGGTTCTATGTAATTATTTTTTTTTCGTATGGGTCTGCAATTAAAAACATGAAGTCAACATATTCATACCTAAACCGCTGACGAGTCATATTTCACAAATAATCCATATATTTTTTTTAAATCAATATTTATTCATTATTTTCTTCTAAAATCTGGCCGGCCCAGTAACAGTGATAGTGCGCTCTCGTTTACTCCGATACAAATAGACAGTGTGTGTGACAGTGACAAATCCTCAAGGCCATTTGGTGTTGACAGCGTCTTAAGCGGGATGCATCCATCTCTTCTGACAGATAACACCATTCCCTTACTTACTAACTTTAAAATAATTATGATACTTAGTCGTAGAAAGTAAAGAAAAGTAGAAGTAGATATTATCAATGTGGTGGATGTACGTACCTACCTAGATCGATTACATCGACAAAAAAAATATGGATGGACAGGTGGAATCAACAATGCAAAATATGATGAAATCTATAAATAAGTAAGCGATCGATCTAAATAGGAGAACTACTTAGATCCTGTTAAAAATATTGGTAGAGAATAAAGTTGTATACTTGTATAGCTCCATTAAAATCTTTTTTGTTTTTAACCGACTTCTAAAAAAAGAAGGAGGTTCTCAATTCGGATGTTTGTTTGTTTTTTTTTTTTTATGTTTGTTCGGGCATAACTCCGTCACTTGCTAACCGATTTGAAAAATTCTTTTTTTGTTGGAAAGGGTATACTTCCCAAATGGTCCCATAATTTTTTTATCGAAATCGGACAAGCGGTTTTTTAACCATTCTACGTTCTTCTAAAAAGCACCAGTAGAACAAAAGAGTAAATACCTATAGGTATTGACTATGTAAATTAATGCTTGTCTGCAACAGCAGTAAACAAAAATCTGTTGATATTTATCCTTATTTACGTAAATAGGTTCTCCAATGTAAGTACCTACCTAATTCAAAAACCTGTGTGTGTTCCAAGACTTTTATCTACAAAATGAAAGAGCCGTATCACAAACAAATCATTGATTAAATGACATAGATATTCGTGAAAGCAACTCTAAATAAAGAATGCGTTTTAATATAACGATATAGGTAAATCAAGATAGTCGTCAGTATGTCCTTATCACATTGATTAAGGATACCAAATGACCGAAGGTGATTCTTAGAATTCTTACGTCGAGGAGTCGATAGCATCGTTGGAAATCGTAAGAGTAACACAATCTGAAATACCAAAGTTGTAGTAGAAATGACTGCTAGAATGGCTAAAGAATTTAAGAAAATCTCCATCAGCAAATAGTAGAAAGAACATAATTAAAAGGGATAAAAAGTCATGCAATAAGTTCGTAAAACTTTCGAACGAAATATAAAGCAAATTACTTTTGAAAGGTATAAATCAGCGAATTATAAAAGAACAATATTCGATAGTATCAGATTACGAAGGGCTAGAGCAACCCCATCTGCTTTCATGGCGATTGCAAATTAAGGGATTAAAATCAGGTGAATGGACAGCAATAAAGTCCTGCCCGCAGTGTTACAATTAACTGCGGAAAAAAGGGGTGTCGTGGTCAAACAAACCACAATCGCAGAGAGAATAAACAAAAACATACCGCATGGGAATGGGAATGGTTCATACAGAAGCATAGGTATCCAACGACGACTCGGCTATTTCGGATGATGGCGGTGATCGTAGGCTCAATAAAAAAGAAATAAGTAGCCAAGAGGGCCTATAGACGAAGTACCATACCTGCTATCAGGAAAACGATGGAACAAACGTATTGATTTCTTTTTTTTGGAAAACGTTACCCTACACTAGAAATTGCTCCTGTAACGTGCGTGGGTGCACTTACAAACATTTAAACTCGCATACACAAACAGCTAGACCCGTTCTGAATTGCCATCTGTTGAAAGTGTACAAATTCGTAACGCTTCGGAATCCTCTCATCTTTATGGTTTTGAAGTTGGACAAGATTTTTTTACCTAAGTTAACTATGGGATTGTTAAAGAAACTACTACATAAGTAGACTTTTATTTCTAGATCGGGAAACATTGTTTAGAAACGAAACGAATTAAAACGAATCGATTGTCGAGGTGAGTTTTCAAGCTTGGACAAGCTATTTATTTTGATAGTTTTTCTGCTTATAGAAAATTAGTATAACGGACTCCTTAATGGCTTCACTTATTTAACAATTTACAATTTTGCTTTACTATGTTTAGTTAGCTGATTACATCAATTACTTAGTGTTGCAAATGAGAATTTAGGAATTCACCGCAACAAGTAGGCTCCATTCCTGATAAGATTCGAAAAGCTTATTATAATTATTTATAAGTAAAGATTTGTAACTTATTATAGTTTCGAAGATCGTTGTTTTAATTATTTAGGTTTAATTTCGGCATTTAGCTTAATGTGTTTCTTATGCGTTTAGGCTACTATTTAGTTTTGTGGAACAGCACAAAACCGAAGTCTAGGACTAAAGTAAAGCGGTCAGAATACCCCGTCATCTTAATATCTCGTTCTCGTGAACTAAATCCGTCTGTAGATTCCCTGACGTTACCGAACATGGCCCTACGTAACATCTGTAGTATGTGACCTGACCGGGCGGCCCAGCTGATCGGCAACCGGTCCGGACCGGTTTCCAACTAATTTATATCGTAATCCATTTGGACTGGTTATTAAAACCCAATGGCCCTTAGTTGGCTATTGTTGACTATAATAAGTCTTGGACTACTCGATTCCTAGAACAGGAATGGGTCGTTTTGTTATTGTCCTCCTGAATTTGTTATGGACCATGCCTGATTCAAACTTTCCTTTCTTTATTTAGATTTTGTAAGTACCATGGAATTGTTATGTAACATTGCCTAAAGTCTTTAACGGCCTTATTAATAAAAAAAAGTTAAGCCTGCTTAAACTTACGCTTGGTTTATCTCGCATGCCGTCTCACTTCAAAAATATTCAAAAGAAAGGGACAGCATGCGAGATAAACCAAGCGTAAGTTTAAGCAGGCTTAACTTTTTTTTATTAATAAGGGGGATAATGATTTTTCACCGTCTGTAAGTGTCTTAGTCTGTAAGTCTTATGTATTTTGTTTTGTTTCTCCTATGCATGGAAAACGGTTACCTAATAAACAATGGCGGTGTTATTTATCCGCGAAACTCACACACTTTTATTATATTAATGGAATTCGCTTATCAACAAAGATATCTAAATAAATAAAAAAATAACTGTTATTTCTCACGAAACAAATTCCCACAACGAGATGAAATATCGGAGTCGCAGCGGGGCGAGGAGCCAAAACGAAAATTATGAAAGGAAGCACGTGCTGGTACCTCTGTCTCGCTCGAATGTATAGTGCCGTCTTACTTCCATCACTTGTCGAGTTGTCGTACTACAAATAAACGTGGACTCCGTCAAACTTACAAGGAATAGTTCTTTATTTATTTCTTCTTATCGTATTTTTAAACCCTAAGAAGTAATAATTTTAAAGTTTATAATCGCTATGATGATTTTAACGTTCAATTTGTTTAATAAAACTTTGAAAACTACTAAATTCTAGAAATTAATACCAATAATTAACGAAATTGTCTCTCTATTAGTTTATTTATTAAATAAAATATCCATTTACTTTATCGCGTCAATAATCTTGATACGACGTGTACGTTTCATCTATGCTTGAATTACACTGTGTATCCTATCAGTTGACCTTCACCGTAACGTCTCTTTCTAACGCTGGCATTCCAAGCATAAGCGCGTCTCTTTCACTCCTATAGCTACGCTCGCCACGGCGCTCCGTATAAACTCCTCGTGCTTACTGTGAGCCTAGTATCACGCGCGCTGAAGAAAAGGGTTTATCCGACGCCGTATGACCCGGATGCAACTAGGATTTTCCGAGCAATGAAACTATTTAGTTTTTCGCGACAGTATTTTCCGATGGAAAAAATCAACGACTTTTTTATGGTTCAGGTTTATTTTTTAATTTTGATTAACGGTGATAAATATTACAGGTGAACGTTTACACCAAATTGGCCAAGAATCGATTTTTTGTGGCAAAAAATATGCAGCGGTGGTAAGTTACATTATTTTTCACGCTAGGAAATCTAGGCCAGAGTTCATAGCGTCCCTATTCTAGAATTAAAATAGCTGCACGTCGCATCGTCGCGTCGCGTTGCGTGGTCAGCGTAGTGAAGCGTAGCGTAAATAGACTGACGCGACATCGCTTGTGGTCGCTCAGCCAGCCAACTAGTTGCTTGCGAATTCATTTGTTTGAATGTTTCTATTTGTGAGAAAAGCTGCATTGTGACAAATTAATTATTATCATAACCTAAATATCCTGTGATAATTATTTAGCCTGACCGTTCTAAAACACTCCAACTTTAAAATTTATAATATTTAAAAAGCTACAAACCGTAAAAAAATTTAGAAAATTTAGATTTGGACAGTGAACGGAAATAAACATTTGGAGTCTTTCTACAACTTAGTTTCCTGTTCGTTACGACTGATTGAATTGAAAATTAAAACTAGTCTTTAATTAATAATGTACAGTTAGTTTTCTCTACATAATAAATTACTCTCTAAAATATACATTTCAAAAATCTGTCAAAATTATGTTAAAATACTTTTTCCAAAATAAAATTGTAATAAGTTTTTTCAGTAAATCGAAATCACAAGTTCAATTCCATATCGTCTCTCGGTCGTCCCAATTTGGGCTCGAGAGCGTACGACGATCGAACTCCTACAAAATTCTACCAGGGCGCCATGAATGCGTAGAGTTCGTTGTGTGTATAACCGCGCCGAACAACGTGTTTCCTCCATTCGTTCAGGCAAATATAGACTCTAACAATACGTATGAAAAGGTGTAAATTAGCAAAGTGAAATGATACGATTTTAAGTTTAGTGCTTGCAAAAAGTAAGTTTTTGCTATTATGACGTATTTTTTTAGTAGTAGCACGGTAATGTGAGCATGTGTTATTTTAGTGGCATATAGCCGGCTCACCAAAAAAATGATTTTGCTACCTAGAATTTTGGAGCAAAACCACATAATATTTTAGAAATGTGTAGAGGACTGCTCAATACAAATCGTAGACATAATTCAGGTGTGTAAACTTCATTCGTTTTTATTTCACAGGCTTTTTTTTATATTTACCCCCAATTAACGATTGTTTAACAAAACACTTATGTGGGTAACAGATTATCTAAAATTACAATTACAATGCAAATAAATGTCAACGTGCACATTTAATAGTAAAGTCAACATTTTTATATCCAAACAACATGGGCTGGGGTGAAATATGGCACCCTCTTTCCACCACCCCTTACGACAACCCTACGTTGAAATATAACTTTTACATACAATTACAGAGCAAAGGTTTAGAGGGGTCCATTTAGTTTGAAAATTTTAGGCATGCATTTACGGAATTGAAAAGTTTATGGAAGTGCAAATTTCTATAAATACCAGAGGTTTATGAAGTTACAGTGATTTGTAGTTTCGTTTTTTATGGCTTAACAATTCATAACTTTAGTGAAAAGGGTAGCCATATTTGTGAAAATAGTGGGTACTGTTATGTTGATTTATGTTTCTTGATGCTTTTATAGATATTCTAAGATTAAAGACGAAGAAGAGAGCAGTGGTGGCCCAGAGGTGTCGGCGCCGGCTTACGAACAGTAGGTCGTGGGTTCGAACCCAGGCAGGCGCATTACTTTGTGTAATTTATTTCATCACCGCTGCTCTCAAAACGGTGAAGGAAAATATCGTGAGGAAACCGGCATGTCTTAGAACCAAACAATTCGAAAACATGTGACATCTGCCAATCCGCACTGGGCCCGCGTGGTGGATTATAGCCCATTCCTCTTCTAGAGAGGAGGCCTGAGTCCCTGCAGTGGGAACATTATAGACTGATGATGATGAAGATTAAAGACTGCCTCGTTAGTATTAGTGGTCGCAAGCGCGAATGCTGAGCCTCATGCTCGTCCTGGGTTCTTTTTCCCAAAGCGGGCAAATTGTTATTTGGTTTTACCGTAAGGAATTTCTCAATAGCAGCCCCGAGTCTGGATTATTTTGTGCCCAGTTGATGGCAATAGACTGGCCACTCTTATGTCGAACTTTTTTTTTTTTTTTTTTTTTTTTTTTTTTAACAACTTAAAACATAACTGGCGAAATGGGGGTGTAGTAGGTACCATTGGGGGTGTTCTTCTTTCTATTTATGAATCTTAGTTACTTACTTACCTGAAAATAAACGGAGTCTATTCTATTCTAACCCTTCGAGATTACAGGACTAATGGTATGTTATTAAGTACTCAAACAGTGTTTGCAATGTAAAACCGGCTATAGGGTAGGTATTCAGCAGCGACAATTTGCTATGAATCAACTTAATACCTTTTAATAAGCATAATCCTGTAAATGATTGTCCTAAACGATTGCTAAATAATATAAATACACAGTTATTGCACATAATGCTCAGTTTTCCTTGACAATAAATTGTTTTAATCGCCCATTGAGCGGACACATTTGATTATTACATGCTCGTTAGAAAATTGTGAAAAGAGTATTTTATGGTGTGTATCGATTTTAATATTAAAACGTGTGATCATGATCAAAATGATGACACTACCTACCTAATTATTTATTTATCTTCATGAGCGGTTACTCATTTTGCGCACATAACTTAGTGGTCCTGATCTCCTAGTCATCGTTTATTTATAAGTCGAAGAGACGATATTATTTTGTATTCATTATAATAAAGCCGCCTTTTGACTATGGGATGTAATATATATTACATCCCGAGCTATATATTACATCTCGCGATTGCTGTTCACACTGTAAGATGTATATTTTGGAACAGTACAGCTTCGGTCACCGCTGTGTCAACACGTTCTTTAATGAAAATTCACGTTCTTTATTTAAAATGGACGACGACGGAGATTGTTTTGCTTGATTCCTACAATAGTTCTTCAGACGACGATGATGCTGTATTCGATTTACATGTATCATTATTAAGAAATAATAAAAGAAAATATAATAAACGTCGATTCTGGATACCGAATCATATTAGGTTTAGAGAAGATTGAAGTTTCGGCTTTTTAATAAACTCGATGAAGAAAAGTTTTTTAATTAAGTACTACAGTTTGAATAAAACAAAATTTTTCGAACATCGTGCCATGATTACAATTTTATTTTACTTTTTTTTTTTTTTTTTTTTTTGCTTTTGCCAGCGGCTTCGCCCGCGTGAAAATGTCGATTTTCCATACAAACTTTCATCCCCTATTTAACTCCCTTTTGCATGGGTTGCATTTCGAAAAATCCTTCCTTATTCCTTGTCTGCACTATAAAGGGAACCTCTGTGCAAAATTTCAGCTTTCTAGGTCCAAGAGTTTGGGCTGGGCGTTGATGAGTCAGTCAGTCAGTCAGGACTTCTCTTTTTATTTATAGGTATAGATATAGATTTTTTTTAAACGTTGCCCCACCATAGAAATTTCACCTGTTTCAACAAAATCAAATGAGAATTATGTGAACACTTTCTGTATAATGTTCAATTATTTAATCCGTGGTTAAGGATTTCGTAGGTAGGTACTTCAAATAACTTTATTTAAATAAAGGTAAAATACTTTTATCTACGGTAACATAAAACCAAAAATTCAAAACACGTGTTCAGTTTATTATTTACTAGTGACCCGCCCCGGCTTTGCACGGGTGCAAAAAAGGTATTAAAACCTTCCTCTTGAATCACTCTATCTATTAAAAAAAACCGCATCAAAATCCGTTGCGTAGTTTTAAAGATTTAAGCATACAAAGGGACATAGGGACAGAGAAAGCGACTTTGTTTTATACTATGTAGTGATTTTTCCCTTGCACTCGAACATCGCCATTCAAACTTAGAACGATGCAGGGGGGAACGCGCTGTCCGGGGACGTGAGGTAAAATATACACCTTCAAATGACCTCTAAATATAGCTCAGTCGGTCGAAAAAATATTTTATAGTTCGGGATGTAATATATATTATAGCACAGTGTGAACGGTCACGTACAAAATGTATGCGAGCGATATTTAGAGGTCATTTGAAGGAATATTACATCCCATAGTGAAAAGGCGGCTTCATACGTTTACTTGGAAATTCTAAAATATTAGGTAAGTACTAGCTGATGCCTGCGGCTTTGCCCGCGTTGATACTGTAAAAACAATCCTTGATGCGGATTATACATAGGTATTTAATATCATTCTAAAATTTCAGCTCGAACGGTGCAGAACTTTTTGAGTTTTTGAAGCGTACACAAACCAACATAACATTTTTATATCTAAAGATGTTTAAATATTACATAGGTAAAATAAAAGATCGATTAGGATAACATAATTCGTCGGGACTAGTCGGGAGATATAACCGAGTAATTACGTCTTCTCTATGATTAATGCGGAAGCATTGAGAGTCAAATTAGTATAAACCGGCGTCCGTCTGTTTATTATATCAAACACAATTCAAAACAGTAATTAATTCAGACACCGTGAAATATTTCTTTATTGACCCAAATATGGTCGATATCGCATATCTTGGCGTTTTCATGATCAATCGATAGCTGCCGTAGAAATGGGGGAAATAGAAATTTAGGGATGAAGAGATATAACTTTGAAAGGGCCTTTAACTTTGAATTAATATGTAACGTTGCTAACAAGGTCTCTAAATAGTATTGGTTATTTTATTATTACTTAAAAATATTTTTTAAGTAATAATTAATTACTTACAAATAAATATAAAAAACAAACAATTATATTTATCTATTAATTGTTATGATTATGAGCACCAAACTGCCAAATCATAACTTCAAATCAGAATCAGTCAGTTTTCCCTGTCCGGTTATCCTACCTATCGGTCGATTCGATTCTATCTCTATTTCTCGATATCGTCACGAACAGGGGGCCAATTCTCGGTTTTAGAGATGGTGTCGAACTCGAGAAAAATTTCTAATGACGTCATTTTTTCGAGAAATTTTAAAAGTTGCTATTCTGGGGATGTCGAATTCGACATTTGTCGAAGGCTAACGTTCGAGTTCATCTCGAGTGCTTCTGAGCAGTAGAGATGTAATGTCGATTATATAGATATGTCATTTCTGAGTGAATTTGTTGAGTTTTGGATTGTACACTGTTTTCTTTTCTTTAGTTTTTAAATAAAATAAGGCTTGGCATCTCATACTGGAAATTCGATTTGTGCATTGTGTTTTCTTGAAACGACGACCTTCGCGCAGATAACAGACTCTGTAATATTTGTGTACCTACGATTGGACTTGAAACCACTGAAAGATGGACGAGTTTATTAGCATTTTTATCTCGGAGTTGTTGGAAAGTGGCGAGCAACTGGCCAATACACGGCGACAACAGCTATCCCGCCGTCGATATTTACGACTTGAGCGGAACAGAAGTCATTCAAAACTTTAGACTAAATAAAGATTTAATAAGGGTTCTAATACTTAGATCTATTGGCTCCTGTAATAAACTGGATACCACTAAAATAGACCCGAAAACGAAGGTAAATAATTGTTTGCTTCATAATTCTATTAGTCACTGACAGACAGTCAGCTGTCAAACTGATTATTTTTACACTAAACGTTTCGTTTTACTTTGGCTTTGCACGGGACTTATTCAAATTTAATATATAAATTATGTCCTAATTTTTTCTCATAATTATGTTTAAGTACTTGTTTGTTTGTGAAACTAATAAATACTTTTTCTTCCTTTCTTTCATACTTAAATAATTAGGTTTAGTCAGCGTTTTAAAACAAAATCATTCATTCACTCATAGCTACCTAAAACGGAACGCGCGATTCTTCGTAATGGACGCTAGTATTATATTATCTGTGGTAATGGTATCATTAGCTTCACTCGAATCGACATTTTCGTGACATTTATTTCTATTTTGACTGAGAATACGGAATTCTGCTCAATTCGAAATTTTTTGGTAGAGATAGAGATATTTTTGATAGACATAGAGATAGACTTACGAACTCGAACTCGAGATAAATCTCTAAAACCGAGAATTGGCCCCCTGGACGAATGGATAGAAACGTCACGGAATGTACCAGGAGCGCAGTAGCGGGCAGGCGGTATGCGCGATCCGCAGTCGCCGGCTAGGGTCGAGCAGAGCGAGGGTTGCAGTGCGGGGGAAACTGTCTTGTAAGTCACTTCCATCCAGGGCTGTCAACTACGCGGTATAAAATTTACGGTACAAAACATAGAACATTATTAGTCGATCCCAACGTACGCTTGGTTTTGTCATTCGCAATGGAAAGGTATTTCAACGCCCACATACCAAAATACTTCTCTACAATAGCCTCATAAGAAGTATCCTGGAATACTGCAGTGTAATACTAATAATTTTGTACAAACCTCAGTGGTTTAGTAATGCTATTCTGCGTAAACAAATGTAATAATTTTTTGTAAATGTTAAATAAATGAAAAAAAAAAAAAAAAATATGGAGGCCCCACTACGCAACCCACTCGATGCGGATAGAACGAGTCCTAAAAAGGTTTGTCCGATACCTAGGGTACTCAAAGGGAAGGCAATTCAAATATCTCTCCTACCTTGACAAGCTGAGCTGCTACAAAATGAGTTCCCTGCAAGCACGAAGGGAACTCTTGGATTTAAGATTTGCATATAAACTGCTCAACAACAACATTGACTGCCCACAATTGCTAAATAAGTTCAATTTCAGAGTACCCCGTAGACCACCTCGCAGACCTATAACACCCTTAGCTCCACCTCTTCGCCGTACAGTGTTTGGTGCTAATTCACCTTTAGCTCGCATGTGCAAACTCGTAAACGAACGCAGCGACCTGGTTGACGTCCACGCAGACTCAATATTGACGTTTGTCAAACGTATTTAGTATCTAATATAAAAGTAGAATTTAAGTACTTACATTAAGTCTTTAGTCTCTATTCTCTTTGGTTTTGTTTTTTTTTTCAATTGTAGGTATCCCTTACAAGTGTTATTATTAATAATATTAAGTCTTTAGCTTAAATCTACGATTACAAGGAGCATCGTGCATGTGGTGTTTGCCTGTAATTGGTTGTGCAGTTAGATTTAAGACACAATTATGTAAATATTCCTATGTTTAGAATGTCTGTAGCAACTGTTGGTGAACCTTAAATAAATAAAAACGAACTAGGAATAATATGTCTGTTTTGAATACGGTACCTACTGTTTCTCAATGGTTTAAAATGTTGTAAGCTTATTTTTTTTTGTTTGTAAAGAGTTTTACGGGTCCGTGGCTTAGGCCCCCAGTGGTCGACGCACCTGTGGCTGACGCCCCCGATTCGATCAATTTAATTCAAAGTAATTTTTGATCAAATGTACTGTCAGGCACAAAAATTGTTAAAAAAAATATTAAATGTACTTAAATTGATAATAAAGTCTTAAAAATTACTGCAGAGCAACTAACTTTTTACATAATGTTTAAAATGTGCTTTTATCTTTGTAACAATAATTATTAAGAATAATATATTCAACTGTGAAACAAATGAGAATGTTTGGAATAAATATGCTTCTAATGGGAAAAAAGGTGTGTAAGGATAAGGTTAAGTGGCGATCTATTCTCTCTGCTATTTGATAGATAACTTTTGTTTAGCAAGGAAAAATACTTTATTTATAGGATGAAACACTTTTCTCATTTACTGTACTAAGTGAAAAAGCACAAAAAAAAAGATATTAAATTAATCGTATCGGGGGCGTCGGCCACAGGTGCGTCGACCACTGGGGGCCTAAGCCACGGACCCAGTTTTACGTCTACCTACTACTTTAGCTTTAGTGGTTAGGTTAAAAATTACGACATAAACAACAATGACAAAACTGCTGGATTATCATTTATAAACTTACATGCGTTATGCATAGGTAGCAGCTTGCTGACTTATAAGTACCATGTCCTACAATAAATAAGTATTAAGTACCTACTACACAAACGAATAGCCAGTTTAACCGCAGAAATTGGAGTAAGTAATGTTTTCTGCCAATTACCATAGCGTGGTTAGTAAAAAACTATGTAATGTCATAAATTGGCGGGCGTTGCCAGCCCTGGGCCGCGGATTGGCGGGAAGCGCGCCAAATGTTTGTGACGGGTGGTTGGGGGCCGAATTGCCACAACGTGATTAGAAATATTCTACTCGTTGGCTGCAACGCGCCAGCCTCTATATCCTCTATATCTAGGCGACGGAGTCGGCCTCAGGCTGAGATACATTACTATTTCTGACAGCCCGATCCCGGACTTAACAAATTCAGAAGTAACCAATGCAGAATTTCAAGCCAGCAACAAGGCTACACAATAACTCTAAAACCAGTAAACAAACAACAGATTTTTCAAAAAAAAACGAAGTAGGTAGGTACCTAAGTGTCTTAAAGAATAGGTAAGCATCGGAAATCAGAAGCTTGAGTTATTTTCATGATATATCCTACTTTTTCTGTTACTAAAAGAAACAAAGTCAAAATCATGAATATAAACAAGTTCTGAGTAGATAAGTAAGCTACTTATGTAGTACCTACGTATAGTTCAAGTGAACAACATAAAAAATAAACATATTTTTTAGATCCAGCAATGGAGTCCGTTCGTTACCCGACACTACCACTAGCTTCTCAGGTAAAATCCCTGATAAATTAAGTAATACGGGCTAGGTATTAATTACTACGTATACTTAATATGTTTCTAAGAAGTCATTCGAATTCGTAACACTGCGCAACAGATGACGTCAAAAAAACTAATCGACGCTTTTTTGAACTGTTTACTTAGCGCAATAACAAAATAATAATATGATTCATGAACAGTAGCTAAAATAAAGACAAAAATACCTACCGAACTACTTATAAATAACTAAACAATGACGACAACCCTAATCTAAAATACCAATTATGTAAATACACAATCACTTCATTTCAGCATTCCTAGCACTGAACGTATCAAAATACAAGGAATTCATAATGATCGTCACAGTGAGCCCACATGTTTCGACCACTTGCTGTGTGGCATTTATTTATCTAATCGCTCTCGAATATTTTTTAAGCAAAATTGGACTTTATTCTAAGCCTCATACGGCAAGATTTTATATTTTCGATTAATTTAAATGTGCATCAATCTAACTATAATGAAACGCATGAATGCTTCTCGAATTCGTGGTGCCCTGGTACGTGAAAGTCAACTTTGTAGTTGCGACATAAAATTGAATTTCGCTAGAGAATCAAACTACGCGATCCCCGAATATTGCCAGGGGGTTTGGATGTTGGGGTGCCCTGTGATGTGAGTGACACAGCATTGATTTTTAATTTAAAAAATCTATTTCTAAATAAAATATCGTGTTTATAGACACAGTTGCATTTATAAAATTATTTTGTCTGAATAAGAAAATTTTTTTTTTCATTTGGAATTACTTAGTGCATGATATAGGTTTAGGTAGTAAGATATAAACTAAATAATATAATATAGGTAATAAGTATAAAAATAAAACAATTTCCTCCTCCACATTTAGCGTATTCCGCATCAAATAAGGGCAGCATAATTCAGATTTCGTACTAAATGCAAATTCTATTCCATAACAAAACGTAGCATGAAAAGTAAACATAATTTGGAAACTCGCATGTCGAACACACATCGACCACCACGCATATAAAGCGTGTTCAAACAAAAAAAAAACAATATAAAATACATATTAATATTTTTTTATTGTTTTGTATAAAAGCCACCGCACAGCAATTGTAAAACTGTGATTAGCATGTAATTGGCTGAGCCGGTGCGTTTTTGCAGTGTAAATAATTTTGAACGTGATAATATCCGCTTTCGCGATGTTATCTCTGCAGAACGGGAGCGAGGTTCGTATTCCGTGCATAAAAATATTGTTTGGTTACGCAGCTTATTTTTTTATTTATCTTGGAACAAATTAGTAAGCTACAATAAAAGTGGTTTTATGTTTAAAGATTTTTATATTTAGGCTGTAAATTACAGGTGTACGTATGCCGAGTTGACGACCAATCAAGCTATGAAAACCAGTATAAGCGGATATCTCATTGTAGCTTGATGCTGCCGTGTGTTTTTTTATTTACATGAATTACTTAGTAACATAAAATCTGGCTCATTATTTCGTACCATTTAACAATTTTTTATTATTAAGTAGGTTAGAAATCTAAAGCGATATGTAAGTCAGTAGTAGTACCTACCTACTATTGCCCCGAACGAAACTGAAAACAATATCGCTAAAGCATTATTATTGGTAGGTCTCAATTTACTTTTGAAAGTGCACAATAATAAAGTTAAGTTATTAATTAACTTTGTTCATAATAATATTATTATCGCTTTATTGTGTCACGGATAACTTCGTCGTAAAAGGGCTAGTCAAAATGTTAAGTGTAACATAAAATTTTACGATGTATCGTTTACCTAGGTATATAACGTTACCCCTAATACTTATTACTAGTCTAGGTTACGATTACAAGCTTTGATATTAATTATTATTAAAGTAAAAACAATTTGTGTTTCATAAAAACGAAACAATAAGATTGATGCCATCATTTTTATCGTAATATTTATAAATAAATAAATATAAAATATAGTTATAACTGTATTGGAAAACCTTCAAAGTAAACAAAAGTTTTTAAATAAAGAAATAAATAAAAGTAATTTTACAAAAACAAAAAAAAATACTATATGAGGGCAGTTGCAGGCCAAAATAGTAATAAAATTGATCGTAATTTAGTCATTGAATTAAAAAACGTCGTTTACGTCGTCAATTATAATTTAAGCATTCACGTCGGCAGCAGGTGTTGGCATAACGTCCTACATTTATTCAACCCCTTCGTATCGATTTGGTCATGCAATGACGTATTTGTAAGTCTTTTACGATGTACTTTTTCATTATATAACTGACAATATAATATAAAAATATATCGTATAAGACTTTTACGGTAGTGGGTTGTAAAACAAGCCGACATTGCTAAGATTTTATCAAAATAATTTCTTGTTTTGTTGCTTGTTTGGGACGCCAGCCAAGTTGTCGATGCGCCCCAGAACGAAGAACAATTCCTGTCCAAAATTCAAAAGTTCGTTTTGGATAAATAAAACGTTGCTTTATAATATGTAGAAATAAATTCTATTAAATAGCATTTATTATGAGAACTGTTCAGTGGTACTGATGAAGTAATTGAATCTCCATAATATCAGATTTTATTCAAGTTTCAATTCGCAATGAAGTTCACCGCGTCACTCGTGTAACATATTGTTAATTTATTCTGTGCACGATTGTCGATACCATCTATGGTAAGCTATATTTACAATAATAAGGGCTGCTAGAGTATTAAATATTCATATAATAATTGCAATTTACAGCCAAAAAAAACGTCGTCTGCCACAATGTAATTATTGAAAAACCACCTGCTTGCCGCGTTAATTGATATTTTAATGAGCCTCATCGGTAACAAAGTGGATTTCGATAGAAATGTGAATGAACTCTATGATAAATGTGTTTAGACTTTTATAAAAAAAATCGCATTCCTGTTGTCACCATTCCTAAATTAACTCCAAAAATCTTATCTCGTTTTTCTAAAAGAACGGATCCTCATTTTATTAATTTCGGGTAATAAAAATTCATGAAGATGAATAAAAACGCAAGAATACCTCGGGGCCACTTGAAACATAGAACTCGGACGTTGCACACATTACAAATAAGCCTGTTATATCTGATTAGCATATAATTGTCGGATACAGTCGCGCTTTTATGCCATAAATCTCGTTTACAAAGGCCGATACGCATATACACACAATTATAACCATACATAATGGCCATAAATTAAATGTCAAGCTATGTTCTCGTGGAACTGTGGAGGAAAACCTCACTTACATAGTTATGACGTTCGACATGATCGGGCAAAGTATGTAAGTTTTTTATTATAAACAGGGAAAATTGCAGCCTGTTATGATGTAACGACTTTATGAAATTCATTAGCGTTCATAAGTTGGGGGGATACAACCTGTTTGGGAAGGTTATTGCATGTTTTTTTCATTATTGTCCAGTTATCTATATATAGACTAATACTAATATACATACTAATACTAATAATATTATAAAGAAGTAAAGTTTGTGTGTTTGTATATACTAGTTAAATTGTAAGGGGTAATCTCGGGATCTACTGAACCGATTTTAAAAATTCTTTCAATAATAGAAAGCCACATTATTGCTTAGTGTCATAGGCTACTTTTTATCCCTATATTCCCACGGGAACGGGATCTACGCGGGTGAAACCGCGGGACGTCCGCTAGTGCTAAGTATATCAGGGTAGGATCGGACACAGAAGCTTAATGACAAGCAATAGATAACAAGTAAGTTAAAATGGATATCTAACGTCCTAATATAAGCTTTATTGTTTGTCAGCTTTAAGGCTTCTAAAACACGCTCATTACTCCTTGGAATCGTAGAAACGCCTACGTTTAATAAACCAGCACAACAACACGCTATTACAACACGCGAGCAAAGGTTGCAATTCAAAAGATAACTCTTTTGAATTGCAACCTTTTCTTGAATATCAATTGACAAGCAAAATTTTTGAAGCTGACACGAAACTTTCGTCAGAAGTAGACGTAAATACCAAATCATAGTGGCAAAACAAACACATCGCTTAGCACGCGATCCAAGACCAAAACGGTGGCAAAACAGAAGCTAATTTGAAATGATGGCGATTCAAATTCCCAAAACGTTACGATTTTCACATTCGATCGATCGATGTCTAAGACGTCGATGGCTAACAGCACCATTCGAAACGGTAGCATCCGATTAATGTTAATGCCGAATTCAAATTGAGATCCTCGAATCAAATTATGTGGAAAAGATTTATTTGTCTTTTAACAACGTCAAGTTTGTTAGGGCTCTGTTTTTTGTTGAAACGATGATGGCACACCGCAATGCGTTAAATGAGTAAAAACAGAAATAATGATTACATTAAATCCATCATAAGTATCTCGTTGGAAAATGCGTTTTCCATACAAATATTTTTATGCAAGCTAGTAAGCAGGTTAAGGCTCATATTATGTTTAGCTTTTCCCCAACTATATTGGGTCATTCATTACACTCATTACAATTTACAACTATTGATTCTGAAATCGGACTGTAATAATAATTTATCTACCCAAATATCATAAACCCTCTCTAATGCGTTCAAAAACCATAGGCAATGACCAGCATTACCAACCAGCAGAAATAAACAGAACTGTAATGAACTCATAACCTACTGAAAACAGTAGGTTATGAGTTTAAATTTGGAACAGGTGTCAAATTCAAGTGAGTGGTGCTATTCTAGTATCTACATTAAAACAGATACCTATCGATACGAAACCTCAATTCAGTATGATTTTAATTATGAATCGCACGACATTTTAATCTCGAGTGACACAAGAATAGTAACGTTCTTTGTTCGTTTGCATGATTTAAAAAAAATGACAGATATCCGAAACGCCGCCATTTCGAGCTGTCATTTGTTCGGTATTTTTTATTGCATTTCACTGGTAACAATGCTGGTCATTTCCCTATGGTTCCTGAACCCATCATAGAGCCCTTATGATATTTGGGTAGATAAAGTAGTGTATGAACTATACATAATTAGGCATTACAACACTCGTGTGGTGCTATTAAGAAACTCGCCTACGGCTCGTTTCTTAAACCCACACTTGTGTTGTAATGCCCTTCATTATGCAAAGTCGCATAAACTACTATTTCATTCGCTGTAAACAATTTTCAGTTCCTAGTCATAAAAGCTTTTAAGTTTGCAACAATAAAGCGCCTTATTATTTATGCTTGCACATAAACAATGCACATTAGGTACAACGACTGTCGTTATTTATTCATTGGATGTAGCTATAATTCAAGGTAGTATCAAAAACTGTGCTCGCGTGATCGAAGTGATTCGGCGCGATGCCGCGATAACAGCGCGATTTCATTTCGAACGTGCAATCAATTAAACTAGACATTTGACTTACGAGTCCGAACGTTCGATTCTGTTTTTATTGGTTTTAGCGAAACGAAATATACGTCGATTTTTTACTGGAACTTACGAGCAAATAATAACGGCAAATGGAAACCTTTGCATTGAACTACAAAAGTGGAGCAACCTGTAATATTGCCAAATCAACCCTCACTATATTGAGCTTTATTTATATAGACTTAAAGCTCACCTTCTTCAATAGCTAGATAGTCGGCCTTCAATAAAGTTTAATTTACTTTTTTTTCATTACCAAGCGCATCTTGGTAAATACATAGTGGTACCAGGCCAACAGAGACAGCAAAGAGGTTGTAGCGAGACTAGCGAACGTCGATGACGCTATCGATATTGTCCGCCAATGACAGTGAAGATAAAACTGTTTCTACAATTCTATGCACGCAGTTAGGTGTGTGTGTATATCTTTCCGTGTTTTATATTCAACGTGTGATAAGAAGGAAATAGCAATCTGTGTCTGCAAACTTGAGGCTTTATCTTTTGTCTACTACATATGAAATAACTTACCGATATCGTGCATGCGCTGTTGGTTGTCTTTTTGAGACAACGCTGCGAGGAGACCCGCATCGCCTACTCGTTGCCGGGCGACAGCGATACCGACGGGAATAGAACCTGTGATACAAAGAAAAAATAAGAAAATTGAATCAATTTTGCTATACTTATATCCCCCCCCCCCACATTCCTAAATAATCTAACTTTTCATTCATGCCGATCGCATTCATTTATGTTTACATCCTAGATAGTCCTAGATCTATATCTGCACCTTAACTCTTATTAAGTAAATAAAGTTCTGATTCTGATAAATTAAAAGATAAGTAAGTACCTTACTATGTATTTTTATTTAATTATAAAATCTACTTACAAGAAAAAAAAAACATGCTCATGCTTTGTCATTTAAAATTCTTCTGTAAGAAAATGGTCGCGATGACGAATGATGGGCACCATTTTCATCGCTGTCTCGCATAATGCGCTACCAATGTACTAGGCAAACATAAGATCGTAAAAGCTTACCGTTGTTGAGCGACGCCGGTATCGCCGGAGGCGGGTGGTCTGGCTTGTTACCGGGCGACGCTTGCTCAAGCTTGACGGCAACCAGTTCCGAAACTTGGAGGTGTTGCGGTTCCCGTTTCACCTGGACTTGCACATTTTGTCCCGCAACCCCAAGCCAGGTTACAGGATTTGTTCGACTACAACCACTGTCTGCGTGCATCACCTATTCAGGAAAACGATTTCATTAGTAAAATAGCAAGTTTAGACGACAGGTTTGAAATAATAAAAAAACCTATGCTAAAAATAAAAAAAATCGTTTCTTACAAAAAATATAGCAGTATTGATATCCATTTTCGCTACCTTTTTAGGAGAATTTGTCAGGCAAGTGTTGCATGACCGTTTTGCCTGTTCGGTCTTGATAGTAAGCGGCTGCATGACGCCAATATTGTCCAGCATCTGTCGCTGGTCACCGGGACAACATAAAGAATCAGGAAGACAACCTTTACCCAGTTTGGCTTCTTCCATCTTATTATGATCCCTGTCCATGAGAGAAAAAAAACAAAACAATTACTATTTTGCAGGCAGTGTAAACTACAAAATTAAGCATTTTGAATTGCTAGTTGTATATATTATAATATCAACTTGTTTTATGCAGGCTTTATTCCCGAATATATATAGGTAATCATCCTAATTAGCATCAATATTGCTACTAAGTATAATAAAAACAAAAACAACTGCTGCGTATAACTCAGGCATAAATAACAATAAAAACAAAAAAATCACCGTTAAAATAGAGGCAAGCATTGAATGAAGTTCACAACAATTTTATATCATGTACAGACGCCAGCACATCAAGCTACTACAATCTGTCAGATTTCTTTGATAGATTTTCGACTTTATTTCTAGGGCATTAGGTTCAAGGTTCGTTGGGAAAATTTGACAGTTTCGGGTAGCTTGACATGCAGGCGTCTGTACAATTTTGTAAGTTGGAAATAAAAAATCCGTCAAATCAAACAGTGCATCACGATTCTCACCGTGGCGAAATCTGTTGACTGACACATTATCAATCAAGTTTCCAATTTGCGTCTACCAACTAATCGCAGACGCGCCATTCTTCACGACTTGCAAGCAAAATCCTCCTTCTAAATCACAAAAGTCATCATGAAATCTTACTTGTCCGTGAGGAGTACCCGCTGTGAGCAGTTCAGCAACTCCAGTTGCAGCGGCGAGTAGGGGGAATTGGGCGGAGGAGTAGGCACGCCGAATGTCGACAGCGACGTCGAGAACAAACTCTCCGTCACTGGAACAACTGGATAATGGATTCATCAACCTTTTGAGTTATGTGACCTTAGTACATCTTAGTATTCTAGTCCTTAAACTACGATTGAGAACTGCAATCCTAGTAGTTAGGTATTTCGTGTAAGCACTAAGTATTTCTATCTCGCTCTAACATGCAGGCGGTAAACCGTTCATGTTACGTGTTTTGTTTAGTTACATTTCGAAATGGAATCGTATTATTAAAACTGCATAGTATCATGCTTGTTGCCATCCGAAAGGGTAGGCAGAATATGCTAGCAGTACTCAAATTTCGTTAGTTAGGTTAGGTTATGAAAAATGAATGTGAAAAATGGGATAAAAACTAACAGTAGTTTTATTATGAATGAGATATACTCGTAACTTTTCAGGTTTACTGAAATAACCAAACATTAATTAGGTTCATAGTCATACAGATTTCCTTATTAGTTTCAACTTATCTTTTTCCCCAGCGCTACTCAAAGACAGCCAAGCCAAATCTTTAAAAATACGAGTTAAAACCGGCCCAGCGACCAACAAAATTAACTAAACATGAACTCTTTGGGCATTTGCGAACAAAGAATCTATTTCTGTCGGGGCCCAAGGGATCTAAGACCTTAATTACTGAGTGTCACTCGACAGCCGGCAACTCTTGCGCACACATGTGTTCCTGTTCATAAATATCGCATACATGTCACGTCATGCGTATTTTGTGTATGCGTTCGCTGCTGAAACCGACTTAAAAAAGGGGTTCTATTTCTATGTTCGTCTAAAAGAATATTTTTTAGCAATAAATACACAGTACTTACACGGTATTTCTCTAAAGTTCTATACTTACCGAAAGCACGAAAGACCAAGTTCGGAAAATTTTGGAATAGAGCCTTATAAAATCGTGAAAAACTTTTACAGTTCGAAGAAACTTTTCTTTTAAACAGCAGAAAACTTAGTTTCAAGTTCTTGAAAGTTTTATTGGCTTCACGTTTTGCAATGATATCGTTTTTCGTTTGAGCTAATTCTTGTTATTTACGAGAATTCCAGAACTTAGAAGGTATGGCTGCTATTTTGGCTGGAATTTTATTAAATGAGAATTAAAAGATCTTTGAACGGTTTGTACCTACCTATTGCTTGCTTATGCAAATCGGATAGAACATTGTTTCTTTCCACTTTGTTCTTTTATTGAACACTATTATGCCAAACTCAGAGACGTTTATCGTCTCTGAGAGCGGCAGTAACAGTGTTTAATTCTGGTAAAAGAACAAATAAAAGTGAAAACAACATGAAATCAATTGAGTAAGATTTAGTTTTTTTGTAGTAGTTCCATTAAATACACTTGCGTGCAAAAAAATCGACCCACCCCGTACGCTTTCGTTCATAACACGATAAATAAAAGTCTAAAATTAATTAATGAATACTTTTCACACTGTTTGTTAAATGTTAGTCTGAGATTACAATAGACCAGTTTTTACTGTAACACATTTTGGTTTATTGATTTTACAGGCTGAAAAACAAAAACGGTTAGAATAGCTCAATTCTTTATTGAATAATTTTGAATGTAAAAATCATTGAAAGCGTTAAATTTCTCGAGAAAAGTTTGGTCAGTAGCTTGTATTCCCCCACGTGCTCTTATTGCAGCTTCCTTCCTGCTTTTCATTGACCTTTTATGAGTTCTTGGGGTATACATTCCCACTTCTCTTGAATGGCCACCTTTAGTTCTTGGAGGGTTTCTGGTGGCTGATTTCTGGCCCTGACCCTTCTCTTCAGCTCATTCCATAGATGTTCAATGGGATTAAGGTCAGGGCTCCTTACTGGCCACTCCATAACAAGAATTTCCACCTCACGTAGGTACTGGAAAACTATCGTAGCTGTATGTGGTCGGGCGTTGTCCTGCATTAACAAGAAACCAACGCCTATAAATCCGGCGTATGACATGACAGGTTGTTCTAGCAACTCCTGGATGTATCGCTGTGCAGTCAGATTTCCTAGACGGGGTCCGGATACGAACCGAAGATCCGTTTTTCCTCTCAAAGAAATTCCGCCCCAAACAGTCCACGAACGTCCTCCAAAAGCAAATCGTTCTTCAATACAAACCTGTGCAAATCGTTCTCCCTCTCTTCGGTAAACTTTCCTGCGCCCATCATTTCCATGAAGACTGATTTTACACTCATCCGAGAACAGTACGACCTTCCATTGTTCGAGTGTCCAATCAACGTGAGCACGAGCAAATTGAAGCCACGCTTGGCGATGTGTGGGGGTTAATTTTGGACCATTAGCGGGTTTGTGGGGATGCAATCCGCTTTCTGCAAGTCTCCGTCGTACAGTCCATTCACTTACAGCTACACCGCGAACATTACAAACTTGCTGTTGCACCTGAACGCCAGTCAAATGCCCATTTCTTAAACTTGTAGACACCATAAATCGATCATCTCGTTCTGAAGTAGCCCGATTTCTTCCCGAACCTGATCGTCTATTGAAGCTCCCAGTCTCTAAGAACCTTCTGTACACTCGTCTTACTGCTGATCGGCTTAGGTGAAGACGTCTGGCCACGACGCGCTGATTCAATCCAGCCTGAATCAGTGCTACAACTTGAGCGCACTCAGACGGAGTAGTATCCATTTTCACAGAGAGTAAAAACAATTAAACTCAAGCTAAATGGTCACTGAATCAGTAAAAATAACCAATTATTGAATAAACAATAAATTGATTAACTTTTAACACACTGCAATGTCACTGAGAATGCGTTATTAAAAATGAGAAATGAGGGTGTCCAAGTAAACGAGTCAATATCATCAACAACATCCCGTTTATTGAAGTGTATGGTATGTTAAAATTAAGTTTATTAAACATAGCTTCAAATTCCATTATTAGTTTTTGGTTGTATGATCTTAATTTTTATAAATTGCGTTCCAAATCGAAACTTACAGGGCGGGTCGATTTTTTTGCACGTAAGTGTAGTTGAACTAAAGTACTAGGCAAACATAATTATCGTATTAGTTAGGAGGACTGCTGCATTTTTACTGAATCAATAATTATACACGCAAAAGGCACCGGCGATAATTATCAATTAAATATTTTTATGCCAAGTACGTAATTTCCGTTTGTATGTCGGTATGTTGTTCTCCATTTCACGGGTGTCACTCCGACACTCGCGCCGCGTTACTAATCGTCTTAATTCGGAACTTCAAAGCATTTCTGTGATTTTATACGCATGTCTTGCTCGAAAAAATAAACTTTGCATACAGCCTTAAAAAGTTTTGAGGTTCCTAGAACTTAAGTCTGACAGGGAAGGACTTAAGGAAATCATTATGACATTTAGTAGCGGTTAACTTTGAAGCCTTACGTTTTCGTAATGAAAACATTGAGATGACGGCTTCAATGGATGTACGATTGTACGCCGGAACCCTAAAAAGGGCGAGAGGAACATCATTATGATGAATTGATGATGTTATGATTTCAGCGTAGATGCAGCTGGAAAATGCTTTGATAGCTACACAGAGAAGGGACGACGACGTACATAATTAAGTAAGTACTAAGTTAACATGCACTAAGAGAGTGAAGTGATCATTACCTAATAATACCTGTAAGTATTTCCTACAGGAATACCTGAGGCAGTATTCGGGACCTAATTTCAACAAATCCAGCTTTAATGACACTACATCGCATCGGAGCTAACCAAGTAAAGGACGCGGACGGTCACTCGTCGACACGGCTTGTTTACTTATTTACTCGCCGTAAGTTGAAAAACCAGTCAAATGCCAGCCGTACGAGATGTCAACCCATATTTAGAAGAAAAACGAAGCCCTGAATCCTCACTCAAACTGATTATTTATGTAATATGAAATCAGAGGTCAACATAACGCCTACGTCTTTTGAAAAAATGTCAAGTCTGGCTGGCATATTGATTGATATCCTTTTTCAGACCTTTTTTTATTTTAGTTCACATGTGATGTGTGGTGTGACTACAAATGGGGGCCAAACTGACGATTAAACTGCGAAGCTTTATAGATCTGTATTAGAAGATTTCACTAAAGTTTATAATAGGCTATCTATCATGAACATAACAAAGACATCAATCCCAAAATTATTTGTCTAACTAAACTTCTCCAAGAATGTTATGCATCCCTGATCCCAACGATCTCTGCCCTCAGGAGCTCTTCAAACATAATATTATATCGCCGGCAACCACCGGAGAGCTGTCAGAAACGTCACGTCAAGCATATCCTAACGCCTGTCGCCCGGGGCGTAGGCAGGCATCACGCGATGTGTAACCCGGTTACGAGAACAACATTAACTCATACACACATTCTTTGTTTTGTTTCTGTTGTGTTGTTAAATAAAATGATGCATGCGGTACGAGTATGTCCTTTGTATTCATGTTTGCCTGGTAATCCAAGATCAATTTTGCATTGTAACATTGGGGGAGAGATGATACGCATTGTTTGTTTACTACTTTCGAAAGATTCGGAATTCAATAAACGTTGGCTAGCTTCTTTTAAATATTTTCAGGCTTAGCTCTTGCTTTATTTTAAAATTAAAACAAATACTGTAAATGAGGGCTGCCACTAGTTTTCATTTACAGTACGCCGAGTCAATGACCTATGAATAAAACCTAAGTAAAGCAAGGTAAGTTAGTTAACAATTAAGCAGAACCGTGAAGTTTGAAGTGTTTGAACCCACCTTTGTGTATCGTGGGTCGGTTACCGGCCTGCGTCGGGAACAGCGAGTACAGAGGGAACCGGGCCACACCTGTGGAAGAAATATTTATTTGAACGGGCGTTCTGTAGACCTGTGTTTGTTTTACAGTAATAATATAAACTGAGTAGTACCTATGTAATTAACGTTAACTTACTACAAATTTTATTAAGGCAAATAAAGAAGGTTTTAAGTTAATAATATAACTAACTTGTTTTATAATAAATTCTTAGGCTGAGTTGCACCAAAAAAGTCGTTAAAGTTAAAGTTTTTGTCAAATTTGACAGTACTATATGTACATATATGGGGTATCTAATAGAAAAATTATTACAAAATTTTTTTTGCAAACATTCAAACAAAGTAAGTACCTATTATTTTTATTGCTTTGTCTACCTATAGCACGTACCTATTATTTTTTGGTTGAACAATTACATAAGATGAATATCCTTGCAATGCAATCGTATAGTCAGCCACCAAGCTACGTTTTTAGAGACTCGAAATCTTGGCAAGAAACATTCGTCGTTCCATGTGGAAAAACGATCGGCTCTAGGTAATCACACTTTTCTTTTCATCGCTTTCGTCATCAGAACTGGTTTCTGCGAGTATTTCTTGGAGCAGGGACATGATGTCTAAAGGTTATATTCAACGCGTTTGACAATAAAATTGACAGACAATTTAACATAAACTATAACACTAAGGCTGAGTTGCACCAAAAAAGTCGTTAAAGTTAAAGTTTGTGTCAAATGGCACGTCAAACAAACATCAAAACTTCAGTTTTGTATCGGTTATGCCAACAATGAGTTGCGCCATTTGACAAATAGTTAAATGACGTCATAACTTTAACGGTAACTGCAACCGCTCACTTTCCGCTGGTTAGTGTTATAGTTTGTGTTAAATTGTCTGTCAATTTTATTGTCAAACCCGTTGAATATAACCTTTAGACATCATGTCCCTGCTCCAAGAAATACTCGCAGAAACCAGTTCTGATGACGAAAGCGATGAAAAGAAAAGTGTGATTGCCTAGAGCCGATCGTTTTTCCACATGAAACGACGAATGTTTCTTGCCAAGATTTCGAGTCTCTAAAAACGTAGCTTGGTGGTTGACTATACGATTGCATTGCTTAAGGCGTAACAAGGATATTCATCGTAGGTAATTGTTCAACCAAAAAATAATACGTGCTATAGACAAAGCAATAAATATAATAAGTACTTACTTTGTTTGAATGTTTGCAAAAAAAATTTTGTATATATAATTTTTCTATACCCCTTAAAGTACTGTCAAATTTGACAAAAACCTTAACTTTAACGACTTTTTTGGTGCAACTCAGCCTAACCAGCGGAAAGTGAGTGGTTGCAGTTACCGTTAAAGTTATGACGTCATTTAACTATTTGTCAAATCGCGCAACTCATTGTTGGCATAACCGATACAAAACTGAAGTTTTGATGTTTGTTTGACGTGCCATTTGACACAAACTTTAACTTTAACTACATTTTTGATGCAACTCAGCCTTAGTATTCTTTAATAAAAATATAATTTGTTAGGCATTGAAATTATCTTCCTCTTTACAGATAACAGAAAGATGCGTTTGTAAGGTATAATATTATCTATATTTTAAATACGGCGAACATTTAGGAGTTACATAAAATTGTTAGACATCCAGTACCGAGTACTAGGCTGGCATACCTTGCTGGAGATCAGTGGGCGGGCGGGAGCGGGCGCCCCCCGCCGCCCCGCCCAGCATCGCCTCTCGTGTTGAACCACCTCACCACCTGTGAACATACCACCACGTTATTACATGTCCATAGCAAATATTACATGTAGGCGTATAAAAAGTGTAAGTAAACATATTTGTTTTCCCTTAAAAGTATTTTTTGCCTGAAACTACTATCAGAAATTATTTATCTTTTTCATTGGCTTGACGTGAAACGTTGAAACTTACCAATTCTAATATAATATTTGAATGCATTGTTTTTGTTTGGAAAACACTGGAAAACACCAACTTTATCGACGCGACCTTGTAATGATTTAAACTTAGATAGTTGATTAAGTAGGTGAGGTGAGGGTAAACAAATTACTTATTATTAACTCGATGCGAAAATAGAATTCTATTTGACCGTACACACATATTTAATTAACACGCTACTGTAACAATAACTTGATATGTTGTAAACAAACTAAAATGCCTAATTTAGCAGTGAATCATCATTGAGCGCCAAGCAAGAATACAATAGAGTATTAGGCACAGAGTACACTGTATATATAGGAAGCAACGATACTCTTTTGATAGCTGTTGCCTTGGTACAACGAATCTTCATTTACTTTCAAATCTTAAAGAATCAATTTGGAGGTGCGCGCATGAAGTTCCGAAGTTATTATTTTAAATTCAAACTATTTGATTCAAAGGCTTTATACTCAGATTTAATTTTGTCTACCGCGCTATGCATCAATTCTAGAAATTATATACTTTACTTATATTATATGTAATGTACACGATATTTATATAATATCTTTCTTGTCAATATGTAACTTTTTTTGGATAACTAAATAAATACACGATTGGTAAATCAAACAGGAAAGGAAAACTTTTCCTTGGAAATAATGTCAATAATACTCATTAAAATGTTACAAATAAAGGCATAACCGTCGGGTAAAAAGAATTCAGCAATAAATGCAACAAATAAATGACCTCATGTGTTGGTTTGGTCGTCGCCATAACCATCAGAGTACGATGCACCAGAAGAACAGTAACGATATGAGGTAGCAATTTGGCGAGGTCGGTCACTGATCGTATGACGTCACAGATGTCGGACAATACTGGCGGGCGTGCCGTGAACGGCGAATAGAAAGTGTTAAATCGCTGTTAGTTTTTTTTTTTGCTGACTTTCGAGTCGTACGGACTAGGAGCTCAGAAGAATGAGGTGATTGTCAATCGAATTTATAATTTACGAATTTCAATTTACATAATTATTGGTTGGTTGGTTGGTTGGTTGGTATTATTTTTTATTATTATTGGTGTTTTTTTTTAACATAATTTTTAAATGTATTTACTAACAATGTTATGGATATTATGTCTGAATCAAATAAATGAATTGAATTGAATTTAATTTATTCATTGACGAAAGTTGAATGAGGGGCAATCAACATTGTGGATTTGGCGAAAACGATAGGAATAGTTAAGACGAAGAATTTAATGATAAGTTATGAGAGGCGTATTATAGTAGTACTTAGATGCAATGACCTAGTATTCTCGTAGGTTGGTAGCATTTGTTAGGTTAGACTAATTTAGCCTTGCCAGTAGGCTGTAGCCTGTCATGGCTCTTTGTCCGCAGGATTTAGTAGAAACGTTTTGAGCTTGGCTTTATGTCCGCCGTATCGTCTATCTTCCTCCATATACGAATTTCGTATACAGACGAAGATAGATTAGTTCATGTTAAACTTATAACTTAAGCGTAATGATCTAAATATTTTGGCAGGCGCAAAGTTTTTCTAAATAAACTCGAAGGTTTGATTTGCGTAACCTTATATTACAGAATTCTTCCTAACTATAATAAGCTGAATAAAAAAACGTAAATAATTTACCATTTTTTACACAGTCGCTCGTTAAGCGATAATAGGAGGTGTTTCTCTTAAGAGGCCTTGTACAGACAAGACTTGCGGAACTTTAGGCATTTTCGGTGCGATGCTATGTTTGTGTGCAGCGATAACACCGACGAACGCACACACGGGCATTTCGAGCGTTGAACTACGGTTGAAAAATTTGATCATTTAGACGATTATTATTTTAAGTGACATAATTTTATAGTAAGTAAGTACACTTTGAAAAATAGTCTGGAATGTGTGTTGTGTATAGGTACAATAGATCAATCAACATAAAAATGGTTCAAATTTGGTGTTAGATGAAATAATATTCATTTAATAAATCAAAAATTATGATATCTATTTTAATCACAGATTTAAATTTTGTTGTAAATTGGTTGCAAAAGCACTACAACACGTCAAAAATAAATAATGTTTCCGTCTCTTTTTAACCGACTCCTAAAAAGGAAGTAGGTTCTCTATTCGTATGTTTTTTTTATGTGGTCCGCGCATATCTCCGACAATTGTGGACCGATTTTCAAAATTATTTTTTTGTTTGAAAAGGTATACTCCCAAGGTGGTCCCAAGTCCCATTGTCACCAAGTCAGTTACTGATGATGGGAACTCTGAGAAATTGAGGGCAACCCTCGAATATCATAGGTGCACATAACGTTTTCCATACATTTTCAGAAGCTGTTCAAGTATTTGCGTCTGATAATCATAATTTCATGTGGCGGCGCTGCGCTGATGACGAAAGGTGCAACTCCTCAACGGTCAGGACTTGAAAGAAAATTCCTTCAAAATTATACGTACTTATGGATCGATAGTTGTATTCTTTCAGGCTATTAGGTTGAACTGATGATAGACGGTAAATCTCATTAACCGACTTAATAAAAAGGAGGTTCTCAATTCGTCGGCTAGGAAAATTTTAGGTTTTTCCGTCATGGGTGTCGTTTTCATGGTTTTTGGGGTCGCTGATTACGAAAATGAAGTCAAAATGAAAATCAAGATGGCGCCAACGAAAATTTTTGGGTTTTCCGTCATGGGTGTCGTTTTCATGGCTATAGGGGTCGCTGATTACGAAAATGAGGTCAAAATGAAAATCCAAGTTGGCGGTCAGAAAATTTTTAGGTTTTTCCGTCATGGGTGTCGTTTTCATGGTTTTTGGGGTCGCTGATTACGAAAATGAGGTCAAAATGAAAATCCAAGATGGCAGCCTGGTTTTTTTTTGGTTTTTCCGTCATGGGTGTCGTTTTGATGGTTTTTGGGGTCGCTGATTACGAATATGAGGTCAAAATGAAAATCAAGATGGCGCCAACGAAATTTTTTGTAGCATTTGTTAGGTTAGACTAATTTAGCCTTGCCAGTAGGCTGTAGCCTGTCATGGCTCTTTGTCCGCAGGATTTAGTAGAAACGTTTTGAGCTTGGCTTTATGTCCGCCGTATCGTCTATCTTCCTCCATATACGAATTTCGTATACAGACGAAGATAGATTAGTTCATGTTAAACTTATAACTTAAGCGTAATGATCTAAATATTTTGGCAGGCGCAAAGTTTTTCTAAATAAACTCGAAGGTTTGATTTGCGTAACCTTATATTACAGAATTCTTCCTAACTATAATAAGCTGAATAAAAAAACGTAAATAATTTACCATTTTTTACACAGTCGCTCGTTAAGCGATAATAGGAGGTGTTTCTCTTAAGAGGCCTTGTACAGACAAGACTTGCGGAACTTTAGGCATTTTCGGTGCGATGCTATGTTTGTGTGCAGCGATAACACCGACGAACGCACACACGGGCATTTCGAGCGTTGAACTACGGTTGAAAAATTTGATCATTTAGACGATTATTATTTTAAGTGACATAATTTTATAGTAAGTAAGTACACTTTGAAAAATAGTCTGGAATGTGTGTTGTGTATAGGTACAATAGATCAATCAACATAAAAATGGTTCAAATTTGGTGTTAGATGAAATAATATTCATTTAATAAATCAAAAATTATGATATCTATTTTAATCACAGATTTAAATTTTGTTGTAAATTGGTTGCAAAAGCACTACAACACGTCAAAAATAAATAATGTTTCCGTCTCTTTTTAACCGACTCCTAAAAAGGAAGTAGGTTCTCTATTCGTATGTTTTTTTTATGTGGTCCGCGCATATCTCCGACAATTGTGGACCGATTTTCAAAATTATTTTTTTGTTTGAAAAGGTATACTCCCAAGGTGGTCCCAAGTCCCATTGTCACCAAGTCAGTTACTGATGATGGGAACTCTGAGAAATTGAGGGCAACCCTCGAATATCATAGGTGCACATAACGTTTTCCATACATTTTCAGAAGCTGTTCAAGTATTTGCGTCTGATAATCATAATTTCATGTGGCGGCGCTGCGCTGATGACGAAAGGTGCAACTCCTCAACGGTCAGGACTTGAAAGAAAATTCCTTCAAAATTATACGTACTTATGGATCGATAGTTGTATTCTTTCAGGCTATTAGGTTGAACTGATGATAGACGGTAAATCTCATTAACCGACTTAATAAAAAGGAGGTTCTCAATTCGTCGGCTAGGAAAATTTTAGGTTTTTCCGTCATGGGTGTCGTTTTCATGGTTTTTGGGGTCGCTGATTACGAAAATGAAGTCAAAATGAAAATCAAGATGGCGCCAACGAAAATTTTTGGGTTTTCCGTCATGGGTGTCGTTTTCATGGCTATAGGGGTCGCTGATTACGAAAATGAGGTCAAAATGAAAATCCAAGGTGGCGGTCAGAAAATTTTTAGGTTTTTCCGTCATGGGTGTCGTTTTCATGGTTTTTGGGGTCGCTGATTACGAAAATGAGGTCAAAATGAAAATCCAAGATGGCAGCCTGGTTTTTTTTTGGTTTTTCCGTCATGGGTGTCGTTTTGATGGTTTTTGGGGTCGCTGATTACGAATATGAGGTCAAAATGAAAATCAAGATGGCGCCAACGAAATTTTTTGGTTTTTCTGTCATGGGTGTCGTTTTCATGGTTTTTATGGTCGCTGATTACGGAAATGAGACCAAAATTAAAATCCAAGATGGCGGCTAGCAAAATTTTAGGTTATTCCAGTTTCAGTTCTGTCAGGATTTGCTGCCGACGAAGTTCATCCAAAAACTTCCATATAGATGGGTGATGAGATGAGCCGATAGAAGTGACTAGAATCCCCTGTGAAAGCCTTCAACGGAGTTGTTCGTTCGGGGAATTTCCTGAAGAACTGCATCAAAAGTATTCCACAGATCAATAGGAAATCTAGGAGCTCGCCTGCCCCGTCTTTCCAACCTTCCGATCCAGTTATCTTCAAAATAATCAATGCCTTGTCGGAGGAGGCCAGAATGCACAATATAAAACAGATTCGAGCAGTTCGTCAAAAGCGTTGATAACTGGTTCTGATGGAACATACGCTAAAGCACATAATTTATTTATTTATTAATAACCAACTTATATTTACAGTGACACCACACATACAAGTTATAGTTTGAACAAAAAACAAAAAACTTAGAAATAAAAAATAATAATAACGAAACTAAGAAAAAAAAACATTATTACAATAAAAATTAACAAAACATTCTAGTGGCAAAAGTTGAAATCAAATAAAAATTACCAAAAAAATTGTTAAACCCGAGGAGATAGTACTGGGAGTGGCAATGGACTCCAGGTATCGAGAAGCAGTGTTAAGGAGTCTTAGTTCCGTACTTGCAAAAATATCTAATGACTCGTCATACATTAAAATGTTTATGTGGGTAAGGGCTAGAAATAGTGGGCTAGTCTTAAGAGTTACGGTGCTTGTTTGAGGAATCGAAAAAAGAGGACGTTGGCGTGGGCGAAGAGAGTGCCGGATAGGTAGTGGGATGTTAAAAGAGATGTACTGTAACAGCAGGGAATTAAAATGGGAACCACGAACTAAGTAGATGACATATTTATTTAACTAGAGCAAGATTTCTCCTGACTTCTAAGCTCTGGTATGTCACCATACCTAGCACGAATGGCGTAGGGTAAATTATATGGGTAAAAGCCAAATAATTTGAGTTAGAGGTAGCGAATAAAAGACTTCTGGACCTCAATGACTAGTTTATAGATTTTTTCATGAGGGTTCCAGATTACACTATTGGTTTCGAGTAAACTGCGTACGAAGGAGTTGTAGATGAGGGTTATGGCTGGTCAATTATTAAAAAAAAAAAACTAAATGTGGCACTCGGAGACTGCCGCGGTAAAGCTATTGCATGGCATAATTTTTTACAACAGCAAATAATTAATTATTTAATTTGACAACCTCAGTTGATAACCTTGTTTTTTTCCGTAACCATAGCAACCTGGTTGAATACTGAATCTTGAATATTTTCGTTAGGGAATTTCTGAATTCGCTCTCCACGCTCAAGGCCCGCGATAGAAGCTATGCAATAGCTTAAAAATTAACTTGTCGTAAAACAAAACCTAAGTTTTTGCGGGACTTGTTGCATATTTGTATTATATTACTATGTTGGTTAAATGTGAGGTGTGGGTCAAAATTAGTACCAATATCGCGTACGGCATTAACTCGTTTCAGGGGCTCATTGTTTAATGTGTAAATATTGAGGATAGGTTGTGTGACTTTAGAAAAGGTCATGATCGCACATTTGCTAATATTCAAGTTGAGGTTGTTTATAGTGCTCCAATGGGGATGCTGTCTATGTCTTGTTGAAGTGTGACTGTATCGCTAAGATTAGATATGGGAAGCGCAACTTTGACATCATCGGCATACATTAAAACTGTGGAGTGCTTTACACACTTGGGCAGGTCATTTACAACAATAAGAAAATACAGGGGACTTAGGTTAGTACTAGGCCAAGGTACTAACCTCCAAGCATTCCGAATTGGCATTTTCAAAAATAACATATTGTTTGCGATTGTATAGGTAATTTGCGAAGAATTTAAGTGTTGCCGCAGAGAAACCAGCCAAAGCCAATTTACTCAAAGTATATCATTGTCAACCCGGTCAAAAGCCTTCTGAAAATCAAAATAAGTGACGTCCACCTGCTTTCTGTCGTCAATATTTTTGGCTAAGAATGTCGTAACGTTGAGTAAATTAGACGTGGTTGAACGATTTGGAAGAAATCCGTGCTGTTCCTCCGCAAACCACCGTTGCAGTTTGGAAAATACTTTTTTTAAAAGTACCGCTTGAAACACTTTTCCAAATATGGATAAAACAGCTATGGGTCTGTAATTTTTTATATCGCTTTTTGGGCCACTCTAATGAACCTCCTTATGAACCGGGATAACTTTAGATGTTGTCCATTCTGTTGGGAATGTATTTGACTCAACTGATAATTCAATTCAATTTATTCACAAACAATTCACATTGTATTTGAAATCATAAAAATAATAATAAAAAATAATAATAAAACACATTCATAAGTCATAATTAAACATTAACAACAAAAATTACAATACCTACACATAAAATACAAATTTAAATCATAATTGAAACAAAAAATAATCAAAAATACAAAATAATTAAATTATTAGATTGTTGTAAAATTCATGTCAGCTTTATACAAATAGTCATTTTAAAATTAAAAACTGACAAACACAAAGGACAAATTATATCAGTTGGCGCATTATCATAATTGTATTATATACCTTGATATTACATATCGTCAACGGAGTAGAGACATTTATCCAGTAGGAATGCTTGAAGCTTTGATTTAAATGAAGACGTATAGATTAAGCTTTTTAATTCTTATGGTACCCTATTGAATAATTGCACTGCTTGATATTGTGAACTATGTTTCACAATGTTAAAATGAGGACTTATCTTATTTTTCAAATCTTTCCTACGTGTACTCTCCCTGACTAGTCTTTCCTCATGCGTCTCATATTCATGTATGTACTTTTTTAAATTAATCAGAAGTACAAGAATGTAGAGACTGGGAACTGTAAGAATTTTTAAGTCTAAGAAATGCGGGCGACAACTCTCTCTTTGTGAGATACGGACAATGGTACGTATAGCTCTTTTCTGAAGGACAAAAGCTCGTTTACAGTTATAATTATAGCTGTTTCCCCAGAATTGTATACTGTATCTTAATTTGGATTCAATTAGTGCGTGGTTTACGATTTTTAAGTGTTCAATGTCAATTTCGTCTCTATATAAGGGTTCTTAAAGCATAACATGTGGATGATATAGATATGCATCAATGGCGGCTAATTATTTTTCCAGTTTAATGGGTCATCTATGTGTACTCCCAGGAATTTAGTTTCTTTCACGAGTTCAATATTACCATCATTTAGTAGTATTGTCATAGTGTCATTATTTCGGGCAGTTGTTTTAAATAAAATTACCTTAGTCTTTGCACTTTGCAATTGGCGAATATGCAATGCGAAATCAGGGGTGTAGTGTGTACTCAGTTTACCCAAAAACTATGAAAACGACACCCATGACGGACGAACCTAAAATTTTCCTAGCCACCACCTTGGATTTTAACTTTGGTCTCATTTTCGTAATCAGCGACCCCAAAAACCGTGAAAACGACACCCATGACGGAAAAAACAAAAATTTTCATCGGCGCCATCTTGGATTTTCATATTGGTCTCATTTTCGTTATCAGCGACCCCAAAAACCATGAAAACGACACCCATGACGGAAAAATCAGAAATTTTCGTCGGCGCCATCTTGGATTTTTATTTTGGCTTAATTTTCGTAATCAGCGACCCCACAAACCATGAAAACGACACCCATGACGGAAAAACCAAAAAAATTTCTGGCCGCCATCTTGGATTTTTATTTTGGCTTCATTTTCGTAATCAGCAACCCCAAAAACCATGTAAACGACACCCATGACGGAAATACCAAAAATTTTTGTCGGCGCCATCTTGATTTTCATTTTGACCTCATTTTCGTAATCAGCGACCCCAAAAACCATCAAAACGACACCCATGACGGAAAACCCAAAATACCTGCCTGCCATCTTGGATTTTCATTTTGACCTCATTTTCGTAATCAGCGACCCCAATAACCATGAAAACGACACCCAACCCATGACGGAAAAACCAAAAATTTTCCTGGCCGCCATCATGGATTTTCATTTTGGCTTCATTTTCGTAATCAGCGACCCCGAAAACCTTGAAAAGGACACCCATGACGGAAGAACTAAAAATTTTCTAGCAGACGAATTGAGAACCTCCTTTTTTTAAGTCGGTTAATGAGATTTACCGTCTATCATCAGTTCAACCTAATAGCCTGAAAGAATACAACTATCGATCCATAAGTACGTATAATTTTGAAGGAATTTTCTTTCAAGTCCTGACCGTTGAGGAGTTGCACCTTCCGTCATCAGCGCAGCGCCGCCACATGAAATTATGATTATCAGACGCAAATACTTGAACAGCTTCTGAAAATGTATGGAAAACGTTATGTGCGCCTATGATATTCGAGGGTTGCCCTCAATTTCTCAGAGTTCCCATCATCAGAAACTGACTTGGTGCAATGGGACCGCCTCGGGAGTATACCCTTTCCAAAACAAAAAGAATTTTGAAAATCAGTCCACAATTGACGGAGATATTCGCGGACATACAAACACGAATAGAGAACCTCCTCTTTTTTGGAGGTCGGTTAAAAATATATATCGAAGTACAATCGACAACAACAAACGATCGTGAAATTCGACTTCGATCTGAAGATGAAAAAAATTTTAGCAATCTTTACAAACTAGCAAAATAAACATGTTTGATCAAAATTAATAAGTGTATCAAATTGTGGTAATCGGTGTACAATCTCGAAAATATATGCACGAAAAACACGGGAGCGTTTGTGACACAAAGCGATACGTCCGTCCTCTGGCAGTGGCCGATTCGTACTGGCGAGATAGAGTTTGCGCGGTCGATAATATAGTTAACTTTAGATTCAATTTACGAAATGAAATTATAGTTTATTGATAAAATAAAAATACGATTCTATTAGAAGGTTACCTTAAAATTAATACGTAGTTTTTAAATTTTCTTTAACGTGATTCTAAGGTATAGAAAAAAAATCTTATTTGTCGAGACATTTTGTAAAAATTGCGATGTTTTAACATTTTTTTTCTGCTATATTTTGTATTGAAGTCGAAAATGTGGCAAACTGGTCCCCTAGTAGACCATACGGTGATGTTATTTATATTTTTTTTAATGTTTAAAATCGTTTGTAGTGTTATGTTCGGCTAAGCCAAACGTAACTCGATCGGTATTTGTGCGGAAAAGGGCTTTTGAATACGGGTGATTGTC
The DNA here is from genome assembly GCA_949316265.1 of Diarsia mendica. NCBI lineage: Eukaryota > Metazoa > Arthropoda > Insecta > Lepidoptera > Noctuidae > Diarsia > Diarsia mendica. The sequence goes on from OX438892.1 coordinate 24,239,901, forward strand.
ATTAATATAAACATTATTTTGAAAATTCTTCAAACCCATCCACCTGAAAAAGAACTCGTCTCTTATAATAGCCAAAAGGAAGCTTCAAATTCTTCATAGATTTCCCACACCAAGCGATCAAAATTGATCAAAATGAGATGATTTTGTGGAAGGAGCCTTAACATTCTTCTTCAAAACAATGTAATACATTGTGAGTAGTTTGGAAGCAATTAAATTATCATTTAATAAGCAGAGACTCGGCTAGCGGAACAAAACTACGCCGACACTGAGAAGGAAGCGAATGGAGTGATAAATAACGCGGGTAACTGACAGACCACTCCTGACTAATGTGGCTTCACGGATATCGCTTAAGGTGGTACCCTGAGCAAATAACCTTGAGCATTTGCTCCCTCTTTGCCGCACCCCACCTCTACAATACTTCGTAAACTATTACTTGCGCCACCTGGCGAACTTCATACGAATACAAGTAAAATTCACAGATCTAAGAAGTAATAGATATGGCATTCAAAGAAATATTTTTTTATGAAATGTTATTATGAATTCAGTTACTATACTCACATCGATAAATAGGTAGGTACTTTCAACTTTTACAGTGATACAAATATTACGATTACGAAAATGAGCTCAAAATTAAAATCCAAGATGGCGCCGACGAAAATTTTTGGTTTTTTCGTCATGGGTGTCGTTTTCATGGTTTTCGGGGTCGCTGATTACGAAAATGAGGTCAAAATGAAAATCCAAGATGGCGCTGACGAAGATCTTTGGTTTTTCCGTCATGGGTGTCGTTTTCATGGTTTTAGGGGTCGCTGATTACGAAAATGAGGTCAAAATGAAAATCCAAGATGGCGCCGACGAAAATTTTTGGTTTTTCCGTCATGGGTGTCGTTTTCATGGTTTTTGGGGTCACTGATTACGAAAATGAGGTCAAAAGGAAAATCCAAGATGGCGCCGACGGTTTTTGGATATTCCGTCATGGGTGTCGTTTTCATGGTTTTTGAGGTCGGTGATTACGAAAATGAGGTCAAAATGAAAATCCAAGATGGCGCCGACGAAAATTTTTGGTTTTTCCGTCATGGGTGTCGTTTCCATGGTTTTTGGGGTCGCTGATTACGAAAATGAGGTCAAAATAAAAATCAAAGATGGCGCCGACGAAAATTTTTGGTTTTTCCGTCATGGGTGTCGTTTTCATAGTTTTTGGGGTCGCTGATTACGAAAATAAGCTCAAAATCAAAATCCAAGATGGCGCCGGCCGACGAAAATTTTGGTTTTTCGACTATATATATATACATATAAAACGACAGCCATAACGGAAAAATCAAAAATTTACCTGGCCGCCATCTTGGATTTTCATTTTGACCTCATTTTTGTAATCAGCGACCCCAAAAACCATGAAAACGACACCCATGACGGACAATCCAAAAATTTTCGTCGGCGCCATCTTGGATTTTCATTTTGATCTCATTTTCGTAATCAGCGATCCCAAAAACCATGAAAACGACACCCATGACGGAAAAACCAAAAATCTTCGTCGGCGCCATCTTGGATTTTCATTTTGACCTCATTTTCGTAATCAGCGACCATAAAAACCATGAAAACGACACCCATGACGGAAAAAACAAAATTTTTCGTCGGCGCCATCTTGGATTTTTATTTTGACCTCATTTTCGTAATCAGCGACCCCAAAAACCATGAAAACGACACCCATGACGGAAAAACCTAAAATTTTCCTAGCCGCCATCTTGGATTTTAATTTTGAGCTCATTTTCGTAATCGTGCCAATATTATTTTGTATCACAGTAAAAGTTGAAAGTACCTATTTATCGACGTGAGTATAATAACTGAATTCATAATGACCAAAAGTATTTGGACGCACCAATAAATATTTCATAAAAAAATATTTCATTGAATGCCATATCTATTACTTGAAATTACTTCATAGATCTGTTGATAATGTGACGTAAGCGAGCGAGCGCATGAGCCGACGCGGCGCGGTGACGAGCGACACGGGTTCCCCCTTCGAGGCCTGGCGGCATACTGAATGTCAATAGATACGGTTGCGAATACGCTCAGAATTTTGCATAAAAATCTTTATAAAATCAAATTTTGGGTTTTTGAAAAAAAAAATCGTACCATAATGTTCATTATGAAATTGCTTATCCATTAGTGTAAAAACAAAATAAAAACAATTGTTAGTTTTGGAGAAGTAGCATGTTTTCAATAATTATTTCTCATTTCTGTGGTTTCGTTGTGAGGGGATTAATTAAATATTTTACTTAAAAAAGAAAAAACAAAACGTACCATTTTGAAGGTAAGAGTATGTAGAAATTTAATGTATTTTTTGTTGGTTGATATATCTTTTTTTTTAAGAGTTATAAGCTCCAGAAAACTGCATAAAAAACGGCTAGAGCTACGTTTTGCTGGGGGACGCGCCTTAATTATGGCGTTTGCAGCGACCACCGCGGAAGTCGCATTGCGAATTTTCCTATCTTACTCCCCTTCCGAAAATCAACGGAAGATTTTTTTATTTTTTTTTCAAATTAAACATAATTTTACCAAAAAATAAACATAGAATAAGAAAAGTTTCAACTAAGTACAAAAATTCAAACAACGTGTTAGATAGTATAGAGAGCTACATCTATCAATAAATTGAAGATTCAAGCCGAAACATCACATACTGTTTGGTTTCGGTTCAAAATGAATCGTAAGTTGCCCGAAAGCAATCTGCATACCAAGCCTGGGTGCAAGCTCGTGACCGTAAAGTTCGGGCGCGTCGGGTTCGCGCGAAGAAAAGAGCATTTAATTCTGCCGCAAAGTCCTGCAAGCGGGTGATCCGAAAGGCGCGCTTCGACCATGTCAGTCGCATAGGGGCCAAACTGGCGTCCTGCCCTTCTGGCGGTAAACAGTTTTGGTCCCTATCCAAATCGGTCGAATCCAACTTCTGCCGGTCCTCACTACCCCCCCTGCAAAAACCAGATGGGTCGCTGGCTCACTCCGCTACCGAGAAAGCAAATCTATTTGCAACTCTGTTTGCGGGCAATTCACGTCTAGATACTGGGTCAAAACAGCCACCAACGATTCCTCGCTGTGATTCTTCGATGCCGGAGATCACAATACACATGAAAGAGGTCCGTAAAGTACTTCAGTGCCTAGACGTGAATAAAGCTAGCGGTCCGGATGGTATACCAGCAAGGGTCTTAAAGAACTGTGCGCCTGAGTTGTCTCCTGTGTTGACACGCTTGTACCGCCTCTCTCTCAAAACTAGAACGGTGCCGGACTCCTGGAAGATCGCTAATGTTCAACCTGTACCCAAGAAGGGTAGTCGTGCCGACCCTAGTAACTATCGACCAATCGCCATCACCTCCATACTTTGTAAAGTAATGGAAAAGGTACTTAACGGTAAGTTGCTGGCGCACCTTGAAGCGAACGACCTGCTCAGCGACCGTCAGTATGGCTTTCGCCGGGGACGGTCAACTGGGGATCTTCTGGTGTTTGCTACGCACTGCTGGGGCGAAGCCATCGAGAAACACGGCGAGGCCCTTGCCGTGTCGCTGGACATCTCGAAGGCATTTGACAGGGTTTGGCACGCAAGTCTGTTGAGCAAACTTCCGGCATACGGCATTCCCGCTGACTTTTGCTGCTGGATATCTGACTTCCTGAGTGAACGGTCGATCCGAGTGGTCATTGATGGCTGCTCTTCTGACCTTGTGGCTATTGATGCCGGAGTTCCTCAGGGGTCAGTTCTCTCCGCGACACTTTTCCTGCTGCACATCAACGACCTCCTTGTTCCTGGTATTGTTGGGTACGCAGATGACAGCACTGTCATGGAGAGTTACACATCCAGCGCAAAAGCCGGTGGTGATGAAATACGTTCATTGAGAGAGGCCATGGTAGAGCAAACGAATTCAGCCCTAAGTCTTGTCTCCAAGTGGGGTGACGACAATCTGGTTGATTTCAACGCCACCAAAACGCAAGTGTGTCTGTTCACTGCTAAAAAGAGTCCGTTCAATCTGGCCCCCACTTTTCGGAGTGCGTCTGTACAAGTTACTGACAGTCTCGAGCTTCTTGGCACGAAGTTGAGTGCAAATCTGAACTTTGGCGCCTACATCGAGTCGAAAGCTCAAACTGCGGCAAAAAAGCTGGGTATCCTAAACAGGGTCAAGCGGTACTTCAAGCCTGGACAGCTTTCAATATTGTATAAAGCTCAAGTCCGGTCCGGCATGGAGTACTGCTGTCACCTTTGGGATGGCTCAGCCAAATACCAACTTGCCACACTCGACTCAGTAGAACGCAGAGCCAGGAGGCTGATTGGTGACGCCAAGCTGGTTGCCAAGCTACATAGCCTGGCCCATCGCCGCAAAGTTGCATGTCTGTCGGTCTTCTACAGACTGTACTTCGGAGAGTGTGCGCAAGAGCTCCACGAGCTTATTCCACCATCTCCCTTCTTCCATCGAGAGACTAGGCGTACTGCAGGTTATCACCCATACCTTGTCGATGTTCCACACATTCGTACGAAGCGTTTTGCTAAGACTTTCATTATTCGTACAGCCAAGGAGTGGAACACCCTGCCTGCGTCGGTTTTCCCGAGTTCATATAACCCCAATCTATTTAAGTCGCGAGTAAATAGGCTTCTTCTGGGTAAGCTCGTTCCATCGTCGACCTCATCTCTGCCCTTAGGGCAAGATTGAGGTCAAGAGCAAGCCCATTTTAAATAAAAAAAAAAAAAAAAAAAAAAAAGTTTACTCTCCAGAAACTCTCCATTTACTAAATACTCCACGTTGTCTTAGATACTACGGGAACGTAACGGTGTATGTATGAAATATTACAATTATGTAGTTGTAACATATTTCCACTAATTATCATATTAAGTGGATATTCCTAAGATGTACTATGGCAGTACTGAGAGCCGCCCACTGCTGGAATGTCACGATCACATAAACTTGCGCGAAATTATGGAATACAGTAATTATCTATGTTGTTCTTGACATTACAGAGACGTTGAAATATCGCTGGATTTAGATTACTCTAGTAAATGCAATATGCATGCTCATTTCTAAAACTGTATTTCAGATTGTTGGAGCGAAAATGTGATGTGTATTTCAGCGTTTAGTAAGAGAATGCCAATAAGATTTTTGATGACGCAAAAACTTCCCCAAACAAGCAAATATGTACAATCAAACGATCGCTCCTACTCAGTTTCATCCAGAAAATCGCAATCCATAACAAAACATTCCTCTTCCAGTTTTTCAAACAACGCTAATAAACTCCACAAGGTTCAATTAACAAAAAAACGATTGTTAACTCGCGAACCTAACAAAAAACGGATCAAAAGAACTAATCATTCGAAATTGTGAAATAAGAAAAACACGGACGTCCTTCGTTTAACAGTCGAACCGGCCCGGGACGGTTCGACGAGGGAAAAAAACAGTAAAAAACAGTAACGAAAAAACTGGTGTCCTATTAAACAGTGAGAGATGCAGGGAATAAATTATGCTAACCCATTTGAAAAGTTAAGGGCATCGCATAAAAGGCTGGTATTAGGACCTTCCCGGAATACCGGCGCGGTTCCCGAAGCGGCATTAGAATACCATTTTAGAATAGTTCGTGAAGTTAATTCTCTGTTTAGGGCCGTGTGCGCATTTCATTCTCAGATCTGTCACGATTGGACGACATTTTGCAACACGTCGCACCTGAAAACTGGCGTCAGATTGTTTTTGCGCCAGAATTGGGTGTTTTTAGTGTCTTATTATCGTCTTGTATACTTGCTTAGATACCGATAAGCTTATGCGTGTCTTAGTTATGATTTTCATTAATTCAATAAGTTCCACCTATATTGCGTTCTGCTCAATTTCCAATAAGTTCCTACACGATCCTACTTTGACCAACTACAAACTTAAGCTTCATATTTTCTGATAAAAAACAAAACTTATTCGCCAGCTGTGTGGGTCTTCGGCTTAACAGATCAGGGCCGTAATTTTAAAAGCCTTCCTTTATACCAAGTTCACGCGTGAGCGAACTGAATCACAATGAGATCCTCTTTAGGAATATTCCTAAAGGTATTTTCTAATTTCCTGACCTAGAAGAGTCAAATGCTAAGGCTCCTCTTGAAAAAAGATTTAAATATTAATTCGGGAGTTTCTATTGTAGACGCGATTAATATCCAAAGATTAACCATGACGCATAACATCGAGAAAAAATTGTTAAAGACTTCTATCTAACTTTAAAGAAACCCATTATTATTACTAAATATTGGAAACAAAGACAATATTGATATCAACAGTTAAATCTTCAAACAGTCTAGTTACAATTTGGACAGCTCAGCGTATTCGGTATCGCACGATCAATTATAATTATCGCAGGATCTCACGCGATCGATCGTGAGATATTATCGCGTGTGGGTTTATGCACTAATGAATGATATGAAGGGCAACGCGATTATTGTGAAAACAAACATTCCGAAGCAAATATACGAAGTGAGCTTTGAAATCATCTGAAAGATTTCTAACACAGCTTTGATTTGACACGCTATTTCTTCAGTTGATTCAGTTGTGGCTCGTCAGCCTCACTGTGAATGGTACGAAATTTGAGAAAGATTATATACGATTACGTTTACGCGTGGATTCTACTTATCATCTCTCCATCAAAGGAATTTATTTGCTCAACACCTGCTTTCCAGGGTGGTCCCTCCGAATTCATTCATAATCATAACTGAAAGAGACAAGTCAAATTAATTTAACAAAACTACCTCTAAAAATGTTTAGTATCTACGTGTATCGTAAATTCAATTTTATTATGTCTTGAGACAATGGTAGAGACAATAGGTTCTAATAAACAGTGACCAGGAGGCCAGGAGATGTAAAGATGTGAGCGGTTACAAATGCGTGAGGTCTTGCGTCTCAGGTCGAAGTGCCTCGTAAATGTTCAAATGCCTATTCTTCGACGACAAAGAACTTCTCTTCAATCACAATAAGGCAAGTATTGGATTAGTTGTCAAGCAGTGTTGCTAGTGTGAATTTGAACTTGATTTATTTAGCGTCGTGGATGGTGGAATAAGGGTTTAATTTTTCATTTGATCTTATAAGAGGTACGGGAAACACTATAAGTACAATCTTTGTGATCGAATCATGAGAAATCTGTTGACTATGAAAAAAATCGTGAAAAATCTATGTAAATAGGTGTTTAATTCCGCCAATTTCCACATAATTAATTAAAAAAGTATTACTTATTTTTCCGACTAAAAGTATAGATCGGGGGTTCCCTACTTGTGTTCGAAAGTTGATGGTTCGATTTTTATTATATCGAACACGGTGTGTCGATAATTCAGTTGTACGATGTTTTATTCCATCGATGCTTTATTGGTGCGATGTAACGTTAGTGCGAAAAATCCTGTTTCGAAAAACCCTACAGCGATTGCTCATTAGTTCGATAGTATGTCGGTTCGAAACGCCTACTGCTGCCCGTGATATTTAGTTAATTAATTAGTAATCTTTTATTCTTACTAAATAATAATTAATTAACTATTAATAATTAATAAATAAATAATAATAATTAATTATTATTATTAATAATTATAATAAATATAATAATTAAATAATAATAATTAAATAATAATAATATTATTATTAATAATAATAATTAATTAACTATTAATAATTAATAAATAAATAATAATAATTAATTATTATTATTAATAATTATAATAAATATAATAATTAAATAATAATAAGAATTAAATAATAATAATATTATTATTAATAATAATAATTAATAATTATAAATTAATTATAATAATAATAATTAATTATTATTATATATCATTTCAGCCAAAAGACGTCCACTGCTGAACATAGGCATATATTATATATATATATATATTCATAATTAATTAAATAATAATAATTATTTATTAATTATTATAATTAATTTATAATTATTAATTATTATTATTATAAATAATTTATAATTATTAATTATTATTATTATAATTAATTTATAATTATTAATTATTATTATTAATAATAATATTATTATTATTTAATTATTATATTTATTATAATTATTAATAATAATAATTAATTATTATTATTTATTTATTAATTATTAATTAATTATTATTTAGTAAGAATAAAAGATTACTAATTAATTAACTAAATATCACGGGCAGCAGTAGGCGTTTCGAACCGACATACTATCGAACTAATGAGCAATCGCTGTAGGGTTTTTCGAAACAGGATTTTTCGCACTAACGTTACATCGCACCAATAAAGCATCGATGGAATAAAACATCGTACAACTGAATTATCGACACACCGTGTTCGATATAATAAAAATCGAACCATCAACTTTCGAACACAAGTATGAACCCTAGATCGGGCCCTTTAAACTAGTTTGATTTAATTTAATTGCAAAAATTACTACCCGAAACACAACGAAATTCCGTCAGAAACCGTAGGCAAAGTTGTGCAAAAATCAGAACTCGTGTCTCGAAATAAATGCGGTTTCATTACACACTTGCCGAGGGCCTAACACATAAAGCGAACTAATTTTAATTACAAGCAAGCTATGCCAGCGTTATCCCGGGAATGTGGAATTTATTACTAGGGTACCATAGTAGACCAACAAAATTATAAAGAAATGGAAGGAAAAATTCGCAGCGAGAAATTACGTCAACTATTTTGCAGGTTCTACGATGAGCAGAGAAATAAACAAAAACGTATCGTAGACAGCAGACAGCCCGCAACTACTGGTTGCTGAATGTTTTTCCTTGTTTTTCACAGCATGGAAATGATAAGTCCTCAGCCTCACCGCAATTCGCAATACCGAAAGCATCTCTTTGGCAGCAAAGGGAAAATGCTTGGACAGCTGCAAAAATTGGAAATGTTTTTATATTTCTATCTGTGTAAACAAACTTTTCTGTATTGCTCGCAAAACGGTGAAGGAAAAAATCGTGATCGAAAACATGTGACATCCACCATCACGCACTGGGCCCCTGGTAGATTTTAGCCCACCCCCTCTCTCATTTAGGAGGCTTGAATCCTAACAGTGGGAAGTGGGAACCAAAAAAAAAAACAAATACTTATTATAGGCTGATTATGCTTAAAAAAAACTTAGTATTTACCATTGTGTAACTTGACGAGCTTAGTTATGTATGAATGAATGTTGTTTATAAGCCTTTTAATGCGTTACACGTTGGGTGGTATACATGTATTTATGTAGAGGGCTTATAGACCAGGGTCAATAATTTTTGAAACCAAAAAAAATTACAGTAGGATGAAACCATTAGAAAAGGAGGGGAATATGATCAAAATGAAAGGAAAAATAAATTACGGTCGATCCGAGTTCGGGAAGGGGGGGTGGGGGGGGGGGTTTTAAGGGGGGAAAGCGGTTTATCTCGATTTCCCGCAAAACTACAAGTCCTATGGAAAAAAGTTAAATCGCAAAGTTGTAGGTAATAAAAAGATCTACAACTTTTGTATTTGCAATTTTTTCACATAACCTCAAAATTTAGGTGAAAAATTCAAAAAACCAAGTTTTTGGCTTTTTTTATCTTTTACAAAAAACATTTTTTTTTTCACGAAATTTAGTGAAAACTTACATTTGTATGCCCTAAATACACTGTAATTTTTTTTAATAAAAATATTTATTTTTCACCTTATTATTGACTTAATATCGAAAAATCAGCCCTATTTTCAATTGAAAATTCTGACGTCAAAATATTTGTTTTTTTTAAAAAGTCGGTGGGCGTTGTGTTCCTTATAATCTCTACTTTCTGATGATGTATAAAAAATATACATTGCAATGGTAAATTTTCTCAGAAAATGCAAAGTCATCAGAAAGTAGAGAGAGAAAAGATAAAAATTAAAAACCAAAAACTTGGTTTTTTGAATTTTTCACCTAAATTTTGAGGTTATGTGAAAAAATTGCAAATACAAAAGTTGTAGATCTATTTATTACCTACAACTTTGCCATTTAACTTTTTTCCATAGGACTTGTAGTTTTGCCGGAAATCGAGATAAACCGCTTTCCCCCCTTAAAACCCCCCCCACCCCCCCTTCCCGAACTCGGATCGACCGTAATTTATTTTTCCTTTCATTTTGATCATATTCCCCTCCTTTTCTAATGGGTTTCATCCTACTGTAATTTTTTTTCATTTTTTTCCAGTTTTGAAGGCTTCGGCCCTGGTCTATTATGTATGCATGTATTTTGTCACGTACCACCTAAATGACTGGACCAAATAATTGGTATACCGTTGAATTCATCTGCATATGCAACGAATAGTTACATTTTGGATGTCCATTTTAAAATATGTGTTTTTATAATATTTTTAAATTCGTTGATGTTAACTTGGCTTTTTACATGATCTGAAATTTCTAGTTTCCCCGTGTCGCGTGTTTAAAGATCTTTGGTCGTATTAATTCTGTTATCAAGCCATTATAAGTTTGTTAACTTTCAAATATTAGATAGTAAGTAAATGGGAGTTACGGCAAGCGCATTGAACAAACTTTTTAACTTTACTTAAGAGATCACTCTTGAAGCAATTTGCCGAGATGTGCTTTAGAGGAGCTTTGTACTTTGTAGGTGCACACTGCACACTACACTACCCTACACTTTCTGTTATAAAAGCATACCTGCATTAGATCAAGAAGACCTCAAAATAAACACATCTTCTGAATGTTTTGTGTGTTGTCTATTTGATACAATAGGGTAGTTGACTGACTAAAAAAATATGATTCTGTTTAGTCCGTCAGTTAGATTATCGAAAAAATATTGGATATAAGTACGTGTTTTTTGTTTTATCAAATTCATAAAAAATTACGAAAATATAGCTTGTCAAAGATCATGGAATCTGATAAAATGGCTTTTTACCTCATGGTCTGGTAAAAATGGACCAACCTGTGACGTTTCACGACTTTTCGAAGCACAGTATCGTCTTCATTTTTTGTTTACTTACGTGAAAAAAGAAAAGATACGTGTTCAATATTTTTTGGAAATCTATCTGATGGACTAATTAGTTTTTTTGTCAACTACCCTATTGATTTCTAATATTATATTCGTCATCAACAATACACAACGACATAAACTCCAGAGCTGCATGAATCATAAAAGCTTATATTAAAACCATAATACCGAAAATCGATTAATTTGGCAACAGCACAAATTGAGGGAGATGTCTCGCCGGGGTTGCTATGCGACCCTACGGGCCCTAGTCCGACCCCCGTGGCCCCCCTGTCCAAGCGGAGATTATTTATTTGTTTATTTCTTATAAGTACTTGGAAATATCGTAATTTTGTTTGTGACAAAAGACTTGTTCAGGAGCAATACTGTATTGGAGTTTGGACACAGTCAATTCATGAGTTTTACGACAGGCATGACAATGTATTAAGTGGAGGGTGATGCTAGATTATGATTTAGTGGGTAGACAATAATATAAGTACTTAATTTACTGAATTAAAGATACATACATAAACTCACGCCTTTCGCCCTTCTGAGAAGGCAGGAACAACAAAGTTAAAGAAAGAAAATAGTTTCCACTTCTCGAGGATTTTCAGTTCTTCGTCTGAATATCAGATTAACCGTAGGATCTGTTTTTCACGAATTCTCTGATGGTTTTTTTTTCAGTTTGTCGCGGATTCTGGACACGATTCGTGCTAACCGTCGAACGTCAGCGCTCAGTGTCATTATTTTTTTAATTTAAAATCCGCGGTTTAGGCCACCGCATAATATGTAATTATGTATTACATCCCTATGTTAACAGGTATATATAGTTACTACGATGTCTTCAGTGACAAGTCTATTGACGTAAGGATCACCAAAAACCCACGCGTTTGGTCTATAGAACACCAAACAAAGAAACAAACATACCTATTATTAACTATAAGTATTAGGTTGATAAACACATTATCCTCAGTAAGTTTCAAAAAATTTTTTTTTGGTAAATTGGGCCTTCCCTTGACCTGGATCACGTCTGATTGAAAGCGATGGATGACTTCTATGATGTACCGAGCGTGCAGGGAAGATTCCTCGCTTTGAAGGCAGAGGTGTTAAATGTGGGAGGGAGCGAACATAGAACGCAGAGAGTTCCACACTTAGGCCGTGCGCAAAAAAAAAACCATACACAGATACACGAAAAACAAAGGAAAGTTCTATAACTTTCCTTTTGTTTTGAAAGTCGGTTAAAAATCAAGCTATAACACCAATCTAACTGCAATGACTGATCAATCTAAGTATAGGAGATTAGTAAGCAAGAATCACATGAAGTCATATCGAAACTGTCTAGCTCCATCATCACAGGCGCACTCCCAATTGTGACGGCGTTTAACCTCAATTGGTTAATTCACACTTTGCTTAGCGTCAATTAAACATAATTACTTGATTATAGCCGGGGTGGCTCGTCATTGTTATACTTGCTTTAACACGCGGCTGCACTTCGCATTTGTTCCTGACTTTTGCTGTATTGTTTGGTTTCTTTAAGGGAAACCACAAGAATAACCCAGGAACATTTAGCACTAAGCCGTTACAAGAAAAATGAATAATTTGGTGCGTTCTCAGTTCTTACTTGTAACGTTTTACCTATATATGATGACAGAGTGAGATAATATTCATATTTTTATGTACTTTGGATATCGAGAATGGGAGGCCTTTGCCTAGCAGTGGGTCAAAACAGGCTAGTAATAAAATAGAAACTTAAGCTAGGTTAGGCAGCCAACAAAAAAAAAATGTATAACAAATATATTCGATCTACGATGGCAAGATTTTAAGATGATGAGATAGATGCTATGAAAATGATATACCAGGACTGCATAAAGAATGAAGTTGCGTAAACTGACACGAAATAAAGAATGAGTATTTATGCAAATGCATAGAGGTAAAGATCCACTTACAACTACAGATGCTTTTAATAATAAAGTTACAGATGACGAAAGCGAAGCAAACAATCTTCAAATTGTTCCTTTTCCACAGGTACAGGCAGATTCGAACCAGTCATCGCAAGTTCCCATTGTCTGGCACCACAAACATTTTAACTGCACTCGAGGAGAAAAGTTACAGTTCAACATTAACGGAATTTATGAGCGTGACTCAGCCAAACCAAGTTTAAGTCAACATAGTCAGCAACTTTACGAATACTTGTGAAGTATGTCTTAACTTTGGAAGGAGTGGTGTAGGTTGTAACTTTAGTTAAGAATTTAGATGATTTCAAACGTGCCAATACATAGTTTCTTTAACCTTAAAGTTTAAATGGGAAAATCATAGTGGTATGGTTGATAACTATATTGATTGATAGTGGCAAGAAAATGACTATAGAAACTATCAAAAAAGCAGGCTCAACAGCCTGAGTTGTTACAATGGAAGAAATGAAAAACATTTGGACAGATGGACAAGCAATTTAGAACGAAATATACAAAAGTTAAACCTAAAGCCCTAGTGCTCTATGCGTCAGTGCTTAAAAATAGACTGTCTATCTAAATATGGCAACTGATGATAACAATCACTATAATTAACTGAATCACACTGAAGCAGTGTGTACAAGAAAAGAAACATCTTTAGATAGCCAGACGATATCAAGAAGTCTTTCTAAAGATAGCTGAAATCCTAGTCCTATATATTTTAATGTGGCATACAGACATTTAAAGTCTCTAAGAGACGACACGATCACACGACACTTATTCAAGAGGGGTAATATCCAGGGATTTAGGAGCAATATAGCTTCTTAGAGACTACCGTAGATCTTTCATCAGAAGTTTGAGTAAGTTCTTAGTATATTAAAGTTGGTAGACAAACTTTAGTAAGTTGATATGGAAGAAAAAGTGGAAGTATCTAGATTTAGTAGGCAAGATAGTGGTGGTCACTCATAGGAAAAATGTGGTACTTAACGATAAAATGTATGAGTTTGGTTTGATAAACACAATTGAAAATGATGATGTCAGGAGAACGATGGTGATTGGTGATAGGTATTAATAAAAAAATAAGACAATAGGGGATCGGACTGGGTCAAAATAATATGATTCTGTTTAGTCCGTAAGTAAGATTATTGAAAAATATTGAAAGCGTGTTTTTTGTTTTATCAGATCAATAAAAAATTACGAAGATAAAACGCGTCAAAGATCTTGGAGTGGGGCTTGAAACGTCACTTGTGTCGTCAAAATGTACTATCATATGACGTCACACGAGTTTTCGAAGCACTGTATCGTCTTCATTTTAAGTTTACGTGAAAGAAAAAATACGTGTACAATATTTTTTGGAAATCTATCTGACGGACTAATTAGTTTTTTTTTGTCCGATCCCCTATTGTCAAAACACTGATAACTTAGGGTGTTTTCACTATCTTTTTCCTTGTAATCAGTGAAATTGTTTTAGTTATTTTAGTAAGAGCTAGAAAAGTAATTAAATAAATTGTTTAGATAACTTTTCCAATAGACAAACAACGCTAGCACTCCATATTTTGACAATTTCACTAGCTTTATTTGTCTTTCAGCATTCGCAAAATATACGTGAAACCATTCCCGTTATTACAAAAATAACTAATAGGAACAAACAATGTACGTTATTTATTATTTCACGGGTACATACGCGTCGGTTATATATGAGTAACAATAATATTTATTTATCGCTTTCCCGGAACTGGTGATAACGGCTATCAGTTAGGGCTGCCACGTGCGGTATGATTATGTATAATTTATTTATTAGTTCAGTAATGTTAAAACAATTTAAATATAATGATAGATAAGGAGCTGTTTCTTCTTGGGTGTCTCTTGTTCCTGTTTTTCATGGTTATCAGTTAGGAAGTTTTTTTGGGGTTTTTTATTGCCATGCATCATGCATTCAAGGGACTTTTAAACTCAATAATTATATTCTCTCACAAAAACAAACAGACTAGACGATCAAACGCGAGCCAACACAGAACCTTGGTATGATGACAACACAGGCCGTCATCCTGACCGTTACAGGACTTGGTCTTAGGCCAGGGCTACCATCACTGAATTTGGAGGCCGAGACCAGGAGCCATCACAGAATTTCGTATTTCCAGAAATGGTCATTCTCGTCATCACTCTTCTGTATCCATACTTAATATTATAAATGCGAAAGTAACTCTGTCTGTCTGGTCTGTCTGTTACTCTTTCAAGCCTAAACGGCTGAACGGATTTTGATGAAATTTGGTACAGACATAGTTTGAAACTTGAGAAAGGACATAGGATAGTTTTTTTTTTTTTTTTTTTCGTGAGATACTTAAACCACAAAAATCTGCCGGAAGTCACTATTCCACGCGAACGAAGTCGCGGGCAAAAGCTAGTTATTCATACTTTTAGTAGTTTCCTCCTTTTTAGCCAAAATATCACGCAGACCATTTATTGTTTCTTTGGCCTTCCCCGGCTGGCCTGGACTTGGGTCGGCTTCCAGTCTTATGGGATGCATCTGACTATCAGTATTTTACATGGAGCGACTGCCTAACACACTGTGACAACCCAGACTTTCGGGCCACTTGTTGACTACCTGTAACAACTATCAAAGATCTATACTAAACTAGCTTTTGCCCGCGACTTCGTTCGCGTGGAATAGTGACTTCCGGCAGATTTTTGGTTTATCTCGCGAGAAAAAAAAAAAAAAACTATCCTATGTCCTTTGTCAAGTTCCAAACTATGTCTGTACCAAATTTCATCAAAATCCGTTCAGCCGTTTAGGCGTGAAAGAGTAACAGACAGACAGACAGAGTTACTTTCGCATTTATAATATTAAGTATGGAAGTATGGATAGTGTATAGTATATATTATATAGTATGGATAGTATGGATGACAGTCGGGACGAGACCAATGGCTTAGCGTGCTTTCCGAAGTGCGAAGGAAACTTGGTATAATGGTCACCTATTCTCTCACCATTTTCTTTTCTAAACTAAGGAACCTAGACACAGCTAATTTGTAACTATCGGGAATATCCAGTTTATCAGCCTTCCACAATAAGCCTACTTCAAAGCGGCCACTGGGCAGACGGCGCGCGGTGCGCTCGAGAACTTGCACGGCGCGTTCGTCATTGGCACTACGAGTTTCTAATGTGCAAGTCTGCCCTAGCCCTAGGCTTTATGTTTTGAAGCCTCCTTTTTATAACTTTTATCTATTTTTTGATACTTATTGTTTATGTATTTCTGATTGACTTATTACACACTGTTAATATTAACTACTGAAATAAAAATCGCTGGTTCTTGGTGTTCTGATGCGGCGGTTATTACCTAACCTCCTCACATCACGTCGTCTATTACTCTTACATACACCCAAATACTCAAACGTCACTCAATTATAAGTTGCACTTAAGTCTCCTAAAGACTTAAGACTTTAACGCAGAGTGACAGAGATAGCAGGAGTTTTTAAGGGGTTACTTATAATTGAGTGACGTTTAAGTATTTGGGCGTTAGTAAAGGCGCAGCAGCCCTATTGATAACGGCCATAAATGTTTCCCAGCGACCGGACAGCCCTGCGGCACGTTACCTGCGGTGATAGTACTGCCTACCTACGTATCGCAATCGCAAAATAATATATTATTAAGTGAGTCGAACGCGTGACACTCGAGAACACGCCTCTCATATCACGAATATACCACGAATTTTCACTAGTTGCCACGAAGTTTTCCAAATGGAGAGCTAGGAAACAAATTGTATATTATGAATAACAGAATTTAGGAACGAATAATAACAAAACTCGTGGGTTCGAACCCAGGCAGCCGCATTACTTACTTTGTGTAATTTATTTCATCACCACTGCTCTCAAAACGGTGATGGAAAAAATCGTGAGGAAACCGGCATGTCTTAGAACCAAAACTTCGAAGATATGCGACATCTACCAATCCAAACTGGGCCCGCGTGGTGGATTATAGCCCATCCCTCTCCTAGAGAGGAGGCCTGAGTCCCTGCAGTGCGAACAATTATAGGCTGATGATGAATAACAAAATCGAAGTCTGTATTGGTGCCCCGTTGATGTTATGATTATGTATGTGTTAATAACAAAATAATTGTGAATCTGATCCATTTGTTTAGTGAGATGACTGATTGAAGCGGTTTCAGTCTATTCAACTGTCAGAAGATATTACACACAGGATAGGTATGACATGACATGCATTTTATGTTGTTGTAATAAAATTAACCACCCATATCAAGTCTTCCTTGATTCCTTGAAGTAGGTAGAAGAACAAAATGAAGTATTTCTGCTACCGCGGACCGCGGTCGAATGTGAGAGTGCGGATAATGAGCATGCACTGGTTTTGTTCTGTGGACAGTTGTCAACGTCAACCCGAGAGTTGGCACTCCAATTATTCTTACTCCATGATCACTAGTACTATATGTAGAATAAGTAGATATATAGGGTGATTCATTTGGAGTTACTTTTTTTTCTATGCATTTTTTTGACAGATAAAGCGTCAGTCATGACAACCTAACCTAATATTTTCATTCACTATAGTTTGACATTTCATCATGGAAAGACTAAGCACGGCTCTATTACGAAAAACAGCGTTCTACGAGGAATGTGTTTCGTGCACTTAGAGCAACATATGGTCCACATAATCGCCCTACCGAACGCACTATTCGCTATACCATCGAAAAGTTTATCACACCCATGTGATATCACACCCTTAGACTTTTTTCTGTGGGGTTATGTAAAGTCCAAAGTTTATATGGATAAGCCGCGTACGATTGATCAACTGGAAGTCAACATTACTCGCGTTATTCGTCAAATACTGGAAATGCTCGGTCGGGTCATCGAAAACTGGAACTCCAGAATGGACCACCTTAATCGCAGTTACGGACAACATTCGAAAGAAATAATCTTTAAAAAGTAAATGTAAGGAATGGTTCTTTTGTATTATAATAAAGATTACTCGATAAATTTGTTTTATTCATATTTTTTTTAGTTTTGGAAAAAGTAACTCCGAATGAATCACCCATTATAAACAAAACTATCAACTTGCAAGCTTATAATTAAAACAAGGCAGAAAGTTATGTTGTTCAGTGAGTTACTCGATACTGAATCGGATATCAATGGTTAATGAAAAGTTACTCATGGAAACTTTATCATGGAACATAATACTAGGTTTGTGATCTAAAGGACTTGAACGTTCATATTTACGTTGGTGGTAATATTTCACTATTTCTCTAGTCTCTACTAAATGGTGAAAATCGGATCTATCATCATTATCATTGGTAATAGTTATGTTTGACGCTTCTGTTTTAGAAAGATTTCCCCTAATAATTATTCTATAAAAGTTCATCCCTCACCTAGAGAGGAGGATTGAATCCCTGCAGTGAAAACATTATAGGCTGATGATGATCAAAAGTTTCTCTTAGATTTATTTAGTCATTGATTTAAGAAAAATCTCTTTGTTACGTCATCTTTTAATATCTTTTTGCCCGCTGTAGCAAACAACTCATTTTCTTTCAGTAGGCTGTAGGCTCAAGGCACACAAACCGTTTGCCTCATACACTACTAGAGACGAAGTACACCTCTATATCTATCTGTGAGCCTAGTACTAGGTATAGCTAAGCACCGGCGAGACACGAGCGAAAGTCCCTCGCTACGCTATAATTCGAATACCTACCTACCTACCTACCTACCTACCTACCTACCTACGCTACTGAAGGTACGGACAGCAGATTAAGTTGTCTTTGATGTTTCAATTTATTAATTGGTCGTTTTTAAAGATAATATTTTCATTTCAAGGGAAGTCAATGACACTGAAGACAACTCGACTCTTGACGAGTAGGATTTAGCATTTCAAGTAAAGATGATCAAAGTTAACCTTTCAATTATAATTATTAGTGTTACTATAAGATAATGTGGTAAAACCTGTATAGCAGTTTTTATTTTCAATTAGTTATAAAAAAACCGAGCTCAAGCTGGACAAGTAAATAATAATTGTATCGTGTTTTGCAAATAAAATGTATGCTAAGACACTTTTTATTTATTTAAAGTTCATGTACCACAAGGCAAGGTTACAAACTATTACTTAGATTCGAATAAGAGTTTTCTTGTTAGAATCCTAAACGTAATACCTACGAAAATGTACGCTTCATTAATAAAATTCTTGATAGAATTGAAAGTTTTAATAAAATATACATAATATAGTCACAGTATCGTTTTAAACTAATATTGCTTCTGCCATGGGAATCAAGCAGTTTATTAGACTATTGGTTTATAAACGGAATATAGGATACGTATTTTATCAACAGCGTTCCCAATTTGAAATGTAATGGATGTAAAGAATTAAAAAATGATAATCGAACAAAACTTACCTGTAAAAAACTTGATATTTTTTGTACTTACCATATATTATAATTAATTTCACTGAAACCTCTTTGAACTCGTAAATTCTCTGCAAACGTGTGAAAATAATGCAATTACACTTTTTATAGGAGAGGAAACAAAAACAAGAGTTTGTGTGCAAACGTTACCGCCTCCCTGCGTAGTTTTTCAGCGCAGTGAGAGTGGAGTGGGATTATACATAATTGTGTGTTTATTTAGGGTTTCCTGCCAGACGCTGCCTGCCTACTACCCATGCCGCCCTGGTACTCGCTCACGTAATTATATCTGGTGGGGCTCTCCCCTTGTCGTTTGCCGTACGTACGGCACTTTATTATAATATGTTGTTTGTTACGCCTTAGGTATTTCGCTGTCTGGATATTTCCTGGGACTCTACTAAACATAATAACACATGTTTTCATTATGTGCATTAGTATCTTTAAGATACTGCATTAGTATCATAAAAGCTCTATATGAATCTAAAAGATGGTGGTGGCTTTTCTAAAGTAGAAGAACCACCACTTGATTTTTCACAATTAACAAAATCACCATGTCCGTTAAACTTTCAAGTTTTATCTAGCTACCCCAGTCGCCTATAACTAAAGGAAATTCACTTTAAAACAACATAAAGAAACTCAAAGAAGTTAAAACTTAGGGGTCTAAGAGCGTTGCCTTGTGAAACTCCGCCCCGCATTCACTCACGCGCCTGGCTCGGCAATTAGTGCAGTTGCGTTTTGAAGTTCCAACGAATTAAAACTATTAGAAATATACCTTGGTAACGTTATTTGTATAAGTTTTGCAAATAATTTAAACTGAACGAGCTCAGTTACTGCTTACCTACCTAGTAAAACCGCTTTGTTGGTTCCTTTCTATCAAACCTGCTTTCAATTTAAAGTTATTAAAGAGAATCGTATGACATGATGTCAATATTAAGCTATAGGTACAAGTTTTACCTCAATACGATTAGGTACGCCGTACGTATTAGCGCAGGAAGTGAAAAAAATGTTTTCTTATGACAAGGTTTAGGTACCTACAATTAACTTTTACTTCTACGTATTCAATGATTAGAAATGTAATTTACAATTAAGATAAAACGGTATTTTTCACTGTTTGAATCATAAATCAAACAAAACTGATAATAAGTATCTAAAAGCGGGAAACAACCGGAATACCCTAATACGAGTAGCAGCAGCAAAAACCGAGGAGACGTAATCAATTTTATTTATTGATTTTTATTTGATAAGCAATACAAAACAATAATTACATTTGCAAACAATTTGCAAACGCGTTATATTCAATTGGTGCCATAGAGGCGACAATTTATTGTTTCGAAACATATTCAGAATTTTGCTGTGATGCTTTTATTTCCAGCATGTTCTACGGATGTTTATTCATTATTCAGTGTTCTGAGAAATTAATAAACAGTACAGAATAGCTAGGTTTCCACAGAACTAGAGAAAGAGCTTTTTATATTGTGTTAATAGCTAGTTATTTCATGATTAGTCATAAACTATGGTAGTACTTAATAATGCGTCAAAAACACCTGTACTAGGTGTTGAACCTCGGCTCAAAAGCCTATCTTCTTTACATTCATCCAAAATCTCTCTCAAAAGCCCTAATTACACGAACCACATTCATCTCCCTTTCCTTATTCATCAATGTTTAACCTCCACCGAATCCCGACGTCCCGTACATTAACGATTTTTAATGCGCCGTGTAGCGTCGCGCGTCCAGCTAATGAAGCAATCTGTCTGTCCCGTGTCATTATTCATTATATTGTGTGGCTGGTCGGGTTTATTCCAATACAATTCTGTCTGATCGTCAGGCGGTATCTAGATAGCGGAAACGAGTTTAATTGTTTTCATTTATTGCTTTGGAGCGGGATGAAAGTGAGGTTTCATGTAATTTAGCTGTCTGTGGTGTTGTACGACAAGCCGGGTTTGTAGCCGCAACAAAGTGGAAATGTTTTCGTTAAAATATAGCCAGTGAGTAAATCACTGGCCATAAAAGAATCTAAAATAGAACAGTATTAGCGATAATGAGGAAAATCATTAAAATGTACAGACGCGAACGTGGGTGTATCAAAGATAAGAAATATATTAGAAGCTTTACAAGACCAACCACACGTTCGATTACAAATAAATGAGAATTTAAAGCAGTAACATTATAAAAGATAAACGTAAACATCGATGATAAAGAAGAAGCTGCGGCAATCAATACATAAACTCTGTTCGGTATGCGTCCAAAACTTCAACTAAAAACTTAATTCAAATTCATATGCACCGCGTTAGGATAGGACTGGCCGATAACGCTGCCTTCTCAGTCCTTCATAAAAAATATTCAATACTTATTATTCGGGATTTCGGGCAATAGAAAAAACCTATCGGGGCGGTGGGAAGTGGAAATAGCGAACTAGTGATGTGTGTTACTCGTCTTTTAGAAATAGATAGATTTAACTTTATTGTTCAGTAAAATTTTAGGATAGATTACTATCTATCCTATAATTTTGTGTAAGAATATAGGTAGGTATTGATAGGATGTTTTGTGAGCGGTGAGCTAGATTTATCAATCGGTTTCATTTGCTTTCGAATGAATACGCAAACCAGCATCAAGGAAAACATTATGATGCTTTGTTAAATTATTTAACATCAAATCTTTGGTAAATGTGTAGATTCAGTATCTTCATCAATGTCATCATCATATCTGCAGCATGTCTTCTGCTTCCATACTTCGTTATTACTTGTCATCGCATCAGACACCTACTTTGTGGTTAAATAATCTTTTACACAGTCAGTCTTTTATCAGTTTTTCATCACTTCGTTGGAATGAAAATTACGCATAATTTTATCATAAGCAAACTGCACTACTTATAACGAAAAACTAAACCTGAATAACAGAAATACGAGAACAATAATCTATTTCAGAATAGTAGGTACTAAGATAGTAGTAAGTTCTATGACGGATACTAACAATTCCAAAATCCCAGGCTAAAATATTTGCATAATTTTCCAATACCATCGAGTTTTAAAAGCTGTCATTTAAAAACGCATCAGTAGACATATCGATTTAATTATCGATAAGGTCGATAACTGTTCAAAAAGTGATCTGATTTACGACAAACCAAGGTGAGTTGAGAGTATGCAAAAAACTGAACTTGCTACTATCATTCAACATTTTTTACATCGCTATACCTGTAAGACTGGATAGCCGGTTGAATTGAAACTGGTTGTGCGAAATATGCGATCACTGATCTTCTGGCTATAACTACCTACTGAATTAAATGTCAGGTTTGTTAGATGAGTTCTAGGATAAGTTTTAAATCTATGCGCTTTGAAATTGTGCTCTAGAATTTGCTAAACAACTGCGAAAACTAAAATCTGAAAGTAAGTATAGTTCTGTTGGTTGCTAATTTTTTAATATGTTCATGACGTTGATCTAATGACATTTGTCTTCTGGAGTTATAGAAGCTTATAAGTCTGTAAGTCCCTCATCCATCTGTTTCCCGCGACTTTGAAGATATCGTCAACTCAACGCGCTTTTGGACGGCTGTAGTCAACAACTAAATTATTTCCGTAGCATTTGGTGTGAAAAAATATCTGGAGATTAATCTCCAGATATTTTTTTTTAAGAACAAAAATGTTTGTGAAATTGTCTGGCAGTCCCAGAAATAGTCACAATCGGGTTGTTTTATTTCGACAGAATTAAGGACTACAAATAAGGTATTGTGGGCGACATTTATCGACACCATCGACACGCGACGCACATCCCTAATATTTTTTGTGGGGCTTAGGGCGCTACCTGGGCCGTAGGTAGGCGTTTCTGGGAACCGTCGTCACTTGATAACTGCGATAAACGCGCCGCGACACCGCGCGTTCCCTGTGAGAACTGTGCCTTATTATAATGTAGGATACTGTGGTAAGTATTGTTCATTAGAAATTTTGTGATTTATAAAATGATAGAAGTTTTTCGTCAAATGTTTTAATAGTATATCTGAGAACGCACCATAACAGCAACTCATAAAATGTTTTAATTCACACCAAATGCTACGGAAATAATTTAGTTGTTGACTACAGCCGTCCAAAAGCGCGTTGAGTTGACGATATCTTCAAAGTCGCGGGAAACAGATGGATGAGGGACTTACAGGCTTACAGAACCAAGAAGTAGGTATGACATTAGAACGGTGACGTCTATAACCAACAGTATAGGAGATTCTGGGCTGCAATGATGACGAAATGCACCATAAATTAGGAAGGAAAATACTTCAAACCGACAACAACAAACTAACAGCTAATATTTAGGACGTACTTAAAAACCAACAATAAGCAGTTATTAAGAATCTCTAATTTCCTATAATCAGTTGTTTATGAACGGCTGACACGAAAAGGGTAACCGCTCGGTTATTTGTAGGTGGTACCTACCGGTAAAACCTAGATTCCGCGGCTCGCGTGACTGTAACTTTCCAGTGATTTAGCTATTACCCCATAATTCTAACGTCCTAGTACCTCCGGACTAATTAGTCTGTAGGTAATTCTTATTCCGATACTTCTCAATTATCTATTAAAGCTAGACAGATTGCTGAATTATTTATGGTTTGTCTTGCAGCCAGTGAATATCCGACTAATGTAGTAACTGTAAAACTTTGTATGTTTGTTACACAATCACGCAAATCTGCTAAACGGATTTGGATGCAAGACGTGCAGATAGTTTACATTATAACCTGAAGTAACATTTTAAATTCTTTTTACTTCGGTCCACGAGGATGAAGTCCAGGCAGAACTTAGTATTTTAATATACGTATGTCTACTGCAAAGAGTTTCAAATCAATCAAAATGAAGTCTGGCTGACTTTACATGTCTGAATGAACGGAGGATATCTTCCAAAATACAATAGCTATACCTAACCAAACAAACTATCTAGTAAACAATGAAGCGCGTTGATTAAGTGCAGATCAAAGGGCCGCTCGCAGCAAGCTGTTAACTCGTCTATTGACTAACTCTGGCATCGAACGTCACTCGATGTCCTACGACTGCCCAATGTTGACACTCCACATATTTGACTCGAGTGCTCTCGGTCACTGATAAGTGAGGATCGTGAGGAATCTCTACCGAATTCCTTATCGCCTGGTAATATTAATTTGGGCGTTGGAATATTGTCGAAGATGGGGGAGGGGTGACCCTTGTTTTTTAATAAATTGCTTCGGTATTTTAAACTGAACCAAAAATTATCTTAAATTATTTTATAGACGCAACTTCTCCCCATTCCATTTCATGGTCAGAAATTCTCAATTTTATCGTCAAAATATGAAAATGGAACCATTTCCCGAATCGGCACGACAGTAGGGGCAATAAAAAATTGTGTGGGTTTGCACAAAAGTTGAAAACAGCGGGGTCCCGGCTACGAGATCGATTGTGGGTGCATTTTTTATGGTAATGTACTCGCCTCGGGCCACCGCTGTTCAACACTGACCATTGTACGTAACTACGTGGTTTATAATACCTGCACTAAAATATAGACTCCTAGTACTTGTAGCTATGTAGTCAGCTTCCACTTCAAACAGAACTTAAACCGGCACAGAACTTTTTATTAGATAAAAAAACGTGTATTCCTGTAAATGACTGAAACTTATATTGTAGAACGTAATTGTTAGAACATAAAATTAATATTATTAAGAGCAGCGGTGGCCCAGTGGTGTCGGCCCCGACTTACGAACAGTAAGTCGTGGGTTCGAACCCAGGCAGGCGCATTACTTTGTGTAATTTATTTCATCACCGCTGCTCTCAAAACTGTGA
Source organism: Diarsia mendica (assembly GCA_949316265.1). Lineage (NCBI taxonomy): Eukaryota > Metazoa > Arthropoda > Insecta > Lepidoptera > Noctuidae > Diarsia > Diarsia mendica. Next base: position 24,264,964 of record OX438892.1, read on the forward strand.
AGGAAAACATCGTGAGGAAACCGGCATGTCTTAGAACCAAAAAATTCGAAGACATGTGACATCTGCCAATCCGCACTGGGCCCGCGTGGTGGATTATAGCCCATCCCTCTCCTAGAGAGGAGGCCTGAGTCCCTGCAGTGGGAACATTATAGGCTGATGATGATGAAAATTAATATTTACAGCTAATTAATACCTTCGGAGAAGCAGTAAAGGCCAGCTTGCATAAGACACGGCGACTTGTGATTTGTGGGTACTGAGGGGTATGTAATTAAACTTTTAAGTATCTATGACTTTAGAGACCAAGCTGAGCAAATGTGCCTCAGAGTACACACACAAAGAGAGACACATACACAAGAGAGAGAGCAACACAAACAAACAAGAGAAAACAAAAGAGAGACACAAGAGAAGCACAAGAGAGAGAGAGTTTGTAAGAGAGGCACATTACAAAGGCAAAATACTAAAATGTGAGGGATAGGAATACCTATCCCTCACATTTTAGTATTTTATATTAAGCCACCTAACTACAAGTTTAACGAAACCCACTTCAGGAAATGTACAAGACGAATACGTCTACGCATTATAACCATAAGAATAGAAAGAAAAAAACATTCAATTAAACTGATATAAAACTGTTAAAATACAAACATGAATACCAAATCACTAATTAAAAACTACATTGTAACATTCGTCGAAAAAAAAACTTAAACGCAGAATATCTACGTACAATCTACATTTTGTTACAAGTTCTAAGTAAAATAAATTATTTGCAAAAAAGTCTGAGATCAATTAAGATTGTCTGTTTTTGCTTTCTTTAATTACAGCAGGATATCAAATTGTAATGGTAGAATTATGTAATAAGTCAAAAATTACTGGTCGTTGTGTGCTTCTTAGCCATTCCCCACCTGCGGGCTTATACCCCCATCGGCTGCTCGGGCTCAAATATCAAGCATCCGATTAAAGTTGATAAAGTATCAATTAATAACGAGCAGCGTGCGTTTACAACGTTGTACACTAATACTTATTAAAGGAACACCTGTCTAAGGAATAGGCTTGGTGTACACTGGACACTTGAGGCTCGGTGTTGCTTTAGCTGTTCCGGAAAATTTGCTAGTGTTAAGATTTCAGTTTGCATTCTATCAAATTATTAGCAAATTAGTTCAGCGCAATTGCTTTTTTTATTGTTGTATTGTAACCAACTGTTGTTGTATCGAGGCAAAGGTCAGTTGCCAGTTTCTTTTATGTTGCGCCTTCTTCACAATAGCTTTACTGGTTTAAAACTGTAATCTTCGTGTTATTGTTCTGCATGAGACACTCCCGAACGTCATTTGATGTTATCGTCAGTCAGTAGCATCATCACATCGACAAAGGGAACGAATTCTGCTAATCAAATCACAAATACTCTGTAATAAGGTTAGCGATGCACAAAGAGCTGGCAGTTTATCTAACGAATGCAATGTCACGAGTCACGACTATCGTGACAGCAGGTTAGAAGGTGTAGGCTAAAGCCAGTTGTTTGTTTATACTGAGGCTAAGGCTAGACTACGCCTACGTTGTGAGCAGTAACGTTTGCACCGAAATATAAATAACGTAATTAATTATAATAACTGTTTTCAGGAATAAGTTCCATGATTTCAATTACTTTTACAAAATACAAGAATATATATCCTACTACTCCACTAGTAGCAAAAGAAGCAGTCAAAATTACAACCATGAACCATCACCATTCAAGTTTCATTTAAAAACACCATGAATTAGAAACCTCAGTTAGCAATAATGATTAGATACAAAACAGAACTCATTGCGGCTTCGAAAGTCTGCTGCATCACAAAGGACTACGGCTAGTGAGTTTCAACGGAACCTTAGTCGCAAGTGACCGCAACTACAAAGTTGTAATCGTAGCTCTGTAGCTCCGTACCCATTGCCCGAGGCAACTCGGTTGCCGCCGCATTTGCATTTACTTCATAGCACCGGAAACCAGGCTCGCCCCAACTTGTTGCTATAAAAATACAGTCACTCTAATTGGAATAATTTCTAGCTTTACTACACGAAATAATACATTGTAATTTGTAACATGCTAACCGAATCCATGCATAAGATTACTTTGATTACGAACGAATGACAATTTGAAAAGAAAATGGCGGATTGGCTCGGGTGATTGGGATGTTGACCACATCGTAATTGATTTGATGAATAATCATCACTTAATGATGAAGACGGATAAAAAAAAGGAATGTCGTGATACGTGTCATGCGACACAAGTAGAAGAAGTTGATTAAAGGAAAACTGTGAGTAATGGGCAGGTTGGACATGTTTTCAATGTTCTGTGAAAGCCTGTCATCACAGTAGACAGACTTTACAAACGAGACAAAGTTTTAATCAGCGACCAACACGCAAAGGATGATGGTACTAACTAAATGGTTTCACAATTCGTGGCGCCCCGGTTATATCATCAGGGGATCATAAGTGAGATGATATATGAATTATAGACATATGAATTAGTGGGAGGGAAAATAACGAAGGGTCCGACTCAGACTGATCTATCGCGCTACACTGTAATTGCAATTAAAAGTTTAGAACTGCTGTAGTGCTGGACTAATTCCGCCTTATTACAAAACGTAGTTAAACCTGGTTTAACTTAAACTTGGTTTATCTCGCATGACGTCTCACTTCAATAATATTCAAAAGAAAGTGACAGCATGCGAGATAAACCAGGTCTAAGTTAAACCAGGTTTAACTACCTTTTGTAATAAGGCGGTTTGTGTGTAGTCACTTCATATGGTGGTGTTTTAGACATTGTCACAATCACTATTAACGAGTTAATTGTTTTAGTTGGTTGTATATGGGATGATGAAGTAGTAAACTCGGGTACTTCAATATACTTCCGAAACACTGACAAAATTAATGGCTTTCTGCAAGTAAGTGCTCTCAGAAAGAGGGATATTATTTTATCTAAATTTAAAGTACTCGGATCATGTAAAGACTTGGTTACAAAGTTCCAATCAGATAACATCATCAGTGAAATACAACCTGGTCATACGGCAGATTAGCTACACGCAAGTGAAAACCTGAGTATCGTTGCGTGTAGGGCCACGTTAAGACCGATGCAAAGTGTTTTCCAAGAGGATCGCAAGCGTGACTGCAATTTTACCAGAACTCACCTTTTTCAAGGGAATACTTAAGCTGTGACATTTAAAGAAACTAGACAATTACTAGTAACTAGTACGCCGGTCGTATCAGCCGTATCGGCCGCGCGTGATTCACTTGCTTGTAGTTAGTTAGTGCACTCGACGCCACTGAGTCGATTCTTTGCTATTTCCGTCCATTAGTGTAACATTGTACTTTTTGTGACTAATGCAACAATCATTGTTGCCGGTAAATTGGAAAAAAAATATTTGTCAAGCTGAACCTATGGACTATATCAGTGTTGTGGCTACAGCTTATTTCGTTGTTTTATTAATTCTGCAAAAATAATTTCGCAATTAATGAAAATTAACTTTCTGATATCGCGGCGTGGCGCATTCGTCTCTAAGTATACCAATCTAAGATTCGATTTTGTACAGAAATGAGTGATTTTTACAAATTGGAACATTAAAGTAATGCGGTTAAGTAAACGGTTCTCCTCATCGACTGATGTAATTCTTAAATCTACTGTTGAGAGGAGGCAGCGCCTCGCCTATTTATATCAAGTTCTTTGATCAGAAACTTACAGATTATCCCTAAATCTCAAAATAGATTCTCACCTACGGAAAGCCTATAGGAAATCCCACACGACTATAACTTCAATACTTAGCTACGTGTGTTGCCTAAGAAGGGCCATAGGTGGTTGCCGTCACGAGGGCCGTAAACCGGAGCTACTGACAGAATGCCAAGCGTTCGCATCCATGACTAATGCTTAGACAGCCTTACGTCAACCGCACACTAAACTTAAGACCTTTGGGGTTTACTTATAGCATCCGCAACCAGAAGTGACGGTAAGTAAAATTTCATACTCTACTGAATTTGAGCAAGACCAACAGGGCTATTGCGTATCTTTTTAATGACAGTAGCTATCATAATTATTGTTCATAGATTAACTGTAAATTGGTTATGGTTTGGTAATTTTTTTTCTTAAAAACTCACCATTTGACAGTTATTTGATAGACACTATAATTATGTTATCCACTGTCATTAAAAGATACGCAATAGCCCTGCAGGAGGGCATCAAATGCAGAGAGTCGCATTACTCGCATTTAATGTTGAGTTGAATTTGCCGATCACAGCGCGCCTGGCGCGAAAAGTTGCACGTGTGCTGAACCCAAAAATACTTTGTAAGGTCCTTTTGCAAAAGGAACGTTGTTTGCTTATTAACCAGTATCAGATCCGAGACATGGCGGTTATTATATACCAGAAATGTAAAACTATGCAGATATGTACAATCACACTTATCATTCATCTTGTCTTAGTCAGTACAATATAATCTCATCTGATGCCTAGAGCAAAAAGGGGATCAGGAACCTCGCCAAAAACCATAGCCCAGAGCTTGTTAACTCAGTACAATTTTGAAGGGGAGACGAAAATTTCATTACAGTCACCCCCTAATGGAGAATTTGAGTTTTAGGTGTAACTTACGAGGGTTTAACGTATGTCCGGATTAATGAAAATCACGATGTTTACCTGAAACAGAAGAAATTGAAAATCAGAACCACGATGTTGTGAACAGTGCAAATATTACGAATATTATTGGTGAGTCTATCTATGGCTTCGGGATATTCATTTGATGTTACAGAACTGCAATAAATTTTAAGGATACAGAAGTATTCTATTCAATGACGCTTTTCACTGTTTTCAAAACTTAGGATCCGTCTTCGTCCGGAAACATAACGCTGAGTTCACACATAACAATCCAATAAAACCAAAATGTCCATGCATACGTGTGTACTTCCAGTACATATAATTCCCATCGTTACTGCGGCAACAAAACCAGGACTCCATAATAGAGAGGAGCACATGTGGCGAATCGAATTACCCACACATTAGAGCTGTTTAACGTTTTATTTGTTTTTTAAGCGCGGGCGCCGGCGCGTCGCTTTGCTTTATGACCGGTAACTATAGGCACTACTGCTCTAGTCTGGGTGTATGGGGTCCTGGTATAGTGGGCTCAACTTAAATAGAATCATTGTTTGGTAAACCTTTTCGTTTAAGTTGGGAACTGTTACTACCAAACGCAAGTTGTTAAGTTTAGCAATAAAGAATTTTACCTATCTATGTAACTAATTAAGTTGCCTAATGATGACTAACGGAAGGTAACTCTTTTTAATTCCAATCGCTGAACAAATGGTACAATAGAAGTGATAGAGGGCAGTTTATTGGAAAAGTTTTCAAATGTTCCAAACTCGTAATCTGCCACTTAACTTAAGCGTAGTTTACTTCATTCCACGTCATATTTAACGTAAGACCCGACACCCTGGTTATTTTCTTAAGCACACACAAACACATGCAGCTGTTTGAATTTTAAAACTGTCTCATTTGCAGTGTCGTCATTTCCCCGCTCCGCAAAGGGCTGTCCCGCTGCGGCGCAACAATTACCGAGGCGACACATCACCGCGACGCGTCTTAAGCACCGCAATCATTTCGCCAGTTTTCTTCACCACTGGCGGTAACAAGCAAGGTGTAAGCGCAGAGCGGGAAGATTTACTTAAAGTTTGTGGAGGTAAAAAGGATAATAAAGAAATTCTTATAACAGAAAGTGAAGAAATCCTTTGGCGAATTTATTTAATACTCCGTTCTACTAGACGTTCGGTAAGACTGGCTGCGCCAGTAAAACCAGGACTCCATAATAGAAAGGAGCTCATGGCTGGGATATTGCAAGTTATACTTGGAATCAATATTTACTGCCTACTGTTGCTTCATCTAAACCTTCCTATTGATTTCTATGGTCTATTTCAATACTACAGCGTTTCAAGTTTCTTAAACATGAAAATAATATAGTTCGAAATTCCCATGTCCCGCTATTCTCATACCTTGCACCACCACCGTCTGGTCCCTTGGCGCTCGTCGTAGTCCCGCCACTACGCGACATTACTCATCGGTCAAGTGCGCCTCTGGGACAGAGCGAGACACCACTACCCCCGTCTCTGTCTACACACACGATCCAAATACTACGCGTTCCTATTTAGACCGCTACGTGAAAACTACGTCTGCTAGTCGGAGTACTTTTTTGTCTTGGAAAACTTGTGGCTGTAAGAGTTAACTTTCTTGGTTGAAACTTGAGCTATAATCGATACAAGAGAACCTAGCCAAAACATAATTATTTTGTTTTAAACTAACATGCAACATAATAATAATATGTCAGTCATCGTATCAGTCTTAGCAGTTTTATCCATGACCCAAGATTTTGATAAGGTAGCCGCCTCATCTAATGAAACGATCGTAATGAATCCTAACGACAGTCATCACAGTGCTACCAGACGAATTGCATCTATTTCGACTGCCCATCTATCTGCTGAAGCTATCTCACTGAAATAGATGCAACTATGTAGGTCTTTCCGACATTTACGATCACTATTCGTCGAATAGATTTCATTTCGACGTCATTTGGTATTTATTGGTCTGCTATAAGTTTATATGAGTGTACAATATGGCGGGTGTAATCTAATGTGGGAGTATTTCCTTGAATGTTCGGTCCCTTCTGTCTAGCTCCGTCTTATTTATCAAAATCTCTTACTTTTGTTCCACTCCTGCCACCTTCCATCAGATTATTAGTAATTCCCGTGTTATTGGTAGCATTTAGTTCCATTATGCCATTTCAGTCAGTTTGTTCGTATCGTATGCTTTAGTTAGTTCATCATTATCATTCTTTTGTCATTACCCCAATTTATTTGGGGTCGGCGCAGCATTTTTATTTATTTATTTATTTATTTATTTATTCACACAAAATGTTTTCTTGCCATTACAGATAAATAGTTCTATTGCGACAAAGAAACTTAAAATAGGTATACTTATCAATAACTTACATGCTACACAGTATGTGGTATGTGGCCCTTGTGAACTCACTCAGTGTACAAGTAAAGATATCTGTAGTATCCGCCACCGTGTTGAGAGTGCGCAGCGCACGAGTCAGCGGTGCGCGCCCCAGCAGGTTAGTGCGCGCACTTGGCACCACTAGCAGTTGCGGCCTGCGCCGCCGCTCCACGTACCTATCTGGTAAATTGAACCCTATTTCTGATAGTATGGCTGAGTTTTGTACACTACCTCTTAAAACTTTAAAAATATAAGTTATTAGTGTCAATTCACGTCTAACTTCTAATTTATAGTATCCTACCATACCCAGACAGAATAGGGTAGGATACAATAACGGGTATCCCGGATATCTCCCATACAGCTTTAAATACATAAATCTGACGAATTTATTCTGTATCCGTTCGGGCATAAATTTGTACTTAATTTCACTCGGGCTCCAGACAGGCGCATTATACTCCAGGTGACTCCTCACAAGAGCCTCATACAAAGCCCTCAATGCATTGATGTTAGTGAAGTCATTTGCCTGACGCAGCACAAATCCCAGATTCCTGTACGCCTTTTTACAAATTTGTATTACGTGTTTGCGAAACTGCAGATCACTTGTGAAATGAACGCCTAAATCCTTTATTTCCGCGACACGCTGCAGCGGCTCCCCGTCCATGGTGTACTGGTGGTGTTGTGGGATTCGTGTGCGTGTGAATGAAAGTACCGAGCACTTTGATACATTAAAGTATAACTTATTGCGGTGACTCCATTCAGTGACCCTATCCAAGTCGTGCTGCAGCATGTCACGATCCGCAGTGTCTTTAATGACTGCAGACAACTTAATGTCGTCAGCAAACACCATGCATGTGGACCTGATTAACTTGGCTAAATTATCCACCATAATGATGAACAATAAGGGTCCCAAATTTGTACCCTGACTTACGCCCGACCTGGTGTAATAGGGCTCCGAGAAGTGTCCGCCACAGTCCACATACTGACGTCTATCTCGAAGATAACTGGCGAAAAACTTTATAGTATGATATGTGCAGCCCATACCCGCCATTTTTGCCAAGAGTATATCGTGGTCGACTGTGTCGAACGCCTTCCTAAAGTCCAGATAGATCACATCAACCTGGAGTCCAGCGTCAACAGCTGGTACCAGCTGCGTCATCAGGTGAAGCAAGTTCCCCATTGTTCCACGTCCAGGACGGAATCCGTGCTGCGCATCAGACAAATGAGGGCCTATCTGAGTATAAAGGTAATTGTGAATAGCCATCTCGAATACCTTGGCAGGTGCGCTAAGTACTGCAATTGGCCTGAAGTCACTGGCATCCGTACCACCTTGACCTTTCGGTATAGGTACAACTCGCGTAATGCATGTCTAGACTCTTTTTCAATGCTTCCCTATTAATAATAATATAGCCTTTTATTCAGATTCACTTAATTCTATTACAATATTTTAGCACATATTAAAAATGTATTCTTAATTTCAAACTTATTCTAGTATTTGTTGCTCATTTATTTCCTGCAAATCTGTTTGCCAGTCGGCAAAGGCCTCCTTCAACCTTTTCCATTGTGGACGTGAGCCATTCTGTTCTACGTCACTCCTGCCACGTTTTTGTGTAATTCTTCTCCGTGATTATTCTTTGATGCCATTCTGGAATGGCTTCCCTATTAGGCACTCGTCATCTCAGCAGTCACCTGCTTTCTAGCCATATCATTCTTCACACAGTCCATCCATCGTTTCTTTGGTCTTCCTCTACTACTTGTATTATAGCCATCTACATTCATACTCAAAATTTTCTTCACTACATTTTACTGGTTAAGTCCTATGATATAATATTTGTTAAAGATGTTAGCTAATTCAAACACTTGACTTCATTAGTTCTGGCATAGTAGTAAAATGTCTAAGGTCCAATATAAGCAATGTATTACAGTATCGAGAAATAGGGAGCGATAAACTTAGCATTTTCGTCGTAACCGGATGGCATGTAGGTGGCGGTTTATTCCCCCATCTGTCTGGAATTCTAACTTTGTCTCCTGTAGGCGTAGATATTTTCCCACGTCATATTTAAAGATAAAATAACCTCTCGCCCTGTAATCCCCGAAGCGTTAGGCAGCGGTGTATCGAACAAGTAGGGACACCCACATTACGACAGTGATTTTTCAGACCTTTTTCATAGTGCGCGAGCCTATTGTCATCATCATCCGGGCAAAAATCCAGACCCCGTCGCTACTTACTTAGAGATTCCTTATGGAAAAACCCAGTAACACTATGCCCGACCCGGTCATCCAACCCAGGACCTCATGCTAAACTGTCGCGTTTACTGCCAATAGACCAACGAAGCAGTCGTCCTATTTAAACCTATTCCCAAGTATTCTACAATAATCAATACAACCACCCCAGCATACTAAGTTGTATAGAATTCATACCAAGGCTGTCTCTTCAAAGGCTTTTGTCATCTTGTATTAGTCGTTATATGTATCCTAGGAGACGATACACCACACATTATTATTCCAGTATCTCGTCATAACAATTCAGTAACACAATATCCAATGATGACGATTGCTTGTGTTCAGCCACAGTGCAAGCCACGAGCAGTTATGCGAGGCTTGCTTCAATGGTTGTCTGGCTGTTAACCACTAGCTGAATGTACTCGTGAGCACAATGCGATGCTGCTGCTGTTGCCACAACTATTAGCTACCGTGTAGTCTTACGATTATAGGTTATGCTGTTGTAGGTACGCGTTAACTGACGGTCGACCACTTTGCAACCTTACTGCTCAGGGCATAACGGTGATAAATAGTCTACCGTCATTGAATTCGGTAGTAGTATTATGTGGTACGTGAATGTTGCTACTGTTACGACGGTCATCTAGAATCTTCGAGAAACCGCGCTAATAACTGTGTAGTGCCTAGAAAATACGAGTTCATTCTTTTAGGTACCTATTTCCGCTGTAGGTATAGTTACATTGTATTTCAAGGTCAGCCTACGCACGACGTCAGCGGCAATTGACATTGTAATTTCGACCGTATGCCGAGGGCGTAAAGTAACTTCTTCCTTGTCGGTTCTTTTATCTCTAAATTTATTTTTTTGTTAATGTTTTTTTGTTGATGCTTTCTTGAATAATAGAGAATTATCTCGAATATCTTTTGTTTGCTTGGGTATAAAAGGACCGATTAAGGACGAAGTTAGTCAGTTCACTTTTAAGCGAGACAACGAAAGGTTCGAAGAGTTATCTAGTGCGACAAAGTGTTCAGTACTGTTGAAGTGATTGTGAATACGTGTTTTGCGATTAATAAAGTTAATTCGTGTCTTTAATTGGTAGTGATTTTATTTATCCCATACCCAGCTCGTAACAATTTGGTGTCAGAAGCGGGGATAAATAATGCCGATTTTACCTAAGGACGACACGGATAGTATCCGTACGAGGAGTCAGCGGCAGCAAGGTATGGACCAAAGGCGATTTGGGGACTCCCCGACACAGGCACCGGGCGGTGTCCAGCCTACGCCAGAGCCAGTCGCTGGCCCATCTAGAGCTACTCCAGCGGCGCCTACTACATCAGCGGCGCCTGACTTGTCTGCCTTAATGGCACTGCTGCAAGACCAGGCACGTCGTCAGGAGGAGCAGGCTCGACGTCAAGAAGAGCAGGCTCGCCAGTTGCAGGAACAGTTGCGACGAGACAAGGAGGAACAGGCTCGCCAGTTGCAAAAACAGCGGCAACAAGATAAGGAGGAGCAAGCTCGCCTTCAAGAGGAACAGGCTCGTCGTCAAGAGGAGCAGGCTCGTCGTCAAGAGGAGCTGGCGCGCCAGTTGCAGGAACAGCGGCAACAAGATAAGGAGGAGCAAGCTCGCCTTCAAGAGGAACAGGCTCGCCGTCAAGAGGAACAGATGCTCCTGATAAAGGATCTTCACGCATCAGTAGGAAAAGAGCTGAGCGTGATGAAGGAGCAGGTACAGCAGCACGACAACCGTATCGCAAAGGCCGAAATTCAGATCGCCGATGTGAAGAAGGCCTTAAGTGAAATTAAGGTTGGAGACGGGGCTGTGGCTTCGGTGATTGCTACACCTTCAGTACGCGGGTTTAAAGTGCCGCCCTTCGACGGAACATCTTCGTGGTCGGCCTATAAAATCCAATTTGAGGCCGTTATGAAGGCGAATGGGTGGACCAAAGGGCAAGCCATGACCGCGCTCACTTTGGGTCTCCGAGACCAGGCCCTTACCATTCTTGAGGCACTCGGGAAGGATGTGACCTACGAACAGCTGCTGGAGGCATTAGAGTCAAGATATGGCGACGCGCACCTGGAGCACGTTTTTCGTGCTAAACTAAGGGATCGCGTTCAACGTAGTGCCGAGAACTTACAACAGTGGGCCCTGGAAGTTGAAAAGTTGGTTCGGAAAGCTTACCAGTCTGCCCCTGCGCTTATTGATGGCAATCTGGTACAGGTGTTCATCGATGGAATACGTGACTTGGAGGTTAGAGCTGCTGTGAGACTTGGGCATCATGAGACGCTGAAAGATGCCTTGGCCCATGCCTTAGAAGTAGAGGCAGTAAGGCAGGACCACCGTACGCACCGGGTCAGGGAGGTTGTAGTGTCACCTGTACGCGACCGCCCGCAAGGATACAGCCCTAGATGCTACACTTGTGGAGAAAGGGGTCATCTTCGATCAAGCTGTCCTAAGCGCAGTTCACCAAGAGAAGACCAACCTCAGCAGGGAAAGGTGGCTGAAGTGGCTGCCCAACCACAGCAGGGAAACGAGTAAATGCCAGGACTGGGGGGCGGGTGCTGGCTGGTCTTGAAAGAGCCCCGAGGATCTCGATCTCACAAGCACATGACGGGAACAGCCTGACTATCAACGGCGAAGTCAACGGAACTCCATGCAAACTGACGTTGGATACTGGAGCTTCTCACACGGTCGTCAATTCTCACCTGGCGAATCGGTTTCTTGGGGGCTACTTCAATAACCGCGACCGTCTTCAATTACTAACAGCTACCGGTCAGCACATACCCGTCCGAGGCAAGAAGGAGGTGGAGTTAAAGTTAGGTGATAGAATTTACTGGCACAACGTCATCGTGGCCGACATAGTGGACGATTGCATCTTGGGCTTGGACTTCATGCGGAAATATCGTTGTGAGATCGACATTGACCAAGGAGTATTGAAATGTGGTTCCGAGGAAATTTTCATGGAAGGTGCACCATCAGGGAAAGTGTACTGCTTGAAGGAAATTGTTCTTCCTCGCAGATCAGAAACCATCGTGCCAGTCAAGTTACCACCGAATTCTGGACACAAAGATCGAAGTGTTCTGATAGAAAGGGTGGACAATGAGTTTTCATGGAAGATGGCACGAACTCTGGTAAAGGCCAACAACATCTCAGCTGTACGAATCCTGAATCCAAGTGACAAGGAGCAAGTGATTAAGAAGGGTACCTTGATCGGCACTTGTGAAGAAGTAGCTTGGATGCGTCAATTGCAAGATCTACCTACCGGAAACAAAATTAATAGTGCCAAATTCGACGTGTCAACGCTTCTAGAAAATTGTCATTTAACTGAAGGTGAAATGGACAAGGCTAAGAAGATGTTACTTCAGTACGCCGGTATTTTCTCTACGAGTGATGCTGACATAGGCAGAACCGGACTGGTTCAGCACAGGATTAATACAGGCAACGAGTTACCTATCCGTCAGCGACCAAGAAGACTGCCAGTTGCACGGGAAAAAGAAGTGGAAACCATGATTGAGGGAATGGTGAAGGATGGTGTTATAGAACCTTCATCCAGTCCATGGTGTTCTCCTGTGGTCCTGGTGAAGAAAAAGGACGGCAGTATGCGCTTCTGTGTGGATTATCGACGACTGAACGACGTCACGAAAAAGGACAGCTATCCACTGCCTAGGATCGATGACACACTGGATACGCTGGCGGGAATGAAGTGGTTTACGACACTGGACCTGAAAAGTGGTTACTGGCAGGTAGAAATAGACCCCAAGGATAAGGAGAAGACTGCATTCTCAACAGGAAAAGGATTGTGGCAGTTTAAAGTTATGCCTTTCGGTTTATGTAATGCTCCTGCAACGTTTGAAAGGCTGATGGAGCAAGTACTTGCCGGGTTGATTGGTGACGCATGTCTTGTCTATCTAGACGACATTATCATTGTGGGCCGTACGTTTGAAGATCACCTTAGAAACCTCAACCGAGTGCTGTCGAAGATCCAAACAGCAAACCTGAAATTGAGTCCGAAAAAGTGCTCGTTTTTCAGGAAACAAGTGAACTTTTTAGGACACATAGTTTCGGGGGAAGGTGTTCAAACAGACCCAGAGAAAGTAGTCGCCGTCAAGGATTGGCCAGTTCCGAAAGACAAGACACAGGTCAGAGCATTTTTGGGTTTGTGCTCCTACTATCGCCGGTTTGTGAAGAATTTCGCCGACGTTGCGAAACCTCTACACAGACTCACTGAGGAAAAGCAACAATTCTGTTGGGATGAGAAATGCGACGCCGCATTTCAAGAATTAAAGGGACGTCTGTGCAATACTCCTATTTTGGGATATCCTGACACTGAAAGTGACTTTATAGTCGACACAGACGCAAGTAATACTGGAATTGGGGGTGTGTTATCTCAACGAAAAGGAGATCAGGAGATTGTTATAGCTTACTTCAGCAAGTCTTTATCCAAACCAGAAAGGAATTACTGTGTAACGAGACGAGAGCTGCTCGCCGTAGTGAAGACATTGCAGCACTTCAGTAAATATTTGTTGGGACGGAAATTCCAGCTACGAACCGATCATGCTGCATTGAAGTGGCTATTACAGTTCAAGAATCCAGAGGGACAAGTGGCGAGATGGATTGAACTACTGCAAGAGTTTGACTTCGTAACTGAACATCGCAGTGGGAAAACTCACGGTAACGCAGATGCCTTGTCAAGAAGACCTTGTCCTGAAGACTGCAAGCACTGTGTCAGGCAAGAGACTAAGGAAGTAGTGCCCGTGAGGATGCTTAGAACGGATCTCAGCGATGAATGGAAGGAGACTCTGCAACAGGCTCAACAAAATGACTCGGACATCAAGCCAATCTTCGACTGGATCAAAGCTGGTGCTCCGAAGCCCAAGTGGAGTGATGTGGCTGCGATGAGTTCCATCACGAAGAGTTATTGGGCACAATGGAACAGTTTGGAGATCCAGGATGGAGTCTTGTGCCGTAAATGGGAAAACGCTCGTGGGGACAGCTGTCATCTACAAATGGTTGTCCCTAAAGCTAAGGTACCGGATGTTTTACGGCTCTACCATGATGGATGCTCAGGAGGACATATGGGGGTAAAAAGGACTCTACTGAAAATCAGAGAGCGCTTTTACTGGATCCACTGTCGAGATGATGTAGAAGACTGGTGTCGCAAGTGTACCAGCTGTGCGGCTGTGAAGGGACCCCACACACGAAGCAGAGGTGCACTGAAAGTGTACAACGTTGGAGCTCCCTGGGAGCGGATAGCACTGGACGTTGCGGGACCATTTCCAGAAAGTGACAGCGGAAACAAGTACTTCCTGGTTGTCATGGACTATTTCACAAAGTGGCCAGAAGTCTTCGCCATTCCTAACCAAGAAGCCACAACAGTCGCAGATAAATTGGTTCAGGAAGTCTTCTGTCGTTTTGGAGTACCCTTAGAAATTCACAGCGATCAAGGGAGGAATTTCGAATCGCAAGTTTTTCAGGAGACTTGTCGATTGATGGGTACCCACAAAACCAGAACCACCTCTTACCACCCACAATCTGATGGAATGGTAGAACGATTCAACCAGACGTTGGAGAGATATCTGGCAAAAGTTGTGGAAAACAGGCAAAGGGATTGGGACAAGCACATACAGCCGTTTCTTCTGTCCTATCGGAGTGCAGTTCACGAAAGTACGACTGTAACTCCAGCCTTCGCGAACTTTGGAAGGGAATTACGGTTGCCTGCAGATTTAATTACTGGAACTCCACCTGATGTCCCACGCAGTGTAACGGATTACGCGAATGACCTGCGTAACAAGTTAAATGATGTGTATGAGCATATCAGGCAATCTGGGCAACAGATGTCTGAGAAGATGAAGACTCGTTATGACCGGAAGGCAAACAGTCGTGGTTTCGACGAAAGTTCGCTGGTGTGGTTGCATAACCCAGTGCGGAGCAAGGGAAAGTCTCCGAAATTGCAAGCAAAATGGGATGGACCATACCGAGTTGTGACCAGGATCAACGATGTTACCTACAGAATACAGAAGGGTCCGCGAGGTGCACCTAAGGTTGTGCATGTAGACCGATTGGCGCGATATTACGGGACCAATGATGCTCGGGACGAGCATGTCTAAGGAGGGGGCAGTGTTACGACGGTCATCTAGAATCTTCGAGAAACCGCGCTAATAACTGTGTAGTGCCTAGAAAATACGAGTTCATTCTTTTAGGTACCTATTTCCGCTGTAGGTATAGTTACATTGTATTTCAAGGTCAGCCTACGCACGACGTCAGCGGCAATTGACATTGTAATTTCGACCGTATGCCGAGGGCGTAAAGTAACTTCTTCCTTGTCGGTTCTTTTATCTCTAAATTTATTTTTTTGTTAATGTTTTTTTGTTGATGCTTTCTTGAATAATAGAGAATTATCTCGAATATCTTTTGTTTGCTTGGGTATAAAAGGACCGATTAAGGACGAAGTTAGTCAGTTCACTTTTAAGCGAGACAACGAAAGGTTCGAAGAGTTATCTAGTGCGACAAAGTGTTCAGTACTGTTGAAGTGATTGTGAATACGTGTTTTGCGATTAATAAAGTTAATTCGTGTCTTTAATTGGTAGTGATTTTATTTATCCCATACCCAGCTCGTAACACTACGTTTCGAGCTGTCAAATAGCAACTATTCCTTCTTACATTCCCCAATAACTATTGTGATATGCAGTAGTAATGTTTTATCTTTTCTCATAATCTCGTAATGCACATAAAAGATTTGTCGGGTTATTAACTTAACACTCATGTTCGACTGTCTCTAGCACAGACTTCGAAGTAATAACAAAAGATACCACTTCCAATATAAAACAAGCTCTTTATCACGTTAACTACTCGCTACTCGGAGACAAAGCGATTTTTGGGCGGATGGGACCATTCCAACCCTTTCTGTGATACAAAAAGCGGTTAGAGGCGATAACCGAGGGACCGACACAGACAGGGGACAGAACGGAATCGATCGCATTAGCATATAGCGACAGTAACACAAGGGAATAGTCTCCTATGGCCATTCCTTCACGACGAAATACAATAATAGGTACATGTTTTTTTGCAAAAGTGACGAAAAAAGAGCAAGCACTAAAATCTATCTAGTATTTCCAGCATATGACGTAAGTAAATGTGCGTCAGCGTGGATTTCGCTATGAAATCGTAATTGGATCCAGTCGCCTACCCCGTCAGCGTTACGTGGGCTATTGTCTTATTAGCGGTAAATTAATACGCGGCGCAAATGTACGGGTTGTTCGAATGTGAGCACTACCATGGTATTAGCGAGTTAGTAGGTAGTGTTCATGGTGGGAACCGTAATGCTGGAGGGAGAAAAAAGAAGCTTGACTTCGAATTCCACTGTGTAAAGAAAAATCGTGGCAAAAGTCAGGATAAATAATAGCAGTCTGGAAACCGTAATAGCTACACTGTTTCGTCCTATAGCTACTGTATATATAACAGTAAAACATGTGCCGAGCGTTGTTCTTTTTTCTGGAAGCGAGAACCCTAAGTGCGCATCCAAATGAGAATGAATGAATATAGGCCGCAGCGAGGCCAAGAAAATGGGAATATTTTTCACGAGAATATGTTCATTTTACTAACAAAAAACATTACCATTTTTTGGTTAAACCTATTTTAGACAACGAAACATAACTGCTAGCCTAAAATTGGTATAAAACAGCCAGACTTTCAAGGTTTTAGGAGCTTATCCGTTGGCAACAGAGCACTAAAAATTCCGCTTTTTCGTTTCTCCATTAAGTTTTTATGTTCCACCATAAACTCGGGCTGGGATTAAGGTCAAAATAAGTTCGCAGTCTGTCAGCAATTAAAGGTAGTGTCTTCGGAGCCCCGCGTGTAACGCGTGATTACGCGTGGGCAGGTAGGTCCCCGTTTGTTAGAGGCACGCCTTTTCTCGCGAACAATGGTTTTGGATCACTGCTCTTTAGACAGTCGTAATGAAGTATTTTAACCTTCTAAGCTTTCATTACTATTTCTTTTGCCAAGTATATGGGTTCTTTCTTTTAATTATCACTTCAGTCAGCCACAAATAAAACATTACCTTCATATCTCAAAGGTGGACAAAGGATTAATAACAGTGCGAGCAATTAGAACTTTTTGTGAAGGATATTTACGATGCCAATTAAAAGTGAGCTTACTAAGAATAATTATGATACGCGTTGTGTAAATCTTAGTCCGATGCGGTACGGTAACAAAGCAATAAATACTTGTGTAATTTACTGCTACAGTCGAGAATTAGCATAGACACCTTGAGCGTGTTATAGATTTGATCCTATTTATGTAGCGGCACGATTTTATCAGGGCAAGGACTGACTCTGAGAACTCCAAACGGCTTACCAGAGCGCATATAATAAAAGAGAAAAGACAGGCAGACAGGCACTATCAAACAGATAAATAAAACAATGAGAGACAGATTGAAAAGGAACGGAATCTTGATCTGATTTTACGACAGAAAGATAAAATAAACTTTTCAGTAAGTAGAGCTAATGATACCAGGGTTGCATAATGCTTAAAGAAAAACATTTACATTTCTCCCCCTTCCTGTACTGAGCTATGCACATAAAATGATGACAGTGTTCTTTCCACACCTCCAACAATTCATTACGATTGCATGGACAGTTGTTCGTTCCCAGCGCGGGTACCTATTACGTGACCGTTTGTAAGGACTAGGATAGCAGAAGTACACAAAAGTTTTCGCGTGAAATGTCGAAGACTTTACAAAAAGATAACAAACTGGAATTCATGGAAGTAGGGTAGAATTGGATCGTGGAAATATAATCAATGAAGTATTTAGGCAAGGTTTTGAACTGGTCCGATATTTTTTTCTGATAAATAGCTAATTATGATATATTATTATTTGATGTTATCGTTTATATTATTAACAGCTGCCAGAACTCATAAAGAATGGGTCCCATGCTGTTCGAAAGTCGTAAAAAATCTAGAAGATTGGAGGTAGAGTTACAGCTCTTGTTAACACTCAAGATTAGTTCGTATAATTTTGTTTTTATTATAAAACAACATTCATGCATCGTCAAAGCAATTTTTCTTTATAAAATGTAAAAGGTATTTGATTATTAACTATAACGTAGATGTCAAGTATATCCACAATTTGCACGAGATGCTTGTATAGTTACACACTTTTCCATTTTCTTTACTGTAGAATAATCAGCACTTCTGATATCATCTGAAACTTCATTCATGTCTGTCTATTAAGACTATTAATAAATGTTAATCTAACGTTTGAACGTTTAATTCAACTGTATTTCAAGTTTCAAGTTCGTCCTGCATTCTTTGAGAGCTTGATAGCACTAGTACAACAAACTACAAACTTAATTATTCCTATCCGGTTTGAACCAGTTATGTAACTTCGTAGACCGCCATATGTATGTGTATAGCTTTACATTGATAAAACTAACCGAATATAGGGTAAAATGGTAAGTATGCAGTATCCCTTGTATCTGATGTTGAATCTACGAATATCTTTGTCAAAATATCACATTACGAAGTTGTTTTAGATTCAGATCAAAATATATGTAAAAGAGATTTTAATAAGACTACTGACTAGTATGTTATTTGACACTCGGAGATTTTTTATTCGTATGTAAACGGGACTAATGTGAACTAAAGAGAATTTGTAAAACTACACGAAATAACAAAATGTGAAAACAGAACAAAGACTGTACGTGTTAAGCCAAGAAATACAGAGGATAGTAACAAAGGACAGAATTAGTACAATATCTTGATAATAATGGAATTTAAATCAGAAACGAAGAACCGAAGAAAACCGGTGCCTAAATTAATAATACAACCTACAAAGAAATCAAATACACGAGAAAACAACTCTGAATACAAAACCGACTCCCATTAATACGTTTGATCACACATTCATGCTCCGAAAATCGACGATACATTGAAACGAAAACAAGTCGAAATGAAATGCGTCGCCGTCGTCAATTTGAATGAATATGTCGTGTCCTTCCTATCGGTGACCTACATAAGTAGCGTGATTGTTCGTATAAATTATAATGTTTTGAATGAACGCTATTTCATAACACATTGTTAAACAAAACAATTTGCGTAATGTGTGTACTACTCCGTACGTCTTCCTGTTATCATCCGGCTACTGAGTTGTTTAATATGAAACTTGCGTATTTATAGTTATAGATGGTTTTGCTATGAACGTTGATGAACTTGTCAATTATAATGTGGAAGATAAAAAGCTCAGTGGCAGTGTACAGATAGGAGTTATCAGCATAGCCATTCAGTTTATGAATAGAAGCACGGAATTCCGGAAGACCTCGACTGTCAATGTTCTAAAGTTATTGAACTTCAATATACTACGGTAATGTTGTGTGTATGACCTAATTAATAAGGTTCAATTTGAAAAGCTCCAATATTTCATGATCAAAAACAGTTTTGGACCGCAATAATACTTTGATCATTCAACCTTCTAAGTATGGCGTAGTTGCGGACGCCTACATTGATCTAGAAAGTTCCGCCCAAAACATTCTCTTTGTCAACAGACGTGCGATCCCCTCGTCTCAGGGACGGCTACTGAACTGTAGACCTCAGGTGCTCGTTCTGGGTTCAACACGCATGCGCACTGAGAACCAGGTCTGCATGCAACCAACCAGCAATGTTTACGGTGCGCAAAACTCATGCTACTGAGAAATGAGCTTTGGCTCCGCAGCTATAAGGAATGGATTTGATTTTGTAAAGACTACGTATCCTGACTTCTTTATAACCCTTCGTAGATGTTATGCAAAACTGCGGCCACCTATTCGGAACGTTGTGATCAGGTGATGGAAACAACGTGATAAGCATCTCGGATTGTAGGTCCTATTTGAACGAGGAGGAATACTAAGCCTTTTTGTCGAGACGTATTCGTTGAAAGCCGGCTTCCAACTAGAGAAATTCGTGAAATGTTTTCAGAAGCAAGATATATTTTCTCATTTAGGAATGAATATATTTCTGTAGATAAGGATGAATTCCGTGCCACATTTGTTCGTGACTTAGCGGAAACGTGGGACAGTGTCAAACTAAGTGGGAAATGGGTCATAACCACAGGGTGATGTCATAGTAATATTGGATACTTGTCGTCTGGATACGCGGTACGCTGGACGAGACCGAATGTAAATATTACACGAACGTGAATGAAACCAACCTTCGCTAATTCAAATGAGTGGCAGCTCCGGACCTTGGGAGTTGCTGAAATTCTAATAAGTCGAAATTGTCAATGGGTTCGTGTGAATAGGAATAAAGGATTTTGAATTTTAGGTGCAGTCAAGGCGTATAGAGATATTGTGATGTTTTTTTAGTTACAAAGATTTCGGAATCGTATTACTTAGCATGAACTTTATTGTAGGAGGAAAAGAAGAAAAAGACAAAAGCGTTTCTGCTCCCGAAATCTTAAATGTGATGGTTCATGTATCATTTTGTATTAACCTGTTTGATATTGTAAACATCATCCCTAATAACAATAAAGAGTATCAATAGAATAAGTTTTCCGAATTAATCTCCATAGAAACAAAGCAAACGCCTCGTAAATTCTCCAAAAATTAATTTCAGTCAACACTATCTTTTCTCTGCGACGCAATTACGTCTAAAAGCAACCCAATAAGAGGGTTCTCGGATACCAGGCATGCATAAAGCCCAGCCTCTACGAACAAAAAGGGGAGAAAATTGATTAAGGAATAGCTTCTCTGTTTACATTTTAATATTGCACACATAGCAATCCAATAAGGTAGGTAGTTTCAAAGAGCTCTTATAGAGATTCATGTTTACTTAGTCAGGGATAGACGAAATTAAATGCAGAGTAGGTTAACGTATGCGTGTGCGTGATCCTTTTTCGCTTTTTATTTCGTTTGAAAAAAGCCCGTGGTTTTAAAACTCTTTTTTTTTACTTTTGAGTTGATCTTATTCAGAGTCATTACTTATATTAGGGTTTACAGTAATCTAGCTAGACTTATTGTCATGGAATCATAGCAAACAAGCAGTGAGCAAACCACAAGCAAATGCAAGTGGTAAGATACCCTTACAAGCCGGTCTTGTTATTATTATCAATGACCGGAATTCAAACATCTATAGAAAAAAAACTACAATGACTGCTGACATACAAAATTGTATAAAGTATGACCTGTCTACGTCCTGTCTCGATAGAATGTTATCATTACAAAAGAATGGAAAATATCTGCCTCATTCCATAATAGAATTATTGCGTAGTTCAGGAGTTGTTTATAATTTCTCATTAAGGAAACTTTGTAAGCATTTGTGGAAATATTGCCTTTAACCAATAATATGCATAATATTATTAATTTCAAACATCCTGTTTGGGTTTTGCATGGATTATAGTTATGGCTAGCAACAGAAGTCAATGGTCTTAAGTTGCGCTTTGAGAAATTTTGATCGAAAAGTAGAGAACGAGACTGGTGGCGAAGAAGAAGAAGAGAAGATTGACACTGATTATATTCTAATCAATGATGAAGACGAGAGTGGAAAATGTCGTAAGAAACGTTTTGAGTAGGATTGAAGATGACTATAAGAGTAGGGGAAGAGCAAATGAACACAGGATTTTCCCCTTTCTAGCCATATCTTCTTATTTGTTCTTCTCGCTTCATGAAGACAATGATGTTGTGCCGCATATTAATTAAAATACAGTGGAACGGTGGAGAATGGCGATGATGATGAAGACTGAAGGAAGAAACTACTCTTCAAGTCATAGATTTTAATGAAAGCGTTAACGATAGTATAAATAGGGCTATAATATCAAGTGAAGTAAGTGTTCAGGAGAAAACCTTATCTTCGTCTAAAATTCATTGTGTACATTTGTCGCTAAATTGGGTACAATTTCGTAAATTAAACCAAACCACGATTTACTTTGAAGATCCCAATTCTCAACATTGTTTCCAGTAAAAGTTGGAGCTGTTTGGCTTTCTCGCTACTTCCGATTGTTTTTCTTACAACTTAACTTGGAGGAAAGCTCAAGTATCAATTGTTTATGTTAACAGAGCTTTGAATCTGTACGAGAAACTGTGTGTTAGCGGAACTTACAATTCCGCGCAGTTGTATAAACTACAAGTGGGCAAGTACCCGGCGTTTAAAAGTTTCAAGTGTGGATGAATTAAAGAATAAAAACATTATCAGAAGGAGAGCCATTACGTTATATTAAGGAGAAGATTTAAAACATAGGCAGATCAGATTATATCGGATGAGATAATGGGTAAGTGCTGTTGAAAATGTTTACATTTTTAGAGAAATTTTCACGAAACAATAAGCTTAAGAAAAAGAAAACACAACACTCCAGAAGTAATCAGTTATCCCCAAAATAGAACCCGTTTCCCTAGTTACATGTTACGGTAAGGATAAACGACTATTTTCCTTACAATTTCGCATCGGTGAACTTTCGGAAACAGTTTGTGTATCAATTTGTTTATTAACAAGGAGGATCCGGGACTATGTGTGAGGGACTATTTGTACGATATTATATACATACGTATCTGTAAATGTATAGTCGACCAAGAAATTGGTTTACCACTTTTGATGACATCTCCCAGTAACATAATTATTCGCTAAGGATGACAGATTGACAGATTCTGACGTGAAAATAGCACTTGATGTTTTGTACGTGCAAATGATATTCAACCTTAGAGTGGTAAACCAATTTCTTGGTCGACTATACAGAGGCTAGCTCGTCAAGTATTTTACTCGCATAATACATTCTGTCAAATTCTTTTAATAGATTTTCAACTTTATCACTCAATCGATTTGCAACTTTATTAGCATTAGATTCAAGGCAGTTTGGGAACATTTTAGAGCTTCGGGTAGCACGTGCATGTACTGGCGTCTGAATGTTGAGGGAAAAGCTGGTGATTATAGCTTGAAACGTGCCGAACCGGGCCGATTCAGTGATGGTAAATTCCGAACGTAGTTTGCCAATCGGCACTAGCCGAATATGCTACATGTGGACCTGTGAATATGTTGGGGTCGACTAAGCTAACAAAAACTGCCGAATCGCATGTGCCGATCCAATGGAATAAGTGGCATCCCTAAAACTTCACATTCACACCAACTTTGTTTTAATAGTAACAGTTGGAACTTTGTTACAGGGAGATACTTCGTTTGTAGCATACATGTCGAGTTATAAAGCAATATGGAGAAGGTTAGAATATCAATGTGTGGGTATGGACATGGAAAATGTAGTGAAGAAAATGTTGAGTATGAATGTAGATAGCAAATAAAAGTAGATGAAGACCAAAAAGAACATGGATGGACTGTAGTAGAGCGGTATGGAAGAGGAAGACATGAGCTGCGCTGACCGCAAATAATTCGGGATAAGGGCAAAAGAATGATGATGGGTGTGTAACCTAGTGATTTCGATACGCTTCTTCTCTCTTGCAAAGCTCTAGCGAGTCTAGTGAGTGGTAAAAGAAAATATATTTTGATGATTTAAGGCTGTCGTAGTCACCACGATCAGAGATTCCTAGATTACTATAACGTTGAAATATCAACACGTGAATCTAGAACGACGTGTGACGATCTAATCTGGTGGCATGAGCATGACCAGAGATTACACATGGCAGAGAGTTTTGAAATGAGATATATATGTATGAGACTCTTTGGTCCAGCAGTGGGACACTCAAACTTAACTACATCTAACAATTACCAACCCGCACGGGGTCTGTGTAGTGAATTTTATTTGGCACACCCTCTGACAGGGAGAGGCCTTGTCTGCTTATGCGATGTAAATCTAAAGAAATTGAAATTTCGATCTGAATTACGCAAAACATTTTCAACCATGCAACTTTTGTATTACCTAGTTAGGATTTCCATGTGTGTATCTTTACTATATTTGCTACAAAAACTAAGAATGTCTTCAAAAACTTTTTTGCCTGTAAGCCTTCTACTAATGAATACCTTTTTATTTACCAACACGGCCCTACTATTTTTAGTTTGCAGTTTAATTAAAAAAGCTGTCAAGCGTGAATCGCGCCCTCGCACTCTCGTAATACGGATTTCACATCGCCAGCAATTTGTTTGGGCTTGTATTTTGTTACATGCTATTATGTAACTATTAATTACTTTTATTGATTTGACCACTGAACACAGTATTTATCGGTAGTTGGTTGGTATGTGGTGGTTGATTTCTCCACATATGTACTTATTTTTTTTAAAATAGGTGCTACAGACGGTAAAACATCAAGCTATACAGTCATGTCCAGTGTTGACCGCGCTTTGTATAATGTAAGCTTTCTGCAATAAGAGATCAGGTAAATTTGGCTTCGCATAGATTGATTGGCAAATCGTGCTAACTTTATAAACTGATCAAGTGATCATGTCATCGGAATGATTTGAGATGAAAATTGCTCTAAAAATATAAACTTAATGTTAAATAGAAGGCTGATTACTAAGAGGTTTCCAAAGATTGAATTCAAGAAAGGAGAAGGCATGCTGCGTCTAATAAAAATGAATAAGGGTATCTAAAGGCTGGAGGATGACGATGCTACATTGTATTGTACCCATCATTCAATTTGTTACTAACAGTATTCACTTATGATAAAGTCGTAGTCAAACTAAGCTGATAACTTCAGCAAAACCTTCGCTTCCATTCATGAGCTTGCATATTATTCAAGTCAAAATCTATAGTTTAGTTTAGTTCAGCTTTTCCTCCTTGTTTGCGTTTTTTGTCTTCATGTTCCTCAGAGCCATTGTTCAGTCATTTGGTGTAAGTTAGCGCTTAGTTTTATTCGAATATGTTTTCTTCGTTCTGTTATGTCTCGAGTAATCTTCGCCTAAATCTACATACTACAACTGATCTTACTCCTCTGACTATAATTTTGGTCAGAGGGTTACTAGGAGTGCAAAAATGTTAATACATTAGCATTGGTGTACCTACAACTTATCTCAAAACATGTCTACTTTCCTCTGCACCATGCCATATGTATACCCTTATTTCTCCAGATTTCTGTACTCCTGGTAACCACACACTCAGTCATTCTAATGCAATCTTATCTTACCACTCTATAAATGCTTAAGTTTATGAGAGTTTGTGTGGATGGATGGGTCCTTTTGATTTTTTGGTTCCAGTACCTGTCTGTTTCCTCACGATGTTTTCCTTCACCGTTTTGAAAGCAGTGGTGATGCAATAATTTACATAAAGTATGTGCCTGTCTACTTTTGAACCCACGACATACTGCTCGTAAGTCGAGGCTTCCACCATTGTCTGTCGGGGCTGCGGGTTGTTCCAAAGGATACCGCGGCCTCGGACACAAAGGGCTAAGAAGAAACATGGGTGGTTTTTACTTTTTAAAAGTTTGACACTCCCTACCACTCTGCCCAGTGTCATTCGATGATTTCCCACCCTCCAAAAGAAAAAAAAGGGCCTCCACCACTGGGCCACCGCTGCTCTACACTCACACACAAATTCATAGTGCCCTTTAGTGCCACGGTAATCAAAGGATATTGTTCTACGATCAACTTGATTGCCTAACGTTCAGTAAGCTCAGCGAGGCTGATGACGTCACCGGTATATTCGGACTGTGACCGCATCGCATCGCTATCACCCGCGCATATCTATCATAGTCAATGTACATGGTGATGTATGTAGGTACTCTGTGTGGTATAAACTAATGTATTGTTTTATTTTAATGTCAGACAGGGATATCAGAGATCTGTGGGGCTAGTGTGAAGGTTCGTCACTGACAAAATTTAAAAGATCGCTTTCAGTAAATTTCAATTGGTGTGGAATAGAGCGGTTTCAGTACAAATTAAAGTTATACGTTTACGAAATGGTCACTAACATTATCTTCATCATTAACATAGTTTCGAGTTTCTGATATTTCAGCGCTGTTGCAACCACCATGACCACGGATAAACTGAAATATTGGGAACTCGAAACAAACAGATACCTACATGGTATAATCCCGAAGTTGAAGAACTTGTACTCGATTAAAAAGGTATATAAAACTCACATTGTAAGTAAACAATGAAAAGCAGCAAAAAAATCAATTCTTCTTCTTATCGTGTGGGCAGTAAGGTCTAACCACAGAAGAGATAAAAGAGGTTAGAAAGGCCATGTGGGCGGGGCACGCGCGCCGCTTATATGATCAGACGATCATATGTCGACAAAATTTGATTTACTGACCAACAATCGCGCTCATATTGTGACAGCGAACGGAGCTCCGCGAAAAAAAAGAATTATGCCGTGTTGCGCGATTATTACGTGTCGGAAAAGAAGCCAGGGGTGCAGTGTGGCTCGAGAAGGGATTTCTCTTCATCGGTAAGTCTAAAAACCTTAAAATACAAGTGATATTTGTAATTATTACAATAGTATTATGTAGTTCGCAGACAAAAATGATACAATCGCAAGCAGAAACGAAATTATGTACATTGCTTGCAATACGTGGGTACCATCTTGTACTACGTGGGCGATTGCGCAATGCAATTCGTTCACTGCGAACGTCGCGTGCGACGAGCCAAAGCTTAAATTCTGCCTACTCTTTGCGTTTCGATAGTGTTGTACCAAGTTGTCAATAATGTCGATATTTAGTATGTGTGAATGCATTCAAATGATTATTATGTTATGATTAAGAGCGCTATTACAAACTCGAGTAACTTCGAAACGAGCGGCGACTGACGGTTCTTGCGCCTGTGTGCGTGATGTACGCTTCTTCATACACACACGTGCAGAGGCAGAGGTGCGTAACACGTTTCACTGCGGTTTACTTAGAATTGAATTGGGAAAAAATACAAGTTATGGAATGTTTTATTTTATGTGTGTGATAATGAAATACAAATATAAGTAACATAGAAATTTTTTAGTTTTCCATCATGGGTGTCGTTTATATGGTTTTCGGGGTCGCTGATTACGAAAATGAGGTCAAAATAAAAATCAAAGATGTCGCCGACGAAATTTTTTGGCTTTTCCGTCATGGGTGTCGTTTTCATGGTTTTTGGGGTCGCTGATTACAAAAATGAGGTCAAAATAAAAATCAAAGATGGCGCCGATGAAAATTTTTGGCTTTTCCGTCATGGGTATCGTTTTCATGGTTTTTGGGGTCGCTGATGCATCATGATCAGAAGGTCTAAGTAGCAAAATGTCCAACAGCGCAAAATGTCTAATGAGCAGGAAGTCTACTTAGCAAAATGTCCATGTAGCAAAACGTCCAACTATCAGATGGTCTATATAGCAGAACGTCTATTTAGCAAATCGTCAGATTCTCAAAATGTCTGGATACTCGGGCACAAAATTCAACACACACATTTCATGGGGAGGTAAATGGACATGGCATTATAAGATTATGTAGGTACATAATATACTCTTTGGTCAATGTATTCGTAGCATATACCGGTATCATACCTTTTTAATTGTGAGTATTGTGAGTATTGTGACTGACACATTACTCATATGTTATTCCTGTATCGATAACTTTTTTTTTTGTTAGCCTATATTGTCCCACTGCTGGGCAAAGGCCTCCCCCATAGTCTTCCACTCTTCTCTCCGTGCGGCTTTCTCCGGCCAATCTCGTACAAAAGCCTCTAAGTCGTCACGCCAGCGTTTTCTAGGCCTCCCTCGGCGACGACGCCCGTCCTCTGGCACCCACTGCGTGACGACCCTAGCCCATCGGTCCTGATGCATTCTGCAGACATGGCCCGCCCAATCCCACTTTAACCCAGCAGTCTTGTTACCCACATCGGCGATTCCTGTTTTGGAGCGTATTGTGGTATTGCGTATTCTGTCGCTGAGCTTTATCCCCAATACGCTTCGTTCCATCGCCCTTTGGCAAACCTTGAGTCTGGAGTTTTGTGACTCTTTCAGCGACCAAGTTTGAGCACCGTAGGTTAGGATGGGCAGAATGCACATGTCGATGAGTTTACGCTTCAGGGATAAAGGTAGGTCACCCTTCATCAGCGACTTCATGGACCAGTAGCTCTTCCAGGCGTTCTCGACACGGCGGTTGATTTCTCTGTCTTGCCTGTTTTCGAAGGAAACTAGCTGGCCCAAATAAATGTACTCATCGACGTAGTGAATTTCTTGCCCATCTACCTCAACCCTACTTTTTGTGCTGTTGGTCATGACTTTAGTCTTTGACCGGTTTATCATTAGTCCAACCTCAAGGCTTGCTGTGCTCAGATCTTGGAGCATCTTTTGTAACTCAGTAGCAGTCGGTGCAAATAATATGATGTCATCAGCGAAACGAAGGTTGGTGAGTTTCTTGCTCCGACCGACTTTCATACCGTAACTGGACCATAGATCTGCCAGGTTCTTGAATACCTCCTCAAGGGTACTAGTAAACAATTTGGGAGAGAGCGGGTCACCCTGCTTCACGCCTTTGTCTATTTTAAAATGTTGACCAGGAAAGTTGAGTTTTATGTTTGCTGTGCTATTGTTGTATATTATTTTGAGGATATTGATGTAGGTTTGCTCCAACTGTTGATTTTGTAAAGAGGAAAATATAGCTGCATGTTTTATGCTGTCGAATGCCTTCGTATAGTCCACGAAGGCCAAATACCGAGGTTTTGTAAATTCTACGTGCTTTTCCATGATTTGGTTTAAAGCATGTAGGTGGTCTGTTGTGGAATAACTTGGGCGGAAACCATTACAAATAAAATATTCCTGACTTCTTAATTCAAAAAATGGAGGAAAAAAAAAAGGCTAGACTTTTTGTTTTCAAATAAATATATATAATTTATAAATGACTTTTAGTTTCTATCATGAGTGTACACATTTAAAAATTGACTTTTTGCTAAATAGACGTTCTGCTCTATAGACCATCTGATAGTTAGACGTTTTGCTACATGGACATTTTGCTAAGTAGACTTCCTGCTCATTAGACATTTTGCGCTGTTGGACATTTTGCTACTTAGACCTTCTGATCATGATGCTCGCTGATTACGAAAATGAGGTCAAAATAAAAATCCAAGATGGCGCCGACAAAAATTAGTTTTTTTCGTCATGGGTATCGTTTTCATGGTTTTTGGGGTCGCTGATTACGAAAATGAGGTCAAAATAAAAATCCAAGATGGCGCCGACAAAAATTAGTTTTTTCCGTCATGGGTATCGTTTTCATGGTTTTTGGGGTCGCTGATTACGAAAATGAGGTCAAAATAAAAATCCAAGATGGCGCCGACAAAAATTTGTTTTTTCCGTCATGGGTGTCGTTTTCATGGTTTTTGGGGTCGCTGATTATGAAAGTAAGGTCAAAATAAAAATCCAAGATGGCGCCGACGAAAATTTTTGGTTTTTCCGTCATGGGTGTCGTTTTCATGATTTTTGGGGTCGCTGATTACGAAAATGAGGTCAAAATAAAAATCCAAGATGGCGCCGACGAAAGTTTTTAGTTTTTCCGTCATGGGTGTCGTTTTCATGGCTTTTGGGGTCGCTGATTACGAAAATAAGGTCAAAATTAAAATCCAAGATGGCGCCGACGAAAATTTTTAGTTTTTCCGTCATGGGTGTCGTTTTCATGGTTTTTGGGGTCGCTGATTACGAAAATGAGGTCAAAATGAGGTCAGTGGGTCGTCATAGGGGCGGTTTTTTTTTAGGAGTTGGATTATACGCTTAGGGGCACTATGAGCAGCAAAGAAAACAGAAGAAAAAAAATAAGTTTAAAATAATTTTCGGGACTTGCTAAATTTTCCTGTTTTTTTTTTTCAAAAATGCCTCATTTTTTTTTTGTTTCGTGTTGTCCTTGACCATAGAAATTATTTAGATTCTGCGAACCATGAAACTTCTGAAAATTTTACTAAATTCTGTGCCCCTAAGGATACACAAGGTGAAAGATCGACCGACACTTAAAAAAAATTTAAATTTTTTCATCCGAGCTACCATTTTGGAAATATAGAGCGTTCTAGATAAAACGAAGTAAAATTCGTAGAACCATAACTCGGAAACGGTGCGTCGTAGGACCATGTGTCTCGGAACTTAAATGGTTTCAATGGACCAGGTTAACAAGATGCTGCAATAAAAATAGCTAAAATCTTGAAAAAAAAAAACTTCTGAAAATTTTACTGTTTTGCCCCGAAAATTTTTGCAAATATTTATTTTCTCTCTCTTTGTCGCGGTTTTTTACACCATCTCATAGTTTTTGACTAGAGCAACAATTCTTTTCCAATAAAGGTTTTCATCCGAGCTACCATTTTGGAAATATAGAGCGTTCTAGATAAAACGAAGTAAAATTCGTAGGACCATAACTCGGAAACGGTGCGTCGTAGGACCATGTGTCTCGGAATTTAAATGGTTTCAATGGACCAGGTTAACAAGATGCTGCAATAAAAATAGCCAAAATCTTGAAAAAAAAAACTTCTGAAAATTTTACTGTTGTGCCCCGAAAAATTTTGCAAATATTTCTTTTCTATCTCTTTGTCGCGGTTTTTTTACACCATCTCATAGTTTTTAACTAGAGCAACAATTCTTTTCCAGAAAAGGTTTTCATCCGAGCTACCATTTTGGAAATATAGAGCATTCTAGATGAAACGAAGTAAAATTCGTAGGACCGAAACTCTGAAACGGTGTGTCGTAGGACCATGGTTCTGAAAACCTAAATAATTTCTATGGTCAAGGTCAACACGAAACAAAAAAAAAATGAGGCATTTTTGAAAAAAAAAGAAAAACAGAAAAATTTACCAAGTCCCGAAATTTTTTTTGAACAAAATTTTTTTTTTGTGTTTTCTTTGCTGCTCATAGTGCCCCTAAGCGTATAC
Source organism: Diarsia mendica (assembly GCA_949316265.1). Taxonomy (NCBI): domain Eukaryota; kingdom Metazoa; phylum Arthropoda; class Insecta; order Lepidoptera; family Noctuidae; genus Diarsia; species Diarsia mendica. The sequence goes on from OX438892.1 coordinate 24,295,893, forward strand.
TCCAACTCCTAAAAATCCGCCCCTATGACGACCCACTGACCTCATTTTGACCTCATTTTCGTAATCAGCGACCCCAAAAACCATGAAAACGACACCCATGACTGAAAAACTAAAAAATTTCCTAGCCGCCATCTTGGATTTTAATTTTGACCTCATTTTCGTAATCAGCGACTCAAAAAACCATGAAAACAACACCTATGACCAAAAACTAAAAAAAATTCTAGCCGCCATCTTGGATTTTAATTTTGACCTCATTTTCGTAATCAGCGACCCCAAAAACCATGAAAACTACACCCATGACTGAAAAACTAAAAAAATTCCTAGCCGCCATCTTGGATTTTAATTTTGACCTCATTTTCGTAATCAGCGACCCCAAAAACCATGAAAACGACACCCATGACTGAAACACCAAAAATTTTCCTAGCCACCATCTTGGATTTTAATTTTGACCTCATTTTCGTAATCAGCGACTCAAAAAACCATGAAAACGACACCCATGACTGAAAAACCAAAAATTTTCGTCGGCGCCATCTTGGATTTTCATTTTGACTTCATTTTCGTAATCAGCTACCCCAAAAACCATGAAAACGATACCCATGACGGAAAAAACAAAAATTTTTGTTGGCGCCATCTTGGATTTTTATTTTGGCCTCATTTTCGTAATCAGCGACCCCAAAAACCATGAAAACGATACCCATGACGGAAAAAACAAAAATTTTTGTTGGCGCCATCTTGGATTTTTATTTTGGCCTCATTTTCGTAATCAGCGACCCCAAAAACCATGAAAACGATACCCATGACGGAAAAAACAAAAATTTTCGTCGGCGCCATTTTGGATTTTCATTTTGACTTCATTTTCGTAATCAGCTACCCCAAAAACCATGAAAACGATACCCATGACGGAAAAAACAAAAATTTTTGTCGGCGCCATCTTGGATTTTCATTTTGACTTCATTTTCGTAATCAGCTACCCCAAAAACCATGAAAACGATACCCATGACGGAAAAAACAAAAATTTTTGTCGGCGCCATCTTGGATTTTCATTTTGACTTCATTTTCGTAATCAGCTACCCCAAAAACCATGAAAACGATACCCATGACGGAAAAAACAAAAATTTTTGTCGGCGCCATCTTTGATTTTTATTTTGACCTCATTTTCGTAATCAGCGACCCCAAAAACCATGAAAACGATACCCATGACGGAAAAAACAAAAATTTTTGTCGGCGCCATCTTTGATTTTTATTTTGACCTCATTTTCGTAATCAGCGACCCCAAAAACCATGAAAACGACACCCATGACTGAAGAACCAAAAATTTTCGTCGGCGCCATTTTGGATTTTAATTTTGAGCTCATTTTCGTAATCAGCTACCCCAAAAACCATGAAAACGATACCCATGACGGAAAAAACGAAAATTTTTGTCGGCGCCATCTTTGATTTTTATTTTGACCTTATTTTCGTAATCAGCGACCCCAAAAACCATGAAAACGACACCCATGACGAAAAATTCAAAAATTTTCGTCAGCGCCATCTTGGATTTTTATTTTGACCTCATTTTCGTAATCAGCGACCCCAAAAACCATGAAAACGACACCCATCACGGAAACACCTAAAATTTTCCCAGCCGCCTTCTTGGATTTGTTTTTTCTCGAAAGATTCATAAAAGTGAATATTTCAATGCAACATTCGAAAGATTCCCCATTATTTCTAAAATAAAGATTTCTATGATTTTTTATCGACCAGTAAAGTATCATTTACGAATAAACTTTATAGTAAGGTTGCGCAAAGCGTTCCTTTCCAACATAGAACATGACTACAATTTTATTTTATCATAATAAATTACAAGAATACTTACGTTTAAACTGTTGACAACCTCTGGTCTACCTGTATTCGTATACGTAACCCACACTAAGGCGCGCGGGAGCGCGAGCGACATAGGTCCGTCCTCCACGAGCCCTCAGGCGTTACTGAGCATATGGCGGCCGTACATCTAGTAATAAGGCATTATTTTGGAAAATCGTAATAAAAAAATGAGACGGCGTAAAATTCCAAAAAAATATAATTAGGGAAGGTAAAGTGTTGTACTATAAGTATGTCTATTTTTTTTTTGTTAATATTATCTTTATCCTATGTTTAAACCATATTTAAAACGCATAAATTTTAGCTCAGTATTGCTTTTGAATATCCTTTTTTTTTGCTGCGATTCCATTTATATCTCAATTCTAATCAGGACAAAAACTTCAGGACTATATAACCAGTATTTTGACATTTTTTTCAGATTTTTCTGTGTTGCCAATTTGTCACAAGTAGCAGGGAAAAACCAGATGTTTTACGTTTGCTCGAAATTGGGTGTCGGAAAATTGCTATTTCTCGAAATATTAACATTCAAAACGAAGTTCTAATCAGGACACAAACTAAAACAAAGTCAGATTTATAATTTTTCATTGAAATATTATGCCTTTATCTATAAATAAGACGTGTCCAGGACTTGTAAAAGTACGTATTTTCGGCAAATCGCCCAAAGTTTGTGACAGCGCTCTTAAAATAACTTTTGTTTATCCCATACTATCAATACCTTATTATTGTTTATTGATTGTTTTTCATCTAAAATTTGTTTTGAGGTTAGCCATTTATAAATCGAAACATACATTTTAAATTTTATTTTTAGGTTTCCAACAGATCCAGATATGTTACAGACCTGACTAAAGCTATTATAAAAAAAAATAGGTAAAAAAACTTTTTAAGTTAAACGGTTTTATGTTAAACATACATTGCAATGTTTAAGATAAATGTACTAAAAACCAAAAAATAATAAAAAAGATACAGTCGTGGGAAAAAACCGTGGGGTACGTCAATTGTAATTTCCGCAGCACGACAGTTCCGAATTGACGTGCCCCACGGTTTTTTCCCACGACTGTATCTTTTTTATTATTTTTTGGTTTTTAGTACATTTATCTTAAACATTGCAATGTATGTTTAACATAAAACCGTTTAACTTAAAAAGTTTTTTTACCTATTTTTATTTTCTAGTTTTTAGCCACCATCTTGGATTTTAATTTTATATAGTATATTGTATTCTGCTTGTTGAGCCCTTTCATTTGATACCCATATTGATGGGATTAATAAAACATAAATTATCCGCCATTTTGTAGCGGCGGCCATCTTGAATTTATAATGATAATGATTATACATAATTGTATTGTCACCAAAATCCAAAGTGTATACAAAATTTCAGATTAATCGGTTGACAGGAAGAGGGTGAAAGAAGAAGGGGCAAAACGTCCCTACCCTTGTAACACTTTCTACTATATATCAAATGAAAGAGCGTTAAAAGTACATCATTTTATTGTATGACAGTAAATGTGTGAATAATGGGAGAAAAAAGTTATTCACCGATAAAGATAGAAAATATTTTTTTTTTTTTTCATCGAACTTACTTGAGTGGGGTGTCTATTGATAGGTATTTTAAAATGAAACTGAGGTTTCTAAAACCATTTTTTTTCAAAGTCAGTCGTTTGAAAGATAGACACTTCCAAAGTGCTAAACGGTGTCCCCCAACCCCTCTAACTTTTAAAATAAGGGAGTGAAAAATCTAATGAAAATATATGGTCTAGATCGCAATAAAAACTTACAACAAAAATTAGTTTGAACGAGATATAGTTAGCAGTTATTGAGATATAGAACATTCAAAAAACCGAAAATATAACTTTGTCATTCATACAAACACTATGAAAAACCAACTTATCACAAAATGTGTATTTCTGTTGCTGCTTTAACAACAAATAATACATATTAAAGGGGATGACCCTACGACGATGGTACGGAACATTTTTTTATAACCCAGATTTTAGTCAGACTTGTACTGACTAAAAACCACCCATGTTCCTTCTTAGCCCTTTATGTCGAGGCCGCTCTATCTCTTTTGAACAACCCGCAGCCCCGACGGGCGTCGACCCTTGCGGGCCCCTTCCATATTGCTGACATCTCGTTGAGGCGCGTGGAACACGAACTCGACGTCGACACGCCTGTCGTCGTATAAGACGGACGGCGCGGCGGCGAGCTAGCCCATTACTCACCGTCCACAGGCCCGCGTCTACGGTGGCCGGAAGCCATCACGTGGCCCCCGACGCGACGCCCGGAGCGCCTTCCGCGCCTTCCGCGGCGGCTGGGACGTTGAGAGGTTCTCTCCCTCTCTCGTTCCGCCACCTCCTTCGCTAGTATCACTGCTTCGCAGAAGGAGGCGACGGCGTCCCATTCCTCCTCGCCCCGGACCATGGCTTGCACCAGGGCCAGACGCGAGACCAGGGCCAGACACGGCGGGGCTCCACCCAAGCAGGGCACACCTCCACAGTGTGCTCCACCGTGTCCTCCGGTCGATCCTCGCAATGGAAGCATCCAGGCGTTTCCTCCCGCCTGATTCGGTGCAGGTACCTCCCGAAACATCCGTGTCCGGTGAGGACCTGCGTCAGACGGAAGGTGAGGACGCCGTGGCTCCTCTCTAGCCACTCCTCAAAGAGGGGACTTACCGCCACTATCGTGGCGTGCCCTGCACGGGGTTGCGACAGTCGCTGTCTCCATGCCGCCATGAGATCGCACCGGAGGTCTGTCCGCCGCGGCAGCAGAGTGACCCCCCGGTGCAGCGCCTCTGCGCGCCACTCATGTAGGCGCGCGAGGACTATCGCCTCCAGGTCCCACGCTGGCAATCCGGCAAGGAGATTCGCCGCCTCGCGGGAGATCGTGCGGTACCCGCGGGTTACTCACCGTCCTCAGGTCCGTTTCTATGGTTGCCGGAAGCCATCACGTGGCCCCCGACGCCCCGAGCGTCTCCCGCGGCGGCTGCGACGAGAGGTTCTCTTCCTCTCACGTTCCACCACCTCCTTCGCTAGTATCACTGCTTCACAGAAGTAGGCGACGGCGTCCCATTCCCTCTCGCCTCGGACCATGGTTTGCACCAGAGCTTGGACGCGAGAGGTCACCGCCGCCAATCGCCGATCACGGCGGGGCTCCGCCCAAGCGGGGCAGACCTCCACGTTGTGCTCCACCGTATCCTCCGGCTGATCCTCGCAATAGTAACATTTAGGTGTTTTCACCCGCCTGATTCGGTGCAGGTACCTCCCGAAACAACCGTGTCCGCTGAAGAGGGCGCCCGTGGTGCCTCTTCAGCCACTCCTCAAGGAGCGGACTTACCGCCGCTATCGTGGCGTGCCCCATGGTACGGAACCCTTCATGTACGAGTTGGCAAAGTTTTTATCCAATTTATTTTTCTCCAATTATTCACAAGGTTACTGTGTGAATAATTGGGGAAAAAAGTTATTCACCGATAAAGAATTGAATTTATTCTTTATTTTTTTACTAACGACCCGCTCCGGCTACGCACGGGTGCAATGTGCTACATATAAACCTTCCTCTTGAATCACTCTGTCTATTGCTGAAAACTGCCCCTAGCTAACTACACTCTGTGTTAGGATAAAGTTTTTTTTTTATACGTGCCACGCTAAAATGCGGCCTCTCAGCAACACGGATCCGTCGATTCTTATTTCTTAGTCAGTCATTCTTGGACTTTAATTTAGACATTTTATGTAGATGGTGTATACACCATAGAAGTATTCCATTTCCTCAATTCAATTATTCACACGGTTCAGTAACCGTGTGAATAATTGAAAAAAAAAATTAATTGGGTAAAAAAAACTTGCCAAGTGTGAGTCGGACTCGCACATGAAAGGTTCTGTATCATCGTAGTAGGGAAGTCCCCTTTAATTTGTATTATTTTTTGTTAAAACGGCAACATAAATACATTATTTTGTGATAAGTTTGTTTTTCATAGTGTTTGTATGAATGACAAAGTTATATTGGCGGTTTTTTAAATGAGCTATATCTCAAAAACTGCTGACTATATCTCGTTCAAACTAATTTCGGTTGTGAGTTTTCATTGCGTTCTACAGCATAATATTTTTATTAGATTTTTCACCTACTTAGTTTAAAAGTTCGAGGGGGCGGGGGCATTTGCAGTTTGGAAGTGTCTATTTTTGAAACGATTGACTTTGAGAAGAAATGGTTTTTGTAACCTCAGTGTCATTTTAAAAGACCTATCAATAGACACCACACTCAAGCAGGTTCTACGAAAAAAAAAAAATTTTTTTTTCGTTCTTTATCGGTGAATAACTTTTTTTCCCCATTATTCACACATTTACTGTCATACAATAAAATGATGTATTTTTAACGCTCTTTCATTTGATATATAGGAGAAAGTGTTACAAGGAAAGGGACGGGGTCCATACAAATATACCCATTCTTCTTTGAATTACTAAATTTGATCCAAGAATAAAACAAACGGGGTGAGCTAAATAAAACCGTTTAAAAATATTAGTGTGAGATTGCATTTTATTCTGAAAAATTCGAATTTGAAAGATAGCAAGCGCATGCTATTGCTACTTAATGAATACGTTTTATTTCAAGACAATAATAAAATCTGAATTGAAATTGAATTTCAAGTACTTAATGATCAATATTTGAAAAAAATCTTTTCTGTTTACTTTTTATCTTTAATTTTTTATGTGTGAGAGACCAATAAATATTTTTGCTTTCTTATTTTCTTTCTTTCTGTCCCGTCCCGAAATTAAAGCAAAAACTGCAAAACTTAAAGTAACAAAACTCAAGTAATTTTATCGATATACATTATCGACCTTTTGGTCACCGTAACATGTATGAGAAATATACGCAAGTGTGAGTGTACGTCAAACGCAATGTTTGCGCAAGTGTGACAACCAGTAGCAAGCTCGCGATCTAAGTGAGTGCGGTTTATTTGTGTGCATAATTCGCGTACTTATTAGCGTCTTGCATGTAGTGGATATAGAGAGTGGGAGACAAGCGGCGACACGCGTTCTAATACAAATCAGGAACTATTTCCTTTCTAACCTCTTTTATCTCTTCTGTGGGTCTAACGACCCCACACACCCTAGTGTCAGAGTTTCTAAACCGCCGCAAGGGCCTCTGACATGGTTTGACGACCGCCATTTGGCGGCCGGGACCACCGGCTTATACACCGTGCCTTCCGAAGCACGGAACCATCTTTTTTTTTGACAATCAGGTGATTCAAGCCTGCAATGTCCTAACCAAACTGGAAACAACTTCACAAAGTTTGCTTCCCGTGGGAATCGAACCCACGACCACCAGGTCAAAAGGCAAACGCCTAAACCACTCGACCACGGAGGCAGTTCAAAAAATCAATCAAGAAATAATAAAAAGGTTTCGTTTACCCTTTTGCACGGAACCTACATGAAAACCTAAAAATCTGTTTTTCACAATATTAACATGAAAACTACAAACTATTATTTGACATGTAATTCTGAAATAAGAGTATAAATAGTTTTGTGCCAATTTTGATGATTTCTTAGAGCAAAATCGATTTTCGATTCATGAAATTACTGTGGTGGGATTACAGGGACGTAAATTACTGTAGTGGGATAAAAGGTTTTGCACATAGAAGGCTCCGAACAGGTCTTGTAAGAGAAAACGGTGCCTCCTCCTATGAGCGGATGGTGAATGCCCGGGTGATTTTAGTGAGGTACCTCACCAACATCCTAGCCCTACCAAGCATAACGAGAGTTCCCTCAGAAAAAGAAAAATACGTGCATATTATCTACTACCAAGCTAACCCTAGCTACGTATTTCGTACGAAAGTAAATATTGAATGTGGCTGATTTTAGGATCTGAAAACGTGAACGAAACGGGATTCCCTATTTATATAAAAGCTAGTGGGCAAAGGTATCTCAACTTTTCAGTCTAAAGCTGGGAAAACTTTCAGCTTATACTTGTCCCCCGTCTGTGGCAACAATTAGACTTTACCAACTTATTTATTTCAGTAACTGTATTGTGGAGATAGGCAGTCGCTCCATGTAAAAACTGGTGTTCATCAGTTCAGCTGCATCCGGTTACACTGAAAGCCTCAACATATTTTCAAAAAGGCTAGACAGGTAATGATGAACACAATGTATTTTGCAATAAGGATTATTTTCGTAATGAGCAGTTGTGGGCAGAACTACAGTATGGCCAAAATATCATAATTCTTGGTCATGGCAAATGCGCCTTTTTCATTTTAAATGATGGTGTTTAAAGTCATGTCAAGTCATAGCCTATTGTGCCTAACGCGGAGTGTCCTCTGAGAGGACAGATGACGTCATCACGTCGGCAGTTTAGTAGTCTATGCATAGAGAGCACATTGTTATCAGTAGCGCATATCTATCAGTGCTGCATCATTGTGAGTTGTGGACAGACTGTAGCTAGCTACCTACTGAAGTCTAGGTGGAGCGATGGACTTATAGGTACCTAGTTACCTACCTACTACCGGGACGTTTTGTCAGTTTTGGTAGAGAATTGAAGGTTGCAGCAAGGCGAGAACACATTTCCAACCTTTTTGAAAATTCAACAATATCTAGTTATTGTGTGATTTATATTTATTTATAGTCTTTGGATTATGATAGAACATTGTGTTATGCAATTCTGACGCTCTGGGTGGATTATTCGTCAAATTTTCGTCTTCTCTGAAATCACAACGAACAACAGATTGTCATTATCCTAGCTGTCCTTTATCCAAATTTATTTGGGGTCGGCCATGGGTCGGCGCAGTAATTCCATAATTCTCTATTACACATCATACACCTCCTTTCTTGCCATATCATCCTTCACAGTCCAAACCAAAAAGATCAATTTATCAGGTGGGGCTGACTGTCGTACATCAGCAGTTTTCGAACCTCAAAATGGACCCTTTACAATCATCATTTAATTTTTTCTTCCTTTGTTATTTTCGCTACGAAGAACTGGTTATCGAGCCTGTAACTCGAAGATCTGGCTAAGGATATGTGACGTCACCAGTCTAACGTGCATATAGAAGACCGAAATGCCCTTTATCACCACTGTATATCTATGAGTTACATCACTAAGCAGCCAACAGACCGCTAGTTCCTTGCCTAACGCCTGCCATCCTCTGTGAGGACACGGTATATCAACAGAGCGGTGCAGCTATTCAGCAAACTACCTAGCTGCTTTTAAAATAGTGAGGGTAACCAACGTCAGAAAACCGATATACGCTAAAACCAAAAAATCAAAGACAGTGCCCTCCACAAACACCCGTCGAGGCCCTGGTGGATTGTGGACCATTCTAACTCGATCTAATAGTGAAGAGGTATGTGTCCCAGCGGTGGGAAAGTTATAGGTTTCCCTTGCTTGTGTAGCTAATGTGAGTGTCAGAGTGTGTAATGTTGTCAGTTCTTTGACATCATCTTCATCTGCCTAATTTTCTCCCAACATTGTTGGGGTCAGCTTGATTGCCGGATGCAGCTGAATACTAGTATTTTACATGAAGCGACTGCCTATCTGACCTCTTCAACTCAATTAGTACTGAGTAATACGGTACCTATTGGTAAGACTGGTTGTTAGTTCTTTTAACATCTCTTTCCCGTAAGTTATTAAGCACCCAATAAAACTTTTATTGGCAGTATAGTGGAAAGATGGTATATGGTAAGCAGCTCGTAGGGTTGGACTACTCATTTGAAATGCACAACGGTAGGTCTATGGCAGATATGCATTCTGTGGCAGGTTTAGACTATAAAGCCTAATGGGTTCCACTCTCTAAGAGAATACGTGAGTTCAGTGTGAGCCACGTGTGAGCGAACTGCATAATATTTTGACTGTAGTACTCGCGTTTCGACTTTATTGGAAAACTTGCGTAGGTGCAGTGATGGAGTACGGTATACGTTGCATAATATGAAGAGACTCGAAAATGTTTTCTTTCTTCCCGCTGTGCGGTTTTCGTTTAGTTTTATTGCGAAAACACAAATCGTTGACTTAAGTTCAGGTTTTGACTTAAATGACATGCATTTGTGGCTTTCACCAGTTTTAGGTCTTAAAACATGTTTTTCCATAACTCTATTCAAGACCTAGCCGAGAACACTATACTGCTATCTGTGGTCTAAGATCATCAATCTTGCTATGGTGACAAGAAGATTGATGATGTTAGATCGCGCATCCTTCCGAAGAAGCAGCCTGATCAATTTTATTGAAATCTTTTCTTCATAGACTGAACATAAACTTACTTACCAGTTCCAGGCATCCCACGCAACCACAGCACTGACGTATCTGCCGGCTGATCTGTGTAGTTCCCGATCTCCATACAATGGGTGGGGTGTGCGCGGGCGCAGCGCGCATTACTACGGCTGGCTGCGCGCATGCGCCGCGGCCGTGCCGCGCCGCCCGCTGATCGACACCCGCCACGCATCACAACGACGCACATTTTCCACGAACACGTATAAATAAAGTCGTCGGAGAATTGCCGCAATTTACACAACCTTCTCTGAATCAGCGATAATTATGAGATAAAAACCACGTCTAGAAACTTTATCGTCTAAGAAACTGACGATGTAAGTTATGATAGAGCTCAACTGAAGAGATCTGACAGAGTAGTGATAGCAAGCAAGAACTCGCAACGGAAAGGTAGGTATTCGAGTAAACAATTCACAATAAATTATAAACTAAGTCACGACGCAACAGCCTGCTCAGAGAAACCTGTTTCAAAAGAAAAATGAACGAGTGTTTGAACATGCTCGCTCTTTGGGAAAAGCGGTGAATGAATGTTGGACTCCCCTCTAGAGTGAACCACTTCGTAGATCACTGTTTATGGGACTTTCTCACGATCGAGCTAGAAAAATCTGGTATGAGAGTAGAACCGGTACCACAGATTAGGGATTAAGCAATACATTAGCCGCAGTTCACACACAACTAGTTCTTTAGAAAAGTGGAAAACTGCAATAAAGTGCAAAACTCCTGGCCTAGCAAAACTACATTTAAATTCAGTCATTTTTACGACTAACGAAGATAAGTGGCCGTTTTTCCCACTTAGTAGCATGAAGCTTAATTACTGTTAAATAAGCTACTGGAAAAACAACATCAGCTACTTGAACATTTTGCGAGATAACGAAATTCTCAGAAAAAGACATAGTCATGACTTCAAACTGGCTCGTGTTTATTTGCGATGTAATCCACGATAATCAATGTGGAGGAGTGGTGACTAACACACGGTTCAATGTTGCCATCATCGAACCTTTGATCACTGGACATTAATAGGTTCTTACGCTATAAAATTATGAAAGCTCGCTCATGTTTATAATACGTTAATACGATGTTACACGCAAAAGATTTATAGTTATTGAAGAATAGCTGTGACAACAGTTGTGGAGACCAACATTCCAGATGTCTGCTCCACTGACTTCGCAGAATTTAACACTAACTAGGATGTGTTTGTCGAAATGATTAAGTTCTGAGAAGAGTGTTGTTTTCGCACTACAATAAAAGTATCGGATATATGAAAGTAAACAATGTTATTGAATTGAAGCTTTTTATAGCGCCACCCACCGAGGATATCTCTCCACAGTCGTCGAAGTATCAACGCTCATTATAAACACCAGTTGATTGAGATCGAAAATTTAAAGATTTGTAAAGAAGGATTTACAGTGAAAATTGTAACGGTTCCGGAAAGTTACAGCATTGGTTTTGTTGATACTTGTGATTGATTGATTGACGGACCAAACTGAAAGTTGAAATACATGGATTACGTTACCACTTATTGTATCTAAAAGTGTCGATAATTCGTTATAATGTTTATTTTTATTGATAAACGGTTTTTACATTAAGTCTACTTTTAGGAGCAGTTCTTCGTAAGGTCTATGAGCGAATTAAATAGTTAAAACAAAAGATCGCAGTGTTGAAGCTCCATAGAAATTCTTGTTACGTTAGCACTCAGACCAACAAAAAAAGGAAGACGACGCGCCACGAACATCAAAAGTGAAGCCAACTTTTTATCTATGTGTGTAGACAATGTCTCGTGAAGTCGTGACGTACTAGGAGAAATGCGTGTGGTTTTAGTGTAGGTGTGTGCGTGAGCTTGTATGTTTACTTGCTATAGGCGTGTGGTTTTGTGGCTTCACTGTTGGTGTTCGCGGCGCGCCGTCTTTCTTTTTTTCTTGGTCTGAGCGTTAGCATCTACGCACCAGAATATGTCGTTATTTTATCTATCAATCGACACTACCTTCAAACCTCCTCTTCTTTTTCTTAACCAAGATTTTTTAAAGAAACGGATCATCTACGTTCTGCATCTTGATCTTTGTTCAGTATTGATTACTGATTTACAAGTCACATTAATTGGGTCACGTATTTGGCGAACTCACTGACGGTCTAACTATGTGGATTGATTGCCTTCACGAAAGGGAGGTGTGGAGCGAATGATAACATTGATTTACTTCCATTTGCTCCCAGAATTCAGTAGTTCCTCTTTCTGTAGTTTCTTCAGCAGACTACAACACTTAATAAAATTCCCAAGGCTAGTAATATAAGCTATAATTCACGGGAGAGTATCTCCGTAAGACTCAGTAACGAGGCAGCCAGATGTGTGCCGCACTTACGAGATATAAAGCGCACATGACGCGCACTTTTATAACTATAGCGTCATCTATATGACAGTCCGAATGTTACGCGGGAGGACTGGGTACCAGAGTCACATGAACTTGAAGGGATAGTTCAAGGGTGGGGTGAGGCTCTACTCTACGGGAATGTATATCAAAACTGTGATCGATCGATGTTTTTTACAAATTGTCGAGAGTCTTAAATAAAAACTGAATAACATAGTAACATATGGACTTATGGACCTAAAATGATGTAGGAATGCGCCCTTTTAACCCAAATTCCGAACAAATCTGAACAATTCGCAAACTAAATTCACGTTTCCGAATAGTTTTGGTGAAACTGCAGCGAGCCAAAATTTCATCCGGACATTTCGTTCTCGTGTTATGTATTTACGATACCACTAATATGTATATTAGGTATTAAAGTATGCGAAATACCGCTGCAGCTGCCAATGGTGGACGTAAAGCGAATGGACGTTTTTACAGCTCAGCGTTTTAGTGCTCAGTCGGGGCTCTGAAGTTATTTACTGGTGGTTACGTGGTGCGAGCCATGAGAGGAGCGATAGACAGAGCGGGAACAGTGACTCTGTAAATAATTATATTAGTATCAGGGGGAACCATTTATGAGAAATAATGTCTGATTCTAACAAACTAAGAAAGATTACGAAGGTGTCTTTGTAAAAATTAAAACCAAAACAATAAATTAACACCATCATAATTACTTTCTGACAGAAAGCAATAATCTCTCGAACAATATCATAAAATATTATGGCGATTCTTAGAAAAGATAATACCATTCTAAGTAATTGTAGAACGATTTAACCATTACCATTTAACCGGAATGGTAAATCGAGCCCAGTCGTTAATGTCAAGAGGTTAATTTGGGCACATTCCAGCGGAGATCACGTCGATCTGTAGCAGTTTAAATGAAAGTAACTAATCAAAGTTACCGATAGAACAGGTTTTTCGAAGTATTTTATTTTAGCATTTTCTGACGTTAATTATATTTGTTGAGACGGTGAAATGTTGTGGCAAACAACAGCTACAGAATTCGCAAAAGATTGTGTTAAGGAGCTAAAAACAGATTCTTTTGAGCGTTTGTCGACAGAAACTGAAGTGTTTTAAGTAATTAAAGTTTATGACTTCGTGGTATGCTCCCTAATTAAGTAAAATACTCTATGTCTTTTAAGTCTGTTTTCTTCGCAAACCTTTTCATTTTCTCGATTCCACTAATCATTTTCATTATGTCAGCCAATAGAAGTCCACTACTGGACATAAACCTCCTAGAAGTGTCGCGCCATTCCGACATTCCGGATCCCGTGCGTCTCGCATCCAAGGATTCCCCGCAAACTTCACCAGGTCGATTTGACAAATAATGGAGAAAGAATATGGCTCTTTTCTCTCATGGATTGTGGAGGTCTGTGCCCAAGCAGTGGTCTACATAAACTCACGCCTTTTTCCATGGGGGGCAGAAACCGCAGAACGCCACTTACGATCCTATGATTAGTACTGCTTTTGCTTCGTCCACGTTCATAGTGTTCATACATTCAGTCATACACTGGTTTGCGTTGCGAGTATACTAGAGCAGCATGATTAGATCAGTCCAAATCGCTGTAAGTTCATAGTCTGGACCGAGTTTTAAACTAAAAATTGGTGGCTGTGTAGCCGAGTCGCCCGCATCGGTCGTACGGTCGGACCGCACCGTGTTATTACGGGCCGACGCGACGGATTGCCCAACTTCACAACATGTTGTTATTAAGTCATTTTGTTCTGTTCCCAGTCACTGTGCCCAATAGTTCCCTCACCTACTTCTGATGTCTTAGTACCGTTTATTTGTGTTCCCATTTTTAATTAGTTGTGTAACGTAATTATTACTATGTGTAACTCTTTTTTCATTAATTCATTTGCATAATTTGAGTTTTTATATGCATTGATGAAAAACTGCGTTAAGTTTTTTTTAGATTGTGTTCATAATTCATATCCGGTGATGCAAACGTTCTTCGTAAAAGTTTTGTTTCCAACATTTTTCTGATATTTTAGTAGTTTCAAAAACAATTTGCCGAACAAAACATAATCACGCCTGTAATTCTTGAAGGGTGAAGCATTTCGCCGTTATGTAAAAGTGCCATGTAATAGGACTTAGGAGGCTGGCTTATTGCCAAAAACCTACAAATGAGAAATCCTGATCGATAAACCCACTTTCCCCGACCCGTGAATTGAACATAAAATGAACCTAGGAACCGAACAGTCGATTTTTCGAACTTACGAAAAACTGGCAAAAAATTAACGTCCATTTGAGATTCCCTGCTGGACGACAAAAATAATGAAATCCTTTCAACTTGACACTGCCAATTTCGGTGCAGAACACGGAACACTAAAAAGTCCCGACTTGAGTTTCACAGAGTATTAACAATTTATCACGCCCGAGATTCTTTGTTACTTTATTTATCTAAAGTGTACGAGTAATTATATAACACGTTTTGTGTTTGTAAATGTAACGCTGCAGTGAGAATTTAGGAGCCAGTGGCCGTGTCAGATGAAAGTTGATCACCTAGCTAATTATTATGCAACTATTACAATCGATATCTGCTAATTTGGTTTTATATTTTGAAATAGTTGTCAACAGAAGCAAGTGATGATGCTGTTCTGTTAGTTTGGTGTTGATACTAAATCAACCGATTTTATTTTTGCTAATTTTGTAAAATGTTGTTCTATTAGAAAATTAATCATCGTTTCTGTTTACACACAAAACAATTTTATTTACTTATATAGGTACTCGTCGAATTGAGAACCTCCTTTTTTCGTCGGAAGAAAAATTGTCAATTTTCTTAATAACAAACCATTCAAGATTTGCCACTCGCGACCAAAATATCATAACTCGCTGGATGCAGCTCAAATAATCGCTCGTAAAAACATCGCTATTCAACATCGAGCAGATCCCTGTATTCTTGGAAACGGGTATATTTCACAAGTTATCCGAGGAGGCGAGAAGGCGTCTAATAAAAAACCCAGTGGACGTTATGTACGCCATGTTTCCTGCGCGATAAGCCGCTGATGGATCACTTCCTATGGATTAGGGATGCTCGATACAAGCTACAATGCACACTGATTCCAATTATACTAGCCAGCGTCCTGGCGCCTTCTGCGCGCCTAGTACCTCATACACCAATCAATGAGATTAAAATGGCTTTTGACGTAATTCCAACGTGGGAGTTGTATGATTGGTTATCAAAAATTCAATAGAATATTTTGTATGAACTTTATGGGCTATTCGAATTTTAATAAACGAACCGTGGTGTTTGAAAATTATCTATGAGATATCGTTTCAATATGCTTCTATAGAATAATAAATAATAATTTAAGTATAGTTAGAAGCAATTCATAAAATAAAAACACCTGAAGAACTTGTTTGTAAAACAACTTCGATTTAAAAAAATAATCCAAGATTACTTTTTAGTCATTTATTTTGTAAAATATCTAAAGAATTGCGAGTACTTACTAAGTTACCAAGACAATAATAGTAGATTAGTAGCCAAGGGCTGTAAGGCATCAATTGCAGCCCGAGATATTTAGGCGCACGAGCGCAGCGAGGGCGCCAATAGTTCGAGGGTGCAATTGATGATTACACCCGAGCTAACTACTCTGCTTTACATCTCGATTATGAGGTAAGAAGAAAAAAACCGGCATTACAAGAATAAAGTTTTCAAATATCTCTCTTTAGAACTTTCAGGCAAAATATTGTTAATTGCTGCTTCAGCTTCCATTTTCATTGAATCGGGAGTGCAGCTTATATCTCCATTACTTGCAGCACTCGTTTTTTTCCTAATTAGCACGTAATTATAAAAAAAAACCAAAAACAAACAATATTGAAAGTAAAGTTTTCTAGTAACGCCTTTTTCATCTCTTTTTTTTTTTTTTTTTTTCAAGAACGATATTGAGCTTCGCCGTTCGATATTTAAAATTGATGACTATTAAGCCTCCCCCACACAGGCGTTATACTCATACGAAGACAAGGCTGAATAGCGAAGCGACCTCTTTTGTCATTGGGCTGAATGCATTATGTCTATTGCCAGTACTATGATGGTTAGATGTACGCGAACATTTTGAAAGAGTGAAGTGTTTTTTTTTTTTTAATTACTTACCGCCCTAGGGCTTTTCTTGCGACATTAATGCCCTGGAGCGCTAATTGGTCACCTACAAGCCCCATTTGGGGGTAATAAGGACCTACTTACCGAATATGAGAGATGTAAAATTAAATATTCACTAATGATCGCGGGTCAGTAAGTGAAGTATCATTACGAAATCTGCCCACACGCAGTCAATAAATTCTTTATTGACGCAAGTATTTATCCAAAGTCTTGATAACAGTTATCAATAAAAACATTACGCACATTTGTTTACTCTAAAATATGGTGCAACGGACTTTGTCGTTCGAGAGGAACACACACATTCATCCATTGCTGCTTTATCTACTACTCGTTCTAAGCTTTTACGTTCGGAGTGAGCAACGGAAATTCTTTTAATTCTTTAAGAAAAAGTTTCGAATTATCGATCCCGTCGTATTTATTTTAAACGAAGAAAACAGCAGATATGCATTATAGTAAACTGCGTAATATTTAGTAGTTACTCGTCACGCAAGCAAAATGTCAGTAACACGAGAAAAAAGTGATGAAGCAATTAGGGGAACATTCGAAGGCAATTTAACGCGTCATTTAAAGAGAAAACGAGGTAAAGTAGCAGATGTGCTGTCTCGACAAACATGTGGACAGTATGAGGTACAAGTCGTTCTGAGTCCTTACTTTTTCTATAACTTTAAGAAAGGGGTTCCACTATAAGATTCAATCAATCATCATAATACAGGCGACGCGATGTGGATTGCAACCAAAATGATAAGTCGATCCACACACGTCTCCTCGCCGTTCGATGTTTTGGCAGAAACCTGATCTCTTGAAGTTATAATAAATGCAGAGCAGGGCTTTGAAAGTAGGGGCAGACTAAAGGAACGATGAATGGATTGTGTGAAAGATAAAACTACTGAGATGATGACAGATAAGGAAGTATTCAAGTATGGAAGAGGAGAACACACTGCGCTAACTCTAAAAAAATTGGGATAAGGGCAGGAGAATGGCAATCGTAGACACGGTATGAGTATGACGCCATTGCAAAGGCGACGTCAGCAGCTAATTACACTTCACATTGAACATTTGAACTGCATCTGTTTGGGCACTGCAGGATGACAATTGCCAACTGCCTCCATGCTTTCTAGGGACCTTCAATAATTTATGTTATACTGTGTCTTAAAGTTTTATGATCTTACTCGAAACTATAACGTTTTACTCAGTACTTCGTCTTCCCAGATTGTGTCAAACCTTTCTTCTTCTTGTCTTCTTCTTTGTACTTTGTTCTATTTTTTTTTCTTATAAACGGGATAAACTTTACAACCAGTATTTACTTAGTATAAGCTTTACATTTCCTTAAAATTTTCTATTTCAACTTCGTCTTGGTTCAATTTCTACCTAATTTAAAACTTTACTCCGTGTTAATTAAAACGTGAATGCTTATTGCGGCTAATTCTGTCTAAGAACAGTGTTTGATGGAACAGAACAACATGCTTTGATAGAACCGGTAGAACTAATGGGATGTTATGTTTCCACAAATTCTGGGATTTTGTACCAACTTAAATAGTAGGACTGTTCGGTAGAACTAGTGGGAACGAAAAGGACGAAAATAAAGGTGTTTTAAAGCATCATTGCTAGACTAGAATCAAGTACATAATTACCTATCTGCTAATCAATGGTAAGGTTATTTTTTGCTCACATAACGTAGCACGAAGTAATACACGTTATTCAACCCGTCAAAGTAAAAACCAACAATGGTTCACACCTACGAAAAGTTTGTAGTTTCAACAAAGTCTCAGTATTGTCTCAGACACTTGTTTGTACAGTCGAACTAGCTAAGTTATGCATAGCTTAAGAATGTGCTGCATGTTTTCACGACACTAGGCGACGCTTTAACGTGTGCCTAAGTAAAGCGACCTGTCTGATGAATGCGTAATTATTTGGGCACTCATTTGGATCGAAGAATGTTTGTGAAAACGGTTATCGACTACTATCGATGTCATCTTTAACATAAACACAACCTTATAGTCTTTCACTTGACTATTTCATCTCATTTTTGCATATTTCTGTAAACTTAAAGTTGTTGTTTCTCACGATATTTGCTATAATAGCTATAATATGCTAAAACACTTTTTTAACATTAAAATATACCTTTCAATTTGGCAATAACACTCAGAAATCGGTGCTCTGCGAATCTTTTAATTTTCCTATAAGCCGGTCCGTAGCGAAAGAATGAATTTATAGTGTTGTTTATTTACGATATGTAAAAGAAATTCTACGATAATATTTTATCGTTAATAAATAGTTTATGTGGTAATCTTATCTAGAAAATAAAATATGTTTTGTTGCGGCTTTTAGTTGGTTTAAAAGAAAAAAGACAAAACCGCAAGAACTCGTTCCTTTCGTTGTAGTTTCAAGAGTTAATTATACGGTACTTTTATTTAAATTCTTGTGGCCATTACATTTGTCTGGGTAATTTCTCTAATTGCTTTACTAAAATAACAATAATTAAAGTTAAGAGTAGAAATAAAGACACTCTGAATAAGATGAATCTTTATCAAAGATTGATTAGTGTAGGTCGTATCACTACTCTCTAGAATAGACATTCTAATTTAAAATGCACAAAGCTTGTAGAAGTTGTTTTTGCTTCTTAGCTTCAATACCCCAATACCATGTGACAAGGGGGACAATGTGCAATGTAAGATACTGTGGTGAATGTTGTTGATTCTGATACCTATTATAGAGTTACTAAAGCTCGACTCCACTTTATCATATGGCAACGGCAAGTTACTTACATGATCTGAATTATGTTTAAAATGGTGTTTCGTTTCGAGTTGTGTGATAAATTGCTATTTTCGAGACTGCTTGAGCATCTTTCTTTATAATATCTAGTGCCTTACTCAATTATTTTCACTTTGCTTCGAGGCACACGTATTGCGAGGCAGCCTCGAAAATAGCAAAATAATTCCCTACCACAGCTATGCCAGCCAGCACAAAGGAATTTCTGAGTAGCAGCCCCCGATGCTGTACCTATGCCCAGTTTATAGCAATAGGCTCGCCCTTATTACTTGGACGTAAAGCACTGAAAAAACATCAGTTTACTATCCCCTTAAGAGATAAACAGGTTGACTGTTAAGTGCTGAGCAAGAGGTCGTGGATTCTATTCCCGGGTCAGGTAAGGTGCTATTGGGTTTTTCCTTTAAGAATTTCTCAGAAGCAGCCGATGCAGAGTCCGAATCTGTACCGTGTTGATGGTAATAGGCTCGCCCCCTATCTATATCTATCTATATAAATAAAAAGAGAAGAGGCTCATTTCTGAGAACATGGCGAGCTCGTGTTTGCCGCGAACGCTTGGAAAGTCGCCTTATCACAGTTATTATTTACACTAGCTGCTTATCTGTGCAGCAGCCTGCAGGGGGTGCTAGTGATAATAGGGCTTAGTTACTGACGTCTTAATTGGTGAGTAGATTCCATAAAGATTTACCTAAGGAGAAGTGCCAATCGCAGTAAAACGTTTCATCTAAATACTTAAAACAATTGTAAAGTAACAGTTATTCGGTGGCTTATGTCAGTTCCTTAGTTCGTGGCGGAGGAGCTTGTGTCTAAATATTAACAGCCGGTATGGTCGATCTGCAGCTTAAGCCGTACTTGCCTAGGATGGCTACTCATCGTTACATATCGAGTTTCCTCCATGCCTCGGAAAATATTAATAATTATGTTAAGTTTTTGGTCCTGGTTGTTATTATAAATCTTTGGCAGTCGTTACTCCTGTTAGTAATTGGCCCGAAAGTGTCAGCCAGTCTTACCAAAGGGTATCGTACTACTCAGTGCAAACTGGAGGAGGTCGGATAGGCAGTCGCTCCATGTACAATACTGGTACTCAGCTGCATCCGGTTAGACTGGCAGCCGACCACAACATAGTTGGGAATAGGCTAGGCAGATGATGATGTCAGTTCTTTAGTCGCATAGGTACATTGTTGTATTGATTTTCCTCATCATTGTTACCGCTGATAGAAATACATTGTCTGGTTGACCCGACTGCGTCTTTAGTTTAATTAGGCTTTGAAACTGTACTAAATGGTCGTCAAAAATCCGTTAGAAAACTCCCAAAATGTACATTCCACCAGCAGTGACAAGCCTAAGGGGCCAACAATACGGTAAGGGCTTGTCGTATTGGTGCAATAAGGCAAGCAGCAGTCAGAAACCCGAACATCATAAAGAGTAGACAGCTCCCAAGTAACATTTCATTAGGGCCTAGGTTCTTAAAAATGCCTTTAGGTTTTATAAGGGTCGTAAAAAGGTTAATGCTTTGCTATCTGGTTATATTAAGTACTTGAGAATGATTAATAGGTCCTAATACTAGTTGTTTTATATTACAACCTTGGAGCCGCTGACAAGAGTTTAAATTAACGTTATTTTGACTTGTGTTTCAAGAGCATATAGTCCTAGGATCTTATAGCTGTCGTAGACTCCTGATTAAGTTCTGAAAAGGCTAGCATTATGCTGAATTGAGATCTAAAGGTTTAAGTTTTAACTTTGATATGACCATAAAGTTATGGAATGTAGAAATTGCTTTTATGTAATTTTTAAAACCTACCTCAAACCTTAAGGCTGTTTTAGAGTGTCTAGGCAAATAAATTAGGACTGCGTGGTGACAACCCAAACCAATAAGCTATTGTTTATGAGCTGAAAGCATGATTAACGTCCTACAAGAATATTTTAAAGCTATAAAGGCATCCTCAAAAAATATCAGTTGTCTCCGCTACTTCAAAGCATTACGTTGTCTTGAAGATAAATCAACACAGGATGATGTCAAAAAAGGAGTGGAAATTTTAAACGTAAAGTGCGTAAAAATTTCTTACTAATAATAAATACATCGGTACCTAAGTTTTTATTATTTATTAAGGTACGAAGTGTGGCGACTGGTAAATGGTCGTCTGAAATATTTGAGGAATCACAAAACAGTCAAACAAATTATAGTGATGATGGTGGTTTATCTGAAGATAGTGAATATTTTGAAGCTCGTACATTAGAAACAAGTGTTGATACTGCAAAGGATTTAAGAATTTGGTCTTTAGAACACAAAATTAAACATGTTGCTTTGAAAGATCTTTTAGACATATTTAACAAACGAACGATCCTGAAACTTCCGAAGGATCCTAGATCCTTACTACATACTCCCAGTGGTGATAATATGCAAATAAAAAATATTAAAGGCGGTCAATACTGGCACTATGGGCTTGAAGTATGTCTTCGAGATTTTTTTCATGATCTTAAAGTTGATGGAAAAAAAGCACCCTGTAGCTGTTTGTTCAGCACTCTTGTCAAACCGTCGCGGTCGATCGCACGTCCTCCTTCAACCAAAACCTAAAAGCAACTAATTGTGCGCAGGGGTTATTTTCGCGACTAGCAAGTCTTGAATTACTCCTAGCGATAACCTTAAAGCTGCGAAAACAGCCTATGCGTTTTAAGTAGCTCCGCGAGATTACTTTTAGCTCTTATTTTGGCAAACATTAAGAGCTTTTAGCTGTAACAGTTCTGAAATTGGTAATTTTAATGCTTTCTAGTAATTTATTAACGCCAGCCATTTTTTTTTTACATAAAAAATCAATTTTAAATAAAAAAAATCAAGACAAAAGGCAATATTTTAATTCAATAAGGCTAAAATAAGTAACTTGTGCTATAGCATTTAAAATATATGTTTTTAAATGAATAGAAGTTTTATTTCTAATGCAACGCACCACCAACCGTTTAATATTATAATTTTTATTTCATTAAAATATCTTCAAAATTATAAACTAACGCAAGGCCCGTCTCGTATTTAGCACTATTATCCTAAAGTTTCACGATGAAGTGCCTGTCGCACAATTTTTTTTTCCTGACTTCATCAAGATACTTATTTTTTTTTTATAAATACTTACTACATACTCAGTTAGCCATTTTGAAACTTCGTAAAATGTCAGGGAATGTGGCGCCATTATATTGGTCTTTCTGTGTAAAAAAATCTTACACAGAAACATTTTAAAACCCGAGAGTCCTGGAAAGGTATTTTTTCATGTCCATCAAAAAGGTTTTAAGTTGTCATAGGGTTACATACAAGACTAATTTAGAACTTAAAAGCTGCCTTGCAAGGTTATATTCACGTTAAATTAAGGTTGTGAAGGTTATATTTGGGTACTGTGTAAGTAGTTCGAAAGGTTCTGGATTTGAGCTATAGGTTTTGCTATAGCTCTCAGAAATGTTCTAAAACGTGGGCCCTTTTTGCACTCAGGAGGTTAATATAAGGTTAATATAACGTTATTGAGCCTGTTAAGACTTACGAGCAGATTTCCATATGAAGGTTCTAGAACCTTTTCAAAACCTTTCTAAAACCTAAAATGTTACTTGGGAGAGCTGTCCTGATTGATACGTGTACTGGCTGATACAGAGCTGTCCTGATTGATACGTGTACTGATTGATACAGAGCTGTCCTGATTGATCCGTGTACTGGTCAGACAAAATCTAAATCATCGATTCGTGAAGAAGATAAAGAGTTCGCAAACAAAACCAAGTTGAAACCTTCAGTCCTTCACATTACTTATGCTTGTGACAAACGCAGCTTTAAGATTTTGTATCTTTTGACAAGATACATAGACTTCAAAATTTCAAAACTTTAGAACTAAGTATTTGGTTGCTCGATAGAGCAGAAACTTCGAAAGTATTGAGACATCGACAGCAGTCCACAAATAATATACGATTTGAAGTTTTCTTTTATTTGTGTAACAAACTTTGTCTGAGAAGGTTAGCTAATATTAAACTCTATCATTTTCAAAATGAGATTTAATACTTGTTTGTGAATAAATCGTGGAATGCTAGTGTAGAATAAATTGCGCCGTTCTCATGTTACACCATATTCACTAAAACGTTTCACAAAATATTACGTGAACCCACCGAATTACCATGAGCCATATTCCACAAAA
Organism: Diarsia mendica; assembly: GCA_949316265.1. NCBI lineage: Eukaryota > Metazoa > Arthropoda > Insecta > Lepidoptera > Noctuidae > Diarsia > Diarsia mendica. The sequence continues at coordinate 24,319,422 of OX438892.1, forward strand.
TTAAGTTACGCCAAAATTTTAGGGAAAATTTAATAGAAATATCTAGCTCTCGCATGTTCGGGCGCGAGGAGCGAGGGGGGGGGCTGACATCATCCTGTCCCAGGGGGCTGCGAGCGCGTGCCGAAACAGCTGATTGCCAACCGACCACCATAAAAAATCGTATAAAACAATCCTCAAACCAACTTAAACCTTATCCCAACAGTTCAGACTCTAATGTCACATACAGCCACCCAAACGACCCTTAATATAAGTGTCACTACACAACTCTCAACTCTAACATACAGCAGATGGGTCTAAAATCGTTTGCTCACTTTTTTCCCCGTCCACGTCACCTCCAGAATAAAATCCGGCGTGCCATAAAATTTGGACTCTTAACACCGGGGCACACGGCTAGTTTTTGCTCGTTTGGGATTGTTAACGAGATAAAACAGAATGGATTTTGTGCATTTCACTTGGTTGGAGGCCGGTGCGTGCCTCCAGCGATCAAGTTCTGCTGCAGTCGGCTCCGCTGGCTAATAAATGAGAATATTTCGTACGAGAAGATGGATCGCCCGTAATTGTTCAGCTACGGTGTTACTGGTAAGAACCACATGAGATTTTACGCTACGTGATTCAATAAAACATCGATGTTTTGATTGCTGTTTGTATGTAGTAGAAATGATTATATAATGAGGTGTGTTATTAATATAAGTAGAGCTATTAATAAAAGTAATTATAATGGTAAATTAAGTGGTATTACTGCATCGAAGTAGGTACACAAGCTTAGAGTTGTTGAAGTAGTTCGTAGACCACCGCCAGAGATGATTGTACGCATCACGCAACGTTCTTTTATGAATTATAAAATAACTCATTCGGAACTACACGTACAACATAGAATAAAAAAGTATTAAATACAGTTTTTACTATGTTTTTTGGCGTTTTTTTTAACTAGTTTAAACTGGACTACACACCGAGTAACGTAAAAGAAACCAAAGCAAGCAATGACAACACTGTTAGATGCCAGTTTCCCAAAAGACAAAAACACAGTAAATCAGCCACAAATTATGTAGAGCCTATTTCTAGCACTTATAACGCACAACGATACATGAGAAACAATTCACAAAGACTGGATAACATAAGTTAGGCAGAACATAATATAACAACTAGGTATACCCAAAAAGACCCAAAACATTCAAAGCTTAGAAATTCTAGTCACATTCCCCCAAAGTTGATAGACAACGTACAATGTGCACGTGGTTTTGATATTAATACGCTTTATGTTGCGAAAACAGAAAACAGTAGTGTAGATCGAAGAATAGTTGGTCAAACAGTACCTAGTCAAAATAATTGTATTGGATTTAAAATTCTAAAGATCGGAAACAATCGGCTGTATCCTGTCATTTCGCCTCGGCTCGGCTTTTATGCAAAAGTTAAGTTAGCTTGTCAACAACACAAATGTTTGATACAGCCGAACTTGATAATTTCGATATTTCGCCACAAATACTACTGAATCCTAACTTTCCATGTTTAGTTTATCATGAGCTTTCTGAAGGTGTCTATTTTGATACAGTAAAGTTGACGAATGCTTGAGATTCTGGGATATTATTAAAATATCTCTGAATCTTGAGCATTCAGCATTAAATTCGTACAGATATAGTTACTTTACGAGACGGTTTCAATTGAAAATAATAAACTCTTCGTGTTTATGTTTATCGCATTTCTTTCCGTTTTATTCTTAAACTTAGCAGTATCTTTCTATAGACGTATATATCCCCAGATCTCTTGTAATTAACAATCCAATTACGATCAAATGAAAGTTACTTAGAATAACTGGATCCTACGTGACTACATGCAGGGAGCAGTTTAAGTGGTGGAAGCAGAAGAAATTGCCTCATGGCTCTGCCATGTAATGCTGCAATTCTCCAAAGTGTTTCGATTTATCCGAGCAGATTAGATTGTAGGAGTCATCGGCTTCTGATACAAGCAGTAATGTTACTTGCTCAATGTAAAGTGCTATTAAAAGTTGATAATTATGAACCAAACGCGAGATATGTAACCGATGTCGAAATTCCCGACAAAGGGTGTTGGGTCACCCCTGATACAATCATGTGTTACACTCGGTCGTAAAAGTTTTGATTTGGGGCTTAATGCTCCGATCTTAAAACTCCTAACACAAGGAATATTCAAGAGCTGGTAATGCTAATGGCTTTACGAAAGTAACATTCTTGTTCCTCGTCGTGTGGATGATTCATTGTATTTCATCGATGATTCGTTAAATTACATCGACTAGGACAGAGTCACATCGATAGCATGTACAACATTTAACATGCTGGATTGACTCATGGTTCACCTGGTTTATCCATCCCCGTACCGCACTGATATTCTCTACAACATGAGGCTTCGTCACGTCACGGGTGTGTTGACACGACGAAGAAATCATCAATAAAGCTCCGTGACAAGACTCTCTATGCCTCGTTCATTTGCATTTTGCATGTGTAATCAGGAATTCTGTCCAAATACGCTATTGTATTGCAATATACTTTGTTTTCATTAAACAGATCTGTCATACGCCGTACGCCGTAAGCTTGGTTATAGGAACGAACAATAGAAGTGCGGTTTGGTTGACAGGCTTTTGATCGTAAAGCTGGGAGTGCGTAGACCTTCTGCGCGGCATATTATTGATTGACGTAAGAATTGAATGGTGTAAGCTTCCTCAAGGGAACGCATACTTTCGAGTTTCGACAATGAATGAACTTTCTTGACAGGTTTATTCGTGTTGTGTGTTGCGTAGGATGTAATAGAGAAAATAACAAAACGACGTTTACTTGAAAGTACACAAGACAAACTCTTTATGGCTCCTTGTATCTCTACTCTAAACATAATCCCAATCAATTATTTAGTTTCTACACTGAACACTGGCTCGTCCGAATGTGGTTATCTATCGAACAAAAACAAATCCATTGGTTTTGTAAACTTGAAAATGCGTTTATCTTTTAGAGGGATTGTTTATATTTTCTTTTGCCTTGACAATATAGACGCCAGCAGCGAATTCCATTCCTCAGAATTTGCATTACAACAGACTTAGAATATACGGTCATTGTGTTTAGCTCTTTAAAAGGCTTTAGGAATGCAGGTCTCGGTTTCTGGAAAAGATTCCTAGGCTACACTAAAGCAACTATAAAACAGGACATCCTACGATATTATGACTACCTGGTATGTATCTTGAAGTTCTTTACAAATGATAAAATAGTATGAGGTTTGCATACTAAACTATCGTTACATTCCAGTTTGTGTAAGATGCAACTCAATATGACAAAATGTTTTTGATTTATATTAACTGTTGAAAGATTAATGTGTAGCTTGCAGTTATTTATGTCGCTAAAAACGTAAATAATAGTACGTGGTTCGAAATTACTCATGCAAACATGCTAAGTAAAGCTTTTAACTATTCGATTACAATCTAACGAACTATTTTGTTATTGTTATTGATACGGTTAGCACTATGTTTACCTTGTTAGAAGTTATTTTGATTTTCTCGATTTTGGAATTCATTTATAGTTACGACGCTTTCGAAGTTCTAATTTGTATCACAACTGATAGAAATACAAGTTATTATTAATTTAGAAAGATCTATATCTGTCAGTAATTTGGTCATTAGTATTAAAGGATCCTAGCCGGAAGCGTGTCGATAACACGTCTATATTAGGCATCGCCCCGGAAACTATTGAGTCATCACCGTTCACATCATTATGTGTTGGTGTGAATAACACTTCATCACTCTATTACTCCGGGTGTTTCAAAGTATTCAATCTTATTTTTATTTAATGAAATTGGATCAGTAACTAAAATAACCATCTCTGAATTGTATGAATTTTAGAAACAGTCCATTCGCAGTATGAGGGCAATTTAACATACTTAAAGAGTTTACACTGTAATTACAGTAATGAAACTAGCCTCTATTATAATTAGTGCGTTTTTGATTCCTATATCTTTCTGTTCTGGTGTTATTGGAAAAGGTAGTACAAAGTGACGTAAATATGTTACTTACCTTCAAAGTATGTAACTGCGTAGAAACCGTAGTTAGATTCTCAATTACTGACATCATCAGTTAACATTAGCTTGGAACAGGAAAAAAAATGTACTAGTCGAAACCTATACTACAATTCGTTTTTGGAAGTATTCCTATCTATGTAGGTATTAGCAATTTTATGAGCAAGATGCAAAGAATACCACGGCGTTTGATGTATCGAAAGTGTTACTTCGGGGATCATTACTACTTCAGTTTGCATTACCAAAATTATTATTTGCGATGCTCCAATGGGATGGCTGTCAATCTGCATCATTCACACACACACACACACACGAACTGTCACATGCACGAGTGTGTGTTTACTCAATTCCTCTTATTAATGTAACATCAGGGGGAGAGCGGCTGTAATGCCGGACTTTGTCATCTCCCCTGGGAACCAGCAAAGCGTGCTCGTTATCAACTTTAATAAGATTCCGGAGATGATGTGTTCCTGTTATCTGAATTTTGCACATGTTATTATTATGAACGTTTGTCTAGAAAGCCGCTAAGTGTGGTTGGGTTCGACATGTCTAAATAGGCAAAAAATACAATCGAATGGATCCCAGTAAAAGGTAATTTCTGCTAAAAGACTGGCACTAGCAAGACCGAATTGTCTCTGCAACCTCAAAATCAATCAAGCAAAAGTATTTTCTTATGCTGACGACACTGCTGTCGTCTTTACTGGGAACACCTGGCGTGAGGTTGCTTTAAGTGCTGAAGCGGGTATGACCCAAATAGCTAGCTGGCTCGAAACGAACCTACTCACTTTAAACACAGCTAAAACAAATTACATATGCTTCAGCATATCAAACCGTACACAACCAGGAACAGATCTCAAAATAAAAGTACATACGTGTGTTGATCCAAATGATTGTTTATGTCCAACATTAGAAAGAGTATCGCAAACTAAATATTTGGGTGTTGTAGTTGACCATAGACTATCCTGGTACCCCCAGCTGGAACAAGTTACAAATAGAATCAGAAAACTGAGTTGGATTTTCAGGACACTGAGGCATATTGTACCAAAAAATGTTCCTACAAACACAAAAACCTCACGAAATCTCCTTAATGAAATATACTCGGCTTTGGTACAATCTGTCTTAGTGTACTGCATCCCAATATGGGGAGGAGCAGCCAAGACTAAATTTATCAACCTTGAGCGGGCACAACGTGCTCTGATAAAAGTTATGTATTTTAAGAAGATTCGATACCCTACCCAAAGTCTTTTCCAGATCAGTGACTTGCTCTCGGTGAGGAAATTATATATAATCAAAACTATTGTCAAGATTCACAAGACCATACCTTATGTCCCTGGCCTAACTTTAAGAAGAAGGAAAGACCTAATAGCAGAAGTTCCCCAAACAAAAACCAAGTTCGCCAGCATTCAGTATAAAAAACGTTCGGCTCAGTTGTACAATAGATTCAACAGAGAGATTTATGTACATAACAAGAAACAACATGAATGTAATAAATTACTCACTAATTGGATCAAACCTCTTACCTACGAGGACACGGAGGCGTTGCTAAAATAATAAACGTAAACCGACAACTTACTTTTTCAATTCCTCACACTCACCCTGCCATAAGCACATGCCTCACACACTCTTTTACACACGACTCTCAACACTTATTCACTCACTCACTCACTCACTCATCCACCCTCTCATCATACACACCCCGTCCCCCACACACCACATACACTCACTCACACCCCTCTCCAAATACACTCACTCACACTTAAACACATACCATCTGAGTGACAAGCATTTTCACTTTTCACTTTTTATTTTTTATTATTATGTCTTAAATTTGTATATTTCATTTTTTTTGCAATTTGTTTTTCATTTCTGTGTAATAATATTGTAAAAACAAGTTTGTTAAAGTTAATTAATACGATATGGAAGAGTGGGGTTTCCTAATACAGGCGTTAGACGCCTAAAAGGAAACTCCAATCACTAGTTTGTAAGAATACCTTGTAAAAACAATAAATAAATATTATTATTATATTATAATTGTGTGGCCAAGGGACATGGAGCCTGGAGGGCCAGTGAGACACAGGCTAGTTAGTCTGTCCTACAGTCTTCCCCTTCTTTGTTACTTAGTACAGTTGCAATATAGCTTCAAGTTTGTGGCCCTGTGGTCGCTTTATCAATTACATGTAACCGACTACGTTCGACTTCCGTTTTTTACCCTGTGTTGCAATTTAGTGAGTCAACCTATAATGTGTTTGTGGGAGCTTTTTTATCAAACGTTTACATTACCGGATTTATGACACAGCATTCAATGACTGTTTTTATATGCTCAATATTTGGCAAACTTTAATCATTGCAGACTGCCGAGTTCATTAGCGATGACTATGTTGACTTGCCTCTCAATTCACCTTTCACAGTTTAAACTTTTTGACTTCCAATACAATCTTCTTACACTTCGTCTAAATATACAACTGTTAGCTCCATAATAGAATTAACAATAAATAAAGTGCTGAATTCATAACACAAGTATCATTATACAAAACTCAGCAAACTTTCTTCTTTTTCTACTATGCAATTCATTTTCAATCTATTTTCTTGAACACCATGATAGAAATCTGTCAGCTTTTTGTGTTCTAACGCACCATCGTGATTGTGTAATAAAGCCTCGTGTGCAAGTATTCTCGTGAAACCACGAGCAAAAAGTGTTTCAAGTGGTCATTCTCCTTTCTAGCAGAGTTGCAAAAAACATAAAGGCTGATAACAAATGGCTACTGTACCGGAACTCCGTTTGAAGCGCTGTAACGTTAGATAACGCAACACCTTATCACGCCAGGAATGAACACGTCTGATTAGCAATGTTAGAAGTGTGCTGTACTAATGGAAAATCACAAAAAACTCATCGTTTATACTAGTTCTTAAGACGAAGATGGCACCCGAGAGCTCAAAGTAAAGTTTAAGCGATTTCTTTGATGGAGGATTACTGCGCAATCTCTAAGCTACACACATTCAGGTGAGGTATTACACAGTATTCCCCTTTTGAGTCTTTATTGAAATCGTATCTAATAGAAATGTGGGGTTAAAAGCGTTTCTTTGTGTTTGTTTTTTGACACAGACGACCCCTTCTAACCGAGTCTTCAAGCGTTTGAGGTACCCAAAAAACTCTTTGATGTTGATCGCTGCAGCGCTGCAATGTTGCAATGTTGTGTGTTTCTTACTTTCTTCAGACAATTGCAGACTAACATAGCTTTGGATTTATAAATTGAAAATGTTATCTTGTTCACGGGACGTCTTTGTTTCTCTCAGAACGTGTGGTTTCCGATCCAGTTCAATAGCATTCGCAGCCGGGCGTGTACGAGGGGACTAGGGGAGCAGGACTGGTAGGGAGCGTGCAGTCCGCTCCACCGGTGTGCCTGTATTTAGCGATATGTGTACACCGAGCAAACTGATTGCTTGCCTCAATATACGCTTTTATGTAGAGAGAAAATAACTTTCTTTCTTGCGGTACTTTGAAGACCATATTTAGGCTTGTAGTCAATACGTGCTTGATCATTGACAGAAGGTCCAAACATACAGGCTAAATGCATTTCAGGTTACAAATCAAACTAGAGCAGAATCAGTATTATATCCAATCTTTTTGTCCGTTTGAAGCGAAGTTATTGTTTCTCTTGTCAATTTCAGATCACAAACAACAGCTATTTCGAGAAACGTTTAAACGTTCTCTTTTGTCAAAAGAAATCGATGCTTTGTTGCCTTTAGTTTCATAAGCAACCTAATATGCATCGTCTTTTTATGTCTGTTCATTCCGAGAACATCTCGGGAAAATAAAATTAAAACGTCTTCGTCTCAAGGAACTTTTATTTTTTAACTATCTGCCCGAGGCAACACTGGTCTGGAGGTTAGTGGCTTTTTTCTTCTATTTCTTAACTTCCTGTCGCTGTATTAAGAAGTTGTGTGCGAAGTTAAGTCTGCAGTCTGAGAACCGGAAATTAAGCAGTATCGATTTAAGTGGTGAAGTCTCCTTGAGTGCTAGCTCTTATTCTTTCTGCGATTCGTAGACATGGCCGCAGATATAGAAAGGAACTTTAGACTTGAAACTTGCTTTAGTTTGGTTCTAAGCTCAGATTCCTGGAATTTGCTCATTAAGTTAAATTTTCCTCCATTGCGAGTCCAACCTTAGAATTACAAAGTTCCTTTCCTTCTATTCAATATCGAAGCCCTATCCTCAAACGTCTTTAAACAGAGCCGCTATCTAAAGTATAGTTAGTTTACAACGTCAAATCTTAGCGTTACATCTCGATGATGTAACGTTAATTGAATTGCCGCATGTGGCAACACCGCGTATTGCATCGAAAGGTCGTTGGCTGCACGTGCAGGGATTGCTTGTGACTTGTGGATTCTTCACGTACCTACCTGTACAGCTAAAATATTTGCTGGTTTCTCTTCTTTTAAAACTTCTTCTGGTAAAATCATCATCATCATCATTTCAACCGAAAGACGTCACATTGACCATCCATTCTGCGAGCAATGTGAAATGCCCATTGCCACTTAAGTCTGGCAATTCTTCGGGCTACGTTGGTAACCTTGGTTCATCATCATTTCAGCCAAAAGACGTCCACTGCTGGACATAGGCCTAGGCATAGGCATAGACTTTGGTTCTTGGTTCTCTGGTTAAATAGTTAGCCATAACTGCAGTGTTTGCTCTGTAGTAATTATCTGTCATCTTCATTCAGTTCCAGAAAGATGAAGTTATACATTTTGTTCAACTTTTGGGGTAAAGTTTAGACATAGCAAAGCGTCAGGTGAATGAACGTGCAGGGCTGTACAAACGAAACAGTGGTTACTTGTATTTGGTTTGAAAAGCAACGACCGAAAGTTCTATGAGTCTAGTTCGATAGATGTTATAGGTACTCGTACCAGCATTACCAACGCAATCTATATAAATAAAAAGAGAAGTCCTGACTGACTGACTGACTCATCAACGCCCAGCCCAAACCCTTGGACCTAGAAAGCTGAAATTTTGCATAGAGGTTCCCTTTATAACGTAGACAAGGAATAAGGAAGGATTTTTCGAAATTTAACCCCTAAGGGAGTTAAATAGGGGATGAAAGTTTGTTTGAAAAATCGACATTTCCGATATTTTCCGACACCCACGCGGGCGAAGCCGCTGGCAAAAGCTAGTTTAAAATAAACACAAGCACCTACAACTACATGCGGGGCTCATTGGATCCAAAGTAGGTAGGTACCTACTCAAAGACCTAAACTCCAGGTCCAACGAAAACTTTCGGTAGAAGTATTAGTGCTACACTTATAGATTGCAGGAAAACCTACAAAGAAGTCTATGGTGCTAAAAAAACATTGAAAATCTCTCAATATCTACTACAATGGTACAGTACAGACTACATAGCCCTTCATGTGCAAGTAGGACTTGCACTTGGCCAGGTTATTTTTAAAATCAATTCTTTAGATGGTAACTACCTAAGTACCTATAATGATGATGATTTTTGACATAATTATAAGTTTTTGCATTTCGTTTCTTCGAATAACTCATTTCTCTGTTTTCTAAAACTATTCAAGTCTTGAAGCCTTAGTTTGACCTCTTCATTGAAATTGGCTGAGAAACACCATGTGTCCCAAAAGTTTGTTTTTATAATTGGCATTTTATAAACTTAATAGTTGTAGGTTATTAATTATTGTTCTGTCTTTTGGTCGTCATTTATAGCGCACACAAAGTAATCAAATAATAACTGTTCTGCAATTCCTATTACCTCTTCTTTGTTACTGTATAGATGACTCAAGTTTAGAAGCGGTTACAATGATGCGCTGATAAAAGCCACATTTGGCATTTTACGTGAAAGAGAGAGATCGACAATACGCAATCATCTCGGGATACGATTGAAAGTAAATAATTTTCGTACCTAGTTACCTTATCTGCAGGTTTTAAAAATAGCAGCACCTTAGAGGGCTTTACTGTATAGGTATGCTAAAGTTCGGTCCTACATGACCAGATACATAAGTTTGGCCACAAAGTAAGTCTTTTTGTTCTCTTTCTTCTAAACAATGTAAGTTAGATCTAGGTACTTTGTTTAAATGACGTAACATTTCTATAGGTAGGTAGGTAGGTACTTAGTCATTTTACGATGCGCGTACAATCTACATTTCACTTTTAATTTGTCGCAGCGCAGGCGAAAGCAGTTTCCGTTTGCTGCAGAAATTAAAATATTTCGAAATTATCGACAAAATGCATCCCAATATCCTACCTATGCATATCTACCAGGGTCGCAAAGTTATGATGGAGCTGATGAAATTATTTCATTGGTAGTAGAGAAGCTTGTTTTTCCCGGGTCTGCCCAGCACGGTTGTCTTTGCTTGCCGGCTTCCAAAAATACCTCAGCTGCGTTGCCTACTGAAGCTGACGTTGGCTATTTTGCGTGCTGGCATGATTCCAGCCTCTGTACCAGGGTTACACACACTGCCATAGACACGTAACATCACCAGTCTTGGTCTTGACGTCACCTTCGAACTCCACAATTATGTCAGAAGTCTAGTCTCTGCAATAAGCTAACTTCATCACAAGATTTTTATCGTTTACGTTCCAGATTTCGTTTTTCACAATTTAACATTGCGTGCTAAATGTAGAAACTGCTTTTTAAAACATTGTTTCGGAGTCTTGCGCAAACTTGTGACTTGGTTCACGTCTTATTTTTTTGTTGCGGACTTGATAATTTTACTGAATATGAATCTAACGAAACAGTTAAATAAACTAAAACAGTTTTAAAGTTTCATAACATGACTTAGGAATGGGACGAAGCAGGAGAAAAGTTTACGGAAACGCAACATAGAGTTAGCGGGTGCACGATTAGGCCTACAGTTTGGCGGGGCACCACTGAGCTCAGCCAACACTAAGCGCCGCTTATAACTTGAATTTAACACACAAATACGATCAAGTAACAATAAAATCACTGCCTTACCTCTCTATCAGGTCCCAATCCAGGTCGTCGAAAAAAATCCAATTGATAATTCACAGATTTACACTGAATTTTGAACTAACACAAATGCAACAAGTGCAATGAACTGCTGTGAACTGCAATCGTTTCAAAGATTTGTTTTTATTTATTTTATTAATCCGAAATTGTTAAAACACAAGATATCCACTATAATAACACTATGAAGCACTATTTTCGTCTATTTTATGCGAAGGATCCGATTTTTTTTGTGAAAGATTCCGAACGAGAACCGGTTTATTTCATGTTTTAAAGTATTTTTAAATTCGTAATTTAATACGACACCAATATCTCGTCTCACAGGGAAAAAGTAAAACAACTACGCCGAACAACGAAGTGCTTCCGCATCCCCAAAACAGCTGTTCGGGACTAGTGACGTCCAAAAATCGATAACAACCGGATTAGGACAACCGTAATTACACACCACAAAACTTTTTCACAACACAGATTACCGGTTTCACTATCCTTTTTGCATGCCTTCACTGTAACAGTTTTTGTAAGAATAAGTTTTAGAGATATTGTTTTATTTGCAATAGGAATTGTTGAAAGAGGTAAATTGAAGGACGAGATATGATTTCGAAGAAAAGTATGTGCTTTTAAAAATCACTTTTTTGTTTTGTTTATGATGGTGATTCTTTAGTGAGCACCTCAGTGTAGCTGGGTGCACAGCGCACGCGGTCGCGCTCGCTCGCGGACTGGCGGCCGGGGCGCGGGGCGCGCGGGCAGGGCGGGGGGCGGGGCGCGGGCGGGCCCACAGCGGAATGCTATTGTAGGCGAACTTGCCCGCCACTTTTTTTCTCAATTCTGGTCAAACAAGTTTTGTATACAACCTGCATTGTAAGGATTCCGCCATTCTTCGTACGAGGCAACGGTCTTTCTAAACTTTGTGAAGTATAAGGTTTCGCTGAAACTTCAAAATCCAAGAACGTAGGTAACAGGATATCCTACACTACTGCTGTAACCTATACACTGCTGAAACATGCAATTGTTTGATCTATAGTTTTGAAACAGACCATCCACTCGATTGTACAGCAGAAGGGTCTGAAATAATTATCCAATCAGATACTACGCATTCATCAATACTCTATGTTCAAGTTAGAGTACCTACCAAACTAACTAACAAAAAAAGGAGATTCAAATCCTGTAGCAGTAACACCAAAAAACATTAAAAAAATATTACATCATCTTTAGTCACTTCATCATTATCATTTCAGCCAAAAGACGTCCACTACTGGACATAGGACTCCCCCAGGTGTCGCCACATAGTCCACAACTCCACATACCTATGCATAATTAAGTTTTAAGTATCATCTACCTACATAATCCACGAAACAGCGAAATTTATGGAAACTTTCATTTGAATTTTTAATGTGGCAGTTAGTGGAGACTGTGGAGAGTTGGAGACCGAACTAGATAGGATAGAAAACCCATTTACCACTTTTTACAAAGAAAATAAAATATCATAATTATCAAGATTAACAACACGAATAAGATTCGAATAACAATTCTGCACGAGATAAGACGAGAAGCCCTGCATGGGCTGAATATAGTAGGGATAGGGAAGCATATAAGTAGTACGAATATCGAAGGCATCGGATGTCAGTATTGCTGCCAATCAAACCAAAATCTCATTGAAGGTACTTATAGAGTTTCCAATTAATTTGGTTACTCCTTCACACCCTACAATCAGTAAAGTTATGTTTGCCATACAAATATCTCGAAGTTTGTTAGCTTTATAAACATCACAGTCACTAACCACGAAAATCAGGCACAAGCAGGTATTATTTGCCACGACCTGAGTAGAATTCCAACATTCAAGGTTAGAAGGGAACTTCTAAACTAAGTATTTGAAGAGCGATAAACGAACTTCCAAGAGGTCGGATAGACTCGGCTCCGAAAGGGACGGCCTAATTGCTCGCTCCCTACGGCAAAAAGAGACGGTACGATTTATTTTATTTATTGCCATATCAAGTTACGTCGCGGGTTCTGTATCACGGGTGTGTGAAAGAGACGGATATAAATATATTGTTCCCCTTGACCTCGACTCAGGGAGATGCTGTTGATCAGATTTTTTGGAAATTAAACTTTTTTAATTAGTTAACCCGAAACAGGTTTGGCGTATGGGAACCTATTAATGAAGTGTTGGTGGTAGCTGCGAAGATATATTGTGTAGACCGTGACAACTATGAAATTGGGTGTTCTGGGACTATCGTACTTAGTGATTAATAATAATAAAAAGAATGTAATAAAAATGAAACCATTAACAGCTATGATGATGAAGTATTGGTCGTGGTCAAGCTTATAGAACGAAATGTTCTCAAAAGAAGCCTTTTAAAGGAATCCCTTTCAATTCAACTGCAACGCAAAAACAAAGCCAAACTCCAATTGCCAGTGATTTGTGGTTCACAAGATAATAAAGATTCAAGAGATACAACTTGGAAAGAGATTGGTTTTTTCCCGCATGATTGAGGAAATAGAATTCTCACAATAATCATAGAATAAATTAAAAGGATAATCTTTATTTTTTAATATCAAAGAGTTGGTCTTGAATCTATCGAAGTTATAACTGGAATCCTTGTCAGCGGAGTATCTACAACCGAACTGGTAATCACAAATTCACAACAGTTAAATAATATTAGCAAACTCATGTTCGTTTCAAAATTACGTAGGTTACATTGCCAAAGCCGTGCTAGTTTGCAAATCTAACAATTTATTGTTCAGCAAATAGCACATCTGTCAAACTTAATCCTGCTTTACATTTCGCGGAAAATTATTGCAGGAATTACGAGTTGCGAAATTATGTTTTTAATTTTCTCTGTATTTCTAACAATTGCTTCATTATGAACTATTCCAGTACCTATATTTGGAATTTTTGGAACATACAAATCATATGCTCAAGACTTCGGGACTACTACGAGCAGCTTTACTAGAGTTTTTCTCTATCACCTTCCAGTAATCGTACTGAGACTATTGCTATCGAGCTTAATAGTCTTTACTTCTCTTTGGTACTGTAAGGAAGGAAAACATCGTGAGGAAACCGCCATGTCCTAGAACCAAAATTCGAAAACATGTGACATCTACCAACACGCAGTGGGCTTACGTGGTGGATTATAGCCCATCCCATCTCATAGAGAGGGCCTGCGTCCCAACAGTGGCTATTGATGATGAGTAGAAAGGGAGCTGATTGCTATTAACCTGACGAATATCCAGACTCCTGGCCTCTTTTGAGAAATCCTTAATAGTATACCCAAAAACCATTGGCCTACTCGAGTACTCGCTCGGCAATCGAAACCAGGACGCTCCAACAGGGAAAAGAAAACGTGTTGCGCTGACCCCAAATAGAATGGGATAAGGGCAGGAATATGATGAAGGGCAGGAAGATGATGAAGATAAATAATCATCTCGATAAGGAAAAGCTAATGGTAATGTTTTCTACATTTTAGACGGACTGGGATGCCTATTGCTTACATAAAATGTCGTAAAAAGACGCGATGATGATCACAGATTGCAAGATTTTACGATCTTTTCTTCTATAAAAACGTGGTAATCCTAATTTACGGGTTTTTACAAAAGCTTGGACATGAATATTTTATGGCATACCACATCTCAGAGGTATCAAAGCTTGGTATAGAAGCTATTATTATACTTACTTTTTTTATTCATTTATTTCGTTTATTCATAAACGTTGCTTAAAGTTAAGAAATGATAAACGAACAATAACTTTAAGGTTTAAACTTTTTTTTTACTTTATAGCAGCGTTTATGAATAAGCTTGAAATTTTTTCGGAAAATGTACTATGCCTTAACGATTCGTCCCACCGCCCGGTGGGATGGGAAGTGGAATGTTTAACGTTTTGATGATAACAATTAATAAATTAGTTAATCTACTCTAAAATGTTCCTAATACTTTCATCCGCCTGATAGCATTCACTTTCATACTTCACACAATATAAGTGTACCTACCATGTTCGAGTGTTATCAGCGCAGCCAAATAGCCGCATTATCCTTTGTCATTAATTATAATTATTAGCCACGTTGTTTGAGGGTGAAGCGCTGAAAACATGATAGCATTGGATACGGATACCTTTTACATATGAAATTCAGCTTTTATATTTAGATTTTGATCCATAATACCTTCAAAGCCGACAGTTTTTGAAACATGCTGGTTATACGGGCTTATACCGTAGTACCATTATGTTATTTCATGGTAAGATCTCCCAAGATTGAGTGTTAAAGAGCTAAGATACTGAAGAACTGTCTATTTCTACATAATTAAGTGATGTTTTAAATAAGCCAGCTAAAGGTTTTCCAGTACTATCTTGGGGTCTTTGTACACGTTATACTGACGGCATCGATGAAATATCTATAGAACAAGGTTTACTTATTCAAAGAAAGATACAGGATACAGATGAAAATTTTCGCGATACCCATATCATTACCATAAAGCCACCAGCAGCAAAACAATAGAATCACAAACAGAACACGATATATTATGTTGTAATGACACCCGAGGTTTAACATCAAAGCGAGCTTCAGCCCTTGCATTGCACAATAACAATAATGAACACATACTCAAACATTCAAAGCGTAATCATACTGAATCAGAGACAGAAAGGGTCGTTTTCATTCAATAAAAATCAAATTGTCACCGACGACTCGTAACAGACACGTAATTCTACAGTTTAACGTCAATTCCAGTTCAAACAACCGGTTATTTAGTTCCAAAGAATAGAATGTCAACAGGTTGTACCGAGAATTCTTACAAAGCGGATGAAAGCTAGACATTACGAGCAACGATTGTACAAATATAAATGATACCTTTTGTTTTGTGAAATATATACGTGATGTTGAAGTTTCTGGTGTTATGTTTAGTCTGAAACTCAAGATTGTTTGATTTGTTTTGGAATCGTGAGCTTTTCGACGATTCTGGAGAAACTAGATGCAGGCAGCAATTTTTTCCTTTGGTTCGAAGCCAAATAGATTTGGCACAGAAGACACTGACGGAGCTTCTTCTAAGCCAAGCGATCATCTAAAATACGCGTTTGAAGAAAATGGCTTTGTCAATTTCTGTGTAGCAGGATTAAGTATCAGTACAAGATATGATTTGGGTTTCGATCGTGTTATCTGAGAACAGAGGAACTTTTTCCGATCAGTGATTAGAATAAAATAATAGCGCTCCATCCCATAAGATCGTTGAGAATTGTGGAATTACTGAAATGGGGACTATAGCAAAGAAACCATGATCTCGTAAACTTCAATACTTTGACAAATTTGCGACATTAGAAATAAAAACTTCAGATCAGAATACGCAGAGCAGCTTTGTTATTTGCCTGATGTTCCACAAATGAAGAGAGATAATTCTGGACCAAACGACCAACCGAAGTCATAATAACAACAATCCTTTTAAAAGCTCCTTATCTGAATTATCTCATTAAGTTTTTTGTTTATACCAAAACTGCTGACCAAAACACCGAGATAACACTTATAAAAACCACAATAGATGAATCAGCCGCTTCTTCTAATACACAAGTTGCAAGTGACAATCGTACCAGGGGTCCAGGGGTCCGGTGACGCACAATGAGTGACGGATTGACGACCATTGTCGCCAACAAAGACGAGACAAATCAAAGAATAGCCCCTCAGCGGATTCTCGGGATACATCGTTACGGGATCGCGGGATGGGAATCCCCCTTTGTAATTCTCGTCTTAGTTATTTAATTAAGTAGGTACAATGTTGGGATTTTTACGATTTGATGGCGAGGGTGCTACTGCTGATATTAAAAATATTTTTTGGAACCAAATAATGTAGGCACTCAGAAGTTTAAGGCTGGCCTTAGGGCCAGGTTTATTTAAACTTCCGATTGCTTCTATAGATCTCCATTAAATTACTAATCAAAAAGTAATTATTTAGATTTATAAAGATTTATGTTTCTTTGGAAGTTCATTTGAAAGGAATAACTAAAAACGGCCAGGTGAGAAATAAGTAAAGCAAATATTTTTATTATCGCTCCGAGCAAATTACGACTACGAATCCGAAAGAGAGTAAAGTAACCACAATAACACAAGAGTTTTAGTATTAGTAACACGAATTTATTCTTATTTGTTAGTAAAAGTAGAACAATGGGTGTTTGTGATTCCATTTACTTAAATACTTATAAAACATTCAATATTAACTTATAATAACACTGGCAGTTTTAGCGAGTGTCCATGCCATACCTAATAATTTCGAAATCGATTTTCCATGAACATACACAGTGTGTGTCAACTGCATAATAATAATTGGTGTTGATAACAATTTAGGCAGGTACCTACTATATATTCAGTATTATTGCAACAGTATTTGAAAAATAATAATAGTAGAATCTACCTCTATCAATATAAGAATCAAGTTGATTTAACTTTTTATACACCTATCATCCTCACCTCTCCTAGAGAGGAGGCCTGAGTCCCTGCAGTGGGAACATTATAGGCTGATGATGATGATGACACCTATCATTATAGCTCCCGAAAAAACTAAAAGAATCAGCTTGCAGGAAATTGACCGGCAAACTTTTTCACCACCCTGTGGTCCTTGGCATGAAAAGCTGATAATTATAACCATAATAACAGTCATCATTTGTTGGGTTGGCACGAGGGAAATATTTCTGTCGAAACTTAACAAATTACGACGTCGGCGTTCTTCATATCTAATCAAAATAAATCATAACCTAGCCTAACTTGTACTGCAATGTACTACGCCATGTTTTTTATTTTTATTTTAGGATTTCGAGGTTGTTCTATTTCTGGTGTTTTGTGCTTATTTGCCCGAACTACCACGCAAATTATTGAAAGTTTGATTTTTTTTGTTTCAAGTTGAAAGCGATTTTAATTAGCGTTCTACACTTTCATGCTTTTTGCGAGTTGACTTGTTTTTGATCATTTTAGAATGCGTGTCCTGAAACTCCGAAGGAAGAGCGTTGTTTTTTTTTTGGAAATTAATGTGACAAATATCTGGTAAAATATGCATCGTTCACGGCCGCATTTAGCGATAACAATAAGAATTAAACACAAACGTGTCACACATACTAATGAAAAATCGGTAATTTACGGTAATTACGCTTTTAGTGCTTCACTATTGCAAGTAAAACCTGTCGGCGGCGCGCGGCGGGAGAGGAATCGATTCCCGGCGCGCTGCGGCGACGTTGCCGCTCTGTCGCGCGTGTTTTGTTTGGGTTGTATGCAGCGGCAACAGGCCGCGCGCGCCGCTCGCCCCTCGTCCCGCCAAACGTCATCGTTATAAAAAGTTTCGAACCTAACTTACTGCAAGGCAACTGCAAGTATTGCAAGTTTTTTGCTTGTTTTGCTATAATATACGAACTGTTCCAAGTTTCCAACTATAGCATAGTTTGGGTAACATTGACGTGAGCTATTTCCACGTGTTTCGTGGCGATTTCGAATAGGGGCGGCGCGTTTCGATGCTCTCTCCGACTAATTCGTCCAACTTGCATCGTGCATACGTCCCATGCCATGACCGTGACCTATTTCACTCTGTCAATGGCGAGCCATTGATTACCCTGTGCCCCGTTTTACTTATGGGTTTTTAGAAACAGCTAAACTAGCCCTTATGAAAAGATTTTACCGAGCAACGGTCTACCTTTTTGTAATGAGGTACTGTCCACCAAACCCCAATTTCGAAATGAGGAAAATTTACCTATCAAATTTATTCCAATGCTAATATCAGCTAATATAGAGCAGCGGTAGTCCAATGATGGCGGCCCCGACTTACTATCAGTAATCGTGGGTTCGAACCCAGGCAGGTGCATTACTTTGTGTAATCTAAGTATTATACCTATTAAACCACCACTGTTATCAAAACGGTGAAGGAAAACATCGTGAGGAAACCGGCATGTTGTCTGAGAACCAAAATATTCGAAGAAATGTGACATCTACCAACCCGCACTGGGCCCGCATGGTGAATTATCCTATCCCTCTCCGAGAGAGGAGGCCTGACTGAGTCCATTCAGTAGGAACATAGGCTGATGATGATGAATATCAGCTCAAAGCTAAAGATATAAGAAAAGGACTAATGTAGAGTTTGCAAAGAACCGCCGACACTATCTAAGTTCCTTTATCCGCACCTTTGACAATATCCGTTAGCGTCTAGCAAGTAATCATACTACCTGTAGCATAATTAGTCTATGGTCTTTAGTCTGTAATTTCGGCATGATCTACATCTGCAAGTAAAAGGCACGATGTGGTTGACATATCTGTTTAAACAAAAACCCCAAAACAAACAAAGAGAGAGAAAAAATCTACATCTGCATACAAGGTGTAAGTGTAAACGGACGCATGGCAAAACCGTCAACTAAGCGCTCTACTAGCGTACTACATCAAATTATATAACTCCACCTGTTTTTTTTTTTTGTATTTCTATGAATTTTATGCAACGATTTATATTTAATTGATTATGTTTTGCATGCCCATGCGACGGCAGAACATGGAGAGCTTACTTATAAGACAATACCAATTTTTACCCATGTTTGCAAACTAATAAATGATTTGATTTGATTTTTGATATTAAGTTTGTGGTGAAAAATCATATTTTGCGGTAGAACTCCAAGTAAAATAATGTGCGGATGGATGCATTGATTGAATAGCACAGGGGACATGGGGGTACTGAAAGTAAACCTTTAAAAATAAAAATAATAAAAATTGTTGAACCTGGTTTAACTTACGCTTGGTTTAACTATTTTTATTAATAAGGCGGTAGAGGTGTTGGAATTTTGACCTCCAATATCTACGTTACTAGAAAGTTCCCAAATATTGCCAAGATCAAAAAAAAAACTTTGATTTAACGTGAAGCATAAGTACGGGTCTTTCATGTGTTTCTTTCTACACCTACTTTTATGATTGGATCGTTTTGGGAATTTCATAGTGTAGCTCGGCTTAGTGTAACTGGAAAAGGGAAACAAGTTGGTGGAAAGCACATCTTACCTTCGCCACTTTGGAGGGAGGTATAGTAGTGATATATGAGTATTTGAGGAGTCTCGGATTGTCCGTCGGATGTCATCGCTGCGATATCTCTGGTAAGACAGTATTGCAAATGATCGCCAGTGACCCTGGGGTGGCTACCATTTCGCCAATCACTAACAGAATTACTTATAATGAGTTTATTTCTTTCATTCTTGGTGGGACTAATAGTCCTCCTGACCGTTTTTCAGCCACGGCGGCCAATCTCAGCGGAGATTAGCCATCTGCGCGGGAGATATTATAGTGCACAAGTGCGTGCGCAGGCACAAGTGCACTCTCTGTTCCCTTTTCTCTGATAGTCCTCAGGGACGGCAATCCGACACGACCGGAGAGAGACCAGGCGCAGGACCAACGGCTTAACGTGCGCACCGAGGCACGGGGGCCAACCCAACTTCCAAACTCCGGGCTACTACTGGGAAATTTCTAATGAAAAACCCAATAGCACTTTAGAGCGACTGCTGAGCGTGAGGTCCTGGGTTCGATTCCCGGGTCGGACAAAAAAAGTGGGACTACATAATCATCATCATGTCAACACGCCTGTACTACAACTATCTCCAAAATAGAGGTGTAGACCTTCGTACTTAGGTGCGTATTGTACATCCACATTTTGACAGTTATATTTTCAGTTATATTTTAAGTCCCATGTCCTAGAGTCGAACCTATTTCTGATGAAAATACCCTAATAATATAGTTTCAATTCCCAAGTCGGTCTAATAGCACCATAAGCGTTATTTTTGTTTTTTTTTGGAGTGTGGAAAATCATCAAATAACTCCTTCCGCTCTGGGTGGAGCGGGAGGTAGTGTCAGACTTCTACTGTCTAAAAACCACCCATGTTCCTTCTTAGCTCCTCGTGTCCGGGACTCCGGGACCGCGGTAGGTATCTCTTTTGAATAACCCGCAGCCCCGACAGGTGTCGGCCCTTGCAATGTTGCTGACAATTCTTTGAAGCTTACGTGGAACACGAACGCGCCGTCAACACGGCATAACCGTCCGTCCGCCCGTCCGGACGGAGACGGTGAGCTAGCCCATTACTCACCGTCCACAGGCCCACGCCTACGGTGGCCGGAAGCCACTACTAGACCATCACGTAGACCATAATTATTGCAGTTGGCAGTCAGTGCAGCCCTTCTCGAACTCGGATTTCTGCCCACTATCCGTCTGAGGTAACAGCAGGAATGTAAAAGAAAAAGTTCTTTTACATTCCTGCTTTGGTCGTGCCCCCCTGACAAAGTCAGAAACCTTTTGAGGATTTCTAGTTTTTTAACACTTTTTTGTTTATTTTAATTTTGAATAGTGTCTCTATACTTCGAATGACTGCATGCTTCTATTTAGTTATGCTATGTTTTAATCCAAAAATCTTTTCCAGATTAGAAACATTCATATTTGGAAAAGCATATTATTTTTATGTTACTTTGTTACAGATAGAGTCATCTCCAAGCCTCCGCTCAGCACCATGCACCATATCGCCTTTTCAAACACTGGACATTCCGTCAGGTTCTCCTTTTGACAGAGCGATAGGGAGTGTCAGACTTCTACTGACTAAAAACCACCCATGTTCCTTTTGTGTCGAGGTCGCGATATCTCTTCGAACAACCCGCAGCCCCGACGACGGGACCATGGGTTCTCCTTACATTTCAAATTGTGGAGGTATTCAGAGTACCCCTACCCACCGTGCCCCGTCGAGATTCGAAGTGACTACTTCGGCTGATTTTAGCTTTAGTACCTACAGTAGTTGACCAAAAAAAAATATTTGGAAATGAAGAGTTGGAGATGGTTGACCGGTATGTTTATCTTGGCCATGTTCTTTCAATTGGCAAAGAACATCAACAAAGGGAGATATCCCGAAGAATACAGCTTGGGTGGGCCGCGTTCAGCAAATTGGACGACATTCTGAAGTCAGCCAAAATTCCGCTATGCCTGAAGTCGCGCCTCTATAACCAGTGTGTTCTGCCCACAATGACTTACGGTGCTGAAACATGAACGCTCACACAGGAGGCTGTGTACAGACTAAGAGTTGCGCAGAGAGCCATGGAGCGTTCCATGCTAGGTATAAAACTGGTAGACCGAGTTCCAAACGTCGACATCCGAAGACGTACAAAGGTTACCGATATTGGAAAGCGCGTTATGGAACTCAAATGGGGTTGGGCAGGACACCTGGCAAGGCGTAGAGATGGCAGGTGGAGTAAGGCTGCCACCGAATGGCGTCCAAGAGCGGGGAAAAGAAATGTAGGTCGCCCGGCGGCGAAATGGGCAGACGATATAGTTGCCATCGAGGGAAAAACCTGGATGAAGCTGGCACAAGAACGTGGCGATTGGCACCAGAAAAGAGAGGCTTATACCCAGCAGTGGGTGAATTCGGGCTGTGGATGATGATGATGAGGTATATTTACGGCTGGCTGTATTATATTATATAATTTATGAAATTTAGGGCTGTGTAGGGCTTTTAGGTCTTAGGGTCGTAAGGACTGATTGAACGATGAATCATAGTCCATCCATGAACGATGGATAGACTGAGTTAAGAATAATTTGGTAAGATAGGAGGTGACAAAATAAAACTCCAGATTATAACAAAGGTAGTTTTTTTTAATACCAGCTCAGCTCACATTTTATGAAGTAGTAGTAACAAAATATTACGACTCCACACTTAATCAACTAGGTACAAGTTATAATTTACTCTTATAATGTTAGCTTAAATTATTTAACGTTTAAGTTTTAGAACCATTCTGAACAATCGTATTCTTAACGATAACTTGAATCACGTAATTTACACATAAAACAGTTATACATAACATACCTAATCAAAGTCAAAGTCAAAACATTTACATAATACAATATGTTAACGAGTTCCTATCCCTAACTTTCACATTTTTTAAACATTATAGATATACTTAGCTAAAGAAAGCTAATTGGAATAAAGGTATAATCTCTTCAAAATGTTTCATACAATTGTTATCTTAGGTAAGTTCTCCTTGAAAGTATAAAATTGAGGTATATTTCCTATTTTGGTAACATAGCAACTAAACAATATGCAAGGGGATCGGACAAAAAAAAACTAATAAGTTCGTCAGAAAGATTTCCAAAAAATATCGACCACATATTTTTTTTTTCACGTAAACAAAAAATGAAGACGATACAGTGCTTCGAAAACTCGTGTGACGTCATACGATAGTACATTTTGTACCTTCAAGTGCCATTTCAAGCGCTAGCCCCACTCTGTGATCTTTGACGCGCTATAACTTCGTCAATTTTAATTGATTTGATAAAACAAAAAACACGTATCCAATATTTTTCGATAATATAACTGACGGACTAAACAGAATTCTATTTTTTTGTCAGTCCGATCCCCTATTATATCTATAAACTTAGACCTGACAATGGTAAGTCGGTCTAAAGCTATAAAATTCGTTTTAATAACATCAAGCTTCTTACTTACAGAGTCGAGTAGAGTTTTTAACAAACCAATTAACTAAATAGTTTTGAACACGGCCTTACTAAACGATTAAATGGTTTACAGGTCCATTTGCACCATTTGTTTAGACGCATTTGTGGACCTATGACCTGATTATGGTTGCGGGGGATTTGCTGAATCCCAGACGCACGGGACTCCACTGCTGGACATAGGTTTAGCAGTAGACGTCTTTCGACTGAAATGATGATCGCCGAATTTGAAACATATTTCTTTCGCTTCTAATCGCAGATGACAGATAATTATGTTATAAAAATGTTTTGCATTAAAGCATTTTAGTGGTGCACGCGGGAAACTATCTGTGACGAGTTTGGCTTGTACCAGGACTGCAGTGAACAGTACAACATAAGGTAGAGGGCTAGAGGTCCTTGCTAAGGATAATAAAATACTTACAAGAAAGAAAACGGGAAATAATAAAACTGTTATCACCGAGTTAATCAATGCAAATAATGTAGGTAGACCATCGTTAGATAGTTTACATTTCAGAGTTATGAGAAACCAGGGAGTCAGGGACGGCAGGGTCAAGTCTGTTTTTATTTAACTACATTTAATAAATAATTATTTTGTTTAGAAGTTCCAAAGTTTGGAAACAACTTGGATACCAGGAGTGAAGGGTGAAAGTTGCCGAAATCGCAAAAAAACATGAAAATTAATTAAGGTCAACAATAAATAGCCATTTTTGGAACCGGAAAATTCAGGGAAAACTTTCATTCTTCACCACTGGTTAAGTAACAAAAACTTAGTTCTTACTTACTCAAAGTAGCACAACTTTTCTATAATATTTAACGTCAGTACCGGGAAGCGTTTTGTTTTCTTTTTCAGTATAATGACGACATTTTATAATCACAAGCATAGTCAGTCTTCTTAACGGAAATTATTTTACCATTTAGGTTAATATTTTCACTTCTATGTGTCTTAAACTAGTCAATAAGTCTTTGATAAATTCAATGTAGCGTTTGTTACAAAACTTTAAAGAATTGTTAGCACTGCTGATACTTACTCTAGGTTTCTTATGTCTGATTAACACAAACATTGTCGGACGCACTAACGCACTGTCAATTTTCATGTTCATAACAACAGTAAATCAAATCACTTGACAAGATAATTGCTCATTTACAATACTAGAAACCACGGTTAATGTTTTGACCACTCACACTCAACACGGCACAATATACCGACTAAAAACTTTTACTCGGTACTGAATACGGCAGCTTTTTCAAGATATTGCCGTAATCAACTTCGGAAGAAGGATTGGTCGCAGTTTTTAAATAGTGGAAGCTGCTGTGTGTTGCGGTTGGAAAGAATTCTTATTTCTCTCCATGACATGTTCCAATGTCACATCAATATTCCCTTCGGAAAATACCACATATACATAATCACTCACTCCACTGCTTCTCTAACTCTTCTTCTTGCCTAGCTAACTCTTCTTCGCGTGTAACTGGTTAGCTGACGCCTGTGCCGCGATCTCGTTCAGCAACATATCCTGCATCTTACTCCTCACTACGAGCTTCCTGATCGGGTCCAGTTGTTTGAAATACGGCGCCAAAGACTTTAAGAACATCACATCGTAGTCTTCGTCATTTGACAGTTTGGCTATCTTGTCGGGTATGGGATCTTCTTCAAATGTTTCGTCTAAGTACACTTCTACTTCATTATTTTCCTCTTCTTGTTCGTGTTCCTCGACGTCGTATTCAAATTCGTCATCATCTTCTATCTCTTCCTTAGCTTTAATACTGTTTCCGTCATTACCGTTGGTTTTGTTCCCGTGGCTCACTCTTTTGCTTGTAACGTCCGCTACATTAATAAACTTTAACATGTCAAAATGTCGCCATTTCCCCGTGTAGTGATCTTCGCCTCCGTACTTCTTGATTTCTTTCTTGAATAGATCGCGGAGATTCTTCCATCTTACGCGAAGACGTTCTTCTGTGAAAAGACAGAATATTTTGAGACTTTTATGTAATTTTGCTATGAAGTTAATCAATAAAAATATTCTTAAATTCACTGACTGACAACGCACAGCCTAGAGCGCTAAACAGGAGCGTCCTTCATCATGTAAAAATAAGTATTTACATTAATATCCTAACGGAGTTTAATAGGAGATGAAAGTGTGCATGAGAATTCGTAATATTTGCCGATGGTAAATCCCATTATCTGTTACAAAAAACGAGACCGGTAAAAAAAAAATTGTTAAAATAACCCAACTCCAACAAGAACAAGTGCTTGTTATTTTTTATTTTTTTTAATTATTAAACTCCATTAAAGGTGATTGGGTATTGTTACCTATCACTGATGTAAGTAATGAAAAACTTATTTTGAAATTATGTTCCCTAAGTTTTAAATTAATGCATTGTCACACATAATTAATTGATAATAGTGTAGGAGTTTGTGAATCTATACAGCGTGTCATTTGTTGTACCAGGATCAAAGTAATCTGTAGTTGATCTATTGTATTAGTCTAATGCGGGACATTTGTAACCAATAACCGGCAGAGTTGCACTGCACTTATGTTTTTTAATCGTCCGTTTAAGCGTTTATAATAGGGGAACTCTATGTACCGCTGAGCCTGCGGACTAATAATAATATTATTATGAGAACCAGAAGTTCATTATTCCTACGACGAAATAATATTTTGAAAAAATTCATCTTACATTTCCCGTTTCCCATAAAGTTAAGTAGGTACCTACATTAAAATTGTAACACAAAAACCACTTATTAATTAATGAACTATCTAACTATAATAACAACTAAAGTTACTACCTAAACTAATTAGCATTCAAATCATGATTACTATCCGCTAAAGATTGCATTGCTGACTAATGCTAACGAATAAATTGAACAAAATCTTGTAAACAATACACACACACAGACACAAGCAGAAGAAACTTAGCATAACTTTCGAGACTACTACCGCCATCTATATTCTGACGGCTGCACTATGTAGTACGAGCAGCCTACGTGATACTTATGAAACATGTCGCACTAACCTGGCAGTTGCATCAACTCCGCTATCTCCATCCAAGCTTTGGCCATTTGATACCTGTCGTTGTACCTATCATTATTCGGATTCCACAAACATCCTCTCTTTTTTACTTCATTGACAAATTTCTTCAAACAATGGTCGGATAGAATGATTTTTTGAGGCATATTGGCGGAGAATTTTGAAATAAAATCGCGTCGCGTCACAACGGTTTGGTCCGCGCGGTTAGGGTTCGCCGCGGCAACTGGCGTCCCGCGTCTCGCGTCTCGCCGCTCGGGCCCACTCGCGACCGGGCGAGTCGAGCGTCACGAACGATCAATGTATGGTAAGGTTGGGGGCAGACGCGGCGTTTGCGCACTTACCTGAAAATTAACGGTAATTATTTTGTTAATATTGTTTTTAAACGGTTTTATTTAGCTCACCCCGTTTGTTTTATTCTTGGATCAAATTTAGTAATTCAAATTTCACCCTCTTCCTGTCAACCGATTAATCTGAAATTTTGTATACACTTTTTTTTTTATTTGCAGTATGTGTTTGTGTTAAGCGTAAAATGGTATAGCTGTAAACACTCATTTTGAAAAATTATTTCATTGATATCTCAAATCAACTGTTTTTTGTAGACCTAATTCCAATTTACTACTAAAATTATGGCCGTACAAGATGGAAAGGACACCGACGACGCTGAAACGGTTAACTCGTCAAAAAACATAAAAACAGTTTAAAACTTAAATTAGTTACCACGTAATCAGTAAGTAGGTACATCATTCTAAACCTCCCCCCGCATAGAAATGTTTCTTGGTAAATTAAAAAAAATCTGCAGTTGCAGTTTTGTATGAAACAACTGTTCTTTTTTAATAAATAACAAAAAAATACCACGGGCGTGTCAGAATAATGTACTGAATGCAAGTGATAGCTTAAGAGGCTTCGGTGTCCCTGGTTGACACTGGCTCTCCCTGGCGTCCATCGACTTATGGATTGCGTCGAAGTGTTTACTGTTTAAAGTTATAGGTATAAGGTAGGTAAGTCAGTGCCAGTGAGTTGTTTTACGGGGTGGACTTTTTCTATTTTAAAAAGAAGTGTTCCTACTGAGCTGAAATTAATTATGTATTCTGTGTAATGTGTGTCTATCTAAGTGTTAAGTGGTTACTTCGAGTGGTATAACCTACCATATCAACAAAAATACACACACAAGAATAATTTTAAAGAAAAGCACATTATATTTAGTGTTAGGTTATAAACTAGTTTAAGCTGCGTTATTTAATGTTAATTGTGATCATTGTTGTTTTAAATAAATTATTCTATCTACGGTTCTTTAAACGCAGCGTGTTACCTGCTACGTGTGTACCAAGACTACAGGCGAGTCGTGGAACGAGGCGCGCGATCACGCGACGCGACGTTGCCGCGCTGTGCACAATCGCGGTTTATCGCGGCGACTACGTGCAGGTAGCACCGCGCCGTTCACCGTACCATTCGGCACCTACTAATCATTTACTAAAATGCAAGATAATGTAAAAGATTGTTAATTCGTAAAGATTATGTGGCTGTAGTATTCACATATTTTATTTCGATAAGCACAATCAAACATTTTACTTCCTACCGAAAGTCTGTTGTGCCGTATGGTCATACGGCACAACAGACTTTCGGTAGGAAACACGGCATGGCATTTTACTTTTGAAACAAGTTGCTATATCAAGGAGATTATTGAAACGAATTGAAAGTTAATCTCATTATTACAAAACCATAAGACAACTCAAAGTTATAAACAACGATTCCTATCCAAAACTACTACCAAAAACTTTTAACCCTGATGACCTCTTTTGGAAAAGGGACATCTATTGGGATTAAGCTGAATGAGTTCCCACAGTAGGTATGAGTTCAAAATAGGAACGTTACGAATACGTGCAGATACAGCGTCATCTAGCGTACACACATCACATCTTACTGAAACAAAATATCAAGGAGTACACGAGTTGGCCGTTAGAGATCGTGCCCAAATTTTTTTTTTAATAAATTTATACTGCGTCGTTTACCGGTACCTATAGTTGCATGCCCATGATTCTCAAAAATACAGGTTTTACCAGATTTATAAAAACATTGTGCAGATAAAGAAGATAAAATTATTCTGTTATTTTGGGTAGAGTATTTATTCATTATTGTTTAATGTATATTTTATTTGTTAATTATTAGTAGACAACTTGTGGTACTGGTTTTGACCACTAACTGGTAGTTTTACTAAGACTATTGTCGTCTATTGTAGTGTGTAAGCAAATACTAAGCATGTATGTAGACAGCCTTATTTAAAGTGCTTCCTTAGCAATACTGTTTTGTAATAAATTATAAGTTATTTTAAGACACATTAAACCGGACCATGAAACCAATCAGACGTTTCTTTTCAACTCTACCAACCTAGCGACCTGATAACACTACATGGCGACCCTGCCAGTCCTCATGTCACTGTAATTACCATACTGCGACCCTGACAGTCCTCATGTCACTGTAATTACCATACTGCAACCCTGCCAGTCTTCATGCCACTCTACCATACTGCAACGACTCTGCCAGTCCACGTGCCACTCTACCATACTGCAACGGCCTTCAACCATCTTCAATTTTTGGGACATCGCACCGAGCTTCGAGATATATGCAGTTAAAGACTTCGAAAGACTATGGGAACTACGCAAAGCAAGGAGCAAGTGGTTATTTATTGCACAGTCTGCAGCTGGAAGCAACCACGCAAAAGCGACGGCGGAACACCTTCAGACGAACAACATTCTTCTGTCCATAATATGCACCTGTATGCTGTTGGCGGTATTGATTGGATTCTTCTGCCTGTACAAGCGATGCCACACTAACTGGATGCAGAAGCAGCTGAGGAGTGATGCTTTGGAGCGAGTCCTGTCCCGTGTCAGCTATCGACGTCGAAGGGATTTCAGAGAGCGCGAGAATCCAGAAACTAATGCGTAAGCATGACCAACAAGTAAGTAGTAATCCACGCGCGTCTCAAAATCTTTTATAAAATAATATGTTTCATTGAGTGAATTAACCTACTTGTTTTGTGTAATTTTAGAGTAAACTTGAGGAATCTAATATCTAATAATTGGATTATGAGTATAGAATTAGAATTATCAGATATTTATAAGCAATTAAAACATTGTACGGATTCTATTTCTAAGTTAGGTCCTGCAAGGAGAGTAGGTAGTAATTATGAAAATAAGATTTTAGAAGCTAAGAACATGTGTCGTTTAAAGTTATTTTAAATAGTTTGCCTAAAGAAGTGTCTAAAGAATTATTATTTCTGTGTTCATGTATAAACAAATGCTATGATAAAATTTTGAAATTTGAGGTAGAATCTAGTACGAGTAGTGGTCAAAGTCAAAATAAATCAGCAACAATGTCAGTAACAGGGGAAAAGTTTAATTTAAAGACAGCTGTAAGCCTATTGCCAAAAATGACTGGTGAAGAGGAGGTGACCAGCGAATTAATGTCAGCGATTGAATTGTATGACTCAATGCTTGATGATGGTGATAGGGCGACTTTAATAAATTTTGTTTTAAAGAGTCGATTAACAAGTGGAGCAAAAATGCGGTTAGCTACTTCTTATACTTCTGTTGAATTGCTACTAGAAGATATGCGTAAATATTTACTTACCCGTAAGTCAGATACTGCTTTACAGTCTAGATTACAAAAAGCTAGGCAAGGTGAAAAGTCAGTAACAGAGTTTGGCCAGGAGTTAGAAAAGTTGTTTGTAGACTTAACAATAACCCAGGCTAATGGAAATGATAAAGCGTACGAAGTGTTGCGACCTCTCAATGAAAGGAACGCTATTAGATGTTTTTCCGAAGGTTTAAGGAGCCAAAAGATAGGGACAATTATTTCTGCACGAAATCTGACCTCATTAAAGGATGCCATTAGAGTAGCCGAAGATGAGACTAGCTCATCATCGGACCGACAGGCCGTTATTTCATATAATCGCCAGCCTACTCGAAATAACAAATTTGCTTTTCGTGGATTTCGTAGTAGATATACATCGAGATATTTTCGAGGTAGTAACCATAATGGTAGGCAACCACATGGTGCGCAACAAAATTCTGCTGCGCCAAGGAACACGTGGCGAGACAGCCGCGGCACCCATGTACATCGCCGTGGAGCGTCAAGTTACTGTGCCAGGAATGTTCGCGGAAATCGCGGCTATTGCGCAAACCGTTCTAATAATAGAAATTTAAATCATTTTATTGCGAATGAACAACATGGTTTACCAACATCGGAAAATAGTCGTAATGATCTTTCTTCGGATCAGAATTTGGGACAATTTTTTCGTTCCTAATCAAGTTTTTACTTGTGATAGCATTAATTGGGTAAAATTAAGTTTAAATAAGTTACAGCTAGAATTTTTAGTAGATACAGGGGCCTCTTTATCATGTATTGATTATGAAATTTTAAATTTAGCTAGACTAGAGTTGCATAAATGCGATTTAACTATCCATGGTATTGGTGGAAGTACAAAACCTATAGGATTTGTTTACTTGACTCTAGAATCCAAGAATATAATTTTTAAGCATAAGTTTTACGTATTTAGGAAGTTACCATGTAAGTCAATAGGAATATTGGGTCAAGATTTTATTAAACTGTACTACGGTGTAATAGATTACGACTCATATACTTTATCTCTCAAAGTGGGAGACAGTAAAGTGACATTACCTTTACATTGTTATAACTATAATTTAACCATCGCACCGCGTTGTGAGGTTATTAAATATATACCTACACGTATAAATTATGATTGTGTAATTTATCCTAAGGAAATTATTCCAGGTATTTTTTTGGCTAGTATAGTAGCTAGGCCAAAAAATGGTAAGATTCCTGTGAGACTACTGAATACCACAGACGAGGAAGTGAGTCTATGTTTGAATGACATCGAGGTTGATACATTAGAAAACTACGAATTTTGTAATTTTGAAAGGCCAGATGTTAATATAGAGAGAATTCGAAATTTATTTACGTTACTTAATCTAGGTTCATACTTAAATAAGGAGGAAGAGCTGTCTATCGAGCAAATTTGTGCCAAATATTCGGACATATTTCATTTACCAGGTGATAAATTAAGTGTAACTAACGTCTATGAGCAATCAATTCATTTGAAAGAAAATGCTACGCCTGTGTATAGAAAACAATACCGAATTCCGTTCACGCAGAAAGAGGAACTTAATAGGCAGATCGATGACATGTTACGAGATGGTATTATAGAAAAAACTAGCAGTGAGTGGTCCAGCCCTTTGTTGCTAGTGCCTAAGAAGTTAGATAGAAGCGGTAAACGTCAATGGAGAGTAGTGATAGACTACAGACAATTAAATGAGAGAGTACAGGATGACAAATTTCCTCTCCCGAATATTACAGACATTTTAGAGTCTTTATCGGGTGCTTTTTATTTCAGCCATTGCGATTTAAGTCGAAGTTATTACCAGTGTAATTTATCAAAAGAATCTAGGAAGTATACTGCATTCACTACTGATAAAGGTCAATTCCAAATGTGTAGATTACCTATGGGATTAAAAATTAGCCCATCTGCATTTAGTAGATTAATGACAGTTGCAATGTCAGGTCTGAATTACGAAAAGTGCATTATTTATTTGGATGACTTAATTATATTTGGTCGAAATTTAACAGAACATAATAAAAATCTCATGTCAGTTTTTGAAAGATTACGAAAAGTAAAATTAAAGTTAAATCCTTCTAAATGTGAATTTTTAAAGCGACAAATACTTTACTTAGGGCATGTAATATCATCCTCAGGTATTTTGCCTGACCCTGAAAAGATCCGAGTAATTGAAAGTTATCCGACACCGACATGTGCCGATGACGTCAAGCGTTTTGTTGCATTTAGTAACTATTACAGGAAATTTATTCGCAACTTTGCAGCTATTGTTTTACCACTAAACAAGTTATGTAGAAAGAAGGTTCAATTTGAATGGACAACAGAATGTCAGAATGCCTTTAAAACTCTTATACAGTCACTTTCTAGTCCACCTGTCTTAGATTATCCAAATTTTACAACAGAAAATGAGTTTATTTTACAAACAGACAGTTCTGGTTTTGCTATTGGCAGTGTGTTAATTATTCTAACGGAAAACCTGTTGCATACGCTAGTAGAGGTTTAAATAAAGCGGAGCTAAATTATGCAACAATAGAAAAGGAACTACTGGCAATAGTTTGGTCAATAAAGTATTTTAGGCCATATCTATATGGGAAAAAATTTGTAATTAGAACTGACCATAGACCTTTGCTTTATCTTTTTAACATGACAAATCCATCTAGTCGTTTAACAAAATTTCGCCTTTTACTAGAGGAATACGACTTTAAGGTAGAATACGTA
The DNA here is from genome assembly GCA_949316265.1 of Diarsia mendica. Classification (NCBI taxonomy): domain Eukaryota; kingdom Metazoa; phylum Arthropoda; class Insecta; order Lepidoptera; family Noctuidae; genus Diarsia; species Diarsia mendica. The sequence continues at coordinate 24,352,265 of OX438892.1, forward strand.
AGAGGAAAGGAAAATGTAGTTGCTGATGCGCTTTCTAGAGTTATTGTAACTTCAGACGAGTTGAAACAAATGAATAACAATTTGGTAAATGTAATGACTAGAGCACAATTCAGAAAAGCTCAGCAAATAACAGATTTGACAACTAGTACTGAGACTTCGAATGACAACAACAGGTCTGATCAACCTAAAGTCGCTGAAGTACTTAAAAAATGTGATATGGATGTGGAATTAATTATTTTACCGGAAAGAAATCTGCGCAGATTACTAAAATCATTGAATAATAACGATTCGTTATTTTTCTCAAAAAATAGGACTTTCGTTTATTGTAAAAGTAAAAACAATTTGTTTGCAAGTTCATCTTCTTTATCAGTAAACTCGCGAGACGATTTATTGGAAGAGATGGCAATATTTTGCAAAGAAATAAATGTAGAAGAAATAATAATTATGAAAACGCGAAAAAATAAAGAACTCATCGAAAGTATAGCGAAATATATTGCTAAAAATAAATCGAGTGATTTACCTCGAATATGTGTTGTAAAGGACGTCCAAAGAATCAATGATGATGATGAAAAGAAAGTAATAATGAATGACTTTCACTTATTACCCAGTAGTGGTCATGTAGGAATTAGGAGAATGATAAGTAAAATTAAAAAATATTATTATTGGCCATCAATAGAAAAAGACGTTAGATGCTATGTACAAAAATGCGGCAAGTGTCAAAAACAAAAATATACCAAAATCCATAAGCAACCATTAACAATTACATCTACAGCATCTTCATCCTTTGAGAAAATTTACTTAGATATTGTAGGTCCATTAGATAGAGATGATTTAAGCTACAGTTACATTCTAACATTACAGTGCGAGCTCAGCAAATATGTTGAAGCATACCCTTTAAAAACTAAAACTACAACAGAGGTTGCTAAAGTATTCGCAGAAAACTTTATTTTACGATATGGTATTCCAAATGAAATAGCAAGTGATAGAGGTACAGAATTTATTTCTAAATTAATGTCAGAATTATGCAACATTTTAAATATAAAACAAACAATTGCGACCGCTTACCACCATCAAAGTATCGGGTCATTAGAAAATTCACATAAAGTATTCGCAAATAGCTACCTAGCTATTTGCGAATCCAAACAGATAATCATCCCTCAAATTGGAGTTCATGGTTACAGTATTGGTGTTTTTCATATAACACTACTGTACATACAGAGACTAAATATACACCTTACGAGTTGGTGTTTGGACAAGTGTGTAGATTGCCTAATAATCTATGTAATATTGTAGAGCCACTGTATAACTTTGAAAATTACGTTTTGGAATTTAAGTACAGATTACAAAAAGCACAAAGAGATGCAAGAAATAATTTAATTTTAAGTAAAGAACGAAGAAAAATAAATTATGATAAGTCAATAAATCCAATTATATACAAACCAGGTGATGCACTGTTGTTGAAAAATGAGATAGGAAATAAATTGGATACTTTGTACACCGGCCCATATATTGTACTAGAAGACCTTAACCCTAATGTTAAAATAAATATAGATGGAAAAAATGTCATAGTTCATAAGAATAGAACAAAATTGTTAAGTTAATTATAAAAAAAAAAAAAAAATGTTTCTTATGTTCATTTTTTTTTTCAAATAACGGGGATGATGTAGTGTGTAAGCAAATACTAAGCATGTATGTAGACAGCCTTATTTAAAGTGCTTCCTTAGCAATACTGTTTTGTAATAAATTATAAGTTATTTTAAGACACATTAAACCGGACCATGAAACCAATCAGACGTTTCTTTTCAACTCTACCAACCTAGCGACCTGATAACACTACACTATTGTTCATAATTATAATCCACCTTGTTGAAAATTCGCCTTGATACATTAGTACAGTCTGTGCCCAGCATTACTTGACCCCTCATATTAAGAAGAAGAAGAGGTGATAATGCTAGGTACAGAGACTGTACGATAGTACGATGTAGTATGTACATTATAAGACTATGTATGAAGATGTACCTAATGACTTAGATAATACGTATATAGTAGAATTTATACATATTGCCATGATTATTTTGTCAGGCACCCTTCGTTTTCTTCATCGTGTCGATGATATTGTATTCACCAGAACTCAGATAAATTGACGTACACAATTTGATGTATTTTGTGTTGTCTAAGGCCTTTGACTGCGTTTACCGTTTACTTTATCATAAGCACAGATATTATAATACTTCGTGTAGGGAATCATAATTGAGTTACTTCAGTATCTATGATTTATCTACTTATATTATGTTATTGCTTACTTATGTAGTAGAATTCCATCACTGTTACTGATAACCTCTTAATTTTCGATTTAGGGCCAATGTGGACCACTGGACATTGGTTCTGCCAGCTAGTTCCACCATCTCCTGCAAGGTCTACCGGGTCGCCTTCTGACTGTGTCAGGGTTCCACAACGTCGTTATTATTGGCCCACAGCTCTTTGGGCATACGGCAGACATGGCCAGCCTAGTGCCGGCTTTTGAGCAACGTCAGGTTTTGTGTTTTAGAGTGCTGTGGTATTGCGTATATAGTCTGCTAGTTTAACGCCTTGGATACTACACGTTAGTAAACCATGAGCTTGGAATTTGGAATGTTTTTCAAAGACCAAGTCTGGGTGATCCATAAATGTCAAGGACTTTTGCGTAGGTATAGTATTATATTTTTAAACTCCATAATGATTCTTCATAGAGTTTAGATATTTCATTTAATATACTCAATCGCCGTGGGAATCATTATGTTTTTTAAATATTAAGGTGTCGTCTATTTGTTTTAGATAAGTTATTGAATTCAAAATTAATCAATCCCTTTAGGTACTCTGTTAAGTCACAGCACCACAAACATTCTAACATTATGTTTAAATTTAGCCAGTCGCATAGAGGAGTGTGGGTGGGAACTTGGAAGGATATTAAAAGTCTAAATCTTGTTCACATTTTATTTAGAGACATCGGTATAAAATATATGAGATATAAAACAGCACAGTCGTGATAAAATTAAAATATATCATAATATACGATAATATAAAACACGTCAATATATTAAAATCAACATTTGAAAGTGTAAGAAATTTTACTGAGACGTGGGCTAATCGAGTGAGGCCAGTTTTTGGGAATAAAAAATCAATTAAAATACAAATTTTATCTTAAAATAAAACTGACCCCAGAAGATACATTATAAAATAAAACTTAATAAATAAAATTAAACATGGTATTTTGGACAATAGGCGTAGAATTATATATATTTTATTCACTGTGATATTATTAAAGTTTATAAAATTTTTCATTCGTCAATCGAAAAAACTGCCGTAAACGACGGAAGTATAGAAAAATTATACAAACATTTTATAGTGATTTTTTAATTTATATTTTTACTTTTAATCTTACAATTATTTTATCACAGTGAATAGAGCTTAGGTGTGGGGATCAAAAGTGAATGTAGGTATGATGTATGTAGGGTGTCGAGAGCAAACCCCTAAAGTGGGGCTTAGTCATGAACAGATATATTTTTGCCGTGTAACAACGGATATGGTAACATTAATTACATATGTATGTTAATGATAATATATTGTTATATCCTAACACTAACTAAGTAATGCATTTCACATTATAATATACGTTTAATATATGACCATCAATTGAAACATACAAAGCGGCGGAATGTCTCATACAATACGTTGTCAAAGGAAACAAGATGGACTGCAAAAACAGACCACAATTACTACTTGAACATTTATAATAGCATAGCATTATCTATCTATAGCCTCCATAAATACATTTAATTAATACAGATATAAAAGTACTATCAAAATAATAACATAAATCCTAAGTAAATCCGTGACAGATAAAATTAAATAAAAAGTAATTACGTATAATTTTTTCAGTTAAAGTTAATTCTGCTAGAATCCTACCGGCGTGGCGTCATACTATTATGAACCTCAGAATCAGTCAGTGGCGGCTCCTTTGATAAGTTGTCAAATCACCATTTGATATACACATACCGCAGAACTAACAACAAAATATTTTATAATTAACATCAAATATATAATTTAAATAATCTCCACAAATTAAAACAATCAATTCCCAACAGTTCTATGATAAAGCTTCAATATATATTTATATATATACATATAATTTAATTTAAAATAACACTTTTCTCTAAAATACATATGGTTAAACCACGTTAACTTTGGCACGGCAATTTATTTCAACCAAATGGCTAACTGCTTAACAAAAGTTAGATATTTTAAAATATATAAATTCTATATGATTTTCATTCGGCTTATGATCGATTGATCAATCGAAATGCTTGGATTATAATTTAGATCTCCAACTTGGTAATTTCGAAATAGAATAAGATGTAGCCAGGTTTAGAAAGCTTAGTGATTTTTATCAATTATAAATCCAAGCTTTCAGTTGTTCAAACACAATAAAGCGTGTAAAAATAAATAAATATCTTTGGCAACGTTTCTTAAGCGAAATCGAGGCGCTAAAGCTCATAATATCCAGATTTAAAACAATAATATATATAATTACAGACTATAATTACCAGTTATAATACAATACACTAGTTTGTTCTTAATCTAACACATCAACGAACGTAATATATTTAGGTATAATATGGAATACTTTGTGGGAACGACTGGCATACACCTGGCCGACAATACAATCACGACAGACGCTTTGGGTTAGCTTAATGTTATCAACTCATCGGCCTAATGTAGGTAATCTAGATGAGCCATAAATGATGCTGTTGTTCATTAGATTATGCCTATCAACCAGATAGAAACTGAAGCTATACTAGTCTAACCCAATCGACAAGTCATCCAAATTCCAATCTACAAGCATTCGCCAGTCGGTCCCATAACTTTAATAAACATTCATTAAACATTGATACCAGTACAACATACAATGTCTTCATTATTACTCCTAATCAATAAACATATAATAACAGTCATTCATATCCTCTCAATGAAGTATCTTACGATATTACAATACGAGAGACTCGTTATAACTTCGACTCATACATTTTCCATCCACTCGTACTCGAATCCAGCATTGTCATGACGTGGAACGTCACGAAACAAACGAATTAAAGAAAACAGCGTAATAACACTGTAAGCTCAAAACCCTGTAGACACCAAAAATGTATGAGACGAGTTCAATACACAATCAATAGATCTTACGCTCACCTCAGAAAGTAAACTTTTATAAATAAAATAATACTTAAAACCTAAACAATGTAAATTATCAGAAAATAAACGAGTAAGTACAAAGTGCTTCCTTCAAAACTAATAAGCATTCATAATCCAATACATATTTTTCTGGACCAATCATTGGACCCCACGGTGGTAACGAATTCATTCCGTACCCAAAATATTTATTAGAAAAAATCAAGTGGTTGTGTAAATGATGACTATCAAATTATAGTACCATAGAAGGTAAATCATCAAAACTAAATAATGATTTCTCTGAAATTTATTTTAGAACACTCTTCTCAGTCTCTTAGGGTAAAAATTCCAAGGTTTTCTAAAATATATAAAGTAAAATGTAACGACCCTTACGAGAAACGGTGAAGTAATATGAATATATTATGATATTCCACAATCCACACATAAGTATACTGACTATATTATACGTTGATGATACATTGGTCTAATTAATATCCTTGTTAATAATAAAACATCGAGACACAACATCGAATTTAAATACGAACAGCTATTGTATTGATATTGTATTAATATTCTTTATAAGGATTAAAATGTTATGTAATTGTAACTCTACTTAGATAGAAAGAGTCTGGGCCATATTTAAGAAGATATGGTTAGGTTTTTGAAGACACTGATACTGTAGTATCTAGTGATATAGATAACATAAGGGATAGTAAGGAATAGGAATTATATGAGATGGTTCACGAGTATAAGTCGCTGAACCCGATGGGACTACAATCCCTTCTAACATTTGTAAGTGTGTCGCCAGTCAGTTTACTTAAAATTTTGTTAGTATGAATATTAGTCGCGTTTAAAATTATCTAGTTCTTATATTTGTAAATGAGCATACATGAGGTTTAAAGGATGATTTGAAGGAAGTATGAGTGATCAACGGAACGATTCTACGTATTTTATATTTATGTTTTTGAATACTTTACTAAGCTCTTTTAGACTTACTGCCTTCAATCAGATCAACTACACTTATAGTACATGGTCATAATCATGTGTTCTATAAAGTTTGATAAGTGAAACTGCAGTTTTTTTTAATAATTTTATAAATCCATTTGGTACGCACGGACGGTCAGGTTTTAGAGTAATTATTTTAAATGTTTTGTTACAGATCGCTTTTATTGAGAATTTTGTTTAGGGGTCTTTAAAAATAAAAGTTAAGTACATTAATTTTTGAGTTCAGGTTGTAAATTTTTCAAAAATATATTACTCAGAAATTATAAATATTCTAAATCTAAAATTTTGACGAGTTAAAATTAAAGAAGCAAGTAATTGAAAACTATAAAATGATTTGTGAAAGCTACGTGTGAATAAATGGTAGGTCCTAATTAAAATGATATGTAACTAACGTTGTATATATACCATAATTTTACATACAAAAGACAATAATTATGTAGACACATTACAAAATATTTACAAGTTAAAATTACAGTAAGGGATACGTGAGAACAGACTGGAAGATTTTCTATGAAATAACTGTAAGGACATTGAAGAATAAGTCGCCAAATGTACAACCACAGGCATGACAATCGTTCACGCGATCAAACCGCTAATACAACACACACAAAATGGCGGCGATTCCATTTTCAAATCCCATACATGGTAGTATATATAAATTAAATGGTAAGTATATTTAAATTACTTTTAGTAGACCCTACTAAAATCTAAATACTAGAATGTTCCAAGTTACGTTATAAGAAAATAAACTGTGTATCAAGTAACACTTGTGTGACGTAGTTAGTGTTATTTGTTTAACGCAAGTTTGACGTCACTAGACGTGGAGTGTACTCATGAATCTATTTGAAAACGCGACTGGGAATTTAAGTACGTCCATAGGCGCAGTTTATTAATAAGTTACTGAAAAAGGTCATGTCAAGTACGGGATGTGTCAGGTTAAAGTTTAACTTTCAATTCATCCTCAGGAAAATGTAGAAGATAACATTTAGAAATTAAATAAAGTACATTATTCTGTCTGTAATATTTAAAATTTTGAAACTGACTGCTTTGAAAATGAATGAGATAGGACATTTGAAGACAGATACAGTAAAAGACAAGGCGCACATTGGCGCAGCGGGTTGGACAGAGTACTATTGTCAAGAGACACACATCTAGTATCTATATTGAGTAATGAGTAAATAACCGACATTGCCGCGACATCGAAAAGTATACGAGTATATGACGTGGGCTATGGAGCCCACGGGTTCCTTTACAACGAGCAGTGATACACGAACGCTTAAGGTACGTTAGTCTACTGGTCGTGGTTTAGCTTATGTCTCGCTGGTGGCTGATGGCTGTTTGATCAGATCTACATCGCGTCCCACACTGGCTTGAGTCTTCAGTTTTGGCTTGTCAACAACCTTGTGGTCAAGTCCAGATTTATCATGTACTTTAAGGTCAAGTGCCGTCTTAGGATCGTGTCCTGCCTTGAGATCGAGTGCGGCTTTGTGATCATGCCCTTTCTTGTCGTGGCCAGCTTTGTGATCATGTCCAGTTTTCTCATGTCCTGCCTTGTGGTCATGTCCAGCTTTGTCGTGGCCTGCTTTATGGTCGTGGCCTTTATGGTCATGGCCCTTATGGTCGTGATGACCAACCTTGTGGTCGGGACCGCCCTCAACCACGCTGACTCCGTTCTTGTGGGTCGCCGGTTCAGGGTCCTCTTCGTTTTCTGCACGGAATTTACGGTTGTACCACTGGAGGCAGATGCATCTGGAAATGATCAGGTTACTTATGTTAATTTACGTAGTTAAACAAAGGAAATTGATGAAAGTCAAGGTTGTAAAGTGTAGGGTAATTTTTAGCTTCTATACCGCTTTGGACACAAGTTCAAGGCCTAGTATGTTGCTAAAGGTAGAGGCCTTTAGCTTGCACTTACGCTTGAATGGCTCCGACTAAAGTCAATGTAATTATACATACTACGGCAGAAACTCCTTTAGAATAAAAATGAGGACAAACAACAGTTACAGCTTTTAGCGAAAAACAATGCAATGACAGAGTCGCTTTGTTTTGTAAAACGACCCCTTGGCCGGACAGAGATTGAAGTGCCAGTGACTAGCCCTCCTTTTAATTCAAACGTAATTAACATTACCAAACCGGCCGTCGCCATTTTTTATATTAAAATATCGTGCTTAAGTTACATAAAAGGGAAAGCTTTGAGAAAAAACACGCTGGCAGTAATCTTTTTGAAAGAAATATTTGCGAGTATTTTTCTTTTCTGTTTGGTGTTTGAAATTATCAATTTAAATTAACATATTTATTTTTTATAATATCTGCGTTTTGATTATTTAATTAAGAAAAGGTGATGTTATTTCTTTTATTGTGATATTATACAGAATATACAAACTGATACAGTATTTAAGATGTCATTGGGATAACACTAGGCTAGAAATATGAACAACTTTCCCTAACACGCAAAACCTGAATTTCTGCTTATCAGATCGTAAAAATATCACACATGTACCTAATAATATATAGCTAGTAAATGGTTGCACGGATAAAGCCATCAATCTCATAAATGTCAGAGCAGGATCGCTGATACCAGGCAAATATGAAAATAAAGAGTTTTAAGCGGGCGACACTACCGTAATAACTTTCTTATCTTTAGGACATTCTCCCATGACGTAGTTGGCAAAAATAGCGGACTAGGAATCTTTTGCTCAGCACTTGGATAATAATCGGTTTAAGTTGTTGGAGTAGAAATTATGAAAAGTCGTATTACATATTTTGTCGGCTACTGTCCAATCTCTGCCGCCATTAACCAGATGGAATTAAACTTACTAAGTTCTTTTTAGGAATAACGAATTTCTACACAAACTTTTACCCTTAGTAGCCTTTTTAAAAAAAGGAGTTTTAAATATCCTATGCGGCAGTTTTAATATATAAGTTTGGAAACCCAACCATTTAGGCTGCCCTTTTTCTGTCAGTGAATATAAGATTTAATTATGAAGATCATTTCTTCGATTAAAGTATTAATAATTATTATAACGTTTCCTCGATTACAGTAATTACAAATACCTCGATCGATAGCTCCTAGGTCCTCATGGAAATGAGTCCTAATGACACCAACATTACCCTCTGTGACGCACAGTACCTTAGTGAGCTGCCTTTCACGTAGATTTAAAAGCATTGTGCTATCGGCTTGTATTTCATTTACCTAATTGGCTGGGGCCAGTTTATCGTTAATTTACCTAAGTGTAGCCACTTTAATTGTAGTCTTCACGTCACTGTGTTGTGGGTAAGTCTTCCATTTTGTAAATATACGTTTGCTATTGTGAACTTGGTACTTTACAGTAGACTACTGGTTCTTTTTGCCAGAACTTTTTACCCAATGTCATGCTAAGTGCTCAGCCCCTTCTGTATAATAATAATAATAATATTCCACAACTATCACACAACGCCATCTAGTCCCAAGCTAAGCAGAGCTTGTGTTATGGGTACTAGACAACTGATAAACATACTTATATATTTCTAAATACATACATATTATAGATAAATTACACCCAGACACAGAACAAATGATCGTGCTCATCACACAAACATTTGTCCTGGGTGGGAATCGAACCCACGACCTCCGGCATAGCAGTTAGGGTCACTAACCACTAGACCAACAGGCCAGTAAGTAAGTTTTGTTAAGTATTACATTTTTTTCTGTTGTAATATTGCCTTATTTATACTAAACAATATCCATTAAACACTATTTAATAAACTAACAAGAAACTATAAAAGGGCATCAAAGAACTGCTCCTCGATGCTGTCAGCTGGTAATGTTCCCAAGAGACTGGCGTTATTGCCGCGTTGTATGGCAACACTTTGCCTTTGGCCAAGGTAAAAGCTAGTTAAAGCCTCATTTTCAATAAACGCAATCAGTTGCCTTATTAATTGTAATGCATGTTTTAAACAGTACTTACGACAGACATATTATAACCCTTTTTTTTGGGCGGGTGGAAAATCATCAAATAACCCCTCCCGCTCTTGGGCAGAGCGAAAGGGGGTGTCAGACTTCTACTGACTAAAAACCACCCATGTTCCTTCTTAGCCCTTTATGTCTAGGCCGCGGTATCTTTGTGAGCAACCCGCAGCCCCGACGGGCAGACATATAACCCTACAGCTAGATTTCCTATCTACGTATATAATATGATGGTTGGTTGCCACCCGATGGGTGGGCGTTTTTGGGGGACTGTCTTATAAAAATGTAAATACAGTGAAACCTGGTTAAATGTGTCTCAGATATTCAATTTGTTTCATGGGACCCCAGTATGAGTTCCAGTTATAGAGATTTCTCACTTATCCATGTCCCAGTTAGCCAAATTTCACTGTAGTAAAGTAAAGTAAAGTAAATTTTGACCTTCGAAAAGTGCTGATTATCAGCCTAGTTTGAATAAATGAATTTTGATTTTGATTTTGAAAAAAATGTGCCTGTGTAAAAAGTTAAATTACTAGTTTCAGCAGTAATCATTTTATTTTAACATCTACGTTAGAAAACGCTATACATGGCAAAGTTGTTAAAGCTTTCCAGGAATAAACAAAGACAGTATAACTTTACAAATTAACAACTTATAATGAAACTCGTATCGATTGAGCCCTACTAGCTAATTAACTATTTCTGAGGAAGACTCGTTAACTCGTCAGTATTAGTTAGGAAATGACCTCATGACCTTTAAATGTCACCTGTTTTTTTATACGTTTTTGTAATTGATAAGTTTTTAGTTTGTTTGTTTTATGTTTTCTTTTTGATTAGTAATTATTGTTACTTCTCTCTTCATGTAATTACATGGTTATTTTTTGACGTGTTAGATTAACTTAGTATTTATAGTAATGGCTCTTGTGGGTCTAGATTACGTGTCTATCAAAAGTTAGAATGGACTCACTTATTAAATGCTACCAAAAGGTTAAAAACTTTTTTAGTCAATCTTGTCGTGTATGGGTGACGGTCCAAAATACTACATTTGATACAAGTTTGTCCTTATATTAATACAGCTGTAAATCAGCCAAAAGCTTCAACCAGATCAATCTATAATTCCCTTCTTAATTGTTGTAACTCAATATATTTTTGCAAGACTATGTAAATCTTTTGTGCAGTGTGTTATTCTGGTACCCACCTCAGAACAGCGCCAAGTACGCCTGCCCCCACCAGCGCACCGCCAGCTCCCATCAGATAGTAGCGATGCTGCGCGGCCTCAGCTCCTGGTGACAGCTGGACCAACCCCACCACCAACACCACGATCCCTAGCAGAAGAGATCCCACCACCGCATGCAGGGCTGCCACCTGCGCATACTAATAACATTTGACGAAACTTTAAAGACAAGTGTTAAACATTGATCTCCTCTAGATTAACACCAATTACGAAGGAGGGGAAAGGGAAGGAGAAGAATGTCATAGCACATACTCGGATAGTGGTCCTGATACGCGAAAGTACTTTTACTGATCTTGATAAATGACAGTGCACACCTTCACATAACATCCCATTACACTGGTGATTTGATTCATCCGGCTCGAAGGACCGGTACACTGGTCCTTCGAGCCACCGAAATTAAATTAGGACATAAGGATTCCGCCACATCTAGCAGAAAAGAAATGCATTTTCCATGCTCTATCCTTTTCTGTCGCTTAGAACCGTAATTTACCAGAGCGAGACATAGAGCATACTGAACACACCGGGAATACTATCATAAGCTGCTGCTTATGATAGTATTCCCGGTTTTGAGAAAATTGTCTAATGATCCGTGAAAGTACTTCCTTCAGAAAGAGAGGGAGAGTGACCCACAAAACACACACGAGAGGGACGATACATCATGCAGGGTTTTGGTTACCTTGTTAGTGGTCAGTGCACTATGTTAGACGCACGCGGCAGTATTGGCCACGGTCAAAGCTGTCAACATACACGACTCCATAGAAGTCAATAATTTAGAGCCTGGATAAATGTTTTTACTACTAGTTTAGAAACAAACTTGGAAGGCTAACACTTATATTAAATTCATCATTATTTAAACCTATTGATTTTAAGCATGCAAAATAAGAAAGCTGTTTTTATTTTCACATGATTTTTATTTTGGTAACCTGACCAGTTGTATACAGTACAACCATTTTGCTTTCAATGAAGAGCGATTTAAATGGCACAAGAGCTTTAATAAAGACATTTTCGGGGCGTACTGTATTCAACTGTAATATTGATTGTAGTTGTATGTTATTACAAGCAAATGCCTTCTGGCCTCTCCACATTTCCAGCTCTCTCAACTGCAGTTCAAAGTTGTAGTTATTTAAACATTTAGTTAGAGCATTAATCCGAAAAGAGAGAAATTAGTACCTAGTTAGAATGTTCTGATTAGTTAACAATGGTTAATTGAGCATGCTCTAAAAAAAATAACGAACAATAAAGTTCACAGGTTAATCAAACAAGACATTACAGCGTGGGAAGAAGCAAGATGGTAGTTTGAAAGGACTTTCAATCCCTCTTTCTGATCCCTAAGTATTCTTCCCGCGCTATAACTCCTAAAAAGATATGCAAGCCTGGTACCTCACCTTGCCACAAACGTAGAGCTCATTTCTCAGCCGGTGATGGTCAGGCGAGGGCGTCGCGTCAGCGTCGAGGGGCCGGCCGACCTGCAGAGGAAGCTGCGATGGCCTCCGCCCTCCTCCTCCACGCTTCTCATTGCGGCGTCTCTCGTGGCGAACAGCCACCGCTGGCATAGCACCAATCATCTTCGCTGTACAACACTGGGCCTTCAGAGGCGTGATGGAGGCCCATGCTTAGAAGTCATGCTTTTAAACACGGGCCTCCTCCACTCTTCGCATTATTCAACAATATATACTTGCCTATTTTATTTACTTTTGTTTTTTAACTTAGATATTGTACCCTTTAATCCATTCTCCATCATCGACATCATCAATATCCATTGTCACTAAGATCCAAACCAAGGTTTATTTATGTTCCCTCTCAATCGGTGTCCATTTAATAACCCCCTGTGGTGCGATTATTTGGACCAGGATATGTGATAATTATATTGATTTCAGCAATGATGAGCATAAGTTTGCAATTATTGTACCAATGTCTTTTGGAATATAATGCAAGCTATAATGCAAGCTCGATAGATATATTGTAATGCTAACCTATTCTAAAGTTATGCTAACCAATTTGTTATTTTAAATTGTAAAATTAACGAAATCATCATTCAGAGCAGAATGATAAGGAGAGTCCGACTCCAAATAAAGATGGGATATGGTCAGAAAAAGAACGAAATCATAATTCAAAGCATTGTGCAGTAACCAGGACCAAACCATGCGTCACATACATCAACACACACAGAACGGACATAAATCTATCGCCGTCATACTTAAGTGAGTATAAACAGAAAATATGGGCCTCAGGCTTTTTATCTTCATATAAAAATATGAACTTTAATATATTGTTCGTGACTTTTCCTTAGAGGAGTTTGTGGTTGCGAAAACCAATTTTGTGGCTAAAGGAAGGTGTAAATCAGTGAATCAGAATTGCAAGCACCTTGAAATATTTGATTTACGAAATAAATTCAGAATCAGTAATCATTTAGCCTTCAGAATACTGTTGGTTCTGCCATGGAGCTGTGTAGCGCGTCGAGAATGTTCGCGGAGGCTTGCTTAAATGGGTTTCAGTTCCACGCCATCATGTAATAGAAAGCTGCCTCTTTACCATAGCTCCGAGGCGTACTCGTAGTAGTGACAACAGCACTTTGAAGGTGATTGAAATACCGGACTGCCCTTTCCGAGACACTGGTTAAGGACAGTCTGAGTAAAGAAATAAATTGTCAAAACTAAATTATTTACTGAAACACCATTGTTATTAACAAAACTATGTCATCATTGTTGTGCCCTTAACCCAATTTATTTGGGATATTCATAATCAAATAAATAAGCTAACTAACAAAACAATGTAGGCTTACACATGGCACAAACAAAATCACTTCATTTCCATTTACTCTCAGCGTTCACACCACATTCATTCTACCTTATCATTCCTGTAACCCTAGTCAGAACCCTACATAACTGCTCATAAAGTTCAGAATACCTTGAAAGCGAAGTCCCTACACAATAACTGTAAATATATACTTACACCGCTGATTATCTCTTGGTTGAAGTAACGACTGAAGCATATCTGCAACAAGCAATTTAATGTCAAACGAAGATCCAAGATGGCTGCCATCAGAACAATAATATAAAGTTGTACGACCCGTAAAAATTAGATATAAAACCGTCTTTATGTGCTTCGCTTGTGTTATGGCTTTTCTACAGTTTTATGTACATTTTTGCTTATTTATTCTTGTTTTTAGGTAACTTTTTGATATGTTACTGCTACTGTTAGTCTTTGTCATCCCACTGCTGGTCAAAGGCCTCCCCCAATGACTTCCAAATGTTTAGATCCAGGGTCATTGTGGTCTACTGGTCTTTGGTACTATCCAGCAAGTCGCACCATCTCCTGTGAGGTCATCTTCTGGCTGTGTCAAGACTCCACATCGTGGTTGTTTTGGTCCTTAGCTGGTCAGGCATACTTTTGATATACTATTGAAAAAAGTTTAGCAGAAGAATAAATACATTATAGGTATCGAAAACAGCAGCAGCGGTGGCCCAGTGGTGGCGGCCCCGACTTACGAACAGTAGGTCGTGGGTTCGAACCCAGGCAGGCACATTACTTCGTGTAATTTATTTCATCACCGCTGCTCTCAAAACGGTGAAGGAAAACATCGTGAGGAAACCGGCATGTCTAAGAACCAAAAAATACGAAGACATGTGTTACACTTGAAAAGTAGTTGTATTGACTTGCACTTTAAACGACCGCCATAAGGGCAAAATAAGGGGGAGCAAGAGTGGGGCTTTTTAGTGGGGATAATTCGAGAGCGAGCGAGGTCGGGATTCGTTCGACAGCAGTCCAACTGAAAGGTTGTCTTAACTAGCTCTATAAACGATCAGTGTCAAAGTAATTTAATGTGTGTGTGTGTGTGTGATTTATGTTGAAGAATAAAACTATAAATTGGTGAAACTAAATACTTACTGTGTGATTTAATATTGAAGAATAAACTATAAATTGGTGAAAACTATAACTGACGTTGTTATTTCGAAGTGATATTCCTGAGCGTGTTTTACATCTCAGAAGTGGTATAAAATTGGGTAATTACACCTGTTAATTGCCCTTCCTGCGCCAAAACTAACCTGACTTAACATCATAATGCCAAGAAGTAACGCAACCAGAAGTGGCACACCGGAGTTATCGAGAGCTTCAAAAAGGGTTCGCCGTGGAGAAAGTCGACGCCCGCCGAGCAGCTCTAGTAGCAGCAATGATGAACGAGCGTCCCGCCGTCGTCGCCGACAAAGCCGCCCGCGACAGGAAAAGCGGCGGGATCCTAGCAGTAGTTCTTCTACTGGGAGTGAACGTAGGTCAAAACGTTCTCGCAGGTACGATAGCCAAAACATTTTTTTAAAACATTTTGTGGAAATTATGAAAGATGTGAAGAATGTTGGTGAACGGGAAATAATATGGCTAATTTTAATATGAATTGATAGGAATGGAGAACATAATTTAAGAATTTTTGCGTTAATGTCATCGTAGCCTGTAGAGTTTGTTGATTTTAGAGAATTTATTATTTTATATACATTGGTGTCATTAGTTGGGGTCAGGTACATAGTGTTCGGATTACAAGTCATCGGCGGTTTGAAGTCAATAGATCTTTTCAGGTTGAGTGGAAGTTTGATTGTCTAATTGAATTTTATTTGTCATGATAATTTTGTTTTTCGCTGGTGTTACTTTTTATTACTGTCCAGGCAGCCTTACATTTGTTACATTTGTTGGATTGAGACAGAAAGCGCGTGTTCTCGCCTTTTTGTGCCTGAAACATGCATCTTTTTAGGATAGCAGTATATTTACTGTAGGTGTTTTTATTACGTTTTTTGTTTGCTGTTGAAAGGTGATATTTTAAATACAGACGCCGCGCGCCGTTTGTTTATACAACATTTTTTTTATACCTTTTGTCATCCAATTATGTTTTAAGGGCTTTACAGTTATTTTAAATTTGATTAGGGGGAAACATAAGTTATAAAATAATAAGTACAATGTCATGGAAATAATTAAATTCTATGTCAGTATCTTCAGTCTGGTAAATATCTGAGAAAGTCAATGAAGGTAGACAGTTTACAAACTTAGCTATATTACCTTGATTAAAATCGCGTCGTTGTTCAAAATATAGTTTACTTAGCTACTTTAGCTTATAGTTTAGATACAAAATTATAGTTTTTAGTGCTTACCGTAACATGAAGTAACATCAGATGTATCAATGAATTGACAGTTTGGATAGTTTTTCACAATCAGTTTTATGAGTTGATTCAATAGGCTAGTATTTATTTAAGTGACGATTATTTAGGACATTAAGGATGAACACTTTGTTATTTTTACTTTATGAAGTGAGGAACATAACTCTGTTAAAAATAAATAGGGATTTTTATCACTACTGCCAATACCTAATACGACAATGTCGTCACTTTTTTTAGGCCTTCTGATAATTTGTCAAAGTTGCACAGGACTTGTGTGCTCGTCGCAAATGGTTTTGAGATTCCCGATACCGAGTATATGTTGTTCCATTTATTATTACTTCTTAGTGTAGCTATTTCTTGAGCAAATTCCCGCACTTGTTGGTCACCTAAAACTAATATCCTTGGAGAAGGTGTATGTCTCAGTTCTTCAACTTTTCCTGAAGTTGCGGAAACACTTTTTAAGTCTTCATCTTGAATCAGTTTGGGTGGATACTGTATAGTTTCGTTTGGACTCTTATTTTGGTTCGTAGATGTTACTGAGTAGTGTAGTGACGTGGTTTTCTTGGTGTCGCGCTTTAGTAATGGGGGATGAGAAGTTTTTAATTTATAGTTGACTCGATCAACATCCACATCTTGACTCTTTAGGGGTGTAAAATGGATAGATGTATTAGTCCTTCCAACGAGATTCATAGGTGTAGAATGAGTAGACGTAGTGGTCGTTCTAATGAGATTACGTTTACGTGAAGTAGTCGGCGTCATATTTTTTTGTGTCGGTTGAAATAACCTTTTTGTAGGTATTAATCATTTTCTGGCCTTCGCCTATATCCATTTTTAGTCGGAAGTTTTCGCTGTTCAAGTTTTCAATCTCCTGATGTGCTGATTGAAGCTCCATTGTTAATCGTCTAATTGTTTCGTTGAGGTTGGTAACAGTGTCGCTATCATTCATGGACGTGTTCGGCAAGCTCTTCATGGTGGCATCGAATTATCGTATTCAATTCATTATTCGTCGTCGAATTATTTGTGAACAAATGATCGAGTGAATTTGCCCGTAGTGGCTTTCTTGTTGATAAGTTGTCAAATTCCATTTCAAAGGAGTTCATAGCGGTAATTTTGAATAAACAATATTCGTTGTCCAACTGAGGTAGCAATGCAAGAACTTGCAGAAACAATCTCAAAAAGACTATCGTGCGACCGTGGTTCGAACTCGAGCCACTAATGTCTCAGTCCGGTCACACTACCATTAGGCCAATTGATCCTTATTATTTAACCTTGTTACGTGTCAAAAGTCGGTACTGGTTCTTGATACTGATTTATTGGCGCGTTGGGTATTCCGATGTTTAAAATAGTACCACAACCGTTCAAAATTTTCTTGATCAACATTTATCTCAAAATCAATTCACTTACTTGGATTTTGATGTTTTTTTATCCTCACATGAGCTGCGGATAAGTAGTTTGTATGTTTGCACTACAATCTTTGTTTATGGACGGGAGTTTATTTGCGTATTGTCACTAATGTTGTTGGTGGTTTTTTGATGTAAAGTTTTTATCTTAACTCCTTAGTTGATTGTGATTAGAGCGATTACGGGTATTGAGGGTCAATCCAAGAAGTTGGAAGCTAAATGCAGAGGACCCTATAGAATTAAGAAGGTCCTTCCTAATGATAGGTTCGTTATCAAGGATACCCCACTTACGAAAAGAGGTAGACGTTATGAAGCTGTAGTATCCCTAGATAAGATATCCCCTTGGCTTTATTTTAGTGATCGTGCTTCCGACTCTAATGAATCAACAAGTGAATTAAGAGGGAAAAATAAATGTAGTGAGAAAGATGAATGTAGCGAGGAAGACGAAGAAAGTGAGAAAGATGAATGTAGTGAGAAAGATGAAGAAAATGAGAAAGGTGAATAAAGTACAGTAGAAAAAAAAATAAGGCAATGATTTAAATTAATTATTAGAAGGGATTCACAATTACTGTGTCATGGTTCAATGTGTCTCCAAAGATCCGTATACATTGGTCAAGGTAACCGATCAATGTATATGTTATTATGGTTAGGGACCCAGTCAAGGTCATGGACTGGTAAAAGACGTCGGTCAATGTTATGGACCATACGTCAAGCTGAATTACGCATTGGTCAAGGTAACCGACCAATGTATAAGTTACTATGCTTAGGGACCCAGTCAAGGTCATGGACTGGTAAAAGACGTCGGTCAATGTTATGGACCATACGTCAAGCTGAATTACGCATTGGTCAAGGTAACCGACCAATGTATAAGTTACTATGCTTAGGGACCCAGTCAAGGTCATGGACTGGTAAAAGACGTCGGTCAATGTTATGGACCATACGTCAAGCTGAATTACGCATTGGTCAAGGTAACCGACCAATGTATAAGTTACTATGGTTAGGGACCCAGTCAAGGTCATGGACTGGTAAAAGACGTCGGTCAATGTTATGGACCATACGTCAAGCTGAATTACGCATTGGTCAAGGTAACCGACCAATGTATAAGTTACTATGCTTAGGGACCCAGTCAAGGTCATGGACTGGTAAAAGACGTCGGTCAATGTTATGGACCATACGTCAAGCTGAATTACGCATTGGTCAAGGTAACCGACCAATGTATAAGTTACTATGCTTAGGGACCCAGTCAAGGTCATGGACTGGTAAAAGACGTCGGTCAATGTTATGGACCATACGTCAAGCTGAATTACGCATTGGTCAAGGAAACCGACCAATGTATAAGTTACTATGCTTAGGGACCCCAGTCAAGGTCATGGACTGGTAAAAGACGTCGGTCAATGTTATGGACCATACGTTGAGCTGAATTACGCATTGGTCAATGTAACAGACAGATGTGTGTTATGATTCTTTGAGACCCCAGTCAAGGTCATGGACTGGTGGTAGATATAGATTTGACAGGAAATGGTCAGTGTCAGGGACCTTACGTTAACTCGTTGAGTAAAAGTATGATGAGTAAAATTTGTATGCCTAAGAAGTTATCCCAAGTGCTTTTTCAACCGCCATGCTTCTAGTTTTTGTTGAAAATATTTTATGGTTGTTGTTCAGGCTGACATTTATAGGATTGTTATTTTAGCTGATAAGATTTTTACGATTGTTATTCTAATATAAATGTTTTATGATTATTATTCTAATGAAAATGTTTAAAGAGTATAGTTCGGGTTAAGGATTAAAGGAATGTTAGTTTAGCTAATAAGGTCTTTACGATTGTTATTCTAGCAAAAATGTTTTATGATTGTTATTCTTATGAAAATATCTTAGGATTAATATTCTAATGAAAATGTTTCGAGATTGTAGTTTGGGCTAAGAATTAAAGGAATGATATTTTAGCTGATAAGGTTTTAGTGATTGTTATTCTAATGAAAATGTTCTATGATTGTTATTTAAAATATTATAACTTATAAATCATGCAAAGAAAAATATTTATTGGTTGTATCCACTAAATTAAAACATCCAACGATGGGACTCGTTGTGGAACGGATGGCCGAGCTGTTACACTTGAAAAGTAGTTGTATTGACTTGCACTTTAAACGACCGCCATAAGGGCAAAATAAGGGGGAGCAAGAGTGGGGCTTTTTAGTGGGGATAATTCGAGAGCGAGCGAGGTCGGGATTCGTTCGACAGCAGTCCAACTGAAAGGTTGTCTTAACTAGCTCTATAAACGATCAGTGTCAAAGTAATTTAATGTGTGTGTGTGTGTGTGATTTATGTTGAAGAATAAAACTATAAATTGGTGAAACTAAATACTTACTGTGTGATTTAATATTGAAGAATAAACTATAAATTGGTGAAAACTATAACTGACGTTGTTATTTCGAAGTGATATTCCTGAGCGTGTTTTACACATGTGACATCTACCAAACCCCACTGGGCCCGCGTGGTAGATTATAGCCCATTCCCTCTCAAAGAGAGGAGGCCTGAGTCCCTGCAGTGGGAACATTAATAGGCTGTTGATGATGATCGAAAACAGTCTGGAAGATGCAAAAGTAAATCCAAGTCTATATAAATTCTAGATCGAAATCTCAAAGCAGCCCACCATCGTAGAGTGGATAAAAAGCCGGTCCACCCTCATATACTGTGCAGTAAGTGAAAGTAAACCTCGAAGAGTGTTGTGTTAGTTCTTTTAGTTTCCCCCTTTACGTAATATTCCCTAGTGAGCTGACGTTAAGAACGTGGGGGTATGACAAGCGTGCACTTTGCTTGCGTTTCTAATGCACTTTGTAAAACAAACAGTTTGACAGTAGATGTAAGTAGGTATTCATGTTCAAACACTGTTTTAAGCTTTCAGAGTTTATAATTAAGTATAGCCAGTTACGACGACGGTTATAGTTACAATTTTGGGTTCGAAATTCTCAGTAGCAGTTACGGGGACTTTGTGCCCGGTTAATGACAATAGGCTCACCCCCTATTACATCAAACTTAAACATAACTGGCGAAATGTGGGTGTAGGTACTAAGTGCCCTACGCGGCTGCGGGTTGTTCGAAAGAGATACTGCGGCCTCGGCAGGAAGGGCTAAGAAGGAGCATGGTTGGATTTTAGTCTGTCACTCTCTACCGCTCTGCCCCAGGGAGTTATTTGATGACTTCCCACCCTACAAAACAGGTATTAAGTACACCTCTGCCGAACACTTCTGGAATTACAAGAGTTATGTTATGTTGTGTTGTATTAAATCTGATCAAAATCCGTAGCGGATATTGAACAACTAAACGGTCACACAGACACGAAAAGTGACTTTAATTTGTAATGTGTTTAGAAATAGCCACCGAAATAATATTTATTTTGATGTCCGATCATAGATATTATTGTTTGACCGTTCGTTCCTCAATTGTTTGTTTTATATTGCGTTCGTTCCCTGAAACGATCTACAGCTCCGATACGAACAAATATGTTTGTTTTTGTAAAACGTCGAATTTCCAGTTAGAATTTTAATGAAAAACGTGCAATTCTTTTACGTTTTTGATCGGAACAAATAACTGCCTATACATACAATAGGTAATTCACTATTATATTCAATTCAATGGTATTCCAATATG
This sequence comes from Diarsia mendica, assembly GCA_949316265.1. Classification (NCBI taxonomy): domain Eukaryota; kingdom Metazoa; phylum Arthropoda; class Insecta; order Lepidoptera; family Noctuidae; genus Diarsia; species Diarsia mendica. Next base: position 24,373,838 of record OX438892.1, read on the forward strand.
AAAATTCATGTAAAAAATTAAATATAGTTTTTCAGAATTTCATATTTCTGAGAATGTTAACAGTCATTTTTCATTTGAAAGTTATTCAGTTATTACAAATATCAGGACATCATCATCATCATCATCATCAGCCTATTAATGTTCCCACTGCAGGGACTCAGGCCTCCTCTCTTTGAGGGGATGGGCTATAATCTACCACGCGGGCCTAGGCGGATTGGTAGATGTCACATGTCTTCGAATTTTTTGGTTCTAAGACATGCCGGTTTCCTCACGATGTTTTCCTTCACCGTTTTGAGAGCAACGGTGATGAAATAAATTACACAAAGTAATGCGCCTGCCGAGGTTCGAACCCACGACCTACTGTTCGTAAGTCGGGGCCGCCACCACTGGGCCACCGCTGCTCTCAGGACATCGGGTAATTTGAAATGGTCTATATAACATAACTTGGCCGCAGTAGATATAATCTGGCTAAATGGGGTATACTCGATCCATCCCAAACAAACTGCCAGTGTGGAGCCCCTCTACAGGATATGCGCCACCTCCTATCCTGTCCATCCTGCACAATCACTTGCACCTTTCACGACTTACGAAAAGCAAACGATAGAGCTGTGCAGGTGGCTACATATTGGTCTAAAGGTGTGTTCAAATAAAACGCGTCATTTGAGCGCGGCTGCCGCGCGCGGCAATCCGCGCTATGATTGGACGACTGCCGCGTTCAAAAGACGTGTGTGTCTCGCAAATGCCGCGCGCCTTGCTCGCCGTGTTTGGACACACCTTATTACGATTTGAGCTCATCGACACGTAAAGAAGAAGAAGAACATAACTTGACATCACGCCTACTCTCCATAGGGCTAAGCAGAGGAGTATCTACAGTACACCTGTTATGTTTAAGAAGTGGTCTACATTCCCGGTAACGCAAAATCTCTATGAGGAAAAACAACACAATATTGCTAGCATCGCCTTTTTATGAAAAGACCTAAAATTGTGAAATAAACAATATCTACATAATATATAACAATAGTAACAGAATTTATTTGTGTTGGCAAGTCCTCAACAGTCTGAGGAATGTGCTGGAAGCCGCCATAAGTGGTTACTATCAGAAACTAGAATATGATGCTGAATCACTGGCTTCAGGATTTACGACTCCAGAGACATACAGTCTAGTACCGTTTAGGTATTTGTATCAAGAGGATTTTTTTACACCAAGGTCTATAGAAGCACGTGCTTTGACTCAGACCTTATACACAAACATTTTTCATGATTCTAGGTCAACAATCTTTTTCTTATCGTGTGGGCAGTAAGGTCTAACGACCCCACACACCCTAGTGTCAGAGTTTCTAAACCACCGCAAGGGCCTCTGACATGGTTTGACGACCGCCATTTGGCGGCTGGGACCACCGGCTTACGTGCCCTCCGAAGCACGGAACCATCTTTTTATCAGAAAATCAGGTGGTTCAAGCCTGCAATGTCCTAACCAAACTGGAAACAACTTCACAAAGTATGCTTCCCGTGGGAATCGAACCCACGACCACCGGGTCACAAACCACTCGACCACGGAGTAACTTATACTCTATAGGTTTTGATTCCCTTTTGATATCGCGAAATATGCGACATAAACGGTCATATCTTTTGATTGATTGATTGACTAAAAAGTTTGATTTTTAACAGATCTGAGTATTTGATATTAATTTGAGCTTGATACCTCCATGTGTTCCTGGGAAAAAAGTTTTTGGCAGACGGACAACAAAGGGATCCTATCATTGTTATTGGGATTTTCCTATTTTAGGTATTTTTCAGTAGCAGTCACGTAGCCTCGATTCGTGGCCAGTTGATGGCTTTTTTTTTAAACGGTGCCCCACTCTAACCCCCGTATTTATAGTCAAGTCAAAGTAATTACTTGGACTTAATTAATTACTTGCAAATATTTTTATGCAATGGGCAAGAATTTAAACGAAGTTAGAACCGTCAATGAAAGCAAAACTAAGAATTCTAACGGGAATTACTAAACTACAGAGAAAAAATCGTATCTTAAACAATGACATTTACTCGAGTAATAGTAATTACTTGTTTATAAATAAGAGTGTAAGATTTTCTCCCGCATCGTGGGTGCGTTTACGAACATTTAAACTCACGTTCACAAATAGCTATTCATCATCATTCATCATCATTTTAGCCAAAAGACGTCCACTGCTGGACATAGGCCTCCCCCAGGTGTCGCCACATTGACCGGTCCCGTGCGTCTCTCATCCAGCGGGTTCCCGCAACCTTGACCAGGTCATCGGTCCACCTAGTGGGAGGCCTTCCAACGCAACGTCTTCCGGTTCGCGGTCGCCATTCCAGAACTTTTCGGCCCCATCGGCCATCCGTTCTGCGAGCAATGTGCCCTGCCCATTGCCACTTAAGTCTGGCGATTCTTCGGGCTACGTCGGTAACCTTGGTTCTCATGCGGATGTCCTCATTCTGATTCGATCACGCAAGGAAAATGCCCTTTGGGTGACTTTGAGCTTTCTGATAAGGCTCATTGTGAGCGACCACGTTTCGGTCCCGTATGTAATCACTGGCAACACACACTGGTCATAGACTTTCGTCTTGAGACACTGGGGTAAGTTGGACGAGAAGATACCGCGCAACTTCCCGAACGCTGCCCAGCCGAGTCGGATTCTACGATTGACCTCTTTCTCGAAGTTAGATCTACCCAACTGGACCGTTTGTCTCAGGTAAACATAATCGTCCACAACTTCGAGCGTAGAGTCTCCGATCTCGATAAGAGTGGATGTGACATGAACATTCGACATAACCTGGTTTTGTCGAATGTTCCTAGAAATACCTATTACATGGAATTTACTCATAACTGGCGAAATGTGGGTGTACTATTAGGTACACCTCTGCCTAACCCTTCGGGGATTACAGGCGTGATGTTATCATATGTTATTGATTTCGAATGTTGTAGTGAAATTATTTTTATCATACCTAAGTATCCACAAGCGCACATATTATATAATACTGTCTACCGTCCCATCCACATCATATTTTAAGTATATTTCCCTGACTCACTCCTGATAAGAGTGTCTCGTGACATTTATATCTTACTTCGTTCCCCACATAAATAAAGTTTGGGCGTAACGCGAGGCGATACACCGAACACTTTCGAAGCGAAGAAATTGTACGCTTTCGACGAAATTGTCTCCTTACCCCGGATAACAGCATGGATTAATGTCGAACGACGGTCGTCGAATGTTTTCACGACGGTCGTATGTTAACGACCTTTTTCGATACGACTTGTGTCGTTTGTTTGATACTTTTTACCTTTGCGTGAGTTACTGTTAATGTAACATATTTTATTACGCGGTAATTTGTGAAGTTAGTAACATTTAAAAACGTTCAGTCGCAGAATGTACAGTCGAACAAGCTAATAAGTATACAGCCAGCTAACTTGCATTTACTTTTAAGATTATACAGATACATTTAGAGACTGATGTCAAACGATACAGCGTTTGGCATCAGTGGCTTAAGGCTGCAGTCTTGCAAAATGCACTCGCGGGGAATTATTTGCGCAACTTTGAATTTTTTATTTATAACAAAATAATGAAATAACATGAAATATTTTTATTGCACATAGATATCCCTAATATAAGTAATAGCTAGTTATTTTTTTTAAGTTCATCTAGGTGGATTATGTTAGGTAAATCAAGTGTTAAATACAGCTCTTCTCGCCCAACATCATTTCGAGTTCTGTTTGTGCGCTTAGTTTATGGCAATGAAGAATTAATTTACAAATCGGTTCAGCGCATAATTAGCGCAACATTCTCGTCTTCAAAATGCGCTGATTAGTTTTTTCTAATTATGTTTCATTTTCTTAATCCAGAGGTCACAATTTCATCAAAATTCTATGTTTTTATCTCTTAATAAACGGTTTGTACCATAATACCTATGCATCGTATGTATGTAATAATTCGATTATTTTGTGGCCAAGAGTTCATTAAGCAAATCATAAAAAAAAACACCTAAATCACATTGTCACTAACAATAACAATAATCTCAAAAGACCTCCTAAAAGAACAAGAATTGAGAGAGAATTCTTGTTTATAAACTCGTTTTTTGGAGGTCTTTTGAGATTATTGTTATTGTTAGTGACAATGTGATTTAGGTGTTTTTTTTTTATGATTTGCTTAATGAACTCTTGGCCACAAAATAATCGAATTATTACATACATACGATGCATAGGTATTATGGTACAAACCGTTTATTAAGAGATAAAAACATAGAATTTTGATGAAATTGTGACCTCTGGATTAAGAAAATGAAACATAATTAGAAAAAACTAATCAGCGCATTTTGAAGACGAGAATGTTGCGCTAATTATGCGCTGAACCGATTTGTAAATTAATTCTTCATTGCCATAAACTAAGCGCACAAACAGAACTCGAAATGATGTTGGGCGAGAAGAGCTGTATTTAACACTTGATTTACCTAACATAATCCACCTAGATGAACTTAAAAAAAATAACTAGCTATTACTTATATTAGGGATATCTATGTGCAATAAAAATATTTCATGTTATTTCATTATTTTGTTATAAATAAAAAATTCAAAGTTGCGCAAATAATTCCCCGCGAGTGCATTTTGCAAGACTGCAGCCTTAACGCAAAACACTATATAAATCAAAATTGCAATCAATATTTCCAGTGTTCTAGAATTATAAAGAACTCTACCCTGTATACTTATTAGCTTGTTCGACTGTACCTTTCGCCAAATGCACCCCATACTTACTGATGATATAGTCAGTAATTTATCTTCTTCGTCGTTCCTTCAATGCTGAGGATCACGACCACGTAATATAATGACTCGTCTCCTCTTATGGTAACTTGATGCTCTGGCGATTGTACAGGCTTCATTTTAACAGCCTTCTTGATCGCGTCTGACCAACTTGCGCGCGCTTACCGCCTGGGTACAAACCCGGCCCAATATCTAGCCTTGCCACACAATGATTCATCATCATTCATTTACCGAACCGCTAGTCTCCTAGCATGCTTTTAAAACCCATTTTATCCAATTTTTCATCACTGCACGCTTTAACGCGAAGCTCGTGGCCAAGCCATAACAGCAAGGGATTAATGTACAACAGTGTCCAGTGACGGTCGCAGAACGATTGCTCGACGCCCGTCTTTTGTTCTCAGGGGTTTAAACCGGACAATAAAGTGAAATTGTGCTCCGGATATAAGTGGTTTTGTTCTAGTTGTGAGACAAGATACATAGTTTGAAAGAAAAGAATTGTTGACAGCTATGATTTCTGCTGCATTGTTGGTGAGTTGGCGTGGATTCCTATAAATATAGCCACGGCTCATCCAGCTATAGCTTTTTTTGTGGGGTGGGAAATCGTCAAATAACCCCTTCCGCTCAGTGACCGACCCATAGTCACACTAAACTACCACACCAGTGTGACTACGGATAATTTAACCGATATTGGTGATATTTGATTGTGGGATATATGGTTTTATTGATCCGTAGTCACACCAGTGTGACTACGGATCAATAAAACTAATTAGTCGTCCGATTAGCCGGATAAATAACCAAAATTATAGGCTGTTGCTAGTCGTCCGCTAAGTGGATGAATCACCGTCTCGCGACAGAACCCTTATGGGCGGCATGGGCACCGGGCCGTAGGCCGACGAAGGAGGCCGGTGGAGGCCCGGCACTTCGGGGACAGAAGATATTAGTGTTATTTAATATGCGAGCGAAGCGAGCGCGCGTCATGGAGTACAAAAATTACGGAAATAATGAAAATAAAAAATGATGTAAATTATGGATACTAACCTAGTACTAATTAACCGTAGTCACACCAGTGTGACTACGGATAATTTAACCTGATCCGTAGTCACACTGGTGTGGTAGTTTAGTGTGACTATGGGTCGGTCATGTTCCGCTCTTGGGCAGCGCGAAAGAAAGCGTCTGACTTCTACTGACTAAAAACCACCCATGCTCCTTCTTACCCGTTTGTGCCGAGGCCGCGATAACGCTTTCGAACCACCCGCAGCCCCGACGGGATACTGCTATAGCTTACGCCAAATAACGTACCGTGGCTATAGCGGTCATTGCCCTTTTGTTAATATACAGGGTGTCTCAAAAGGGGAACAAAAAGTTAGCAATGTATCGAAAAAATGTTTATTAATCAATTATTGAAGAACACAATTTGGGAATTTATTTCTTAAAAATAATATCTTCCAAATGTAGACCCTCGCGTTCGCGGCGCTCATTTAATCGAACAGTAAAATTACTTATCACGGCTCGGCAGGTGGATTCAGTAAAGACTGATTAACGCTCTCCACGTTTTCTACCGTTTTGGAGACCTTGGTCCAGCGTTGTTATACTGGTCTCTTCAAACTTTTTGACCCATTTTTGAATAATAGGAATGCTTGGCGCATCATTTAAGGCGGGGTTGCAGTAATTTTAAGATTTTTGAACCTATAAAAATCGAACTAAATACGAGTTTTTTAATAAATAAAAATCATTACATAAAAATTGAACATACTCTCTAGTAAATCGTAAAGATAGAAACGCGATTTATAATGATCGGCTCGATACTTTTTTTTATCTAACATGACTCTAAATCACAATTTCAAACGTGTACTGCTAAGACATTTCATGATGAATTTATATGAAAGTTATATCAGTAGATAGAACTTTTTATTCTGAAGTAAATGGTGAAAACAGATTGTATAATTTCTCTAGAGTTTTTCTCCAAGAAGCAAAAAACAGTCAAAATTTAGGCATTATATCGCTCGCGCGGCAGGGCGGGGGGCGAGGTCGTGCGTACATAAAAACAAAGTACTGCAACCTCGCCTTAAATGGAAAAGCTCACACACACGCACTGCACTGCAAGCACTGCAGAATCTTCTACGCGCTACAGTCGCGGAATCTGCTCCCGAAAAACTCTCCATAGCGACTGAATTCCCAAGAGCCAGGCTACCGATTGACATAACCTCCGCGCCCCTTGGACTCGTTGCGTTCACGCAGTAAGCTAAATAAATATAAACTTTTTTTTGAGACACCTTGTATAATATCCTCGCAGGAATTCGTGAAAAATGGTGTTAACGACGACGGGTAAGTATCGATTCAAGATGGGGACGGATTTTATGTAATTTTTTGATATGAAGAATATTTCTATGTTAGAAATTACTATTTTTTTATTACACCTTTTTTTGGCAACAACTGTCATTAGCATACTCGTAGATACAATCAATCACAAAAGTATATTATATAGTATATTAGTTTGCAGTTGGCTTAATAAGAACTGCCACTCAGGTCGATCTTTCGGTAAAGCTGCTTGCCTAGGTCGGTCTGTGGATGGGTGACCGCCCGACATACCGAGTTTCCTCGGAAAGCACGTTAAGCTGTTGGTCCCGGCTGCCATATATATAGATCTTTGGCAGTCGTTACAGGTAGTCAGTGACCTGAAATTCTGACATCCAGTCTTACCAAAGGGTATTTATTGTATTACCTAGTATTAACTGGGTTGTGGAGGTCAGATAAAATACTGGTATTCAGCTGCATCCGGTTAGACTGGAAGCCGACCCCAATATAGTTGGGAAAAGGCTAGGCAGGTGATGATTAGTTTGCAGTTTACTTTTCACTTTATTTTTTTATGAAATCATTTATTATTACTTAGGTTAATAGTTTTTAGAATTGCTCCGAATACTCCCCTTAATAACCCCATTTTAAAGATGGCGGCTAAACTACACTACTCCTCAGAATCACATGGGGCACCTACTTCTACTTAAGATCGCTAAACCAAGTTCGTATGTGAAGTGGCTATAGGCTTTCCACCGTAGTTACATTACGGTCTTGACCTTTTAACCTTTTTACACGCCCTTGGACTGTCGCTAAGAGGTTCCCGATTCAATAACGTGAAGCCTACTGCGTTTATATAGGTTTTATAATGCACGAACATGGGTTTACGACAATTGAGCCAAGACATTTTTTTAAATTTATTGCTACTGTTATGAATTGTTTTGTAAAATTTTTAACACAGTGAAAATTGTTTGATGAATAAATACATGGAAATTAAGAGCGTATGCTACCTCAGATTAGCAACCCTATTTGTGGTGGTTCAAACTTTGCTTGAAATACTGTTAGAATAAAGTTCTAATCAGCTTGCACTACAAAGCGGTTGTTACGTCTTTCGCTGCGGCCGAATAGTGCGAAATTAGTGGTATTTTGCGATTTACAAAAAAACTATTGATTGGACTAAAAAAGTAAAACACGATTTGTTGCTTGTAGAATTATTTGGCAAAAAAATCAGAACGTTGACGTGTATTTTAGTATGGTTTTTACTCGTTAAAAGAAATTTTTAGAGGTATCTTCGCGTTTTTTTTCTATCGAGCAAAGTTAGTTGTATTATGTTTTCACAACACTATGGCACTAGCATATATTCTGAAGAATATCATATATTTTTCTGATGTTGATTACTGCAGTGAATCATATACTTTTACGCATTATAAAACTCGCGTTTGAGGTACCATACGCTCTTAATGAAAAAAATGTGGCTTGCGTAGATAAGTAGGAACTAAGAGTATCGAAACATATTCTCGCCCTTAATCCCCGAAGAGTTAGGCAAAAGTGCAATCAGTAGTACAACTACATTTCAGTAGTTATGATTAAGTCCCAGTAATAGGGGCGAGCCTATTGCCATCAAGCGTTCACAAATCCAGATTCCGTGGCTGCTACAGAAAAATTAAAAGCAAGTAATTGAGACTCATACTGGTTTAGGATGAATATTTTCACAACATAGTCTTTCATTTATTTTCTCGTTTTCTCTTTTTATTATTTTAGCGCATCTATTGTTTCAGGTGTGTAAATTAAAGTTTTTTTTATACCAGTACACAAGGGCCATCAGTTCCCCCGTAGGGGCTGCGGATTGTTCGAAAGAGATACCGCAGCCTCGACACAAAGGGCTAAGAAGGAACATGGGGGGTTATTAGTCAGTAGAAGTCTGACACTCCCTCTCCCGCTTTGGGCGAGTCATTTGATGATTTCCCACCCCCCAAAAAAAGACTTCGTGGCTACTACTGAGAGATTAAAAGTAAGCAATTTAAGTAGCAGGGTAATTTATTTTCAACAAGAGTGACTTTTAATTTTCTGCAGTATTTCACATAGTATTTTCATTTATTTTCTTGTCATTTTTTTTTATTATTGCAGCGTCTACTCTATTGTTTCGATGTGTAAATTAAAGATTTTTTATCCCAGTAGTACACAAGGGTAGGACTGCCGACAAAAGTTAGTAAACTGTAAATAAAACCTAGAGCTTGTTATTTCCCCGTTTGTAACGGTCGCCGTGACCGTCGGTCAACCCCTCGTGAGCAATTCATGAGTGACAGCTACCGGGTTGTTCCAAACAGGATATTGACGGTTGACCCTTTCCGCCACCCCTCCAGCTGATTACTACTATCATGTTTATTTTATACGACACGTATCGTGCTATTTAAGGGTTGGTACATTACTTGGTATTCGAATTAATATTAGGTACTTTCGGAGGGATCAAGAGCCCTTATTGTCCATATAAATATATAAAAACTTTTTAACAAAAAATAAAACCGACTTCCAAAAAAACAACACAAAAAAAGAAAAACGTACTTTAGAAGAAAAATCAGTTTTTGAAGTCGGTGACTTTTGTTTGTTTGATTTCATTTTTTTGCCACCGACTTCAGAAACTGATTTATTTTTGAAGTCGGTTTTATTTTTGTTAAAAAGTTTTTATTTTTCACTTTTTAGTGGTTCACATGTTCATGCCTGGAAAAAAATATGGGACCATTTCCAACAAAAAAAGAATTTTTCAAATCAGTTAGCAAGTGACGGAGTTATGCCCGAACAAACATAAAAAAAACGTGTGGCACTCGGAGACTGCCGCGGTAAATCTATTGCATAGCATTTTTTATCAACTTATGCAATAATAGGTATAAATAATTAGGTATTAATAGTGTAATTACACACCAAAATAATTATTCATTCAAAAAATTTGAACAAAAATAACGATATTAAGAGTTTGATCTTCGAATTTCGCGCGATGTACATTATATAAATCAAAACTAACCTTCATAGACTAACTAAGCTAGTAAGAAACTCTATGACAGAAAATTTAAAAGAAAAAGTATTGACAGCCTGACGTAAGTGTCATAACATTGAAAAATATGAAAATTATTTATTTTATTTTAGATATTTTATAAGAAAACGAATCGTTTTAGACCGATTCGCAGAATAGTAATGCAAAAACCAATAAAACTTATAAATAAATAAATAAATAAAATAAAATTCCTTTATTTCAGGTCATTGACCCATATTCATACAACACATAAAATTATACTGCACAACTGATTGATTAATGAAATGAAAAATAAACCAAGTTAAATTAAAATAGAAAAATAAATTAAATAAAACAATGAATTAAATTAACAACATGTCATTGTCACAAGCAAACAAAATTAAATACATTATTATAATAATTAAACATAAAACTTGAAAGCTGTATAAAATTATAAATTAGGCCCCAGCAATATGCCTGCTACAACAATGCCCAACGTAGGGGCAATCCAGTCGCTTATGATAGATGCGTACTAATAATAAAATGAATGTTTATGGAGTACTCACTCCTCACTCATTTTCTTTCACTATTTTTTCGTGACTTTCATCAATAATAAATGCACTTTGTTTATTCATATTTAAAACACTTTGTACACAAATTATACGAGTAAGAATATTTTAGAAGGAGAAAGCAGAGAGACAAACAATTATTTAATTTGACAACCTCAGTTGACAACCTTGTTATTTTCCGTAACCATAGCAACCTGGTTGAATACTGAATCCTGAATATTTTTGTTAGGAAATCTCTGGATTCGCTCTCCACGCTCAACTCAACTCAAGGCCCGCGATAGAATCTATGCAATAGATTAAAAATATATAAACATCCGAATTGAGAACCTCCTTCTTTTTTTAGAAGTCGGTTAAAAATTGATAATCAAGCAGGTATGTGAAAGATTTTTATCCCTTATCACTTTTTAATCCATTTATTTTGCGTGGGTCACAAAAATCCTTTTTCTTTAAAACACCACCGCCGCTTTGACTGGGCTCTCATTCATAAATAGATTTTTGGTAGAAGTTTTAAGCAAGTCTTGTATATCTGGAAGTGTAACAGTCTTCCCAAAAGACATCATGTCACCTAAGTTACTAGGTTATGGAGGTCAGATAGGCAGCTGCTTCACGTAAAATATTGATATTTAGCTGAATGTTTTGACTGTTGCAACATAGGGGAAGAGAGAGATAGATTAGAATATTTAGAATGTCTTTAATATCACTATTGCTCTAACTAACTAGACACTGAAGTTTCCTAATGAAGCAATTACTCTTTAGTGGCTGGTTTAACAACCTCAACGAGTACCGGATACTTAATTAGGAAGGTGTACCGTGCATAAAAACATTGTGAAGCTCACACACTTATGGCATACATACACGTACCTACCTATAAGCATCATGTTAGGTTTCGGACCACTACTCACGTTAGAAACACGAGGAATGAACTATGTATTTTATTAAGGAAAGAAAATTTGATTCTTAAATAAATATAAAATTCATGAATAAATAGGCATACAATTGTTTCGATAACTTTGTAAACATTGTTATGACCTATTAAAATTCTTACACGCTATCATTAACACTTACAAATGGGATATTTACCATTTTGATTCTTATAAACTGCCAAGGCAGGCTGGCAAGAAGCCAGGTTGATACAAGGCAAGTAGAAAGGTTCAATAGCCTTATAAACGTCCCCAGAAGAAAAGACATTAGAAATCGAAAACGATTTTTGTGAATTGTTACCAAAGTTTCGAACTACCTACATAAAGGGACAATGAACCTTTCCTTCCTGTAAACATAGCTGATTATTCTACAGACAAAACCTCCATATAGCAAACAAATAATAGCATTGGCTATCCCCCCAATTCAATGACCTTTCAACTTGAACACCAACTTTTCAAATTGCTTGAACCATTCAACCAGGGCAACATAACAAACATGTGATATTGTCTAGAGCTACGGGGCTACGAGCTACGGCGCTACGGGCTACGAAGCTACGCCGCTACGAGAGGGTCGGGTGGGTACGCATAAAACATGTGACCGGGGGTACACCCTTATTGTTATTGACATAAATGGGGCAGGAAGGTTCTTTTTCTTTCTTGTTTAAAGGTGTTGTTTTGTTTGCCCATCGACAATAAAAAAAACCTGAGATGAGCTTGTTTGATTTGAAATAAAACCGAGAATGTTGTTCGGTATAATTGAGCTTGTCAAAAATAGCTTAACAACGATTTTCCGACAGTTTTGAAACTAATACATTGTCCTATTAGTGTTTTAATCTTTCAACTAGATACATATTAATTAATTAAAAACTATAAAATAAACTAAACTAACAATAAACTATAAAAAGGCATCGAAATACTGCTCCTCAACGCTGTCAGCCGGTAATGTGCCCAAAAGACTGGCGGCATTGCCTCGTTGTATGGCAACACTTAGCCTCTGGCCAAGATAAAAGCCAGCCCTTGGGTCACGAGAAGCGTCAACTAAGCGTTTCGAGATTTCCTTAAACAGGCTATGAGCACTCGGATTATTGACTAGTATTATTAGTTGACTTTACAATAAAGTAGAATGTTAAAAGTGTTTGAATTTTATAATTGTGTCGTGTATGATTTGGCGTATTTTTAATTGTCTCTATTTAAGTATCGTTACGATCATAAATATAATATTTATACATATCACCCTATATATTCACTGCTAGTGCTAGGTAGGCTAAGGGAACATGAAAATATAATAAAAATACTCGGCCTTTTGTAATAATTAGTTTATTTAATAATAAATGTGTAATAAATCGAGTGAAATAAATTATACTTGCCTAACGTGGAATGATTTGTGACTCGAGATAAAATCTCTGTACCGCGAGGTAAGCTACCCATGTAAGGTTTTATAATTTCCGAGTTAATAGCTAATAAAGACCAAAATTACCGTAAATATACCTCGATACGTTTAAAAGTTAATTATCGTTAGTAAAACTATATGAGGTAAGTATAGTTATAAGAATTGCTTTCCTCGCAGTAAAACTGTTTAATACAAAAGTATGTCTGTTTAATTTACAGAAAACTATTTAATTTTATATAATTTTAAATCCATAATATTTTCTCTAGATAACCAGATTGAAAAGAAAAGAGTTAATAGGTACTACGTAATTTGTTTAAAAATTTGTATCGAGTAGGACAAATTCGAATTCTTTATTATAAAGTTAGGACTACTATTCGATTCTCAATCTAGCAATTATATTCTTATAAACTTATATTTTGGTGTTTTTTTTTGTATTTGATATTGTTTCTTATAGTTAGTATCACTTTGTGACGAAATTAACAACCAGTGTAACTTTGGACTCAAAAGATGAATTTCAAAATGGCTACGATAAGGTAAAGAGTTATAAACGAATGCATGACAGAATCTTCTTTCAAAAGTTAATTACACCAGAAGTCCAAAACGTTTAAAAAACTTAAGTACATGACTTATTGCTTGTTTAGGTCTGTAGGTGATAAAAAAAACCTAACTGTATGGCACTGTTATTTTTATTTATAAACCAAAGTCATCACTAATCAATTCAATTAAATACAATAAGTGCATTACGAGTGTATAGTTTTATTTAAAAAATGCGCAAAAGCGTTCATAAAAATCTCTCCACGACACCGAAATGGCATAAAACAATCACAACTAACACGTTTTGAGCTTTAACACGACACCAAAACATTTGACAACGAAACGAACAACTACACAAAATAACAACTAGAGATTTAGGTACAAATCACAATTAGGAATGTAGATATTATTTATTATATTTTGTTTTTATAATATTTCAAGCCAGCAAAGCGCTGTTTGCTATGTTATGAATTCGTTTCTCTCATAAAGGATCAGTCAGACTTGTACGGACATATTGCTGACGGGCTACAAAAGTCGGACACTGACGTATAGACCTGCCTCTATCCGCAGACGCGTCCGCTATTGTCCTGACCTGTTTGACTGAATCTTAAGACTAGGGCGTCATCACTGTCGAAGGCATTGTTATGTTTAGGACAACGAGGTTGATCGGATGGTATGTACAACGTGACACTTACAAATAAATATTACAATTGAATTATCCTATCAAAATTACCTAAATATAAAAGTATAGGCACGAGAAATTTCATAATTAACGTGTGCAAACACTATATTTTGCGCTATTATAATGTGCATCAGAATGTAGTTTACAATAAAATAATTAATTATTATTAAACGTTATTCAATTATGTGCTTAGTAATGCATTGTTTATGCTTGACATTGTTGAAGTATGGGGAATGTAATAAATCTAAAGAGCTTTGTACTATGTGGTAATTAAAATACTAGTTAAGTTCTATTATTAAACACGTTTAGTAAATAAATTGCCGTATTTTTGTACTTAGGACAAATATTAACATATACTAAAGATAAAAATGTGTGTACGAAAAACAATGCATTACCAAACTTTCAATTTTTCTAATACAAAGATACTTTTAAACATTTTTTTATATTTTTTTACAAAATAATACTGTCACAAATATCTTTCTCGACAAATGTTAAAGGAAAACGTGCACAAGTAGACAATTTCAATTCATTTTGATCTCCCTTATTTATTAGGTACGACACGAAGCTAGCATTTTCTAGACATATAGGCGACAGAATATAAATACACAAATATTTAATGTCCAAAAGGAGAATACTTGAGCTGTTAAGCACTTTGCACGTCACTAGACATTCTCATTTGACTACCTACTTTATTATAATTTATACTTGGAAAGGAAATTATTTGTAAAACCGTCAATTTTGTACTTGCCCCCCTTTTCACTTTTAGGCTGTCGTTGTAACAAAATAGGAGACATGTCTTTTCTTTTTTGTCAATATAATTTCTATCATAAGTTTGTAGTTAAAATACTAAAATATCACTAAACCTTTGTGCTTTATAATAAACTTTCAAAATATGGTTGTGCAAATGGATACTACGGACGCTACTTTGTAAGATCGTATACATAATATTGCACTAAGTCTTCTTGCAAGTCTCCCAGTATACACTTTGTAGGTTTTTGTTACAACGACAGATGTCCCCTCATCTCTGCGTAGCTCAGTACTCTCCCAATGAACCTTACTACCTACTTATCAAAAATTACCGAAAATTGTGCCATTACAAATACACAATATTAATATTCGTGAAATATTTATTTAATAAGGCAATGTTTTATAGACAGCACTTACAGTTAGAGACAGATATTAGATACCCGCTAGTAGGTACGAAATAATTTGCGAAATTGTTGTTCTTTGACAACTTTTGTTAAATTACTTAAGTTTTAACATTGTTTTATGATTTACCCTTTAATTCATTACAATTAGGAACATTTTGTCAAAGAACATCAAATTCGACTAATAATAAGGGAAGAGTAAAAGAGAAAAGTACTAGGAGAGAAGTAATGGAAAGGGGTGTAAACCTAATAATTTAAAGTTTGAGCATTGTGAAGCTAAGCTCGTGTGTGTAAGCTTAATATTAATATCAATGTTTAATAATGTGTACATATTTATATAATTTGACATCTCGATTATAATGGAAATATTTCACAGCCCCAAATAAAATAAACCTAACGACAACAAGATACACTAAACACATAGCACGGTGGGACGAAAATAATAATCTAAGTGAAAAAGATATATTTATCTCAAAATTGACCGAATTCGTCGTATAGGAATTAAATGCAAGCGTTCTTATATGTTTCAAATCTTTGGAAAAGAATAACAGATGGATCCTTCGGTCAATTTTAAGACTAAATTCTTGGCAATAAATTAAAATCCACTATTTGTAACAAAGATTACCTAGCATTGCCATGAAACTTTTGGCACAGATCTGTTGAAAAGAAACAAAGTGCACAGTGAGTGCTTTATGATATTTGGTATTTACTTAGACGTAAATAATTTAGATAATAATATATTTTAGGCACTATTTAGATACACCGGGGAAAGGGAACATTCATTTCGTGTAGGTTTCCATCTGGACTATCTAATATTTAAATTAATATACTTCAGAGGAGAAATGCACGGAGTGACGTGCCATTTATCAAAAAATCTATGATCTAATTTAATAATATACTTTAGGTACGTAAGAAATTCAGTAATTTGAACTATAGTTAAACGACATTGTGATTCTATTTTCTATCAACATCGCTATCTCTATTCAAATCTAACAAAACATTCAAATGTAATAAATAGATTCATAAATATCTATGCTAATCATTATTTGATAATATTCATAAAGTTCAGTTTCTCCCGTGTATCTAAACAGCTAACTAATTATCAATAGAGTTACATAGAAGACAAACAAACATACAATATGATATAAAATCGTCAGGTATATAAGAACAGTATATAACAATCAGTCTCAAGCCAATACATGCGGAATTCCAATGTTAATTTAATTAAATTTACTCGATCATCGCTCACAACTGCAGAGTCTATGTAAACCAAAGGAAGAACAAAGACATGGCTTCTATTGTTTATTTGTCCTGATTGAGGCTGAAAGACTATAACATTGCTTCGTCTGTCTATCACGTAGTATACACGCTACGTTTTATTTTAACTGCGTATTTTCGGCTTTCACAAATAAACATTCTAACTCGCCCGTCAAACATTTGTTATTCTTTGTTTCATAACAAAACGTCGAAATAAAAGAAAAGTTCCGCGCCACGCGATCGAAACCATTGACTACTGCAGTTGTAAACGAGTTTACAATACAACTTACTGCTAAGTCTACCAAAGAGTTGGTCCGTCTGTTAAAATATAAAGTATAGAGAAGCTTTCCCCGAACACAAATCAAATATCCATTGAAACGTCGAAGCATCCAAGCTTTAACCAAATAGCAGGACAGTCACATAGAAACCTTGGTAACGAAATAAGCGGTAATAGAAACACGATCTCAATCACAAGAGACATGGAGTTCATTTCACTTTGCCGCGATTCATATGTAGGAGGTAAAGGAAGTAATTTTCGACAATTCTCTGATTCCGAGCATATTTTGAGATTTAGAGAACGGAAGTAGAGGAAATGCGCACTAACTGTAACAGTTCCCGAACCGCTGGAGGAACGAGAGCGTGTTTTATAAGTAGACTATAGTAGTCCATAAAAATGTACGTATATGCACTTGCCTAGCGTCATTACGAGGCAGAGATAGGGTTTGGGGATGTGCTCTCTTTGCTATAAGTATTACTTTGTGCAAAGTTTCTAAGTAACATCACACGAACAGCCACACTGCAGCGCGTGCAACGTTTGGGGTATAGTATTTGGCTACAGAAATAATAAAATAATCTCACTAGGCGAGAGCGCCCGGAATCAGCGAGTTGTCGAGTTAGGTGGCTCACATGCGCGACATGACCAGGTAGCGGCCGTCAGACAGCAACTCGCGCGTGTCGGAGGGCGAGCCGGGGCTCAGCGACGGCGCCACGGAGGGTGAGGAGTACGTGTCCTTGTTGAACTTGTCAAGCCGCGCGCGGCCCTCCGACGCTATGGACACCTCCTCCTCCACGATCTGCTCTAGCGGCAGCTCGCGCAGCACGTCACCGTTCATCGCCAGCGCGTTTACGAAGCCGTGCGCGCGCTCGGGCGGCGGCTCGCTGTACGTCTCCGTCACCACCTTGGCCTCCGCCTCGCACGCGCGCACTCGCCGCATGTTCTTCGTGCGCATGCCACCCGTCTCCGCGTCCCGCTCTAGCCGGTGACCCGAGCGCGAGCGCGTCAGCTGTCCCTGCACGTAATCCTCCAGCGCGTCTTCTTCGCTCTTCATCAAGTATTTGTGCAAAATGATCAGAAACACCCCAATCCCCACCGCAAACATCCCCGAGCAGACCAGCTCATTGAACCAGCTGACGGAGCCCACCGTGCTCCAGGACGTCACATTGTCTGGCAAGAAGCCAGAGCCCAGCAGAAACAGGCCCAACACGAGGAACACCACCCCCAGGTGGAGCATACCGACCGTCGACACGACTTCATTCTCGGTGGGGTGCGGCTTTCGGAAGCGCCGCCTCTCCAAGCTGCCTGTGGAGCAGTGCGGGGAGGTGACTCCTGACTCTGAGGACTGCTGCGAGTAGCGCCGCTCGCGAGCGCGCTTCTGCTCCGCGCGGCGCTTGCGCTCGCGCCGGATGGCGAGCGCCGAGTGCAGGCCCATCGCGTGCATCCTGCAAGCACGGGCACGGGTGAGTGGCGTGATCTGCGTGCGGCGCGGGGTCGGGGGGGGGGAGGTGGGGGGTTGGCACCCGTGCCCGTGCCGTGCCGCTACGTGCAGGAAGGAACTTGACGCACAACTACGCAATGTACAAACACAACTTAGACTAGCGCCTGCCGTATGAATACAATGTACTACTTAAGTTTAACATCAAGTCCGTTCCTATACACAGTTATACAAGCAACAGTTTCATTATAACACAAAGATAACACGCAGCAGCAGCACAGTGTCGCACATAATAATCAAATCATTTTCATTAACATCAAGAAGCGTGTCACGTCGTAAACTTCAGAATCATACCAGGAGAACATCGCTAATGTATTCGAAAATTGTCCTAAAATATTAAATAACTTGATGTTTTCTCTGGGTCGCTGTACAAAGTACGGTTGTAGGACATTGAGAGAGGGTCACAAATGATGGTCCCTGTTCAATTATTCACGGAGTCGCCCTCAATTCGCGAATCTTCGTGGAAGGGAAAACTTTGAGCATGTCCAAATATACATTAACGACATCATGGGAAAATATAATTTACAGGCTGACTGAGTTACAGAATTTAATATAGTTTGTGTTGTGTTAGTTAATCAAAATTAAAGCTACGATTTACCAAAGCAAGCTGCCCACTTACTGAACTTTATTAAACTTCTCCTAGATTTTTGTTTCATTATGTTGAATGGTTATGAACCTTTCAGCGCTTAGATTATTACAGGAACCTAAACAGACTTATTTTCACTTCATCTCTTACGCTGTTTCTGAACTCGGAGGCTACGCCCCCAGAGGTTGGGTTAGTGATCAGTTTATTCTTTTTTTTAATTCTTTCGACAACCAACTACACCCAATAACCTGTATACGATTACAAAAAAATGCTGTTCATTGAGAGATTATTGCGGTCATTTGGAGACAATTTAGGGCTGACAGGCCGTAGTTAATAGGATTTCCCATTACCGAAAATGGAAAACACATTCGAATCAAACTTTCACGTCCTCTAGGGGATAACATTTCAATTTTTCCACTTCACCCTCGCAACACAACAAAATGTCGTTAACTGTCAGTGAATTCAGTAGTTCCGTCCGACATTCCTATTTATTGCCTAACAATTTCTACATAAAATAAAATCACGTTTTGAACAAAACACGAGACACTTATACCGGCAGCGGCAAGCGTTGCTGACGTCACACAAATTCATAGAAACTCGTACAATTCGTACATCTCGCACAAAGGTACGTTGCGAGCTCCGAGTACAACACACGGACATCTCCCAGTGAACGTGGAGCCCTGAATGAAACGCGGTTGAAAGCATGAAAGCGCCTGAATGTCATAACGAGACAGAAGTGTTTGAATAAACACGACGATGTAAAGGGCTTAGTTTTTATACCTGTTATTAATTTAGTTAGAGTTTGGTTGTAACAGATAATGATGTAATATAAAATGAGGAATATTCGGAGCTTAGATGGACATGTTATTATGTACTATGTTTGATATTATCAAGGTTGGGAGTTTAGAACTTTTCCGTTCACTCCGGCCGGCACTTTTGTCGTTTAAAAAAGTGTAGCTTATCAGCCTAATTTGGATAAGATTACTTGATTAAATAAATATTAATTAAATCTATACCATTTGAAAGAAAGAGAATGAAGCCTACATTATTGCTTATTGCTCTAAAGTCTCAGTAAAAAGCAACCAGCAAAAGTGCCACATGCTTGAAAAATTATCAATTCAGCAGCGTTGGCTTTAAACGCCGAGTACCTAAGTGATTCACAGGCTACAGGCATCCATTCCTGACTTCTGCTTCACCAGCAGAACCCTGGATCCTTGCCAAGCAATACTGGGTTATTAATCATCTCCACTGCCGCGTAAATTAGAACTGCAAATGAATTGTTACGGTCGCTTAACTGGGCCGTCATTTGTTTTGCGAGTCTGTTCAGTACAGATAGCAGTTAAATGAAATACAGTATGTATCTTAAATCATATTCTATATACGTAATCCCACACCTTTTTCCCGCGGGGGCAGGCAGAAGCTACAGAACGCCGCCTACATTCACCTGGTGCATGTTTGAATATATCTGGTCATACACGCACATCAGTTGCGTGTTCTCTGCACCTGACTTTTTGACAAACCTCACCAATACAGTACATAATATTAAAAATCATTTGATATAAGTGTTTTGTTAAGCTACTTTGAAGGTGTAATTCCTAAAGCAAGTGTGAACCGCAGCGTAGCGACATTGCATTGTAGCGACAAAACTCATTGATATAAATATTTGCAATGATGTGGTTTCACCACATTTTCTTGGTTTCTGGTCGCAGTCGCCTCCGGAATAGTGTATACTAAACTGAGAGCCGAAATTGTTAGATGATGTTACAACCAACAAAAATCTTTCTTGGGTCACAGATAAAACAAAATAAATAGCGCAAAGACAAAATAAATAGCGCAACCAAAAGGTAAGGGTACATAGTTAAGCCTCGCTTTCATGTCAACATTTAGGTCACGTACTTTCTTCAAGTTCCTTTAGGTACAAATCCGTTTATGACGTAAAACTTTTGAGTTTCTTTTTAAAAATAGACGCCTTTTTACTAAAGACTTGGTTCTTAAGTTTTGAAAAATACAAACGTATCACTTCATTGATTTCCTGGAATGGATAGGCAGAGGTCTACTTAAAGTACTTCCAGATTTCGCCTATAATGCTACTGGGAAATTCCTCATGAATAAACAGCACATTTCCCGACTTGGAAATTGATCAGTATGAAACTCAGCTGAACTATACAGTAATACAATACATCCGGAATTCAGCTTAGTTTATCAAGCTTAGTTAGAACTAACAAAGTGATTCCAGCAATGTAGGTCACATTGCAATTCTGTACCTTCATCTAATGATCAACTAGCAATGGATGCAACTGTTTCGAGAAAGCAAAGCAACCATTACAACAGTTCCCTGATTGGCAAACAAACGAAGAGAACTGAAGGTTCTTTAATGATGTCCTCTAACAATAGCTCTTCAGTAGTCTTGCGAGTTGCTTTTCAATAGACTACGCTTTCTGGGGTACTGTACAATCAATGCAGGACTAGGAGCAAGTTTATACGGTTGACCTGGCAAATATAAGGGTGCACATTGCAAGTGAACACACTTGTCCGGGGCGGTGCATTCGATACGGCATTATTTATTCGAGTCGCTGACCTGATTGCAGTTATTCGGCCTTTGCGACAAACTCCGTTCGGTATCTACATTCGCTGAATGCAGGGAATCATAATCGAGCATGGAACAATTCGAGCCAAGTTGGACGGCTTTTCCGAACCTATAATATTTACACTATTGTTTTCATGTATTCGATTTTGCCGTGCACCTGGATCGAATTATACTGTACGAACGCATGAAAGGTTGCTAGTTCTAGTTCTAAACTAACTTAGTTCTAACATGTCGATGCATGCAGAGTTTTGATAGAGTTATCCTGTGTGTAGCAATTGAAGGAGCTGTAAAGCTTTTAGTGAACGGGCAATAAAATAAATTGCTCTAGCTGAAAACTATCAAAAAGTGCAGGTATTTCGGTAGGTAGTCGGGTTTTTGGGATACAAATTGTAAAGAGTCGTTGAAAGGTGAAACCAAAAAGTACTAGTTCTCTCTCTCTGCGATTTTTTTTTGGGTTTTGCACAATATCTGGGAACCTTATTGTTACAGATAATATTGGAAGTTAAATTTCCAGTTGTTTTATAAAAGTAGAGTGGGTTACATTTAATTTTAGTCCTTCCGTAAACAGTGCTAAAAAAATGGTTTCTCAGTAATATTTTTGCGTAGAATTAATTAGTATGATGACAGTCACAGTAGACACACAACACAGTACGACAGTGACAGTATTTTTTCTCGTTCGCTACGTGAGCTCACGTGAGCTCTCTTGTGCTCACGTAGCGAACGAGAAAAAATACTGTTACGTTACACAAATAAACTATCTTCTTCTTACCCTGAAAAAATATAACAGTACATGTAGGTACAGGCACACGTTCGTTGACGTCCGTCTCAAAGCAAGCCTATACACCTTTAACAAAGCAAGCAATTTTACCCGCTACGCAAATGAGTCTCATCGCCTTTGCGGCCCAGTGGGGCAAGTTCAGGCAAGTTGCCCGGCGCGCAATTAAACTCGAACTCGACCTATGTAAATACAACTTTAAAACTTGCAGAACAGGCTTCTTTATTTTCTTTCTGAGATACTTGCTCGAGAGATTGCCAGGAGTAGGTAAAGCAAAGGCCTGTGTGAAAGACCGTAAGACCGTTCTTTGTTACAGGAACGTGGTCTGTTTTCTGCGATTTTACCAAAATATGGCAATTCTGGGTGTAATATATTTACCCGCCTGTTCTAGGTGTGCCCCTGGTTACGTTTGACAGGTGTTTTACAGTTTTTCTTTTGTTTCAGACGATTTTATAGGGAAGGGGTATCACCGTTACCCTGTTACTGGGTATTAGAAGATAGAGAGGCACTCAATCAATTAACAGCTAATTGCAGACCACTGATTGCCGTAGGCCTCTTCCAAGCAGCTTTACGTGAAATGCTGGTATTCATCTGTACTCCTTTACGGTAAAATCCGATGTCTTTAGTGACTGAGGTCAACATGGTTGGTAAAAGGTTAGGCTGATGATGAAGTTTTATCATCATCATCATTATTTCCCCCTAGAATCACTCACTATGTGAGTGGCAGAAGAAAGGAGAGGCCTATACTTTAATAATAATAATAATAATGTTTATTGATCCAAAAACTTAGTTACACACAAGAATTAAACATAGTATTATCTAAAAGTAGGTACATTCGTGATTCCGTGATAAAATACTTGTGGACAAAATTGTTGTGTTTTGATTTAAGGGTGAATTATATTTAGTTGAGATCTTAGAACCCCAAACTAGGCAAGAAATGCCTGTATTTTGGGGGTCCATTGATTCCTCCTAAAAAGTCTTACTTACACTAATTTACAACGTATATATATTGATTGATACAAATTGGATTTTAATCTTTATACATTAATTTACAATAAAACAGCGATGAAGTCACTCTGTAACAGTGAGAAGATCCTCAGTCGCTTCATATGTTAACTGCTGTAACCACTTACTAATCTTTGTTTTAAAATGGTATTTGGTGAAGGTGTAAATATCTAGCTTTTTGTGAACTTTATTGTAGAGACGAGAGCTTAGTGCCTTAAATTGGCGGCCAGCAAATGTTGTTCGACATCTGATAGGGTTGCAGACCGGAAACCCTCTGCGTCTTGTGAGAAGTTTATCGTCAAAGCGGAGCGTAGAATGGCAGCGTAGGATAGCGCGAAGAATGAAAAGTTGACGAACAGTGAGGACTTTGGATTCGGAGTAAAGCTGGGCAGTAGGGTAATCTCTGCGTTTAAAGAACATGACTTTCAGAATTGCCCTTTGAGCTCGTTCTGCTTGGATTAATAGGGTTTTAAAGGAACCGCCCCAGGCAGTAATACAGTAGGAGATGATTGAAACACATAGGCTTTGATAAACGAGAGATAGGGTTGCAGGGTCAGCTGAGTATCGAAGTTCTCTGAATATATATATTAATTTCCTCATCCGAGCAGATATTGCCTCGATATGAGGTCGCCAAGTCAGTCTTTCGTCAATAATTACACCGAGGTACTTAATGCTTGAGACTAGCGACAGAGTCAGACAATTGCAGGCCCTATTTGTGTTGTGTTCTAAACATGTATGAGCGGTAATTAGGTGAGAATCTTTTGGAGGCAAGTTTGTGTCACGAAGCGAAAAGCAGACGACCTTTGTTTTCTCCACATTTAGCGTTAGGAGATTTGAGGAAAGCCAATTCATCACAAGTCGAAGAGATTTCTCCGTATTTAGCCTAGCTCTATCCCAGTCATCATCGTAAACGATCAATGCCGTGTCATCTGCGTAAGTAAAAATGTCACAGTTAGGTATGTTCAAACGGCACAGATCGTTTATGTAGACCAGGAAGAGGGTAGGTCCCAAAATACTACCCTGTGGGACTCCAAAGGTAATATCCATGGCGTCACTGTACAGTTTACCGATTTTAACACACTGGGTGCGATCAGAGAGATAATCCGTGAAGATTCTGAGCGCAATTCCTCGGACTCCCACGCTCTCTAACTTTTTAATAAGAATGGGGACAGAAACTGAGTCGAAAGCTTTGGACAAATCTAGAAAGACTCCGTAACACTTGTGCTTTTGGTCCAGATTGCTTGTAACAGTATGAGTGAGATCTAATACAGCGTCTTCCGTCGAGACTCCCTGTCTAAAACCGTATTGATTTTTAGATATAATGTCAAACTTTTCAAGAAAATTAGTAAGACAGTTGTTAAGGATTCTCTCTAGGATCTTTGACAGAGAACTCAGAACAGATATAGGTCTATAGTTTGTTACATTCGTTTTATCTCCACTCTTATAGATTGGGTGGACTACGGCCTTTTTAAAAGCTTTTGGAAAAGTGCCTGAGTCGATAGCAAGATTGCAGATATGTGTGATGGGGCCAGTAAGAGTAGTTATAGAATGCTTCAGAATCTTAGCAGGTATATTATCATGTCCGGTGGAACAGTCAGTACGAAGATTGAGTATTAGCCCGTACACTTGCACTTCGTCCACTGGCATGATACTCAGAGAGTTGGACGGTAAGGGCTGAGGTTGATGTTCCACAAAAGGCAGGACGGGAGTCTTAATTGCTGAAGCAAGATTTTCACCCACATTAACGAAGAATTTGTTAATGTTGTTTAACGCCGTTTTTGTATCCCCACTATCTAATAAGTCCGTGCTCGAGGTCTGCGAAAGAGTATTGGAGTTGGTGATTGTTTTTATAGCCTTCCAAGTGGCTTTAATGTTATTTTTTGCCTTTAACAGTTCATTTTTTTCATGAGTTCTTTTTAATTTCCTGAGTAAAGTATTTAAGAAATTCCGGTAACGGGTATAGGTAACAGTAAGAACGTTGTTGTCAGGGGAAGATTTAGACTTCTTATGGAGGTTGTCACGATTCTTGATACATCTAAGTAAACCTGAGGTCATCCAGGGCTTAATAACTCTACATTTTCGAGGGATATGTACCGTGTGAGTATGATTCTTGATGGTAGATTGGATCATAGATATAAACAAGTCAGTAGCTAGATTACTGTCAGATTCAGTTATGACTGGTTCAAAGTCTAGCTCGTCTATTTCAGTTTTAATGCTTTCGTAATCATACCTGATAACGTCAACATTAGTGGTGATGACGGATTTATTTTTGGAGAGTTTAAGGCAAAGGACAACCGGTAGATGATCGGTTATGTATGTATCAAGAACGGTCACAACAGCGGGGGCTTTAGTTTTAATAAGAACATGATCCAGGCAATTGCCTAATCTAGTAGGTAAGGTGTGACCAGGTAAAAGTCCCATGGAGGCACAGGTAGTAAGGTAGGTATCTGAGTGACGATCATTATTGTTTGATTTTATGTCGATGTTAATATCGCCGATGACAGCAACGTTCCTGAAGCGTTTTAGATTTAATACTAGACTATATAAACTGCTATAAAAGTTTTCCAGATCACCATACGACGGCGAGCGATAAATACAAATAATGGCTGTATTACTAGTTGTACATACGAGGCAATTGGCATCCTGGAAGGGTGGTTCTGAGTAATTACATTGAAGAGTAGACTTTGTGTATATTACCACTCCATCATTCTGCGTGTGGTTGTTTGTGGAAGCGTAAGAGGAATAGCCTTGTAGTATGGGTAGAGGGCCTGTTACCCTAAGCCAGAACTCAGAAAATACTATAACATCAAAGTCAATTTTAGTACTAATAAGCATTGCTACAAACAAGTGGAAGTTCTTAGTGATACTTCTTATGTTGATGTGTATTATTTTTAAGTTTAAATTGGGTTGTTTGATGTTAGCTAAGCATTGATCTGGTGGGCAGAAGAATGAGCGAGCAATGTTCATGGTATCGATTTCGATAGCTATAGCATCGTTTGTATTAGTTTTTACTTTCACTCTTCTCTGTTTTGTGTGTCTGCAAGTTTGCTTCCCAATATTTGCAACCAAGGCCAACGGTTTATTCCCTATCCGCATACGCTATGAACAAAGCATTTCTAATACTTAAACGGAACCAGACAAATAAAATAAACACAACCATTAAACGTTCTGTCCCCACCAGCATGTCACAAACAGATTTATCTTATTGGCAACAGCCCTTGGCAAGTTGCCACCCCTCAAAGACTTAGTTTTGAAGCCTGTTGCGAGTCCCAGGGGATACCCAGAAGGGGGGGGAGAAGGGTACCTAATATCCGTCTAGACGGAAAGGCTTTGTGCAGTCTAGCTGAAGCGGAATGGACTTGAAGGCCTTTCGCGTATCGTAGATCATGATGGGCGAGAAATGGTGTTTAATTTTAAGTCCATTGTGAAATATTGTGTTGTAGAGTTGAAGGAAATTTCTAGCGGATGTGGTTTACGGCTGTTATTACAAGACAACGTCGTGCGGTGACGCTTATCTCGCGTTGGTTTGTATGAAATCCGTTGATGCCTAACAGACCTACACCGCCCAACCGCGCCAATAAGGTGCCCATTGGTTTCTATTACCAGTACCTCAGGTCTTGCCTTTAACGTTTTGTTTGGGCCTCGCCAGTTGCTGTGACTAATGAGACGACTCCACTAGCTGTGGACCTCACATATAATTATTAGAGAGATCTACCCAGCCTATGGTCAGCTTATCGACTTATTCTGCTCCCCTTGTACTGTTTAGAATATTTGAGACGTTTTCTATTCCTTCCCCTCTTCATACGTATAAGCCAACAGATCTTCTACAACCACGACATTTCCCTATTTTGCGCCAGAGAATGGAAATTCAGGCTTCCCCTGTTCCTAACAGCCTAGTTTAATGGCCTAGTTGGCAGTCACCCAAAGAGTATTGTTTTTAACGGCTCTCCTACAATGCAGAAATGCTTAAAAGGGACCATTATGAAATATAAAACCGACTTGTTGGTTTGATTTTGTTGAAAACATGGACACAGCGTGCATTGCATTCCAAATTCGTTTAAAATCTAGTACTTTTTAATATGCATGTTATCAGAGGGTTTACCAATGGGCAATCAAGACAGCATGCATCTACATTAGCTTTTGCCCGCGGCTTCGCCCACGTGTATGTCGGAAATATAAAAAATTACGATTTTCCATAAAACTTTCTTTCTCTGTTTCAACCCCTTGCATGTTGAATTTTGACAAATACTTTCCTAACGTGTGTGAAATTTTAAGTTTCTAGCCCTTTTTTTTCGTGGGTGGAAAATCATCGAATAACCCCTCCCGCTCTTGGGCAGAGCGAAGGGGAGTGTCAGACTTCTACTGACTAAAAACCAAACCCATGTTCCTTCTTCGCCCTTGTGTCGGAGCCGCGTTATCTTTTCGAAAATCCACAGCCCGACGGGCGTCGGCCCTTGCGGTTCAAGTTTCTAGCCCTAAGGGTATGGCCTGTGCGTTGATCCTCAGTCAGTCAGCTTTGCCTTTTATATATACAGATAGATACATAGATGTAAGCAATTACTTCTTTTTATTTGTAAGATCTAGATCTACCTAGAGCAGAACTATCGAAGACGGATTAACTCACAAAAAGTTTCGATTCCTACATAGGGCATTTACTCCTACAATATATAGCAGATCTTTTATTTAAACTTCATGTACAAGTGAGGGACATATTTACGGACTTAATTCAACAAGGCATTCTCTACCAGTCGACCTGTCTTTTCACAGTATCGCGAAAAAAAAAGAAAAACAGAATGGCCATCCACTCAATAATGAAGTATGGCCCGCTGGCTCCACTCATTAGCTCTCGATGGCCCATCAATTTATAAACACTCGAGGCTCGCAAAGGGTGGATTTCAAAGCATTTGTAATTAATTGTGATATTATCCGGAGCAAAGTGCCTAAGTATCGGATTTGTTTAATGATCAATCGACCTCGTTAAAAGCTTGCTGAGGTGATTGTGGCTTGTTGATAATGTCAAAATTTATTTCTGGATGTTGTTTGTTTACATAACATTGTGATATTTTTAGTCGTTTCTTCGGATTTTTTTATGAAATTCTGTTTGTTAAGTATGCCAAATTGCATGCTAATTGATTATACAATGTACTACAGACATCGAAGCATGAATTCAGCACATGTTCCATACTAGTATTTTGACCATATAGATGTTCTGGTCTCTGAAACAACTGTATTTTTTTTCATAATCGGTGACAATACTGGATGATTAATCATGGGATGAAATCACTAACTGCCTCGTTAGTCTAGTGATCGTAAGCGTGACTGGTGAGCATGTAGTCCTGGGTTCGAATTCCGGTTCACGCAAAGTTTTATTGAGATTTTCCATCAGGATTTTTTTAGTAGCAGTCTAAGCCGAAGTCACACGAAGTCTAAGTCTAGAGTTGTACTCAGTTGATGACATTATCCAATTGCATGGCTATTAAACATAACTGGTGAAATGAGGGTAGTTTAATAATAATAGTATATATATAATATATATAGTATAATATAATTATATATAACATTTAATTATATATAATTAATTATATATAGTATATATATAATATACTATACCCCTACCTAACCCATCGAGGATTACATAAGCGATGTTAAGTTTTAAACTTCACTAAACCTCCCCACATCTACAATTACATTCCAAAACCAATACGTAAACGTTTAATTCATTTAAATCGAACAAACTTTTAACTAAGCTGTCAGTTCCCACTAACTAACTATTGATTACGGTAAACAATTTAACTCTGCTCCAACATCGTTTATTTTCCGCAAATATTTCATTACTCGTTAGACGCGGAGTCCATAAAATAAACGTAAAATATTATCAATCATAGTTATTACTATGAGAGTGAACAAGATTAACGGTTTGTTTGAACTAAACATATCTGCGAAAAATGTTTTAGAAACTGCGCTCCGAAATAGCTGTGAACACTCAGACAGTGGGACGCCTAATTTTAAACGTTGGATGGATAGTACGGTATGCCAGTAACAGTAATCAGTAACAGCTGGTCGTCGTATTAAAACAACTGTACTACAACTACAATAGTACCGTTTAAGTTTTTTTTTTTTTAAAGAAAAAGAAAGAAAGAAAAGAAGTTGGCCATTTCGCTAGATGGGGTATGATCGGCCCATTTCGGAAGCAATGGCAGTGTGGAGCCCCAACACAGAATATGCCACACCTCCTCTCATGCCCGTCGTGCACAACACAACTAACTTCACCCTCCGGGACTTGAATGAAGCAATCGACACTGTCCAGCTTGCTACGTACGGGTCGGACAAAGTCTGAGACATTGATTCGAGAAAAATAAGACTGTTCAAGGTTAGGATGAGTGTTCCATAGTCTAAGTGAGTGTAATATGTTACGATTGGTCCAAGGGAGTGATTTGGCCCGTTTTTTGATCAACATTTCAAGTCATTTTCTGTTTTACAGTGTACTTAACTACTCGTGTAGTATTTTCAATTTCGTATTTATGACAACTTACATAATTACCACTGCGATTCAACGTTGCTTCATTCGCACGGCTTCTCTCCGTCCTAGATACTTCTTGTGCCTTATAACCAGCTAATGTGTCGGATAATCTTTGAAGATTGTGGGGACCGGTGTAACGAAAAGTTTCACCATCTCTCTAAGGACAAAGTCTATTTAAACTGTAAGGTACCTGGTTACATTAAAAGTTCCTTCTCGTGAGGGAACACTTTGAGAGAACTGCATTATTTCATTTACATGCACTAGTACATTGGGACCCTCTCAAAAAGAGAGGAGGCCTGTGTCCCAGCAGTGGGAACATTAATAGGCTGTTGATGATGATGAGTACATTGGGATAGATGAAAAAGATTTCAACGGTATTCCCTTCTTGACTTAAGATCCCTACCCTTTAATTGAAAAACACATCCACACAGAAATTACTCTTAGAGATTCATAATCCAAATTCCTTATAATAATCCGAAGATAGCGAAATAGAATTAGTTTAATTAATTACTTAGAGATTCGTCGTAATTATACCTAGCTGGTAACTATACGTGGGATATCACTACATATTATAAAACAAAGTCCTCCGCCGCGTCTAGCGTCTGTCTGTCTGTTTACGAAAAACTCAAAACTACTACACCGATTTTATGCTGTTTTCACCAATGGAAAGTGGTTCTCGAGTAAGGTTTTAGTATATAATTTGCCAAGATAACCAATATCCATTTGGGCGAAGCCGCGGGCATCAGCTAGTACAAGATAAAACGACCACAGCACTTCCCCTTTTTTATACTTCTTGATTTTTCAATCGTAGACTGAAGTGAAGGTGAACATGAGTAATGGAAGTATTCAGTACCCAGTCAGGTGTGCAGTGTCGCCGACAGGTGGCGTTGCACGCTCGGGCTACCACTGGCCAGTTGCCAAGACAGTGCTTACCACAGGGCTGGCGGGCTAGTCCAGTCGGCGGGCTAGTCGAGTGGTTTTAATTTAATAAGGTTATTGGAACGGTAACAGATGGAAGTGGGTGGGTTGAACTGTGTTGCGATTGCCAGAGTCGATGGCGAATGATGGCTATCAGCATTTCTCTCCGGGTTAGTGTCATGGTGCGATTCCACTGGTGTATGCCCCACTAATGTTTCTTTCGGTGGACTTACTCGAGTGAACATGAACAAAATGTGCGCGTGTTCACTGAAATGTTCCCACACATTGAATAATACCATCACATCATGATATTATTATGATGTCATCTTGAAGCCAAAACCTAGTCTTTCTGATTTAATGTACCATATTGGATCGTGACCATTTCGAGAGATTATAAGTAGTAAATGAAAAACATTCTGAATTTTAACATTACATTCAGTGATTCAGTTTACTAGTAACTTGTTCTGGAAGGCAGCATTATATTTTCTTCCACGCAACCAAATAGTCGGAATATTATGTTAGTAAACATTTTCACAAACTAATTAATATTGCCTTTTAGTTTCAGTACACCGCTCACCGGGCGGTGAGTGAGTGAGTGAGTGAGTGAGCTACGGAAACATGCAACGAATTAATTACAAGAACCCATTTTTTGATTAAAACATACACAAATGTGTGTGTTGATCTTTCATTTTAAATTAAAATATAGGTAGATGTACTCGTTTGTTGATTTTCCTTTTGTTTCGTTTAGTAAAACTATTGGTTAAGGTGAAAAATTGAAGCACATAGTAAAGTATAATGGGTAAGACCTGGTTGAGACGCGAGCAGACAAAAGTGAGGAGGTCTATCCTAGTTTTGGTGTTATTTATGAAATAATTGAGATTGGATTAATAATTAATTTAATTAATGATTGATTTTGTTTTTTTTCATTTTGATTTTTTTTTGATTGATTGATTTGATTGATGATTTTTGATTTAATTGGATTTTGATTGATTGGGATTGGTTGGTGATTTTTTGATTTTAATATTTGTTGGTGTTATTTTGTAATGGTGGTGTTCCAAATTAGACTTATCGTCTTCAATAACCAGGCCAAATGTAATCGAGAAGCCATCAAACACAAAATTAGACATCAATAAATAGCTCTCACTGCAATAAAACATTGTTTACTACGGAAGAACTGTGCCTAAATCCTTAACCGGAATAACTATATTACTATTTAATATCGGTAGGGGCAGCCCTAATAGCGGGTGAATGATCAAAACTGAGTCATACATAACCGGGTCTGGCTGATTGATTCAAACTTCGAGTGGTTTGTTTATATTTACCAGGCGCACATAATCACGAGATACATTTATGATCTCGAATATTTAATATACAAACATGTTTAATGCTGTAGAGAGTGGCATCAATTTTCTCTGGTGAACTGTCGCTTTCTAGGAAAGACTTCGTTCGTTCGGAAAGAGTGTCGTTTCAGGAGAGAGGTCTTTCGTAAGGCTGGTTAACAATGTGATGAAGATGGTCACAGTGGGAAAATATTAGTGACCAGGCTTAGATCCACCAGCGGCTGAAATGCCTCAGATGATGATGAAGTGATGACAATGCAATATATACCAAGAGTCATCCGTGAGTCTACCAAGAGTCTTCCCCAAGAGTCATCCGTGTGTCTCGCATCCAGCAGATCCCCGCAACCTTCACCAGATTATCGGTCCACGTAGTGGGAGACCTTCCAACGCAACGTCTTCTGGTTCGCAAAAAAGTAGAGCTCAGATGAAGTTTATGCCACCGTTTTATACAGTTAACTACATATTATACAACAAAGTCCTTCGCCGCGTCTGTCTGTCCGCTATAAACTCAAAAACTACTGCACCGATTTTCATGCTGTTTTCACCAATGGATAGAGTGGTTTCCGAGGAAGATTTTAGAATATAATTTGTTCGACATCCACGCTAGCGAAGCTGCGGGCATCAGCTAGTTTACTATATAATAATGTGTATGTATGTGTTGTGGGTTACGGGTAAAAATAGACCGTCCCATCCCATGTTATCCCTTTGGTGCCGTAAGTTGTGAGTAAGGGTAACGACTTTAGGGCGCTGGTTGCTATCCCAAACCTTTTTACGTACATAGCTTCGTCAACAAATTCTTTGGGTAGTATTTCCTTGTCGGAAGAATTACTTTGAAGCTTCTACATAAAACGTTGGTTGGTAATGGCGAAACAGTTCATTTCTTCATAGTAATATTGAAAATATATGTAGTTTAGGTGCTATTTTTAGAACATAAAACTTTTTTTAACAGGACTGACATAAGTTTTTCGATAGCTTGTGTCAAATATGTTCATCATCATCATCATCAGCCATTAGACGTCCACTGCTGGACAAAGGCCTCCCCCATAGAACGCCATAAAGATCGGCAGCCTGCCGTTTGCATCCACCGGTTGCCCGCGACTCTCACGATGTCGT
The DNA here is from genome assembly GCA_949316265.1 of Diarsia mendica. Lineage (NCBI taxonomy): Eukaryota > Metazoa > Arthropoda > Insecta > Lepidoptera > Noctuidae > Diarsia > Diarsia mendica. Next base: position 24,407,030 of record OX438892.1, read on the forward strand.
CGGTCCACCTGGTGGGAGGCCTGCCAACGCTGCGTCTTCCGGTTCGTGGTCGCCACTCGAGAACCTTTCTTCCCCATCGGTTATCCGTTCTTCGAGCGATGTGGCCTGCCCATTGCCACTTCAACTTGCATATTCTGCGAGCTATGTCGGTGACCCTGGTTCTTCGGCGAATTTCCTCATTCCGGATTCTGTCGCACAAAGAAACTCCGAGCATAGCCCTCTCCATGGCTCGTTGCGTGACTCTGAGCTTTTCTAAGAGGCCAGCAGTTAAGGACCATGTTTCTGTGCCATAGGTCATCACTGGCAACACACACTGGTTATACACCCTCGTCTTGAGACACTGCGGAATTTTGGACGAAAAGATGTCGCGTAGTTTCCCGAACGCTGCCCATCCGAGTTGGATTCTTCGGGCGACCTCTTTGTCGAAGTTCGATCTACCCAGTCAAATATGTTAATTTAATGCAATTTATACTTTGATTCTTCGTCTACTAGAACGTCAGTTTGTCTTGATCTCCATGAGACCCTCAGTAAACCCAAAATTTTAAATTTTGATTAAAGTTGTAACCACTGAATACTCTCAATTTATTTCAGCTGTCAAACCCTAACCTTGCCTGATAGTCTGTCGGAACATATCCGCTCCAAGATTTCCTACTATCCTGGTACCTAATGGACATCAAATCAAACTATTTATACGCGTTGGTATATTCCGATGGAACAGCGATACAATAAAACGTTTGCGTTACATGTCTGCTTATGTGTGCCAATGGTGCGTCAGTGCGCTTCCGCGTTGTGTTGTCCAGTGATGTATTGTAAACAGTGGAACTAGGTCGTTAGGGCTTGGACACACGTGGTGGAATTGTAACGTTGGAAACGGAGATAAAATTTATTATTATATTATATCGGGGGATTGTTATGTTTCTATACTCTACACTATTGTCTTCCTATACATTTCCCAAGCATGTTGGAAACGGCATCCAGATAAATTGGATAGCGACTGCCTCCGTGACTTCCAATACTCAATCACTGTAACACGATTCTCTTTGGTAAGATTGGTTCAGACTTTCGGGCCACTGTCGCCACTGACTACAACGTAGCGACTGTCAAACATCAACAATTGACAAATAGGGCCAAGGGCGTGTTTCCGAGGTACGTGAGGGGTTTCAGTGTTTAATTAATGGGCATAGCCAATCATCGACAGACTTAGCAAGCGTTGCTTCGAAGATCAGCCTACTTAGTCTAGAGCCCCTAGAGTATACTAGACATTAACTTTTATAAATGAACCAATTTTCCAAAAAGAAGCGCTTTTATCACGATTCAAGATATTGTGTGGTGTAGCTAACTAATTATCTATATTGAAGTGAAAACAATTTACGCTGTGAAACCTTTCTAAGATAAATCTTTCCTCTCTTTTAAACTGATAGCTCCAACTTCAATTACAAGAAACATCTAATTGACTGCGCGCCGACGATTTTCTTTTTCTTTCCACTCCATTGGTCTGGGATTAAATTTCAAATTAAATAAAACCGTATAAAGGCGATTGCTACGTGGATGTCACAATGAAAGATTTTATAAAATGTAGGAAGACAAAATACGGTTTCATGCTAAAAATACCTAGTTTCCAGATAGTTTTAATCATTTCTGCGCATAGCAGGCTCTTTGATAAATGATTTATCAAATATTCTGTGAATGCATCCAGTAAAAGGTATACTTTTTTTTTTGTTTTAGCCTATATTGTCCCACTGCTGGGCAAAAGCCTCCCCATAGCCTTCCACTCATCCCTCTGTGCGGTTTTCTCCATCCAATTGGGCAAAAACGCTTCCAGGTCGTCACACCAGCGTTTCCTAGGCCTCCCTCGGCGACGACGCCCGTCTTGGCATCCACTGCGTGAAAGGAATACTAGGAAATTATAATCATAGCTGCATAGGAAGCATAATGGAATTGCAATTTTGAACTACCCACATTGCTTGCTACCTACTCTGATGAAATACCTTCTTCGCTGAAGGCTGAGAACTACCAGGAAAATATAATTAATTGAAGGTTCATTACTTGGAACTCGGTGCTTTTACCGAAGGCTAAGGGAAAATAGAACGATATTAATTGTCTTTTCGGTAGGTTCTTCTTCTAAATGGCCCGTTTTTAAAATGATACCTACTGGATAAGGAGAAAAAATAATAAAATAATTTGAAACAAATTCATCATAATATCTGAAAAACGCCATTAACTTCAATATAGGGGCTGTCGAAGTTAAACTGTTACTATGAGAGAACATGCGTTTGATGTTGTACCTTCGAACATAAAATGTTATAGAAGCAATCCTTTTATCGCACGGTCCCCGATGCTAGTTCTAATACGCTGTGATAAATTACATTTTCTCAAACATGCTTGGAAATTTGAGCATTATTTTGACAAAATTCTTCGAGATAAATCGAAATTGCTGTACTGGCCAGATACATGCGACCAGCGGCCGGCAAAAGTTGTATGAAAATCCATATCTGTCGTGTTTAGCGGCCAAATAAATTACATACTAAACTCATATCTGTCGTGTTATTTAAAAATGGAACGATCTTTTACTCTGAACCATAGCAACCAAGGAGGTGACTTACACACATCAACACGGTCTAGGGATATTTTTAAAAAAGCGAATTACTATCAATGTGTTAATTATTTATATGACATGTATATATTAAAAATATACGTTATTTAATATTCTACCATTTTTTAATAATGGTTAAGGTACTGATTAAAATTTCAGGATTTTATGGAAAAAAAATTAAGCATAGACGGAAACCGTATATGAATTAACTTTTAATTTGTGAGTAAAAACTGAAAAAAATAGAAAAATCATTTAATTTGTGTTTATAAACTTGAAGTTAGTAGTCTGAGAAAGCGCCCATGCTGTTCATAACACATCGGCAACGATTCAGCATGCTCAGAACAAGGTTGTCAATGTCTTGCTGTGGAAAATTGTCCCATGTCCTTCTGAGGTGCGCAAAAAGTTGATCTTCTGTAGCCAAATTTTCAGTAACTTCCTTCAGAGCTCTTCTTTGCAGCATATCCCACGCATGCTCAATGGGATTTAGATCTGGCGATTGAGCAGGCCAGTCTAAGGCCCTAACATTATGTGTATGTAACCAAGCTGCTACCGTTCTCGCCGTGTGTGCCCGGGCATTGTCGTGCATGAGCAGGAAATCTTGCCCCATTTGTGTTCTGTGGGGCAAGATTACGGGCCCCAGCACCTATTGGACGTATCGTTCTGCCGTCATATTGCCCCGCACCCAAACGTGATCCATCCGTCCTCCAAGACGAATTCCTGCCCAAACCATAATTGTTCCTCCTTGGTATGGGTGAACTTCCTGAGGGTTCTGAAGACGGCTCCATCGTCCAGGAACTCGCCAAACACGCGTCCTTCGTGAATCTGGATGGAAGCCAAACCTGGATTCATCCGTGAACAGCACATTGGACCATTGCTCACGGCCCCAGTCCACGTGGTTCCGAACCCATTCTAATCGTCGTCCACGATTGCCTCTCCGTAAAGGTGGGACCCGGAGTGGTCTACGAGAGCGTAGATTGCTTTCATGCAGTCGCCTTCTTACAGTTTGGTCACTCACAAGCACTTGGTGTTCCACTCGCAGCCTTTGGACCAATTGAGTCGCCGTTGCATTTGGTTGAGCACGCGCAGTAATTTGCAAAAATCGGTCTTGTCTGGGGGTAGTGATGCGACTTGGCCCCCGGTGCCTCTCCGCTACTTCACCTGTGGCACGATAGCGTGTCCACAATCTTGAAATTACATTTTGATGGGTCCCTATGGCCTCAGCAACATTACGCTGAACAGATCCAGCTTCCAGCATTCCCACAGCTCGTAACATCTCCGCCCTCGTCAAATGTCGGCGTTGCATGGCTACAATACCTCAATTTTAACTTTATCTTTCGTTTAAAAATGAAAAAAAACTGTAACTAAACGTAATTCGTATTGTTTTTTAAATTTCGCACAAATGAAAATTCCCTCTCCTATACATCAAGACATTTTTATGCCACCGAAACAAAAGAATTTTCAAAAATTTGAATTTGGAATTAGTCTGAGATAAATTACAAACAAATCGGTGTATTAAAGATTCCAATGCGGCCAGTACTTTTCGAGTTATTTAATTGAGTATGAAATATCCCTAGACCGTGTTGATGTGTGTATTAAAGGTTTTATTTAAATTTCGAATTGGCTGAACTCTTCAACGCGTGAAAAATTATTGTTGTTTATGTGATTTTGAAAAGTAAATTGTATTTAATTTCCTCGTATTATTTGAGAAAATTACTATACAAGCCTTGGCCACAACTAGGCATTGATGGACTTACGTATGTGTGCCTCGGCTTCGCCTCGGCCCACATTTACACGTTCGTCCATCAATGCCTCTGTTGCTGGCCGCTGCTGCAGTAATGTACTATTCTCGCAATGTCGACAAACTAAAGACTAATCCAGTGAAATCCACGCCTCTCTTTGATTCGGAGAATTGGCGTTAACAGCATCCGCTATTTAGGGCATAGGGGAATGCACCAGGGTGACATAAAAGCCGGCGACATAATTCCGTGAATCCGAGATCTGAATATCCCATCAGCTTTGATGTCGAGTGCTTTATAGTCGAACCGAGTTTATTTTGTAAGAACTCGAATTGCAGCTTTGCAACATCATAAAATTGCCAATCGAAAACATGGTATTACGATGTGAATAGTTAACAAATAAAATTGCATTAACCGTTTAATTGTGCCATTTATTTTCAAATAAAAAATCCCTAATATATACATCTAATTACATCGTTCCCTCTCCACATGTAATCAAAATTAACATACAGCGCGTTAAAGTACCAGGGTCGTATGAGTACGAGGGGATGAATGCGGCAGCTGGGCACATATCCACCGGGATACGTTTTAAAACCAATTGGAGCGTGGCTGAGATCCCTCGGCGTTAGCTCGACGCTAACCCACATAAAATTAATACTTATTGCACCGCGTACTTGTGTCTCAAGAGTTCTTTACACTTTAAAACGGAATTATAAATTACTTATGACTGACAATTTGACATTATAAATAGGAAAGTTGGAGAACTGTTATAAAAATAACAATGTGTACCCGACTTTTATTAGTTAAGTATACCTAACGCCTATGTTCTTACGTAGGATCTACATGGAGTTTACGTGAAGAGTAACCAACATCTAAGTGGAATATACATGCATGTCATCTACGTAGGGTCCACATGAAGTAGTTGTAGAGTGTAGATGGCGTCGACGTGCAGTCTACGTGATTTATGTCAGAAACGACTAATAATACTAAAATAGGTGTGTTCCGTGAGGCCCAAAGCAAAACTCTTCACTCGTATTTTCTTATTACAATACGGTAGTTGACAAAAAATCTTGTAAGTCCGTTAGATAGATTTCCAAAAAATATTCGACATATATTTTTTTTCTTTTTTCACGTAAACAAAAAATGAAGACGATACAGTTTTTCAAAAACTCGTGTCACGTCGTGACATCACATTGCGGTACATTTTTACCGGTCAGTGACGTAAAAAGTCTCACTCTTGATCTTTGACACGCATCCAATATTTACCGATAATCTAACTGACGGACAAAACAGATATTTATTTAATTTACTACGCTTTCATATTTTCCGACGCGTATTGTAATATCACAAATATTTACTACGACTGCTATGAGGCTATGACCGCCATTGTTCTGAACTCGTCACGAGGCGCGGGGTAAAGACCTCATCAATTCATATTACCAGAGATAAAGCCATGTTTGTTTGGCTTTAGATTCAGCAATGATTAACGTTTATTTCAGTTAAGAGTATTAGGGTGGTTTATGGCCGTTCGGGGCCTGGATACGTAAAAAATAAATAAATAAGAGAGTACTTTATAAGAAGTTTTTTGCCTATAGTATAGTAAACACGAACATTTCACCAAAAAAATCTAATTAGTCCGTCAGATAGATTTCCAAAAAATAATGGGCACGACATATTTTTTCTTTTTTCACGTAAACAAAAGATGAAGACGACAGTGCTTCGAAAAGTCGTGTCCAGTCGTGTGACGTCACAGACATAGTACGTTTTTTACCCAGAAAGTGACGTCACAAGCCCCCACTCTTTGACACGTTTTATTTTCGTAAATTTTTATTAATTTGATAAAACAAAAAAAGCACGTAGGTTAGGTATCCAATATTTTTCGATAATCTAACAGACGGACTAATTAGATTTTTTTGGTGACCCTATTATAATTTTTATTATTTTTTTCAGCAACGCTGTCATCATTTTGTTGATGATGATATCTAGAAAATTTTCAAACATTCATAAATTCATACAGGAAACTCAAATCTCCATGCCGTGGACCCATGGCCAAACACAAAACGGAATCGGTTCGATAAAAATAAAACCTGGGTAAAATACGCTACGATTTGGACTCGTTCCTAATTGTTTGGCATGAGAAGATAAAATATACTAGAGTACTAGGACAATCTATCTTCTTCAATCTATATAAATAAAAAGAGAAGTCCTGACTGACTGACTGACTCATCAACGCACAGCCCAAACCCTTGAACCTAGAAAGCTGAAATTTTGCACAGAGGTTCCCTTTATAATGTAGACAAGGATTAAGGAAGGATTTTTCGAAATTCAACCCCTAAGGGAGTTAAATAGGGGATGAAAGTTTGTATGGAAAATCGTCATTTTCACGCGGGCGAAGCCGCTGGCAAAAGCTAGTTAATATACAAACAGAGATAACAGCACATATTAATAACAGCGGCAGGTCTTAGGGAGGGGTTTGCCCACCAGTGGGATATAATAGAGAGAAAAACAAGAGAAAAAATTAACGTTATGCACTTTACGAACATTTTATTTACTGTTTTTTTACAGTACCTAAACACAGTTTTCATTAAGCTCGACTGGCCTTGTTCACGTCGTACTGTTATGACTTCGTTTTGAAATGCAGCACTAAACATAATTGCAAGCTTAACCTATATTCGCCGACATCCATGATTCTTTCAACACTTAACAAACGTTCTATTTATTTACTAACCATAAGAGAGTTAGTAGAGCAGCGGTGGCCCAGTGGTGTCGGCCCCGACTTAAGAACAGTAGGTCGTGGGTTCGAACCCAGGCAGGCACATTACTTTGTGTAATTTATTTCATCACCGCTGCTCTCAAAACAGTGAAGGAAAACATCGTGAGGAAACCGGCATGTCTTAGAACCAAAAAATTCGAAGACATGTGACATCTGCCAATCCGCACTGGGCCAGCGTGGTGGATTAAAGCCCATCCCTCTCCTAGAGAGGAGGCCTGAGTCCCTGCAGTGGGAACATTATAGGCTGATGATGATAAGAGAGTTAAACATAACATTTTCTGCCTTTATATAATTTGACCATAGAAAAAAATATTATAAACATAACATAACATCACGCCTGTAATTCCCGAACGGTTAGGCATATGTGTTGCCATTGGTACACCCACAATTCGACAGTTGTTTAAGTCCCATGTAATATGGGGCGAGCCTATTGCCATCAATCGAGCACTAAAGAAAACAAACCGTGACTTCGTGGCGGCGACTGAGAAATTCCTAATGGAAAAATTCAATAGCTTTTTGCCTGACCTTGGAATCGAACACAGGACCTCATGTACAGCAGTCGCAAAAAAAAAACACAAAAAAGTGCAAACTAAACTTTAGAAGAAAAATCAGTTTCTGAAGTCGGTGACTTTTGTTTGTTTGATTTCATTTTTTTTTTGCCACCGACTTCAGAAACTGATTTTTCTTCTAAAGTTTATTTTGCACTTTTTTGTGTTTTTTTTTTAAAGTCGGTTTTATTTTTTGTTAAAAAGTTTTTTTTTTCACTTTTTAGTGGTTCACATGTTCATGGGTCAACGTGGACAATGTAGTTTTTTTTTAGTTTTGTTGATTTTTCAAAAACCGCTTGTCCGATTTCGATAAAAAAATTATGGGACCATTTTGGAAGTATGGGTTTTCCAACAAAAGAAGAATTTTTCAAATCGGTTAGCAAGTGACAGAGTTATGCCCGAACAAACATAAAAAAACAAACATCCGAATTGAGAACCTCCTTCTTTTTTTAGAAGTCGGTTAAAAATTATGGCTAATTTTATCTTTTTCAAACAATTTCCCTCAGAGAAAGAAGCATCATTTAACGTCGAGATTTCCCATTTACAAAAACCGCAGAAGCGTAAAAGGAACATTTTACACTCTTTGTAATCTGTTACAAAGGGAGGCTGCAGGCAACACTGCGGTGGCCATAGATAACGGAAATTGCTCGCCGTCGCACGATAAGGGCTCGCAAGTGATCGGTACTGATCGGCTGCGTATGACAGCGGACCGAGACCTTATGATAAGGTATTGAGATATTAGTATCCGGTGTTCTTGATCGGGTAATACCATGTTTGATACCCGAGATGATGACTTCTTGAAGTTTTAATCAAGCGCTTTTAAAACGACGCATTTGTTGAGGGACAAAATCCTGCAGTTTTTAGGGGCTCGTGGCGTTTGGGTCGATCTTCAAGTTACGCCACGCTTGCCTAAATTGGTCCATGGTCATACCGAGTTTCCTCCGTTCCTTAGAAGCACATTAAGGTGTGACTTGTGAGAGGTAGTCAGTGACCCGATAGTCTGACCACCAGTCTTACCACGGAGTATCGTTTTACCCTAAACTAAGGGCCTTATCATACTAGCGGATTGCGAACGTCTTCAAAGCGGAGCGGGCGCGCTACGAATTCGTTACGGACACACAACAAACACACCGCGCATGCGCAGCGAATTTGTTGCGGACGCGCAACGGGTTCGCCGCGAACAGTGTATGTGTATTGTAGTGTGCAGTGTAACGTACGGCGATAATTTGCTACACACACGCGACGAAAACGTAATGTATTTGCTATGCGTCCGCGACGTCCTCGCTGCGCAGCCGCGGCGTGTTCGCGACGCATTCGCTGCGCGTCCGCTCCGCCTCGCAGCCGCTTCCAAACCGCTAGTATGATAAGGCCCTAATTGGGTTGTGGAGGTTCAATAGGCAGTCGCTCCATGTAAAATACTGGTATTCAGCTGCATCCGGTTAGACTCGAAGCCGACCCCAACAAAGTTAGGAAAAGGCTAGGCACGTGATGGGTAACATTTCCTGTTGCGAAATTTCTTCCAAACTACTATCTTTGCTTGGAATTTTTTTGTATGAAACGTGACTAGCCGTGTTCTACCATTTTATTTGAGTTTCAAAATAACGGCCACGCGTAAAACATGTACTTATTAATCAATAGCTAGAGACGAAATCTTCTTTGTAAAGCGTCACGTGTTTGTGGTATTCGACATCGAAGTAACAGTTTATTTCACTGATGGTACTTTTTCGATAGAAATGCCATGCACTGCGGCCCGATGCGGGTATAATGTGCCCTTTACTTTCTTATCTCGTGAATCAAGCATGACTCACACTGCTCTGTAAGCGAATGTTCATTGTACATCGCTTTAAAGCGCTGCGCTTTAGGATTATGCGAGTATTCCAGATACTGTGAAACTTGGTTAAGTGGGACCTGGATAAGTGAGAAACCTCTATAAATGGAACTCATGCTGAGGTCCCATGAGACAGATTTGGATATCTGAGACACTGGGTAAGTGGATTACCTCTTTAAGTGAGACAAATTTTTAGGTCCCTTGGAGGTCTCACTTAACCAGGTTCCGCTTTCTCGTCACCGCTCAATCAACGTCACATGCATCTATATTCCATAAACATTCTTCCAGGGATTCAGAATTATCTAGGAGGTGTCATTTTGACTACTATTTATCAGGTTCAATGACCAACTGTCCCGAGTTCCCAAGTCTGGGGTGAATGTCAACTAAGTGTGAATCCACTAGAGAAATATGTATTGTGTGGAATTTACATAACGAATAGTTGAAGTTCGTAATGAGGGTCTACGACAAGTGACTGTTGTGTATTCTGCTACCCTTTTGGCCTTTTTTTCTTGGTGGGTGGGGAATCATCAAATGACTCCCCCCACTCTGGGCAGAGCGGTAGGGCAGACTTTTACTGACTAAAAACCACCCATGCTCCTTCTTAGCCCTTTGTACCAAGGCCGCTGTATAGTAGGGCCCTATGCGAAACCCAGTTTCGCTTGTATCAATTGCCCGCGCGGTGACCCCCTATAATTTTAAAATAGTAGCCTACCAGCCTCGGTGGCAAGGTTCAAGCTACCGGTACCGATCGTCAGGGCTCTTGAGAGAGGAACCTCTTGCAATACGCGCTTTGAGTATATTATTATAAGATAAAGAATAAAATGGAAAAATATGACACCCTCAAAACATGGTCCTTTTGTCTGTTAAAACTTAAAATAGATGATAAAAAAATACACAAATGTGTTGTGAATGTCAAGCTTTCACTTGATACTTACAACGGGTCATCAAAGTGTTATCCTTTATTATTTTATTGCACACTTCAGTGAACAGTATAGTTTAGATAAGAGTCGTGATAGCAGTAAATAACGTGACACGTTTTATCGACTACAAGTACCGACGACGGGACGAAACAACGAGGGAACTCACAACTTCAAAATAACAAAAAAGAGGGACAAAAACTGTGTAACTAACACAAATCTGAGGTTAATAAATCTTCGTTTTTAGTAAAGCAAAAAGAAGTATTTAAGTATTTCTTAAAACAAGGGTCTCCCTTGGTCAATCTCAAAAGCATTATCAAAATCCTCTACCATTCTGTACCTATATTCGATGTGGCGACACCTGTGGGAGGTCTATGTCCAGCAGTGGAGGTCTTTTGGACGAAATGATGATGATGATGATACCTTTATTCTATCCTTTGTTATCCTATACTGATTGATGATGCTTATAAAGTTCTTATCATTCATGTTTATGCAGATCTGCTATGCTAAGTCATATCTGTTGATCTTCGGCCAATTTATTAACCATCGTCTAGGACGTTCGGGACAGACGGACTAACGAACGATACAGTTGTTGTATGATAAGAGTTAACACACTATTGGAGTCATTGAAACAATTGTAACGTACGTCATTCAAGGTATGGTACCCTACGTATTTTTGGCGTAATATTAATATAGGCATGCATAAAAGGCGCTCTTCTACCCTCTGATACGCCCGGCGCACCCTGGGGAATCGAATTCTATCGATTGGCTAATACTTTCAACACGATGTCAACTATAACATCGACACGCTGAGAAGAAGAATATAAAAATAATAATAGATATTTTTCAAAAAAGAAAACCATTATCTTTAATAAATAAACTCTTGAACAGACTGATGCATAGACTCTTAAACAATTTCAATAAAAACACACACAAACAATTTATATAGTGCATTAATATTGAAAGAAAAAGTCTCCGATTCGCTATAGATTATGCAAAGTGACAATAAAACCGTTTGAGAGATTGTGGGAGCCCGCGGTTGGTCCCGGCACGCGGGATGAATACTAATCCGTCACGGGAACAAAAGAACAGCATATAATATAGACGGGAGATAATTCCACTTCTTGTTGAGAGCGAACCGTTTTGGACCGTGTTTTACACTGCTTTGGGATTATTCGCAGTCTTGTAATGAAATATCTTGTTGTTAAGAGGAAATGCGGGTGGTCTTTCCTCCATACAAACGCTCTCACCTGTTTTCTTTTTGGTTAATGACCCTAGACCAATGATTTTTTACAGAATAATAAATATTAACTATTTCTATGCCCCTATGTTTTCCATTTTGGTGATAAATTATTTTTATAAGCACTAGAACCCTAAAGAAATGCTCAAAATTGCTTGTTTAGATCGCTGTTAACAGAGTCCTAGTGTACAAATTTGACAACTATTAACGAAAAAAGAAAAACATAGCGGCGTAGTATATATCTTCCTTATTCATTGTCTAAAATATCTTTTAAATTGTTTCAATATTGGAGGAGGAAATAAGCGAGAGCCAAACCTAGAAATATGACATTTTACTTAAGCTATTGAGTCGGCTCTGCAGTTCCTTATTGCACGAATTTGAGGGCAGGGGAACGGAGAGACACAGCGATAGTGGAGAGAGACAGACGGATAGACGGAGAGAGACAGCGTCCGCTTTCCTCTTAAGAAAGCTTCTTTAATAGCAAGATTTTTTATTGAATTGTAGTTACAATTCCTGCCGTGAAATTTCATCCAAACTAGTATAATGAACTGAGCGGCGGTGGCCCAGTGGTGGCGGCCCCGACTTACGAACAGTAAGCCGTGCGTTAAAACAGGCAGGCGCATTACTTTGTGTAATTTATTTAATCACCACTGCTCTCACAACGGTGAAGGAAAACATCGTGAGGAAACTGGCATGTCTTAGAACCCAAAAATTCGAAGACATGTGACATCTCCCAACCCGCACTGGGCACGGGTGGCGGATTAAGCCCACCCCTCTCCTAGAGAAGAGGCCCGAGTCCCTGCAGTGGGAACATTATTGGCTGATGATGACTATATAAAGAGCTTGGAAGATTTTTATATGAAACGTGACCTGCCGTGTTCTACCATTTTATTTGATTTTCAAAATAGTGGCCACGCGTGAATTCAATAGCTAGAGACGAAATCTTCTTTCTAGTGATATCCGACATTAAAGTAGGAATCTCTTCACTGATGGATCCATCTTCAGTATAACTTTGCTTTTATTAAACACGCATTTCCCAGAAACGTGACTATTTAGAATATTATGTCGTCGTAAGCCAAACTTGTTTATATTAATGTAGCTATTTATTAATAAGAGTTCAATGCATTATCGTGTCTTATAACTAATGAGTTTCCTTAGATACGTGTACCGGACATTTGCTGTTATTGATTTATTAAGCTTTTTTTAAACTGATACTCAACATTTTCCATGGTCAACCATTTAAAATCAATGGTCAAGTAGTCAAGTAGTTGGGAAATCATCAAAATCCTACCGCTCTCGCTCTGGGCAGAGCGGTAGGGAGTTTGAGACTTCTACTGACTATAAACCACCCCTTAGACCTTTGTGTCGAGGCCGCGGTATCTCTTTCGGACAACCCGCAGCCCCGACGGGCATCGGCTCTTGTGGGCCCCTTCAAAGTTGCTGACATCACTTTGAGGCATGCGTGGAACACGAACGCGCCGACGACACGGCAGTGAGCTAGGGCAGTCACTACCTTTAAAAACTACTATCTTTAATAATAATTAAATATATTCATCCATCCTTTACATTGTCTTTAATAATCCTTTACCGGACTACTCTTAATGCATATAACATAACATATTCCATTTATACCGTCATCGTCAGTGTACCAAGAACTCATAAGTCGCCAGAGCTTACATCCTATAAAGGTGAGATACACGACATCGGCTTAACCCCACTGAGATAGAACATAATAATTCAACTAGCGCGCTGCCAAGCCGTGTCTTGGCCACTTGGCCGCCTTACTGCCAAGTCGTAATAACTTGCCCGACGGAGATAAGCAAGGAATTAGTTGCTTGGAACAAATAGGGTCAAACTGGTTGGAGTATGAAATGAGAAGGTGCTTTATGTTATTCATCGAGAAAATGTAGCTAATGGCAATATTAAATTCACTAACAGATAATATTAACTTATACAGCTGTGGCCGAAGTTTTGCCCAAGAGTTTCTTGAATAAATAAGAGATGTATAGGAGTTACATAGGAGTTTGTATGGCAGACATGGCAGTCTATCATTTTCTCAATAAAACGTGCAAACGGCTGGTTGATATTGAAATCATAACCCCAATTCCTTTAACTTAGAGCTACCATTCTCAAGGCACATTTGACAATGATAATCAGTCAGTCAGTGTTGCGGGGTTCCGTTGGGTGCGAGATGCGCGGGACTAGCAAATCTAGGGTAGGAATGTGTCCAAAAGTGGACATCCTTCAGCTGAAATGATGATGAAGAATATAATCAGTCCATCCATCCTAGCCTTACCGCCACACCCTCCATTCCCTCCCTAGATACACGCCACACCATGAAATAAGTTTCTTTGAACGATGCCGCCACTGAATGATAGCATCTAATATCCGATGCCAATAACATCGGCGATAAGATACGATATTATATAGTATTGATACGTCAATAAAAATAATGAGCTTGAACTGTAATCGTACCAAACAGGGAGAGACAGAAGTTCCACTTTAGACACACGTACACACCGCTCGTCCGTGCGGTCGGGCCGTGAAGCAAATCTCACGTCGCTTTTGTACGAAAAGCGTGGATACGACCGACCGCGTGAGAACCGATTTCTCCGTAAAACAAACGTAATGCCTTTTTTTTTAGTTACATTTTGGTAAGGAGCTTTTTAAATTAGTATGGACGTCAGTAGTACTTAATAAGTACTTGATTTTCTGCGGTGTGTTGTTTCGAGTGATATCAAACGCGCCGCGGTTGCATCTTCGCGTGCTATTGTGTTTTATCGTTTCAATGGAATATTATTTATTATAGAGTAGGTATACCGGTTTCAATCAATTGTTTCAGTGCGTACGTTAGGTGCAGTAGTCTTGAAATGTGCATAACAACATTAAGAATTTAATTTTTGTCCCACACCGACCTTATTATGTCAAGTTATGGGACCTCACACACTACGTGGCTGGGTAGAGCACGTGGTTCCATTATAAGAGTTGTTTTTCTCTCCATTCCATTTGTGGCCGGAACAGCTAAAACTTCATTAAAATATTGAAGTAATAGTTTCTCATTCGCCTTACTACCAACGAACATTTAAAAAACGATGTAACGCTTGCCAATTACTTTGCCAGTAAAAACTACTTTACACTTTATTTTTTTATTTACAACTAGCAACTCGCCCCCGCTTCACACGGGTGGAATGTGCTTCATATAAACCTCCCTCTTTAATCACTCTATTAAAAAGAACCCGCATCAAAATTCGTTGCGTAGTTTTAAATATCTAAGCATACATAGGGACAGACAGCGGGAAGCGACTTTGTTTTATACTATGTAGTGATGATGTAATGATAGTGAAGTAAACATACGCAGAATTACGAAAAGAATATTAAACTACCCTCGCGTTGTGGACTGTGGTTCATTATGTGAAATGTTAGTGTGCTTGCACGATGTCGTAAATTGGTTAGTAGTGGATCCCTCATCGTTAACTTTTGGTTTCTGTTTTCACTACCCCATTTACCTTTAAGGCGCAGTCAAAGGGGCACCGTAAAAACGACCTGTTTTTCGTCGCAGAGTTAGCCGTATTGCTACTTATTACAATTCCAAAAAAAATACAGTGTATAGTCAAATGTATAGGTAAAAGACTTATGCAAAAATATTTTCTAAAAGTAATCAAGAACCTCGAAAAAAAAAATCACAAAATCACAAAAAAATCACACGAAAAAACTTTTTCGTCTCGAAATGCTCAATATTTTGAGTGACAACTGTTATATTTTTTTTTACTATCAGAAAGGAAATTTAACCAACTAAAGACATTTATGTAAAAATATTTTAACATTACAGCGTATTTTTTTTTTAATAAAGGAGATGGCTAAATGACTGCCTCCAGCAAGTATAGGATTCCCACACTGACTCGTAGTATTTAAACAATCAAACATTAATTATTTAGTGTTTAATAATTTCCTAGAAGTTGCATGAACTAAAGAAAAAGTAAAAATTAAATCTCTCTTTTCATTGACATAAAATGGTGAAATACTCCTAATACAGCTGCTAGTTGCTATAGCAACTGCAAGCTAAGGATGGTCCATATCGCTTTTATTATATCGATTCTTGATAACAGTTATCAAAACGATTTATTTACTTGAAACTAAGAAGTGGTAATCAGAGTTTTTGGTGGTAATCTATGGCGTGCAATTCAGTGTCTTGTTTAGTTCCTTGTGTTTTAATGGGGTTGTTTGAAAGTGACTGTCGATTCTACCCAATTCAACTTAATTAAATCCTAATCAAATAAAACAAGGGATAGCTTCGAATTATGGTTATTCATTTAATCGTGATACATATTTTGCGAAAAATATGAACTGATGATTATAAAAAAGTAGTTCTATTTTTTTCTTTTAATCGTTTCGATTATTTTATTTAATCTGTAAAAAAGCACACGTCATATGTCAGACGTCGTTTTAATGCTTTGCCGTTTATTTGTTCGTTGTGCTTTTATATTTTGAATTTCCACCCTCGCTTTGACCCTTTTGCTTCTCAACGCGGACTTGACTTGCAGTACATTCATCATGCTATACATGTACTGTGGTAGGTATAACCACGCAAAGACTGCGGCGGCATAATCATCACTTCGTTGCCTGCTGCTCTACTTACTATCCTAACCACCACTCACCTACACCACCACCACCACCACCACCTATGACTCACCTTTTTTTTTTGCGTCTGGGAAATCATCAAATAACTCCTCCCGCTCTTGGGCAGAGCGGAAGCGTGTGTCAGACTTCTACTGACTAAAAACCACCCATGTTCCTTCTTCGCCCTTGTGCCGAGGCCGCGTTATCTCTTTCGATAATCCGCAGCCCCGACGGGCGTCGGCCCTTGCGGGCCCCTCCTTGCTGACATCTCTTTGAGGCGCGCGTGGAACACGAACGCGCCGTCGACACGGTCTATTGCCGTCAGAAGACGGCCGGACGGCGAGCTAGCCGATTACTCACCGTCCACAGGCCCGCGTCTACGGTGGCCGGAAGCCATCACGTGGCCAACGACGCCCGGAGCTTCTTCCGCGGCGGCTGGGACGAGAGGTTCTCTCCCTCTCACGTTCCGCCACCTCCTTCGCTAGCATAACTGCTTCGCAGAAGGAGGAAACTACAAATAATCCTCTGGATGACATACTGTCATATTACTGCAGCTGTAATGTGGGGAACAGAACTCTGGGCTGTTGCTGTCATGTAATGACAGTGGTCTGGTATCTGGGATGGGCGAGAGACCAGAACACGTTATCCGCTCCGGCTTCATTTTTAGGTAAGAATAACAGAAAAGAATAAAGTCATTCACATTTTTGCTGTTTTATTTTCAATTTTTTTATGTTAAAAACTTTAGATTATTAATGTATCGATTCTGTTACACTTGAATTTCAATCCCATCTCTATAAAAATCAAATGTCAAACGTCATAATGTCAGATGTCGTTTGAACGCTTTGCCGTTTGCATGTTCGTTTGGATTTTTTATTTTGGATTTTCAATGACCCTCGCTCGCCTACTTACGGACCTCTCGCTACTCGACACAGACAGAACACCACCTATGAACATTGTCTGTGAAAACCGTCTTTATTTTACTCATTTGGATGAGTCCGTTAGGTTTTACAAGAGTAAACACGCGGGTGGGCGTAATTTTTGCGCGGATTGCAGAAAGTGCCGTTGTATTACATTTTTAGGTGCAATTACCCCTTTGTGTATATTTACTAAAGTACCACGATGCGAATTCGGGGTGGCTCGTTTAGTCTATAATACAATAGGGGATCGGACTGGGTCAAAATAATATGATTCTGTTTAGTCCGTAAGTTAGATTATCGAAAAATATTGAATACGTGTTTTTTTGTTTTATCAAATCAATAAAAAATGACGAAGATAAAACGCGTCAAAGATCTTGGAGTGGGGCTTGAAACGTCACTTGTGTCGTCAAAATGTACTATCATATGACGTCACACGAGTTTTCGAAGCACTGTATCGTCTTCATTTTAAGTTTACGTGAAAAAAGAAAAAATACGTGTCCAATAATTTTTGGAAATCTATCTGACGGACTAATTAGTTTTTTTTTGTCCGATCCCCTATTATATCAATTTCAATGCAGATACATCCAAATGCCTAAGTAAAAGTTCATAGCAATGACATTTATTTGCAGTTTTATACGTATTGACGTAGGAGCTAAACGATTTTATTTTCACTATTTTCAACATATGATCAACTTCCGAAAGTGTTTTTTATATGAAATACTAATATTCAGCTATTCAGCGTTGCATTTTGCTAGGTGTCATGTTTATAGATGCTTGATTCAGTCGTCCTACCTGAATTTAGCCATCTCCTTTAATCTGCGAACTATCGTTCATTTTGGCAGTCACGAGAATCAAACGCATCGCCATTTTCAACCTTATTTATTTAGGCGATGAGTTAAACGCGCGCTCAAGGTCGCGGGCAGGTAATGTCGCCTTAAGGGGGAAGCTCACACCCTGCCCGCGAAATTCAAATTTTCTTACGTTTTTTGCAATTTGCAGGCCAGTGCTTGGTTGCATGTTGTTGAACATTTGATTCGCGACTGTAAGACGTATTTAGTTACAGAATTATAATCATCAAAATCACCAACACAACCCTCCAAGTTCATATAGATCGAGAAACTATTTTTTCAAGGTCAAAGTTATTCCTCGATCTATATGAACTTGGAGGGTTGTATTGATGATTTTGATGATTCTAGTTCTGTAACTAAATACGTCTTACAGTCGCGAATCAAATGTTCATCAACATACAACCAAGCACTGGCCTGCAAATTGCAAAAAAACGTAAGAAAATTTGAATTTCGCGGGCAGTATGTGAGCATTCGCCTTAAGGGATTGACCGCGTTTACCAACGTGGGTTTGGCTTGAGCCCGATAGAAAGAACGCCATGCAATAAAAGCGAAAAATATATTATTCGCCTTACTTCGGTTTTCGCGACGCGACCGTGCCGTCTAGTAGGACAGGCACTGGGCTAAGGCCGCCCCAAGTCCTTCAATAGTATTTATCAAGTGCCACCTGCTAATCCTCACGGTACGCTGTTTGCGTCCAGGTCGTCTCGCTGCATCTTTTTGGGTCGGCTTCGGCGATGCCGTTCACCTTTTTGTATCATGCTAATCTTAAAACAACGTTTCCTACAACCACCGTCATACTCTACGTTTATATCGCCTAATTCATCAAAGTAAAACAGAAGTGGAAAAATTCTATTCCGAGTTGATTTGTGACCCCACTTGCCACGCTACAGTTCAATCTACAAACGATGGTAAACAATATTGGATTACGGACGCGGTCCCCTCCGGTTACGCAAGATTCAAACAACGTCATACATTTGATGATGTGATATATCCCAGTCACATCCTAGCACACTCGGTACGCATGTACAGTCACCTGCAAAAATGCATGGGCAATTCAGAAATAAAATCGAGTAAACGAGAAATTACGCCACCTTTATTTTATTTATATTTTTTTTGGCGGGTGGGAAATCATCAAATCTCTGCCCAAGAGAAGGATGGGTATCCTTCTCTTGGGCAGAGCGAAAGGGAGCGTCAGACTTCTACTGACTAAAAACCACCCATGTTCCTTCTTAGCACTTTATGTCAAGGCCGCGGTATTTCTTGCGAACAACCCGCAGCCCCGACGGGCGCCACCTAACGTAAACTAAGTAGTTATCTATATATATAAGGTCCCATTTAAATAGGTGGACAAATTTTAACACAGCGTTCAGTACGTTTAACCAAACATATCCCATTAAAAAAAACACTGATTAAAGTGAGTTTTTTGTACGTAAAATATTGGGTAACTAACACTTTTAGTGTATTTTCGCTACCTGTTTTATTTTCTTCTAGGTATCTGATGCGTTTCTCTAATTTTCTTTTTTTACCATTGTCCGTATTTTGGTGGTCTGAATGATTCCTAAAATTTTGTCCACCTATTTTAATGGGACCTTATATAAAAGGAGAACTGACTGACTGACATATCAACGTACAGCCGAAACTACTGGGGCTAGGAATGTGAAATTTTGCACACGGCTTCCTATTATAATGTAGGGGAGCACTAAGAAGGGGTTTTTGGAAATTTAACCTTTAAGGGGGTGAAAAGGGAAATGAAAGTTTGTATGGAAAATCGTCACTTTTGTAGTTGAACCGAAATCCACGTGGGCGAAGCCGTGGGCAAAAGCTAGTAGACTATAAACGTTCACAAGAACATAGACACTAATGTATCCATGCAATTTTGCAGGTACATAATATATTTACATAAACTGATACAGAACAGACTCGAGCAGATTGTTAGATGTCTAGAGATCTATGCTCAATAACACAGCGTGAATGAGATAGTCTGTGAAGATATTTGTTACTAGATCGAACATAAATAACGGAATGGAATCTAAAGGTATTTGGTATGGTTGTTAAACTTGGTACTGGATTAGCATATTATACTACTTTTTACCCGACTGCGGGGATCACAATAGGAGGGTTATTATTCCAGTTGATGAAGAATCTCCCTTCATATGCAACTAATACATCTTTATATACATTGTAAGCAGCTAACTAAATCAAATTAAAGTCACAATCAAAGCGACAAACTTTATGTAATTGCCTGTTTTATTTCTAAGACTATTTGTTCGATAAAACAAACGTTGGACGTCTATAATTATTGGAAATACGAGTAGTTACACAGAGGAAATAGTCACGTTTATCAACAAAGGTAGGAAAATGAAGAAAACCTGTTGTTTGTATGTCCTTATGAACACAAGATAATGTTTTCTCAGGAAGATACGTAAAAAAACATAGTACTCGTATGTAGGATACTAATTTCATTAAATTTTTGCAGTAATATCAGGGCAGCTATAAAGCTACGTGAAATAGCAAACTCTTGTACTTCTTGTTTAATCATCATCATCATCATCAGCCTATAATGTCCCCACTGCAGGGACTCAGGCCTCCTATTTAGGAGAGGGAGTTCTTGTTTAATATTCTCATGCAATACGTTCTTCAAACTCTAAACATCAATAGTGTAGCTCAATATGTTCCATACTTACACCATACGAAGAATCTTGTTAATCCATCCAACTATGATCAATACACACCAGAACAACTTCTATTATAAAAATAAGGTCGCCACACAAATCTACTAAAGTTCACTGTCCCCAATATGAACTATTCCTCCCGACCCGGGAATATTAGCGCCAAGACTCTTGACCCTATTTGAGTAGTCCCTTTTAAATAAACAGTATTACTGGGAACAACTTTGTGCAACTATGTGCATTGTTGCACTACCCATATTCAACTGAGGCCCACATCCGATCAATGGCATCTAAATTCGTTCAGTAGCACGTCACTACTGAACCTATAATATAAACTATGGGTATAATATTGTTCAACATGTTGTACAGTTACTCCAGAGCTATGGTTTCCGTTCTTAGTATTATAATTGGTTTCGAACTGGGTTAGTGAGACTAATGTAATGGAATTTGTAAATATTAGGGTTTTGGTTTAGTTAATTTAATTTACAGAGTATTTGACAGAGGTATTTGCTGTCTATTGTATCCAGGATTCCAGGACCTTCATAAATGACAATCGTTTTCAAAACGGTTTGTCTTTCCACAGAGACTTTTAACAGAACAGAGTGATACTGGATTATTATTAATATTGAAAACGGGATATTTACCATATTTAGTTTTTTGAGATACTGGATGTTATTATTTCGATAGTTTATGTCAATCCAAAGCATTTTTTACTTTTTATTTGTATTTGTTGCTAACAGAATGTCAATTTCTCACTCCTCTTTTTGTTTGGTCTTTTGGGCAGTTAACCTTTACCTGTACTAATCTGGCTAAGTGGCTAAGAGAACTTAAGAACTTAGAAAAAATCCGTCTATAAAATATAGTACTAAGGTACTTAACTAAATCTCAAACAATTTAGTCAAATATCTATTAGCTTCTAAAAATAAACAATTTTAAAGATTCAAGGGAATTTACCCCGACAACAAACGCAAAACAGCGGAAAAATAACAATTCAAAGGTTGTTTCAAAAGTTCAACATACCAGAACAAATCTTCGAGCTCTTTGTACAAACGTTGAAACATTCGAAACAACAACACAGATTTGGTTAAAACGTCTCGTTTTGAGACAATTTTTCGAATTGACTGGTGTCTGATCATTGACCAACTTATGATAATAAAAAACATTAAGAAATAAAAAATCTCCAGTTAATACTAAAATACGCAACTTATATCCGATTTCGCGATGAATAGCCACAATGCCAAATAGCCACTACTTACCGAATAAATACAAATTGGAACAGATATGAATGAAATTATCTGCCAAGAAAGTTAACGGGAACGTTAGACTAACGATCTTAAACCACAAAAAGTGTGGTGACTTAAAAACAAAATTCTCAAGTGTTTTTGACTTTTTGTGTAGATGGTAGCATAAAGAGCATTATATTGAATACCGGCTCAAAAGAAAATTCTACAGCAGAACTTTCGAGATGGAGGCCAAACACAAATTAACGAAGTTTTTGAAAAACGTTCGCGTTTCAACTCAGCACGTTATGAAAACAAAGCTTGTTTACTGCCTGCACCCTCTCAAAGGGACCGTAAAGGGCCTTTTAACTGGAGCTTAAGCTATAATGTGCACAATATAATATTTCAAGGTTTAGTACAAACAAGGATTTATTATACCTTTTTCAGGGACCGTAAGAATGAAATGAAATTCCTATTTGCATGAATTTCACGTAAATGGATCCAATATTTTCTAATTTTTTTTAAATTTAGTCCAACTAATTGCAGACAGATAATTCCTAGAATATGAAATGCTTAGAACATGCCCTTTGGTATGTTAGACAAATATTAATTATTATATTGAAAGTGGATCCATTATTAATTTCTCATTTATAGATTTCTATTTATAGGTGGTTAAATTTCATTTCTTACAACTCATACGTAGCCACTATCCTTCAATTATTCATGCCTCGTAGAAGTAATTCATTCAAGGGTACAATTAACTACAAACCGTAAAATAATAATGTTATAGTACAGTTTCCTGAAGCCTTATTAATTTCATTGGAAAATAGGGTCAAGTGAAAAGTTATTAGGTAGCAACGTAACTTATTTCAGAGTTATTGAAAAGAACCTTATAACAATGGCAGTAGGGGTGACTTAGGGTGAAACAGGGTGGAAATAAAAGCTAAAATTAATTACGAGAGA
The DNA here is from genome assembly GCA_949316265.1 of Diarsia mendica. Taxonomy (NCBI): domain Eukaryota; kingdom Metazoa; phylum Arthropoda; class Insecta; order Lepidoptera; family Noctuidae; genus Diarsia; species Diarsia mendica. The sequence continues at coordinate 24,429,899 of OX438892.1, forward strand.
GTAACGATTAAAAAAACGTGACATTCTGCTGAAATATGAACGTAATAAAAATTGTTGATTAGTTCATTACCAACATGGAGTGAATTCCAAGAACTGGTTCTGTTTATTGTGTGATTCGGTTGAGAAATACAAAATAAAGATGTTTTTTTCCATAGGTACTTACATTGTACGGTAATTGGATGCCATGTTATGGATACGTGATGCGGAGGAATGAGGAAAATGTCGTGAGGAAAGTTTTGAGTATGAGTATAGAAGGGTATAAGAGTAGAGGAACACCAAAGAAACGATGAATGAACTGTGTAAAGGATGATATGACAAGAAAGTAGGTGTGTGATGAGATGAAGAGCAATAGAGAAGTATGGAAGAAGAAGACATGCCGCGCAGACCCCAAATGAACTGTGATAAGAACAGAGAATGATGAGGTACTAATAACACTATGGTGATAAGTTTCCCCCTAAACATTTAAGTACTCATAAAAACAGCTTAGTTAACCTAGCTTTAGAGCTAGAGCCATTCTTGCAAATAGGAATACCATAGTTGAATTATTTTTCCAATTATTTTCTCCATACTATGTACTGGAGCAACATGAAGCTCGAGGAGTTCAAGAATCCATAAATGACGGACATTTGGCCAATGAACTAACAACTACATTAGCAGTTTAGACGCAATTACCACCTGTAATAGATATAATATACAATCTACTTCAAATAATTCGTAGGAGGGATGTTAAGGAAAATCTGATAAACTATTGCAGTTTAGATTTCCGAGGCATTTCAAGCTATAGTGTTTCCCTAAAATTGAAATTTTATGTACTCGTAATCATAATCTGAATTGAACATTTAAAACTCCACAGACACTTTTCACCCAGGTTTTACAGCAACTATTCTTAAAATAAGTTACATTTAGAACTTCTAAACAAAGTTTTAAAACCTGCCAATCCATCTGAACTTCAGTTCCGCTCTAAAAAAAGTTCAACCTTGATCAGTTCATCTTCGGTTTACAACAAAACCGATCAATTTCTCAAGTGTCAGAGCTGGTGTTAATACCTCTGTATACCAGGGGATAATGGAATGCAAATGTTCGGAAATAGCGATCGACAGCCGACGATTATACTGTTTACATGACACAACCACTAACGGTTATGGTGCCCTGGTACCGTGTCTGCTATAAAACAATAGATGGACGGGATAGTTGTGGTGTTTTGAGCCGGATATTCAGCTATTTCTCTACTCTAGAATTCTAGATTAAAGTGCTAAAAAATAAATACGAAAAGACCTGAAACACCGGACCAAAGGACCAATAATTTTTCTTTTTGTGGATGCAGCACGTGCACTTTGTTCACATGAATCGAATTGCGTGTTAAATGTTATAACTGAACTAGGTCGTATCGCGCAATTTTTAGTTCCATTTTCCGAACAAAAAGAATTGCAGCACCATTTTCAACAGAACTGCAATTCGGCGTTGAAAAATAACGAAGAACATTTCATTGAACAAACGACTTGGTTGGACGTCATAGAACATACAAAGGTAGACACTGAATACATTTTTAATGGATCATTAACACACATTTACCCACCGTGCAATGTTTACTATTAAACCTAAAGGTTAACCCAAATGGGAACACTTTATTTAGGTACTAACTAATACCTAAATATTTGCCGATCGATACAATGCTTTGGATGACGTAAATAAAGGTGTTTGCTCACAGGCGCGTCGGTCAATATTGAGCAAGATCGAACGCTTCCCCTAGCCCGTAGGTTATAGCGTGTTTGTTCATAAACATTGCGATGGGCTTTATATAAGTTATAAGAGGAGAATTTTTCCACGTTACGTAAGTGGGTTTACTTCTATTATATTAAGTAAGTAAAACGAGAAGGGTTAAAGTTCAAAGTTTAGTTTGCATGTTTAAGTAGTCATATACGACCAAAACAACTGAAACTTACTTCCAGTTTCTGCATCCCTGGTAATAAAACAACCAAGAACCAGCCTATACTGTTATACTGTTCCACTGCTGGGCAAAGGGCATTATTTTTAGTGTTCGACCACCTGTGAATATTGGTCTTATTCACTTCTACTTTTTATTGTAAAACGGTTCAAAACCGATATAATTTGCTACCAGCCTTTTATAATATACACGCTGCAACACTCTTTATAAATCATCAAGATATCACAATCACGCGACACACAATTCACAACTTATTCCGTAAATAATGAGATACAAAATAATTGTTCCGATAAGCCGGTGAAATCCGGTCGCTGGCACGTCGGACGTCCGGATCGGAACGATACCGTGCGGACCGAAGTGGAACGGACGCGAAAAATCACAACGCCCGCGATCACGCTTTCCGGATAAAGCGAAATGAACGGAACGAGCTATTATCGGGAGTGTGTACCGGGGCTTACATGCCGATAATGTAATGTTTTGTGTAGCTTTGTTTCAGCGGAGTTTTACACGTAAAGTGGTTTTAACCGCAACCTCGCTTGTGTTTTCTGACACTAGTTTGTTTCCGATTGATGTCAAAATGCTCGCCTTAAGTACACGGGCCTCGCAACTGGTAAAATAAAGGGTGTAAGATAAGATAATGCTGCGGGTTGGTCGAAAGAGATATTGCGGCCTCGGCACAAAGGGCTAAGAAGGAACATGGGTGATTTTTAGACAGTAGAAGTCTGACACCGCTTACCGCTCTGCCCAGAGCGGGTCATTTGATTATTTCCCACACTACGAAAAAACGGTTTGTAAGAAGATCTACCTCTGCATAACCTTTTTCTCTGGAAAAACAGCGGGATTTATGTGTCTGTAAAGTTCACTTGCGTGTTTACAACGTACATTAATGTACCTACTGGTGAGGTCCGCCTTCAATCAGCATCTATCAAACAAATCGAAAAACGATCGACAGCCCGACAGATGCATTGATTTAAAACCAGATTTATCTATCTCGCTCCAGTCTCTCTATTTTTGCAATAAAACAATATGTATGACCTTCAGAGATGGTTATCCTGATATAAATCTGGAAATCGATAGACTAATAGACATTCAATAGTTTTAGGTTGTCAATACTGTGGCACGTGCGACATTGAATTGGATAAAAATCTAATGCATCTTCGTTGATCAAACCTTCTACTGTTGAATACATTTCAATAGCGAATGTTTTTCACTGATTTCTGCAATAGACTAGGACATGAGGAAAATGGAGATATAGCCAGATTTACCATGCGTTCGCGGTACACAGGTAAGTGAGATCTCCTTGAAGATATTAAGAAAGTGAAAGAGTCTGTTAAGAATTGTAGAAGGACAGTAGGGTTATAAACACAAACCTGTGAGTTTATTGCAGGTTTTCATAAGACCTTAAGTTACAAAATCATCATCATCTGCCTAGCGTTTTCCCAACTATGTTGGGGTCGGCTTAAAGTCTAACCGGATGCAACTGAATACCATTATTTTATATTTATTACTAGCTTTTGCCAGCGGCTTCGCCCGCGTGAAAATGACGATTTTCCATACAAACTTTCATCCCCTATTTAACTACCTTAGGGGTTGAATTTCGAAAAATCCTTCCTTATTCCTTGTCCTCATTATAAAGGGAACCTCTGTGCAAAATTTCAGCTTTCTAGGTCCAAGGGTTTGGGCTGGGCGTTGATGAGTCAGTCAGTCAGTCAGGACTTCTCTCTTTATTTATTAGAAGAAGATGGAGTGACTGCCTACCAGCCTGACCTCCACAACCCAGTTAGTACTAGGTCATATGATACCCTTTAAGACTGGTTGGCAGACTTTCGGGTCACTAAATACCTGTGACGACTATTAAGTTACAAAAAACATACCTACCTCAATTTAATTTAATTTTTCTCAATTCGTTCTATTCTTTCAAAATTCGTTCAATTATTTGTTCTCAATTCGATTGTTTTTTTTTTGTATCTCTAATTTCCATTAGATCACAACATATTGTTCGCTTTGGTTCTGCCAAGACTCACACAATACCCGTTTTATTTCACATTCGAAAGACTCGTAAATATATCGTAAAACAAACCGGCAGATAAAATGCAACAGTAACATTCAATATTGTGTTCAGTTTCCGCAACATACACACATAAATATATTCTTCTGTCAGTGGTTTATTAGCGTATGAATTTTATAGCATTGGGTTTTTGAGGCAATCTTTGCTGCAAAGAATCTGACATAGTCGGCAAAGAAGAGGTAAATTTTTAAAATTATGAGAAAATTACCCATCTTTGTTTCTCATGCTACACCTACAACGGTACATTTCCTGTTTAAAACCTACTTTTCTATGCCTTTTTTTGGAAGGTGAGAAATTATCAAATGACTCCCCCCACTCTGGGCAGAGCGGTAGGGAGTGTCAGACTTCTACGCAGTAAAAACCACCCATGTTCCTTCAGCTCTTTGTGTCGAGGCCGCGGTATCTCTTTCGAAAAACCCGCAACTCGCATGGGACTTTTCTATGCCGTCTTTTCATTCTAGCCGTCCTTTTCTCCAAGATTTAGCAGTCGGCAGAATAAATTCTACTCTGACTTGGAGTGAACGCTCTCTACGGGCAACTAAAGATTGAGAGTTGAAAGACATTGAGTCCCTAGAGAAGAATAACAAATGAAAAGACGGGAGTTTACCTTAATTATTACGCTAAAGGAAACTAAAGGGCCTTGACGGAGTGCCATCCTCTCAGTTATGGACTATTGATGATTTAAAAATGTATTGCATTGATCTTATGACAATCCTGTAGAAAAATGTAGAAATAAGAAATGTTTTAAAGGAGTTTGAGTAAGGAGTGGTAAAAGAGATAACAAAAATCCTTGTGTTTTATCTCTTTGTCATACTAAGATTAACCATAGTCAGGGTGCTGAAAGATACATCATGTTACTCTTAAGGCAGAATTGTATATAGAAATAACTAACATTCCCTATTGAATAGAGCCCGCATTGAATTTCAATAGACAATAAGAGCCACTCGACAAACGACAAATAAAAATGCAATAAAAAGGCTTTCTAAAACGCATATTCACTAGATATACACAGAATAATCTAGCTTCAGGATTTCAGTGCAAAATTGGAGGCAATACATGGCTATAACGAAGGCCAATAAGTTTAAATATGCAAAAGGATTTCAGCTCAGAGAGTCTAGAACTATTCCGAGGTGGAACATGCTAACTAACTGCACACCTGTTATCCCCTAGGGTCAGGCAGACGTGTAGGAACCTAGACTATGATATTCATAGGTCCAGGTCAAGTTAAGTCCCACGTCCCAGCTTTTGCATACATAATAATATGACGTTACAAGTTTTGGGACATACGGACCCGAACCTGAACCCGCCTTGCGTGCTCAGTGTGGGTCGGTACTAGATTAATTTATCGCCTATTATGCCTTTAATGTTCTATTTACCTAATATAAAAGGGTAAACTATGTCAGGTAGTAGATCACATTGACATTGGACATTTGTTTGTTTGATTTGGCTTTTTTGCCACCGACTTCAGAAGCTGATTTTTCTTTTGAGGTTTATTTTTCACTTTTTGAAGTCGTTTGTTTTTTTTTTGCAAAAAAGTTTTTTTATTTTTTCATTTTTAGTTGTGTATCTTATAGAATTAATATTTACTATGAAACCTATGCTTGTATAGCGACAGAAAAAACACGAAACACGTAATACGTGCCTATTTTTCAGGGTTGCCCTCGATTTCTCTGGGATTCCATCACCAGGATCTGGTTTCCACTCTGGAAATATCTCCGTTCTAATAAAAAAAGAATCATCAAAATTGGTTCATAAACGACGAAGTTATTCGCGAACACACATAAAAAAACGAACGAAAAATGTTCATAAATTATAAAAAATGATCATAAAAAAGAATCACGTAAATTGGATCATAAATCGCAGCGTAATCGGTGTACATACATAGAAAAAAAAACATACCGATCGAATTGAGAACCTCCTCCTTTTTGGGAAGTCGGTTATAAAAAGGGTAAACTATGTCAGGTAGTAGATCTTGAGAATCCAGGGTGGTACTAGATCGAAGACGTTAGCAACCACAAGCTGTAGCGTCAAAACCGCTTAACAGGACATACCACTGCAGACTATTATTGCAATTACGCGGTTTTGTCGCTCCTTTTTGTCGATACAGTTGCATTCCTTACTCTGATTGCAATAAAAATCTTAAATTATCTAATTATTGTAAAAACACAAGCTCCAATATCTATTCTATTGTAGTGTGAATATTAAACTAAAGCGAGCAAGCACCTGTAAATATTTCCATTCATTTAATTGTTTCTTTTATCCGCCATGACGCTACAACTTCGAGAGTCATTAAACAAATTCTACAAAGCTGCTTTACGAGCTGTGAAGAGTTGGCGCTTCAAGCCGCTTGATGCTCACAGGGGCAGATGGAAAATGGGTATCATAAAAACCAATGCTTTTGTTTTAGTGACTTGTACAATATTGTAGGAGACTTTTGATTCTATTTGGATCTAAATGGACGAGCCTTTTTGATAACTCCAGAATCCTGCTCGGCTAAATTAAAGACAGAAAAACCCTGAAACTCAGTACGCAGTACACAAAACTTCATTTACGATTTATAAAGGCTACTAACGGCTATTAAATAAAGCGAGTTTTACAGCTAAGGTACTAGGACTAAATCATTGGCAAGAACTAAGTTCACAGAAGAATGCACAATATCAATCTGTGACTGGAAAGCATCTACAAATACTTACCAAGTCTTGCTGTGGATAGAATTTTGTTTGTTGAAGCTTAAAGTGAATGGAGACGTTCACGTTTCTGCCTTACGGAATACATAAGCTTTTTTATGCTTTCACTTTGCCCGCTTTAACGAGAATTTTATAGAAGAAAAATATCTTCCGTCGTTGATTTCAAAGTGACATTTTTTTCTCAAATAAATAAAGATTTCTCAAAAGATAATAAGTTTTCATTAATATACAGCGTGTAACGGAAGGGGGGTATCAACCCTGAAGGAGGTGAATGTGAAAACTCAACAACTTTCCCCAAAGAACATAGGTCGAAATATGAAAAAAAAATTAGGCCCTCCCTTACAAAACTGACTACCAGCTGATTGATTTACTATGGGAGGGCCAAATTTTTTTTTCATATTTCGACCTATGTTCTTTGGGGAAAGTTGTTGAGTTTCATGAGCACATTCACCTCCTTCAGGGTTGATACCCCCCTTCCGTTACACGCTGTATATGTTATTTAGTGCCTATTTTCTACTTTCGTGGAGACTGTCCGAAGTTAATCATGAACAATTATTGAACAGCTGTAACATATTTAACTTTTATACCTCAGAGAAGTATGCCATCTGATCGCGCCAGGACTCAGCCGAACCTTATCTCGGGCCCATGGGAGACAGGTCTCAGAACAGCCGCCGTCCTAACGGGATCAAATAGACGCGATACGCGCCTCCGAACAATATTACAATTTCTGAACTTAAAGCTACCCTTACCTCATTTCTTCGAGCCGGTCTCACTTCCTTGACCCCTCGCAAGTTGTGTAACTGTGTATGTGTATAATGAGTGTATATGACCTTGCGATGGTTTGCTGGTAGTTCCGGACGATTCTTCCACGTCGCTGCAAGCCACGCCGTTAACGCGAGCCACCACACTCACTCCGTATTAGTCTAACCACAAAAGCCTCGGTGCTTTCCCAATAGCACTCCCGTGACAAGGCAAACCAATGATATTATCAATAACCCGTTCGACATTCACAGCGTCGCTAACCGTACTGCTTAACCAGTATAATTGGGTGCCGCGAAATGACTCCACAAGTCGATTTAATCAATGCGCGTGCGCTTTCACCCGTTCTATGGCTACTATATAATCGTTCGACGCCCAGCGCGACTCAATACGAACTACTATTCACGCCGAGCCCAGCGCTCGACCTCTCTCCCTCCGCCCCTGTCGCCCCGAGGCGGAGAAAATCAAAAATCTGAAGGTAGATTATAAACAATCACCCCCCCCGGACCGACCCGTTGTCGGTCCGCTCAAACTCCCGGGAGTCGAGATAAAGTTGAAACTGCCCGTCTAAGGATCGAGTCCCTCACCTGGACGTCTGCGATCCTTGGAAACCCATCCTTGCCCGTAATCAGGTTAACAATGCGCCCCCGTCGCCAACACAACGGTGATAGGTTAGCATCCTTAACCAGAACGAGGTCTCCAACGCAGGGTGGGGTCGTCCTGTCCGTCCACTTAACGCGTTGCTGTAGAATATGCAAATACTCCAGCGACCATCGCTTCCAAAAATTTTGGCTCATTTGCCGTAACATCTGATACCGTGACAACCGGTACAACTTGACATCAGTATACGGATATTCCGGCAAGGCGTTAAGTGGTTGGCCAATCAAAAAATGACCTGGGGTCATGGCCTCAAGGTCATTCGGGTCAGCGCTCAACGGGCACAAAGGTCGCGAGTTTAAGACCGCCTCAATTCTGCAAAACACCGTTGACAACTCCTCAAAGGTGAGAATCGTTGAGCCGATGACCCGATACAAGTGAGTCTTGGAAGACTTGACTACTGCCTCGAAAATTCCACCCCAGTGGGGGCATCCAGGTGGACTAAAATACCACGAAATGCCCCGACTGGCGAGGCCCGTGCCAATCTCTCGCTCATTCTGACTTAAAAACAATACAATTTCCTTTAAGCACCGGTCGGCGCCCTTGAAGTTGGTACCACAGTCCGACCGAATCAGTGACGGTACTCCCCGTCTAGAAACAAATCGATCTAACGCCGCCAGAAAGGCCTCCGTAGAGAGATCGGCCACCAATTCCAAATGAACGGCCTTGGTCGCCAGACACACGAAGACACACAGATATGCCTTAACCGACTTCGCGTTGCGAAGGTGCGATGTCTTGACCATGAAAGGCCCCGCGAAATCTGTCCCTACGCCAGCAAATGGCCGAGCCTCCGTGACTCGATCGGCCGGGAGATCTCCCATTTGTGGCTGCATTGTGGCTGCCTTGAGTCGGTAACAAGGCAAGCAACGAAACACAACGCTCCGTATGATTCTGCGGGCCGATAAAATCCAAAATTCACGCTGCAAAATGCCCAGAAGGGTGTTACAGCCTGCGTGTGAATTCTTGGTGTGACGGTCCCTAACCAACAACTCCACCAAAGCTCCCTTCTTGGGGAGAATTAGAGGATGTCGCGCTGCATAGGGCAAGTCGGCATTCCGTAATCGTCCTCCCACCCGGAGCATTCCATGCTCATCAATGAACGGGTTGAGGCGGACAAGACCTTTTTTCAATCGACCTGCGCCAGTCTTCAAGACCCTAATTTCGTCCTGGAACTCATTCCTCTGAACGACTCTCACCCAGAGTGAGAGAGCCTTTCGCTGTTCTTCAGGTCCCATTATAGGCGACATGTTTCGCTGCGCGACAGGACAACGACAATTTTGACAAAATCTCATTACCCATCCCGTTACTCTAAGTAACTTCCCTAACGAACTATATCGTTCCAAGAGGGTGTGGTCTACGGTGGCGGGTTCCACTGTAGTCACATTCAGCCTCAAGCCTTGGTCTGGGGGTAATGAATGTCGACCGCACTCATTAAATGGCCACTCCGCATGTGGCTGTTCCAGCCATTGTGGCCCCCACCAAAGAGAATGTTCAACCAAAGCAGGCGCCGGACAGCCGCGTGAAGCGCAGTCAGCCGGATTAATCTCACCTGGAACATGTCTCCAGACCAGAGGAGTCTCTGAGCTATTTATTTGTGAGACTCGGTTGGCCACAAATACCTCGAGCGTGTGGACCGAAGTCTGCAACCAGCATAACACGATTCGGCTGTCAGTCCATGCATAGACCGTCTCGTTCAGAGCCACCGTACCACGCAAATTCCGCACCACATGGTTCAAGAGCCGCGTCAGAAGGGCTGCACCTGCCAGTTCCATCTTCGGAATCGTCCAACGAGTCCGAACAGGTGCAACCTTGCTCTTGGCCAGTACCAAGCGTACCGTTCCCCTACCAGCGGTCTCACCTGTTCTCAGGTAGACTGCGGCCGCGTACCCCTTCTCCGACGCATCACAAAACCCGTGCAGGGTGACCTTGACTCCTGCCTGCGGGAGCAGTTTACGCGGGATCTCAATCTCTGAGATCTGTGGTAAGGTGGTGACGAATGCCGACCACTCCCGAGCCAGCTCCTCCGTGAGCTGATCATCCCAACCTAGTTGAGCCAACCAAAGCTTCTGAATGAAGCACTTTCCCATGAACGTGACCGGCGCGATCCAACCGGTTGGGTCGAACGTTCGTGCGATAGTCGAAAGGACCGATCGCTTGGTCCAGGTCTTCGACAGCAACTCGGCCTCACAACTGTATGTGAAGGCATCCTGACTCGGTCGATACTGGACCCCTAAAATGGCCAACGCATGAAGATTCTCCGAATCCTCAAACAAATGCGGGTCTTGTTGATACTCAGTTGGCAGTCCTGCCAGTACCTCTGGGCAGTTCGACAGCCATTTCCTGAGTTCATAGCCACCGGAGGCCATGAGCGCCACCAATTCATCCCTTAAGATGAGCGCCTGCTCAATACTGTCTGAGCCCGTACAAATGTCGTCTACATAGACGTCCCTATCAATGACAGCAGCCGCGCGGGGAAAGCGGAGCCGTTCTTGATCAGCCAGTTCTCGTAGCGTACGCATGGCTACATATGGGCTGGGCTTTAATCCGTACGTGTTTGTGTTGAGCTCGTACGTGACCATCGGTTCTTCTGGGCTCTCTCGCCACAATATCAGCTGGAACCGACGGTCGTCTGGATGAATCTCAGTTTGACGAAACATCATCCGTACGTCCGTAACGAAGACAACCTGGTGTCTCCTGAAGTCCGTGAGAATGTCTGCAATGTCTCTGGTCAGCTTAGGACCAGCATGGAGACATTGATTCAGGGACACCCCGCTAGACGTCTCCGCGCTCCCGTCGAACACGACCCTAATCTTTGAGTCAGGTGTCTTCAAAACAGCATGATGAGGCAACACATAATGCTCCTCATGACGATAGTCAACCCTGGACACCGACATGTGACCCAACGTCAGGTATTCGCGCATGAACTCCACATACTTCTGTCGGAAGTTGGAGTCCCGCTTCATGCGCCTTTCCATTGCCACTAACCGCTTTTCTGCCAGACTCCATGAGCTCCCCAGCGGAGGTCGAATTGACAGAAATGGCAACCTTGTCATAAATCTACCCGATGGGAGGCGCACCGTGTTAAATCGATAGAATGTTTCGCACTCCTCATCACGTGGGTTATTTCTAAGAGCGGTGGGTGGCTCTTCCGTTGCCCAGAACCGTTGCAGGACGTCGGATAACACGCTGCCATAATATATGGAGCTATAATCCGTTGAGTGCTGTGGTTCCCGTACTGGGCCCAATAACGCGTAACCACCTGCGGTACGCATGGCCACAACCCCGTTTGGTTGCAGCTCCCGTTTGCCGCTTCGGAGCAGCTTCCCGAGGACGTCAGACCCAAGCAAGACGTCCACCCGTCCGGGGATCGCGAAGTGGGGATCGGCTAACTCCAATCCATTGGTCAACCCTTTTACCGCAGACGGTAACCGAGTCTGAGGGAGGACCCCAACCACTTCGTCCAAAACGATCGCCGTGGCATTCACCCGCGTGACCGATGCCGTGTCACCCATCTCGAACAGGAATGTCGTCTGACCCCTGAGGTGAGGCACCCGATTGCCACCTATACCTACGGCGCCATCCCGTGATGGCTCTAATGTAAGGCCCAGCTTTTTCACTAAACAGCTGGACACAATACAACCTTGTGCCCCTGAATCTAACAGTGCTCGCACGTGCACCGGCTGTCCGTCAGTACCCCTGACAGTAATCCTAGCCGTCGGTAATAATACCGTTACTGTCGGGGTGGGCACCACTGACGAACAGGCTGCTAGTTGCTAATAGGAGGCACCTCCCTCCTCCCCTGCCGGAAGGGGAGTAAATACTGTCCCAGTATACGGGTCCCAACCCGGGTAGTAACCCTCCCGACCCATCGGTGACATCCGTGCCGGTCGGAAGTAGCCTACTGGCATCCTTCCGAACGGTGGCGGGCGCGCCGTCAGCCGAGGGCGTTCTGCGAGAGGCGGGGAGAAGCGACTACTCGGGGGTGGCAACATGCCCCCCAACGCATTCGAGTACGCCGCGTAACCCGTCTGTACTACCTCCGGGCCCCTGCCCGAGTCTCGGTGCCTATCCCCCCCCCGCGGGGAAGACGACGGTATCGGGTTGTGCTCTGGATCAGCCCTTGGCCCACCCCTCCGAGGGGGCGGCGACCGCTGATTCCTGGCCGACCCACCCCCCCTAGGGGGGGGTGACCGACCACCCGAATCTGGCTTAGGAGAGGGGGGGTGACCTCCCGGCGAGGCTCCGTGCACCTCCCTACTCTCCGCCAGGCATAGCAACTCGTGATGGGCTCCTCCGCAGGTTCCACAGTTAGTGGTCCTGTGGCACTCACGTACAAAGTGAGTCCCCAAGCAGCGGAAGCACAAATAGCGCTGCTTGACCACCCCTCTTCGTCTATGCACCCGCTGCGCCTTAAAGTCCGCGCATGCGGCGAGACCGTGCCCTTCCTTCCGACAGAAGGCGCACACTTCCGATTGGAGGGCGTGGTATTTCTTCCCCCCCCGACGGGGCTCAACCGGCTTGGGCCCGCTCGTACGTCGGGTTGACGGAGGAGGGTGCGACGTGGATGCCCCTTGGCAATCCGCCCGCCGGCACTCGCCTTCTAAAAACACCCTCAAGTCATCGTAACTTGGGAGGTGGCCCGTCGATTCGCCACCATGTGACTGCTCAAAGCGCGCCACCACGTCGATCGGCAACTTCCGTAAAACCCTATTGACGATGATATATTTATTGTCCCCTAACGACAACTTAAGTCGATCTAACGTGTTCACCGCAACCGTGACCGGATTAAGGATTTTCGCCCTTATTTCGTACACGTTAGACACCTTCGGGATTTCAAAAAACTTATCGATGAGGCCATCAACTATTAATCGCCGATTATCATATCGGTCGATTAATAGGCCCCATGCCGTCTCATAACTGGCGTCCGTAATCTCCAGGTGGGTCAAGATGTCGTGCGGCTCACCGTTAAGCCTACCCATTAATTGAGCCATCTTGTAGGCGGGCGAGAGATCCGTACGCGAATGCACGACACTATTAAAAATATCGCGGAATCGCGGCCAATCGGCATACTCGCCGCTAAACTCGGGTACATGTACTGGTGGCAACGGCGCCTGAATTCCTACGCCTGCTGGCCGACATGATTCCCTGACGTCACCCATGCGCGATCGCTCAATGTCGGCCGCCGCCTGGATTATGCTCATGGACATTTCCCCACACTGGTCCACATTGCCCCGTACCACCTGAGCATCCTTGTCCACCGACGACAGATCCGTCGATTCGAGACATGCTAAATACTCAGCGTGACACTTTAACACGGCGTCATATCGTTCGTCAACTTGCCGAGCGCGTGACAATAACGCATCTTCACGATCGGTGCGACCTACCAACGTAACAACCGATGAAAACCATCTCAATTCAGCTTCGATTCTGGCTGCGATAGTTTTCGTTACTGACGGAGCCATAGTACCAACTTCAATACGCGATTATGCAATAATAAATAACAATAACCAAAAAAAATAACAATTATTGTATCCGGAACTAACAATAATAATATATTCGTTGAGTGAATAAATCTACGACGCTATGCCAACTCTTGAACTTATTCCTCTACGTGCTCTAGAGGTTATTCCTCTATGTCTCAAATGTTGACAATCATAACACGATTTGTGATGAGGTTATATTTGTGCGTAACCGAACGTAAATAACAAATTATTTTATCAACGAATATTCACATTCCATTTATGTACTTATTATTAATAATTCCAAACTCAACTTGAGGTGTACACTGGTATGTAGGTCAATGTACTACTACCTACAAGTTGAATTTGTACATGAACACAATTTTTACAAAGTAAATTGGTACCAAGTACCTACTAATTTTTACAAAGTGGGTTTAAATAAACCAAGCTCTGCTACCAGATTTTGATCGCGCCAGGACTCAGCCGAACCTTATCTCGGGCCCATGGGAGACAGGTCTCAGAACAGCCGCCGTCCTAACGGGATCAAATAGACGCGATACGCGCCTCCGAACAATATTACAATTTCTGAACTTAAAGCTACCCTTACCTCATTTCTTCGAGCCGGTCTCACTTCCTTGACCCCTCGCAAGTTGTGTAACTGTGTATGTGTATAATGAGTGTATATGACCTTGCGATGGTTTGCTGGTAGTTCCGGACGATTCTTCCACGTCGCTGCAAGCCACGCCGTTAACGCGAGCCACCACACTCACTCCGTATTAGTCTAACCACAAAAGCCTCGGTGCTTTCCCAATAGCACTCCCGTGACAAGGCAAACCAATGATATTATCAATAACCCGTTCGACATTCACAGCGTCGCTAACCGTACTGCTTAACCAGTATAATTGGGTGCCGCGAAATGACTCCACAAGTCGATTTAATCAATGCGCGTGCGCTTTCACCCGTTCTATGGCTACTATATAATCGTTCGACGCCCAGCGCGACTCAATACGAACTACTATTCACGCCGAGCCCAGCGCTCGACCTCTCTCCCTCCGCCCCTGTCGCCCCGAGGCGGAGAAAATCAAAAATCTGAAGGTAGATTATAAACACCATCCTAGTACCACTCGACAGGTTCCACTATTTTAGATAAGAGAAAATTATGAAGTAGGCATGTACGGTTTTATCTATTACATTATATTATCTTTTCAAGCGTGTAGTGGAAAAATGGATACAACACTGATTGGTTATTCTGGAAAAAATAACTATTACCTACTGAAGTTATTTATCTTCCGTGTGTATAACACGTTTCAGTAAGTGATTTAATTAGAAAAGCGAGGATATTCAGCTATTTCGATCTAGAGCTGATTTGAAAACGAAAACTCAATCAGAAAGACGAGGAATAAAGCATAGATTTACTTCCGATCATAAGATTCAAACAAGTACAAAATTATTTGGCAGGCAGTCTCTACTAAATTTTTTTTTTCTTTCGCAAGATACAGTGTCCTACAGTATTTTTATGGTGGTCCCTAGCCTTGGCAAAAACTTGTGTTTCAGGACACATGCCAAATAAGTCTCCTTGAAAGTAATGCCCTAATAAATAATAACATCGTCACACTTGACCTCGAGACAATGCTGATACAAGCCATTAGCCACTGATACTTTCTACTCATAACAACAGTGGCTTCGTAAGCCAAGTGAGCCACGAGCCACGCTGATGGCTCGTAAAAGTATGGAATGTGCACAATAAACGACTCGCAACTTTATTTATTTATTTATGGCACTTCAACGACTTACTCACTAAGGGGACTTTGTTTCATGTCCTATCATAAGATGAGAAGCAGACAACGACAGGTTATATTTTATTGGGCTTAGATAGATTCGTCATTTAGGCGACAATTTGGTTAATTGTATATACTTATTTATTGAAGTTTTTTTTCAGTCCACATATATTGTTCATTCATCATCATTTCATTATACATGGTGTTGAATGATTTCATGTTGTCGCCCTACATTGTGTATTTAATGTATGTTGTTGTGCATGTGTGTATGTTGCCAAACTCTGAGGTTTAAGGCACCACCAATTAATTAATTAATTTAACCACAATTCCTAATCTAAACTAAAACCTCAAACGAATGTCAACATTATGCTTTAATTCACATAGTCACATTCACATTCACATACCTTTCTAGACCTCATTAATATTTCCAGCTTACAGCAAAGCTTAAAAGAAATTAATAAAGAAAATTCTAGGTCTCACGGTAAGTCCAATCTGACTTCCACTCACCCCTGAGGGAGCTAAGCTGAACGCAGCGGGTACAATGCTGCTGTGCATTCAATTAATATCATTCCTAATCGCCTTAGCATTGTCAGGGTAACAAAGGAGCTACCCAGCGCTGGGAAGCAGCTTATTTTATTTATTAGAATCATAGGAGCGAGGCTGTATTTACCAGGTAAGATTTTAAGATAGAATCGAATGATTGGTAGGATCAGACGTTTTTATGTAATTATATTAGGGTTTCTGAACAGTCTGTTTACCTTTTGGACTAAACGTATTGTTGGCTAGACATGCCACTGCTTAAACTTAATATTTCATGGTAATTACATAGCAGTGGGAAGCCTTTCTCCAGCAGTGGGACAGTATTTGCAAGCTGCAATAATAATATATACAGCCGTGAAACTTCAAGAACTATCTATCAGTATAATAGTATGTAGAAGCAATTAGGCTCAAAGACGGAGCCTTAATTTAAAAGATTGTCACAAAAACCACCCGAAATTGCCTATCATACCACCGATGACATTCAATTCTAGCAAAGAAATACCAACACGCAATACGAAGCGCTAATCTACGCGTGATCGATCAAAAATACCCTTCTGTCTACAATGACATGAATACGACGCGATAAGTCAGCGTCAAATCGCTTCCATCGACGCGCGGGCACGTTCTAAACGAAGTGGTTCAGAACGATGCCGGCTTTGGACTACGAGTACGTTCATATATACGTTTAATTGATTGTTAACTGGTGGATGAGTAATGGATTGTGGGAATGTCGGGTGTTAAGTAGAACTAGACAGTGAGGTTCTTACAATAGGGCTGATTGAGACTGACAAACTGCATTCATAAAACATGGATAGTACTATAGTAGTACAAGGCCATTCAAAGCCATTGAAAGCCTTCAATGATGGTAATGATATTTTAAACATGTTTCTATTCGACTGCGACGAAGTCCAAAAGGAGAGTATCAAACAGTGTTTTTTGAAATTCTATAAGCAATTAACAAACTTCACGTTCATCTTCTATGTGTATGTATACGATATATACCCTTTACATAACAATATAATCCATTTAATCCCACAATTCACGTGCTTACAATACTAACAACAACTTGTATAATTGTTTGTGTAAGTTACCGCAACGGGGCAAAGGGTTCATTGGGACCGACCTCTTAATCACCGGCTAAGTCCCTAACTAACGCGACTATTGCCACAGTTGGTCCCTTCTCAACCGTGGGACCAACATGTGTCGCAGTGTATCGCGCGATATCGTGAGACACGTGGGGAAGGTTATTTCTGTCTACATGAGTGCCATATGGATTTATGTAACGTTTGCGTAACGATGACAGTTTATGCAACCCATTCAGTTTTGTCAAGACGGTTTAGGCAGGCGATCGTAACAGGTGACGCGTGAGGCAAGGTCGATCGACGACCTGGTGAAGGTCGCGGAAAAACGGTGGATATGACAAGCGTAGAATCTGTCCTTGCTTAGGGAGACTTCGAACCTTTCGGCTGTAGGATAACAATCAAGAACGTGAATCATTAGGTCAATCAGTTTTTAAAAAACTTGGCTGGATACCTAAAGTAACACACAATTAGGTATTATGATAAACATGACGGTAGACGATGACCGCAAGAATGTATATTGCATTGAAACGAGGCAGCGAAAAGCTAACTGAATCTGGAAAGTAATCTGGTTGAAAGTTATTGCACTTCAAATATAAAAGTCAAGTCTTCACTTTAAAAGTCATGTCAACTCATGTCTGTTTGTCTAGTTCCCTCCGGTGAAGGAATTCAGAAGCCACGTGACCCTGAAACCTAAGTTGTCAATTTTGGGGGTTCTTGCGTCGTCGTGTACGAAGGGGCTAACTTGATTCGCGTGACGCACCAGCCCCTTGCGCAAGCGTGTGTTTGTGCGCGACTTTACGAGCTATTTCCAGTTTGTTGACGTGTAGTTGTCATAAATCACCAGAACCGATCTGTACTCTTTATTACACAATGAACAAAAGAATTTGCGTTGTTTTCGTCTAGTTGTAATTTGTAGGAAGTTATCGGCTTTTGAAACAAAATTGTCGATTCGGAAGTTCGAATTTCTTCAATGCGATTAATTACATTCTTTAGATAACTCATAGCATGGCAACAATCTTCCAGCAACGATGCAAAAAACTGAGCTAAAATTAGCTTTCCAGCAAATATTTTTTATCTCCTTTTACGGCACCCTGCGGAAAAGAAAATTCTTATCCGGAAAATGCAAAAAATTGCTGATATATTTTTCATGTAAATCTTAATTTTTGCAAGCAAAGTCGTTGCGCCTCGCTAGCACATTTTCATTATAAAATTACGTTATTTTCAGCTAAGTATGTCGATTGCTGAACATTTTACGGCTCGTTCGTAACGTTAATTAACGCGTTTGAAATAGTTTTTTCAAAAACAATTTATAGCCCACTCGCCTGAAATCTTATTTGATGTTTAACTGCAAATTAATTTGTGTTTTTATGCTCATATAACTTGTTAAGTATTTTGTGAGTGCTGTAATATAGTAAAAACCTTAATAGATATATTATGCTACTGTTTGTTGGCATCGGCGATCAGCGGTCGCCGTAGAGTGAACTTATTTGGCCGAACCTTCGGCAATTCAAAAGTATATTGTTATTTGAAAACTTGTTCTCAAATTTTCAAATATTTTGAAAACGAAGTTGCAGAATCGCCTCAGATAAAAACCTTGCCTGAAACGACCCTAAATAGGTACTGTGACAACAACATCAGCAGTGTTAAATGCCTGTAACCCTGAGCAAACTGCAGAGCATTACAAAAGGCATACAGAGCATAGCCAGAGCGTTGCGATGGCGTTGTTTGAACTTCCCTTATCAGACGCCCCCAGGCAAGTGTTCGTGCGCATTGTTCTATGATACGCCGCGCTAACGTGACGATTGTGTGAGAACTGACGAGATGATGCGTGAAACGAATAAATGGTGGCTATGTGGAGTATGTGGAGAGTTGAAGCTTGATTCAATTAGGTTTTCTATCATAGGAACAGATTTATCAGCTGTGTTCGTCTTGGAGAAAGAGAAAAAATATGGGTTGGCTATAAAAGTAGGGGAAAGGACATGGATACAATGGATTGACTATGTAAAAATTATATGGCTAGAAAGTGGGTCACTTCTGAGATGACGAGAGATACGGAAGAAGATATTCTGCGCTCACTCCAATCAATTGGGAAAGGGAAAAGAATGATGACGTAAGTATTTAAAATGCATGCAGGTGCAATGTAATACATACTTATAGTGAGCTGTCACTCTAAGTATGTACTTTGATTGCTGAAAACTTCTAGGCCTACTATTTACAAAATAAGGCGAAATACACAATTGAACAGATTTCAGACTGCTTGTAAGCTTCAAAATGAAGCTTTTAACAAGCTTCATGAGCACTTAACTCACGCTGTACAGAAACGTCAAAGAGTGACGATATTTGTAAAGCATCTTTGTGGTCATAATACTCTGTTCAAGCGACGCCTCTCGCATGTTCCCAGCATCCCATGAGACTGTGGAGCACTCTTCATATTTGCTAACAAACTTGTTTATGAAAGTACGACAATTTTTTTTTGCAAATACTTACAGCCATATTTTTAAAGAAAATAATGTTCATTTTAGAGTTCCGTACCTCAAAAGGAAAAACGGAACCCTCAAAGGATCACTAGTGTGTCTGTATGTTCGACCATTCCCCACCCCCTTAGCTCCGAAACTACTGAGCCTAAATTTAAAAAAAAAATACAGACTTCTGCACGTAAAGATTACAGGAAAAACTATAAGAAGTCTATGGTGCTAAAATAACGTGGAAAATCACTCAATTTCTACTACAATGGTACGGAACCCTTTAAGTGCAAGTTCGACTTGCACTTGGCCAGCTTTTTAACTCTCTTCGTCCATTTCATGCTCAATGTCCTGTCATCATGCCTGAAAATCCCCGAAAATTCAGAAAGTAGTATAAACTCACATTCTTCAAGAGTTCAAGATGACCCTGATAAAAACCGGGCAAGAGCGTGTCGGGTCACGCTCAGTGTAGAGTTCCGTAGTTTCGCGCCCGTCACTATAAGTGTTCCATTATGTTTTTTTTTTATTTTGTTTATATATATTTTAATTTTTTTTTTCACTTGTAAAATGATTTTCCTAGAAAGTCCTTATAAAGTTCTACTTTTCAGTTTTTTTTCATATTTTCTAAACTTATGGTTCAAAAGTTAGAGGGGGGGGGGGGGAAACAATGTTGTTTACTTTTGGAGCGATTATTTCCGAAATTATTGACATTATCAAAAAATTATTTTAAGTAACCCCTATTCATTTTTAAATACCTTTCCAACAATATCACGTTAGGGTTGAAATTTAAAAAAAAAATCACTTCCCACTTGACTTATAGGGGGGCTACCCTAATAAAACATTTTTTTCCAATTTTTATTTTACCACTTTGTCGGCGTGATTGATACACATATTGGTACCAAATTTCAGCTTTCTAGTGCTAACGGTCACAGAGATTAAGCGAGGACGGACGGACGGACAGGCAGACATGGCGAAACTATATAAGCATTCCTAGTTGACTACGGAACCCTAAAAAGGGAAGAATAATCACGTTTCAAAAATGTTTCATGAATCAAAACTTGAAATAGAACCTTCTTCTTCTTCTGACCCTAAAAATAAAAACGTCTTTCTTTTAATTCAAATTGGGGTATCGTTTCCTCTCGATCTCAAATACCGTATTGCTAAACTTTGGGACCGATTCGCCAAATAAGATTAGTAAAGTGGGTCGTTCAACTTGTTCCGTTGCTGGTAAACTTTATAAGTGATCGCTTTGCCAGCCAGTGCACCGAGTTTAATGTAACCCATTGATATAATAAAACCCAAGATACACACTCCGCGTCTCAAAACCGTCCGCTTAAAATGAGTTCAAAATGAACTCATTTCAAATAGTCTCGCGTCGCTCGCGTCTCTGCACGGTCGTACAAAATACTTTTTATATTGCTTTTTATGACTGCATTGTAAAAGGAATCTGCGTAAAGTTGAATTTGCCAAAAAAAATATGTTAATAGTGACGATAACTACATGTAGTGCGTGTATTGGTGAGTGTTTGGCGACAGCTTCGACTGTTTGTTTTGTTCGAGACTGTGCATCTAGGGTTTTATTATATCAATGATGTAACCCCAACATGCTGGATTCAGACTTTCACAGTGATATTTCATACTTTTGATTTGATTAGGAGTTTTCCCAACTATGTTGAGTTGACTTCCAGTCTAACCGGATGCAGATGAATACCACTATTTTTCATGGACTGACTGCCTACCTGACTTCCACAACCCAGTTAGTTCTCAGTAATATGAGTAGCAGCCCCGACTTACGTACAGTAGGTCGTGGGTTCGAACCCAGGCAGGCGCATTACTTTGTGTAATTTATTTCATCACCGCTGCTCTCAAAACGGTGAAGGAAAACATCGTGAGGAAACCGGCATGTCTTAGAACCAAAAAATTCGAAGACATGTGACATCTACCAATCCGCACTGGGCCTGCGTGGTAGATTATAGCCCATTCCCTCTCAATCAGAGGAGGCCTGAGTCCCTGCAGTGGGAACATTAATAGGCTGATGATGATGATGATGAATATGATATTCCTTGGTAAGATTAGTAGGCAGACTTTCGGACCACTGACTACACAGGTAGTGGGCCGAAAGTCTGCAAAGAACTTTGACAATCGTAACAGTACGATTGTCAAAGTTCTAGAAATGGTAGCCGGAACTAGCGACTTAACGTGCTTTCCGAGACACGGAGGAAACTCGTTATGTACTGTGTGGTCATCCATCTACAGCTTGTTCAAAACCATGCTTGTAACTTTGTAAGAAACCCGCTCACCAAGAGCTTAGTTCAACCTGTTAAAACAAACTCCTACAAGGGTTGTTTTTGCCTAACTAGATGGCGTTGACGTCGAATTAGAAGTCGCTGTTAAGATTCTCCGCCATTTAGTTAGGCTCCCTGTCTTTAGAGTTCAAGTTCTGAGCAAAAACACAGAACAAAAATACTAGTTCAAATTAGTTCAATAGAACAGTATACAGTAATGACGTGTTTCATTTCACATTCAACACCTTACTCGTATAGGTACACACAGAGCTCAATTTTACACAAGTACCGGGTGACCATCCTCGGCGTCCGGTACTAAACACAGCTTAACCTGAAGATTGAACCAAACCAAACCGAAGAATCATATTAATTGGCAGGCTCTTTTTCTGTCTGCTTTGGTTTTCGGTCAGCCTGCTTTTACCATAATACCAATATAACTTGACTTGCTCTTGATTTTCCTCCAATCACTGCCTTTAATTATTATGCTTTTAAACCTTTAATCAGCAAACACAAAGAGATTTCCCGCTAAATCAATCCCGACAAACACGCAAACAGCAAACATCTTTAAAACAATAAAGGGTCCACAAGCACGAAGCAGGTCGACCTCATTAGCCGCCGCTAATGGCTCGTAACACACTGCACATGCATGTGCGGGCACGCTGTTAGAACGCCAGCGTACCGCCACTAGTACGCGAGTAAAACGCAAATGTTGAGCGGTGTTCGTTAGTAGACCATTAGGGTTGATTTCAGTCGCTTTGTTTAACGGTCGGGTTTTAAAGCTTTAAAATGAATAAATGTTTATGAAGCTTTTGGCTTTGGGTTATGTTTTGAGTGTGTAATATAATAATGGTATGGCATGTAAAACATAAACATAAAAAAATCAATTCAGCTGGCCGAAAATTACAGAAAAACAGTTTAAATCTCGGTAGTTATGATTTTCAAACGAAACATACATCTAATAACATAGAAGTTTATTGCCGGGCAATTATTCCGGTTTTCAAACAAAATTTTACTAAAGAGCCTGTAAAACGGTTTAAATTTTATTATATTCTCATCTGGCAACCCTAAACAGCTGTCAGAATTGGGTCATTGCACTCTTGCTCAACTCCGGCGCATGATTTACTACCAATCTTTTACGATAACTTTATTTTTCTTGCAAGTACTTGCCTCTAATATGAAATAGACACAATGATTAGATACAGACGGGTTTATTACTGCGCCTTTAGAATTTATGTTCTAATATTTTGGTGTTGATTTGTGCAATTGTTATTGAACTCTAAATAGGTCACAATATACAACATATCTTTGTTATAGTTATCTGAGTTTTAGGCGGTGATTAAAAGAGAGTTAATTTCAGAGTTCATCTGCATAGTTTACTGAAAACTACAATCCTAAACCTACTGAGCTAAATCTAAGATTTACGACAAAACACGCATATATAATAATGTGTCTATTGACAGAAATTATGATGATTCGTAGTTATGTCTAGTCTGCATAGTTGCAAACTTGGAGATGGCCGAAACTTGTCCAGTTCATCCACAATAGGGATGTTTTCTGATTAAAAAAATATGATTCTGTTTTGTCCGTCAGTTAATCACAAAAAAATACGAAGATAAAACGTGTCAAATATCACTTTCTGCTGTGGGGGGTCACTTTCTGCAAAAAAATGTCATGCAATATGATGTCGACGAGTTTTCAAAGCACTGTATTTTCTTCATTGTTTGTTTACGTGAAAAATAAAAATGTTTTTTTTTTTATTCAATATTTAATAGAAATCTATCTGACGGACTAATAAGGTTTTTTTATTCTTTTCTAGTGCTTTCTGTTTTTCTGGCTCTTGTTTTGTCAATGAAAACACTGTACTCCTAAAATATAATAATTGTTCGTGAAGACATATCTCTGCAATAGGTCTCCTCTTCCACCTGCTCTATTCCCTCAAAAGCAGTCGTAAATATTGACTATGGACAATAAACGAAAACTTATAATAAATAGGCTTTGTTCACAAATCTATATAAAAAGAGAAGTCCTGACTGACTGACTCATCAACGCCCAGCCCAAACCCTTGGACCTAGAAAGCTGAAATTTTGCACAGAGGTTCCCTTTATAATGTAGACAAGGAATAAGGAAGGATTTTTCGAAATTCAACCCCTAAGGTAGTTAAATAGGGGATGAAAATTTGTATGGAAAATCGTAATTTTCTCGCGGGCGAAGCCGCTGGCAAAAGCTAGTGTTCAATAAATAATTAATCTGTATCCCAGCTTTAAGTTTCCCAAAAATATTAAAACCAATAGGTACCTATTCAACGTGAATATCTGTGTCAATAATTACTTTTTAACGTAATCGCGGGCGTTTAAATGTTGCACCTTCTTCTTTTTAGCGTGTCGATGACAATATTTGAACTGAGTCAGCCTAAAATTGAGCAACGAGTTTGTCATTTTCTGTTCCGTTCACCACCTCCTGTGGTGTGCAAGTAAAGGGACAGGCAGAACACGATATCAAGTGTCCCAGCGTTTGTTGGGGCAACACCAGATTTACATTCTAAGCCAGAGTCATCTATAATTCTATATGAAATTGTTTACTTATTTAAATGAATCCATTAATTTTTTATTACTGTTAATTGCCTTAAATCTACTATCATTATTGGTTAAAATTGTTGTGCCCGACAGGGTCCATGTGAACTATGTTATTACTTTAAGATCTTGTGAAACACATGTGAGATGCAATAAATGATTGAATTTGAATTTGAATTTTAAAAACGGCGCATGTTTAAAAGCTTTCCTTGCAGTTACTATCACAACTACTTTAATCCATATGAGTGCAAGTTGGAAGTTGACCTAATTTTCCTTTACCCAGAGCTTTGAAACTAAACCAAGGAACTGTTATGACATAGCATGTTGAGGTGTTTCGGTCGGTAAGTGTAACGTGTCTGTAATCGTAAGCATCGTCCTTCATTGTACTGCTTGTGTTTGTGATATCATCGCATTATGTATTTTTGTTCATGAATGAACACTATATAGCGTGGGTGGTTGTGGCTTTTAACACCAGACTATAGCGCTTTAAAATGTGCTGTGATATGACAGTTCTTGGCATTTCTAATTATATAGCAATACATAACAAGAAAGTAGTATTTGTCCAATGAATATAACGCCACCGGTCGAGAAACTATCATGTAGTGGGTTTGTTCAATTTTGTTCTTAATTTCTAGCTGAAAGTTAATTTCAAAATTATTGTGTTAGGAGTACATAAGGGTCATAGTAGATAGCGTTCTGTGGTTTCTGCCTACCCTCATGAGAAAAAGACGTTTGTCTAGGTTAATCGTTAGAAAGTAAAGGAATGATAAAATATCATTAGTAACGTTTCTCTGTGATAAATTAAAAAGCAGTTATTTTATTGCAAACTTTATGGCTCATCAAACACTGAAAAGAAAATATCAACGTACACGAGTCCCATAAATCTTTAGTCAAGACTTTTACGTCAAAATAATTCTAATGGCATCACCAAAAACAAACACTTGATCTCCTATATTTTCATCTCGCTGAAATCCGCATTCAAATTGAAATTAATTACACTCAACCTTGGTAGATCTGCCAATTGATGCCTGATCACCCACAGACCGATACGGTGAACAAACAAACACACGGACGAACGAGCCGATCTATAAAACGCCTTGGACATAAACGATGAAATAACAACGTAAATATAGATCGTGGCATCACGGGATTAACACAAAGTAAAATTAGTAGAAAGACATTGTTTGAAGCTGTTGTATGTCGTGGGCTCGAATACCTCACGAAACATATATTTTATAGCCTAGTTGTTTCTGGTTGGAGTACCTACTTTAATGAGACTTGTGCTTGTAAACACATACAATACGGAAGAGTCAGCTAAAAGCTATAAATCATACTTTTGACTGTCAAATTTTAAAAGTGATTGATGCTACATATGTTAAGTTAAGATAGATGGAAATGGAGCTTTCCTGTCTGAAAACCAACATCATATTTTACCTATATTATGAAAAGTACGAGTAGAGAACTGTTTGGATTATCTTTAGAACAATAACATTTTTAATGTGCTAAAAATAAAACAGACTAAATTAACACTTCTTTTCATCTTATTTCGTTACAATTGAGCAAGCATTGAGCCGAAATAATCGAACTTTAGCGCAGTAATAATAAGAGCGATATTATCTATAATAATACAGTAAATGCTATGAATATAAATAACTAGAGGGCAAAGCTTCTCGTGACCGTAACTATTCAAACTGTCTGCGATCGAAATTATTCACTCAAATTTTGTCTAAAATCGATGGCGTAACATTGTTTGGTATCATGATTTCTTGTAGAAAGTTTGTGTTTATTGTTTTACTAGCTTTTGCCAGCGGCTTCGCCCGCGTGAAAATTACGATTTTCCATACAAACTTTCATCCCCTATTTAACTCCCTGAGGGGTTGAATTTCGAAAAATCCTTCCTTATTCCTTGTCTACATTATAAAAGGAACCTCTGTGCAAAATTTCAGCTTTCTTTCAGAGTATTTTGCTTAAAAGACGTCACAATGCCGTAGCACCACGATCCATACAATCTAAACATTCATTTACACATAGGTTCTTCTGTTTCTGCGGTCCGTTCCTTTACAACAAACTCAATACCACCCTCAACATCTACACACTAAACAAACAAGAATGTAAAACCAAACTACTAGATTTTCTGCTTACATGCGATTACCAAACAACTGAGGATCTTCTAAAAACTTTAAGATAGATAAAAAAAAAAACAAATACCTACTAAGCAAAAATAAAACTCAACACCTGTGCGAACACAGACTATACACACAATACAACACACATACCTACAACATAATGCACTCCAACACACACACGCACCCACAACTCACACACACACAACAAAACACTTCCAACTCCAACCACTTCACAATAAAAGACACACACACACACACAAATCACACAACAAATTGACTTTTTGTAAACTTTTTTCTTTTTCTCTTTTTAATTCCTGTGCATGAAAAACGATTATACTAAAATGTCATACAACATTGTTAATACCGTTCATAACTCTGGGAAGAGAACTGTGACCTGAAATACAGGCTCGGCCTAGCTCAGGCGCAGTTGCTCATATTTATTCTTTGTACCTAATTCTAACTGCTTCTTAATTATGATCAATATGTTACATTTTTAAGGTGAAATAAAACTTATTATTATTATTATTATTTCTAGGTCCAAGGGTTTGGGCTGGGCGTTGATGAGTCAGTCAGTCAATCAGTCAGTCAGTCAGTCAGGACTTCTCTTTTTATTTATATAGATTAAGTAATTGAATTTTATCTTTATAATGACTATTGTGATTTTGCATTAATGTGAAATAATAATAATGTCTTAGTAAGGTGAGATAGTCAGTAATAAAGAGCCAAATGGTCTATGGTCCAAGAGGATCAACTTTAAAGAGAGTCAAGTTTCGCATTTGTCTTTAAGTATACCAAACTACTTAGCTACTTATTTTAGTTTTATACGTACTATTCTATGTAGACTGAACACAGTATACATAGAATACGATCGCTACCTCCTAAACAATATCTGGTTTCTATAAATCAGTGACAGGCCTGACCTTTTACAAACCAACTTTAAAGACAGCTTTTGGCTTTTAGTTACAGCACTCAGTTGATTCAAGGCAGTCTTAAGTCTAGAATAAGTTATCAAGGCCTAAAGTCTAGACCAGAATAGTAGCCTAGTCATCCAAGTTGGGGATGACCCAGTATTATTTATTGGATTCTGCAATATATTTGGAAATGTTGTCAGGAAAAGTTTGAGAAAGACGATATGATATGATCGACTCTTTGTGTAAGTGTTTTTATTTTGGACTATTACTAAGTAGTATTGTTAGAAACACATACACAAGTATCGGCCCCTGTCTTTTTCTTAGATTACAAACTATAAGAAGGACTAGCATCCAAGGAAGAAAGGAATTCCAATTGAAACACTTGACTTGTATTTTTATGAATTATCTAAATTGCAAGTGGAATAATATGACACTTTAGTGGCCATGGTCAAGCCCGAACTAAGCGTCGAAATCTGTCCGATAGTATTTATTCTCGCCCTGATTCCTCGCTGTGACTGTTGTTGCACGCTGGTTTTTCCTCAGTAGTTTGGATGTGTGCCCATTTGATGGCAATTTGGTACATCTTCCTAAGTTTTTGGGGATTATAGGTGCGATGATATGCGCGTATCAAACTTGCTCAGTTTACCTAGTTGCCTAGTGAGATTACATTGCTATCTTTACAAGCAATCACTACATATTATAAAACAAAGTCCTCCGCCGCGTCTGTCTGGTCTGTTCGCGATAAACTTAAAAACTACTGCTCCGATTTTCATGATATTTCGCCAATGGATAGAGTGGTTCTCGAGGAAGGTTTTAGTGTATAACTAACTGACATTCACGTTGGCGAAGCCGCGGGCATGAGCTAGTAAACACTAATTACACCCACCCACATAACAAGACTTGAAGCAGACGTGTATGCAACACTTGAGTGTTGTAGCGTCCCTTACAGCGAGTATATTTAGCGCGGTTCTGTTTAGTGTCTGGATCGCTGCGCGCGCGTTCAAACAAACGCCATTGTGCGCATACACTCTCCGATTTATTGCTGACGTAGCTAGCGATGGATTACAGGAAAAGTTCTGAGAAATTTCTTTACATTCTTCTTGATCAGACGTGTTATCAGGTGTGTGTCGGAATTGACTGATGAAAGAGATTAAGGTGATTTAAAAGAACTTTATAAAAACTGAATTCTAGTTACTGCCGTGTTTTACATGCTCATTTAAATAAATACCTGTGTAGCAACTCCTGTAGTTTTACGTTGACATTTAAATCTGCTAAAAAGTAAAAACATCTTATTAACCATTCACGTGCCGAAACATAGATCCACGCGAGACACAATTACTATTTAATTGTGTATATAATACGATGAGTTAACACAATTTTTTGTTAAATATTTTTAATCTGAATGAGATGAGATTGTGACTGGATTTTATTAATTTACTTATTGTCCTTTCCGTTGTTGCAAATCAATCACATTAACAATAGTCAACATTACGTACGCCCACAAGATATAATTAAAACAATTTAATTACATTAGGATATTGTTTCCATTCACGCAGAACAACAAACTAAAGTCAGAGTAAGATCAACAAATAAATGAATAAACAAAAGCAAACGGTTCCTACGATAAACTACAATTTGCTGGCTAGTAAACAATATAAGGTTTGGCACACAATATCGATATAAACCATCCATTACATTAATGTCAGCGGAGTCGGGTGTCAACCGTTGTTGTGTAATGTGCTGTCTTTGTTCGTGTGTTGCTAGCCTTAAGTGCTGATGAGGGTGTTTTCGTAGTTGTGTTGTCATCATATATCTGCTTCGGCTTTGGTCACTTTTGGGGCCGGTCTCTATTTAAGCCGGGTGCAGCTGAAGACAAGTCTTTTGCTTGGACAGGCTGCCTATCTAACGTTCACAACTCAGTTAGTCAGATACACGATACCCATTGGTAAGACTGGTAGTCTGATATTCGGGCCACTAACTCCCTGTAACAGCTGTCAAAGACTATTTTTATTTGAAATGGACTTACTCATGACCTCAATCTTGCCCTAAGCACTGAGATGAGGTCGACGATGGAACGAGCTTACCCAGAAGAAGCCAAAATGGCAGGCTTAGCGTGTTTTCTGAGGTTCGGATGAAATTAGGTATGTATGGGTTAACTTGAAGACTGATGCAAGTGTCTCTTTTTACTTAGCCACGAGCTCAACTAATGACAAAAAAGTGTTATTAGCTAAAATAATCGAAAACATTTTAAATGTCAAATCGACAGCAACCTAACCCGCAATTTGAAGCGTTATGCAGTAATGTTGATACGAGAGAGATTGCTTGACCGGTGGTTTCACCCACTCGCCGTTACGCGTGTGGGCGAAAATTCTAGTTATTCGAGCTATTCAAAACTAGACTTCTAGTGGGAGAAAATTCTCAATAGCCAAAGGGTAAAGGTTGAAGTCTAAGGTCAAATTGTTTTAAAGAATGAGACTAGAATAAGTCTCTTTAATGGAAAACTGTTGTCAAAACATAAGTTTTGTTCAGATATATCTCCGTCATTTAAAAATATTCAATTAGAAATAACTCCAATTAGAAAATGTCGGTGTGTCGAATTAATATCAAACGGTGGCATCTTCGGTTCCACGCCATGACCTCACTAAACCCGACGCTTACCGAACAAGACATTTGACTCACAGCAGATAATCGCTAAACAGGTCACCTAATGCGTGAAATTGTCCTCAAAACATAAAGGCGATTCCACGCAGCCGGCAAACGCACGATCAGTCGTAAATCGCGGTCGTAACACGCGTGGTTCGTCCGTGTGTTTCGGAAATTTGTCGACTGTAACACATTGAGCAGGTGCGCTCGGTTTCATATTGTA
This sequence comes from Diarsia mendica, assembly GCA_949316265.1. Classification (NCBI taxonomy): domain Eukaryota; kingdom Metazoa; phylum Arthropoda; class Insecta; order Lepidoptera; family Noctuidae; genus Diarsia; species Diarsia mendica. The sequence continues at coordinate 24,460,093 of OX438892.1, forward strand.
TTGCCGTTTATTGATTTTTATTTGCAACTGGTTGAATACCTGGAAAATTATGAAGAGTTTTCATTGACTGGCCTGTTGGTCTAGTGGTTAGTGACCCTAACTGCTATGCCGGAGGTCGTGGGTTCAATTCCCACCCAGGACAAATGTTTGTGTGATGAGCACGATCATTTGTTCTGTGTCTGGGTGTAATTTATCTATAATATGTATGTATTTAGAAATATATAAGTATGTTTATCAGTTGTCTAGTACCCATAACACAAGCTCTGCTTAGCTTGGGACTAGATGGCGTTGTGTGATAGTTGTGGAATATTATTATTATTATTATTGAAATATTAACTACTATATTATGCAGGTATATCAGGTTTTATTATTTTACTCGACAACATCGAATAATATTTACCTTTACGGACCGAGCTTTATAATTTTGACGACATTCTGATATTTCGGTGTCTTGTGTTTTGATACAAAGTAAAATTGATTTATTGAATCTACCTAAACGAAAAGCTCGTGACTCCAGACAGTCCCAGGGCAATTGGAACCAAATATTTTCTTTTGTGCCGGCTAACAAGACACCATTTTACTGTAAAAACCTGTTATTTTATTCACGCACAACAAAGAAACGAAAACATCGAAACTGGTTGAGTTTATTTTCTTCGATAAAAACAAACCATATTCCGTGCACATTAAAAATGTACCAGGCTTGCATAAACACTCCACATTTCAAGGTCAAGACAAATCTTTCCCAGGATATTTTGAATGTCCGGAAAATGGAAGGCTAATGCAGATTCCATTCTGCGAAAGTGACATTTTACTACCAGGAGACGTTGTGCACCTAAGCCATCTAAATAACTTAAGCTAAATCGACTGAAGAGAAAATGTATGAATACTAGATAGTGTAAAAGCATAATTTGAAACGAAAAACCTCTTTCCCCATACGCATAAAAATGTACCATGGCAGGCATGCATAGAACACGGAGGGTTCCCATCGCGTATCACAGTGCCGATAACGTAGAGTGTAGCACATCAATTGTTTGGAGAGCCCTCGAGCGCGCGCTGTTTGCACGCCCATCGCGTATGACACTGATTCCGATCATAATGGCCCCGCGTAACGTATGGGGCTCTGGTTATTTCTAATTTATAGGATGAATCGTTGTTTTCACATAATTTAATCATCCGTGTTCTTATCAAATAATAAGCTCTTATTTAACTTGTTTTTATTGCAGTTTGTGTATTTTGATGGCCATCGTCAATGTATTACTTCTTTCAACGTATCTTAAATATCCGTAGCTAAGACCAACTATCTTTTTAGTGGAATAAGCAGATTCAGTGTAAAAAAGTATTGAATGAATTAGTCCATCTGATATCCGTGTCCTCAATATTATTCATCGCTTTTCTTGTGAAATCACGTCGATATTTTTTTTGGATATTTCAAGATGAACCAGATTTACATTTTAAAATCGCTTTAGGCTCTCTTTATTTTAAATCGATACCCCAAATATGTGCTAAATAAAAAAAACATCAAACCTTACCGGTTTAAAAACATTTTAAATTATATCAAAGAAGGAAAGAAACATCATAAAATTTTAACGAGTTTTCGGGGATATTTACACGAAATAAAATGACTGTGTCAAAACAGAAGCGAATTACTTAATTAACAGTGTAAACACTCAGACAGCTCCGGGATCAATAAACGTGGACACACGTGTTTCAGGAACAGGGAAAATTAACTTCTGAAGAATAAATATTGATCGTCACTGGTAAATAATGCCTTGTGGTATTTCGTGCGATGACCTGGTGAAGGTTGCGGGGATCCGCTGGATGCGAGACACACGGGACCGGTCAATGTGGCGACACTTATATGGGGGACGCCTATACCCAGCTTTGGACGTCTTTGTTAATGATGATGATATTTAGTCCTGAATGAAAAAGAAGTGATCCTACAATGTCGTCGGTCCATCTCACCGTCGTCCGGCGGTGAGATGGACCGACGACATTGTAGACATGGCACAAACAAAGAGTGGCCTATACCCAGCAGTGGGCGAAATCGAGCTGTGGATGATGATGATGATATAATTCACGAATGTACTAGCTACATAAAAAGTGATAAATCAATCATTTGACACAAAAGAATACATACAGTTCTGGCTTCAAGTGTGATTAGTAAAATAAATTCTCCTGTAATATTTAAATTAACGTTTTATCTTTAATCCCGTAAATTATAGTCGGGCACATACACGTAGATATGTATTTACGTATATTGTACACATATATTTATGTTCATGTGTCTGGGGCTTCCGTACGCAGTGTTTACTACTGACGCATTCCGCTGCAAGCCGCATTGCATTTACATTTGTATTTCAAGTTAGTAGGCTTATAAAACGCACCACTGCGGTAGTATCAATTTTGTAAACTTCAAGGACTTGAACTATAATGGTGAGTATATATTTATTACATAGAAATATGTAACTGAGTGATGAGTGGTTTAAAATGATCAAGTTAGTTAGGATTGGTCCTTCGAGCCGGATTAGACAGAATTTTGGTAATTCATCGCGAATTTTACCAATGAAACTCTACAAAATCTTCTCATATAAACCGCGTCCTAGAGCTATATTTCTATGGAATATAAACAAATGTAAACAAACAGCGAAATATTTCGATTTAATGTTATGCATGTTAACAATCTGTGAAAGATTTTGTTTAAATAAACAAAGTATGAAGTAAATAAATCATACTAACAATGTTTATTAAATACTTGTACGTTTTAAAAGATAAAAGAAGCGTTTTGTTTACGATAGATTTTTTTACTTGCTTAAAACCGCAAATGTTAACAGTAACAATATAAATATTTTCACAATTAACAAAGAATTGTCGTTGTAGCTACCAGTACTGCTATCTGCTACTATTAGTATAGGTCTTACTAGTTCAAATCAGACACAAGGCTACTCAAGTCAAGGCAACTGGAAATAATATTGAGCACTATAAAAGTAAGGTCATCACTAATCAAAAGGAAAAAAGTGAGCACTTTAAAGAATGTGGTCAAATGAAACATCTTTCACCATGGAACTGAAAACGTAATAATTTTTGTATGTCACCTATCTAAAAACACTTGGACTAATGAGACGAATCTAACGATACCCTAATTAAATAAATCCACCGAGTGGTTTAATAATAATAATAATAATAATAATGTTTTTATTGATCCAAAAAGTTAGTTACACACAAGAATTAAACATAGTATTATCTAAAAGTAGGTACATTCGTGATTCCGTGATAAAATAATTGTGGACAAAATTGTTGTGTTTTGATCTATGGGTGAATTATATTTAGTTGAGATCTTAGAACCCCAAACTAGGCAAGAAATGCCTGTATTTTGGGGGTTTAGAAGATATGATCGAATAAAGAAAATACAAACAATGATAGGCGCGAAAAACACAACCCTGTCCTTGCAGTAGGGAAAAAAATCGTAAAGTTATCTGCTGTCCCATACATTTTTGTTGAGATGGTTGGATGGATGTAAGTTTTGTATGAGACAAAATATTTTTTTTCTGAAACACACTGTGCGAGTACAATACTCTCGTAGCATTTTTTGTCCGTTTGTGTAAACAAACACCCTTCTTCAACTGATTATAAATGATGGGGTATTAGCATAATATCTAAGATGACTTCGTGTCATCCAGCCGTTATCCTCACTCCATGGATCAAAGGACTAAACGCCGTGAATTTCTGAGTAGGTGACGGCATGGCATGCCGACTGGTTCGGAAGTTATGACAGCCTAAAGTTACCAGGAAACAATATTGCTACTGTTCTATTTGTATTTTGGTATTTCCATGTTGAGATGACATTCTTTTATTCACGCAATGTTAAATACAGCCCGCTACAGCCATTTCACAGTTATTTAACGTCTCATTAGTATTACTGTTCAAATCATAGTGAGCTCTATTTTTTTTGAGTTGTCGGTCGTAGCTTGAAAATAGACTATGAAAACTTTAATTGTTTAAAGTAGGACAAATAAAAAAGAGACAAAAAAGAATCTAAATAATTGTAATAAAAAAATAATTTTCCTATGTGAAAATACGACAGACGAAACCCGTTTTCTGTACAGTTCTCTAAAATTCAAATATTCTTTTGAGCTAGAAATAACGCCAACTAAATCTAGAACAATAGGCCATTCTTTATAAGCTCAACTATTGTTTGAACGAAGGTTCGTCAATATAACAGAAAATGTAGCCTAAATGCCAGATAGCAAGGTTATAATGCAGGGTACAAAGATATTGCTACGGCGTAGGCGTCCACGTCAGAGCTACGTCGTAGCGCTACGCCGTAGCGCCCTCGTAAAATTAAGTTTGGGGTCTGAATCACGGGTTTGTATCGATCGGATGGATTTCAATTGTTGTGTAATTCCCTTTTGTAGGGAAACCCTACTATTATTAGGGTTTTCGATGTAAATTACTAGTAGATAGAAAACTACAAAAAACTTTTTAGTTTTGAGTAAATGAGCCTCGAACACCGGTTTCCTAGTGAAAAACGTAGCCATTAATAGTTTTATAAAATCAAGATGAGAAATACATAGGTTTCAAGAAAATTCATGAACAGATAGGTAATATTGTGAAGAATTAAGAATCTTTCATTAACAAACTACAGCAATACATTAAACTTTAAATGAAAGTGAAGTTCAATCATAAATCCATGAAAAATAAATAAACATTTACCAACTAGAACAGAGAACGATTTATTATTAAAGTACTGAAAGAAACGTAATTAAAACTAGTTTATTTATAGTTTCGTGCGGTTAAATACCGTAAACAAAGTTCATTTAGTTTCTATTTTAAGTTTCACTTCATTAAAATATTTCCACGTTTTACTTCAAGGTGATTCTCATTAGCTAAGTCTTCATATCATTTTGTACAGTCACCTGCAAAATAGGGATGTTTAGGTACCGACTAAAAAAATATGAATCTATTTAGTCCGTCTGTTAGATTATCGAAAAGTATTGGGTACGTATTTTTTGTTTTATCAAATCAATAAAAATTGACGAAGATAAAACACGTCAAAGATTTGAGTTGGGGGTTGCGACGTCACTCACCGGTAAAAACTGTCATACTAATGTCTTAGAATATGACGTTACACGAGTTTTCAAAGCACTGTATCGTCTTCATTGTCTGTTTACGTGAAAAAAGAAAAAATAATGTGCCCAATATTTTTATCTGACAGACTAATTAGGTTTTTTTTGTTAACTACCCTATTGCATGGATATTTTCCTGAGAACATTTACAGTCGTTAACTAGTTAACGTTAGGTGGCGTCATTTCTCGCTCCACGCGATTTTAGTTCTTTATTGTCCATTCATTTTTGCAGGTGACTGTACAAATTTGTTATTTCAACACTGACCTTATCAGATGTGAATAATCAAGAAACGATTAGACTCATTATTTCGCTACTATTAATAACTAAATTCTTGTTAACTACATAAAAGCTCAATTTTCTGACAACTTGAGTACTGATTGATGACGGACTGTAATTAATTATGTAGACTAAACTAGTTGATATAGGTAACATATGTAACGTATGAAATGTAATGGATATAGATATCCACTCTTGGTCGTTGAGATGGTCGTTCTTCGAACCACTATTCTTTTTTTTCGCATATGGAAGTAATAAATAACTTACGTTATAGCCATCCATAAATTTCAACCCTTGTCAAAAACTACCTATTGAAATATCCATGGGAAGAAATTATTTAGAAACAAAAGATAAGAAACGGACCCAAAACACTTAGAAAATAAAAATCTATTGAATTTAGTTTAAAATAATATTGCAAAACGACACTCGAAAAGCAATAAATCGTACGTTGGAGTAACCTTTCTCGGAATCTGGACTTATGGCAAACACATGTTTGAAATGGCGATGCCTAAGGGGCGCGTACGCAGCATTGGGCGGGAACCTGACGCCATGCCTTTGACCAATGAGCAAGCGTCTTATACAAGACAGCCAATGGAAAAAAAAACAGATTACTTGTGTGTGAAATTACATTTCTAGGAGGAGCCTATCTGGATGCTTGGCGGGAGTGGAGCAGGCAGACGAGAGGGAACGCGCTTTGGAAAAGACAGACAAGTTTGTGCATCGATTCAAGACGGTTGCAAGTGATAATTATAGTTAAATATAATCATTGTATATTAATCTAATTTTAAAATAAAATTAGAAGCAGTGTGTCTAAGTCTAAATAATATTAAGTGAACTCAAAAGACAGAGAGAGAGCTGAAATTTGGTAACGTATTCCAAGTTCAAATTTTGTGTAAAAGCAAGATCCCAAGCTAATTTACAATAACTTCAGTCACCCAATCTATTTAACGACCCAAGTAAAAATGGAGGCCGCATCAAACTTCGATATTTTATACTCACTAAGTAAAAGACACGAGAGCACCTTTGGACTGGCCTAGACAAAGTAGCTGCTATACTATTCTTGATAATAGTAATTTATTTCCTCGTGATAACTTGTATAGAAGTTTGCAAGAGATTGAAAGGCGGGAATTGTGGAGAAATCGCTTTGAATTGTATAGGCGATACACATCACGCAGACCTTGAACTACGTGAAATGGCTTAAGCTAGAAATCTGAGTATATTACTGTAAATTATCATGGGATATTGTGGCTTAAGTACCTTGAATAAACTGTGTGACCATTATGTGTACCTTGCCTCTCCTCTCAGTTGTATTGCAATTTATATAAGCTGATAAATAATTGTCAATATTGTAATATGTTGTAAACATCCAATTTGTATGTGCCAGAAAGGTTTTTCGCTTGAGCCGTTCGGTTTTCCTTATCTGGCTAGGTTTAGGAATGGGACGACTCGATCAAGGTCCGTCAAAATCTTAGCGGACCTAGGTCTAAATAATCAAACAGTTTCTTTCGCTGTCAGAAGGGGTTTCGCTTGAGATGTTCCGTCTCCCCTTAACTGACTAGGTCTAGTAATGGGACACTCGACCTTAGCTCGCTATCATCCTAGCGAACTAGGTCTAATTAATCAAACAGTTTCTTTCGATAAATTTATCGAAAATAAATAAATAATTTAAACATCAACCACCTCTTTCTTTTATATTCCAAGATTACCTGTGTAGAGAATTTGATAATGGAAGATTGACAAAGCTAAGATCAAGTAATAACAAAGGCAATACTTTAAAATCAGTGTAGTAATTCAGGTTGCAACTCCAATAATGAATTCTCTATAATATGCACACTGAACCTTGAAAGACACGATTTTACGTTATTGAACTTAACCTAATATAATAATTTGTACTACTATAGACCAAGTCTGAGATAAGGATCCAGACCCTTCAATTACGGTCTGAGACTATAAGTTCCTTCTGAACTGAATTGAACCTAGTATAACACACAAGTTTACAGGAACCTAATCATCACTTGTTGATTCAAGTCAACAATCACTTAATTGTGTTGGAGAGGAAATATTGTTTTGAGAGAGAGAAACATTTCGGCTGTGTTGCATAATGCACATTAATATTTCCTAACTTTGATATACTGATGGCTTGAGATACACGACTGCGCGACGCCTCTGGCAGTGATAACGCAGCATACCATACACGTCATTCTTGCAATCCGACTTCCGACCTAGATTTGGCCAAATCTAAATATAACTCAAATACAAATACATATACTCAAAACCATGGTTCCGGGGGAAAGTCTGCCCAACCTGGGAATTGGCAAATAAGTCTGCCCTTAACTGGGAATCTGGCAATGCCGCCCTAACCGGGAATCTGGCTATAAAAAAATGCAAGTACCTGCCTATATGGATAAGGGAATCACTTACGCTTCGCAGCGATTATAGGAAGTCGGTTGCTCCCCCAATAACATTGATTAAGGACCGTGGCGCGGTGTAGGTTTCCCCCATGCTGACGATATCAGTCAGACGCGGTGGCTAAAATAAGCACAAACGCACATGTATCAACTTACACAAATCATTCTAACGTGTCAAATTGATTTTAACTTGTAAAATCCTTTATTAAATCAGAGGAAACTGATTAAGTATTGTACTAAACAATAATACAGATGTGTCGAGACAAGCTCCGCATTATCGAGTAGAATGATTGATAAGTCTTCATTGTTCGCACAGTGGAGTGTACTCGAGATTGACCTGTGGTCAATCTAAATCTAATTGTTGATTAAAAAACCCCGAAATGACTCTCTTGATACAACATTATTTCCTAAACACTGGTGTGAGGAAGTTCAATCCTTCCTAGATTAAACACAGTATTGATTACCAAAGACTAACTAAGAAAGTTCGACTCTTTCTCAGTATATTCACTCACAAAACAAACAGACTAGACGATCAACGCGAGCCAATACAGAACCTTGGTACGATGACGACACAGACCGTCAACCTTACCGTTACAGGACTTGGTCTTAGGACAGGGCTACCATCACTGGATTTGGAGACCGAGACCTGGAGCCATCACAGAATTTGATGCCGCGTGACCAAGGATCTAAGTACATATTCGAAATAACGATATGACTAGATCTATTTATATAAAATAAAAGAACACAACGTAGAAATTTAGAAATTGTGAAATACTGAGAGGAGAGATAAAATACATACTGTGCATGTTATTATTTATAATGTGTTGTACATTTAAATTTACCTTATGTATAGGGGGAGAGAAATAAGCTGTATGTCTTACAAATAAATGTACAATTTACAGGATTCCAAGGAGGAGACTACAACGCCAGAAATATTTTTCTTAAGTTTATATCTAGATCAAGTTCTTCAGGAAGAGACTACAACGCCAGAAATATTTTTCCTAAGTTTATATCTAGATTAAGTTCTTCAGGAAGAGACTACAACGCCAGAAATATTTTCCTTAAAATTATTTCCTAGATTAGCTTATTTCTTAGATTAATTTCTTCAGCAGGAGACTGCGTGACTAGATATATTAATTTGTTTGACCTTGTGTTGTTTACCTTGTGTTTATCCCTAGCAATTTACCAGATATCTGACGAGAAGGTTGCTTAAACGGACGAATAAATTAACATAATACGGGTTTAAACGGTTAATAGAAAAGGAAATACAGTAAAAAAAAAAAAAAAAATGTCGACAGGTAGAGGAAGACGTAATAAAAGAAAGGTAGAATCGGATCTTGTTAATAATGACGTAACAGAGACGAACGGACAAAACGAAGCTGAAGTCGTAGGAAATCCGACATTAGAATTGATTCTAAATAAAATCAATGAGTTCGATAAGAAATTACAACAACTAAGTTCGGATGTTAACTTAATACAAAATGGAAATACGAGTGGTTCTACATCCGAGACGTATGGAGTAACCAATAACGGAAGTAATACGACTGATAGACAGGAATTGATTAGTCCTACATCCGCGAGTTCTAATGTAATACCTTCCGAAACACGAAATTTATATGTGATTCAACCATCAATTAGCAAACCAAACTTTGATGGAAAGCCATTCACTAATCCTATTGCATTTTTGAAGCGATTAAAGAAGTATATAAGGGCAGTAAATGGATCAGACCGCGAGATTGACATAGCGTTAGGATGCATCACGGGACACGCTCGAAGGGTTATGGATCTATACTCGAAAGGATGGGCTGTATTCGCTGATTTCGAGGCTGACTTCAGAAGTATCTACTGGACTGAACGAATCCAGGAATCTGTAAGGTATAGGTTGATTAATTCAGTATATAAGGGTGATTCGGGAATGACGATGTCGGAACATTTCGCTGAGTATGCTGAATCAATGCAGTCACTGACTATTTCATTTAGTGAGCGGGATAAAGTAAATTCTATTATGCGGCACTATAATACAGATATACAACGACTATGGTTTACTAGAGTTGAGGAAGTAGACATCATGAGCGGGATTAATTTTCTAAGGAGCATAGAACAAAATATTGTTGAGAAACCGAAGGAAGTTACGAGAGTTAACGTTGGTAGGAATTTTAGAGAAAGACGGAACAACGGGCCATCGTCGGCGCACCCGATTGTAGCAACGATATCAACTAATAGGTGGAGAACTAGAGGAAACTCGTCGAGAGGACGCGGGTATCGTCAGGGACGACCAAGTTATAGAACGAACGTTAACAGACCTGAAAAATCCGGAACTGAACAAGAGAGAACTAACATCAGGCCGGCTATCGCTTTTGTAAAGGAGGGCCAAGGATCTAACACGTCTAAACATGTGGGGGAGGGGCAACCAAAAAACTAGTATTTCCCACACAAACTAGGTCCGATAATATGATATTGTGTAGCACGGGAAATAAAGGGACCTCGGAACGCGGCAGAACAGGAGTAGCGTACAAAATTTTAACTAACAGAGGGTGGAAGCCGGGACAGAGTTTAGGAGTTGGCGAAGGAGGCCTTAAACGACTACTAAAACCTAACACAGGCGGTGACGAATATGACTATCACTCAGTAATTAAAAGCATAGGGATTTTATTAGAAAATCAGTTTGACAACGTAACCGAGTGTGTCAAGATAGGTATGGTGTGTGAGCTTTGCGTGGTGAGAAAATTACATACGTATACAATGATTCACGAGCTCGACGAGTCGATCGACGTAGAGATTGATTACTCTTTACCTAAATTACCTGAGGTATGCGTGAGGTTGTACGGCAGAAGTATGAATGCACTTATCGATACAGGTAGCCAGATTAGCGGAATAACTAGAGAATTGTACGAGTCTATTCTAAGGAGAAATGAAATTTTACCTGAGATTGCTATTCCAGCCATTCAAATACAAGGAGCGTTCGGATCACGTAGCGAAAGTACGAATCGGATGGTTTTAATAGAATTCAAATTAGGTAGTACCTTAGTCGAAGCACCCGTTTTAATTATGCGGCGGTTACCTAGATCATTAATACTAGGTTATGACTGGCTAGAACGAGTAAAAGGAGTAGTGAACTGTGGAAACGAACGGACGTTAACAATAGAACATTTGGGAGTTAGGTCTTGCGTAAAACTGAATTCAGATTGCAAATTCGAAAGGTTAGGGGGAGAGACAAATGCAGCAACGATTAATTCAATACTAAACGAGGGCACTAAACCGGTAGAGCATAGCAAGTTGAGTAAAGAGACGTATGGTGAAAAGAATAAAGAAAATCACCTGGACAATTCAACTTTAAGTAGTGAACAGAAGGAACTATTGTTACCTGTACTAGATAGACATTGTAAAGTATTTACAGACAAGCTAGGATTGACTAATAGGTATGAACACGTTATTGAGTTAGTAGATGAAATTCCTTTTGTGAAGCACAGTTATCCAGTACCTCTGGCCTATAGGGAACAAGTTAAAGCGGAATTAAGTGAATTAGAGAGATTAGGAGTGATCAGACAGGAGGCAACTCCATATTGTAGTCCACTCACATTCACTAAGAAACGAGATGGGACAATAAGAATCTTGTTAGACGCGCGCGAGCTAAATAAGAAAATGATTGGGGACGCAGGGCGCCACCACTCACGTCAGAGATTCTACAGTCTTTTCACGGAATAAATTATATCAGTTTAATAGATTTAAATAATGCTTATTTCCAAATACCTTTACATCCAAATTCAAGAAAGTATACAGGGTTCTCATTCATGGGACGGACCTATACTTATCGCGTGTCGCCTTAAGGATTAAAGACATCTGTGGCAGGATTCTCGAGAGCAATGGATTCTAATTAGAAATAAAAAATAAATAAATTATCTAGATGACATTGTCAAATATACGACAAGGGGAACAGATATACAATTAGAAACACTAGGGCAGATTCGTAATCAAGCGCGACAAAATATAATCAAAGCGGCGGAGAATAGAGAACTTCATTATAACAAAAATCATGAATTAATACAGTTCGAAATAGGTGATCTAGTGAAACTTAAAACTTTTGCATATGTCAGATGCCGACAAAAAGTTAACAAGGAAATTTATGCGGCTATATGAAGGACCTTATGTAATTGGAGCGGTTCCATATAGTAATGTATATACTTTAATTGATGTCCATACTGACAAAGTCAAAGGGAATTACAATACAATACATCTGTTTCGCTACTACAAAAACAATACATAAAGTAGAACTAGCTACGGGATGGGACGAACAAAGGAGACAAACAAATGCGTAGCCACCATCATAAACCAGTAGACCCAAACTAAGCAAACAAAGGGAGACTAAGTTGAATAAGTTTATTATCGTACTTGAAACAAAATTTTAATAGACGTGGGAAATTTAAGGCTAGCGTGAGAATGTAAAGAAGGAAATAGATTTTTCAACGACCTAGTGTAACGATGGAGAGATACATGAGTACTAGGTGATTAAACAAATCTATTTGGGGGAGTGTGAGATGGTCGTTCTTCGAACCACTATTCTTTTTTTTCGCATATGGAAGTAATAAATAACTTACGTTATAGCCATCCATAAATTTCAACCCTTGTCAAAAACTACCTATTGAAATATCCATGGGAAGAAATTATTTAGAAACAAAAGATAAGAAACGGACCCAAAACACTTAGAAAATAAAAATCTATTGAATTTAGTTTAAAATAATATTGCAAAACGACACTCGAAAAGCAATAAATCGTACGTTGGAGTAACCTTTCTCGGAATCTGGACTTATGGCAAACACATGTTTGAAATGGCGATGCCTAAGGGGCGCGTACGCAGCATTGGGCGGGAACCTGACGCCATGCCTTTGACCAATGAGCAAGCGTCTTATACAAGACAGCCAATGGAAAAAAAAACAGATTACTTGTGTGTGAAATTACATTTCTAGGAGGAGCCTATCTGGATGCTTGGCGGGAGTGGAGCAGGCAGACGAGAGGGAACGCGCTTTGGAAAAGACAGACAAGTTTGTGCATCGATTCAAGACGGTTGCAAGTGATAATTATAGTTAAATATAATCATTGTATATTAATCTAATTTTAAAATAAAATTAGAAGCAGTGTGTCTAAGTCTAAATAATATTAAGTGAACTCAAAAGACAGAGAGAGAGCTGAAATTTGGTAACGTATTCCAAGTTCAAATTTTGTGTAAAAGCAAGATCCCAAGCTAATTTACAATAACTTCAGTCACCCAATCTATTTAACGACCCAAGTAAAAATGGAGGCCGCATCAAACTTCGATATTTTATACTCACTAAGTAAAAGACACGAGAGCACCTTTGGACTGGCCTAGACAAAGTAGCTGCTATACTATTCTTGATAATAGTAATTTATTTCCTCGTGATAACTTGTATAGAAGTTTGCAAGAGATTGAAAGGCGGGAATTGTGGAGAAATCGCTTTGAATTGTATAGGCGATACACATCACGCAGACCTTGAACTACGTGAAATGGCTTAAGCTAGAAATCTGAGTATATTACTGTAAATTATCATGGGATATTGTGGCTTAAGTACCTTGAATAAACTGTGTGACCATTATGTGTACCTTGCCTCTCCTCTCAGTTGTATTGCAATTTATATAAGCTGATAAATAATTGTCAATATTGTAATATGTTGTAAACATCCAATTTGTATGTGCCAGAAAGGTTTTTCGCTTGAGCCGTTCGGTTTTCCTTATCTGGCTAGGTTTAGGAATGGGACGACTCGATCAAGGTCCGTCAAAATCTTAGCGGACCTAGGTCTAAATAATCAAACAGTTTCTTTCGCTGTCAGAAGGGGTTTCGCTTGAGATGTTCCGTCTCCCCTTAACTGACTAGGTCTAGTAATGGGACACTCGACCTTAGCTCGCTATCATCCTAGCGAACTAGGTCTAATTAATCAAACAGTTTCTTTCGATAAATTTATCGAAAATAAATAAATAATTTAAACATCAACCACCTCTTTCTTTTATATTCCAAGATTACCTGTGTAGAGAATTTGATAATGGAAGATTGACAAAGCTAAGATCAAGTAATAACAAAGGCAATACTTTAAAATCAGTGTAGTAATTCAGGTTGCAACTCCAATAATGAATTCTCTATAATATGCACACTGAACCTTGAAAGACACGATTTTACGTTATTGAACTTAACCTAATATAATAATTTGTACTACTATAGACCAAGTCTGAGATAAGGATCCAGACCCTTCAATTACGGTCTGAGACTATAAGTTCCTTCTGAACTGAATTGAACCTAGTATAACACACAAGTTTACAGGAACCTAATCATCACTTGTTGATTCAAGTCAACAATCACTTAATTGTGTTGGAGAGGAAATATTGTTTTGAGAGAGAGAAACATTTCGGCTGTGTTGCATAATGCACATTAATATTTCCTAACTTTGATATACTGATGGCTTGAGATACACGACTGCGCGACGCCTCTGGCAGTGATAACGCAGCATACCATACACGTCATTCTTGCAATCCGACTTCCGACCTAGATTTGGCCAAATCTAAATATAACTCAAATACAAATACATATACTCAAAACCATGGTTCCGGGGGAAAGTCTGCCCAACCTGGGAATTGGCAAATAAGTCTGCCCTTAACTGGGAATCTGGCAATGCCGCCCTAACCGGGAATCTGGCTATAAAAAAATGCAAGTACCTGCCTATATGGATAAGGGAATCACTTACGCTTCGCAGCGATTATAGGAAGTCGGTTGCTCCCCCAATAACATTGATTAAGGACCGTGGCGCGGTGTAGGTTTCCCCCATGCTGACGATATCAGTCAGACGCGGTGGCTAAAATAAGCACAAACGCACATGTATCAACTTACACAAATCATTCTAACGTGTCAAATTGATTTTAACTTGTAAAATCCTTTATTAAATCAGAGGAAACTGATTAAGTATTGTACTAAACAATAATACAGATGTGTCGAGACAAGCTCCGCATTATCGAGTAGAATGATTGATAAGTCTTCATTGTTCGCACAGTGGAGTGTACTCGAGATTGACCTGTGGTCAATCTAAATCTAATTGTTGATTAAAAAACCCCGAAATGACTCTCTTGATACAACATTATTTCCTAAACACTGGTGTGAGGAAGTTCAATCCTTCCTAGATTAAACACAGTATTGATTACCAAAGACTAACTAAGAAAGTTCGACTCTTTCTCAGTATATTCACTCACAAAACAAACAGACTAGACGATCAACGCGAGCCAATACAGAACCTTGGTACGATGACGACACAGACCGTCAACCTTACCGTTACAGGACTTGGTCTTAGGACAGGGCTACCATCACTGGATTTGGAGACCGAGACCTGGAGCCATCACATCGTCATCATAAGTTTATTTCATCTATCTAGCCTTTTTAAACTATGTATTATGAGATCGTCTTCCTGACCAACTGGATACAGGCCAATGAATACCAGCACGTTTTTACAAGGAGTGACTGCCTATCTGACCTCCAAAACCCAGTTGCTTGGTCATTGTAAGCTGTCACAAAATAATCGCCAGACTTAAGTGGAAATGGGCAGGGCACATTGCTCGCAGAACGGATGGCCGATGGGGCCGGAAAGTTCTGGAATGGCGACCACGAACCGGAAGACTTTGCGTTGGAAGGCCTCCTACTAGGTGGACCGACGACCTGGTCAAGGTTGCGGGGGACCCGCTGGATGGGAGACGCACGGGACCGGTCAATGTGGCGACACCTGGGAGAGGCCTATGTCCAGCAGTGGACGTCTTTTGGCTGAAATGATGATGATGACAAAATAATGTGAACTGGCTACTGCTGGGATACAGGCCTTTTCTACAAGAGAGGGAGTGGCTCGTAATTCACAAAGCAGGCACCATGCAAGATGGCAGATGTAATAAAAATATCGGATATTTTTTATTCTAGAGGGTTGGTCTTACAGGAAAATACACCAAAAACCTAAATCACTATAATCATGTTCAAAGTAGGGTATTTGTTCCACAGTATTATGTCATAATGAACGACCTTCAATTCTGTTGGTGACAGACGCGTCGCCGGTAATGGAGCGGTGAGCTGAGACGATAGCTGGGCCAGACACCCCGCGTCTATGGTACCTACTACTCTATGGTTGGGGGACTGGCAAGGTCGAACGTTTATTGGCTATAGTGACACTTTACTTAGCGTTCTACTTATTCGTACATGTATATTTAGTACTAATTCTTATTATTTCAGTTTGGTATTCCAATTGTTTCTATGCTACAAAACTACCCCCTGGTCAAGAACTCCAGTGGCCGATATGGGCATCTTTGAATAGACTGCGTTCTCATGTTGACCGCTGCCCATACACTTTGGCTAGATAGCTATAATCAACCCATCTCGGATACAATACGAGCGTAGAGTCCCAACGTAAGATATGTCTCACCTTTTCGCCCCAGAACTTGAATGAAGCAAACGACAGCGCTGTCGATGTTCGGTCGGACATAATCTGAGTCATCGGTTCTTTCTAACCCTAACCGTTGAGGAGTTGTACCTTCCATCATCAGCGTATCCACATGTGATGATTATTATCAGACGCAAATACATAAACAGCTTTATAAATTATATGGAAAATGTAACAAGTGCCTATAAAATTTGAGGGTTGCCCTCGATTTTACTAGGATCCCATCATCAGATGACTATGGGACCTCCTTGCGAGTGTAATCTTTCAATTCATAGAAACTATTTTGACAATCGGTTCTTTAATGACGGAGATATGCGGAAACAAACATACGGACGAATTGAGAACCTCCTCCTTTTTGGAATACGGTTAAAAAGTTTTTTTTTGCGAGTAGTCAATCGCGCAATCGAAGCAAACAAACGAACAAAGAAGTACAAGCTTATCAGTATCGCATGTACAAAACACTGGCACAATATTTCAAAATCAAACATTATCATATCAGCCCAGAAGAAATCAAAATCAAACATGTCAAATCAAATCCTCATAGCCCATGTTACTATGTCACCATCGCTATCTCACCACTAAATCCCGGAACAGACCTACATCACATCACCGTCATTCGGTAATCAGTCCCGACCGATAAGTCCGCAAAAAGCGGGATTAGCCCACCTCTATACTATAGGCCCGGCTGTAGATTAGCCCCCTCTATAGTATGGGCTGTATTGGACGAGCTTGCCGATAAATGGGATTAGCGTATTTTGACACTCATGTCTCGTGAATTGGGCAGAGTTACGTAATATGACGTAATACAAGCATGTGGGTACAGATATGAGTAATTTGTTGGTTAAACAACGAACCATGTGAGTATACCCAGTATGAACGTGGAGGGAGCCAAAGGTTAGGATCGTAGCAAGTGGCGGTCTATAGTTTATGTACGAGTATGTTTATATATGTAGGTATATGTATATGCATTCTCAACGATTATTTAGAGTTTTTAATAACTGCAGCGCACCCAAGCTTGATAGGGAATATAGGGATGTCAAGAAACCCGACCGACTCCCGATGTACGAGTATGCTGTGGTAAAACCCTGACCCCTTTTCCACTGACTACTTACCACCAACGTCTCAATTCTCGAAGAACTAAATATAAAACAACGTCTTTCTTCCATCGTTCAAGGCCGTATTCTCACTTTCTTTTTACATATTACACGTCGAGAGGACACGTCTGTGGAGCGACTCGTGGTCCAGGGCAAAACCGAGGGCACGAGGGCGCGCGGTAGATCACCAATGCGCTGGACCGACCAAATCAAAAATGCACTAAATGGTCCGCTCCACGAATGCACGAGGCAAGCAACAGTACGAGAGGAATGGCGTCGAATTGTTAAGCTTGCCACCACCCTTGTCATGACGACCACGACCACTCTGCCAAGAGTGTGACGACAGAGAAGAAGACTTACCACCAAGTGAGCGTCTTCCTGCAGTGCCTAACCTTGCGTGGTCTACCTAAATGTCTTTGAACCCTCACCGAACTCAAGTGGGAATATGTAACTCCAACCTTGTCAACTGTGTGGGTAAGACTGATACTGACCGGTTAATCATATAATAATCCAGTGCTAACCGAGTTGTGGATAGGTATATTTTTATACCGGTTACTTTTCTACGTCAATATTATTCTTTACTAGCTTTTGCCAGCGGCTTCGCCTGCGTGAAAATGACGATTTTCCATACAAACTTTCATCCCCTATTTAACGCCCTTAGGGGTTGAATTTCGAAAAATCCTTCCTTATTCCTTGTCTACATTTTAAAGGGCACCTCCGTGCAAAATTTCAGCTTTCTAGGTCCAAGGGTTTGGGCTGGGCGTTGATGAGTCAGTCAGTCATTCAGTCAGTCAGGACTTCTCTTTTTATTTATATAGATTTATATAGATCACAGCGCATAAGAGTTCATAGAACTCTTTCCACGGGATCATCCGTTCGTATATTGCCATAAAACTACCCGAACAATCATCCCATGTGGCCTTTAATCTAATAAACGTTTCCCCCTATTTTTTCCTAATCCATTAGAAAGCAAACATAGGGTACACTGCCAAGCCATCTTATTCTAATGCGACAGTATGGCGCCTTCAGTTCGCTTCAGATTCTCGTTTAATATAATTATGTAAACGAGCCATTACACCATGTCGCTAATACGTTCAATGGTCTAGTTCGAGATTTCCGCGATATTCTCTGACTAATACCGTATTCTTGTTATGAAAGGAAATAATAAAATAAACTTTGTTTTGTTATTTCGTTTGCGTTTGTGTTTAAACACAATGTTTGGAGTCCGCTGAAGGAAAGGAAATGTATCATTAAGCTTTTACGTTTCCGAGAACGATTAAGGAGTTAGTCATGTTCATATGTTAAACTGTTTGTTTTCAATGAATGAAGTATTTTCGTTTTGGGCACTCGTTGGCTATTTAATAAGGTGTATAATAATGAACTGCATCTATATTGATGTGATCGTAACGATTATGTCTCTGTAACCCGGCCATCTAATATCACATTGGAATCGAATAAATAAAGTCCGTAACTATACTTTCACCTATTGGTCCCACAGTACTAAAACAATACGGAAAGACAGGGAATAGAAGTCTGACAAGGAGTATATTTTAATGTTAAATGAAGTATTTTTTTTAAATCGAGATAATAAATATGGACTGTATGTCCACCGAGTAAAGTTAACAAATACGCATCTTAAATGTCATGTCACAAGCAGCAATTTAAAGATCAACTTTCTGCGAAGTAAACCCAAAAGAGTTTGTTGAATCGAAAGGCTGACAATTATGCTTATTTATGACTTCGTAAATACTCTGTTATTCATGTAACAGGAAATTGAGTGAATCAAGTTGTTTTACTTTTTGCGGCAAACGTTTCCGACCACTCAATTAGTTTGAGTGGTAAACTGATTGGCTCCGGATATTGTACTGATCTGATTAGATGTTTGAACCGATATCCTGTTTTAACTGGAAGCTAGTGTTGTTAGTCGCAATAATGTCAGATGTTATAATGGACAAGTCCTCATGCCTGTATGGACTTATGGTATTCAGCTTTGGGGCTGTACCAAACAAAGTAACATCAAAATTATACAGCGCTTTCAAAACAAAGTACTCAGAGGTATCGTTAATGCGCCCTGGTACATTCGAAATGACGACCTTCATCGGGACCTCAAAGTAAACCTCGTCATAGACATAATTAAAAAGAACGCCGAAGCTCATGAACGAAGGCTTCACCATCATGTGAACATCGAGGCTATCCAGCTCCTCGACAACACGGACATAGTGAGAAGGCTAAAAAGGACAAAACCTTTCGAGCTAATTTAGTGAAGTGTTAGTTTAATGTAGTGAAGTGAGTGCTACCTATAAAGAACACAAGAAAAAAGTGTCTTCCCCTTAATAGAGACAATAAGAAAAGTGTTAATGGACACATTCTTAGTCGTAGTCTCCCTAGCAAATTAAGTCAAAATAGAATTACTCATTAGCTTTAGTATTAAGCTAGATTGTATTTTTTATGATGTAACCGTATTAGGACACATTATACAAAAAAAAAAAAAAAAATGTTATAATGGATTGAAGAAACGATAATTCTTTAGAAAACAAATAATTTAAATATACAGTGCCTCGTTGGTCTAGTGGTCGCAATGGGTTGAGTTCGAAGTTCTGGTGTAGTTAAGCGTTCTATTACACTGATGAATAGGGATGTTTCCAGACTAAATAAATATGATTCTGGTTAGCCCGTCTTAGTAAGATTATCGAAAAATATTGGATACGTGTCTAATGTTTTATCAAATTAATAAAAAAATACGAATATAAAACACGACAAAGATTTAAAAATTGTCATGCAAAATGACGTCACACGAGTTTTCAAAGCACTGTATCGTCTTTATTGTTTACGTGAAAATAGAAAAAATATGTGTCTATTATTTTTTGAAATCTATCTGACGGACTAATTAGTTTTTTTTTGTCAACTACCCTATTCCCTGGTCACGAAACAGTAGAATTGATATTGTGCGCAGTTGACTTGTCTGAATCAATCTAAGAAAACTGCACAGTAATTAGAAGTTCAAGATATTGAAATAGTATTAAGTTAAGATTCCCAAACAAAATAAGTTGATAATAAATTAAGTGTATATTAGTTGTGTGTTTAGTGTGTGCGTATTAATTTTACAATACTGTATTAATCTTACTAAAATAATAAAAAACTGGCGCATTTCCCTTTAAAACCGTTATCAGCATGGTACGTAATTTATATTGAGTTTACACGTAACTGCGAACTACACAACTGTGGTTCAAACAGTAGTTAGTGGTATGCGGTACCTATTTATCTGTTACACGAAGGCAGTAACTGCGTCAGTGCAATTTAACTTAACTAGTTAATACAATGTGATAACAAGAAAAAAGATTTCTAAACGTATTGATCGTATACTCTAAGGATTCTTTCTATTTATTACCCACGACGGAACGGAGACGGTATATGCGTTTGGGGTGAGAGGTTGTTTGTGTGTTTGTTTGTTTGTGTGTTTGTGCAAATACATGTTGCCATTTTTCTCCAAAACTACTAGTCCGATTTTGATGCAGTTTTCAGTTATGGGTTCGGGTTTTATTGGTGCATGTTCTTAGATAGGTGTTACGGTGACAACTCACCAGGGGGCGCTGCAGCAAACATTTTTTGTGCAAATCAAATTTGCCATTTTTCTCCAAAACTACAAGTCCGTTTTTGATTCAGTTTTCAGTTATGGGTTTAGGTTTGATTGGTGCATGTTCTTAGATAAAAAAATAAAATAAAAGTAAAAAGTTTAAAATAAAAAGCAAAATTAAAAATTTTGAAAAAACCCACGACTGTTAAAAATTAATTGAAAAAAGGATAAAATAACATAAAACACCCACCTTAAAAACACTCAAGAATGTCCGTCGGGAGCTGAACATTATAAAACTAGTTCATTTAATGGCAGTCCCCGACGGACATTCTTGGGTGTTTTTAAGGTGGGTGTTTTATGTTATTTTATCCTTTTTTCAATTAATTTTTAACAGTCGTGGGTTTTTTCAAAATTTTTAATTTTGCTTTTTTGATTCCTTGGTGCGTCGGAAGAAACTACCTCTTTTCAGTCACTGTTCAAAACTTGGCAATTGAAATTTTAAATCTTCAAATAGTTTCATTGATTCTAGGTAAAGTGCCGAATGGTACAATGACATATAAAACAGGATCAGGATTTGACCCGCAGGTACCAGGGAATCATCGGCTGGGGCTGCCGGACTGGTCGGTCTGGTGGATGTTAGTCAGAACAAGTCTGACACTCCCTTTACATGTAAAACCAGGGAAGCTTATGCAGGTTAGCAGAGACTCAGCAATAGGTAATGATGGCAGCGATATATCTTTAGGAAATCTAGCCTCCGACATCCAAAATCGTCAACAGCAAGGGACATAATCAGTCTTTTACCTGCCTGTATGATTTCAGTGTGAAAGTTTCAATCCACCATGATAAAGATTGTGTGTTATGAATCTCTTTTTCATTCTCGCGATAATGTTGCTGCTTCTATTTTAATTTTACCAATTTCTTTAAACGTGAAGGTTTCTAAATAAAAACCCATCTTATTAAGCTCATTGCTCTTACTCAAAAGTTTTCCCCTCAAAGCGCAGGATTAAGTCAACGCGTCCTGTCAACTACGTCCGTAAGCCCGCGGTTTCCTCAATTCCTTGGTTAAAGCTCTTATATATCTTTGCCAAATATACGTAGCCTGAAATATAGCTTTTGGTAATACGCATTTATTAGTATTTCTAGCAAAAAGAGGTAGTAAAACAAACATCTAATGTGCCATTTCCCAAGTATGTTTGGTTCAGCTTCCAGTTTCACTGAATTCAGCTGAAATCTAGACTTTTAAATAAAAATAAACGACGAAAACAATGCTTGTAAGTAGTAGTAATTTCCCATTTCAGAACTCAAAATCAAGTTTAAGCCCAAGCGTCCAGAACAGGAGAACATACAAAGGTGTGGGTGATAAAATTGATTGAAGAGCTGTACTGCGCATAAACTGATCCATCGGTAAAGGTCTAGAGTTCACACGGAACCCTGTTGCACAACGCAGGCGCGGTTGCGACAGGACTACCAGGATTGCATCACGTTGGGTGAGGTGTTTTCAGGACACGAGATAGAAACGATATCTGATTTGTATCTGATTTACGTAAAATCTTTTCAATGAGATACAAAAGGCCTTCTAGTGTTCAAAAGGCCTTCTAGTGGCCTTTAGTAACTGTTTACTAAAATATTGTGTTCTAATTGCTGTAAGTGGTAAAACCGTTTGTATGTAAGCCCAGTTTTATATTTATTTAGTCTCTCACGGCTCACCTAATAACACCAAAAGTATATGGGACGAGAGTCAAACAAAAACATCGACTGTTATTTTATACGCAGTTTACCAAACAGACACGCATATTTGGAGAGCGCATTAAACCGCGCGTGCCCGCGGAATGCGATGATCTTCACTAAAAGCCGCGCGGATGACGCGGTGCGTCAAAATATAATAAATGAACAAGTAACTGCTAATCACACGGGGCTCGTAAATCTTGTGAGTCATCGGGAACAGCCGGGAGGCGTGCCTAGTCTGACAACGACTGATCTAGGACGACCTAACAAAGGAACGCTCCTTTTCTAATGGAAAATGTTTTCCTTTTGCGTCGTTAAGTTTGGCGGGGCAACAAAGGGATTGTGATGTTTTGGTAACATTTTGTATAGAATTGTTTATTTCAAAGGATTGAAGTTGAAAGTAAAATGTTGATCTATTTGAAAGGTTGTTTTTTTATGTTTTCAGTCGCGGTCAGTGCTGCTTCTCGAATACCCATCTCGTTAATTAATTATAACATCAAACGTGAAATATTATGAAGAAATAGGAATAACTGTAATAGTATTAATCCTAGACGCAGTGTTGAAACACCCTCCCTTTAAAATTGCGATGTAGGTAAAATTCAGACGCAGTCGCGCAAAAACGTATTCGATTTAAGGAAAGTCGTTTGCTACTGTTCCCCTTCGAAAAGATTTCCACTGAAGATTTTCCTCGTACTTATTACTTATTTTAAATTACTATCAATTAAAAAACCATGAAGTATCACACCTGAAAATTCCAGGACCTGCCTCAATTGACGCACCTACTCTCAATCAAAACATGTCAAAAACTTGTATTAAAACAAAGAAATAAGACTGATATTTACCTGAAGCGGTTTTCTTACTGCGGCCGGCTGGTTACCGGCAACTGCATGTCGAGATCGGGCACAAGAACTGCACTGGGCACGGGACTCACTAGTGAAGCACGTACGCGGCCTCCGGCGACAAAAGTTCGGCCGAGACTGCCTCGCCCCGGCTCGAGGCAGGCGCCGGTCGATACTCGGGAACAACAGGTTAGTATGCGTGCGCCGAAATGTAAACACTACTTCACTCGTGTGCAGTTCAACACTAATGGACCTAAATCCGTATTGGTCCGTGTCAACTGCAACGTTTGCACCTACTTTCAAAATGTTCCCGCGAAAGATTCTGGGATGTTAAAGACTTGGAGCTCATTTCTAGAACATTCATCTCCTTAAACCTTTCCTTGGGTTGTAAATGGGAAACCGAAACCCGCAATTCATGCAGACCTCCATATAAACAACGAAAACCTCATGATTTCAAGTGATAAAATTTCTTCAGTCGAAACTTCGAAAGTTACTAAAAATAGTAACTTTCAACTATGACCTCTCAATGTTATGGAACCTATTTTTGACACATTTTGTCAACCATGTTGTGTACATACCAAACAAATTTTTATGCCGTTAACAGAAATGTATTGGTAACAATTTTCCTTAAAGTGTAAAGTTTTATATATAGCTCGTCTTTCCAACTTCTTTCAGACTTAAACGAGAAACGGAACTATAAGACACATTTTGGTGTAAACGCGGGGTTACAAAACTATTGTAGTTTTACCTTTAACCCCATAATAGATAAATATGTCAGAACACAACAGAACACATATAAATGCGCATATTTCCCCAGCGATGGGATCGCACGCTCTGTAATTACTGAAAGTAGGTAAGT
Source organism: Diarsia mendica (assembly GCA_949316265.1). NCBI lineage: Eukaryota > Metazoa > Arthropoda > Insecta > Lepidoptera > Noctuidae > Diarsia > Diarsia mendica. Next base: position 24,484,466 of record OX438892.1, read on the forward strand.
GAGCCGTTAAAGTGTTTATGTTACGTTAACACAAATTTTGGTACGCACACGACATTGACTATGTTTCTATTTGAAGTTACAACTATGCTCAGCTTTTAACAATGCATTATTTACAGTTACAAGTAGTATGTAAGGATCGTAGCAGGTGGCGTTCTGATGTTTCTGTCTACCCCCATGGGGAAAGGGCGTGAGTTTATGTTTATGTGTGTTATTTACAGATTTCTCATAGTTACTGTGGCGGTGTCAAAACGTCATTTTCAGGAAAGCAAGGTTTATTTTTACCTGTAACTTACATTACTGTTAAAATCAGAGTGCTTTCTGTTTTTGTTACAAAAATATTGCTGTTGTGTTTGCTACTGTTAAAGGTGAAAGGTCGATGGTTAAATTACAAGTATTAAGTATATATTCTAAAATATACGATGTGTTCGTTACATATTCAATCAAATTGGTTATTACTCGACCCTCCTATTGGCAGAATAAATAACAATATTAATCGGACATGATCACCCTCCGCAAGTGACAGCCGTCGGTACCAGGCGCCCAGACTAGCCGGGAGGTACGTGTCAACGCGGACATCTGACGGATTTGCCGTGTTATTTACATAACATTACGCTTGTATTTGCGCAAGGGGTTGGACAGAGATGTTTAACTATACCCATAATCCCTGCTTCTGCCGGGAATATTTCTAAAGAAAAACCCTAAATTTATTTGCTTGGTCTGGGAATCGAATTCAAGACCAGACCCCAAGCAGATAAGCTTGCGACCAAGGAGGCGTTTGCGAATTATGTTTCTGTAGAAGTTAACCATCAGAATAAAGTTACCTGACAATATTTAAAAAAGGGCACCTATAATCCCGTCCTACTATTAGTATCTAACCGTATTCTCATATTATGTCATAATCTTATGTATGTTCGTTAGTTATTGAGTCACATTTAGTACCTACTGAACTTCTAGGCTGCTTTTCCAGATCAAGCAGATGGAAACATTTCGTAAAAAAATTACAGATATTAGAGTTCAGGTTTCTCCAGAACGAAATCGTACTACCATGAAATGACGTCTTTGACCAATTCGTCACCATTGCGTATGCAGCGAATGAGTAGTTCTAAAAACTTAAATCCAAAAACGTCTCTGGTTTGCTGACTCACCACGTATCGACGACAGGAAAATCTATAGAGGACTTTTAAATGCCAAAGTGGTCACAGATAGTTTAGCGTGGGTGTTCTAATAACCATTATACATTACCACGCTGATCTGATAAAATTAAGGCCGTTGGATAACTAAGCCGCCTACCTAACTGTCTATTATTATTAGTTGGTTTTACGATGCTGACGTTCATCATATGCCTAGCCTTTTCGCAACTATGTTGGTATCGGCTTCCAGTCCAACCGAATACTAGTATGTTACATAAAGCTGATCATGCTCGGAGTTTCCTTGCGTGATCGAATCAGAAATGAGGACATCCGCTTGAGAACCAAGGTTACCGACGTAGCCCGAAGAATCGCCAGACTTAAGTGGCTATGGGCAGGGCACATTGCTCGCAGAACGGATGGCCGATGGGGCCATAAAGTTCTGGAATGGCGACCGCGAACCGGAAGACGTTGCGTTGAAAGGCCTCCCACTAGGTGGACCGATGACCTGGTCAAGGTTGCAGGAACCCGCTGGATGGGAGACGCACGGGACCGGTCAATGTGGCAACAAATGGGGAGGCCTATGTTCAGCAGTGGACGTCTTTTGGCTGAAATGATGATGATGATGACATGAAGTGACTGCCTATCTGACCTTCACGACCCAGTTGGTATCGGATAATACGATATCCCTTGTCAAGACTGGTTTTCAGACTTCTGGGCCATTGAAAGATATGCAAATGACAGCAGGGATCAACGGTTCAGCGTGTTTTCCTAGACACAGAGGAAACTCGGTATTTAATGGGTGGTCTCCCATCCGCGGACTAACCTAGACAAGCGCGGCTTATCCTGAAGATTGATCCAAGTGGCTGTTATTATTAAGATATTAACAGCCGAGCTTCTCAGTTAAAAGATTACCTTGTTATTTGCTTGAAAAAGAATTTCTCAAAATTTTAATTATGTTACCGAATCTTAGGCCGATCAACGCTTTACGAACCATTTGCCAAAGATCCCAGAGGATCCCAAGGCTCTAGCAGCCAATCACGGGGTCACGTGTTAATACACCCGGTCCGACACAGGTCGTAACGCTATCGTTACGTCACCGGTTAAGAATTCCGACGACGCTAGCTTGACCTTTAAATTCCCTCGTATACCTTTCAGGGCGTTTGACGCAGCTGAGCTTAAATGGGCAACTCAATTTGCTAAATTCCGGGTTTTCTGAATGCTGAATTATGGAAGTTACTATAACTAATATAATATATAATTTCAAATACTTAACTGAGATGCCATTATAAAACAATAGTTGTTGCTATATCATCATCATCAGCCTAGCCTTTTCCCAACTATATTAGGGTCGGCTTCCAGTCTAACCGGATGCAGCTGAATACCAGTAGGTATTTTACATGGAGCGACTGCCTATCTGACCTCCACAACCCAGTTAATACTAGGTAATACAATACCCTTTGGTAAGACTGAACGTCAGAATTTCAGGTAACTGACTACCTGTAACGACTGCCAAAGATCTATATTATGGCAGCCGAGACCAACAGCTTAACGTGCTTTCCGAGGCACGGAGGAAACTTGGTATGTCGGGCGGTCACCCATCCACAGTGCGACTTAGGCAAGCACAGCTTTACCTAAAGATCGACCCGAGTGACAGTTCTTATTAAGCCACGAGCTCCTCAGTTGTTGCTAATCTTCTTCTTTATTTAACACGTGGTTAGTAATCTCGTGTCAGAGTATGTATGACGCCCAAAAGTCTTTGACTTGAGCTTTACAGGCTGTCGAGAAAAATCTCTCAGTGAATCTGGTTTCCTCACTATATTATCTGACACACTGACAGCTATACCCTATAATGTCATCAATGGTGTTCTGACATGTCCACGTTGTGCTCGTAGTTTTTGAGCCAACGTTGGATATGCTAGCCACTTAAGAGCACACAAAGAGCAGCACAACAAAGCTTTTGACAATCCATAGAAAATCAGCGAATGCAGTCGCTGTGGCCGAATTCGGCTTGATGGCATCATCATCATCATCATTATTGACATACTTAGATAATATCTTCCAGTAATATACTGCAGACATGGTGTGAAGTAATTAATGGAATGGCTAATACTTTACCTGCGTGTGGTCCCACATAATGATTGGTCAGAAAATTATAAAAGATGTTCAGTAAAAGTGGCATAGTGTACAAGTTCCTGATCCTAAATGATCTCGGGAGCGCTCGCAGGTAAAGGATTATTAATTAATTAAGCCACGTGGAACCTAATTGTTTTGTTAATTAATCTAGTGGATTACTACTTCCTCCGGAAATTGTTGCCTGAAAATCGGAATCACTAAAAAGTTGTAGAAATACTTAAAACTCATCCAAGTTGCCAAGACCTTTTTAGGGTTCCGTAGTCAACTAGGAACCCTTATAGTTTCGCCATGTCTGTCTGTCTGTCTGTCCGTCTGTCCGTCCTCGCTTAATCTCTGTGACCGTTAGCACTAGAAAGCTGAAATTTGGTACCAATATGTGTATCAATCACGCCGACAAAGTGCTAAAATAAAAATTGGAAAAAAATGTTTTATTAGGGTAGCCCCCCTATATGTAAAGTGGGAAGTGATTTTTTTTTTAATTTTAACCCTAACGTGTGATATATTGTTGGAAAGGTATTTAAAAATGAATAGGGGTTTACTAAAATCATTTTTTGATAATGTCAATAATTTCGGAAATAATCGCTCCAAAAGTAAAAAACAAAGCGTCCCCCCCCCTCTAACTTTTGAACCATAAGTTTAGAAAATACGAAAAAAATCTGAAAAGTAGAACTTTATAAGGACTTTCTAGGAAAATTATTTTGAACTTGGATGGAAACAACAGATGGAAACTGCAGTTAACCAATATAATTTGGTCCCTGAATCGTATGAGCGCCTATACAATCCAGAGGTCAAGTTTCATTGGCCCGTATTTCAAACAAAAAAAGAATTATTACTTCGGAACCCTACACTGAGCGTGGCCCGACACGCTCTTGGCCGGTTTTTTTTTTTTTGGTGGGTGGAAAATCATCGAATAACCCCCCCCCGCTCTTGGGCAGAGCGAAGGGGAGTGTCAGACTTTTACTGACTAAAAACCAAACCCATGTTCCTTCTTCGCCCTTGTATCGGAGCCGCGTTAACCTTTCGACAAACCACAGCCCCGACGGGGAAGTTGTCAAGACCTTATTTATATTTTTGTGTTTCACATCATGAAAACGTGGAATTACCACTAATCACATTAGTCTCCTAGAGAGGAGGCCTGGAGTCCCTGCAGTGGGAACATTATAGGCTGATGATGATGATGATGACATTAGTGGCCTGAAGTTGACCTGGCGAAGGTTGCGGGGACTGCTGGATGCGAGACGCACGGGATCGGTCAATGTGGCGACACCTGAGGGAGGCTTATGTCCAGCAGTGGACGTCTTTTTGCTGAAATGATGATGACATTAGTGGTAATCTCTTAATTTAAGAAATTCTCATCTAGGAGCGCAGGTGTTGTGAAATATTCAAAAAATCTGGATCACATATTAATGGCTGCGTAGTGATAAGTCGTTGCCAACGTGGCAGGTGTACTCGCTAATCATAGCAACCGTTCCTTTACGTAATATCAGTGAATTTCCAACTTTTCTGCTCAATTGATTTACGTAAGGTACAATATTGTTGACTTTTTGTCTTGGTAGTAGCTTGGCAATTCTCTTTCCCTATATTTCTATAGGTCGTATTTTGCACTTAAGATGTGCAAGAACCTTTAAATACTCCCATAAGAATAAAAGATAGAAAAATCACTTGTTACTCGTAAGAATTGTCAATCAATTATTAGCCTGAACTGTCACACTCCTGGGCAAAGACCTCCCCCCATTCCTTCCACTTCTTTCGGTATTGTGGTTCTTCTCGCCAATTTATCAGGAAGCCCATCTAGGCCTTTCGCAATCTTCACCACCGAGGTGAAGATTGCGAAAGGCCTAGATGGGCATCGTACGAATATTATATTCGATTTCTGAAAGCTCTTTTGAAGATCGGGTAATAGAGAGGTACAGTCGCTAGCACATTAAACAACTAAAATCTGTCAAGTTTTTTAGATAGATGTTGAACTTTATCACTAAAGTATTAGGTTCAAGGTTCATTGGGAAAATTTGTCAATTTCATTTGTGTTATAGTTCCAATGAATCTGATGAGCCAACAGCTGTTTCAAACCCCACACCAAATACAGTCATCGCATTTGACGACGTCATTTGGCGCTCACTACAACTGTTAGCGTTGTATCCCTCTCCTGATGGCCCGGACGTGACGTCACAGACCCAGCGGATTCATTGTGATGTTGTCTATTAACATTGACTCAACTTGGAACGCAGCCATGACATTTGATTTTCATAAAACTGAATGTATCCGTCCCTAGATAATATTATTTCGATTTGTTTGTCAAATATATAATTTATATTTGGTTTTGATTGCTGTTCCCGTTTCCGAGTAAACCTAAATTTGGCAGTTGTATATACATATATTATGTGCAAAAGTAATTTATGTAGGTAACTAGAATCCCAGATTTTCTTAAAGCCAATACCTAAGAAGGTATAGTTCTACAATAAGAACATAATAGACTTTCATATAATTTTAAAGAGGAAGTAGACACCTTTCAGTTGGAATTGGAACCCTCTAAATAAATAGATCGTTTTGACCTCAAAACCATCCGATAAACAAAATAAAAGTGACGTCTCATTTCACGTTTTTTACCACGACCTAAAATATGCCAGACTTAATTACGTTCCTCAAAAAACCTGCAAAAACGAGGGAAAAATAGGTTTAATTAAATAAAAACAATGATTATGAAGGAAAACACAGACCTCATTCTGAAAAAGTAAAGTAAAACTTAGCAATTTGTGGTGTAACTTCCAATTTCCCCGTTTTGTTTATTTTTCTTGTTATGATGCAAACTGATGTGGTAATGTTTCCACGTTAGTTACCCTTGAAGCTTCACAAGTTCTCGAACCTATTTCCTCAGGTTACGCACTAACCACGCGATGAATTCATTATTATACTTTATTTGCAGATTTATTGTGTATTATATTTTCAAGTGACAACCTCTTAATCAACAAAAATATTGCAGTTATTTTCTTATCTTTTCAGCAAGCTGTTACACATAGCCTCACATATTATAATGTTGTTGAAACACATTCAATAGTCGCTGAATACTGTTGGCTCACTCACGTAAACCGTATCAAAAACCAAATGGAAAACATGACCTTTTGAAAAGTCACACCGCGGTCAGTTTCCAAACAAAGATGACCTTAGATATGATCCGTGAAAGCTCAGACATAAGAAACCAGAAACATTTGTAATATCCTTCAGATCTCCGGAAAGGGTGTCCGTCCGTCACAATGTCTCACAAAAAGCCCCAACTTTACGAAGTTCTTTTTCCATTTCACGTTCCATTACGGGCTGTGTCAATTACTTCGATGACACTTATTGATGACTCTGAATCAATAGCACAATGGAACGAAATCTTTTCTTTACTCCTATATTTTTACTTTTTAGTGACCACTTTATTTTCGAAGATTTATTGCCTCTGTAGTGTATCTCTGGAGATAAAAAATAGATTATAGGACGCGTCAAAAGATGATTAGGTGGTACCCAGTAACTATGTTTGCTGTAAGAATAGGTCTCTCTCTAGTGTTTAGTGCTGTCGCGAACGCGAAGTATATGACACGTAAAACGGAACGGGACGCGGCCGGGAGGCGGGAGGTGAGGGGAAAAGGGGGCGGTCGGGGGGTAAAAAAATGACAATGACAATGACGAGGATGGTGGAGAGTGAGTATTGGTGTAGTGAAGAAAAAAGGGAAGAATGGAGAAGTCAAGGAAAGGGTCATTGGTCGGTAAGAGACAGAAATGAGTGCTAGATAGAAGCAATCTCGGTAAGTGTTTTACTTGTGTGTATAAATGACAATGAAAGGCGGCCTAAGAATGGTCGCGGCGGTCAGGGATGGCTATAAGGGGTGTTGGGAGGCCATTCTAGGGACAAGGAGTCCCATACCAACGGCGATGCTGTCAAGAAGACGGTGCGACCGTAATGAATCAGGAATAGAAATTCGTGGTGTATTAATTTCATATAAGATAATCTGTTACAATAGAGTCGTCACACATACCCACACACTCAATCTTTCATATTAGGTACCACACACCCAAACTTTACTCTGACTGAATCAGGCTTAGGATTTTCGCTTAAGGGGATTTTGCGACAAGTGCCTAAATCTGGTGTCAGATTATCATGCCATATGGGCTTTGACTTAATTGGCTTTACATGTGGACTGTCAGGTCCAGAAAAATCAACACACAGAAACAAAACATAGTTGCCGCAAAATTTAAGGTTAATTATTTAGGAGAGGCATTTGCCCAGCAGTGGGGCAGATTAGGCTAGTTCAAAAAAAGATTTAGAGTGGTCCCAAACAGCGTCATCAGGTTAGAGAAAAGTGGAAGGAGAGAAGGCCCCTGTAATGGGAGAACCCAACCCAATGTTAGGTACCAAACGACTGACTAAATAGGTAAATAGGTCTGACCTTTCGAAATACAACAAGATTTGAATCCTACAATAATCTAAACAAGATAATACAAACACCTAAGATTACTAAAACAAAATACTGATATTGAACACAACGAACCCGGAAACCAAGTACTAAGGCGACAGAAGATTAGGACACATTTTCTCTTTACGCGTATTTTCGAACAAGCTTACACCAAATAATCCAGTACCGACCCATCATACAAATAGGTTTATCAATACATCTCATAAAACAGGCTGGCTTTAAGGTATGGATTCACTTTTACTTAAGATCCTTACTCCTACGTAAGCCTGGTCTCCTGATCTCCTCGTCAACGCCGACCTCATATTTTTATCCTATTACTTCGTCGCCTACGAGAATTTCTAAATAAATGTTGTTATGGGACGTGATTACATGTGCTCAGGGGAATATGGAGTATATGTTTTGAATTAATATGAGTTTGCTTGGTTGCCTCTCGGAAGAGGTGGTTAATAAATAAGTGATGTCTAGGAAACCAGTATAAACCAGTTACAAACTGCTATGATAAACTGTTGCATGATACGTTCTAACGCTTAGTAGTCCGTAGTCCGTGTCATGTATCTTTCGTGACTGATACGTTAACGGCACGGTCATGGTATTACAGTGTAGTGGGTAGACTCCTTTAGTTTCAAATCGGGGCCCTAGAAAAAAAGAAGAGAAGGAGGAAGGACAAAAGGGGAAAGAGGTCTAGTTGAGAAGGTGGAGGGAGGAAGAATACCAAAAAAAAACCTCCAATTTTTGGCTAAAAAATTAAAAAAAAAAAAACTGATGATTATAAACCTAAACCACTAGTCTTACGTGTGGCATTACTTTTAAGAATTAATATATTAAATTCTGTGGGGGACAAACAGGAATAAATAAGTTTCATCCACAGTTTCATCTGTCCCAGTTTCATTAGTGATAGGGGGACAGATGAAACCGTTAAGGAGTGAATAAAGTTCGAACTGTCCCCTCATTGCAAACAGGGGGACAGATCAAACTTTTTTTTCCTATCTGTCACCTTTTTTTTCCTATCTGTCACCTTTTTTTTTTTTGGTGGGAGGAAATTCATCAAATGACCCCCCCCCCCCCCCGCTCTTGGGAAGAGCGAAGGGGAGTGTCAGACTTCTACTGACTAAAAACCTTTGCCTGTTCCTTCTTTGCCCTTGCGCCAAGGCCACGTTATCTAGTACAAAACCCCGCGGCCCCGACGGGCGTCGGCCCTTGCGGGCCCCTCCTTGCTGACATCTCTTTGAGGCGCGCGTGGAACACGAACGCGCCGCCGACACGGTCTGTTGCCGTCATGACGACGGCCGGACGGCGAGCTAGCCCAACACTCACCGTCCACAGGCCCGCGTAGTAGGTGGCCGGAAGCCATCACGTGGCCCCCGACGCCCGGAGCGCCTTCCGCGGCGGCTGGGACGTTGAGAGGTTCTCTCCCTCTCTCGTTCCGCCACCTCCTTCGCTAGCATCACTGCTTCGCACTGCGGAGGCGACGGCGTCCCATTCCTCCTCGCCCCGGACCATGGCTTGCACCAGGGCCGGACGCGAGAGGTCGCCGCCGCCGATCGCCGCTACGAGAAAACGTCCCTAGCTCCACCCAACGTGTCTCCCTCCGCCTACTCACTGCTCTCACAGTCACGTCTGATGAGCAGACGCGAACCAGAGAGCAGCGAGTAATAGGCTATCTGTCACCCTAAGGGGACAAAGCGGGGTGACAGACCGGAATAATCCAATTTTTGGCTAACCTTATTGTTTTGGAGCGAAGAATTGACTTAAAAATCCTCTTGTATAACGCAATATTGGAAACTAGGGCACTTCTTTTTCTACCTAGAGTATATTTATTATGTGGGTGTTTTATATTGCACCCGCGAGCCGAGGGCACAGGATATTAAAATAGCTTCAAAGACGTGACCAGAGCCGCGGCATTCTCACTATATTGTACGTTATAGGGTAGAATATAGTAGAATATAGTTTTATTGGGACACCGCCTTCGATGCAGTATATTTTCATGGCTATAATAAAACAATTTCAAGTTTGTGAATCGAAACTAAGTTTAGTTTACTACCTATACGTCGTTATTAGTGTAGAGACTGCAGCCCCAGTTCGGTAAAATACCAATAACAGACGATAACATTAAGTTTAGAGACTACCAAATATCGTTACATAGGATCGTTAGGACTTTGCTACTTAGTGATCTATGTATTTCAACTGTAGGCCCAGTATAATAAAATTTATTTATCAATGTTTGTACACCGGTCGCTTTTTTATTAGTAGTCTACAACAAAACTGCATCAATACTTCTAAATTAACACGAACGAACGATGAAAATGTGTAAAATAATCATAAACTCATTAGTTCGCTTGTTATCGCCGTTTATTTTCAAATAGATTTCATTTTAACAATAATTCATTCTATGTACATGTTTCTACTTAAATGAAGGTAATTATGATTTTACAATCTTACATAGGTATCAGGTAAATTTTCATGCACGCCGAATCAAAATTTGCCTGATACTGCGAAATGGATGAATGAATATTTATTTATTTATTCAAATCAATTTAATAGTTACAATTTATTCAATTCGGTTTAATTTGGTTTAATTATTATATCCCCTTATATTCTCTTGTAGATATCCTGTATCCACCAGGTGGAAGGGATATCGACACGCAAACGGTTTTGAAACCAGTTCAGGGGGTCTAAAATGGCCACTTTTGCAGATCATAATGTGAATTGCGTTTAAAAGCGTAAAATGGACCTTTCATAATAAAAACTGCGTCTGTGACTATTTTACGAATGTTAACGCAATTCATATTATTTTACTAAATTGTTACAGACGCAGTTATTATAATGAAAGGTCCATTTTACGCTTTTTAACGCAATTCATATTATGATCTGCCAAAGTGGCCGTTTTAGACCCCCAGAAAACATAATATCATACGCCCAACATACAGCCGCTCTTGTTAATTACACATTAGTTCGGCAATCATGAGACGCTGATTGACAACCGATTGCTTAGCAATTAATTAAACTAAAGTTCAAACATTAACACAATGTTATCACTATATATCAGACCTCTTTCTTAGTAAATAATGCGGTGAACTTCCCAGCTTGGTACGTCGGCATGAATGGCAGGTATTTGGTCCATGTCCACCTACAATTAAAGATAACATTAGATTCTGTTGTCCACTGCGTACCTTCTGTTGCATAGAAAGCTACTGTTACTACTGTTGGAGTCATGTCCCAGTCAAACCGGATGCTGCTAAATACTAGTATTTTACATGGAGCGACTGCCTATCTGACCTCCTCAACCGGGTTTGTACTGGGTAATATGAAACCCTTTGGTAAGACTCGTTATCAGACTATGGGGCCAGTGACTACATGTAACCGGCGGTCTAAGATCACCAAATGAGATCTGTGACTAACAGCTTAACGTGCTTTTCGGGGCACCGGAGGAAACTCGGAAAGTAATGGATGGTCATCCATCCACGTACCAAACTATCAACACGAGCAGCCGTTATTGTTTAGCAACGAACTCTGCAGGTTGCTGGTTAGATAGGTACTTTTTTTTTTGGAGTGTGGAAATCATCAAATGACTCGTCTCGCTCTGGGCAGAGTGGTAGTGAGTGTCAGACTTCTACTGACTAAAAACCACCCATGTTCCTGCTTAGTCCTTTGTGCCGAGGCCGCGGTATCTCTGTCGAACAACCCGCAGCCCCTGGTTAGATACTTGAGAACAACATTTAAACATTCATTCATTCATTTTTCATTTTTTTTTTTTTATTTTTTTTAGCTTGAAAGCTTTACAATTGTATTTTTGTTTATATTTGTTATTTCATGTGTGCAATAAAGAATAAGAATAAGAATTAAACATGACATGAGTTACCTTCGTATGAGTCCCATTCCAATCGGAAAGTCATAGGTGTCTCCTTCTTCAGACGCTCCGGCCGCGTCCAGACACATCTCCTTAGCCCAAGCTGCTAGTCCACGTTCCTCGTCCGTACCTGATGTTTTAGGCACAATTAACAAATGCAAGGTTTATCTTCTGGGCATTAGATTTACATACACCAAGGCAGGATAGCACAAAGAGGGGGTTTGGTTCTCATCAATAGTATAATATGAGATGCTGTTGAGAGCAGCGGTGGCCCAGTGGTGGCGGCCCCGACTTACGAACAGTTGGTCGTGGGTTCGAACCCAGGCAGGCACATTACTTTGTGTAATTTATTTCTTCACCACTGCTCTCAAAACGGTGAAGGAAAACATCGTGAGGAAACCGGTATGTCTTAGAACCAAAAATTCGAAGATATGCGACATCTACCAACCCGCACTGGGCCCGCGTGGTGGATTATAGCCCATCCCTCTCCTAGAGAGGAGGCCTGAGTCCCTGCAGTGGGAACATTATAGGCTGATGACGATGATGGTGCGATAAATATGTAGGTAGGTATAATAAAATTAAACCCGAAAAGAAAACTGTCTCTGAGTCTGCGATGGGTTACTCTGTATAAGCATGACGTTCATGGTAATTTGATGACACTAAGAGTACGGAAAATTGCATGTTTTACCATGGAATCCTTAGGCAAAAACAGCAACTTTTTTATAAAATGTGATACAGTTAAAAAGTGCACTTATCATTTTAGTAAATCAAACCCCTTACCTGGTATCAGATTATCCAGCAGACATCCAATGACCCCACCGACCAGGATAGACGTGGACAGCAACACCTGCAGCACAGCATCCAGAGCCTCAGCCCCCGTCTGTATGACTCCACTGTGTGCCGCCATCCAACGTGTCAGCACCAGTGGGAAGAAGATGCTGAACCCGATGATGTACAGGTTCCGAGAGCTGTTCAGGTTCACGTACTGAAGAGCTGATAGACCTGGGTAATGAAATGACTATTATAAAATAACAAGAAAGTTACAGGTGCAGACTTTGGTCCTAGATGTCATTTGTCATCTTTAACAGTCGTACCGTAAGTAATTCAAAAGTAAGACAACACCAAGAAGTTATTTATTTATTTATTGTCTAAAAAACTTATTCAATCACAATTATGTTTAAGCCACACATCGAAAGCCTTTCAGGGCTTATCTGAGTGCTGGCGAGCCGTTCGTTTAAACTTTAAACAACATTTAACTTACTATACTAAATACATAATCTATATATCAACAATATACATTATACATTCAACAACTTTTAAATGAAGGTAAAATTTTATAGGTAATATGTAGATACATACATTTTTATTTTTTTAGGAGAAGTTTTGTGTAAGGAAACGTTTTGATTTATATTTATAACTTTTCGAACTTGTTTTGCGTTTGCAAGTCTTCGGGAAGTTTATTGAGAAAAACAGGTACTAAATATTCTGAAACCCTCATCCCGTACACATTATTGAATGTAAATAAAATAATAAATAAATAATATTCCACAACTATCACACAACGCCATCTAGTCCCAAGCTAAGCAGAGCTTGTGTTATGGGTACTAGACAACTGATAAACATACTTATATATTTCTAAATACATACATATTATAGATAAATTACACCCAGACACAGAACAAATGATCGTGCTCATCACACAAACATTTGTCCTGGGTGGGAATCGAACCCACGACCTCCGGCATAGCAGTTAGGGTCACTAACCACTAGACCAACAGGCCAGTCAAGATAAGATAAGATGGGATGGATGTGTGGGTAAGATGTATTTATTTTTCTGTGCAAGCGTTCTTAAAAAGTCAGGTCTTGTTCTTTCGGTTAGCAGCTCCGGTTTATTGACTTCCGCAAGCGTAAAGAATTCAACTTTATTGAACACATTCATAACTTGACAATATTTAAAGAGGTCGCTGTCGTTGTTTTTGTATTTTCTCCTAATATGTTTTAGTATAAGACAGATAAGCATTCTTCGCATATTTGCCACTCAGGGAAACATCAGGTAAGTTACTTATCTTCAGGTTTTATAGAGTGACGGTCTTTGCAATGTGACAGCCTATAGCTAGATGAGAATAGTGGACAATCGATTACACGTGGTTAAGGAGATCTACGACGGCGGTAGGAAAGAAAGGACGAAAAAAATACATTAATTTGCCTCAGCACGCACCGTGACCGGTCAATGTGGTGACACTTGGCTTATGCCCAGCAGTGAACTTCGGCTGAAATGATGATGATGTTGAAGGCACGCACATAAAAAACGGTCATAATAGACTCACCGAAAGCAGATATCATGCCGAACATGACACAGAACAGTCCACCCACGATGGGCTGCGGGATGATGATGAACACAGCGCCGAGCTTGCCCACCACGCCCTGCAACACCATCAGTCCTGCCGCCCACTGCACCACGCGACGGGAACCTACCTGCAGAGGATAGAAGGCTTAAAAACATGGCAGGACGGCACGATTGGCGCAGTGGCTGACCGATTGACTTTTGCGCTGCTTGTCGCGGGTTCGATCCCCTCATAATACAAATATGTATGTCATAGGGATAAGTATGTGCAAATATGTATGTCATAGGGATAAGTATGTGCAAATATGTCTGGGTGTTTGTGTATGTGAGTTTAAATACTTGTAAACGCACCCATGATACAAGAGAAATTCCTAGTGTGGGGCAACATTTTTTAAAAGAAAAAAAAACTGTAAGCCACAGTAAGTATTCTACTTATTAACTTTATTCTAGTGTTTGTAAATCCACCACCTATGCTCACACTATGGCATGCAATGCAATATCGAGTTGACGTTATTCATATTAGAAAATACCTACATGCTAGCGAACGAATTCCTATTGTGTATGGTAAATCTGATATGCGCCATCATTTAATCTAGCGTCCATCCTAATTTAACCTCAAAATTTAAATTAAAACAAGTAATACATGGAAGGGAGGCCATATCCCTGCAGTGGGAAAACAGGCTTACCTCATTGATATAATAAAACCCAAGATACACACTCCGCGTCTCAAAACCGTCCGCTTAAAATGAGTTCACAATGAACTCATTTCAAATAGTCTCGCGTCGCTCGCGTCTCTGCACGGTCGTACAAAATACTTTTTATATTGCTTTTTATAACTGCATTGTAAAAGGAATCTGCGTAAGGTTGAATTTGCCAAAAAAAAATGTTTATAGTGACGATAACTACATGTAGTAGTGCGTGTATTGGTGAGTTTTTGGCGACAGCTTCGACTGTTTGTTTTGTTCGAGACTGTGCATCTAGGGTTTTATTATATCAATGGCTTACCTAGAATAATAATAACTTAATTCTTTAATGACCCATTTTAGCTGAAAGCTTCCCCAAAATAATACAAACCACAAAGTAATTAAAACAACGCCACACTATTGCGTCGGTCCGAACGTCCGATGTTTACCACGCGACCACAATGTTGTTGCGTTGTTGCGTACACAACAACACAGCGACACGTCAAGTACACCACCCGCCGCGCTCGCTCGCGACAGCGACACCTGTCGGTCCCACTGCCCTTTGTTTCATTACTATCGAGAGTATGTATGATAAAATTTAACAATGCTGCGAGCATTGTTCTCAGAAAACCCGGAAATTATTTAGATCACGCAGACAATTGTATAATTTTGGAATGAAAAGAATTGTTGGTTTCAAGTATAGGAAACCCTGATAAACTTGATGAACTGAGCTGAGGTTTGGTGCGGGATTTCTCAACATTAAACATATAAAATCCAGTTAAAGGACGTAGTTTTCTAGACACCTAACCAAACTGCTTCGATGTCTACGACTTACAATTTTATTTTTAACAAAATTCACTACCTATGTCTCATCCTTCACACAATAAATCTCTTTCGCTAAACTTGCAACCCTTTTGACCACTTCTTTTGCTCGTTATAACATGGCACAGCGTACTGCATACCTTAGTGACCCCGATAGCGCCGACGTTCTCCCCAAAGGTGTTGGTCCCATTCCCGGAGCCCCACAGTCCCGCCAGCACAGTACCCAGACCCTCCGTGCCCAGACCGCGGTTGATGGCGTGCAGGGGGGGAGGGGGGGCCGCTAGCAAACAGAATAATTACATCATTATCATCATCCTCCAGGGGGTCTAAAATGGCCACTACACTAGCAGATCATAATATGAATTGCGTTGAAAAGACGCATAGCACGCGGCACGCGGCACACGCACGGCACGCGGTTGACGGCACGGTTGGCGCAGTGGCTACAGATAGTTGTTTCGGGTCTGGGTATTTGTGTATGTGAGTTTAAATGTTTGTGAACGCACCCACGATACAGGAGAAATTCCTAGTGTAGGGCAACGTTTTAAAGTGGCGTTTTTAGACGTCTGTCGCTCACTGCACGCCAGATGGAGGACATCGCCGTCAGGTAAACCGCGGTGAAGATGGTGTGCGACAATCTTATCCTGTTTGTGGGCCTATTATAGTCAGAGATTGTATAAGATAAAGAAATTTGGAAGAAGGAAGAAGAAATTTTCTTATGTCCCACTTCTGGGAAAGGGCTTTCCCCTTTCCCAGAAGTGGGACATAAGAAAATTTAACAAAAATTGAGACTCTAAGGTTTAATATTAAAGACGTTCACTCCTGGGTCGAAGCTTCACCATATCGACGACACTAAACATCTCATACATGGCATAGTTTTATGGTCTTCTCCTAGTCTTTGGTTAACATTTTAGGGCTTCCAACCCTTGCTAAGCTATCAATACGCAGTCACCACTCCACTCCAGAATCACCACCGCTACCCACCAATGTACAAAGAGACGTATATACTTCTGCTTACCGCACATCCTGGCCGTAGTTGGGTAGTAGCTGATGGACTCCACAGTACAGGCCAGCACTCCTGCCAACATCCCCAGCACTCCTGCCACACTCACTGTAGGCACGCCCCATTGCCCTAAGAAAAATTATACAAATGAGGGAGCCTTATAATGGCAAACATTAAACTCAAAGCATTTATTTCAATTAGACCGTTACAGGCACTTTTGTAAGTCAAAAACAAAAGAATGAACCTACAGTCCCAGTCACAAGGGATATAATAACTTGTAAAAGTACTTAAGTTGTCCATTCCAAAATTTAGATATCTATGGAGAAGGAACTCCACGGACACTCTTTCTTTAAAGTAACGTATTACCTAATTAACGAATAAGAAATTGAAAAAGTCGCCCTTTAAAATCCTACACCAGTTGGTTACAATAATAAACTACAAATTTTCTTTGAATTTAAGATTAGTAAGTGTCTGCGCCATTCACCTTATTTATCCGCATTTTTATTTATATCTATTTTATCTAATTATCTAGGGAAATCACAAAACGCATACTTGTAACACTATACACGCTATACTCTTCTCTCATTGGTCAAAATGAAGGATCAGACGTTCATTCAAATCCCTTCCTCCCGCTCTCATCTTCCTTCATCTACCAGTCCTACCTCAGCGTCAACAACAAGCGCACGTGAAATTGCCCTGCGCCCGCGCTGCCGTCCCCGCCATTAAAAGACTCAAAAATCAAGCTAGAAACTGTAAATAGAAATGTGTGTGTGATCCTCCTCATATCATCTTGTGACACTTGGTGGTTTTTCGCTGAATCAACGTGCTCCAGAAAGCTGTGCTATCGAAGACATTACGCTTTTCCCTTACCTACCCTAAAACCGTGAGTACCATATTTCCATCCAAGTGTTCTGGTCCTTCGTTCCAAATAAAAAACAAAAAATTACTTCGCATATACACTACACTCATCAATCACAACATATTTATCGCATTTATCTATTAAACACCTGACCGTTATTTGAAGCTTAAATATAATGAGATAGGCCTATCTGTTTTCCGCTCGTCTTACCTCTCTGTCTACCCTAGTAGCTCCCTCTCGCTCGCACACTTCCGTTCACTCATTCACTCCTTCACCGGCGCGGCCGCTCGGCTCGCTCTCGTCATTGGCGTCCTGTTTTCCGCTGCGCACGGTCGTGCTCAGGACTCAGTAAATTAATTTTGCATATCTTTGCAAATTTATATACATATATAATCCTGTTCCACGTAAGTGTTTAAAAAGCTTTTCTTACCTTTCTAAATCATTTAAAAATCAAACGGTGTTACCGTTCGGTACGTTTTTTCTTTTGGTACTCAGTCTACCCACCTACGTATTTTACTTTTTTTTTAGGTTTTGTGTGGTTTTCTTTCCTAGATTTACACGTGTTAACATGGAAAGTGACGAAAGTGTTTCAAAAACGGGCTCGAAAGCCCCATGTGCTAGTGCTAGTGCTCCCGCTAATAGTGACAATAAAAAACGATCGCGTATTTGTCGTCAGTCGCGAACTAGGTCTCATTCGTCGAATAGTAACTCATCCGAATCCTCTAGCAGCTCGAGTTCGTCGTCTTCGGACTCGAGTCCTCGAAGATCCACACCGCGTCACCGCAATAAAAAAAGGGGGGGCAAACACCGGCATCGACGATACGATTCCGGAAATCCGTAAATTAATACGTCAGGTAGATGACCTTCGAAATAAATTAATTTTTTGCAACAATAATTCTGTGCCCTGTGCCGCGGTACACTTTAATGAAAATTTAGTTGACGGAAACGTAAGTGGCGAAATTTACGAAAATCCGATTGTAAATTCTGTTGAGGTGCCGGCACCTGAGGCTCAGTCAGATTTTACCTTTGAAATAGAGACGAAATTGAAAGAACCTAGTATTCCAAAGACTCCTCGGGAGTTTCTTGAAACGTTAAAGGATTTGCAACATTTAGATAGTAGCTTTATAATTCTACCCCCGGTTTTATCGACTTGGAGATGAATGAAGAAATTAGGACGTATGATTCGTTACGCCATCTTGCTCACGCGACAAGACCTTCGCTGCCTTATCGTTCTGCATACATAAACAGCGCGAAGCTTTACAAACTTCTATCAGAAGTTTTTTACAGTGGGCGCGTGGTTCCGATTTGTCTTACATACCCTCGTATTAACGAAAAAGTTAACGAGCTTCTTTGAAGGGCGATTTCTTCAAAGTTTCTTCCGATCTTTTGCAATTAACCTGCGGTCACCGTGCGGAGGTTATTCAGATGAGAAGGGATGGAATTACAAACCACGTGCGCGATCTCCTTGTCAAGGCCGCGTTACGTAAGATCCCTCCGTCGTGCCAGCACGTGTTTAATGCGGAGTCACTAGCCACAGCACTAGAGAAGGCAGGTGGTGTTCGAAAAGCCTTCTTGCCTTTACAAAAGCCGGGCAGTTCTGCTTCCGTTTCGCAAACAGGTCAAAGCAAGCCCGCACGCCACCCCACGCAGGGGCAGGCTTTACGTAACGTACCCTCGCAGGGTACTGCTCATGGATGTTGTGCGCCTACGCATATTTCCCATGCTTACAATCAACCCTCGCAGGGTTACTGTAATGCCCGACCCTCGCAGGGTCATGCATGGCTCTAATTATCGACTATAATCGCCCGTCATTCTCGAGCGGTTCAAGAGGTTCCTTTCGAGGCAGAGGAGGTCGGCAAGGCTACAGGCAGCAGGACGGCAAGAATAGCCGCAAGCGAGCCGCATCGCCCTCTGAGAATTACAACCGGAACAAGTATTGACTATCGATCCCGAACATTCAGAGCGGGTCGTCTGGTTCATTACCACCATCGATGGAAGGAACTGGGTGCCCCAAGTTATCTGATAAAGATAATAGAAGGGTATCGCATACCCTTTTTACATCAACCGCCACTTGTAGTACCACCGTTGAACGAAAGTCAGTTCAGCACGGTTCATTCGAATGCAATGACGTCCATAATCACCCAAATGCAACACCAGGG
The DNA here is from genome assembly GCA_949316265.1 of Diarsia mendica. Classification (NCBI taxonomy): domain Eukaryota; kingdom Metazoa; phylum Arthropoda; class Insecta; order Lepidoptera; family Noctuidae; genus Diarsia; species Diarsia mendica. The sequence continues at coordinate 24,503,897 of OX438892.1, forward strand.
TGTATTAGATGTTGTCAAGGCTTCGCCAAGTTTTGTGTCCACAATGTTTCTTGTGCCAAAGGACGACGAGTCCCACCGACCCATCTTCAACCTAGCAGCCTTGAACAATTACGTAATCACCGACAGGTTCAGATTAATAAATGTTTATCGAGTCCCAGACTTCCTTCAACCAAAAGATTGGTTGTGCAAAATAGACCTGTCACAGGCCTATTTTCACCTTTCCGTAGGTCCATCCACAGACGGTTCCTGCGTCTAATCTACAGAGGAAAATTAATGGAAATGACGTGCCTCCCGTTCGGTCTGAGCACGGCTCCCAAGATATTTGCCTCCCTATCCAATTGGGTAGCTCAGTCACTCAAGGGGATCAAGGGATTCGAATAATCGTCTACTTAGACGACTTTCTGGTTGTACATCAAAACCCACAGATTTTACAGACCCATGTCCAAATCACGGTAGAGAGGTTGCAGTATCTCAGTTGGTTGATGAATTTCGACAAGTCCACACTCACACCTTGTCAATGTCTAGTCTACCTGGGTGTTCAGTGGAACACTCTGGTAAACGAAAAGTCTCTTCCAGAGAAAAAGTGCCTGGATCTAAAGTCCAAGATATCGACAGCCCTAGAAGAGAGAGCTCTCGATTTGAAGGCTTTGCAGAGCCTAGTAGGTCTATTAAACTTTGCAAGTTTTGTTGTACCAAGGGGCAGGCTTCACTTTCGAGCACGCCTCTCTTTTCTGAATACAGTCGTCAAAATGCCAGTTGCCAAACGGTTCATAATTCCGGTCCGGTGGTTGCAGAACCACACTTGTCCTTCTCCGATCCACTTCGCGCCTCCAACGCATTTCCTAGCGACCGATGCCTCGGACCTAGCTTGGGGAGCACAACTAGACGACCGTTCGTTCTCGGGGCGCTGGAACGAACAAGAACAATCGATACACTGCAACCAGAAGGAACTTCTAGCATTACTGAAGATATTACAGGACCAGGGTCAGTATCTGTGTCGTTCCACGGTTCTATGGCAGTCCGACAACAGAACAGCCGTTGCTTTCATTCGCAAGGAAGGCGGCACGAAATCAATAGCTCTCTTGGGCTTGACAATCGATATTTTCAAGGTTCTAGATCGGTTACCAAATTCACCTAGCCGCTCATCACATTCCCGGCAGATTCAACTCTCACGCAGATCATGAATCTGTCTCGCTACCGATCTCCGCCCGAATGGCACCTTTTGCCGGCTTGTACAGACCTGATTTTCAACAGATTCGGGGTTCCGGTAATAGATTTGTTTGCGTCGAAAAATGCGCATGTGGGGCCAATTATGCGTCTCTGAACCAGAAAGACGACAAAGCCCTATTCCACGACGCTTTTTCCCAGACTTGGAATTACCACCTAGCGTGGATATTTCCTCCTCCATATTTGATCCCCAAGGTACTCACTCATCTCAACCGGGCCAAGGGCCTCTTTCTGTTAGTGGTGCCTCGGTGGGAACGGGTCTTTTGGAGAGCCGATCTCAAATCCCGAGCGCTAGCTGCTCCTTTCACAATCAGGCATCTGAACCGCCATCTAGTAGACATCTCGACGGGCTTTCCGCCTCCCAAAGTACAGGAAATGACACTAGAAGTGTCATTTCTCGTGGGGGTGGTCTCATAGCCTAAACGATTGGAACCGTTCCCAACTGCGTGCGTGCAACAGCGTTTTGCTAAGACTTTCATTATTCGTACAGCCAAGGAGTGGAACACCCTGCCTGCGTCGGTTTTCCCGAATTCATATAACCCCAATCTATTTAAGTCGCGAGTAAATAGGCTTCTTCTGGGTAAGCTCGTTCCATCGTCGACCTCATCTCTGCCCTTAGGGCAAGATTGAGGTAAAGAGTAAGCCCATATTAAAAAACTGGACCTACTTTCATCGTCCTGGCGTCCCTTTACACGTAATACATACAAAGCCGCATGGCATGGATGGCTAGGATGGTGTAAAAAAATAGAAAACGGATCCATACCGCCCAACCGGTTCAATTCTAGCAATTTTTTTTGCCGATTTATATTTGAATGAAAACCTATCATACAATACTATACTTTTACACAAATCTGTGGTGTCTACGCTCTGTAATACCGAAATATCGGGAGTCTTAAGTGCTCATGTACTGGTTAAGCATGTTATGAAATCTATTGCATTAAGAAAGCCTGTGCCCCATAAGATAACTATTTGGGATATCAATGTTCTCATTTCCTTTTTGTCTTCATATGAATTTAGCGAGAATAACTGTTTTGCTACCGCAAGACACACAGCTATGTTGCTGCTTTTGGTTTCTGCCTCTGGTAGACGTATCCATGACCTGACCCTTCTGGCAGTCAATCAAAAGCATTACATTGACAATACTGATCACATCATTCTATGGCCCAGATTTGGCTCTAAAACTGACCGTTCTGATTTCGGGCAATCGGGCTGGAAATTACTAAGAATTGAAAATACTAAAACCCTCGATCCGGTTTTTTTGGGTGAAGCAGTGTATCAAATTGTTTAATCAAAAACGTAATTCCATAAATAATGATTCTTTATTTGTGAATTTGAGAGGTGATCATAAGGCAGCATCGCGTACTGTAATTGCGGGCTGGGTAAAATCTCTCCTATGAGAGGCTGGTATTATTGCAGCTCCCGGTAGCGTCCGCTCAGTGGTCGCTTCCAGAAGTTGGGCCGATAACGTCTCGGTTGACGAAATTTTGTCACAAGGTAACTGGAGGTCGGGTGACACATTCCGTCGCTTCTATAGGCGTGAGGTCGTTCAGGCCCCTGTTAGCTCTGGGATCTCAAATTCTTTTCGCCCAATTTAATCGAATCTATAAAGAAGTTTACTACATTTTATTTATTTTGTTCATAAATATGACAATTTCTAAGTTCATAATATTTTTATGGTGATTGAATAAATTTTCTTAGTCTCGCACACTTACTGTAACATTCATTGTTACCTTTTGCGCCTTCAGCGTGTGGACGTGCATACCTTCACATTGGCGTCCTCCTCCACCAGGCGATAACAAACAGGTCTCATTATATTTAAGCTTCAAATAACGGTCAGGTGTTTAATGACAGCGTTTTACCCTGAAATAAAACGCTTATTAAATACCTACCTTATTTGAAGCTTAACTTTTATCCTCTGCCTGGTATAATTCGACACAATGACGAGAGCGAGCCGAGCGGCCGCGCCGGTGAAGGAGTGAATGAGTGAACGGAAGTGTGCGAGCGAGAGGGAGCTACTAGGGTAGACAGAGAGGTAAGACGAGCGGAAAACAGATAGGCCTATCTCATTATATTTAAGCTTCAAATAAGGTAGGTATTTAATAAGCGTTTTATTTCAGGGTAAAACGCTGTCATTTAATCGCATAAAAACGCTCAAATACGCATCCGCTATTACTCTCGTCTATGTGACAAGCCCACGAGGGCACATTCCGCTAACATCTCATCAACGCTAAGTTATTTCTTTAAAAACGCATCATATTTACCGCATTTAGCTATTTATTCGCATAAAAATACGCTCATCCACGCATCCGCCATTACACTAACCTATGTGACTCGCTCACGAGGCATTTCCCGCTAACATCTCATCAACGCTAAGTTATTTATTCAAATACGCATCTTATTTCACGCTAAACACTCTATTGCTAAAATATTATAAATATATTTTAGTCATCGCACACATATTTCACAGGTTTTCTCAACACATAACGCACACGGGCAAGTCCAATTTATTCTCGATATTTCGCATACATTCACTCATTTAAGTATTATTATTAACGATTATTAACTCGAATAGGCATTATCCCAACGCATAAAAATGGCTTCAAAGCATGGTAAATCCAAGGAGTCCGATAAGGAATCTTATGGCTCCGCAGAAGAAGATTCAAAAGTGCTTCTGTTTGAATCTAAGAAGGAAATTTTATTCAAAATGCTGCAATCAATTTATGACCTCGGTCGACAAGTTTCAGTAAATAGTTCATTAAAATCTCAATTTCTAGCTAGGATTAATTCCCTTGATCAAATTAGGACGAATTTTATTGAAACGCTTGATGCTTACAATTTAGCACTCTTGGAAGCTGGATCAGCTATTAATTACCAGCCGTTGTCAGCATTTGATGAAATTTATTGTGAAATAAAAGCAATCGAAGCTAACCTTCTCAGGTCTCAAAATAACGAAAACAGCAGTAGTAGATTCGAGTTTTTAAATCGTAAATTGCCACCTTTAAAACTTGCTTCATTTGACGGCACGCCCAGCAAATGGACAATTTTTCATGAAAACTTTAAAAGTCTTATTCATGATAATTCGCATCTAACTGACGCCGAGAAAGTACAATACTTAATAGGGTGTCTCTCTGATAAGGCATTAACTGTTTGTTCGGGCGTCGCGCCTACCGCCAATAATTACCTACTCATTTGGAATGCTTTAATAGAAAAATATCAAGATACCCGCGTACAAGCTTCCATGTACTTACATCAAATGATTCAGTTTAAGCCTTATCAATCTATAGACACATTTATTGAGCAGTTCCATGCATCGCAAGCCGCCCTACGGCGCTTAAACATAAAGGATTTGTCAGATTTTATAATAACGGATATTGCACTCAGCAAGCTTGATAAAGAGGTCGTTAACCTTTTCGAACGATCACATAATCATATTGAAATACCTACTTTCGATCATCTTTCGCAATTCTTAAAAGAACAAAGTAAAATAATAGCACTTCGTAATCAATCTAACCCCTCTAAAGTCCGTAATTATAATAGTGAAAATAATAAATCCACTTCTAATAAATATAAAAATAGTCAAACATTCGCGATCACAACCCAGGACGCCTCCGTGCGTGCCTGCAAGGTGTGTGCGTCACCTGACTCACACCCACTTTATAGATGTTCTCATTTCATGAATCAAAACGCAAAAGAAAGATTAGATCTAGTAAACAAACATAAGTTTTGTCGTAACTGTTTAGGATTTCATGATATTAAAATGTGCAAGTCAACAAATACTTGTTCGATTTGCCAACGTAAACATCATTCGTTAATACATTTAAGTAACTTTAAAGTAAACACATCGGCCGGCAACGCGACGCCGCCGCTCGCAACCGCGCCCCGCGCGCCCGCCTCGCCCTCGCTAGCTGCCGCGACTGTGAGCACTGTGGGCTCGACGACGACGCCGCACGCGGAGCGCGTACATTCAGGCGCTTCGCATTTGTCAATGACTTCGGCTACCTCGTGCGTTGAAAATAATACAACTGTTTTGTTGCCCACCGCTTCCGTATACGCTTATAATAATAATAAACCTCATACTCTCCGCGTTTTCCTTGATACCGGCTCAATGAGTCATTTTATTACAAAGGCTTGCTGTAAACGTTTAAACTTAGAAATTACTCCTGACAAATCTTCCATTTTTGGGATCGGTCACGCTAAAATACCCTCGTTTGGAACTGCTACTTTTAAAATATTTTCCCGCTTTGATCACCGCTGCTATTATAAAATTCACGCTCGGGTCTTAGATCGTATTACAGACGACTTGCCCAACATATCTATAGATATCTCAAATCTCGCTTCATTACGCAATCTACCTATGGCTGATGACGCATTCCACGTTCCCGGTGAGATAGATTGCCTCCTTGGCAATGAACTTTTCCCGCTTTTGTTGGGCAGTGGAAAGGTAACTTTACCTGGCTCCTCGGTCGTCGCCGTAGAAACCACCCTTGGCTACATAGCCATGGGTCGGGCTGATTGTCAACCTAGTGTAACTCCGCGCGCTCGCCCCGCTCAAATAAATAAAAATAAAAGCGAGCAAACTTTTCTGTGTGCGGCTAGCACGCTTCGCTTAAATACGCTCACGCAACGCTTTTGGGAACTCGAAAGCGTCCCTAGTAAGGTTCACATGAGTCCTGACGATCAGGCGTGTGAACAAATATTTAAATCAACTTATTCTCGCGATGAAACAGGTAGATACACAGTGCAGCTACCATTTAAGGCTCCGTGTATAGACTTAGGAAATTCACACTCAACGGCGACGCGCCGTCTCCTTAATTTGGAGAAAAAGTTAGATTCTGATCCCGAGATCAGAACTAATTACAACGCTACGCTTCAAGATTATCTTGACAAAGGTTATTTAACCAAGGTCAACGACCCCTCTCTAACTATCCCGCATTTCTATATCCCTCACCGTGCAGTTTACCGCCCGGATAAACAGTCTAGTAAAACTCGCATCGTGCTTGACGCTAGCTGTGAAACTAGCTCAGGTAAATCACTAAATGATCTCCTTTATGTAGGCCCGAATCTACAAAGTAACATTTTCGATTTATTAATTAATCTTCGCATGTTTTCCGTTGCTGTAGTTGCAGATATCGAAAAAATGTATTTTCAACTTAATCTTTCCGCTGATCATCACGCATTTCAACGCATTTTATACAGATTCAATAAAGATTCTGAAATTTCAACTTTTGAATTTAACCGCGTTTCTTTCGGCGTCTCAAGCTCACCATACTTAGCTATGCGAGTAGTTCGCCAACTCGCATCTGACAGTCGGGAAAAATACCCACTCGCAGCTTACGAGGCTGAAAACCATATGTATATGGATGACTACGTATGTTCGCTAGATGGCGTTGAAATAGCTGAGCGGACATACCAAGAAATGGTCACCATGTTCAGGTCAGGCGGTTTCCACCTTGTAAAATGGATCTCGAATAGTTCCGAACTGTTAGATAAAATTCCTTCAACTCATTTAAATCCGCAAAATATTGAGTTTGACGCTGACGCGGATAATAATACTAAAATTATAGGTATGCAGTGGAATCCAGTAGAAGACTTTTTTCAATTTAAAATAAATGGTAATTCTCTTAAATGTACGAAACGTACCGTCTTATCAGCAACCGCACGGCTGTTTGACCCCTTAGGTCTTATAGGTCCAGTTACTGCATTCATGAAAACGTTAGTTCAGGAATGCTGGAAACTTGATCTTGATTGGGATGATCCTGTACCCGCTCACATTGAAAATAAATTTAGTCGGTTTCACAAAGAACTTCCCTATCTCGAAAAAATAAAGTTCCCGCGACATGTAGGTATCACCTCTGGTTCTCATGTCACTCTCCTCGGGTTCGCAGACGCCAGTGAGCGCTGTTATGGTGCCGCTGTTTACATAAGGGTTAGTTCTAACGATGAAGATAGCGGATCAGTCCTCTTATTAACTTCTAAATCTCGCGTCGCTCCGCTTAAAAACACGCCCTTAGCTCGCCTCGAGCTATGTGCGGCTCTTCTCTTAGCAAACTTGATCAATTCAGTTGTAGAAGTTTTAAGTAAACGCTGTAAAATTAATAAAATCTTTGCTTTTTCTGATTCAACAGTCACGCTCACCTGGATCCACTCGCCCTCGCACAAATTTCATACTTTTGTCGCAAATCGCATTGTTGAAATTAATTCAAATTTACCCGCAAAACATTGGTTTCACATAGATGGATCTGAAAATCCCGCTGACGTAGTTTCTCGTCCTATAACGCCTAAACAATTATTGGATTTAAAGCTCTGGTTTAACGCTCCGCATTGGTTTTCATTCCCCATAACTCAGTGGCCAATCAAGCCATTTAAAATCAATTTAAATAATAACAATTCAGACCAAATGGAAACTAAAAATATCGTTCTCTCTGTTAAAATAACGCAAGAAGGTTCACAACCTATTCAATCTTTAATCGATCGCATTTCTAAATATTCTATTTTACTTCGTAGCGTAGTTTTAATATTACGTTTCTGCAAGTTACTCAGTTCGCGTGGTTGTATCACCGTTTCGGATTTGGAGGCTGCGGAAATACACCTTATACGTTACGTACAAGGTAGATATTTCTCTGAAGAAATTAGCGCGTTAAAATCTAATAATTGTTTTAAAAATAAAAGTCTCGCTAAACTCAACCCCTTTCTGGATTCAAATAATATTCTCAGAGTAGGTGGAAGGTTAACTCATTCTAAACTGGATTATGGTCAAAAACATCCCATTTTAATTCCAACTAAATCACGCTTTACTCAACTCTTAATTGACTTTTATCATGTAAGTAATTTGCATACGGGTCCCGCTCTTTTATTAGCTATAATTAGACAAAAATTCTGGATTTTAGCTGCTCGTAACATTATAAGACAACGCGTACATAGTTGTAATCAATGCTTTAAAAATAAACCTCGAAATACTTACCCTCCTATGGGCGATTTACCTGATTTCCGTGTGTCACAAGTGAAAGCGTTCGTAAATACCGCTGTAGACTACTGTGGTCCGTTCTACGTTACGCATATCCGAAAACGCGGAATTAAGAGCCACAAAGCTTACGTTTGTGTGTTTGTCTGTCTAACAACTAAGGCAGTACACTTAGAGTTAGTCTCTGACCTAAGTTCAGATTTATTTCTCGCCGCTTTCAAACGGTTTATTTCTCGGAGAGGTCCCGTTGCTATGATTTATAGTGATGGAGGCACAAACTTTATTGGCGCAAAGCGCAAATTGAACGAAATTTACGAATTAATTCAATCAAAATCTCATATAAACTACATAGGTGAACAGTTATCAGAACATCGTGTACAATTTAAACATAGTCCGCCTTACGGTCCGCATTTTAATGGACTCAGCGAAGTTAATGTTCGTTGTGTCAAAACTCATCTTTTTAAAGTAATTGGTTCTCAAGTATTAACATACGAGGAGTTTAGTACCGTACTCGTTCAAATTGAATGTCTTTTAAATAATCGAACTCTAAGTATTTTAAGCTCAGACCCGTCTGATATTAGTGCTTTAACGCCTAATCATTTTCTCAACGTAACACCGCTTAAATTTCTACCTGCTGAAGATGTCACAGACATTTCAGACAATCGCTTATCGCGCTATCAGCTTCTTAATAAGATAACTCATTCCTTCTGGCACCGTTGGAGTCAGGAGTACCTCACTTCCTTGCAACAGCGGGAGAAGTGGAACACACCGTCAAAGCCTGTTGAAGTAGGTACGATCGTTGTTATCAAAGACAACAACGCTCATCCGCTTTGTTGGCCTTTAGGTGTCATAGATGCGACTTATCCTGGCAAGGACAATATAATTAGAACTGTGAAGGTTAGAACTGCTTCCGGTACTTATATACGCCCAGTAGTGCGGCTCTGTCCCCTACCTACGCAATAAAATAGTTTAAATTCCCTTTAACTCTATTTAAGTTTAAATTCATATGTTTAAGTTAAGTTTTTTTTCTCATAAATTTTCTAATAGAGGAAAACCTCTAGTCCGGGGGAGTTGTCTGCGCCATTCACCTTATTTATCCGCATTTTTATTTATATCTATTTTATCTAATTATCTAGGGAAATCACAAAACGCATACTTGTAACACTATACACGCTATACTCTTCTCTCATTGGTCAAAATGAAGGATCAGACGTTCATTCAAATCCCTTCCTCCCGCTCTCATCTTCCTTCATCTACCAGTCCTACCTCAGCGTCAACAACAAGCGCACGTGAAATTGCCCTGCGCCCGCGCTGCCGTCCCCGCCATTAAAAGACTCAAAAATCAAGCTAGAAAATGTAAATAGAAATGTGTGTGTGATCCTCCTCATATCATCTTGTGACACTTGGTGGTTTTTCGCTGAATCAACGTGCTCCAGAAAGCTGTGCTATCGAAGACATTACGCTTTTCCCTTACCTACCCTAAAACCGTGAGTACCATATTTCCATCCAGTAAGTACAAAATGAGCGTCCTTCAAATATTACCTTTCATATTTACATCGGTAACATACTTGAAAAGGTTTTACTTAGAGTAGTTTTACTAAGATTTTTAGGAAGCCGTTGGTTGCGAATGTACCTACTTGCATCTCTCGAGCCCCCCCGACTTATGTAAATAGTAGGAACAATGGGTTTTTAGTCGTTTACAGTTCGACATACCCCTCCGCTTGCCCCAGACCCTCGGTATTCATGGGAATTTCATGCGAAAAAAAAAGGTTAGTTTAGTAAGACCAAATAAAAGATGGATAGAGTGTGTGAGGAGTGATATGAAGCAAAAAGGAATAAAATGATAGCGATAAAGATAGTGACGACTGACAGGGCAGAACGGAAGAAAAAACCGTGTTGCGCCGACCCTAAATGACATGGGAGCAGTGGTGGCCCAGTGGTGGCGCAGATAATACGTTTAGTTCTTAGATGAAGTTAATAATCTGAATCAGGCCCAAGTATCTTTTCCAAAACTCACCAGGATATGGCACCCTGAACCAGGGCGCATCTTCAATGATATTCAGCTTGACGTCAGTCCGGGCGGGGTGCTCCGGCGGGAACACGCCGGTCACCGTCAGCACGGCACACAACGCCCACATTATCACTATTGTTAGCAATACCTGTCAATAAACAGTTCCTAGTACCTATATAAGGAAATAATACCAGGTTTCTAAGAATAGAAGTTTATCTACAAAGGTGTTCTCTCTCCCCATCGGGACTGCGGGTTGTTCGAAAGAGATACCGCGGCCTCGACACAAAGGGCTAAGACGGAACATGGGTGGTTTTTAGTCAGTAGAAGTCTCACACTAGGTATGTATTTGGTATTTTCTCTTAGGATTTATCTTATTGAATTTCAAAAAATATCGATTAAGAAATCCATCGTAAAAGTCAAAAATAAGTAAATGGAGAATATATAGACGCAATGGGTGAATAATTGGAAGTAGATACAGATGTCCTGGCTTCGATTACCGGGTCGGCCAAAGTATTAATGGGTTTTTCAATCAGAAATTTCTGAGTAGCAGCCAGAACGAGTGAGTCTGAACTTGTGCTCGGTTGATGGCAATAGGCACACACCCTATTACCTACATGGGACTCAAAACATAACTAGCGAGATGTGGGTTACTATTAGGTACACCTCTGCTTAACCCTTTAGAAATTACAGGTGTGATGTTATGTTATAAGCTCAATTTATGAAAGTTTCTCTCAATAATGCTTATGTTAAAATCTCATCCTGAATACACATGGGCTTACCGGAAACAGTTTGAAGAGAGGGAACCAGGTAATGCTGATACCCTGACCCCTCTTATACGTGAGGGTCGGTATCGTCACGTTGGTCATGCACTGGGAGAATATTGTCAGCAACGAGAATGTCCTGTAACAAAGTTAAATACGAGTGTAAATTATTTGAATTCCTTGAACTTAAACATGCTGAAGTTTTGTAGTTGAGTGAAAACGACCCTATATTTTTTGGAATCAAACTGCTCCTGTAATAGTTTTTTCAACATTTTATTACTTAAATAAAAAAAAATAAACATTTTTGAGACGTAGACATTTTTCCAAAAAAAGTCCATGGAAAAATCAATTACTGGTACTCTCACAAATTGCCGCTTAAAAGTATTATTTACTAAAAACTGTGAGCGAGAAATAGGAATAAAAGCATGTAACTAAATAAATAATAAAATTTCTTCTTTAAAATTAGATACATGTAGAACAGTTTTAAATGCAGTTAGCTAACTCTATCTACAATTTTATTCAAAGCACTTTTCTTGTGAAACCTATTTTCTCTAAGTCTGAAAATAGGTTTCGTTTAAACGCGCCACTGGTTCGCTCAAGTGAAGAAGAGATTAGACACGACTAGATCCTTTCGTAGCCAGCCACCTGATTCAATACAATTCACAGCCTTAGCTACATTCATATCTTTTGAGAGGCAAACATTGGCATCGTTAGTCGTGGACTGTTCTTGACACGCCTACATTTCGCCCCAGTACATACCTACAGCTACAGTTCATTTACAATCTTCTATATAAATAAAAAGAGAAGTCCTGACTGACTGACTGACTGACTCATCAACGCCCAGCCCAAACCCTTGGACCTAGAAAGCTGAAATTTTGCACAGAAGTTCCCTTTATAATGTAGACAAGGAATAAGGAAGGATTTTTCGAAATTCAACCCCTAAGGGAGTTAAATAGGGGATGAAAATTTGTATGGAAAATCGTCATTTTCACGCGGGCGAAGCCGCTGGCAAAAGCTAGTTTAACTTAGACGTCCACTTTTAAATACAGAGTGGCATTATAGACATCTTTAACTTTATTAGCATTGATTATAGCAGAATACAACTATGGGTTTGGCAAGGGTCGCTGATGTAGGAGGCAACGTTGGCGATGCCCCCCTATTGTTGGACTGTGTTAAGAATGATATAGCAAAAAAGAAGGTGTCTCATGAGATGACGAGAAACAGAGAGGTATGGAAGTAGAAGACATGTTGCGGCGACCCCAAATGAATTCGGATAAGGGCAAACTAATGATGATGATGTTATGACATCGACAGTTGACCCAAGTTCAAAGATGGATATAAGTCGGCAGTATAAATGGGTACTTTAATAATAACAGCATTTTTTAATCTATTACATAGATTCTATCGCGGGCCTTGAGTTGAGCGTGGAGAGCGAATCCAGAGATTTCGTAACGCAAATTTTAAAGCAGTTTGCTATGGTTACGGAAAATAACAAGGTTGTCAACTGAGGTTGTCAAATTAAATAATTGTTTGTCTCTCTGCTTTCTCCTTCTAAAATATTCTTACTCGTATAATTTGTGTACATATGTGTGTTATCATTATAGGCGTAAACCCGTAAACGGGATACTATGACTGTAAAGCGATCTTTTCAGTAAAGTACATCGTAAATAATGTCCAAAATGTGACGGCTTAACATGTACGTTTCTGAATGAATAAGTGCTGAATAAAACCTGTTGGTAATAACAAAGTTGTTTCGTGTTTCACGTGTAGTAGTTGAGATAGGTTTGTGTTTATTTGTTCCGCTTTAAACGCTTCATATAAATAGTTATGTGACTCTAGCAATCCCACGTTCCTCTTGCCGCGGGGTGAGGGGGGTTGTAAGGTTATTGAATTATATGCTCGTGTAATTCAATCAATTGTCTCGAGGAAAATAAGAAATGGATTGGGTTTTATTTGCCACTTTCAAAAAGCCAAATTTTGTTGTTTGGTATATGTGATATTTTGAAAACTGTACCTAAGTATATCTATTTGGTAACAACTATCTTTTCTATTGACCCATAAGTTGTGATCAAGAATAATGCAAGACAATGACGGATAACCTTTTATGACAAGCGTGGAATAAAGGTACACCAATGCAGACCATTGTTTTAAAGTTTGAGTTTTAAAAGCGCATTTTATTGCCTCTCCCCCCCCCCCCCCTCTTGGGCCGAGCGAAGGGGAGTGTCAGACTTCTACTGACTAAAAACCGAACCCACGTTCCTTCTTTGCCCTTGTGCCGAGGCCACGTCATCTAGTACTAAAATCCGCAGCCCCGACGGGCGTCGGCCCTTGCGGGCCCCTCCTTGCTGACATCTCTTTGAGGCGCGCGTGGAACACGAACGCGCCGCCGACACGGTCTGTTGCCGTCATGACGACGGCCGGACGGCGAGCTAACCCATTACTCACCGTCCACAGGCCCGCGTAGTAGGTGGCCGGAAGCCATCACGTCACGTGGCCCCCGACGCCCGGAGCGCCTTCCGCGGCGGCTGGGACGTTGAGATGTTCTCTCCCTCTCTCGTTCCGCCACCTCCTTCGCTAGCATCACTGCTTCGCAGAAGGAGGCGACGGCGTCCCATTCCTCTTCGCCCCGGACCATGGCTTGCACCAGGGCCGGACGCGAGAGGTCGCCGCCGCCGATCGCCGCTACGAGAACACGGCGGGGCTCTGCCCAAGCAGGGCACGCCTCCACGATGTGCTCCACCGTGTCCTCCGGTCGATCCTCGCAGTGGAAGCATCCGGGCGTTCCTCCCGCCTGATTCGGTACAGGTACCTCCCGAAACATCCGTGTCCGGTGAGGACCTGCGTCAGACGAAAGGTGAGGGCGCCGTGGCTCCTCCCTAGCCACTCCTTAAAGAGGCCCTGCATTTTATTGCCTTAAGTAACAAATGACATTAACCAAATTTAAACCCCGAAAAATACATGAAGTTTTCAAGTTTTTAATACTTATTGTACTGTCCGTGTTTAATAAAAAGGGGGTTAGGTATTTATAATTTTAAAATGCAATTAAACTTAAAAGGACCCCGACATGCCTGTCGCATGCTGAACGAGCTGTGGGCCAGTAAAATTCAGAATTAGTGACCTGAAACAGTGACATGAGGTCGCGGCAGACCACGAAAGAGATGGCGGGATGAACTGGATGTCTTCCTTGAGAATTGGAAACAATCGTGACCATTGGAAAGAATGGAGGGAGGTCTTTGCCGAGCAGTGTGATAATATGGGCTGTCTATAATAATAATAAAACTATGCGACCCGAAAAGTTCTGGAGTGGCGACCGCGAACGGGAAGTCGTTGCGTTGGAAGGCCTTCCACTAGGTGGATCGATGACCTGGTGAAGGTTGCAGGGATCCGCTGGAGGCGAGACGCGCGGGACCAGTGAATGTGGCGACACTTAGCGGACATCTATGTCCAGCAGTGGACGTCTTCCGGATCTTTCGACTAAAATGATGATGATTATATATGCGACCCAAAGACAGACATTTCTTAAACTGTTTTGCATAAATAAGAGATAGTGGTCTTAAGGCATTCTTCCATATTATTATACAGGCACGCACACTGAACATTCCTGCCACCAATATCAGACACCCAGCTTCAGGCGCCCCTACGGAACCATCAAGGCAAATATTTCCAATCACGAGATTGCATCGCTCAAGCTTACGCAACCCCATTCCATTGTTCCGATGAAATAAATTAAATCTTAAATCCGTTAGAGGCAGATCTGTGCGGTGTCTTCTTCTGAGAACTATTCTTTTCTCTATAAATGTAAATGTGTCAAGAAGGGGTAAAAAACTATTAGTGCGTCGAAGCAAAATAATTTGGAATAGGGTAGCACCTGAGATGGTGATGAACGCTTTAAAGGAATCTTACTGCGGCCCTGTAGCAGTTTAAACCTTTTCCAAAGAACTTAATTAGTCTTTCAAATCTGTGCTTGACATTAATTTTATGTGGTGTTGCCCCACAGACGATGGTACACTTGATATTGTGTCCTACCTGCCCCGTTACTTATACATCACAGGAGCTAATGTTAGGAACTGAAAATGCCAAACTCGTCGCTTAATTTTGGGCAGACTCGATTTAAATGTTGTCATCGACACGCTAAGCAGAAGATTAATTTTATGCGTAACTTTAAACATATT
The DNA here is from genome assembly GCA_949316265.1 of Diarsia mendica. Classification (NCBI taxonomy): domain Eukaryota; kingdom Metazoa; phylum Arthropoda; class Insecta; order Lepidoptera; family Noctuidae; genus Diarsia; species Diarsia mendica. The sequence goes on from OX438892.1 coordinate 24,519,029, forward strand.
TTTGTTTCGCTTGGAGTATAATAAATTATAATCAAACATTAATTCTTTACACTAGATATTTCAACACACTGCGTTCAAGACCATTGACAGCGACGGCATTGCTGTGGAATATTAAGCTACTTAAGCGGTTTAGATGTACTGTTCGAGATCAAACGCCAAAAAATGGTGAAACAACGATAAATTAAATATTCAACGTGTCTTTCAGCAAGCTCTTATGTGGCGAGGAATCAAACATCGAATGCGTGGCCGCCATGCTAGCACCCTTTGTGTCGACAAGCATTATTTGCGCGGACAAAGCAGCGCGCTTGCATAATCTGCATCGCCGCGTTCAAACACCACTTCAATCACTAGCTCACTAGAACGAGGCATGACATACTATAAAGAAAGAAGATGTGGGATGTCAGAAGTTGTGACTTGTTACTTGTCCAGATGTGATAGGTACATAACATCACGCAAGTAATTCCCGAATGGTTCCGCAAAGGCGTACCAAATATATACACACATTTCGCCATTTTAGTGGGCATAGTAGTAAGTGCCATGTTTCCTTCCCTGCCTGATACTTCCATAGCACGGTCATTTCATGGTACAGTGGATAGACTATAGGCACCTTTGGGCGCATGTAATAGGGGTCTAAAGCCATCAAACGGGCTCAAATCCAGACTCCGTAGCAGCTACAGAGAAAATCATGACGAAAAACCCAATAACACCTTGCCTGACCTGGGCATCAAACCCAAAACCATCATGCTTAGCAGTCGCGTTCAACCACTAGATAGCGAGGTAGTCAATCATAAGTAACATTGTTTGATTACTTACTTTCTTTTCAACAATTGCATTTTCACTCAAAGAACTTTTAGCACGTAATCCATAGCATTTCCAATCGAGTTGGCGGAGAATGAAAAATTAGCGCAAGCTTTGGATCAACTTTCTTCCTTCAGGCGTTTTATACAATTTGTAGACTCATTGTGGATTTAGACTTTCTGTTTTGTTTTGTTATGGGGATTTCTTTTCTTGATATTTTTTTTTTACTTAAGAATATCTCGCGGTATTGTATACAAAAAGTACAATTGTACGACTGCGACTTTGCTAATATTATCTGGGTTAAATTTTCTTTTAGGATCGATATCGTTATAGAGATAATAGCTAGTTAGTATTAGTTAGTTATTAAAAAAACAAAAATCTCGATTGCTAATATTTAAATTAAAATTGAAAAGAAAAAACTGGCCAAGTGCAAGTCAGACTAACGCATGAAGGGTTCCGTACCATGACTTCTTATAGGTTTTCCTGTAATCTATACGTGTTGAACTAATTTCTATATTTTTTGAAGAATTATAGGCTCAGTAGTTTCGGAGATAAGGGGGGAGAGAATAGTCGGACAGACAGACATACGAGTGATCCTATAAGGTTTCCGTTTTTTCCTTTTTAGGTACGGAACCCTAAAAACATGTTCCTCTGAAAACTCTAATGCAGATCATAGCAACATTAACAGTCGGGACCTATTTTCTTTTATTACTGAAAAGATTTGGGTTGGATTCGATTTTTAATGGGTCCCGACTGGCTCTGATCCCATCAACCCTCCTTCTGGCGCAGTCGGGTAAAAACTTGGGAATACATTAACGTTGGTTAAGGAAACGTACACTACCGACTTACGTAGGTAGTATTTGATCGAAGGATCATCATATCAGCCCGGAATCACCCACTGCTGAGTATAGGTCTCCCCTTTTTTCCGCCACGCGTCCCGATCCTGTGCGTCTCTCATCCAGGTGTTTCCCGCAACCTTAACGATGTCGTCAACCCAACGAGCTTTAGGACGGCCCTGGTTTCTATGGCCTAACCTTGGCCACCACTCAGTCAATGCCTTGCTCCATCGGCCATCTCCGCGTCTAGCAAGATGATCGAAGGTTACTGTGTAATAAATGATTTGCGTTACGTTAACTGAATGGGCGCAACGGAATACCAAGATGACAGGTCTACAGTCACGCCGCATTCAGTTATATAGCGCTTTTTGAGCATCACTTATTTGCTGAAAATTCCTTTCAGAAGAATGTAAGCCCCGACATACAGGGTGTAAAGTAACCCATCACACAGCCGTCAACCAAGCATTCTGTATATCAAACTAAGTACCCCTACGCAAAAATTTTTGCTGGAAAATTACTTTTTTTTGGGGTCAATAAACACATTTTACGGTAAAACTCAATGTAGCACTCTTAAAACATTGTGCTAGTGAATGCTTTGAATAGTAAATGGGTCATGGAGGTAATTTAAGTAAAGTTATAGGTAGGTACCTATACTTAACCTGACACTTGGGTTGGCTTGGCAATATCTCCGAAACTAGGGGGTTCCCAGGTATGGTCTAGAACACAAAAGTGATCGCAGTGGTGGGGAGAAGAAGTGCCTTTCGTTTGCGTTAAGAGTACGTTTACACCCTTTATATTTATGTTTGAAAATAGAAGGTATAAGGGAAAGTGAATTTCAAATTAAACCACTTATTAATCGTCAGTGAGTTAAAACGAGTTTTTGTCAAAGAATAAGTTTCAACGATAATAATCCAATATTTCCCTAACAAAGTACAAATTTAATTATTTAAATGATTACCTGGTTGAAGAGTTAGCGAACAAATATCTCTAACTAAATTGCAGTCCTGTTACCAAGTACCGAAGGTTTGAAATCCAGCGTGTTAACAGCGGGGTTACCGCTAAAGTGCGTTTTAATTACAAAATGGCGGCGATTACGCGGCGAAGATCAAAGGGAGGGTAATCCAAATGAACTCGCTCGTATTACACGCGGGAACTATGTACTGTGTAATGTGAAGAGCGTTGTAACTTTCAGGAGATGTTGTCAGGTACATGACACATTGAAATAGAAATCTGGAAAATAGGCAAAACATTCACTTATTTAGTACTAGCTTTTGCCAGCGGCTTCGCCCGCGTGAAAATGTTGATTTTCCACACAAACTTTCATCCCCTATTTAAATCCCTTAGGGGTTGAATTTCGAAAAATCCTTCCTTATTCCTTGTCTACATTATAAAGGGAACCTCTGTGCAAAATTTCAGCTTTCTAGGTCTAAGGGTTTGGGCTGGGCGTTGATGAGTCAGTCAGTCAGTCAGTCAGGACTTCTCTTTTTTTTATTTAAACAATTTTGGTGTTAAATATTTTTTAATTAATAGATTTGGTTATACGATTAAAGAGCCGGACACTCAGTATGAATGCTTTGCTTTCGGCCGAATCGTGGTCCACTTGCTGGACTGTTCGAAATATTTTGAGGACTTAAAAATGCGACAGACGCATCAAGCCACCTATCGTACCCAGGTAATTTGATAAGATGTATCATTGATACGAAAGAAGAAGACAACCTAAGATTGTTAAGCAGGTCTTAGTTTAGATAACTAGTTTTCAAAAGAAATGACACGTTGAAAGAGTTTCAGGAACACAGTATTTTTATTAAAACACTAAATAAAGAAAATAACAGGAAAATAGGATTACGTACAACAAAGGTGACTCTTATTTCTAAAGAAATCTTTACCAGCATACCTTCGAAAAGAGAGTAGATACATTTATAAACTCTCTAGAGCATAAAATCAAGAAACAATTTTATCTTAAAATCAATATCAATTTCCCGTATTACGCATCCAACTTCTCGAGAGTATAAACTTGTCAAACCAAATTGCGAAACCTCTTCCCGGCGACATCACGGCTACTTCCTAGTTGTCAACTGACTTGCAACATTTGGGGGAAAAGATTGTTTAAAAAAATTATGGTATCATATAATTTAAACCACGAAGGTCTCAGGACGACAACAATATATCCCTTAGGAATGGAGAAGGCAACTGTAAATCTACTGGAGTTAGCATAGCTTGTACGAAGCTTCGAGATCAGTCAATTTCACTGTAGCAGCTTGGGACTAAGCTTTGGACACGTCATATACAATCAGCTTTTACGAGCGTTCCTCATTAGCAAGAAGTGCTGCAGATTCGGGACTTACAGGTAAATGATTGCTGTTTGTTTCCACGTGTTTCCATATTGAGTTAATGCGTTGAAATCGGAGCCATATCCGTCGTCGCAGTATAAGTATTATAATTTAGGGCTATGCAGATATAATCCATTAGTCCTCAAAAAATGAAGATGTATGTCTATATAAGTGTATCACGGATACACTTATATAGACATACATGCAGTACTTCAATAAAATTATGCCGTTGTCAAATTAAAATTCTCGAGTTGGGTCGCAGCCGAATAAAGCTGCGGGGTAAATGTACCCTCCTTTCAAACATTTGTATGCAGAGTATTCGCTTTTCTATTTTAAAGTCAAAGCCCCGTCTCTAAAGAACTTTTATTATTAATCCTTTTAGAATTTTAAAGTGTTTATTTAACGGAATTGCGCAGAAAAGTTAGAATTATGTATTAAACCACCATAGAATACATTTTTGGATTTTAGATTTCAAACATGAATTTCAACTTGAAGCTGACTGATTTAATACTGTCTAGTCTAGAGTCTGGCCTAGAGTCTAGCTAGATCAAAGGGTCTACAGATTCCAGGGCTGCTGTAGATTCGTGAATTGATGAATTTTATTTATAATAATAATAATAATATTTATTTATTTTCAGGCTACTTTGGCCCATAGATAAATACCTTACAGACTAACATACATACGATATTATTATACAGCTTGTGTTAGTAAATAAAACCTTAAAACTATATTAGTAACACTGCACTTGCACTACGTCACTGTGCGATCATGTGGCACTTGCCCGCGGAAGCGTCGAAACACCACCCCCTGCGGCCAAAAGTCCTCTTCCAAGACGAGGTGCAGGTAGCATGTTGGTACTCGCACCACAAACGCCTTAAAGTTGACGTTGCGGCGCGACTCAAGCAGCTGCACTCTCGCCACGTACTTGGTCTTCTGGCGCACGTACTCCACGATGTCCTCCGTCGTAGTGGTGTAATGTAGACGGGAGATGTACACCGGAGTGTTCGGCTTTGCGGCACGAATATGCACATTGGGCTCCGATGGAGCCGTGCCGCAGCGGTTCTTGATGGTCCGCTGACGGCGCTTCCTCCTCAGCACCGTCACGAAACCATCATCAGCCTGGATCGGTGCCCTTTCAGGCACAGGCTTCTCGGAAGGAGCATTTTTCCCCGCAACTACCACTACACTACTATTGGAGTTACCTACATCTTCTGCCTAGCCTTTGCCTAACAATGTTGGGGTCGTCTTCTAAACTAACCGGAATAGGGGATCGGACAAAAAAAAAACTAATTAGTCCGTCCGATAGATTTCCAAAAATTATTGGACACGTATTTTTACTTTTTTCACGTAAACTTAAAATGAAGACGATACAGTGCTTCGAAAACTCGTGTGACGTCATAATTATGATAGTACATTTTGACGACACAAGTGACGTTTCAAGCCCCACTCCAAGATCTTTGACGCGTTTTATCTTCGTCATTTTTTATTGATTTGATAAAACAAAAAACACGTATTCAATATTTTTCGGTAATCTAACTTACGGACTAAACAGAATCATATTATTTTGACCCAGTCCTATCCCATATTGTTACAGTAATTATAGAAGGAACAAATAAATAAAAATCATAAAACAGCCCAATGTTCTATCGTTTTATAATATAGTTGACGTGATTGTCTATTACCCCTGCAAATAAATATAATTAATATCAGAACAAGAAAATCAGAGAAGAAAAACATCGTGAGGAAACCGGCATGTCTTAGAACCAATCAACCAACAAATTCGAAGACATTTGACATCTACCAACCCGCACTGGGCCCGCGTAGTGGATTATAATCCACCCCTCTCCTAGAGAGGTCTGAGTCACTACAGTGGGAACTACGATTCTCATTGTAGATTTCCACGACGCGACGTCGTATCGTGTTTATGTGTGGGAGCCCTATGTGTTCGAGGCTGCGGTATCTCTTTCGAACAACCCGCAGTCTGTCAACAACACCCCTGAGAAAGATTAACATTCTATTTCAGTATTCCACCATCATCAAAAGAAACACGCATATTCCCTATAGACCAACATAAAATAGTAATTAGCCTCTGAAAAGCGAGTCCATTATAATCACTAATGAACAGATACCGCGCGGCCGTGAGTCAATAGAACCAGTTAATTACCAGCTTGTTTGAGAGGTAATAACCGCACCATGCTTCACATAACTTGTGACATGACGTTCATCATAATTAGGTTTTGTTCAACGAATTTTCAATACAGGAACTGGTAAACATAAACATAACACGACAATCCCCGAACGATTAGGCAGAAGTGTAGCTAATACTATACCGTAGACTAAATAATTATAGCAGCTAATAGTATACCAACATTTCGCCAGTTAAGTCTCATGTAATAGGGGGCGAAAGACGTCCACTGCTGGACATAGGCCTCCCCTAAGTGTCGCCACATTGACCTGTCCCGTGCGTCTCGCATCTAGCGGATCCCCGCAACCTTCACCAAGTCATCGGTCCACCTAGTGGGAGGCCTTCCAACGCAACGTCTTCCGGCTATGACTACGTATAAGACTGACTGAATAGGGGGCGAGCCTGTTGCTATCAACTGGGCACAAAAGATTCCGTGGTTGCTATCGAGAAATTCCTGACGGGAAAACCTAATTACAATTCGCCCGACCCGAGAATCGATTCCAGGACCTCATGCTGAGCAGTCGCACTTGCCACCACTAGACCATCGAGGCAGTCAGTCTGGTGTGTTTAACTTATGTTCGATCTAAAGAATGAAGTATATTCCTTGATTTGCGATATTTACTTGTAAAACCGTGGTATAATCAATTTTGTTTTTGGACTGATTTTGGCAAACCATTTTCTTAGCACAGCTAAATAAGACGGCACGCTTGGCGCAGTGGCTGAGCGATTGGACCTCTGCGCCGCGTGTCGCGGGTTTGATCCACGCACGGAACAAGTATGTGTATAACCTACAGATAGTTGTTTCGGGTCTGGGTGTTTGGTTTGTGTATTCGAGTTTAAATGTTTGTAAACGCACCGACGATACAGGAGAAATTCCTAGTGTTGGGCAACGTTTTTTTTAAAAGAAAAGAAAGAAAGAAGCGTCTTCTTGTTAACGATGAGAGTACCCTAGCAGGACCAAGCAGAGATTGCCTTTCAAAGAACTCCCTACGTAGGATTAATACCGTCAAGCAAACATGTGATTCATTTCTAATAATAATAATAATAATAAATAATAAATTCTTTATTTGCAAAACATTTTCTAAACAATATTTGTGAAGCCCTGACTCCAGAGCTAGATATTAAATATCTGTATTTCAGGAGTCAGTTTCTTCTTCCTATTAACATGGTGCATAATATGCAATAATTAAGTGATTAAATTTTTGTTGATAAAAAAAATAAAATAAACGCGTGTGTCGAATGATTAAAAATGATTACTTACAATTAGAATAAGAATTAAAATTAGAATCATTAGCTGATGACAAAAATGACAACAGTTAAAAATTTAAATAATTAGTTAATTAGGTACAAATTATTATGATTCAAATTGTTGATTCACTACAAATGATCTATATGCATACTATTAATTAATAAAATTAAAAAAATAAATTAAATTTACAAGTGTTAATTCAAATACATATGAAATTAATTAAATAACAGAATAAAATGTAAGCCACAAGCATAGAGATATAGTTATAATATACAATACAACCAACCTAGCAAAATTACACAATTACAGAAAATACAAAAATGTTGTTGAAATGTAGAACTTACTTATTCGAAAAACTTGGAAAATAAACGTGTGGGTGTGTGACTGTACTTACGTGTATGAGTAGTGTGAGGGTATGTGTGTGGAGATGTGTGGGGGGATGTGTGTGGGGATATGTGAGGGGGTGTGTGGATGTGTGACAGGATAAGGATTTTGATGTGTCATTTTGTAGGGGTTAACCATAATATGCTTTACGCCCGCTGCAATAGAGTTTCGGTTTTATCGTAATTTTGTGTTAGCAACCAAGTTTTTAGTGTTTGTTTTGTTTCGTGAATTGTGAGGGGATTAATATTAAGCTTCCTGTTTAACTTATTATATAAATAGATGGCCTGGTGGACACGTTGTCGCCTAGCAGACACTGTATGGCATAGAAAAGGTAAACAGATGTCAGGTTTGGTGCGTTTATTTTTATGCTTATCACTAAAAGGTGTGATACTGTGCTGCTTGACTACAACCTGCAGAATGTAGGTTTGCCGTACAGTGAGTACTTTACACATCTCATATAATGTCACTGTAGGGAATAAATAGGGTTTGAAAGTCATGACTTTAAGCAAAGATCTTTGAGCTCTTTCTAGTTGTATAATAAAAGTTTTACATGCACCGCCCCATACCTCAATACAATAGCTCAGCACTGATTCCGCTAGTGCATTGTAAACGCGGCGCAAGGATTCAAAGTCCGCGACATGTCTCAGCTTTTTAAATGCCCATATTAGTTTCCGAATTCGTGTAGAAGTGAGATCAATATGTTGTCGCCAGCTGAGTTTTTCATCCACTAATACACCTAGGTATTTGACATGAGTAACTTTATGTAAAGTCAAGCACGAGCAGTCTCTATCTATATGAGGTGAATTGCATGTATGCAGTTTAATGTGTGTTTGTGATGGTTTGATTTTGGAAAAATGGAATTGTAGGTAAGTGGTTTTTGTTATGTTCAGAGTTAGAATGTTTGCTCTTAGCCAGTGACCAACTTTGTGTAATCCTGATTCGGCGAGCTGTTGCACCTCTTCCCATGTATCCCCATGAAATATTAAAGCTGTGTCATCAGCGTATGTGAAAATTTTACCATTCGTAAGAGTTTGCTGGCACAGGTCATTTATATATACGAGGAAAAGACTGGGGCCAAGTATACTGCCCTGTGGAACGCCGTAGGTTACGGTGGCCTCAGAGCTCACATATTTATCTATTTTGACTTTCTGAGTGCGGTCATAGAGAAAGTCTTTGAAGATATTCAAGGCATTTCCGCGAATACCAACCCTCTCCAATTTGTCCACAAGAGCAAATCATTCAATTTCAAACAAAGACATTCGGAGTGCTACGTCGTTCATACATAATTTTGAAGCAAACGAACAATTCTATAAAGCGTAGTGGAATATTTACATGGAATTCTAGAATATTCTAAAATCTGTAGTGTGCCACTAAAGAATACTCGGTCATTGACATCACTTGATTTCTTTCCAGTAGATTTACTCAAATGAAGTCAAAGATAAAAGGAGTCCATTAAAATAAATTAGGAGGGGTGAACTTCATCAAAAGATAATTAATTAGATTAAACCGAAAGTGGTTTTATTTGTTGACAGGATCTACTCCTTCCGTGATTGTTTTTTTTAACCGTAGGAAGTGCAAAAATTTAAGCGAAACGACTAGGATCACAGAAATGTAAAGAGGTTTGAGAATTATCTGTAAAATCGTTACAGAGCAAATGTTGCTATTTTTTTCTACGGTATTTTGTCGTTTCTAAACATAGATTACTTGTCTGGATAAACAAATATTGAAGGAAGACAGACAGTAGACAGAAGGAAGTGTCAGTGTTGTGGAATAGACAAACGATCAAAAACACTTTTCATGCTGAAAATGTCGCAGACTTCGTTCTCGCATACTAAACATGTTATTTTAATATTCCTCTCAGTTAATATTTTCAGCGCGTTACATGAAATACAACATCATAGTTAGTGGCGGGGCGGGATGCAGATGAAATCAATAGAGCGCACTTGTTGCAACAGGGAGGCAGCGCGGCCGAGCTGCGACCTGGTTGCCATGGCGACCGCTCACCTCGTTCGACCATTATGAACTCCTGGCCTCCTGGTACCGTACGCGGGAACAAACAGATTTATGCGGTAAGGATTCGACGAAATGATTGACATTTTAAAATTGTTTATTGTTTTAGATATAATTTTAGATATAATTATCTCTATTTTGTGGAGTGCGGGGCAGTGGTCCAACTGCTCTGTCCTATTAGTTGGACCATGGGTCTTTACTAGGGGCAGATGTCCAACTTTAAAAATAGTTGGACCACAGCACCTTTTGAGAGTTCCGTGGTCCAATTCATTTAAAAATAACTTACCTACCCTAAAAGGATTGAATTTGATAGTTACTTAATTAATTTAATCCCAATCGATCAAACTACCAGAAGAACAGAAACATTAGGAGTTATTGGAAATTGGAATCTTAAAATCAAATCTATATGCCCTTCGAATATCATGTATATACCTACTTAGTTTTTTTTTTTTGTTGGAGATGAGAAACAAGGACAGATAAAGTCTCACAAAGTACCAGGAGCCCAGAAATAATAGGAGGTACAGGGTTCATATTTGACAACCTGATTTAACATTTTTTTTTTATTTAAGTTCTTCTTCATGTATTATAACTTCTATATCAGTAAAATCTCACAAAGTGGCAGAGGTTAGGACCATTAGAGAACCTGATTTAAAAATTCTTTTTTTTTAAATTAAAGTTTTCGTCATGCGTATAACTTCTATAACAGTGAAGTTCTCTAATGATTCTGGTTCAGCCCAGAAATACATATATAGGAGGTAGGTACTCCTATTACTTCTATAATTATATTGCACACAAGATGCAGTTGAGGTTTTTAGCATTGGTAAGTTATTTTTAAATGAATTGGACCACGGAACTCTCAAAAGTTGCAGTGGTCCAACTATTTTCAAAGTTGGACAACTGCCCCTAGTAAAGACCCATGGTACAACTAGTTGGACAGAGCAGTTGGACCACTGCCCTGCACTCATTTTGTGTTTATAGTAAAAAACTAGATTACTTTGTTCCCGGTTTTTTTAAAATAAACGATCGTTTTTTAATTCTGGAAAGAAATCTTGATTCAATTTAGCCTCAAAACCTTTACAGATTACATTTGAATGGCATTACATTATTTAGAATTTCAAAAAAATCTATACCTATATCAGGTTAAGTTGCAAGAACTTTTCTTTCTGCCTACGCATATCTATTAAGTCAATTTGATAGTACCACGATATTTTGGCAAAATTACTTACAGTTCCTTGTAAAATACCCGTAACATTATAATAATACGAACCATAAACGGCTTACAAACGAAAATTAGTTTCACTCACGAAAATTTCCACAGGAAATTGGAACCGCCGTTTTGTAAATTGCCAAAACTTGGGGCTAAACCACGCAACAACATCTTGATGGCTACGGTTGCGTGCGTCATCAACAAGTGGCTATTTTGTTGCCGACATTCATAACCGGAACTTGGTAACCGGCACCACTTTAACTCGGTAACTATTCTAAACTATAGTGACGATTATCTGCCTAGCCTTTTCTCAACTATGTATGTTGGGGTCGGCTTTCTGTTTAGCTGGATGCAGCTGACAACTAATATTTTTCATGGAGGGACCACCACAAAACCACAACCCAGTAAGTACTAGTACTTTTTAAGGCAGGTTGTCAGACTATATCGTCACTGCCTACCTGCAACGAATGCCAAAGATCTGGGGGTCTAAAATTGCCACTTTTGCAGATCATAATGTGAATTGCGTTTAAAAGCGTAAAATGGACCTTTCGTAATAAAAACTGCGTCTGTGACTATTTTACGAATGTTAACGCAATTCATATTATTTTCCTATTATGATGTATTTTACTAAATTGTTACAGACGCAGTTATTATAATGAAAGGTCCATTTTACGCTTTTTAACGCAATTCATATTATGATCTGCCAAAGTGGCCGTTTTAGACCCCCTGTTTTGCCACGCGTTCGTGTTATGTCAGAGAGAAGTCAGCAAGGGCTGACGCCTGCCGCGGTTGCGGGTTGTTCGAAAGAGATACCGCGGCCCTGTACAAAAAAGTCTAAGAATGAACTTGGGTGATTTTTAGTCAGTAGAAGTCTGACACGCCCTTTCGCTCCGCCCAAAGCGGGAGGAGTCATTTAATAATTTCCCAGAGCCCCCCAAAAAAAAAGAGGTACCAACACGACGGCTTAACGTGCTTTCCAAGTACGATTCTAAAGTGCCCAATAATCTTCTTTATTCGTACAGCCAAGGAGTGGAACACCCTGCCTGCGTCGGTTTTCCGAGTTCATATAACCCCAATCTATCTAAGTCGCGAGTAAATAGGCTTCTTCTGGGTAAGCTCGTTCCATCGTCGACCTCATCTCTGCCCTTAGGGCAAGATTGAGGTCAAGAGCAAGCCCATATTAAATAAATAAATAAATAATAATAAAGGGGACCTCTCCGCCAAGTTCAAGTTACTTATATAATATTTCATAACGAAAATACATTTGTGCCGAAATATTTGCACAGCAGGTAGGCAAAAAATGAAACATAAGCCAATTACAATAAATAAGTAACCTCGTTCCACACCCATCCAAAGTTAGGACGTATGCTCAAATTAAAACTAACTTTACAGTCATATTGATACAGAACAAAGTCCCCAGCAAACTGCTACAAAAATAAATACCACTCTATCCTACTATATTATTTGTGGACCTATCTAACTGCCTACCAAACTTGATAGATTCTATATTAATTTTCTGAAAAAAAAAAATGTTTTGCATATTTTCTCACATTTCCCGACATCCTATATTCTGAGGTCGTTAGAAATAAGATAAAAATACTGGTGTCAACTTAAATGCATTTTCATGTAAAAACTAATTTAGTCCGGAAAAGCGCACCTCAAAATAAATATTTCTCTGCTGGCTGTGACAATCATAACTGAAAAACTTCGCTTAGAAATAGAATATTGTTTTAGCTGAACTGAAACAGGAAACTAGCTTTTAGTTGAATTATATCACCTGTCTATATTGATTCGTTTAGGTACACTATTTTAATGAATTTTCAACTTGATCGGTAAAGCATTAGGTTCAAAGCTGATTGGGAAAGTTTGTCTGATTCAGATAGCTTGATTTTCTGGTTTCTGTACTTAAATCAACGGTAATATCCTCCTCCTTGTGTAATTAAAGGCAATTATTATTAAAAGTTGAGAAACAATTAGAATGCCAAACTTAAATGTTATCCTTGTTATTTACCGCAATCAAACATAAAGAACAGTAAATGTGCCTTCAATTTGGTTTTGTTATGGATTCGTTGCCTAAATAAACCAAATCCTTAAATTGCTTAAAAGATATTTCTGCTTATACCCGAGAAAATATACCAATAAATAGTAAACACTGGTATAGTGAAATATGGTAAGTTTTCCATTAGCGACGACGCTAATAGGGTTAGCCGGCCCGGCTCGCCCCTGTCCCGGATAAAATCTATTAGTTGAGACTCCTCGTGGACCCTGCTATGAACTGTGTTGATACAAATAGGCACTTTATACTTTAAAATGTGTTTTACTGTAGTGTTTTGCTACAACCTAATTTTATGCTCATCATCCTTTGTTGTTTTAACCTACTTAGTTCATCCAATAGGTTTTCTTAACACTTATTTTATGATTGCCTTGTTCTTCAGAAAGAACAGGCACGTAGTACACGCCAGCGGCGTACGTATATAACCAGATGTATGACTAGGTGTGAATGTGGATGAGGCAAAAAGCAGTACCTATGTAAGGATTGGGTGGCGTTCTTTGGTTTTTGTCTACCTCAATTGGAAAAGGGCGTGATCTATGTCTTGTTAATCTCGTGGTTGCTATCACGATCGCCGAGTGTTTTGTTTGAAACCCAAGTGGTTGGTTGTAAGCGGCTGCAGTTCCCGAGTCTTGATTTATACAACAAGGACCTAACAAGAAGCAAAATAAGGTGTACAACTATTACACCACCTTCAACCCGATCGGAAAATACTTGACACACATTTTCCCGGGCGGGCGTGGCTGCAGTTTAAAACCCGGTGGCATGCAAATGAATATATTGCAAACGGAATAATTCCTGTGATTGACGTTTGGCTCAACACATCAATCGACAAGTCGGCAGACAAGTCGGCTAGCCTACATCTGAGCGGGCAGTGATAACTAGGTGCCCGATACGGATCGATGGAGCCTGCAGGTAGTGCGTTAACCTCTGACATTTTGTTGCGCGTCTGTTAATTCTGCGAAATTCACCTGACATAGTTACTAATTTGTTTGCTGATTATTTTATGAACAGGAACAAAGGATATGAAGGGATTGCGTGAGAGATGGTATTAATTTATGGCTAGAAAAGGAAGTTAATTCTGGCAATTAATGCAGAAACATGAACTTCGAGGACCTCAAATAAATTGGGATAAGGACGAATTTACTGAATTACACGAACTATTTACAGTCTTCAACACACGCACACAATAATGGTATTAGAAACATGTCCCAATTCGAGAAATAATATTAAGAAGATAGGTAATGTACCTACCTTTTTTTATTTAGGGAAGTCATCAAATAACCCCACCCACTCTTGGGCAGAGCGAAAGGGAGTGTGGAAGATTTCTACTGACTAAAAACCACTCATGTTCCATCTAAGCCCTTTATGTCGAGGCCGCGGTATCTCTTGCGAACAACACGCAGCACCAACGGGAAGATAATGTACCTAAATATCTACTCGTATACAGGTACATAATACTTTAACCGGGAATGGCCGGTCACTTCAGTGAGATGTCACCGAAGTGAAAAATCCCCTATTTCGGAAACGCTTTTGTGTCATTTTGTCGCGGATTCCCGAACAGTTTACGAGTTACCCTATTCCCTGGCAATTCCCTGACATTCCCTGGTTCCCTAACCGTGATTGCTTTGCATTGTGAAACCTGGCTTACGAGAATTACACTCGACAGCCGTAATATGTGGTTTTGCTACTACACATACATCTTACACTTGAGGAACTCGTCAAAGGCAAAATTACAAAGGAAATCTCGCTTTGAAACTGCATAATACGTATAATTTAACGGAATTAGGACGGATGTGGGTTTGGAGAACACCAATTTGGCAGTTTGGCCACAAGAAAACATTAATTTGACATGAACGTCACCGACTTACAACCGCCTACTTCTGGAATTAGGTTACTGAGCCAAAGTTTTTGGTACCATTTGAATTATATATCGTGTCTGATCATCATTTGTTATGCACCCACGACCGCGCAGGAAGTAAAATATAGTTTAGGAGGCGAAACGAAGTTGCAAGAAGGTGTTAGTTGACCACACGTACTCGTATAACAGCTATGCTTGGAGCTAAGAATCTTAATAGGTTCAATTCTAATGCTTCTAATATTTATAGTGTTTACGTTGGTTTGAGTATGTTTTTGGATGTAAGATTTTGGTACAAAAAACCTCCAAGTCGTTGTTAACATGCAATATTCTCTCTCACTCTTGTATTGCAAACTAGCTGCTGCCCGCGACGTCGTCTGCGTGGACGCTATACAACACCAAAAGTACCTACGATTATACCTTTTTAGTAACATTCATTTACCCGTTTCTCCTTACATTTTATATCCACAGAAAGTGCAGTAACAGAGGGAGACTGTTTTTTGTAAAATTGACCTTCAAAAAGTGCTGATTGCAGCCAGCTTTGAATTTATTACTTTATGGTGATTCTGGTGAATTAAGTCATAAGTTGTGACTGAAGCAGATGGAGAAAATAATGAATAAGGAATACAGAATAGGGTAAAAATACATACTTATAGGACTTCTCGATGAACAACATTAGTGGTTTGGCTCTCCGCAGCCAAAATATAAAGCGAGTCAGGACTGGTGACGCGGGAGCAAGCGACGTACAGCTACCCGTGTGAGAAGCAGCTCGTCCTGAGGTCGATACCCGCTGCCCCCAGTGTCTGCTACTTCGACTTAATTATTGATGGTCATCGCTAAGCCAACACTTACGGGGAACTGTACGCGCTTTAACTGGAACGGGAAGTTATGAGGTATGAGGTGAATGCGTGGTATAAATACTGCCTCGCCGACGCTACAACCCGTAAGAATTTCCGCCTCAATGGTATGTCTGTGGAGCGAGATGACTTTAAGGCGACCCCCGTTACACAACTTCGGAGGAGATAGGTTCCGAAGAAGCATAATCGGGACACCGACCTTCAGCTTGATGGTATGCGCTGGAAGTCCACTTGCTGCACAGGGAGTTCAGGAATTCCACGGGATAATGTGTGGCGTCATCTTGCTCAACGACAGTGTTTAAGAGGTGTAGACGACTTCATTCCCCTCAATTTCCGAGAGAATGCATTCAATAATTGCTACAGCCTGATCATTTGTGGGCGTCAAAATGGCCTGCTCACACACCCAAGAATTCTGCTGGTGCGGTATACGACTGATGACCCGTACACACAGCGAATGAGTTCTTCTAAGCTGGATACAACTCTACCGAGAGAATCTGGAAGCACCACCTGTCCACCCAGTGCCTTCGTCAAGACTTAGAAGGACATCGGAGAATTCTTGAGCACGTGCATTGCCGCCGAGCCGTTCCGCCGTTCCTGCGGATGTCCTGCAGGGTTCTGTCCACGGCCTCAACTGCCTTCCTATTGGCCATCGTACACTCATCCCATACGATCAGAGAGCAATCCTTGAGCACATGTCCCTTATCACTGTCACGTGACACATACAAACAGGCGTTTCGGCGCTCTCTAAATCGATTGGAATTTTAAATATGGTATGTGCTGTCTTGCCACCCGGAAGCAGTGTGGCAGCGATTCCCGACGACGCTACAGCAATGGCAAGTTTGCCTTGCTTCCTGACCTCTGCAAGTATGCTAGTGGTAACATAGTATATTTCATTATAAGTGCGGAAAGCCTGTCATTGCAAAGAGTTCCGACAAATGTCTAACCGAGCCGAGGCACAGCCGACGGCGAGGGTTGACAGTCGGAACAAGTTGCAATGACGGTTCCGCACGTATACTGAACAACTATTTTTAATACAGTTGCGAAAAAATGAACCAATTTAATAAAATAATAAATCCGTAATTAAACCCGCAATGAACATTTTTGGAAAATGGCGCCTACCGTAAAAGAATATAAGCAGAGATTTTTTTGTTTTCTTTACCCATTCTGGGTAGGCAAAGGGAACTATGCCCATACAGCCAAGTCTTCAGTAGATTTTTTTTATTGATAAGAACTAAAAATGAAATTTAATGAGATGAAATGGAATGAAACCTTTAACTCATTGAATCAAATAATTAAATCTGTTTTTTTTTTTTTTTTTTTTTTATTAGCCTACGTTGTGTCCCACTGCTGAGCAAAGGCCTCCCCTTTCTCTTTCCATATGTCTCTA
This sequence comes from Diarsia mendica, assembly GCA_949316265.1. Lineage (NCBI taxonomy): Eukaryota > Metazoa > Arthropoda > Insecta > Lepidoptera > Noctuidae > Diarsia > Diarsia mendica. Next base: position 24,536,181 of record OX438892.1, read on the forward strand.
TCATGGGCGATCTCTGGCCATGTTAGCCCCGCAAACATGATCAGATCGTCACGCCACCTTCGCCGCGGTCGACCTCGACGGCGCTGTCCTTCCTCAGGCGTCCAGTGAGTGACGATCTTTGCCCATCTCTACGGGTGCATCCGTGCTACGTGGCCTGCCCACTCCCACTTCAGTCTGGCTGTTTTCTCTCCAACATCAGCTATTTTAGTTATAGAGCGCAGGGTGGTGTTTCTAACGCGATCATTTCGCTTAACACCAATTATGCTGCGCTCCATTGCTCGCTGGCAAATCTTGAGTTTGGACTTCTGTTGTTCAGTAAGTGACCAACTTTGTGCACCGTAGGTTAGGACGGGCAGGATGCACATATCAACGAGTTTCCTCTTTAATGTTAGGGGAAGGCTTCCCTTTATATGTTCCTTCAGGGCCCAGAAAGTCTTCCAGGCATTTTGAACTCGTCTATCGACTTCCTTGTCTTGCCTGTTTTGGAACGACACTATCTGGCCTAAATAGGTATACTCGTCGACATATTGCAACAAATGCCCGTCTACCGCGACCCTACGTTTCGTGCTGTTGGTCATGATCTGGGTCTTGGATCTATTCATTGAAAGTCCAACCTCAAGACTTGCTGTGCTCAGATCTTGGAGCATTTCTTCGAGTTCTGGAGCTGATGTGGAGAAAAGCACGATGTCATCGGCAAAGCGGAGGTTTGTTAGATGTCTGCCGCTAACATGTATGCCTCGTGACTGCCATGAATCGGGCAGCTTGTTGAAAACCTCCTGCAATGCACTTGTAAACAGCTTGGGTGAGAGTGGATCGCCCTGTTTTACACCTTTTTCTATATTGAAATTTGGACCAGAAATGTGCAACTTGATGTTCGCAGAGCTATTTCGATAAATGGTGTCAATTAAATCAATGTAGGTGTGTGGTACGTTTTGAGATTCCAAGGCATTAATGACTGAGTGGTGGTATATACTGTCAAATGCCTTGGCATAATCCACAAAGGCTAGGTATAGCGGCTTGTTATATTCGTTGTACTTTTCGATAACTTGGTTTACAGTATGGAGATGGTCTGTTGTGGAGAAATGGGGACGAAATCCTGCCTGCTCGGGAGGTTGGTGAAGATCAAGTGTCGGAGCGATACGGTTTTCTATTACTTTTATGAAAAGTTTGTATAAGTGTGAAATGAGGCTTATGGGTCGGTAGTTTGAAATTTCTGCTTTGTCTCCTTTCTTGTGTTTAAATCTGATAATTAAATCTGATATTGAAACAAATTAGTAGCTTCTTTAGAAATATTTGCATGAATCATAAAAACTTCTATGATTTTATTTAATAAATACTTCGTGGTTGGTTTTTTTTTAATGGACATTATTTTGACAGTTGGGAAAGAGAACGCACGAGTTCGGGAAAGGTAAAGAAAAAGCACGAGTACGTAATAGCCCACATCCCGAACGCTATACGTCCCTGCAATACGCCACTTTTTGAGCAACTGTATTAAAAAATGTTTTTCCTGGTCCACCAGGAGCATCCAAGAACAACATTTTACTCTGGTTTTGCCAAACGCTTTAAAGGACGTTGTCATTTTGTTTTTGCTCTGAAGAGAACAAAGCGACATGGTCATTTCGTATGGTGGTCATTTCGCCCGTATCGTAAATTGTCTCAGCGTTATACTCCCGACTTCCACGGTCTTGATGTTGTGCGGATTGGGGTGCTGGTACCCCATATTCGACCAGTGGATTGCCGCCAATAGAAATGACCACGTCTTGAAGTGAACTGAGACAGGTGTTCAGCACGCGTTCATCAGTTACTTCGACTTCGTCTCCAGTAGCACGCCTCAAAATATTCAGTCAGATGATGGCGATACTGCTCCCACAAAGCTACCGGGTTCGCGACTCCACAAAACACCAATATGACGGCAAACAGATGACGCATACAGCTGGGACTGTCACTGACGCTCGCGTCCGCGAGGGTGTCATCCCAGTTTTGGTGTTTATTTTATACTAACTCTATTACTATTTATTCTGTACTTCTCTATCTTTAAGTTATAATTATATGGCATGCTTAATTTTCCTCTTCGTTATTTAGCTCAAATTGCTTAGGTAGGTACAGCAATAGCGTGCCGTTTTCGAGTATAAATTTTGTTATAAATCTATGCAGTTCTTTTTGAGTTCTGTTTGTTATTACATACAGACAAACTGGATGAATTTTTAAAGACATAGATGAAGCAGCTTAAAACTTATGAATTGTCTTGCTTATCTCTGAAACGAACTAACGATAATTATAATTTTTAAGAAGAATTAAGCACAACTATGACTTTTAAAAACAACTATTAACCTCGCCAACATGATCATATTTAAATTATTTGTATTCAAAAAGGGTTTACACATGTAATTCGACTTGATGTTTTTGAAATCTCACAGATGGCGCTGCTTTAAACATTGTCTTGGTACTACTTATATTTATTAATTATGTTTATCGGCCTAAGTTCCTTTTATTGCATTTTTTTATAGTGTGAAGCTAGCTTATAGCTTGGTTAACATAATAACAACATTCAAATATGCATCGTTAGATTACACGTTGTTACAGAATGCGTTGAAGAAAAAAAGGTTCACTGCTCGTTCCCCGTAGGTGATAGCGTGATAATATGTAGCCTATGTGTTGACCCGACTTCTTAATAATATTCGTGCCAAATTTGAAGTAAATCCATGCAGTACTTTTTGAGTTTATCCCGGACAGACAAACAGACAAACAGACAAAAATTCTAAAAACTATATTTTTGGCTTCGGTATCGATTGTAGATCACACCCCAAGTATTCTTTAAAAAAAATTTCAATGTACAGTTTTGACTTTCCTACCATTTTATTATATGTATAGATGGATTAAACTAATATTATTACAAAGCTAAACTTAGTTTGTTAGTTCACCATTATTTCACGCAACAACGGGTCCTTGCGTTCTTTCGCAATGCATTTCGACGTTTCCTATAAATAAAGATCGCGGGAGTGAATATCTAGGTAGACTCACCCGGCCGCGATGCCCCACTGCTGGGACGCCGCGTCAGCCGCGTGCTCGAACAGCGTCAGTCCCACCAGCGCGACTGTTGGCGCTATCGTCAGCGGCGTCACGAAGCGCAGCAACGAACCAATCACGCCGAAGTATCCTGGACCAAACATACAACATGATAAACTTATAATGACACTCAGGTACGGGAAATCTTCCTCTTCTTTTTGGGGGGGTGGGGGGAAATCATCAAATAACCTCTCCCGCTTGGGTGGTTTTTATAGACTTCTACTGACTATAAAAACCACCCATGTTCCTTCTTATCCCTTTGTGTCAAGGCTGCGGTATCTCTTTCGAACAATCCGCAGCCCCGACAGGACGGGATATCTTCCTTGATTATCCATTATGCTGAGCTCCCGATGACGCTGTTACAAGTGTCATCCCGCGATCATGCGGATCATGAGTAATCACGGAAGATTGACCGGTCCGTGAGTCTTTTTTTTTTTTTTGGTGGGTGGAAAACTGGAAAATCATCAAATGACCCCCCCCCCGCCCTTGGGCAGAGCGAAGGGGAGTGTCAGACTGACTAAAAACCATCCCATGTTCCTTCTTCGCCCTTGTGCCGAGGCCACGTCATCTCTTTCGATAATCCGCAGCCCCGACAGGAAACCGGTCCGTGCGTCTAACATAAGATGTTCGGGGTCCTAAGATGCAAGACGCTCGGGGCCAGTCAATGTGACGATACTGATTTCCCCAAGTGTCTAGTTCCTATGCCCCAAATGCCTATGATAGCAGTGGAAGTCTTTCGGCTGAATTAATGATGAAAATTATATCCTGTAAGTGACAGTATAAGTATACACGGTATACACCGTGAAAGCTTAAAACAGTACAAGATGATGCTGTATATGATGACTAGCACTTTGCCCACGGCTTCGCCCGCGTGGATGTCGGTTCAACTACAAAAGTGTCGATTTTCCATACAAACTTTCATCCCCCTTTTCACCCCCTTGAAGGTTAAATTTCCAAAAACCCCTTCTTAGTGCTCCCCTACATTATAATAGGAAGCCGTGTGCAAAATTTCACATTCCTAGCCCCAGTAGTTTCGGCTGTACGTTGATATGTCAGTCAGTCAGTTCTCCTTTTATATATTATATAGATGACGTCATTTTCATCCTAACATTTCCCAACTAATGTTCGGGTCGCTTCTAATCTAATCGAATGCAGAAGTCTTCTAGTACTTTACATAAAACAACTTGAATATCGTACTCTATAACCCCATTAGTCGGTAACAATGGTTGTCAGGCTATCGAACTTTTGACGACACGAAAAGACTTTCAATGGTCTAATAATTACTGCGTGCCAAATATAATTTGTGTTTTCCAAAGCACGGAGGGGAGGATCGCTGTGTGACAAATGATCTCACATCCACCAGCCGATCTATGCAAGCGAAACAGGACCTTAAAGATCAAGCAACGAGAAAATAGAGAGAGGAACTATAAAGGGTGTTAAAGTACCCGAAGCCGAAAAGCACTTGTCCTCTCCGTCACTGCGATAATTTGTTTGTTCTAGCTATACCATACCTGGGAACCGTACGGAGATAAGTTCCTTATCCACAGCTGTTTTTTTAAACTAGTTTTTCAGGTTACAACTTTACAATAACCTCCATGACCCGTTTATTAACCAAAGCGTCCTCAAGCACAATGATTTAAGACTGCTACATTGAGTTTTAAGGTAAAATACGATTTTTCACCCAAAAAACTTTTTTATAACACATTTGCTCGTAAAGGGCCTCTTATTTCACCAATTTCAATATCGTAATGTATGTCATTACGTACTTGTGCGTAATCGTAAAGTAAAACGCACGAGTTTCTTTCTAATAAGGTAACACGTACGGTTTATCATGCTCCGTCTAAAACCAACGGTACTTTTTTAAATCTTAAGAAAAAAAAAGCAAAGAAAGCAAATCAAAAAGTTTTTATGTCAGAAAAGTGGTCAATATTTTATGAATAAAATTAACTTTGGGAGATAAAATATAAAAAATAAACATTTAATTCTTTAATTTAATTCATTTTGACAGTAAATTACATCTGTAACAGAAACAAAAAAATATTAATTTACTTTATTAGTAATACTGGCTGTTTTTGTACCGTTGCCTTAAAAAAAAAAGCACTGATGCCCGCGCATCGCTAATTTGTGAACAAATAAAAGATTTATTCGTTTAAGAAAGTCCGAGTTTTATTTATTTCCTCGCAAATGTGTTATAAAACGTCGTATGACATACGTGCGCTTTGATAATTACAGCCTCTGCTCTCTTGTAGCCTTCGCCTACGGCTCGGGCTAGCAATATCGCCTCGGCTGTAATTTTCAACTTACCGCACTTATATCATAATGTACTATTACAAAAAATAAAACCGACTTCGACAAAAATAAAACACGAAAAAGTGAAAAATAAAAAATCAGCTTCTGAAGTCGGTGACTTTTGTTTGTTTGATTTCATGTTTTTGCCACCGACTTCTGAAGCTGATTTTTTATTTTTCACTTTTTCGTGTTTTATTTTTGTCGAAGTCGGTTTTATTTTTTGTAAAAAAGTTTTTATTTCTCACTTTTTAGTGGTTCACATGTGCTTACCCCTTCACAACGTACCGGCGTGATGTTATGTTATGAACTGGTGTAAACAATAGACAGTCATGAGATTTCAGCAATCCCAGTCCATTTGCTATCATTAATTGAGGAGTTCCGTTGCTTATCTCCGAAGTTCTTCATCACCTTTGTAGTGAGTACAGGCGTGATATTATGTTGTGTAATGGCGTAAACAATGCTTAGATATGCTATAGCAACAACCGCGGTTAATCTGCTGTTATTTATTGAAGAGTTCCCCCGATTTCTACAAGATCCCATCATCAGATATTAAAATGGTGACAATGGGACCACACGGGAAGCACCAGCTTTCAAATGAAAAAAGAATCATGAAAATCTGTTCACCCAGTCGCAAGATATGAGTCAAACATAAAAAAAAAAAAAAAAAAAAATATACGGTCGAATTGATAACCTCCTCCTTTTTTTGAAGTCGGTTAAAAAAGACGTTTCCCAGCAAATTTTTTTGCGTAGGAGTACTTACTTAGTTTGATGTACATAAAATAATTCTTGGTTGACGGCTTTGTGAAGGCTTCGCTTACACCCTGTATAACCTACTCTATATCTCTCAAGTTTCTAATCGCTTTGACGCTACCCCTCACTACACAGTACACATACTGACGGCATATCGATTATATCACGATTGCACACTGCTTTATGAAACTTTAATAGCGTAGAATATAGGGCGCCTTGCAATCTAGGTCATCTGATTGATCTAGACGCTGTAAGCTCGGCTTAGAACTTAGGAGATAGTTAGTCCTAGATGTGCACGTCTGTCGGATGCAGTACAAGTTGTAGACATAGTAACGGCTGTGCTAGGGAATGAAATGTGCAGCCGAGGTCGTTTGAGAAGTTTTGAATATGCTCCGTTACGGAAATAATACCTACCCTATGCTTGTGCAAGAATTAGGCAGACTTCTGGTCAAGCTGAGTATCAAAACTGATGTCAATATTACAAAGACACAGACAGTCCTCTGAAAAGCTCGCCCTTCTCCACTTTTAAAATGTTTTAATCAGAGAAAAAAAGTGGAACAAACTCTCCAACAATCTTTCTGTCAAGTTGGAAGAACACGATTCTATAATATAAACATGTTAACTAGGTAAAACTGTCACGAATAAAAATATAATCCACAGAAAAATTACGTCCAAAAATAAAATAAAATTCCCAATGAAAAGGAACCGAGTTTCTAATTACATAACACAACCTTTTACCACAAGACTTTACTAATAACGACTTTACCAACCACTCATGTGATGAGTGCACGAGTCTCTCAAAGTTCTGTTTAAAAAAAAAACTAGGCAAATGAGAGTGCGCTTTTAAAAAGTAAAGTTTGCATCAAAGCCTCTACGGAGTTTATGTGGAAATATGGAGATATAATTTAGTTACGACGACGTCGACATCGGTACAGTAAAAACTAATAGGCTTTCCCTAGCCCATGGGATAGCGAACCTATAGAGATCAACGTGCCATTTTTTCTAAAGCAACGTTTATTGAGACTTTGCACGTGCCGTTCAATAATATTGCTTAGTCTTAAAACTCTTTATTTACTGCCAAAAAGAAAAAAACTTGACCCATAATTGTAATAAATGTTTCAATTCCACGTGTAATTCAAATTAAAGTAACATAATTAAGTGTAACTTCTGTTGTTGCCGATTAGTTGATAAGTAACCTATAAGGGTTGTAAGAGGTTACTTATGTGCATGTACTGTTTCTAATCGAATCTTGTGTTTTTCATCATTAAAATAGTTACTCGTAGGCATAGATGAAAAAATAAAACACAAAAAAGTGAAAACTAAAAAATCAGCTTCTGAAGTCGGTGACTTTTGTTTGTTTGATTTCATGTTTTTGCCACCGACTTCTGAAGCCGATTTTTTAATTTTCACTTTTTTGTGTTTTATTTTTGTCGAAGTGGCAGTTTTATTTTTTGTAAAGTTTTTATTTTTCACTTTTTAGTGGTTCACATGTGCTTACCCCTTCACAACGTACCGGCGTGATGTTATGTTATGAACTGGTGAAAACAATAGACAGTCATGAGATTTCAGCTATCATTAATTGAGGAGTTCCGTTGCCTATCTCCGAAGTTCTTCATCAGATCTTCACCAAATAGTTTTTATAACCTTTGTAGTGAGTACAGGCGTGATATTATGTTGTGTGATGGCGTAAACAATGCTTAGATATGCTATAGCAACAATCGCGGTTAATCTGCTGTTATTTATTGAAGAGTTCCCCCGATTTCTACAAGATCCCATCATCAGATATTGAAATGGTGACAATGGGACCACACGGGAAGCACCAGCTTTCAAATGAAAAAAGACTCATGAAAATCAGTTCACCCAGTCGCAAGTTATGAGCTAACAAACATTAAAAAAAAATACAGTCGAATTGATAACCTCCTCCTTTTTTTGAAGTCGGTTAAAAATATGGTTAAAAATTCGGTGGTGTGCCTAAAATATTGTGCACCAATGGCACGAGTGTGCCATTGGTTCGCCATCCCTGCCCTAGCCTATTAGTTTATTACTTTGTTAGCAAAAAATTGCGTCCGCTCTGGGTTAATTAAATTCTTGTTCGCAGGACCATGGAACTTTGTTATGGGATAGCGTTGGCTGGAGGTTATTTATTGCGTATAATGTATATAGTTATAGTTTTATTTTATTTTCGTATGATATAACTTCTAGCTAGCCTTTAGTTGATACTGTTCTGTAATTTCACTTTCTTTGCTCAATTATGATTTAAAACCGAGCTAGGTGTTATGAAAGTATTATTGGAAGTTTTCACTAGAAGTTTGTGAGTAGCAACCCAGATATGATGGGAAAGGTGAATGCGGAACGTGAAGGACAGGCTATCGTGGTACGGCGAGGAAGAGTCTTAGCAGTACTTAGACTCTAGACTCCAGTTGATGACAGTGGTGTCTATATGTCTCAAATCCTTTATAGTTACTGTTTTTGTCGAAATATGAGTAAACTTTACAATATAGCTAAACATCTTCTTTAAAATATTCATAACTTACCAAGAAACACCTGGAACAACGCCGACACAGCGATAGCACCAGACAGCTCGCACATCCTGGTCATCCACACCTCCTTCTGCTCCTCATCCGTCATGGCGTCCAGCACAGCATCAGCAGGGCACTGCCACTGGGGCAGGTTCAGGATCGCCAGCGTCGGCACCAGGAACGAGATGGTGCCGCCTTGCACGATGGGCAGGCGGCAGCCGAAGGTTGCTTGGAGCCAGGTTATTAGACCTGGGGGGTAGAAAAAGATAAGTCATTATCATCTGCCTAGCCTTTTCACAACTATATTGGGGTCAGCTTCCAGTCTAACTGGATGCAGCTGAGTACCAGTATTTCACATGGAGCGACTGCCTATCTGAGTTCCACAACCCAGTTAATACCAGGTAATACGATACCCTTTGGTAAGACTGGTTGTCAGACTTTCAAGGCACTGACTTCCTGTAACGACTGCCATGTCTATATATGACAGCCGGGACCAACAGAGGCACGGAGAAAACTCGGTATGTTATGGGCGGTCACCCATCCACAGACCAACCTAGGCAAGCGCGACTTAACCTAAAGATCGAGTCGAGAGGCAGAAAAGTTAAGTATCGTAAAGAAATAAATAAACGATGGCGTTTTTTCAATGTAGTAGGCAAGATTTTCCAGAACGCCACAGGCTGAAATACATAGCTACTCTATACTCCTCACGAATCATCATCTTTTCATTTGGGGTCGGCGTAGTATGTTTTCATCTTCGATACTTCTCTATTACCCGTCATCTCATCAGGCGTCCTCTTATAATATTGGTGGGAGTAGAAAGGCGGTCTTTCTACTCCTCGCGAATATAAAGACGTATAAAAAGTTGGTTGAGGAACTAATACAAATTTTGCGATGTACGAATTTGTTTTTGGTACCTCAGTCTTCTAAAACGGGGCGTAGGCAGATACGAACACCACCAGCTACCATCTATAAATAATAATTATATTTTAGAGAGCGACTCTCATTGCACAGATGGTTTTCATTCAATAAGTCTACGCTCTCATTGCACAGATGGTTTTCATTCAATAAGTCTACGACAAGGATATTTCAGAAACTCCTGCCGATTTGGCTGGTTGCACCCGATACTAAATAATGATGTAAAACATGTAAAGTAGGTCGGTGTATCAAGTTGGCCAGCACGCGTAGAAGCCGGCCTCGCCCGCGGCATAGAAAGTAAAGTAACTAACAGAATACAAAACACTAGCAGCAATGTATACCAAACACTATTTACGAACAAGCTAGCAGCCGGGGGTGTAACTCAGTGGTAGAGTGTCTGCTTCGCATGCTGAAAGTCCTGGGTTCAAATCCCAGCACCTCCAAAGATTCGTTTTATTGTTTTTGCTTTGAAATTTGTAAATGTAAGTTTTTTTGGAACTGATTATTTTATGTACTCACTAGCTTTTGCCCGCGACTTCGTTCGCGTGGAATAGTGACTTCCTTCCAGCAGATTTTAGGTTTATCTCGCGAAAAAAAAAAAAAAAACTATCCTATGTCCTTTCTCAAGTTCCAAACTATGTCTGTAGGTACCAAATTTCACACAAATCGGTTCAGTAGTTTAGGCGTGAAGCAAAGACAGACAGACAGAAAGACAGACAGACAGAGTTACTTTCGCATTTATAATATTAGTTAGGATAGACTGTATTTTGAAACTGTTTTGTAAATCAAGCGTTTCGTAAAAACCTTATTTATTTGCGAATAATGGATCTTTGAGTGTATCGTGAGACCCATAACTGGCTGACTAATATTTACTTGGTATTGTAAAGTCCAAATTGTAAATGAAAGGCACGTGGCTGAGAGCAGAATCCTAAGGGAATGTGTGCTGTTACGCGAACGGATAAAAAAAATATACCGATCGAATTGAGAACCTCCTCTTTTTTGGGAATTCGGTTAAAAATAAGGTATGAGTTGGTACATTAGAGGTGGTCTGAAATCTGAAAAGTTGTGAGGGAATCGGGAGGCTTGGTATGGAAATGTGACGCGGAGGAGTGACGAAAATGTGAGGAAAGTGTTGAGAATGGATATGGATGGGTATAAGAGAAGAGGAAGACTGTGTGAAGGATGATTTGGCAAGAAAGGAGGTGTTTCATGAGAGAACGAGTGAAAGAGAACTATGGAAGAAAACCTGCTACTCGGACCCCAATTGAATTTGGATATAACTGCAAAAGAAAAGTGATGATGTAAAGTTCAAAGTAAGTGAATCTTCGTTTAAGTATTAATAAACTATTAAATAATTAGCTTTTGCCCGCGAAAATGACGATTTTCTTTACAAACTTTCATCACCAAATAAACTCCTTTAGGGGTTGAATTTCGAAAAATCCTTCCTTAGTGGATGCCTACGTCATAAGAGGAATACGTGTGTGAAATTTAACGTTCGTAGCCCTGAGGGTTTGACCTGTGCGTTCATCGTCAGTCAGTCAGCTTTGCCTTTTATATATATAAATAGATTAACTGAGTCTCCAAAAATTGTAGTCATAACTTATCATAATTAAAAACTTTGCAGTACTCTTGACAAATGTCCAGCTGCATTGGAGTGCACATTTTATAATTCACATTAAAATGTTCAGCCATAACTACTAACTATAAAACTTTCAGACGCTACTCGGGAAAACTACGCGAATAAGCCCGACGAACTGTATGTCTGAACTGAGGAATAAAACACGAAAATGAAAGTTGTTACTTTGAGTAAAGATATAGTCTCGACGAGAATAAGTAGAACCAGAACAATCATTCTTTTCTTGATATCTTTTACATTCAAGTTTGAACAAACCAAAGGTACGTAATGAGAAATTGAAGGACTGGCGGTTGTTCGAAAGAGATACCGCGGACTCGACACAGGGCTGAGAAAGAACATGGATGGTTTTTAGTCAGTAGAAGTCTGACACTCCTTACCGCTCTGTCCAGGGCGGGACGAGTCATTTGATGATTTCCCATGAATTTCGAGGCCGCGGTATCTCTTTCAAACAACCCGCAGCCCCAACAGGGACAACAGGGACTTAGGTATACCTCTGACTAACTCTTGAAGCATTGAAGACGTAGACACGTGTGGGGATGGATGTGCTCGGTGTAAAGTTTGTAAGTATGTGTGTATGGATTGATGTTTGTTACTCTTTCACGCAAAAACTTCTGCACGGATTTGGATAAAATTTGGTACACCGATAGTTTATAACCTGAATTAACACGTAGGATATTTTTATCCCCATTTTATCTTCCCGTGGGATAATTTTCGAGTTGTAGCGGGCGAAGCCGCTGGCAACACCTAGTTACTAATACTTCGTAGGCGAACTAATGACTTGTATCGTAAGTTCGGAGCAAGAAGCTCGTATGTTACTATACGTTGCTATTCTATATCCCGCAGGGGTTCACAGAGTTCTATACAGAGGCGAGTGGGGGGGTGGGGTGGAACCGAATTAGGATTAAATTAATCTTCGAGTGTTGTCGCATAAAGAATGGCAATGATTAAATGTAATTTTTGTAAAGCGATGCATTTTAGTTTTCGACAACCACGCGAACGAAGTCGCGGGCACAGCATTTATCACATAAAAAAGACTACCTGGATAGAGAGTATTTTATGTTTTCTCTAGGTTTAATCTGTGTTGAGCGAGACTTTATTTAAACCCGTTAAAAATAAATTGTCTCTTCTACCTATGAAGAATTGACAATTATCGGCCCTACAGAGGAACCTACCCATCACAGGTACCTGCCTCGGAAAGCCAACCTATTACAAGCTGTATTTATACTAATACGGAAACTCCAATACTGAAACTAAACAAAATTAGTCTCTGCTACACAAACAATTGCTCTATTTATGTTCCTTGTTACAGCAAACAAACAAAATAAACAAACGGTTTATGGCCCTATAAAGTGCACTTAGAATTAAATGCATCTTATCATTACCTTATCAGAAGGAATTAGAATTAGTCTAATTCCTTCTGATAAGGTAATGATAAGATGCATGTAATTCTCAAGAGCAATTTCAAGAGCAATCATCATTTGCCTAGTTTTGTCCCAACTATATTGGGGTCGGCTTTCAGTCTAACTGGATGCAGCTGAATACAAGCATTTAACATGGAGCGACTGCTTATCTGACCTCAACAACCCTGTTAGTTAGTCAAGAAAGAGATCAACGTTAATTTACAACTTTTTTTTTACGGTGTGATTTCATCAAAAGACTTCTTCCGCTCTGGGTAGAGCGGTAGGGAGTGTCAGACTTCTACTGACTAAAAACCACCCATGTTCATTCTTAGCCCTTTGTGCCGAGGCCGTGGTATCTCTTTCAAACAAACCGCAGCCCCGACGGGAGTTCATTTACACCTTGCAGTTTTGTACATCGCGTGCCGGAGCCTAAGCTTCGCCAACTCTATCAGGTGGCCTATAACCAGCTTTTTTTTTTTTTTGGTGGGTGGAAAATCATCAAATGACCCCCTCCCCCCCGCTCTTGGGCAGAGCGAAGGGGAGTGTCAGACTTCTACTGACTAAAAACCGAACCCATGTTCCTTCTTTGCCCTTGCGCCGAGGCCACGTCATCTAGTACAAAAATCCGCGGCCCCGACGGGAGCTGTGGACGGCTCTGAGCCGGGTAACTAACAGTTCTGAGGATAAAGATACCTAGTGGACGTGGTGGATGGTAAATCGAATGTGTTTTGCCACCTTGTTGAGCCGAATCTTGCTGAATTGGTCGACCCGATCAAGTGCATAGCACACCATTGTAATATTATATGATCCAACCGAATTATGACAACCTAGAATTGTCAAATTCACTGACTAAATCTTCAACAAAAAAATTTAAGTATCCAGCCCTGCACTGTGTAAGGAATTAATCACCTGGAGAAATACTTGAGTGCATCAAGTCCCACTCGAAATCGTACATAAGCCTTTGTGTCAATCATTACATCAGACTTTGTACAGGACTTTCTACTGGGTATTAATATGGGATCGGACTGGGTCAAAATAATATGATTCTGTTTAGTCCGTAAGTTAGATCCGGCTCGAAGGACCATAAATGTACGGGCATTAGCACCGCACACTGAGATGTATTCTGTTGTTAGACGAATCACTCGGGATGTGTACAGGAAAATAAACTCACTGTTATGTGTCCGATAATGATTGACAATTTATTAGGTAAAACAACGAAATAAATAATACCAAAAGTAGGTGGTTTGTGGCGGGCGTAATAACCTAGTCAGCGAATGTACATAAATCGGTGAATTAGCAACTGCTTGTTCAGGTAAAAACTAAAACAATACATTTCATGTGGCGATGCTCGTACAACTTACGTGTTTTTTGTTTTATCAAATCAATAAAAAATGACGTAGAAAAACGCGTCAAAGATCTTGGAGTGGGGCTTGAAACGTCACTAATAGTGTCAAAATGTACTATCATATGACGTCACACGAGTTTTCGAAGCACTGTATCGTCTTAATTTTAAGTTTACGTGAAAAAAGGAAAAATACGTGTCCACTATTTGTTGGAAATCTATCTGACGGACTAATTAGTTTTTTTTTGTCGATTATATTAGTTAGAGAGAGAGAAAGGAATTAACGATCACATACCAGTAACGAAGATCATAGTAGATATGATGTTGGACCGGTCCGGGTCTGTCTCGGCCATGCACAGCGCGGGACACAGGATGAACGGGATCGCCACTATCGCGCCGATCATCGTCAGGTAGTGCTACAAACAGAAGACAACTTCCTTTTACTACTGGTGCCCTAGTACGTGCATCTACATAGCTACTATTTTTTGGAAAGTTTTATTGAAAAAACTGAAAACTTGAATAAGAGGTATTTATTGTTACATATTCATTTAGGAGCTACCTTACAGGCAAATACATTTAATTATACCTACGTTGATAACCTTCAAAAATGATGGTAGGTACCTAAGTTACAATTAAGTTTCCCAAAAAAAATAAGCAGCAAGGCAAAAAAACACCCCTCTACAAACCGTTCGTTTCATTTTAGGGAAAAGTCCCCTCGAAACAAAAACATGGCATCCCTGGCAGGCCTACGTCAGGTACCTACTTAATTGCATGACTGAGCACGGCAGCCGCGGGCGCTCCTGTAGGTAGGTACCTACTGCTGTCCGCTACAATCGTGGACAGACCTCGTTATGTCTTTGGCGTTTATATCAGAAAAGAAGTCCAAACTAAAATGTGAAATAATTGCGTCCAACTTCATTTTAAATTGGTGCTGTTATGGGTTTCGATTTACAGTACCTATTGAAATAATAGGGACTCAACATAGGGTTAGCATTCCATAGTATTGTGGAAATGCTGTACAATAGGGTATTTCACCGAAAAAATCTAATTAGTCCGTCTGTTACGTTATCGAAAAATATTGGATAGAGTCTGTCAAGCGAGTCTAGTCCCATGAAAAAGGCGGCAAATTCAAAAATCACTGATATAGCACGCTGAAAACTTATTGATACTTGAACTTTAAAGTAAAAGGGTTGTGGACTCGACTCGCTTGACAGACTTCTATCAATAAGTTTTCAAATCAAATCAAATCAAAATTATTTATTTGCAAGAAAATACATAAAAATAACAAGCAAAGATCTTATGTCCCAAAAGTCAATGTATACTGCCTGCATGCAAGCGTGCAAATGTTTTTCTTACAATTATTTGTGTAAAATTGTCAAAATAACATGCAATTAGAATCATTATTAAATTAAATTATTATAACATCAATCATTCATATTCAATTATATCATTAACATTATTTTTTAAGTTCCATAAATTCCTTAATGCTATAGAAACAATAATTATGTAGCCACTCTGTCAATTTTTTTTTAAATACATTACCCTGCAACAATTTCAATTCATTTGGAATGTTATTATAAATTACAATACACATGATAAACACATTTTTTTTATAAATATCTTTATGACTAGGTGGCTGATACAATAAGTTGTGAAACTTAGCCCTTTTTTGCCTTGGTAGAACCTCACTACGTTGCCTTGCTTAAAGTAATGCATGTGAGTTTTAGTAAAAATGGAAATATCTCATATATACATGCAGGGAAGCGGAAGAATCTTACATTTTTGGAAGAGAGGTTTACAACTATCCAAAAACCAAGCCTTATTTATAACACGGATGCAACGTTTTTGAAGCTTGAATATTCTGTCGGCATCGGTCGAGTTGCCCCACATAATAAGTCCATAACTTAGGACAGATGACACATAGCCGTGATAAGCCGAAACGGCTGCTTCTACTGATACATTTTGCCTTAACTTTTTCAATGCAAACACAAACCTATCAAGTTTCTGACAAATATGTTCCACATGAGATTTCCAATTTAGATGTTTATCTACATTTAGTCCTAAAAACTTTAATTCATTCACTTAATTAAGTTTTTCTTCTTTGCAGATAATGTCTAAAGCTAATTGTTTGGTATTATAGGAGTTAAATTGTATTAATTTTGTCTTACTTATGTTTATATTCAAATTATTACTTTCCAACCAAGTTATTATGTCTGATAGGGTCTTTTCGATGACTGATTTGTAATCTTCTTTATTCTGACATTTTATTACAACTGTAGTATCATCTGCAAAAAGGATACATTTCTGCAAAGTGGCCTCCGGAAGATCATTTATATAAAGCAGAAAAAGTAAAGGGCCAAGAATGCTACCCTGAGGCACACCACACTTATTTATTATTGCAATTGATGTAAATTTCTCTTTGGTATATAATTTGTCATTTTTTTTACAACCTTGGTTATCTCGGTACACTGTTTCCTGTTTTTTAGATAGCTAGATAACCACTCATGTGCTTTTCCCCTTATGCCGTAGAAGTCTAGTTTGTTTAAGAGCTTCGAATGATTCACAAAATCAAAGGCTTTGCTCATATCTAAAAACAGACACACTGGTGGATTGCCATTGTTAATGCTTTCTGTTACAATTTTTTTTAAGTTAAAGACTGCAAGAGCAGTTGAACAACCTTTACGGAAACCAAATTGCTCTTTACATAATATGTTGTGTGTAAAAAGAAAATTATTTAGCCGGCTAAGCATTGCCTTTTCAAAAATTTTTGACAAGATGGGTACTATGGTGATAGGACGATAGTTATTAGGGTCAGACTTATTTCCCGTTTTAAAAAGTGGTTTCACAGTAGACATTTTTAGCTGCTCAGGAAATACACCTTCCAAAAAAGACAAGTTTATTAGATGCGCAATTGGATGGCATATATAAGTAGCGCACGCTTTTAAAACTTGAGTGGCGATGCCGTCATACCCACTCGTCTTGCTGTTATTTAGGGACATTATAATTTTATGTACTTCGATTGCATCAACAGGGTTCAGGAAAATTGTATTTAAATTTTTGTTATTTTCATTTAACTTAATACATATTACTGGAATGAATTGGCTGATTGGATGTCAAATTTATGAAATAGTTATTAAATATATTGGAGATGTCTAATGGATTTTTATATGTCACGTTATTTAAATTTATTTCGTCAATGTCATTTTTAAATAAGTCATTATTATTTATAGTCGAAGATATAGCGTTCCAAGTAGCTTTACACTTGTTTTTATGCTTTTGTATACGCTTAGTCATCATAATTTTATGTGCTTTCTGTGCACATCGTTTAAACACATTAGAATAAAGTTTATATTTTGTTTCATTATGTTTTTTATTAATTTTATTACTGCAGCGTGCTATATCAGTGTTTTATATCAGTGATTTTTGAATTTGCCGCCTTTTTCATGGGACTAGACTCGCTTGACAGACTCTACCTACGTGTTTTTTGTTTCGCGGGTTAGTAGATGTCACATGTCTAAATTTTTTTGGTTCTAGGACATGCCAGTTTACTCACGATGTTTTCCTTCGCCGTTTCGAGAGCAGTGATGATAAAAAGTACCTAATGCGTCTGTTTGGGTTCGAACCCACGACTTACTGCTCGTAATTTGGGGCCGGCACCATTGGGCCACCGCGGCCCTCTTACTGGCGGTACTCAGAGACGTTTAATGATTACTTAAGCATCACTTACCTACTAAAGATTTTGACGACTTAAGTAGGTACATACCTAATCATGAAATATCTCTGTGCACGGCAGTTACCTACTCTAATACTAAGTCGGGGGACGGGGTCCAATCACCCATTCAAATTGTTCTAGCCTGCTACAGATGCTTCAAAGCACTTATTGTACGCACTATACGCACCTGTAAAGCCATGAAGATGCAGAGGTACCAGGGCGGTATGTCATCGATGCCATAGGTGACGTTACCCTTCCTCTTGCCGCCGTCTGCGTCGCCATTTTCTTCTGGCACCTGTAGTATAAGCATAGCATGATCAGTCCACGTTCCCACGGCTGGGGAATAGGCCTCTTCGCTGTGACAGGCACCTGTTATTGCATTTTTTCATTAGGTAGGTACCTACTAAGACATTATTATGTCTCGTCAGTCAACAACAAAGTAGCGCCTACTTTCTTTTTTCCGAAAGGGCTTCTTGCAGGTTATCCTATGAGGTTGATTTCTGCCTAACGAGCAAATCCTGTAAACGCCTTTTTTTTACCCGACTGCGGCGAAGCCCAAAAGGAGGGTTATTGGATGGTGGTAAATCATCAAATGACTCCTCCCATTCTGGGAAGAGCGGTAGGGAGTGTCAGACTTCTACTGACTAAAAATCACCCATGTTCCTTCTTAGCCCTTTCATATACGGCTTACCGTAGTAAGTAAACTGTTAAATGCAGATCTATTAGCAAGTAAGTGTAACGTGTTCGAAACTTATTAAGAAGGATATAAATAAATACTTAGTAAATACCTACTTAGTACATACGAGTCGAGGTCGTGGTTGTTTCCTCAAACGAACAAAAGTAAATGTAGTATGATATCAACAACACATAACTACGAAACCATGCTAGTAGGTAGGATTAGGTTATTTATGACTAAAATATTATGGTTTACGATATTGTCGTTGTTTAATTGGTTATGTAAGTACCTACATAGGAACCTGCTAATTATAGCATCACTTTTAATAGTATCTCCAATGGAATGTTTACAGTTTTGACATCCTCTGTTTCCATCTCATTGATTTTGGTGGCGATAATTATATTTAGACTTGCATTTAAGCAGTTAAATTTTTCCACTAGAGCTGAATATGAAATTGTGAATATGACTTCATTGAACTCGGATGCAATCAATGGAGGTTGTCCACTTTGCTCTATTAGGTACTATTACACACACAGTAGTTATTTAGGTAGGTAATATATGACTTACTTAGTACCTAATTGAGCTATTTTTCTATTTATATTTATGTTTGGTAATTCGTTTTGCAAACCTAGGTACTACGAGTTAGCAAACAAAGATGATGAGACTATAAATATGTCGTAAAACTAAATTATGATTTATATCTGTCAGTTTTTATTAAGTTCATAACAATAGTAAGACAACGCAACTTTACTAACTAAATCCGTAGAACCGCATATTATTATTATGTAAATAAAAATCCACAAACATGTTTGTTTCTATCGTTGACACATATCACTTTATGCACTGTTTTAGCAGGTTAACCTAGAATAGTTGCAGCACACATCACATGCAACGATGAGAGAATCGCTACAAGGCCGTTTCTATTTGCTAAAACCATTGAAGACCTACTGTATTTCAATACCTAATAAGTATTTAAGTAAAACTAATTGAAAAAAGTCCTACCTTACCGCTAACTATACTGTAAGAACACTCGCTCAGGCTCATATTTAAGCCTAGGCGAGTTATAACTCTAGTTAGACTGATGTTTTATGACGATAATATCGCTACGTGTGTGATTGTTCGAAGCGACATAACATGCATTGCTTGCAGTTTCTCGATGTGACGTATACATACAACTGACGGACTGACCATTCAGAAGCCACGGTTACTGGCATAGTAAAACTAGTTTTAATCTCGGAATGATGAATGGATTTGGAGGGACGAATCGTATGTGACTAACAAGCTGAGGGATATAATTTTAATGGATGGAGAGACAGGAGAGGGAGAGGAAGGCCAAACAAACGATGGATGGATTGTGTGAGGAATGATATGAAAGAGAAAGGAGTAAATGCCACCGTGACGTCTGACAGGGAAGAATGGAAAAAGAAAACCGTGTTGCGCCGACCACAAATAGAATGAGATAAGGGCAGGAACATGATGAATGATAAATGGATTTATTGTTGCTTACCTGGATTTTCATTGAGCAAAATTATAACGAGAGATCTTCAGTGGCACTAGGAAATCATCTTCGAGAACACTTCGATACGGAGATTAATTTTAAGGTTATTCTATGAAGAAAGACTCCTTCTAACAGGTCACTTAGCGATGCTCTCCACCAGGATGCCTATTAGATGCCAAGGGTTTGGAGAGGCCTAATCCTCGGTCGATTAACGAAATAAAGAGCCGAAAAAACAATTACTGTTTGTAAACAAAAACCAAATAAATGCAACAACACAATACCTACTGTATAATGTTGTAGCAGTCATTTGGTGTATAGTAAATTGGCTCGATTATCATCGCTAACAGACAAAAATAGAATGTTTAAAATTAGCCTCATTTGATAACAACAAGACAAATTGCTCTATTGAAGAAGTTAAGAGTTTTGAAGACCAAAGAAAAGATGGATGGAGTGTTGGAGGAGTCCAGTCGGGGCTGCGGGTTGTTCTTCAGAGAAACCGCGGCCTCGACATAAAGGGCTAAGAAGGAACATGGGTGGTTTTAGTCAGTAGAAGTCTGACATTCCCTTTCGCTCTGCCCAAGAACGGAAGGGGTTATTTTTTATTTGATGATTTTCCACCCACCACAAAAAAAAAAGAGTGTGAGGAGTGATATGATGGAAAAAGGAATAAATGTTAGTGTGACTACTAACAGGGCAGAATAGAAGAAAAAGACGTGTTGCGC
Source organism: Diarsia mendica (assembly GCA_949316265.1). NCBI lineage: Eukaryota > Metazoa > Arthropoda > Insecta > Lepidoptera > Noctuidae > Diarsia > Diarsia mendica. The sequence continues at coordinate 24,556,706 of OX438892.1, forward strand.
CGAACCCAAATGACATGGGATAAGGGCAGGAAAATTATGATGATGAAGAAGTTAGGAGTTTTGATTTATGCAGTACCTACTAGCTTTTGCCCACGGCTTCGCCCGCGTGGATGTCGGTTCAACTACAAAAGTGACGATTTTCCATACAAACTTTCATCCCCCTTTTCACCCCCTTAAAGGTTAAATTTCCAAAAACCCCTTCTTTGTGCTCCCCTACATTATAATAGGAAGCCGTGTGCAAAATTTCACATTCCTAGCCCCAGTAGTTTCGGCTGTACGTTGATATGTCAGTCAGTCAGTTCTCCTTTTATCGAAATAGATAGAAGATACCGCGTCCCAATGACATCAAGAGGAAATAAGGAAGAGTTTTTCTAACAAACCAAACATTTTGAATGAAGCAAAGATATATCTAAACTAAAATACTATAGGTAAACTAATACTGTATCTTCCGTGATTATCCTATCGTATTAATTATGAGGTCCGGATATTTAACAATTGGTTTTCTCGGCTAAAGTGAAGTATCGTAGGTATTACCCAGTAATATCTGAGTTATGGAGGTCAGATAGGCAGCTGCTCCATTAAAAATACTGGTATTCAGCTGCGGTTAGATTGGAAGCCGATCCCAACATAGTTGGTAAAAAGCTAGGCAGATGATGGACCTTTTTTGTTGAATAAATGTTAGATAGCTCTTATCTATCTAGAAAAAGAAAAAGATCCGCAGAATCTAACAATGGAAGGAAGGATTACATAATCTACATACTTATAGCAGCAATAAGTAGATATTACATACTTATGATCCTTGAGGAAACCACGCATCTTGTTGCCGTGTGATATTGATGTGACATCTGATAGTACAGTCAGTGCCCAGCATTACCAGACCCCTCGAGTAATGAAGAAAAGGGCAAGTATTCTGGGTCAGGTAACACTGGGCACTCACTGTACGTAGATGACGGTACTCGATCGGTAATCTAAGTACTATAGTTAGGGTTCTTTCAAAGAAAACACCGAACTACCGAGTAAATAGCTGTAATTGGTTTAGTAGTTTTACAGACACGAGTTTATGAGGACTGAACAATTAATACAGAATACAGAACAGAATTACAGAGTATTGAGGTATTGACAATAATAATGGCGGATGGCCGGCTCACAGACAGTCTGTCTTGAGTTCCCGTCATGCGCGTGCGAGGCTAACGAGAGCACGGGGTCCACTGGCGCGGCGCGGGCGGCGGGGACTAGTGTTGTCCCGATTAAGCGCTAGTCACGTAACCTCGCCGGCACACGACGGTTCCTCGGGTTGCGGGAAGTAACTATATGGGGTCGCGCTATATCCTCCCCCTCCAAGTCAGCAGAAGGCTCCGGAGCTGGCTTGGCAGCCGGTAATTTACGGGGTCTGCCCTTCTTCCTGCTATGGATGACAACGTCAGAATCACCTACATACGGTGTAAGGAGACTGGCATGATATTTTCCTCGAGGTACGCTATCTTTATCTACAACCTCGTAAGTGGTAGGAGAGACTACTTTACTGATCGAATACGGACCTTCCCGTCTCGGGGCGAACTTACTAGTGAAACCTTTTGCGGCTTGGCTAAGGCGATGGCTACTCACGAGTACGAGGTCTCCCTCCTGGAAGTTAGGGCCAGGACGACGGCTCTTGTCCGCTGCATCCTTGCGAATATCCTGTTGGCGCTCGACTCGCCACTTCACCTCTTGTAGACGGTGTACAAAGTCACGTAAGTATGGCGTGATTTGAGGCACGTAGTTCTCTTGTTCTACGACTGTCCGCAGGTCATGGTTCACGTCCACCGGGGACCGGAACTCGCGCGCGAACGTTAAATAGGCGGCGGAGTGCCCCGTGCCTTGGTTAGGAGCCGAATTTAGCGCGAATCGCACGGCAGGTAACACCTCAGGCCACCGTCGATGCTCTGGGTCTACCAGGATCGCCAGCATCTGCTTCATTTCGCGATTTTTTCGTTCGGCGGGGTTGGCCTCAGGGTGATAAACAGGGGTTAAGTTCTGATGCACACCGAGAACGTGCATAGCCTTCTGCATCACCGCTGAGACAAACTGGCTGCCGTTATCCGAGATAACCCTACGGGGAAACCCGTATCTCATAAAGATTTCTTCGATTAGAACCTTGGCGCAACGCTCGGCATTAGCCTCGGCCAGGGGAAATAACTCAACCCACCTGCTCGCCGTATCTTCTACCAGGAAGATCCACTTCTCACCTTGGCTACCCTCAGGTAGAGGACCAAACAAATCCATGGCGAGAACTTCAAACCGTTGCTGCGAGACAGGCGTTTGTAGCAACCCAGCAGGTTTAAGGTTGGTTGGTTTGAATTTTTGGCATAGATCGCATGCCTTAAGGTATTTTACTACGTACTGACGCATATTAGGGAAGTAAAATCGTTCCTTGATTTTCTTTAGAGTGCGCTCTAAACCCAAATGTCCAGCGGTAGGAGCGTCATGGAGCTCCTTGAGGATCTCTGCACGCATTGAATCTGGTACCACTAATTGAGGCTCTTCAGATTCTCCATCCGGATCAAAGCGGAAGAGGACTCCGTTTGACAGGTAATAACCACGATCCGTCCACCGGGCAGACGCATCACCGTCTTCAAAGTCCGTAAAGATTTTTTTAAGTTCAGGGTCCTCGAGCTGAGCAGCTCGCAACTCTTCGGGGCTACGGTGAGGTAGGTCTACCGAAACAGGACACAGATCGCACTTAGTGTCCGCGTCAGTGTTTTCCTCGACTGACGACTGGCATAGCACGGGACGACTCAATGTGTCCGCCACTACGTTAGCTTTCCCCGGTGTGTATTCAACATCTAGGTTGAAAGCTTGAATTCTTAAGGCCCATCGAGCTAGACGGCCACTTGGTGTCTTTAAAGACAATAACCACTTAAGCGGTTGATGGTCAGTAGCGACGCGTACTTGGGCACCTTCAAGATAACCACGAAATTTGTCTAGGGCCCATACCACCGCTAAGGCTTCACGCTCAGTCGTGGTATAATTGCGTTCTGCAGTCGTTAAAAGCCTACTCGCATACTCTATAGGTTGCTCAGATTTCGGATCTGGTCCTTGCACGAGCACAGCACCCAAGGCGTAGGCACTGGCATCAGTGCGCAAAATAAAAGATTGCTCGAAATCCGGTTGACGCAGAATGGGACTCGTTGTGAGTCTCCGCTTGAGCTCGTTGAAGGCGTTGACCTCCTTCTCTCCCCATTTCCAGGCCTTATTCTTCTTAGTAAGGTCGGTCAACGGCTGGGCGATTTCCGAAAATTGTGAGATAAATTTCCGAAACCACGAACACGTTTGTAGAAAGCTTTTAAGTTGCTTTAGATTCGTAGGAGGCAACATATCTACCACTGATTGGACCTTAGTAGGATCAGGTTTGATACCTTGGGCCGTAATAACGTGTCCTAAATACGCGACTTGTTCCCTGGCAAAAACACACTTTTCGCGATTTGCCTTCAGGTTGAACTGTCGCAAACGGTTGAATACCTGCTGCAGATCCTGTAAGTGCTTATCTAGGTTATCAGAAATCACAAGGATGTCATCTAAATAAGCTACAACGCTGACGTCATTTAGTCCAGACCTAAAACGATCCATCAAGCGCTGGAACGTTGATGGCGAATTTTTTAATCCAAATGGCATGCGCCTAAAGTGAAACGTTCCGAACGGGGAGACGAATGCAGTTTTGTGTCTGTCCTCTGGGACAACTTCCACCTGCCAGTAGCCTGCTTTTAAATCAATAGTGGACATTACACAATTGCTTTTGGTAGAAGATAAGATGTCGTCGATTAATGGCAGCGGATATTTATCCGTGCGCGTTACCGCGTTTAATTTCCTATAATCAACGCAGAATCTTGTTTCTCCATTCTTCTTGGGCACTAACACGACTGGGGAAGCCCATTCAGACTCGGCTTCTTCAATTACCTCCAGATCTAGCATCTTATCAATTTCCGCTCTTATCACCTCCTTTTTTGCAGGTGTAAGTCGATAAGGGGGCGTTGCGACAGGCGCGGCGGTACCTGTGTCTATCCTATGCAAAGCAAAGGGCGTCGGCCCTCCCCCTGCACTGAAAATATCTGCGTTATTTTCCAAAAGTGCAGCTAATTTATCCTTATCAGCTGGTGTTAGGAGAGTGCCCTCGCACTCGCGGAGGCCAATCGTTGAACTGACCACAATTTGGTTCTCGCGTTCATACTGTAGCTCAAAGAAACCTGTATCGCGTAAAGAGAAACGATTCCTATCAAAATCGAGTATCATGCCAGCGTCCTCTATGAAATTCATACCTAATAAAGAATCGGTCGCGCCGGGCAAGACCATAAAGAGAGTTTCTATAGCTACTCCCTGCACCTTTACATTTACTACAGCTGTTTCTACAGTTTGGGAACGTTGGGCTCCATCCGCAAATCGCAAATCAGTAACACAACTATTAAATTTTTGACCATTAGCCCGTAAATGCTTAGTTAAGCTATCACTTGCAACGCACTGCTTAGCACCCGTGTCTAACAACGCGGTGCCTTCACAACCGAACACTTGAATGGTAAAAATAGGACGCACTCGCGGGTTTAACATTTTAGCACCCCCGGACACTGCTTGGAACGCGGTCGTCGCGGTCGGCGGTGTGGGCTGTTTTCCTTTGCACACTGCGCAGTTTGATCGAATGACGCCGGGCGCACCACATCCGAAACAAGTTATGGACGGGCGCGGGTCAGCAGCTCCCGCAGCTGGTTCGCTTTTAACCGTAGACGTCCTGTTTTTATTCTCCAGCTTACGACAGTCATCTTTGACGTGTCCAAACATTTTACAGAACGAGCACCTAGGTCTTTCTTTATTTGGTGCTTTCTCCTCTTTGTTCGCTGAAGCAGCTGATGAAGAGGCCGTTGAGTGACCACTAACCTGCGGCGGCGGGGCGCTAGGCGCTGGAGTATGCCTTTTTGTAGGCGCAGCAGCGCACGCTTCTTCGAGCACATCCTCCACTGCACGAGCCTGATTCAGCAGCTCGGCGAACGATGTGAAAGTACTCCTGGCCATCCTCTCTCGAATTCTTCTATGAAGCAGCCCATACACCATATCCAGTTGTACTGGATTCTCTGGCAGCGTGTGCGGTGGCAGCTGGGCGATCAGGGAACGCACCCTACAGACGAAGATGTCTGTCCTCTCCTCTCCTTGCTCACGACTAAAAATCCCTCTGTAAATTCTATGTGGTGGGAGACGAGGACCGAATGTGTGACGCAGTAACTGGGTGGCTTCTTGCCAACTCGTGACTGAATGCTTTACGCCTTGCCACCAGGTAGCTGCGAAATCTATGAGCAGCATTGGCAGGCCTCTCAAAGCAATATCGTCGCTAACGCCAACACAGTCTTTATAAATCTGTACAGCATCCACGAATGCCATAACGTCGCCAGCTCCATTGAATCTCGACGTACAATTAGCCAGGTTTGTACTTACAGTTGTAGGCGGCGGTGGCGGCGCGCTCATCGGGAGCGGCTGCGACCGTAAGGCTTGCAAGAGGAATACCAGCTGTTGATCCGTCATAGCGATGGGTGCGGACATCGGTGGCAGCGTAGTGGCGACGGGCGGAGCATGCCCGTGCTGTGGCATCTGCGAGTAGCCAGGCAGCTCACGCCCGTGCAGCGGCGGCGATGATGGGGCTGAGGCGCCGGCGGACGGAAGTCCAGCCAGCGGCGGCGTTGACGATCGCACATCAACGAACAATGCGCCTCCATCTGAAGTAGACGGCATCATGCCATCTAACTGCTCACCAGCCGAAGAATTCACGTCTACCGGCTGTTGCCTAGCTCGCGAAGCACTATTATTACGCGACCGTGTTAGCACCATGTCTTTTATGCACTATAAACAAAGTTCCGACACAACAAATAGGTATCCGTATACCTAAGAGTAATCTAATTAGCCACTAAAGTTCGACAACTGTTCATACACAACGCGTAAATAGTTTAAACGTTTATAAAACTTACGCGAATGTTCTAGTCTTTTATTTACCCAATAACACACCCTAGTTATGTAGGTCTCTATTTCACAAGACACTATATAAACATCCAAATTACTAGTAAATAAATAACAATGTTCAAAACGCTTTACTGTTTGTATCAATAACAAAATATTTATAGGTACATAAGTCTTCGATTTGCGCGAAGCGATCATACACTAATATACCTATACACAGATTAATGTTCACAGGTTCACGACTTGTAACTTGACTATCCTATGTATTTATGTAACATAAACAAAGCACTATGACTTAAAAAGCCTGAACGTAAACACTAAATCCACTTCGTAATATCCACACAGTAAACAACGATAGTCCGTAGATTAGGTACTAGATTCACGACTGTTCTAGGAAGTATATAAGCACTAGAACGACAGAAACGCGAAATAACTAGTTCGTAATACACAAAATCCACGAAATTGTCACTGCATTACACCAAATTATTGCCAAATTATAGTTCTATGTTGAGTGTGCACAAATAAACGTAACGAAACTGCGGGGGGCCGCGGGCGAAGTAGTACATAACGTGTATATAACGCCGCACGGAGAAAACCCGAGAAAGTCACTGTTGTTGCCACTCACACTGATTTTCGAGTCTATATTTAGACGTTGTTTCACTCATTAACAGTCTAAAAACACGAAAACAATGTTCGTTTAACCGTTTTTTCACAAAACACGGCCGCACTGTTGGGACGCCAGTTATAGTTAGGGTTCTTTCAAAGAAAACACCGAACTACCGAGTAAATAGCTGTAATTGGTTTAGTAGTTTTACAGACACGAGTTTATGAGGACTGAACAATTAATACAGAATACAGAACAGAATTACAGAGTATTGAGGTATTGACAATAATAATGGCGGATGGCCGGCTCACAGACAGTCTGTCTTGAGTTCCCGTCATGCGCGTGCGAGGCTAACGAGAGCACGGGGTCCACTGGCGCGGCGCGGGCGGCGGGGACTAGTGTTGTCCCGATTAAGCGCTAGTCACGTAACCTCGCCGGCACACGACGGTTCCTCGGGTTGCGGGAAGTAACTATATGGGGTCGCGCTATAGTACTTACATAATGCCGAGCACTCGATTTGATTGAACAAGCTCGCAGTATCTTGTATGTAACGCAGTAGTTTGTGCTCCAGATTTTTCTTTTAATTGGGACATTACCGCCACACTTTTTCCAAACTACTGTAACACCTGTAAGCCAGGATCAATAGTGGCGACCACAAGAAAAGCGCCGAGACAATGAAGCTCGACGATGTCCCAGAGAAACAATTGAACTGTCTTGGATCCCGGAATGAAATTAATCAGAAAAGATTAGCGGAGGATTAGGAAAAGTGTTCCAAATTTGACTATATTACTGATGATTCTCTGACCTATCCTTAAGGATCATTCTGTAGCTTCTACTTAGTCATCCTGCCCTTAACCCAATTTAATTGGGGTCGGCGCAACATGTCTTCTTCTTCCATACTTCTCTATTTCTCGTCATGTCAGCAGTCACCTCCTTTCTAGGCTTATCATCCTTCACACAGTTCATCTATATTTTCTTTGGTGTGCCTCTACTCATTAAAGCAATCTACATTCATACTCAACATTTTCCTCACGACATTTCCTTCATTCCTTCGCATCACATGTCCATGCCACGACAATCGATTACTACATAACTTTTCATTCACCGGCGCCACGTTCAGAGACTTCCTCTTAGGTACTTACGAGTATTCCTTATTTTATCCATTCGCGCCTCACTACACGTCCCAAACTCCCATCATAGCTTCTACTAAGCAAAGCTTGAATTAACTTAGTGGCAGCCTAAAATGTTTTTGGAAATTCCATCCCGAAAGGAGTTCGATAAGTTATGAGAAATGAAAATTTGCCTGAAAGTTCGCGTTAAATCATCTCCGATCATCCTCATCACAATCTAGACCACAAAACCTTGTAAGTTGTAACCAGAGTTTCAATTCTTTTTATCTGTACCTACCTACCAATACTTCTGAAGAATCCTCACGGGAATACCATCGTTATCTTTGGTATGGCACGCGGCATATAAGTTGAACATGCCGCGTGCCCGACAGTTGTGCCCTCAGTAATTTAATCTCGGAAAAATAGTTATCCGCTCTAAAAACTATATTAAATCCATTGAACTTAAGTGCAGTGAAGGGTTTATCACCCAATAATTGTTTTCAGTGCAAAATAAAACGTATTCAATAAAATATAACAATCGAAAAAGTGCCGGTCATAGTCTTGTGTACGCGCAGACCTGTGTACCAACATTCCGACAACGCAAAAACGTTCCAGTGGCGAGTGTTTTGTATTGCACCGTATATTTTTACCATGTCAAACTCTGACTTACAGTTGTTTTCACTTGAAAATGATAACATAACCACCAGAAAACAGCAAAGCAAAATAACCGTAAGTACGGAAAATTCCTTTGCATCCTTGTCAGTGGATGATGATGACAACGAATACTCATCTATCACGTCTTACGACAAACATAACATAAGTTGCCCCCACTTGCAACCAAATGAAAATGAAAAATTAACAGAATTAGAGTCATTAGTAAATACACTGCGAGAGAAACTGGCTTCTGCTGATGGTGAAATTGAAAACTTGATAACAGAGAATACTTCACTTAAAAATATCATATTTAATCATGAGAAAGTTATATACAACCTAAAGAAAATATGCAATAGTACACCTAAAAGAGTTTCAACCGTATCTAAGAGGAAAAGTCTAAATAAGGGCAAACTGAATGTTTCCCATGAAGAAGATTACCTGCTTCAAAAACGAAATAAGGCCGAGACTCAAAGCAAAAAAACAACACCTAATTCTGATATAAAATCACAAAAGCTAAGCAGAAAAAGGACCACAACAGAAAATCAACATACAAATACCTTATGTTCCACAAACACAAAACAAAATAAAACATCACAAAGGACAGATATAGAGGATAATGTTATATATACTAGAAATAAGTTGTGCATTGTTAGCGCCAACAAAACCAATAATATACTATCCATCGCAGAAGAGACATTCCAAAACCTACAGATCTGCCACTATATGTCACCGAAATGCGGATTGCTGCAACTTATCAGCAATTTGCATCAAAAAGTTGTGGATTACACGTTTAACGATTACTGCATAATTTTAATTGGCGAAGAAGATTTTCAAAAAACCAATAATTATGTTGAAATTATAATAGGATTAAGAAAAACACTAGAAAACATTCAACATACAAATATTATTTTGTGTCTACCTACATTCATACTTAGCGATTACTCAACGATGTTCAACTGGCGTATCGAAACGTTTAACAACTTACTTCATTTAGATTTACTGTCACATAACTATATAACAGTACTAGACACCAATTTAGACTTATTTTACGACTTTACTATGTTTTCAAAATATAACAGAAAATTAAATAACCAAGGAATGAAAAATATCTTTCAAAACCTACTGTTACTTATAAATGATCTAAACCCATCAATGTCACCACCTGAAGTTGAACCAGATCTGACAAATCATGTAAACACGAATTCGATCTCACATACTGAGTTTTTTCTTTGATCATATTTATGTTATGCACCAGAATATTGCCGGACTTATAAATAAATCAGATCTATTAACCGTGCACATTCAGGAGTTGTTAAGCAAACAAATAATTGTAGATGTTATATGCATAACCGAGCATTTTATCATGTCGGGCCAGGAACATCTTCTTCATATACCTAACTATAGGCTCGCGGCATGTTATGCAAGAGGCAACATAAAACGAGGTGGAGCCTGTATTCTAGTCAAAAAGGGTCATGAGTATATAGAATTGCCCAACATTATGAAACACTCGGTTACAGGAATAATAGAATGTTGTGCTATTAAAATGAAACAACATAATTTAATTGTGCTATGTATCTATAGGCCACCTAAACTGTCTAATTTAACTAAATTTTATGAAAATCTAGATGTTATTTTAAAAGATGTTTGTACTAATCGTCAAACTAAAATAATTTTATGTGGCGATTTTAATATAGATATTTTAAAGAATAATAGAATTACTACGGAATTTGAATGCTTTCTCCTGAGCTACAACCTTAATTTACAACTTCATGAAGCAACACGTCCTATTAGTAATACTTGTTTGGATAATTTTGCAGATAATTCCAAACAAAAATGTCATTGTCGAGTAATAGATTTAGGGCTATCAGACCATACAGCTCAATTAAGTAAGATAAAGGTAAATAAATCATGCAGGATTAAAACTTGGAGAACCAAAATTCGTGACATATGTAAAGAAAATCTCATTAAATTTAATAACTATCTGCAAAATCTATCGTTCTCTAACGTATATAACACAGAAGATTCTAACGAAGCGTATGATAATTTCTTTGAATTATTTAAGCTGATTTATGACTTGTGCTTTCCCTACAAGCTAGTGACCGTAAAATCAGAAAAACCAATTAAGTGGCTATCGCGTGGCATTAAGTTGTGCAGTAAAAGGCAAAGAAACTTACTTTGGAAAAATAGACTAAGTCCGTCACCAGAAAATAAAAACGCTTTTGTTAATTATTCCAAAAGGTTTAAAAAAATTATTAAATTAACGCAAAAGGCCCAAAATAATTACTTGATCAAAAACTCGATTAACAAATCAAAAACCTCATGGCAAATAATAAACAACAATAAAATTAATAGGGAACCAATTTCACAGATACGAAACAATAATCAGTTCATAACGGATCCTAAAGAAATAGCAGAGTCTTTTAATAATTTTTTCATTGTGAAGTGTGAGAATAATATGTATGCTCCTTTAGTTTAGTAAGTAAGTACACTACTTTATAACTGTATGTATGCTGAGTTTGCACTATACCTTATATGCATTATTTTAGAGCATTACCAACGCATTCATTAAATAGTACTTAACCGATGTGGTTGTTTCCTTAATAACACCCATTAGGAACCCCAACATTACATGGCGACCCTGCCACGGGGCTCTGCCAAGGGGATTGTTAGTTTTAGTATAGTTAACATAACTACGCAAATAGTGTAAATAATGTGTCGGTCAACTGTGGAGAAAGAAGAGGTTTTCCTCAGCCAAAACGCGGCTGGAGGCAACAATGACGCCACGTTGAAAGAAATCGGAGGCCACGTGGAGCGGCTTAGCATTGTGACCTATATTGTTTTGGCCATTATTGGACTCGTTGCTGTGTATGTGGGCCTGCGGATGTACAGGAGCTGCCACCGTGCATGGATCCAGCAGGAGATGGGGATGACTACCATGCAGAGAATAAGATCATCCATCAGAGGGCGCACAGAAGGTAACGAGAACCAGTAATTAGAAGTGAAATGAAAGTGAAAAATAAAAGTGATGTGGATTAATAATTTTTCGTAAAAAATAAAATTAATATCAGTGAGTGAGCTAGTTACGCGGTATCATATTTCATAACGCTATAATTCTAAAGGTGCTAAAACCGGGCGCGGACATTCAGCAATAAGACACCGAACGGAAACAAAATGCAACGTCGGACCTTTTTTTTACCGCTTCTTCGCATTTATGTAGAATGTGTTACATTTATGCAATTCTATTATTAGATTAAGAATATTATGATTGATATTTTGGAACAAAATTATGCCTTGTTAGTAGAAATACGTAATTATTTAGTAAAAAAGGGACAAACTAGATATAAGGGTAATGTTATTTCAACTAAGTTAGATCTAGCAAAAAGCACATATGAAAATTGTTGTAAAATATATTTACTTATTGACAAAAGTAAAGATATTCATTTGAAATCGGCAATAGATCTTTATCAAAAAATAAAACAAAAGTACGAGGAAATAGAGAAATTGTGTACTTTTCCCGTTACAGCCGATTCAGATTTAGGCAAAATGGATTTTGACATAAAGGTGGCGTGTAGTTTGATTCCAGTAATGGACGGTGTAGAGGCCACCACTAAGCGGTTAATAGACTCAGTGGAGATGTATGCTGACATGCTGGACAGCCCAGGTAAAGTATTATTAATTACTTTTGTTTTGAAAAGTCGGTTGAATGAAAATGCAAAATTACGAATTGCAAGCTCATACAAAACTATCCAAGAATTAATTGATGATTTAAGGAAATTTCTTTTACCCAAAAAATCATTTATGGCTATACAGACGAAGCTTCAAAACATTCAACAAGGCTCGAGATCCATTGAGGATTATGGTACAGAGGTAGAAAAGTTATTTACAGAGCTGACAATTACCCAGGCAGATGGAAACAAAGAAATATTTTCGATTTTAAAGCCAATCAATGAAAGCTTTGCCATAAAACGTTTTTCAGATGGCCTGCGTAGCGCAAAAATGAGCACCATCATCTCAGCACGCGGCTTCAGCAGCTTGAAAGATGCCATACAAGCAGCGAAAGACGAGGAGTGCACGTCTTTCCGACCACCAGGTAACATTCTGTATGCTTCTAAAAATGGACGAATGGCACACAATATTAGGCGTTCTCAAGGTCAAAGAGGTATTTACCGTAGTCAATATGGTAACAATTACCATCGTGGTCATCAATTTAATAACCACTATCAAGGACACAGTTCTAGAGGAAATTCTAGAGCAAATTATCGGCCTTCATACAATAATCAGCGAGGAAATAGAGGGTCTAGATATGCTAGGAACCGTGGACGAGGTCAAAACACATTTCCAGTAGAGAAAGTAGATGAAACTCGTCAATGCGATAAAGACGACAATGCAGGTACATCGAATCAGTTTTTTCGTTCCTAAGCATTTTATATTATCATTACAAGGTGATGCGAAATATGTTACTTTTTATATTAAAAACATTAAATACTATTGGCTTATTGATACGGGTGCAACATTGTCAATTATTAAAAATGAAGTATTACCAAAAGATATAGTTGTTAATAGAGATAATACTATAATAAATGGAATAGGTGGTCAGCGACGCTCTAAAGGTTCTGTAAATTTAATATTAAAATACGATAATGCCACGTTTCAGCATAATTTTCTTGTTTTTAATTCGCTACCACTAAAAGCTGACGGAATCATAGGGTTAGACTTTTTAGAAAAATTTAGTGCGAATATTGATATATGTTCAAATAATTTAACACTTTTTAATAGTAATAAACAACATTATCTACATTTTGTTGATGAACATGATAGGATAAAAAATTCTATGATTATTCCGGCACGCTCAGAATCAATTCATTTTATTATTGTGAATGAGAATGTAAATGGAGAAGTTGTAGTATGTAGTAAAGAGTTAGCGAAGGATGTGTTTATAGCAAACGCGATAACCACAGTAATTAATAATAGAATTCCAGTTAAAATACTTAATGTTAGTGACAAGGATGTAAACTTGCCATCTTTCACACCAGATTTGAAAAGTTTGGACGATTATAATATTTGTCAATTTAATAAGACCAATACTGACGTTACCAGGGTTAAAACTTTGCTATCTGAATTAAATTTAAATTATTTAGATGGAGAAGAGAAACAATCAATTGAAGCAATTTGTGCAAAATATTCTGATGTTTTTCATTTAGAGGGAGATAAGTTAAACACAACTAATATTTATAAGCAATCTATAGTTTTAAAACCAAACTCTACTCCAGTTTACGTCAAGCCGTATAGGTTACCACAGGCACTAAAACCAGAAATAACTAAGCAAGTTGATAATATGTTAGAAAATGACATAATCGAAGAGTCAAATAGTGAATGGTCCAGTCCAATTTTATTAGTACCTAAGAAAAGTAGCAAAGGTAATGAGAAAAAATGGCGTTTAGTTGTAGATTACAGAAAATTGAACGAGGTTATTTGTGACGACAAATTTCCTCTACCAAATATTAATGAAATTTTAGATACGCTTACTGGAGCCATTTATTTTACTCATCTTGACCTTCACCAAGGTTACTATCAGGTAAGTTTAGAGCCGAGTAGTCGTAAATTAACAGCTTTCACTACAAATACTGGTCAATATTGCATGAAACGTTTACCAATGGGTTTAAAGATCAGTCCTAATGCCTTTAGTCGTATGATGTCTGTAGCGATGTCTGGTTTAACTCACGATAAATGTCTAGTATATCAGGACGATCTCATTGTATTTGGAAGAAATCTGTCTTCCCATAACAAAAATCTAATAACTGTCATGGAGAGATTGAGAAAAGTTAATTTAAAACTCAACCCTCAGAAATGTGAATTTTTAAAGAAAGAAATTCTTTACCTAGGACATTTAGTCACAGACAAAGGCGTTTTACCAGATCCAGAAAAAACAAAAGTATTACGAAAATATCCTACTCCCAAAAATGCAGATGAAGTAAAACGGTTTGTAGCATTCTGCAACTATTATCGTAAATTCATAAGAAATTTTTCGGATATTGCAATACCTTTGAATAAGTTAAGTAGGAAAAATGAACCATTTATTTGGTCTGATGAATGTCAACAGGCTTTTGAATTTTTAAGAAATGCTTTAATATCGTCACCGATTTTACAGTATCCCGATTTTTCCGAAAATCATGAATTTATTTTACAAACAGACGCTTCGGGTACTGCTATTGGTTCTGTGTTATGTAATAAAGATCTTAGACCAGTTGCATATGCCAGCAGACCCTTGAATAAAGCAGAAAGAAACTATCCAACTATTCAAAAAGAACTTTTGGCAATAGTGTGGTCCGTTAAGTATTTCAGACCATACTTGTATGGAAACAAATTACACGCCATATGAACTTGTATTTGGAAAACTTTGTCAAATACCAGATAGCATAAGTAATACCATAGAACCATTGTATAATATAGACAATTATCCATTACAATTAAAATACAGGTTACAATTAGCTCATGAAGATGCAAAGAAAAATTTGTTGAATAATAAACATAAACGGAAAGAAATATATGATAAGTCTGTCAATTCTGCAAAATATGAGAAAGATGATTTGGTGTTAGTAAAAAATGAAGCACGTAGTAAATTAGATGCTATATTTAAAGGTCCCTATACAGTTATGGAAGATTTAGGTTGTAACGTAAAAATAATTAAAAATAATAAAATTGAATTAGTACATAAGAATAGGACTAGGCCTTTCTGTCAATAGATTTGAATGTAAAACTTAATTTTAGATAACATTGCAATGTATAATGATAAGGATAAATTTATATACCATTTAAGTGTAATATTAAGTAACTATATGTCTATTAAACACTATTATTTTCAATATTAAGTAAATGTAAATTTACTTCAAGTAAATGTCTAGTAATAATAATGTAAAAAAAAAAAAGATATCATTCTTTTTTTTTTTCTATGTCCCCGGGAGGTGAAGTGTGAGAATAATATGTATGCTCCTTTAGTTTAGTAAGTAAGTACACTACTTTATAACTGTATGTATGCTGAGTTTGCACTATACCTTATATGCATTATTTTAGAGCATTACCAACGCATTCATTAAATAGTACTTAACCGATGTGGTTGTTTCCTTAATAACACCCATTAGGAACCCCAACATTACAATTGACCAAAATATTAATATACCAAATAACCCTGTACACGACGTTAAAAAAATAGATCATAATCCAAACTCAATATTTGTGTCACCAGTCGTACCTCAAGACGTGATAAGAATAATCAAATCACTTAAAAACAAAAAGAGTTTTGGTTATGATGGGATTTCTACTCAAGTCGTAAAATTTGTTGCCAACTGTATAGCTGGCCCCTTAACTCACATAATTAATATTAGCATATCATCAGGAACATTTCCTGAAGGTTTAAAAACTGTTATTGTTAAACCAATTCATAAAAAGAACAGTAAAGACGATATGTCGAACTATAGGCCGATATCTCTAATTCCCGTTTTTTCCAAAATATTAGAAAAAGTTATTTATGAAGCAATATTATCTTTCCTAATTAAATTTAATATACTTTGTCATGAGCAATACGGTTTTAGAAAAAATAGAAATATAAACATGGCAATTTTTGACTTGTTGAACAATATTATGTCAAATGTTGATACCAAAACGCCTATATGTGCTATATTTGCAGATATGTCGAAAGCTTTCGATTTTGTCAACCATAACATACTTCTTCAAAAATTAAACTCCTATGGCATTCGAGGAAATATCCTAAACCTAATAAAAACATATTTAACTGGTCGCAAACAGATGACAGAAATTTACAAAATATGTGTCAAGTCCAAATTAGAACAAAAATACTTGTCTTCTAAAAGAGAAATTAAATTCGGTGTACCACAGGGAAGCGTCCTTGGGCCTTTATTATTTTTAATTTATATTAACGACCTCCCACGCCAAATCCACCATCCCATGGTACTCTTCGCCGACGATAGTACAGCACTCTTAAAATGCGATAATAATAAAAACTATGAAAACGATATTAGCTCCAACATTAAAATTATTATAAATTGGCTGCATAGTAACAACTTACAAATAAACCTACAAAAAACAAAGATAATGCATTTTTACCAAAGGCTTCGCATCGGTGATATAAATATTAATTATAACAGTCAAAATGTGGACAGAGTGGATGTTATAAAATTTCTGGGAATTTTAATTGACAGTCAACTGACATGGAAAGCACAGGCAGAAGCAATTTGCAAAAAACTTAGCGCATCTGCATATGCACTTTATAATCTTAGGAAAAAAGTTAATATCAAAACAGTATTACTAGCATATCATAGTCTTGTCGTTTCCATTTTGAGATTCGGTATTATATTTTGGGGTAATTGTACCGAAAGAGAAAGCATTTTTAAAGCCCAAAAGCGCTGCCTACGAGCAATATTTGGTCTGAAGGTTACTGACAGCTGTGTGCAATATTTTAAAACTCATAAGTTGTTAACGTTTCCATCTCTTTATATTCTAGAAATTGCTCTTTTTGTTAAATGTAATCCGCATCTGTTTTTAACTTTCTCGGAAAGCAGACACAGAGATGCAAATTTGCGATCTCAATATCAAAACATATTACGCACAGTTCGATTTAGGACAGCTTTATTGAAAAAAAGTGTGTTCGGTATGGCGCCGGCAATTTTTAATCATATTCCTAATTGTATAAGGGAGGAACCAGTAACAATTTTCAAAAAGAAACTAACTAATTTACTAATGAATAAATGTTATTACTCCGTATCGCACTTTCTAGCTGATAAGTTGTAGCTGTTTCATAGCTGATGATGAACAGCATCAATATTTGCATGCCAAAATGGTAGAATGTACAAGGATTCTCTAAAATGATGTAACCACCTTATTGTAAATACCTACATTATAAGCAAATAAACGAATATTCTATTCTATATTCTATTCTATGCGCAGTAGTCGTTTTTTAGACTTCCCATACAAATCAAGCAGGGAACCTGCGCAGAACGACGCCATTTTGTTTCAAGTTATTTGCCTGGGACTCTACCAAAATGTGGGAATCCCTTGTGATGTTATAACAAGATGGTTAACAAGGTGAACGGTCGTGTTCGTTAGTTTTCGATACGCAAACAATACAAATATTGTCCCGTCTATTTTACAGTAAATATTAAAATTACTAGCTGATGCCTGCGGCTTCGTCTGCGTGAATGTCGGTTATCGCAACCAAATAATATCTTCATCCCCCCTTACAACCCTTTTCTCGCACTAAAAATTAGTCCTATGTCCTTACTATCTGTGATAGTCTAGAGCCTGACAGGGTTAACAAAACATTTTGTCGAATTATGTATGATTGAAAGACGAGGTGCAACTGACTGCTGACATGACGAGAAATAGAGAAGTATGGAAGAAGAAGACATGTTGCGTCGACCACAAATGAATTGGGATAAGGGCAGGAGAATGATGATGTATGACTGAAAGAAAGAACTTAAAATCATTTTATCCAATTTTCATAATGACCCAGACACCTCAGACAACCATGACTTTCACCGTAAAACACGACTTAAGTGAAACCTAGCTATTAACTTGTGTATCTAAATGGGAGATTACCTACCTGAATTCCATGGAAAGGAGGCACTATTCTTTCTTCAGCCTTAACTGTTGGCGATAAATCCCCAGTCCATTGATACATGAAGATGAAAGGGTATGCTTACAACATTTCCTCACAACACTTCGTTATGTCTATGCGATACACGTTTTGACTAACACCAAGGGATATCCTATATGACTGACTACTATCGGCTCCAGCTACGCGCCGAAAAATGAAACTTTATCAGCGTTGTTTAGGCACCCATCATTTATATTGTTCACATTAAAAAGTCTCCTTATTCTGTTTAATCATAATACGCGGTATGATAAATGCAGTTAATATTATTTGAGGTTTTACTTTGCGGAAATTACTGAACACCTACTGTTACAGTGGTAATAACAAACTGTTAAATAATTATGCTAACCCCCACTTCTAATAAATAAATTAAATATGTGCTATGTGCAGCGCTAGTAATAGGTACTTATTTATTATTTATGAACAACATGTAAATTAATACATAAATAGTCCAATCGTGATTAAATTGTTTATTGCTAGTAGTTCACAGTCAAGGGCGACATTCTCATGGAACATAATTTGAAGGACAGAATCGGTTTATCTGTTCAAACATGATAATAATAATTTTCAGAAATATCTGAGAATATCATCCATCAATTATTAGGTAAGTAGAAGGTACTCTATGGGCCTATTTCACGATGTTGTCAATAGCCACTATGCGGCTACGTCCCTTCCAAATAAATTCAAAATTGGAAATTAACTGCCAAAATACCTAAGTTAAACGAAACTTAATCGCAGCCCGGGGTGCGGATGTTTTTCGTAAGAGTCACTGCGGCCCTGGAAAGCAAAAGGCATTGCACAAGAGGAACACGGGTGGATTTTAAGGCTGTAAAAGTCTGAAACTCCATTCTGCTCTGCCTGGAGCGAGAGGAGTCATTTGATGATTTCACACCCTCCAAAAAAAAAGCTTTCCGAGTCAAGAAAGAAACTCGATGCAACTAATAAATATGAATTAAATTAATCATAACTTACCGAGTGAATGACGCCTTCCAGTCCAATCGGGATGTTGGTTATTTCAATAGCGTGGACCATTTTGTAGCTAAAATAAAAATTTATAAAAGACCTTTGATTCAATAACTACCATTGAAAAAATGCATGCATGTGTCACGCAAGGTCGATGCATTAAATATTTAAATAGATGAACAGACTTTCAGTTGAAAAGTATCGAAGGTAGTAGAATAGAATCATGCGTTCAAAATATTTGTTTGTAAATAGAATCACTAAGCTTGTTGCATGCGGCTTGCTTTTAACTCAAGCAAACTGGATGCAATCAAATCCCTATGGGTGCATTTTTGTCTCAGTTTCAATTTGTCAAAGAAACAGACCAGCAATTGACTTACCGACCTTTTAACAAGTTAGTAGGTATCAACAATAATAAACTGCGACTAGACTTCAAGTTTTAAAACACGGGAATAGGCCTTCAGATGTAACGACGAAATGTTTTTTTTTTTTAATTAAAAACCAAGATAGCTTACCATTAAATAGGTTATTTGAATTTGAAACTGCCACAATTTTTTTATCGTTTTTTTTTTCATAACACCGAACACATCACAAGGAAACACCACGCACAGCCTAGTCTTACTTGAGTCGATCTACTTTCTGTCATCACAATTATTATTGCAATAATGATCTTTTTGATAAGGAACAAGAAACGCGCGCCGATAGACTGCTGAACGAACTGACTGTGCCGTCTATAAATGTCAATTAAATGAACAGCTGAACGTTAAGAGAGAATCACACCTAAACATTACACACACACAGTGATATAAGTCTGATTAGCAATGTATCGTGAATCAAACATCGTGTCTAATAAACCATACAAACTGAAGCGGAGTTAGGAAGAGATTCTGTAAAATGAGCTACAATAAACTTTAAAAATCGAGAGATACCCAATCAGAAACTATATCGGCTTCCAAGTGTCTTCGCAGTCTTGGTATATCTAAAAGTTATTATACTTCGTATCTCTCCCGAAGATGATTACAGTTTACATGCAGCAGTACGAGAGTTGATGCTGTCCTTATCACACTTTTTAGAGAATTTATTTTTAAATAAATTAAAAAATAGGATAAAAAGTAGTGTATTGACTATTTCCCCCACTGTAGTGCAAGCCGCCATTGCGCTGCAACGACAATCCTTGACTCATTTACGCATATACGTGATTTCGTGTTGTCCGACCATAGATATATAATTCCGTAGATTGGGCTTGAGATTGAATGAGAGCTCCCGCTTTAGCGGAACTTTGCTGTGTTAGAAAGAGAGAGAAAGTGACGCTGTAACAGGGCCAAAACACGTATTTGCTACCGGCCCATACCGGCCCCGGTAACTGTTTACGCGAGCGTTTCGGCAATTATTTAAGTGAACTACAGTGATAACCCGTGATTGAATTACCATAATACGAAGGTTTCTTGTGCAGTACCAGGATGTGAATCTTCCAAAAAGAAAAATCCCCAGGATTACTCGTTTCACCAGTAAGTTTACAAGTTGTTTACATCGTTATTTCTGCAATAACAATGCACCTAATAAGCCGGCTTTAAGCAAAATATTATGAGAACATTATTTTATTTACG
Organism: Diarsia mendica; assembly: GCA_949316265.1. Classification (NCBI taxonomy): domain Eukaryota; kingdom Metazoa; phylum Arthropoda; class Insecta; order Lepidoptera; family Noctuidae; genus Diarsia; species Diarsia mendica. Next base: position 24,577,277 of record OX438892.1, read on the forward strand.
ATCTAGATGAATTAGCATGCCTAAAACCGACGTATTTGAGAAATAGCAAATAGAGAAATACGAAGGAGTTATAACCTCACTTTTTAGTGATGCGATGGCCTAATTTTTGTTGATATCGACAGCTAAGATAGCGTCTTACAAATGCATAGTCTTAGAAAAATAGATTATATGTAGGTACTTATTGTAACAAACAAAATAAAATATAGATAGATTACAATCGTATGTATACTAATATTTTAAAGCTGATGAGTTTGTTTGTTGATGATCATGTTTTGTCTGATGGTTCGAATTGAAAAATTATTTTAGGAACCAAAAAAGATATAAGTGAAGCCGTGGGGGACTGCTAGTTAAATAATATTGATAGACTTGATAACAGGTTTGAAAAATTATGAAATATTTTTCTATTGAGTTCACTTAACAAGACACATATTGTTTGCAGATTTCCTACAAATCTGGTGATAAGAGAAAAGTGGTTACGAATGCTACATAGACCAAATTGGACTTTTTTACTCTTTTTCTTTTTTTTTATCTTTTATGTACTTTGCTGTTCGTACATCTCACGTTCTACCGCTAAATGAGGTTATATAGTCGCATGCCGACAGCATTTATTGCGTCAGACCCATAGGCGTCTAGCACACGGTCATGCAAGCGTCAATCAATTCCATCAATCATGAGTGATGGTTTTCGTCAGTCAGTACAAAATAACTTCAATCATCGCATTAGACGGTAGGTTTTTCGTCAATCAAAAAATTTACCGTTGCAAAACTGACAGCAAAACCTATCGTGTAATGTTCGCCATAAGACATTTAACAGAATTACTCGTGCATGACGATTTACGTCACATAAATTATCGATAGAGACCAACAAAGGAATAGACTAGTCACAACACTGTCTGTGCACACACTCACATTTTACACACACTTAGATCAATGGTTTTTGGTCTCGTTTGATTGTTGACATTACCAATCTACGGAATTATATATCTATGTGTCCGACTCACACAAAACTTTGTTTCGTCCGGAAATAAGTAATTTCGTTACACGATGGAAAAAATAAAGCGATCTTGTCGGGACGATAGTGACAGTGTCGAAAATTTACTAACAAAAGTGAAAAAACGAAGAAGAATCTCCTCATCGTCATCGGAAAGTGAACCAGCGGTATCTCCTTCGCATTCTCTGTCGGAGGTTTTAACTATTTAGTGATCTAGAACCACAACGTAAGTAAATGGAGAAATACCACAAATGTTGATTTAATTTCCCGCCTTAAAGATTGTTCTCAAAAAATAAATTCATTGTGTTATGCCGACGTTTATCGTGTGTGCATTGTATGTATGACCATTATGTGTCTAACTACCTACCAATTTTAATATCCCGACGTATTTATATCGTGTGTGGATGCCTAATGCCAAGTTGCAAGTGCCTTATTATGATTTTATTCTTTGTGTTACGACGACGTCTATCGTGTGTGGATACTATGGCCGCCGAATGTGTTGATACCTGCACCCACCAACTTATATATCCCGACGTATATCGTGTGTGGATGCACGCCAAAGTTACAAATGCCATAAAATGATTTTATTCATTGTGATATCCCGACGTTTATCGTGTGTGGATACTATGGCCGCCGAATGTGTTGATACCGGCACCCACCAACTAATATATCCCGACGTATATCGTGTGTGGATACTATGGCTGCCGAATGTGGTGATACCTGCACCCACCAACTTATATATCCCTACGTATATCGTGTGTGGATGCATGCCAAAGTTACAAATGCCATAAAATGATTTTATTCATTGTGATATCCCGACGTTTATCGTGTGTGGATACTATGGCCACCGAATGTGTTGATACCGGCACCCACCAACTTATATATCCCGACGTATATCGTGTGTGGATACTATGGCCGCCGAATGTGTTGATACCGGCACCCACCAACTTATATATCCCGACGTATATCGTGTGTGGATACTATGGCTGCCGAATGTGGTGATACCTGCACCCACCAACTTATATATCCCTACGTATATCGTGTGTGGATACATGCCAAAGTTACAAATGCCATAAAATGATTTTATTCATTGTGATATCCCGACGTTTATCGTGTGTGGATACTATGGCCGCCGAATGTGTTGATACCGGCACCCACCAACTTAAATATCCCGACGTATATCGTGTGTGGATACTATGGCTGCCGAATGTGGTGATACCTGCACCCACCAACTTATATATCCCTACGTATATCGTGTGTGGATGCATGCCAAAGTTACAAATGCCATAAAATGATTTTATTCATTGTGATATCCCGACGTTTATCGTGTGTGGATACTATGGCCGCCGATTGTGTTGATACCTGCACCCACCAACTTATATATCCCGACGCAAAGCGTGTGTGGATAAAGTTAAGTACCTACCTACCTACCTATTTATGGCGGGTGACTTATGATTATATTTTACTCCTTGGTAGTTGAGATCCCAAATAATGAGGCACCATAAGAAGGAAAATAAACGGTTGGTGAAAATCCTGATGAACTAGACCCGGATATTTTACAATTGTTGTTGGGCTCAGACCCTACACTTAATAAAGCATTTGGAGACAATTCAATCAGCAGCGCAATCTGTCGAGTACTACGTATCGTCTAAGCGGTCCTTTAAACGCATGGGGGGTGCCGCGTACGGGCACCAGCCGCAGAGTCGCGAGCCGCCTCCATCGCCGCGGGATCACCGCCGCGCCGCCGCACCGCGCACAGACGGCCACGCGTGCATGGGTGGCCCACCACGCAGCCTGACGCCGTTAATCACCTCGGCACAGGTAGACAACAATATTCCAATAGCTGGCTGGTTACAGCATTACTTTAATGAATACATACTCATTACAAAGGATAAAACTATCCTTTCTTGAATTAAAGGATATAAAATACCTTTTATTTGTGAACCACATCAGCCTGACATACCAAAAAGGTTATTCATGGTCACAGAAAATAACATAATTGATAATTGTAATTCTGAGCTATAATCAGGTTTTATTTCTCAATGACTAGCTGTTGCCAGCGGCTTCGCCACCTACAACTCAAAAATTATCCCACGGGAAGATAAAATCGGGATTAAAACTATCTTATGTGTTAACTCAGGTTATAAACTATCTGTGTACCAAATTTTATCGAAATGCATTCAGTAATTGTTTGCGTGAGGAAGTAACAAACACACTTGCAAACTTTCGCCTTTATAATATTAGTGTGATAGTGTGATGTATTTCACCTTCACCTTTATTTACAGTACCTAAGCTTAACGGGAAACATTTTCTTAATTTAAAAGGATTAACTAAATCCGTTCATGTTGACCACTTTAAAATGGAAGACTACCGCACAGTTATAAATCAAAAGTGTTTTATGGCAAATATAGACTTAAAAGACGCGTATATTTTTTGGTTACAGTTGCCCAAAGCGAGATTATTTAGGTACCTACCTAAGTCTTACTTGGAACTTAAAAAGATTTACCTACTAATCAATTATTTGAGCTTAACGTTAAGCTTAACGTTTTACCGCTTGGATTCTGTACCGCACCCGTATCCTACAAAGTATTATAATATCTGTGCCTACGTATTCACTAAATTAACAAAAACCTGTACTGAATTATTTACGTTCACTGGGGTATTTATCAGTAAACTACCTATAATATGATTTTTTATGCATCGGTTAACCTGTCATAATAACGTCGAAGCGACAAAAGAATTATTATAAAGATTAGGATTTTTAATCAACACTGACAAAAGTAAAATTTACCCAAGTAAAAAGTGCCTGTTCTGTGCAAGCAACATGCCCAAAACATTACCGAAAAGGGAACCTGATAGACTTATAGGTCTGTTAACATCAGCATGTTCCGCCATTCAATACGGCTGGGTATACACAAAGGTTCTAGGAAGAGCAAAATCTCTGGCACTAAACTATTCTAATAATTACAATAAACATATTTGAGTTACTGGCAACTTTTTATTTATTTATTTATTTATTTAGTACATGGAGGACTTACAGCTAACAAAAACAAACAAAAAAGAAACCATAGTCACCAGAGAGCCAATTACAAATCCTCCGTCTCGTCGTTTAAATTATGGTCTAAAAATCTTTACTTCACACAATGGTGATACTCAGAACAAACAATACTATAGCAATTGCTAATATAGATCATACAGAATCGGAATAGCAGATTACGCATTTAATAAAGTAACACTTTCACTCGGTATTCCACAGTTCGAATTATTTGAAAATAGCCAGAATCATAAATGTTACAGATGTACTTCCTGGAAATTGGATCCAAATTCCGAAATTATTGTTATTATTTATTGTTGTTGGAGGAGCTCGTGGCTTAATAAGAACTGCCACTCGGGTCGATCTTTAGGTAAAGCTGTGCTTGCCTAGGTCGGTCTGTGGATGGGTGACCGCCCGACATACCGAGTTTCCTCCGTGCCTCGGAAAGCACGTTAAGCTGTTGGTCCCGGCTGCCATAATATAGATCTTTGACAGTCGTTACAGGTAGTCAGTGACCTGAAATTCTGACATCCAGTCTTACCAAAGGGTATCGTATTACCTAGTATTAACTGGGTTGTGGAGGTCAGATAGGCAGTCGCTCCATGTAAAATACTGGTATTCAGCTGCATCCGGTTAGACTGGAAGCCGACCCCAATATAGTTGGGAAAAGGCTAGGCAGATGATATTTATTGTTGATTAGTATATTTTTTATGCTTTTACTCCTTTTAGTCTTATCTCAAAAGTTTTCATAAAATTAAAAATGACAAGCAGAAGGGATTATAGTACTACCATATTGACCAATACAGCCTTGGCACCCAGTGCGGTTAAAATTACATAATTCGAAAGTACTTTATTTTAATCCTGACAAAAATCTAATGTGTTTTACTTTCAAGGGGGAGTATCCTCTCCACTCGGATCTTACTCTGATGGCAGGGAATTTATCCGGCAGTCACTATTAATGCGCGGAACCCAAAGCATCTCTCAATATATTGATGGCCTCTCTCTCCATAAACGCGCTGAAGCAATATAATACTGCACTAAACTCATATAGTGGCTATATTGTAATGGTAAAGGTTTAGATTACTGTGATTCCCACACTATTCAATTAATAGAATTCTTGACTTAGCTAGTTAATTCGGGTGTTACAGCACACTTAATAGTTCTGCAAAATCAATATTGTTAGGTCAGGAAATTTAAAAAGGTTTTTCAAAGAGGTCTAATTGTTTAAACCAAAATTCCACACCTGGAATCACAATCTTGTATTAAGTTATTAAACCAATTAAGTACTTTCCTAATGATTCAATTACACTAAAAGATTTTATTAAAAACTGTAATTCTTTTAGCACTAGCATCTGCACAGAGAAATCAAACTTTAAGCCTAATAAAAATAAAAATATTACTTTTGATTCAGACAAAATTATAATTAAAATCGAAGTTTTAATATAAACCGGCCAGGTACCATTGATTCTGTTGCCATATATTAGAAAAAACCCTAACGTTTGCCCAGCTTTTTAACATTTAAGCACTATATAGATAAAACTGTTTGCTTACGTGTCATGTGTCAAGAAGATTCTTTATTTTGAAGTTATCAAACCACTTAAGAAAGTGGGTTCTCAAACTTTTTCTCACTGGGTAAAACAAGTTCTAAAAAAAAAAAAAAAAAAAAAAAATAGTGGCATAGATGTAAAATTGTATGGGACACACAGTACAAGACACGCATCTGCGTCTGCTCACAGAGCAGGTGTCAACCTGGAAGTTATTCGAAAGGCCGCAGGCTGGAGTGAATCTTCCCAATTCCCATGTATTCCAAAAATACTATAATAAGAATGTACCTCCCCATAACAAAACTGAATTTGTAGATGCACTCTTTAGATGATTATTACAAACAAATATAATTAGCATTACGTTTCAGTAATTAAAACGTATTAAATAGCATAATATTTTATCGATCGCTTTAATGTCAATTTTTTTTCGATGCTCTAAACATCTGCATGTCATTGTAAACTGTAATCATCTTCGGGAGAGATACGAAGTATAATTGAGAATCAAACGAACTTACCTAGTGAAGTTTGATATCTAATTATACGAGTGTCTCGACCGAAGATGATTACACTCCCTCCCTCCCTGATAATCCCGAAACCTATCGAAAAAATCGAACTCTAAAAAATGAGTCAAGGATTGTCGTTGCAGCGCAATGGCGGCTTGCACTACAGTGGGGGAAATAGTCAATACACTACTTTTTATCCTATATTTTAATTTATTTAAAAATAAATTCTCTAAAAAGTGTGATAAGGACAGCATCAACTCTCGTACTGCTGCATGTAAACTGTAATCATCTTCGGTCGAGACACTACTCGTATAATTAGATATCAAACTTCACTAGGTAAGTTCGTTTGATTCTCAATTCTTGCTTGCGTGCTATTGGGGGAATTCCCAAAGTATACTCACACAAGTAGAGCAGAGTTTTTTTGTAAGTTGTTTGTGGAGGTCAGATAGGCAGTCGCTCCATGTAAAATACTGGTATTCAGCTGTATTCGGTTAGACTGGAAGCCGACTACAACATAGTTGGGAAAACGCTTGGCAGATGATGATGATAATGAGAGATTTTTTCAACAACACAAAAAAAAAAAAAAACATTTTGTCATTGATGTTCCAAAAACGGTGACAGATGGATGCGGGAACCGAGAAGTACGACAGAAGAAAGGGGATGCCTTCCATGCTAAAATGATGATGACAGCGTCCTTATTTTGGAAGGAGCAAAGGCGAATTTGGTAGGTAAGTAATTCAAGTAAAGTCTATGACATTCGACTGACTGTACTGTACAACACTACATGACTACACACGTGTATTTTGTAGCAAGGTGATTTGGGACTGAATATTAACACCATACTTTATATTCAGAATGTTATTCAGCTACATTTCAATCATCTTTAGACTTAGGTAATTTATAAGTATGCAAGGTTTGGCTCGCCTCTGCTGTTGGTGCGCTTTTAATATTTTAAACTACGTAAAGGATTTTAATGCAATTTATAGAGTCAGCAATAGATAGAGTGATTCAATAGGAAGGGTTATATCTACATTGCAACCATGCGAAGACGGGGTGGGTCGCTAGATAAACAATAAAATGACACAAAGCTTTTAAACACATTTATTTTTATAACATAGAGAGCTTCTAATGAAGTCGTGTCGATGGCACAAAAATCACTATTTACTATAGGTACCTAACAGTTAATACATCAAGAAGACAAAATATATCTAAAACAGAGATCTTACACTAGCATAATAATATCTTAATGTTTGCACGATAGGGTATTTCAACAAAAAAAAACTAATTAGTCCGTCAGATAAATTTCCAAAAAATATTGGACACATATTTTTTCTTTTTTCACATAAACAAAAGATGACGACGATACAGTGCTTCGAAAAGTCGTGTTAAGTCGTGTGACGTCACAAGGTATAGTACTTTTCTCAAATAATGCGAGGAAATTAAATACAATTTACTTTCAAAATCACAACAACAATAATTTTTCACGCGTTGAAGAGTTCAGCCAATTCGAAATTTAAATAAAACCTTTAATAAGTCACCTCCTTGGTTGCTATGGTTCAGAGTTAAAGATCGTTCCACACGACAGATATGAGTTTAGTATGTAATTTATTTGGCCGCTAAACACGACAGATATGGATTTTCATACAACTTTTGCCGGCCGCTGGTCGCATGTATATGGCCAGTACAGCAATTTCGATTTATCTCGAAGAAGGTTGTCAAAATAATGCTCAAATTTCCAAGCATGTTTGAGAAAACAGATTTTTTTGATGAAATACCCTACATTATAACCACTGCATAGAATAGCTTTTACTTGAGCAGTTCAGTAGGCTTACCATGACGTCTATTTTTTTTTGGAGTGTGTGAAATCATCGAATCACTCCTCCCACTCTAGGTGGAAGGAAGAGTCGGATTTCTACTGACCAAAATCCACTCGTGTTACTTCTTAGCCCTCTGTGTCTGGGGCCGTGATATCTCTTTCGAACAACCTGCAGCCCCGTCCATGACGTCTTAAAGCAGGATTCTTTCTTTAATCTTATTCTGGTGTGGGAATGCGACAGAGCTATACAGGGTGCTAGCGCCATCTCTTTTCCCCACAGGAATAATATTAAAGTAATCCTGCGTACCTAATGGTTCCTCAGGATACTTTCTATGAACATCCATACTGCAACGTACTTTAAGTAAATAGAAGAACCATAATGGCTTCGCCAGATTTATTAACTAATATGAGGTAAGGTGGTGCAGATCCGCTACCGGGGCTGAGAGTTATTCGAATGAGAGATACCTTGGCCTCGACACAAAGGGTTAATAAGGAACATGTGTGGTTATTAGTCAGTAGAAATCTGACTCCTCCTTCCACCTAGAGTGGGAGGAGTAATTTGATGATTTCCCCACCCACCAAAAAAAAAGTGGTGCAGATCCAGTGCAGTGCATAGAAGTGTGCTGAGAGATCAAAAAAAATAACACATAGGTAGGTATGCCTACATGAGCATGATAATTTATAAAACATAACAAATTAAGGTGCACGGCACGGTTAGTTTTTTCCCATGGAGAAGAACCAACAGGAAAAACATATTTGGTGTTTTTAAATGCATAACCTTGCACCTTTCTCTAATACCTAAGTAATTTTATTGTACTTTCTAAAATTATACAAAATTTGGCCGACAATAAAAATAAATTAAATTCGGTTTGAAAACGATAAACAACTACGATAATCTTAGACCAATAATGGCCTTCACGTAGGTACATGTTACTTACGTTATAAATAGTTTTAAAAATAGAGGATACATTCACTGATCTTATAATATCTATTCTGAGATTACATTTGAATATCTAAACATCTAAGTAGACAAATAGACATCTAACTTTTTTTAATAGCTATAATTATTTTGAAATCGTCTTAGTTTACAATGACATACAATTTATTTTTTATTAAGTTGAGAAAACATCTATTGGAATTTGAATAAATGTTTATAATAAAATTAAGTATTTGGGTTGCGTAGATACGCCGCCAAGTGTCCAATCACCAAGTAAACTGTTAGGTAGGGGACTCGGGGCTGCAGGACGGTTCGAAAGAGATCTCGCGGCCCCGGAACACAAAGGATTAAGAAGGAACATGGTTGGGTTTTAGTCAGTACAAGTCTGACACTCCCTTCCGCTTCGAACAGTGCGGGCCCTCATACATTCGATGATTTCCCACCCACATCTATATAAATAAAAAGAGAAGTCCAGACTGACTGACTCATCAACGCCCAGCCCAAACCCTTGGACCTAGAAAGCTGAAATTTTGCACAGACGTTCCCTTTATAATGTAGACAAGAAATAAGGAAGGGTTTTTCGAAATTAAACCCCTAAGAGAGTTAAATAAGGGATGAAAGGTTGTATGGAAAATCGTTATTTTCACGCGGGCAAAGCCGCTGGCAAAAGCTAGTAAAGAATAAAAGAGTAGGGTACCTACTCGACTAAACTAACAGAAATAAATAACAGTTTACTTGGTGAGGTGAATACTGTCTCAGGTCACGGAATGTATATAAAAAAAAACAGTTTTTATATATAAACGTACAAAATAAAATGATGAACACAAAAACCTCAATAGGTTACCAACTAACAAATAAAATCAAATAATTTTTAAAGAGATCATAAAATCAATCTGTTATTACACTTTTAACAAAATACATAAAATCAAACAAGATTTCAGCATCATCTACGTCTTAACTATTCTCACGTACTTATAGTTCGGTTCAAACTTTATGGCGGCTCGGAAGTTAGCTGCGAGTCAATGTCTGGGCATTCTAAGTACGAGTACAGTCGATATGATGCGTCCTCTGTGCCCCACCGATATCTAAAATAAGGGATCGGACAAAAAAAAACTAATTAGTCCGTCAGTTAGATTTCCAAAAATTATTGGACACGTATTTTTTCTTTTTTCACGTAAACTTAAAATGAAGACGATACAGTGCTTCGAAAACTCGTGTGACGTCATATTATTATGATAGTACATTTTGACGACACAAGTGACGTTTCAAGTCCCACTCCAAGATCTTTGACGCGTTTTATCTTCGTCATTTTTTATTGATTTGATAAAACAAAAAACACGTGTTCAATATTTTTCGATAATCTAACTTACGGACTAAACAGAATCCTATTATTTTGACCCAGTCCGATCCCCTATTGTGTAAGGTATGCGTAGCTTTACTTTAGAATTTTCGAGCCGGATTAAAGTTAGAACCGTCATACCTGAGCAGACCATCACTTGCAGCTAACTTCCAAGCCGCCATTAAGTTTGAACCGAACTACACTAAGTGATTATCATCTTTCTGACCTTTAGTCCAAGATCCCAGGGCCGCCAGACGTCACGTATTTTCTGACGAAGGAAATGTGGACGATTGAGTTAAGCAAAACGGCCGCTCGGAAGTGTCTAGGAGTATTGGCAACTTATAGAAGGATTTTATTGCCTACAATATACCTACGTAAAAATCAGCTTGGAGAAAATACGTGAAGTAATTTTTTTGTGTACCTTGATGACCTGATACCTGAAAATTGGCCGTCCAAGCAAGCTAGCTGGTAGTAGTGTGTTCTTAGTTCATACTAACACTACTCAATCGTCCACATTTCCTTCGTCAGAAAATACGTGACGTCTGGCGGCCCTGGGATCTTACTCTACTTGTCCCTGTTACTTGGGGTCGGCGAAACACGTTTATTTTATCCAGTCATCCTACTCCTCTATACACCTCACAACCCATTCATCTTCACTTTGGTCTTCCTCTCCCTCTCCAAACATCACCATTACGTACTAGGTACCTACACTTGATAATTCTCACTTCACAATCACAGATACAGACAGACTTATTGCCATAGGCATGCATCCTATGGTCTCCTACCCACTCGCTCAATGATAGGCTACTCAAGTTTTTAAACTGACATGGTCACTAACTAACATTATCATTACCACTGAAACACTCGTACTCGTTAATAAATATCGAGAACTCGAAATAAACCGTAAACATGGATGGTAGTTAAATATCCCGTTTTCATTGTTAATTAATTTCGCAATTCTTATGATTTTTGGCGACGGCAACACTTAATAACACATATTATAATAATATACACAATGTGTTGATAATATATAAACACATTGTGTGATAGGTACACAAACACATAGACAGCTATTAGTAAATAACGAATTTAAGACAATTAATCAGGAAAATGCTTTCAGCGCAATGAGATTCTAATTCCCACGGGAAGATAAAATCGGGAAAAAACTATCTTCCTCTTCTATCCAGGTTATAAACTATTTGTGTACCAAATTTACTACACTCCCTGAAAGTATTACCCACATTGAACCATCATTATCGTCATCATCATCATCCTAAATCCATCATCATGTTGCTGATGTCCGAAGTCAACTAACTGAGCAACGACTTGCATATGCAATAGGGGATCGGACAAAAAAAACTAATTAGTCCGTCAGATAGATTTACAAAAAATATTGAACACCTATTTTTTCTTTTTTCACATTATCAAAAAATGAAGACGATACAGTGTTTCGAAAACTCGTGAACTCCTCGAAAACGTTACATGTCAGTAAATTTTTTACCCACAAGTGACGTCACGACGCTTTTTATCTTCGTCATTTTTTATTATTTCGTTAAAACAAAAAACACGTATCCAATATTTTTCGATGATCTAACTGGCGGACTAAACAGAAACATATTTTTATGACCCAGTCCGATTCCCTATTGCAAAGATGGCCGAAGATGAAGATGCATATTTTCCATCACAGGTATAGTCCTTCCATTTCGTAAGCACACTCGCGCAATAAGTACAGTATAGTCTTTCCATTTCATAAGCACACGTCACTCACGCAATTCAAACCTTATGTTATGTACTTACATAAAACTTATATTCGTGCGGATGTGATTAACAACGGCTATTCTTCCTTAAAACAGTCAACAGTTCCACTCATTTACCATATTTACAGCATCAAAGTAGGCTGCTAAAAATCACGACTTAAAATATACTTATTCAATACAAACAATAAATTCGAAATTGATGACTAGGCCATGCGGTCAAACCTAACTAGGAATGGAACACAAACAAAATGTAATGTGGAAAGTCAACATTCATAGTTTTACCCGTTCCTGAGAAAAAGGGTCTCAACAGACGACCAGCAAAATCCAGAAGTAGGTATAAGGGATCCATTATTTTTTTTTATTTTGGCGTTTGGAACTCGAAAATACAAGAAGTTTTTTTATATTCCGTAATTCTAGGATATGAATAGACACACAACAAGATACAACTGGAATATGATTTTTTTTTTCAATTACCTACATTTTTTTTTGTTTCATTTTGGTTTTTTTTTTTTGTTATTGGTAACCACCAATACCAGCCAACCAGCTGACTACTTAAAAACAAAGTTCACGATATGACAGCAGTTATTATGGTAAACTACGTTTAAAAAAATGTTAGGTACAGGTCCATAATAGGGGATCGGACTAGGTCAAAATAATATGATTCTGTTTAGTCCGTAAGTTAGATTATCGAAAAATATTGAATACGTATTTTTTGTTTTATCAAATCAATAAAAAACGACGGAGATAAAACGCGTCAAAGATCTTGGAGTGGGGCTTGAAACGTCACTTGTGTCGTCAAAATGTGCTATCATATGACGTCACACGAGTTTTCGAAGCACTGTATCGTCTTCATTTTAAGTTTACGTGAAAAAATAAAAAATACGTGTCCAATAATTTTTGGAAATCTATCTGACGGACTAATTAGTTTTTTTTTGTCCGATCCCCTATTTTGCACAAAAAAGAAAAAAAAACTACTAAGAAAACCGCCGAACATTTTTCTAAAAGCGATGAGCCATATAAATGGTCGATAAGTTTTATACAGGAAACATACATACACACACATTATACACCTAAACAGATTTACGAAATAATAAATTATAGCGTATATTAATACAAAAATAGAGTTTTAAAAATACATCACCGCCTCTTCTTTAAGTGTTGACTTTGTCAAACACATTAAAATCGTTCGATTACGCATCACATAGTTAACGCCGCCGATTTCATCGTATAATACTATAACGGTTCTTTGGAATGGTTCAGCATTTAAAGTACGGTCGAACAAGCTATTAAGTAACCAGCTAACTTGAATCTACTTTTAAGATTATACAGAAACTCGTACATAAACGTTACAGTGTTTGACAAAACGCTTTATAAAACAATATTGCAACCAATATTTTCTGCTTACTAGAATAATTAAGATTTCTGCATGTAGGTATACTTATTAGCTTGTTCGACTGTACAATCGTATGGTTATTCATAATATCAGCATAAAAATCAATGGTCAGCATTATTCGGCGACATAGGAGAAAATTGAATCAAAAATATATAATCTACACATTTAGATACGTTACAACCAATTATGACCGAAAATTAGGTTAAGATTTGCCGGCTAAACTTAGGTGTAGCCGCAACCCCTTTCAAACACCGCACATAGGTGAAATTCTCGTAATTTCTGGTCAATAAGTATCGATAAAAATGAAGTTAGGCTGTTTTTTTTATACTACTTTATCAACATGACATAATTATGACCCCATCTATTGGTGATGCGATAAACGTTTGAAACTTTTTATTTGTTTACCCTCATGTAAAGAAACTAAGCAGTGATTAATTTAGGACTTTTCATACAATTTATCAACTTACATCTACCATTACAGGGTAACAGGGGGTTATATTTTATTTAGTGGATATTCAAAGTTTAAATTTTAAGGATTCCATACCCACAGACAATAATATCATTACTTGATAACTAAAACGTTTACATTACTTATGTAAAGAAAGATATAGGTGTTGTTTTGCATACAAGTCTAATAATCTTTATTTTATATTTCTCGTAGTGAAAGTGTTTACTTTATCGTACTTTAACTATGTTTTAAACATAATCATAAAGGTCTACCTGCGTTACCTATGCAAAACCAAACTCAGAAAACTACCATAAAGGCAAGTAGTCCTATTCTAAAGATGTTATAAATCTTTAAAATAACCAGAAATTATAATTTAAATTATATTCTTATTGTTTTTAATAAACTTATCAATAAAGCTTAATTTTGAAAAGTTTTTTGTTTTTAAGCTTTTTTTTTGTTTTTGGCTTTTTTTATCATATTAATTTTAGAGAAACTAAAACAATTTATAGACGCAAATAGACTTCAAGGAATATTGGCTAATTTTTTAGGTAAAATTCACCTGTGTGCACCGGTTAAAGATTAACAATATTCATAGCGACTTGAAAATAGGAATAACTGGGTGGTTCATGCAAACAGCTTGGATGTAGCGCTCGCCGGCTACCGTGGCACTGCTCGCTTCGCTCGCAGGATTAGTGTTAGCATGATCATTGGACATTTGGTACGATAAAAAGAATCACCCCATTGCGCACGGTTCCTAAGTTACAGATAACTTAAAAAAAAACTTCACTTTCAATTACATTGAAAAGACAGATCGAAAACTTTAAGCTGGGGTTGCAGCTAGCCTTTAGTTCAGACAATTTTAAGTTTATCCGTAACAGATAAACGTTCGGGAAACAGCTCGGCTTAACGTATGCCGACCCGAACATGATACAGCGATGGTAGATGCCGAACAAAGTTTGCCGTTCGGCACGAGTCCATTCATCATCATCACCAGCCTATAATGTTCCCACTGCAGGGAATCAGCCCTCCTCTCTAGGAGAGGGATGGGCTATAATTACGCGGGCCTAGTACAGGTTGGTAGATGTCACATGTCTTCGAATTTTTTGGTTCTAAGACATGCCGGTTTCCTCACAATGTTTTCCTTCACCGTTATGAGAGCAGCGGTGATGATATAAATTACACAAAGTGATGGGCCTGCTTGGGTACGAACCCATGACTTACTGTTCGTAAGTCGTGGGTTCAAATCACTGGGCCACCGCTGCTCCCCGAGCCAATTAAAAGCTGAATATTGGCTCTCTTCTTCAAATACAAACGAATCAAGTTTGTGGATTAAAACTAGTGTCTATAGCTGTTGCGTTTTAACGTGTTAAAACGGCCATTGCCGCGTAATGGTGCAATTAAACTTGGTTGTTTGCCCGAATTCCATAGGAAACCGAATTCGGGCAAACGACCAAGTGTAAATGAACGAGATCGAGTACCTACGCCCGTCTTTGGACAAACTCGTGAGGTTTAATCGTTCCGTACTCAACTTCATTCAAACTACTCACAGTCGGTAGCTCGTATTCCATTCCAATTAACCAGTTTAATAAATGTATTTTAGGCTAATATTTGAGTAAAATCATTCCACCACCCGAATACGGGCTAACGACCAAGTGTAACTTTATTGCGCCATTATGGTGTTACTTTCAGTGACAAGGCTGTCAAAAACAATGATATTATTTACGTCACATTATGGTTGCTATTCTATGGTTATTTTGATTTTGAGTGCTATCGAGTTACTAAAACGCAACAACACATACGCACAGCACACACACAACATTACGCACGCACACGCATGCGCACTACGCACACGTACAGCATGCGTGTGCGTGCGTGCGCATTACGTACAGTCACCTGCAAAATTGAATGGACGGTATAAGAATAAAAAAGTGTGAAGCGAGAAATTACGCCATCTAGCGTAAACTAGTTATCTACTAACAAAATATGCTGCTACTAAAGGGCACTACATAAAACGTTTTTGTATTTTTTTTGTCTCTTCAAACATTCAAATAATTTATGACTTTAAAAGTTTAATTTTAAATTATTTTTAGGTAGGTAAGACTTAAAAGTAAAATTGCCTTGTGGTAGAAAAAAAAACCTTAATTTCTGCCACCTACAACTAACACTGGGAATTGAAGATTCAATACGTTACGTAAATAAGCCATAGTTGTAAAGAAACCAACGCCATCTAGTTAATATTTTCGTAAAAATAAACACAAACTTTCACAGGAAAACCTACACCAAAGTACCATCAATTTTGCAGGTAATAAATAAACAAACGTAACTCAGCGGAGTTAGAAGTAGTAGCCATGTTTCGCTGCGACGATGCACACGATGCATTCATGCGACGTCAAATGTCGGTGGTCAGGCAGCATCAAGTATTTAGTGCCTAAAGAAAAATACAAGCTTTTAATGCAGTTGCTGTTTGACAGATGAGACTTAAAATTGCGGAACAAATTTTAAATAGGGTGAAAAAAAAACATAACACCATATCTTGTGATCCAGGAAGGGTTAGGCAGACAGAGGTGTGCCTAACGGTACACCCACAGTGACCCACATTTCGCCGGTTATGTATAAGTCCCGTGTAATAAGGATCATCGGGAAAAAATATAAGAATTCGGCTAACACTGAGAAATCTTTGGTAGAAAAACCAATTACAATTTGCCCTATTTGAGAATCGAACCAAAAAAATCGAAACAGGAAGTCATGCTCAGCTATAGAGCTTGCGGCCACTAGACCAAAAGGGCCGAAAAAAATATTTTCAAAATCGTTAACGACGTTAACAAATAAGGTAAAATTAACGAGACTCGAGAGCTTTAACCAACACTAGATACAAGTAAACTAACAACCAAGTCTAAAAGAAATGCAAATTGATAAAAAAGCGTTTATATTACTAAACGTTCATACAGTGGAACGACCGCTTATCCGAACTTTTTAAGCCTTCCAGATCCGCGCGTCTCTCTCTCGCCTCCTGCGCTACTGTTCATTGTATTGTACTGTACTACACTCGCGCACTTGTTCATTGTACTCGTATGGCACTTCCAACTAGCAGCTAGTCGATAAACTTTACTAAATATGCTGCGTGAAAGTAAAATCTCAATTTAAAATAACTAAACGTAAACGTACACATAGATACACAGATAGACAGTAGGTGGTTCACATAGATAGTAGGTGGTTCGATTATCCGGTTTTCCGAACACCCATGTCCCCTAATTAGTTCGGATAATCGACGCTCCACTGTATATATGGTATAATGCAAATAAACAAAACAGTCCGAAAGGAACTGAACAACGATGCAGAATTGCTGACAAACTCAGGAAGTAAAAATAACTTAACTTTAAAAATCTAAAACTCAGTTACATAAAAAGCGTACTAAAATAATTAAAAGAACACATAATATAAAAGATAATTATCTACTTCGTGCAGTCGGGTAAAATAAATAAGGCAGTAAAAAAACCATAATTAAGCAGTACATGCAGCGTCTAGGGGAAATGTATTACCGTGCTTTTCAGGCTTGGCTTCTTCCTTCTGTCTTTCTTCTTTTTCTCGCCTGAAATAGAAACATTTGATTTCTATGTAAGGACATTTGTATTGAAGTCGGTACAAATTAATCCAAGTCAAACTAAGCCATCATTCCTTTTCTTTCATTTTTTTTGGCGGTTGGGAAATCATCAAATAACCCCTCTCCCGCTCTTGGAGAGAGTGAAAGGGAGTGTCAGACTTCTACTGACTAAAAACCACCCATGTTCCTTCTTACCCCTTTATGTCGACGCCGCGGTATCTCTTGCGAACAACCCGCAGCCTCGACGACGGGAAGCCATAATTCCTAATAATTATGTAAAGGGAAGTGATAAAAAAAAACAGCATTTAAATAATTTGGTCGGCATACAAAGATTTTGTCTGCAATTAAAAAAATCAGGCAGCAATCCTTGTTCCGCAAATAATTTTGATTATGGTCAAAAATTAAATCTACATCTACACTAATATGTATTATAAAGAGGAAATATTGGTATGTTTGTGTGTATGTTTGTAATGAATAAACTCAAAAACTATTTCAAAAACTCTCACTATTATAAAACTACATTCACCCTGAGCAGGGCTGGGCAGTATTTGAATTACTTGTAATTAAAATACGTAATTGAAATACAAATACGTATTTTGTATTTGTATTTCAATTACTTCCTTAAAATGTAATTTGTAATTCGTATTTCAAATACCTGACGACGAAGTATTTTGTAATTAGTATTTCAAATACTTGAGGCTTCAAAATACATTTTAACAAAAATACATTTATACCTTCATTTAGCGATCGTGAGTGTGAGTGCGAGGCGAGAGTGCAATGATGGTAAAGCTATAATATAATAATTAGAGCTAGCAACACTGCACCTGTTTTATACTGAACGATATGACTGTAGGTCAAAATTGGCCAACGAAACGCAAAAAAAATGTACGTTGAATTGTCAATGTCAACTTGTCAAGCTAAGATGCAATGACTAATAAAAAGTATGGACTCGAAATACCTACAGAAAAAAGGTGCATACCTACGGAGCATAAAATGGCTGCCAATGCTAGGGTTGTGTCAATCATGAAATATAGTACTACTGTAACGAGTATCGATACTAGTATTACGAGTATTATTAGATATCACGGTTGAATAAAAATGAACAGTCCGTTGTAAAGTTGTAACAGAAAAATATGAGTAAATTTACTTACCTACAACCACTTTGAATATTTTTTTTTCTCAGGTATCGGATACCTGAGAATAAAATTTATTCAAAGTGGTTTTTCTGAATACAATAAATAAAGAATACTTTTTACCCGACTACGGAAAAGCCAAAAGGAAGGGTAATGATTTTGGCAGTGTATGTATTATGTTTGTATGTTCCAGCATAGCGCCTAAACTACTGAACACTTGTTCTCCCCACCACTGCGATATTTTTGTTCTAGACCATACCTAGGAACCCCCTAGTTACGGAGATATTGGTCAAAGTTCCAAATATTTCACAGTTGTTTTTGTAAATACTAGTTTTTCAGGTTATAACTTTACTTAAATTACCTCCATCACCCGTTTACTATTCATAGCATCCACTAGCCCAATGTGTTGCTACATTGAGTTTTACCGTAAAATATGATATTTGACCCCAATAAAAAATCGTTTCCCAACAAAAAAATTGCGTAGGGGGGTACTTAGTTTGATGTTTCTGTACATCAAACTAAGTACCACCCTTGCTTGGTTGTCGGCTGTGCTAAGGGATAATTTACACCCTGTATACGTTTAGATTGCGGTCAAACAGTTGTCGCGGTTAAGTCTTTGTTATTTACTCGTATTATATAACAAACCAACATTAAATTAGAATGTAACTAAAACTCAACTACGAATTAAATCGCAAACTAATAAGATCCTAGTGAAGAACAAATCTTCTAATAGTAAGAAGATTGTTTCTATTATGATTAACATACTGACTGGCGGAGTAAAATAAAAGGGGACTTTGTTTCTTGTCGCCAAAATTTGTATTCGTCACCAAGTTGTATCACATAGTAAATAGATCTATCGCCACGAAATATTTTCGTTCG
Source organism: Diarsia mendica (assembly GCA_949316265.1). Lineage (NCBI taxonomy): Eukaryota > Metazoa > Arthropoda > Insecta > Lepidoptera > Noctuidae > Diarsia > Diarsia mendica. The sequence continues at coordinate 24,596,651 of OX438892.1, forward strand.
CAGATAAACAAAAAGTGTTCAAAGATATGAATGATCAAATTAATGTTAATATAATAATGTGTAAAATAAGAGATGGATCACCAATAAAATTGTAGTGCAATAATAGGGTTTGTCAAACCCTATTATTCTACTGACTAAAAACCACCCATGTTCCTTCTTCGCTCTTGTGCCAAGGCCGCGTTATCTCTTTCGATAATCCTCAGGGCGGTCCCGCGCCCTGACCGGACCTGGCACGGTCCCTCGAACAGATATCGTTTCAGCGCAGCGAAGGAACTAGTATCGGAAACTATTACGCAACGGTACAACACTATCCATGTTTGTAAACAAACGAATCAAATTATGAAATAACAAAAAGGTCTCTGGGACGGAAATAAACCCAAATATTAACACTTTAGCAATAAATTAATGATCACTTAGCATTTTTTCATCGAAAATGTATTACTCCTAGATACTATTGCATGAAAACGACTACTAACCTATGCAAAGTCAATTGAGGTTGATTTTCAGTCCTTCTTGCACCACACTTCACAATACAACACGCAGGCATATTGAATTGCTGTTTCCTAACATATACACGCAGTTTAAGAGATAATCTCGTCGTAATTTTCTCACAAATCGCAATTTAACAAAAAGTAAACAACTATTTGACAGCACAACTACCACGAAACTCGTCGCCATCTTCTAAGTTCTAACACAATATGGCGAAAACGGCACCCTACCTACTATTCTGTGACTCGCATATCCAAATGTTGCCATTGTGAGAAACAACTGAAATATTGTTGTCTCTTTCATCAAATACGATTACTGTATTAGAAAGAACGAACCAAAACTATATTTTACGTTCTGTCTCCTATTTCACTCATATTTGTATAAGCAAGTGTGTATATAGAACATCGCGTCGCCTCCATAGGATCCTATCTCAATGCTAAGATGGCAAGTCATAACGGTTTAGTTTTGCACATGTAAAAAAAAATATGGTTGTTGACAAGATTTTAGGTTAAATTTTTGAACAAAAAAGGTTAAAATAAAAACTTTTAAATTGGTTATTTTATTTTTAATTCATTTTTGCGACCTACTTCCGAAACAAAGTTACTTTACACTTTTTTCTGGTGGTTTTTGAAGGCGGTTTTTTTTTTTTAAGTATTTGTAATTTGTATTTTGTATTTCAATTAAAAATTGCTAAAATACTGTATTTTGTATTTTATATTTTAATTACCTTACTTAAATGTAATTTGTATTTTGTAATTTAATTACTTGCGATACTGTATTTTGTAATTTGTATTTCAATTAAAGCAGAGCATGTATTTTGCCCAGCCCTGACCCTGAGTAACATAGGCTACTTTTTATCCCTGTATTCCCACGGGAACGTGAACTACGCGGGTGAAACCGCGGGACGACCGCTAGTCATAAATAAGCAGCTTACTAATTATATGAGTTTGCATAATAAACATTCAGTCCGCAAAATAACTACTTGGTCAGCAAAAGAGCTACTTGGTCAGCAAGATTTCATGATCGATCAGCAGAGAAAACATTCTTTAAGCAGTTTGTTTGATCATGATCGGTATGCATATTTAAAACATGGTGAGCAAAATGATTAATTGGATTGCGAAAATCGGCAATATAAGTACGTTAAAAGTAGGCGGTTTGGTTGGGTTAGAACCAATTTCGATGTAGCTGGTCACAACCAGCCACATCGAAATTGGTCGCAATATTACAGTATTCCGGTAGTTATATGCTTCTCAAAATGTTTTTTTTTGCTTACCCTCTGAGTGGTTACCAACATTTTATTAAACAGGAGCAGCTCATTGCAGCTTATATAATTAATAATATGCTGTACAAAAATAATTACAGCCATCCAGAATGACTAAAATTGCTGATTGATTTTGAAATGTTTGTCCACAGACTCAATACACCCACTGCTGGGTATATATGCCTCTTTTATCTGGTGTCAATCTCCACGGTCCTGTGCCAGTCTCATCCATGTTTTCCCCAGATGGTAACTCAGCATCTTGTGAAATCGACGTTAATTAGACAAAATAAGTACAATGACTTGACGCTGTAGGTACTTTCAGCAATATATTGTATAGTGTATATTTAGATTATACACTGGGGCTAATAATTAAAGTCCAAAAGACATGGAATACTTACTGATTTAATCGAATATATGTAAGATATAACAATGGTTTTCAAAATGCTGCGTACAGTGCAAATGTCGTCGGTAGAATGACATGAAAAATAAAAAACATCTGTGGCTGCGTGTGAGCAGCACGCGCCTACCAAAATATGCATAGCAACTAATAATATTAGAGATGCTCGTGGAGTAAGACTCTTGTGAGGCGTTACGCCGCAACATATAGTTATTAAATTGTAAATTCGTAATTGGCTGTAAGATAAAATTTCAAAGAACTGGGGATTTTGTGAACAATAAATAAATAATTATAGACTTCGGAAAATGAGATGAATTTTGCTGATTTTGGCATAACTAAAGTCATACTAAAGAACATCCGAACAATAGTAAATCGTTCAGTAATATCTGTTACCAATACAGCTAATATTCAAATTATAATTAGTGGTGACTGTGGTTTGAGGCATATTTTATAGCAGTACTGCCCGACTATCAGTAAATGGCTGATAAAAAAAAAAAATTTACCTACCGCATAACTTAAATCGGAAAAAAAAGTTATTTATTCGAGCGCCAAAAGATCTCAAAAGCAACGTCACAGGCATTGTTCTAATACTTACTGTCTAGCCTCAATTTCCCTCATCTGTTTTTCTGCCTTAAGCCAAATATCTTCAGCAATCTTCTCTTTTAAGTTGCTCTTGCTTAGGTATCTTGAATAAAATACGCTAGCTCTATCAGTTGGTGTAAACTTCTGCTTTTCCTCTGGAGATGTCTGTGAAGCCTCCCCCAAAGAAGAAACATGCCTGTTCTTAACTTCAGCAAGGGACAATGTCCTCCTCTTAAACATAGCAGCAATACGTTCTTTAGGAATGGGCCGCCCGGCAGCTAATTCAGTTTCCCGAGCCTTTGCAGTAGATGAGAGAGCTACATTGATCTTGAGTTTCTCTTTTTGTTTTGGCACGAATTCTGGGGAAAGCGGGTCGAGTTCACTGAATTGTATAGCGTCTTCCTCTTCCTCGATTTTCACCTGAAAACGAAAAGTGAAGACAGCATTACTCAACAACAATGATGATTGATTGTGCATTTCAACAACTTTTTTGACCGTTTGATTGAATCTTATTGCTACCAATTAATAATATTATTCTCAAAAAGGGTATTTGGCTGTCTGAATTGCCAGTAAAGGTAGACAAAGTTTCTCATGCTTTAAAAACACTTGACATACCAAGTCCAACATCATTTGGATTTGTTCATAGTCTGGAGGAGCAAAGTCCCCTGCTCCCACCACACAATGCGATTCATAATAAGCCCGCTCCACACTTTCTGTGAAATAAGATTGCTACACTAAGTATACAGCTAGAATACTACGAAATAAATGTTTACTACTTAAAAATACAGCAACACACCATATAGTACAGTAGCACCATGGGGTTCCTGTTGAGGCTGGGGACACAAAGGGCTAAGAATGAACATGGGTGGTTTTTAGTCAGTAGGAGTCTGACACTCCCTACCGCTTTCTCCAGAGTGGGAGGAGTCAAGTGAGGATTTCACACCCTCCAAAACTCCAAATAAAAAATGCACCATGGGGTTTGATGCAGTTTTCACAATCATATTACTAGACTTTATTCAAGAGTGTTCATGTAGCCTCCTGCCCCCTTATTCACACACACTATGTTTCGATTTTTAACCGACTTCCCAAAAAGGAGGAGGTTCTCAATTCGATCAGTATGTTTTTTTTTTCTATGTATGTACACCGATTACGCTGCGATTTATGATCCGATTTACGTGATTCTTTTTTAGTTTGATGCGGAATAGTTGCCATTTGGTCCCATAAAAAGGACATGTTATGTTTTTGTATGGAGGCTGGGCTTTTATTCGAAACTGCTGTGAACAGAGAAGAGATTATATTTTCGTGAAAGTACATAAATTAAGGATACTTCATAATTTTTTTTTATTTTTTTAAAAAGCCCCCTTCTATTTTTATTTTATTTTTAAACAAATTATAATTAAAAAAATAAATTGCAACCCACATTAATTATTGATTTTGGCAACATTCTTCTGTTGGATGTCATTGTTGTCATTGTGAGTGTCAAATCAAGTGTCAAATTCAATTCAATGTGTAACAACCAACAACGGGGAGTGTCAAAAGGCGTTTGTGGCGAGTACATGTTGTTTTGGTTCTCGCACTGATTTTTGGCTCTTTCTCTGCTTTTTTTGGTGGTTTTTGGGTTTATGTAACGTGTTTGTTCTTGTCCTGTGTTTGTTTTTGTTTGTGTACGTGATCTTACATTTGATAAGTTTTTATTCTATATATATTTTATTCTACCGGCCACTGGCCTATGCTGTCTGACAATGGCGGATGACGAGCGGCCTCCTGGTCGCCCGCCAGAATCCCTCATCCTGATCTGCAACAATCGCAAGACTTATTTACTCATGCGCCTATTCTGACGGCTCCACTGTCTCAATTTGAGACAATGGAAGTAGAAATAACTTCTCAAAAGAGGAAACTCATTGACAATCACAATAATGCCTCGAATGCCACGGACGAAAACGCTTCAGCGACTAAACGCGACCGGGTCACGGCTCCGTCGTTGATCTCACGTTCCAAGTACTCGCATTTAGATAGTCATCCATTTTTAGTCTACGCATCGCTTAACGAATCCGACCCAAGCTCTGGCACTACCCTCCATCCTATAAAATTCGGTCAATTAGTACAGAAATTGAATATTGTGAATATTGTTGATGGGGGTATAAAGAGAATAGGACGAAACAGGGTATCTGTAGAATTCAAGGCCCCGGAAGATGCCAATGCATTTATAGACAATGAAGCAATTAAACAAAAAGGCTTCACGGTTATGATTCCCACATTCAACATCACCAGGATGGGTGTTGTGAGGGGCGTCCCTACTGATTGGACTGACATTGAAGTCTTTGATGCCCTGAAGTCCCCACTTGGTAAGGTGTTGAAGGTGAGGAGGTTAAACCGCAGAGTTTCGAAAGATGGGAAATCGGAATGGATTCCTACACCGAGTGTAGTAATCACATTTGATGGTCAGAGCCTCCCGGATCGAGTGTTTTGCTGTTTTAACTCCCTTCCAGTTGAGATTTATAATTTTCCCACTGTCCAGTGCTTCGGGTGCTGTAAATATGGACACACCAAGACTCAATGCCGGTCAAAGCCACGGTGTTACCGCTGTGGGGGTGACCACTTTGGGGACGGGTGTTCAATTGAAGAGCCTAAGTGTTTCTATTGTACGGGTGCCCACCCTGCGAACAGTCGTCAATGCCCGGAATACCTGCGTCAGCGTAACATCAAGTCCACCATGGCTAAGGATAACATACTCCACACACATACATTCATACATACATTCTCTACTATGACTTCAACTTATTATAATTGTATCATGCTTCATTCATTTAATTTTATTTCATTTAATTTTATTTATTCCAATGTCTATCTTGATTAATTTATTAATATAATAACTATGACTGTAAAAATTTTGCATGCCTTACGGTAGAATCACTTGAAACATGTAATTCTTATAACACCATTGTAACAGTGTATTCAGCAAAAAATAAATGATTTATGATTTATGATTTATACCTTACTCTGAAGCAGCCAAACGTCACGCCCCGTCCTACCGATCTTTTGCAGACGTTACGGCGTCAGCCCCTCCTGCACTGACTATCCACCAGTCTCTTAACCATGATCCCCGCCCTCCCCGTCTCCCAATTCCTAATTATACATCTCATTCCCAACCCCCTACTTCTTCCTCCAGTAAGAAATTTGTTACTTCCCGCCCAAAGGCCCACACACCCCCCCATCCTGGTTATGACCGTAGGGCCCATCAGGATATTATTAGCAGTTATTCTTTCCCCCCCTCTCCTAATGGTTGTGCGCTGATGGACCACCCTCCCACTCATAATGAGAATGAAGAGACCCTGAACACTATTATTACTTTGCTTTCCACCTTACTCTCAAATTACTCTTTACCTGACCACGTAGCTGACAACATAGTCAATAAAATTAAAAATCGTAACATTCAACCTCATGCAGTGGAACACCAGAAGCGCACTACCCAAAAAACATGAAATCTGCCACCTTATTAATTTATATAAACCTGCAATTTTTGCAATCTCAGAGTCGTGGTTAACTCCACGACTCCATTTTAATTTTCCTGGCTATAGCACTCTCCGGGATGACCGCTCTGACGGTTATGGCGGGGCTGCTATGCTAGTAAACAATCTTCTTTCTTCCTCCCCTCTATCCCTGCCCCCCCACGGAGATGAGATTAATGCTGTAGGTGTTAATATCCTTGGCATTAATTTTATATCTGTCTATATTCCCTCCCCCAATCCCTCCTGCTTTCAATACATTCATAATATATGTTCCTCATTGAATCCTGTTATAATTTTGGGAGATTTTAATTGCCATCATTCCCTGTGGGGCTCTGACCATTCTGATCTCCCTGGTTTTGAGTTAGTTGATCTGTTGGAAGACTTGGGTTTATATGTTGTCAACGATGGTTCCGTCACTCGGCTGCCTAGACCTGGCCAGAGTAGAAGCTGTGTAGACCTTACCCTGTGTTCAGCTAGTTTGTCCGCCCAGTTGGAGTGGAAACGACTAAACCTCACGCATGGTAGCGACCACTACCCAATATGCACTACTCTGATCAATAGGTCCTTACCTCATAGAGATAACCCTCCTCTTTTAAAATATAGGCTTACTGGCGCGGACTGGGAATTGTACACTCAAACTCTTGAGGATATAATTTCCACTTTGCCCCAGGTTTCCCCAGCCAACTTAGTGGACTGTATATTGAAATTTTCCGGTGCAATTTCTTCTGCCGCGGATGACAACATACCGCTTAAAAATTCAGCCTCCGGAAAAATATCATCTCCGCCCTGGTGGGATCGGGAATGTACCAGCGTGGTTAAATCTCGAAATGAAGCGGAACTGAAGTATGCTCAAAATATGTCCACAGAAAACCTGATTGAGTACAACCGGATTAGTGCGAGATCTAGGCGCCTATTAAAAAAAAAAAAAAAAGAAGGATGGAAGAAATTCTGTACTTCACTTTCCCCTTCAACGCCTTCCTCTCTTGTTTGGCAAAATTTCAAACGATTTAAACGTGGCTGCTCCGTCCGAAACTACTCATCTATGCCTGATGACATTGCAGAACCTTTCCTGAGGAAACTTGCTCCTCCTTTCGCTCCTTTTTTGGGGGAATGCCCCTCACCTCCAGGGGAGGGTGAAATTTCCAATGACCCCTTAGATGCTCCCTTCTTGTTAAGCGAACTAGATGCAGTGCTCAAACATGTTCACGATTCCGCCCCAGGCATAGATGGCCATCCATATTCGTTTTTTAAAAAATTGGGGTCCCACAGTCGCCAATACCTTTTATCAATAATCAATGCATGTTTTACTCTCTCCCATATCCCTGATGCTTGGAAAACGCAACTAATAATTCCCATTCTAAAACCAGGGAAAACACCTGACTGCCCTGAAAACTTTCGACCCATTGCTCTATCCCCTGTTATAGGTAAGATCCTTGAACACCTTCTAAAAAATAGGTTGGAGTGGTTAGTTGAAAGCCGAGGCCTTCTAGCAAAAACTCAATTTGGGTTCCGAAAGGGAGCTAGCACAATGGATAGCATTGGAATATTTATGACCGATGTCCGGATTGCCTTCAGCAAAAATGAGTCAGTTCTAGCGGTCTTTCTTGACATTTCAGCAGCTTACGACAGTGTCCTTCTTTCCGTACTTAGAAGTAAATTACGCCAGCTGAGTATCCCGGTAAAGATACTTAACTGTATCTGTAACTTGTTGGCTGGACGTAGTATTAAACTCCATGTTCCAGGAGAATCATATGACCCCAGAACTGTTTGGCGTGGGCTACCCCAGGGTTCAGTGCTAAGCCCTCTTTTATACAGCATTTACACCTCGGATCTTCACAAGTCCCTTAATAACGACTGCCAGATTTTACAATACGCAGATGACCTATGCTTATATATACCTACCTCGTCTGTGGAAACTGCTACGGAATCCATGCAAATATCCCTTAACTCCCTAAACCAGTGGTTAATCTCTCATGGTCTTAGCTTGTCAGCTCCTAAAAGCTCCGTTGTAGTTTTCTCGCGTAAACGTTTAACTCCCAATGTCCACCTTGAAATTGAAGGATCCCCGATCAATGTTGAGGATAATGTGAAATTCCTGGGGGTAATTTTGGACTGTAAATTATCTGGTGTCTATCATCTCAATTATGTAATCAATAAATGTGAGAAGAACCTTAATATGCTACGTGCTCTAGCGGGTGTTTGGTGGGGTGCTCATCCCTTTACTCTCAAACTCATATACAATGCTACAATAAGAAGTTTACTGGACTATGGGTCTTTCCTCCTGGAACCCTGTGGTAAGGTGGCATTGGCCAAGCTGGAAACCATTCAGTCGAAATCCCTCCGCATTGTACTAGGTTGTATGAGATCCACTCCTACCAACGCTCTACAAGTTGAGAGTGGCGACCCTCCTCTTCTCCTCCGTAGACAATACCTAGCCGATAAATATTTGTACAAGGCATATCTCCTTAGTAATCACATAGTCCTCTCTAAGCTTTCCTCACTAGATGATTTATGTAGACAAAGCGACTATTGGAAACATAAAGACCCCCCTTTGATCCTTAATTCATTTAGGAGTATCCGGAATGTGGAAAATAATTCTCCCATTCCCCAGTGTAGTAAATTCCCACTTTACTCATGCCCCTATGAAATCCTTAATTTTGTTCCAAAGATCACTCATATTGGAATAAATAAGGACACCACTAATGCTAACGACCATTTTCTTTCGACTGTTAATAACAACTGGCCTGATCACTACAAATTTTATACAGACGCTTCTAAATTGACCTCCGACGGTAAAACAGGCATTGCTGTATATAATTCCAACTCCCAGATATTCCTTCAGTTCCAGTGCCCTCCTGAGTCTTCGGTTTTTACCGGGGAGTGCATTGGAATTTTGGAGGCGTGTTTATTTATTTCCTCTCATTCAACTATTACAAAAGCAGTCATCTTTTCTGATTCTAGGAGTGCCCTGGAGGCAATAGTTAAAAATTCATTTAAAGATAACCTACGTAGCCCAATTATAGTCGAAATCAAAACTGTCCTACATTCCTGTTTTAAAAAAAACATTGAGATAATATTAGTATGGATTCCTAGTCATATGAATATTAGGGGCAATGAGCTGGTAGATATAGCAGCTAAGAATGCGGTCAGCAGCAATCTCGCAGATAAAAAACATTATGCTGTCCAGGTCTATGACTTGATTCACAAGGCCAAAGCAGATCTTTTTAAATCCTGGCAAGTCCACTGGTCTCAATCTTCCAAATTAAAGGCTAGCTTGTTTGCATCTATTCAACCTACCATCCCCCCCAAGCCCTGGTTTTATAAATACAAAGAAACATCCAAAACCGTCACATCCGTTATATGCAGAATCCGTATTGGCCACTGCTGTACCCCAGTCTTTCTCCATAAAATTAGGGTTCGCGACAGCTCTTTGTGTGAGTGTGGGCTGGATGATGGTACTTTAGATCACATATTTTTAAAATGCCCTTTGAATGATCTTTCCTCTTTTGATAAAGTTATCAAAAAATTGAACATCCAAAAACCCATTAATGTCCGTCACCTCCTCTCATTTTTCCCTAATGCCCACATTATACGTGCTTTTATTAAATTTATTTCTAATAACAATATTAAACTCTAATATATTTATAAGGTATTTATTGTTTAGACTTATATACCGTAAAATGCTGCAACTTTGCACGGATTTTGACGTTTTTCTTCGATAAATCCTTAATCGTTAAGAAAGTCGTATGTTTTTTCATTTACTGTCCAATATTGGACTTTAAGCTATAGGAATACATTTGCTAATAGTAAAAAAAACATCTATAAAGCACCAAAAAATGGCTTTGAAAACGTAGGCAAAGTTGATGTAAAAACAACAACATTGCCTATCATAATTTATTTTTTTTATTTTTTTTAAATGAATAGGTATTTTGGATAACGGATTTGACACCCATATTGCCATAAAGTTCTTTTCCACGTCAGACTTCACTGAATCTTGAATGGCACAAGATTTTTTTTTTTATTTTTTTTTTTTACCTTGCTAGGCAAAGTTGTTGCAAAATGATTTTTTTCTGAGAGCGAGTATCCATAATGACAATGAAACTGACACTGACAGTTTGTTAACTAAAATTTGGAGTGACGTATGATCGAATGTTGCCATACAGATTGCCGACTTGCTTTTAGTAATAAGTACCATAGACATAAAAAACATTTCGCAGCGGCAATAATTTAACTTTTTTGAATTTAGGCAATGTTGAGCTAAAAAGGCAATGTTACAGCATTTTACGGTACATAAATTGTATCTTACTAACTTTTATGTTCTGTGTTTGTTTCAGGGCTAAAAGGATTGCCACAAAAAGCTCTGTAAATATTTATTAATAAAATTCCCATGTACAGTCACTACGCGACACTGGCAGAAATTGCCGTAATCTTCGGCAGATTGCCATAAACACAAAAAGAAAAAAAAAAAAAAAAAAACCAACAACGGAACGGACATGTTTGTTATGTTTCTTCTTTTAAGTTTATCTTTATTTGACCTGGCTTTTAATTTGGATTCTTTGATACTGCACACGATTTGAACACCCGACGACCGGCGATACCAACGACCCTGATATCTCCCTCGGACTTAGATTTTGCACACGATTAACATCCATTTATCGCTGCTGTGTAAGGTTAGTAAACTGTAGGTACCTATTTTGTATGAATTCTAACAAAAGATCAAGTCACAGCAATGGACTTTAGACAAGTACTTCAAAACTTGCCTTTTAACACAACGAATTGATTACCGTAGACTGACTCTGAAACCAGACTAATGTTTTTATCTTTCAGGTAATCCTCACCATCATACCTCGCTGCATTAATTGCTGGATTGCTATTCCAATTACACAACAATATCAGTACAATACAACCCATTTGGATCTTGAGATTATCTCTGTACTAGAAGAATGGATTGCAACACAGGTATGTAGCTAAATTATGCATAATTTTAAATGTAGACTCCATGTTATCCACTCATCAGTTTAAAAATACTGATTTTTATTTGCCATATAGTGTATTTACCATTTATCTGTACACATTTGTGCAAGCAATTGTTTTCTTTGTTTTCGGCAGTATCACAGACTTAGCAAGCTACATATGTAGTAACCACTAGTTACTATGTATGCTATTCAAAATATTATTATAACTGTACTAGGGTAGTGTTGAACAGAAAAAGTGATTCCTAACTACACCATCGGTGGTTTCGTTCTGGTGATATCAAGTAGAATGAGTGCAAACATTGAGTTACCTTATTATCATAGTCATTATAACCATCATTAACTTAAAAAAAGACTAAGTATAAAATATTAACAAATTATATTCCGGTATAGATTAAAATATGAAGTTTTTCTTGTTTTAGGTAATTGATGAAGACTACCTGTGGCAAGAATGTGTTAGCCTATTTATTCATGAAACAAATAACAGGAGTGAAGGCAATATAGGTGAACGTCAATTTGGCCATGATTCAGTGTGTGTATGTTATGGCATATCCATTGCCAGAAGAACTGGGAGGCACTCTCATCCATTAAATTATGATAATAATAATAATAATAATAATAATCATTTATTTGCAATGAATGTAGGTTAAATTAAAATACAGGTGTTGTAAAAAGAAGTGAGCCATGTACATTCTGCCTGGAAATAGGCACGCAAAATTTTATAAAAAATGTTAACAATTTGTCTAAAAGAAAGCTACTTGAATTTAAAATGTCACAGTTAGAATTATTACAATTGCATACATACAGCATGCCTTACAACCATGAAAATAATTAAAATTAAGATGTCAAATTAAAATGTCAAATTAAAGAGTAAAATTAGAATGTCAAAATAAAATGTCAAATTAAAGAGTAAAATTAGAATGTCACTGAAAATATATAAAGGTACTTGTGTTCAAAATTATATTAATTATAGGTACACATTGCTATTGAAACGTTTTGTCCATTAAAAAATCATTAATTGAATAATAGCATTTTTCGATTAGGAAGGCCATAAGTTTCTTTTTAAAGTTTTTAATTGTATCATTTTTCATTATGTCTGGCAATTTATTAAATATAGTAGGAGCCATACAAATAACACTTTTCTGCATTAGTGCTGTGTTACAAGAATCAATATGCAATAAATTTTTGTACTGATTTCTGACAGGTCGTTTTCTAGTTTCTGTCATCGTGGGAAATAGGTTTTTATTGGTCTTTACAAACATGGCCATTTCCAGAATATACAATGATGGAAATGTAAGCACTTTTAAGGACTTAAACTTTGGTTCACAACTGTCTGTGGTCTTTAAACCACACATTGATCTAATGCAACGCTTTTGCGCCTTGAATATGTACTCCCTTGAGCTGCAATTGCCCCAGAAAATAATGCCGAACCTTAAAACTGATGCAACCAGACCATGGTAAGCTACTAATATAGTTTGAATGTCTACTTTCTTGGACAACTTTGAAAGGACATATGCCGCTGTGTTCAACCTTTTGCAAATATCCTCTGCTTGTGTTTGCCAATTTAGTTGTCTGTCAATATAAATTCCTAAAAATTTGGCTACTTCAACTTGGTTAATTTTTTGTTTATTGTAATTAACTGATACTTCTTTTAAAATCGTGCGTTGATGGAAGTGCATTATGTTAGTTTTTTGTATATTTATCACCAAGTTGTTTTTTTCCAGCCACTGTACGATATCTTCCAAAGTCTTATTTATATCCTGTTCATAACTATCTGGATGTTTACATTTTACTACCGCGGTGCTGTCATCGGCAAATAATACCATTGGATTTTCAACATGGCGTGGTAAATCGTTGATATATGTTAAGAAAAGGGGTGGCCCAAGGACGCTACCCTGTGGCACGCCATATTTTATAGTTCTTCCTTCGGACCGGTATTTTATTTCACTTTTCAACTTAGGGCAAATTTTAGATATTTCCGTGTACTGTTTACGATCACTAAGGTATGTTTTTATAAGTTTGTGTACATTTCCCCTTATTCCATAAGCGCTTAACTTATTAAGTAGAATAGCGTGGTCGACACAATCAAAAGCCTTTGACATATCCGTGAAAATTGCGCAAATAGGTACTTTGCTATCAACACTTCTTATGATTATATTGAGCAAATCGAAAATAGCTGTATTAATACTTTTGTTTTTTCTAAAACCTTTCTGCTCATTACACAAAATGTCATATTTAGCTAAGAAATTGTTAAGCGATTCGGAAATTAACTTCTCTACTACTTTAGACAGTACCGGAATTAAGGCTACTGGTCTGTAATTAGTTATTTCATCTTTTTTATTCTTTTTGTAAAGTGGTTTAACTATAACAGTTTTTAAGCTATTTGGGAATACCCCAGAGTTAATGCCGAGATTAATAATATGGCTAAGATGTACAGCGATATTGTCCGCCACAAATTTAACAACTCTCGTTGCTATGCCGTCATATCCAACGCTGTTTTTATTTTTTAAAGATTTGACTGCTCTAATTACATCTTGGGGTATAACTGGTGCCATAAACATTGATTTTAGGTTTTTCGGAATATTATTAGTTTCATATGAAACTTGGGGTGACTGCTGAATCTGATCAATGAAATGGTTATTAAAGACATTAACAATTTTTTGGGGATTTGTAATTGTTTTATCATCAAGTCTAATTTGGGAAATTGTGTCGTAAGAGTGTGTTTTGTCATGTATGACTTGCCACGATGCTTTCGATTTATTATTTGAAGTTCGTATAAAATAGTTATTCTGCGATTTTTGAGTCAATTTAATAATTTTTCGAAATTTTTTTGAGTAGTCTTTAAATTTATTTTTATTTTCATTAGTAGACCTAAGTCTGTATTGCCATAATAAGTGACGTTGCTTTTTACTGCACACACGTATTCCTCGAGAGACCCATTTAACTTTTTTATATGGTTGTATAGTAACAAACTTAAAGGGAAAGAAAAGGTCATACAACAAACGGAATTCTTCCAAGAAACTGTCATATGCTACATTTACATTCTCCGTATTGTATATTTCGGAGAACGAAATGCAACTCAGATGACTATTAAATTTAACCAGATTTTCTAACGACAAATCTCGTTTCTTGATTCGCCAAGATTTTAACCTATATGTTTTATTTACTTTAATTTGCAGAGTTTGTGCCGTGTGATCTGAAAGAGCTAAATCGATTACTTCACATTTACATTTTTGGCGAGAGTTGTGAGCAAAGTTATCAATGCAGCTATTACTGCACAATCTAGTTGGTTGCTTAAGTTCCAGTTTAAGGTTGCAGCCCAAAAGAAAACATTCAAAGTCTAGGGACATTCTATTCTTTTTTAAGATATCAATGTTGAAGTCCCCGCACAAAACAACTGTTTTACTCGAGTTTATACAATAAATTTTCATAACAGTTTCGAGTTTTTCATAGAACATATTAAGGTTATTAATTTTAGGTGGCCTGTATATACAAATAACGATTAATTTTTGCCGGACTAGTTCTATTCCGGAGCATTCAAAAATGTTTGTTATTGAGTGGCGTGATATCTCTGTTAGTTCCTTATACTCTAGGCCTATTTTAACTAGAACACAAGATCCCCCTCGTTTCTTGGTTCGCCTTGCATAACATGCAGCTAATTTATAATTTGGAATATTTAATGCCTTTTCATAGCCCTGCATAATAAAGTGTTCAGTTATGCAGACCACATCCATGTCTTTTTGTTGCTTAGATAATTCTTGGAGATGGACTGTGAGCAGGTCAACCTTATTTAACAGACCAGCAATGTTTTGATGCAAGATATTTATGCTATTATAGGCGAAAAAAACAGTTTGACGACTCATTTGTCTCATTAATATTACTCGGCGAACTTTTTGATTGATTAGAATTTGAATCACTACAGTAAGAAATTTCATGTCTTAAAAGACTTAAGTTAGACGTATTTACTGCCTCTAGCTCTAGGATGAGGTCTTGCAAATCTGAAATAATCTGCTTAAAACCCTCGTTATTCAGGTGGCCATGTCGCTGATTATATGTATCCCATGTGAATGGAAGGTTTAAATTTGAGTCCAAGATGATCGCGTAATTGTACATTTCAACATTCATATACAGTAAATTATTAAAAGTATCAACTCGACTGTTAAACATAATATTGGTATTGTACATATACTTAAATGTAGGCAGACATATTACAAAGTTAGTATGAGTTAGTGTTATTAACATATCACGAATATAAGTTACTAATTCTATATAATCATTAGTTTTCCTAAAGTCTTCTTCGCCAATAAAAATAATGCAATAATCAGCACGAGTGAAGTTTTTTACTTTTTGGTCGATGTTATTTAACAAATATTTTATTCCACATTTAGGAGTACGATAGTGACACATGTTATAGTTTTTTAACTGCTCACTCATTGTATGTATTCTGTTTGATGTTTCGCTGCTCAGGACACATATTTGATGCTTTACAAGTGGGGACGATTTAGTAGGACTCTTCTGTTTGTCAAAACAATTGTTACGTTGTACTTGTGACGTGATGTATTGAGTTCCCGAGGTTCCAATATCAACATTAACTTGTGGTGTGCTTTGTGTATTACTCATGCTTTCCAAAGTCTGCGTCTGTTTTTCTTTCAGATTGTTTGTATTCTTCTTGGGAGTTTTGCATTTGCGCCTAGCTGGACTGTTATAAATGGCTTTAAAAGTTTTATTTTTTTCTAACAATTCTATATTACTTTGTTTCAATGTACTATTTTCCAAAGACAATAGATCTATTTCTTCATGTGCACTTTGTAGTTTAGTTTTAAGACTTTCTATCTCTTTCGTTAACATGCCTATTTTATCTCCATCTTCATCTTCAGACATTTCTGGCAGGGAATTTGTGGTACAATCCAACGTTTGCGAAACTACATGGCTGTTGTCATCTTTTGATTCCGACTGAGTGCGTGTTCGTCGGAATGTAATATTTTCCAAGAAATTATTCATATTGTTTGATGTTTAAAATTATAAATTAGAAGTTAAAATCAACAAACAAAGTTTTTCACTTCGTGGGATTCGAACGCCCAACTCCAAAGCTTGCTACAATGCAGGCAGGGTCGTACGCCGCTAGGCCATCCGTACAGTTGTTAACTTGACGAAAGTAAGGATCATAATATGTCGTAAAATCGATGTTAGTTAGTTTTAATGCCGATAGGTGTCGGTTTCAACAATAATAAAACCAATCAAATAGTTCATTGGTCTGACAACACCATTAGAAGATTGGTAACACAGGTTGTCATATTTGTTTGTATGATTTGTGGTAGATGGTGTTGTACACAATACTTTTCAAATGTTGTGATGAAAAAAAACGATCTCTTAGCGATCGATGTTTGTTTAAAACCACTTGCAACTATTTATATGTTGAATGACTTCGGTGTTATTTCACTTCAATGGTGATGCTGTATGGATTTATTCTGCAAATATAATCAGCCCTCTTGAAGTAAGTTTACCCGCTTGTTGTATAGATTATTCCTACTTTATTAACTCTAATTAAGTTTAAAAAAATGAATGCCATAATAATTATTCTATGTAACTTAATTCAGCAGCAATTCAAGTTTAACTTGACCAGCTTCTGGCCTTGTACTCACTTTTTCTGTTTGTATAAATAATATTCAGCCACATTAGAATTACTAAAACTAATTGTAACTTCAATTGCAGATGCCATCTAACGCCCGGGCATGTAATGCTTGTTGGTTAAGAGCTCATCGGCAACCACCACCACCTGCAGAAAGTGGATCTGGATTATACGAAGTTAGTACTGCCAGCACTGAAAATGAGGACATTCTGCAAGAACCAAATCCATTCATCAGTGGATCCAGCTCTGTTGCGGAGCCTCCCAGTTCTGCCAGCACAGACATTGAAAATGTTCTCCGAGAACCAGTTATTACCATTACATTAGATGGTTATAGTCGCACTCCGGATACCAATACTCATTGTTTTGTTCCGGAATGTGTGAATCGCGAAAGGAAACGTGTGCCATTGTATTTAAAGAAAAATATTTTAACACATCAAAAACTGTAGGTACATCACTCAAAATGCTCGGGTGTGTGAAGAACATTTATGCGTATACAATTGGGACTTTCTTGCTGAATTTGAATTTGTAACTGAATTCAACCCAGGGCATATTTCTAAAATGCTTGACTTATTATGTAGGGATGTGAATAACACCAACATTATTACTGCCTGCACAGTTTCTTGATGATATAATTGTTAGGGAAGATGTTGAAAATGAAGAAGGAGAATAAATTATTAAGTAAATACATTATTCTTTTATTTATCTACCTAATACACAAATGTTCACCTATTCCGACTTGCTGGAGTGACTATTAAAAAAAAAAAATAACAGATACAATCTAGTCAGTCAGGTTTACCGACACACCGTGGAAGAGATGCTTATAGTAGTCATTCTGTAGTGTACCGACTTCATGGTCATAACGTAAACGGGGCTGCGGATTGTCGAAAGAGATGCCGCGGTCTCGGCACAAGAGCTAAGAAGGAACATGGGTGGTTTTTAGTCAGTAGAAGTCTGACACTCCCTTCCGCTCTGCCCAAGAGGGAGGGGGGTTAATTGATGATTTTCCACCCACCATATAAAAGGGTCAATATTCAATAAATCGCTTAGCGCGGCGCAAGCCGTCGCTCGTAATTGTTTCGCTATGAGTGAACAACTTGTGGTGAACGAGCTGCTGGCGTTTCTGCAGCAGAAACTGGACGTGATGGACGAGGTGTCCGCTGTTCAGATCTGCGCGACAAACTTCAGCGAGGAAGACATAGCTGCCGCCAAGCTGTTGCTGTATACTGCGCTGAATAAGCGCGAGCAAATGGTGTCCCGCCGCCGTGACGGGACCAAGAGAAGCCTGCAAGATATTATCACGCTGTTTAAGGAGACCGACCCAGACGACGTGCCGACGTTCGTGGTGAAGGAGCTAAACAAGCTTCCTCCCGTGACCTTCGACCATGTCGATGTTACGAGCCTACTCAAGGATATTGTCTCCCTGAAGGCCAGTCTTGCGGATGTGCTAGCAAAACTGGATGCATCCCAGGTCATAGTTACCGATTTGCGAAAGGAAGTTGGTGAATTGCGCAACAGCGTGGCCGAATCTAGGTCAGCAGTCGATGTGCCTAACGTTGACACGTACCTCGGAGCCGGCCTCGATAAATCGTCGTCGAATTCTGCGTCAGCAGTTTCAACGCCGGCGCATAAGTCGATTGCTGAGCTTGCTGAAAATTCCGCCCGCGCGCCCCGCATCGCCGCGGCGGCTCCTACGCCCTGCGCGGTCCGAACTCAACGAAAAGATTACGCCAGCGTCACCGCTAGCCTTAGTGACGCTTCCAGTAAAAAGCCTGTGCCTGAAAAGGCACCGTCTAAGACTGATAATGATGGAGGATTCGTGACGGTACAGCGAAGGAAGCGCCGTTCGCGAATATCCAAGAACCTCTGCGGCAAGGCTCCTGTGAACCCTGAAGTGAGCCTGCGTGCCGCCAAACCGAATACACCGGTGTACATTTCCCGCTTGCATTACACCACTGAAGCGGAAAACATCGTGGAGTACGTGCGCCAAAAGATAAGGTACACACCGAGGGTGCATTTACTGGAGTCGCGCCGTAATGTTAACTTCAAGGCGTTCGTGGTGCGAGTACCGAATTGTTATCTGCCCCAGGTGATGAAGGAAGACTTTTGGCCTCAGGACGTGGTGTTCCGTCGCTTCCGCGGACAAATTCCACTGGACAGCCTGCACAAGTGATGTGGTTACAAGTGAAGTGCTACTAACGTAGTCTTAAGTTTTATTTATTAACAAGAGTTTTTGTATTTAATTTATATGTGTTAGTTTATAAGGTATATATCTATGGGCCATTGTAGCCTGCAATAAAATGATTATTATTATTATAGCAGGTGGCGTTCTGTAGTTTCTGCCTACCCTCATGGCCAATTCACTTGTAAACAAACAACATGTCAAAGTGACAAGTGTTATAACCATTGACACAGGTAATGTTTTCAAAGGCGGCAAAGGAATCAATACCATACATCCAAATCATGGAGATAATTGGTTTAGTTTTATACTAAAGCCATTTTATATTGTTTTAATATAACATAAAAGCGTGCAATATGCTTTTAAATAATATTTAACAGTTTTTTCTTAGTTGTAAAGTGCCAAAATAATTTATAAGATTAAAAAAATATCTAGATTTAAAATATTTATTTATTAAATAATGGTGCTTTTAATATTTTTTTTGTTTTTGTAAGGCTATCCTGGATAATTTTCCCTACCAGAAAAACCACACATGATAGTGGTCCAAGCACAAAATTATTTTAAGCCCACTTCATAACATGTCCTTTGACATGGTTTGGCCCATAACTTTTCATTTTATGACCATTTTTTTACATTTATGAACATTTTCGTTTTTAGGGTTCCGTACCTCAAAAGGAAAAAACGGAACCCTTCTTCTTAGCGTGTCGATGACAATTTAAATTGAGTCGGCCCCACGGATTTAAATTATCGACTTAATTATTATTATTATGATTTTAATCAACGATTGTAGACAATTGACGTGCCCCACGGTTTTCTATTTTATTATTTTTAGGTTTTTAGTACCTTTATCTTAAACATTGCAATGTATGTTTAACATAAAACCGTTTAACTTAAAAAGTTTTTTTACCTATTTTTTTATTTTCTAGTTTTTAGTTTTTATTTCGCATTCTGTTTAAAGGGGCCGCCATCTTGGATTTTAATTTTATATAGTATATTGTATTATACTGGTTGAGCACTTTCATTTGATACCCATATTGATGGGATCGATAAAACCTACGTTATCCGCCATTTTGTAGCGGCCGCCATCTTGTATTTCAATTTTTTATAGTATATTGTATTCTGCTTGTTGAGCCCTTTCATTTGATACCCATATTGATGGGATTGATAAAACCTACGTTATCCGCCATTTTGTAGCGGCCGCCATCTTGGATTTCAATTTTTTATAGTATATTGTATTCTGCTTGTTGAGCCCTTTCATTTGATACCCATATTGATGGGATTAATAAAACATAAATAAATTATCCGCCATTTTGTAGCGGCCGCCATCTTGGATTTCAATTTTTTATAGTATATTGTATTTTGCTTGTTGAGCCCTTTCATTTGATACCCATATTGATGGGATTAATAAAACATAATTTATCCGCCATTTTGTAGCGGCGGCCATCTTGAATTTATAATGATAATGAATAAACATAATTGTATTGTCACCAAAATCCAAAGTGTATACAAAATTTCAGATTAATCGGTTGACTGGAAGTGGGTGAAATTTGAATTACTAAATTTGATCCAAGAAAAAAACAAACGGGGTGAGCTAAATAAAACCGTTTAAAAACGGAACCCTTCTTCTTAGCGTGTCGATGACAATTTAAATTGAGTCGGCCCAAAATTTGGCGACGAGTTCGGCACTTTCAGCAGCCTCCATCAACTCCTGTGATGTGCAAGTAGCAGGACAGGCTGGACACGATATCAAGTGCTCCATAGTCTGTGGGGCAAGACCACATTTACACTCCAGGGCAGAGTCGTCTATGAATCTCCACCTGAACAGGTTTTCCTTGCTTCGGCCTACCTGTGCCCGGAGTCTGTTTAGAGACTTCCAGGTTAACCATGGCAACTCGTGTCCAGGTGGAAGATTTTCGGCAAGTGGCACAAATGGGTTGGGTAAGGCAACACTATCTCGCCACAACTTAAGTCTTTCCTTAGGGCGTTCGCCAGTGAGCGGGGGTACACACTTCATGAAGCTGTTGCGGCTTTTCAGCCTTTGCGGAACTATGATGTTACTGTGCAGAGGATGTCTAGCGTCGGAGACCATTTTGGTTCTTTCACTAGAGCTCGCCACCGCTCTGCGAACTACTGGTGGCGCTATGCCTGCCAATGGATACAGCATCTGTACCGGGGTCGGCTTGAGGCAGCCAGTGATTATCCGGCACGTTCATTCAGTGCTGTATCCACTAACTTTGCATGGGCTGATCGACTCCACACGGGGCATGCAAATTCACCCGCAGAGAAGGATAGCGCCAGTCCAGTAGTCCGCATAACGTCTGGCGAAGCACCCCACTTTGACGAAACTAGTCGCTGTAAAAGACTGTTGCGGGAGTGCACCTTCTGCTTGATATTATTGCAGTTCTTGCCGAATGTAAGCGACCTGTCCAGAGTAACACCGAGATATTTTGGGAAGTTGCTGTGCTCGATAGGTACCCCATCCCAAACGATGTTGAGTTTGCGGCTCGCCTTATAGGATCACTTTGTTGTCCGTCTGTCCGTCCGTCCGTCCGTCTGTCAAGACCCTTTTTCTCAGGAACGCGTGGAGGTATGAAGCTGAAATTTATATCAATTACTCAGGTCTACTGTCCCTTGAAGCTGTGAAAAAATCAAACTTCTAAGCCAACGCAATCAAAAGATACAGCCGTTTATGCCGCAAATTTTCGACACTTGCAAGGGAATCAAAACCTACAGGGTGCTTCCCGTGAACTCAGAATCTTGAAATTTGGTACGAAGCAACGTCTTATAGCATAGATAAAGGAAAAATTACGAAAACCATAAATTTTTAGTTAAGTACATCACAAAATATATTTTTTTTACGGAACCCTCGGTGCGCGAGTCCGACTCGCACTTGGCCGGTTTTTTTGTGTGTTCGCGAATAACTTCGTCGTTTATGAACCAATTTTGATGATTCTTTTTTTATTGGAACGGAGATATTTCAAGAGTGGTACCATGATAATGAAAACCAGATCCTGGTGACAGGGTTGGCATGTTTAAAACAAGTTGTTTAAAACATGTGTTTTAAACAGTGTTTAAAACAGTTTCAAATAAAACATCGTTTTTTATTAGGTGTCAAACACCTAAGGTATCTAAAAACTGTGACAAGTTTGGCAGCTTTCTCGTTACCAAGTTTGTTTCGTATCGAAATGAATAAATCCAAATGTTTTTGTGTTAATGTGAAATGAAAAATCGAAAAGAAAGTCCGCTCTATTTATACACTCCATTCGGTAAAGTCCCCTGGGGAATTCCCAGAACTTCCGTAATTCGTGAATGTGATTATATTCAATAAATGATTTGGGTATTCCCCTTATTTTAAGCGAAGTTTAGGTGATTTCCCTACTAAAAATGAACGTCGAAACATACCGTATGTATTGAATTAAGATCAATTTTGGTCATGCAGTTTTTAAAATAGTATAAAAGTGAATTATATCAGGCTTAATCAATTAAAAATGGATGATAACTAACTTAGGAAAAAAAACAATAAAAACAACTGTTTAAAACATTTTTAACTGTTTGTTTTATAAAATGTAAAAAAAACTGTTTTTTTTCCAACCCTGGATGGAATCCCAGAGAAATCGAGGGCAACCCTCAAACATAGGCACGTATTACGTGTTTCGTGCTTTTTCTGACGCTATACAAGTATAGGTTTCATAGTAAATATTTCTCTAAGAAACAACTAAAAATGAAAAAATAAAAAACTTTTTTGCAAAAAAAAACAACCGACTTTAAAAACACCAAAAAGTGAAAAATAAACTTCAAAAGAAAAATCAGCTTCTGAAGTCGGTGACATTTGTTTGTTTGATTTGGCTTTTTTTGCCAAGTTTTTGAAGTCGGTTGTTTTTTTTTGCAAAAAAGTTTTTTGATTAGCAAAGTTGTATGTCTATCTCGCTCACTTTCATAATACCAAAAAGAGATAAGACATAAGAGTAAGTATGGAGCAACACCATTTCACTATGAAGTGAATAATGGACCACAGTATGGGATAGTGAAATTTGCTGATGCATACCTTCATCGGGCACATCCATGGGCGGAGGTCCCGCACCGGCAACCGCCTCCACACTGGCAGGTACAGGTTGACCTTGGGCCATTGACAGATCTTGCATTATCTCGTCCAAGTTAGTCCAGTCACTCATCGTGAGTTCGTGACAGTTGGCTTAATTCTGAAAGAGTTACTGTTGATTTAATCAATTAGAGCAGAGCCAGCAGCCCAGCAGCAGCCCAGTGGTGGCGGCCCTGACTTACAAACAGTAAGTCGTGGGTTTGAACCCAGGCAGGCACATTACTTTATGTAATTAATTTCATATATCACCGCTGCTCTCAAAACAGTGAAGGAAAACATTGTGAGGAAACAAGCATGTCTTAGAACCAAAAATTTTTTGAAGATAATTATGTGACATCCAGGGTTGGAAAAAAAACAGTTTTTTTTACATTTTATAAAACAAACAGTTGAAAATGTTTTAAACAGTTGTTTTTTTTGTTTTTTTTTCCTAAGTTAGTTATCATCCATTTTTAATTGATTAAGCCGATAATTCACTTTTATACTATTTTAAAAACTGCATGACCAAAATTGATCTGAATTCAATAAATGCGGTATGTTTCGACGTTCATTTTTAGTAGGGAAATCACATAAACTTCTCTTAAAATAAGGGGAATACCCAAATCATATATTAAATATAATCACATTCACGAATTACAGAAGTTCTGGGAATTCCCCGGGGACTTTACCGATGGAGTGTATATATAGAGCGGACTTTCTTTCTGATTTTTCATTTCACAATAACACAAAAACATTTGGATTTATTCATTGCGATGTACCTACGAAACAAAATTGGTAACGAGAAAGCTACCTTAGGTGTTTGACACATAATAAAAAACGATGTTTTATTTGAAACTGTTTTAAACACTGTTTAAAACACATGTTTTAAACTACTTGTTTTAAACATGCCAACCCTGGTGACATCTACCAACCCGCACTGGGCCCACATGGTGAGTTATAGCCCATCCCTCTCCTAGAGAGGAGGCCTGCGTCTCTGCAGTGCATATTACAGGCTGATGATAATGATTAATCAAAGAATTTGTCCAGTTGGTGAGTCATTTAAATAAATATTTTATTTTATTCTTGTTCAATTTTTTTTTAAAGTTCCCTGTCATAATATGTGTATCTTACAAGGTTGACTCACAGTAACCATATTTATAATTTGGTTAAAAATAATGCTTTATTTGCAGAGGTGTTTTGACCAACATAGTTTTGATCTTTATCAAAATCAATAATTTTGTCATCTTTAGCGTTTAATTGTGACCAACATAACAATTCACCTGTATTTCACAGAATTATTAAGCATTGGTGTACCACTAATAGTAGATCCAGATTTTGCCAGTAGTGTTTAAGTCCCATGTAATAGAGAACAAGCCTATTACCATCAACCCCAACAACTGGACATACCCCAACAACTGGGCATACCCCAACAACTGGACATACCCCAACATCTGGACATACCCCAACATCTGGACATACCCCAACAACTGGACATACCCCAACAACTAGACATACCCCAACAACTAGATACCCCAACTGCTGAAGCTGGAGAAATTGTTTTGATACCTACTTATAACCTGACCAGTAATACAATCACGGACTTTCCCGTTCACTTGACATGACTCCAGATATTGAATGTCGCCTTGATTGCCCTACCTGTACAAAAACTATTACACAAACCAAACCAAAGTTTTCTGGCATATTATTATTATGCAACCTAATAGTTAGGTTTTTATTTGCACCTTATCCTGAAGAAGTCATACAGTAGTATCTAGAAATATCTTAATTTATGTAACTTTTATAGATTCTTCTTCTACCACATATTATTCCACCATCTTTTCTCCAGAAGTCATTGGCTATAGTATAGTATTACACATGCCAAGACCAGGTGAGTTCCTTAGAATGGCTCATTGGATTGATGACATCATCAAAGTTTCAGGAAACATAAGGGAACACACAGGCTGACTAAGCTGCACCTTCGCACAGTGACGGCCGACATCACTTGACACAATACTTTTAACAAGCACCTCTTTATTATAGGTGTCACAGATAGTCCTCCTTATGTGCTCCTGCACTGTGGTTGCCCCGTACAGGGCCAAGTTTTCGGTAACCCAGTTTAGCTCCGCAAGATTGCCGGTAACACCAAGCGGTTGCTGGCTTTTCTCAGGGAGCTAGGGTGGATCGAATAAGTTTTCCACCAATCCACCCGTACGCAAAATACGCGCTTTAGGCGTGGAGTTGCGGACACTAGCACAATGCATCTAAGCTAATCTAATCTAAGGGAACACACAGAACCGGGATGGATGAGAAAAAAGGGATAGACCCATACTCAGCAGTGGGTGAGTCTGTACTGATATTATAATAATGATACTCCACAGAAATACGAACAATTATCGTTTCAAGAAATGTACACAACAATATTTCCCAGTATTTCTCATGCAAGATTACACAAAAGAAAGAAGTACCTTTACTAAAGTATGGTCATGTTGAGAGAATGAGTCAATAGAGACTAACAACTGGTATTTACAACGCAGATTCGAGTGGCTACACCCTAGAGCCGGCCATACACCGACCTTAAAATACCAACTGCGTAGTACATGCAACAGGCGTGTGTGTATCACCAGATTTATGTACGAGAACGAGGTTAAAGGATCGGACAGGCTCTGTTGTTTCTGCCAACAAACCGCTGAGTTTATGAACGTTTTAACATTGTTTAGCAAATGAGCCGATGGCGCCTACTCTACCAGCAGTCCAGCACCATAGAAATGATGGTAATGAAGCAAGGTGAATCAAACACACTTACACTTTTTGGTAGAATGATTAGTAGCTGTACCGACAGGATTTTTTTCTAATTATCATGAAATATTTCACACATCACTGTACTGTAGGTACACCAAAACTCAAAAGCTGCCCTCTAAATTGTTTTGACGTTTGTTTGACACTGACAGCGCAAACTCGCAAAGTGACAGCGTGCGCAGTTACCTTTGGGGTGCGTTCCGAATTACGCTGTAATCGATTTGAGCGTCCATAAACCCGTACCGAATTACTGTGAGCGCGCTAACGATGTCCCTTGAATCGTCATAGATGACGTCATGACATGCGTCATCTTGCGATTACACCGACCATGCCCCAAATAAATATCACCGTGAGCGCTGTCAAAATCAAAAAAAATTAAAGGAAAAAATGACAGATGTCTGATGCGTGTGTGTGTGTCTGGGTGGGTGTGTGTGTTCACAGCTGAGGTTCACTGGCTGGAGTCGCACAAATACATTCAATTAGTTCTTTGAAATCTCTTTGGAGTCTCATAACCATGAGTATTCAAGTAAATATACAAGACGAGCCTAACGGGCGAAGAATTTCTCTCATGCAGGTTATGTTTTTGTTATCACGTGACGAGTGAGCACTGTAAACGCGATAACGAGCGTTCCGAATTGATGACAGGTCTTAGCTGTCATAATCGTGATATCTAATTCGGAACGCAAAATATCGACGTGAGCGCTGTGAGCGATTATTTTGTAATACGGAACGGGTCCTCAGTTTGCCCTATTCTACCTACTTTATGGTGCAGTCTTTAATTTAACGAATTTAACTAATCGAAACTGAATTTTTGTCACTACGTAGTCTTTAGCCCCTTACCGCGCTACCCAAATATGGGCATAACGTTCTCACAACACAACCCCACCCCATTCCTCAATTTAGCATTCATAGATGCACACGTGCTTCGCCTGGAAAGTATTTCCACAGCCTTTCTTGTTTTGCAGGGTGGGAAATCATCAAATGACTCCTTCTGCTCTGGGTAGAGCGGTGGAGTGTCAGACTTCTGCTTATTAAAAACCACCCATGTTCCTTCTTAGGCCTTTGTGTCGAGGCCGCGGTACCTCTTTCAAACAACCCGCAATTTAATTCAGTTCCAGTCACAAAATGGTTTGACTAATTAAAATGAGGTTTTCTGTAATGAATTTCTAATTTATCGGTCATGGTTCTTAGATAGGTGTTATGGTATTAACCCGCCAGGGGGCGCCACAGTTAATATTCTTCCATGTTAACGGTTTGACTGTTTTTGATGCGGCTTTCTGTAATGGTTTTGATGTTTAAATGTGATAGTCTTGAGTATGAATTATACAGAAGACAGGAGTGTAATCGGCCATTAAGTCTTGCGCTTGTGGACTATGAAAAAGCCTTTGATTCAATCGAAACCTGGGCGGTGTAAGGCTGCGGTTCCACTGAGGCGGAGCGGAGACGAGTCCATCAATCACATGGCTTGAAATCCACATCTCTCCAGAGTGATGTGGATTACAAGCCACGTGATTGGCACAGCTCTTCTCCGCTTCGCCTCAGTGGAACCGCAGCCTTACTGTCTCTTCAGCGACTATAGCATAGCTATTCTCAAACAAACAATCGAATCGAATATTTCATGTCTATCTCGCTCGCTCTTGTAAAGCCAAAAAAAGATAGGTCTAGGACATATTCGGTTCGGTTTCCATTCGATTGTTTGAGAATAGCTGTGCTGGTAACATACTGCCCGACCTGAAACCTTTGCCCAGCAGTAGCGATTGTGGCCTACTTTATTTATTTATTTTATTTTGAAGAAGGCTTACAGACTAACAAACCAATGAAGTAAAGAATATAAAATTAAAAAATTGGTAATAACAAGCCTCCACATATAGTTAACAAAAAAGTCGATAAAAAATAAGAAAATACATACAAGCTAGGTAAGTTATTGAAAAGTTAAGTTGTCCTTGAAAAATGACAGTGCCAATAGCCGTCTTAAGGTCGCCACACTAGTGCAGAACAAGTCGAGGAAGCCTATTGAAACTGAGTGCACTTCTTATTGAGAATACATTCCGCCCATAATTAGTCATTATATTGTTTAAGTTATAATGTTGTCTGCTGAAAAAACTTTAAACATACATACGATGTACCGTACCTACACCAAACATCACGATTGCACTACCTACAGTAAATCAAACAAATAATTAAAATCAATGCATTTATTCAAATAAGTAACTTTGACAATCAGCACTTTTTGAACATCAAAAATTAAATAAGACCAAATTCCTTTCAGTTTGTTCCTAGTGTTCTAATTGGGAAGAAGTGGCGAAACCAACTTCCAAGCTTAGAATTTGAAATACATTACTTCTCTATTATACTTACAGATATTATTATCAGAATATTTTTACAAAATCTTGGTACATTAAACATTCATGTTGAGATGGTATATGATGTGAGAACAACTACGTAACAAGACGTGCAAGTTAAGAGCATCCGAAATCCAAATCAAAAGAATTATAAACCATGGCAACTAAGAGATGACCAGTCTCCACTGACAGCGTCCGTTCACGAACATGACGCATGGATCAGCACCATTCAACTTAAGGCGCTGACAAGAGCCAAATAGGCTTGTATTGAACAATTTTTTAGCCAAATCTATACAGTTTGACACGGCGGAAAAAATATATGTTAATCTTGAACATATTTCTGATAATTTCGTTGTTTTCAAAACACGTTTTTGAAAAGTTTTCTCGATACAAAAAAATTGTAAACTAACCTCTTAAAATGATCTTCCAACAAAAATATCTGTATTACTGATCAACGTACGTTGGTAAAATTTATAACAATAACGTACCATATTTAAATACAAAATTTGGTTGTTTTTAATTTTTGATTATTTAATAAATTATTTTGATTTAATTAATCATTATAAGGTTTGTAAGAAGTTCGAGCGTTGCGTCATCGCGCTCTCTTTCTTACGTATGCAATCCGACAGTGAGCGCTTAGGCGCGGTGCTAGACGGACGTATGTCACTTTGCGCCCCACTGACAGCTATCCGTTCATCTATAAATTATTATTGACCGCGTCACAATGTTAGTCCAGGATCCACGGTACATTTTTTCACTTGATTACTATCAAGCTAATTTTCCGTGAGCAGCTGCATTTTGATGAGACGCCAACATTACCCTATACGAAAACTCTCGATTGTGGTAGGTAATAGGGGCAGCAGGGATAAAATATATATTGATTAAATATTATTATAATTATTTATTTGATGATTTTCAAAAATCTATTACTAACTATTTTATTTTTATCTGATGATCATTATCTAAATCCAACATGTATTGATAACGAGCTCATCAAAAATTACTACAAACCAGCTGTTTTTTAGGGGTCCGTAGCCGAATGACAAAAAACGGAACCCTTATAGATTCGTCATGTCTGTTTGTCCGTCTGTCCACCCGTATGTCACAGCCACTTCATTCGGAAACTATTGAGACTACACAGTTGAAACTCTACAAGTATTCTGTGAACCGCTTTACGATTTTTATGGTACAAAAATAAAAAAAAGGATTTAGGGGGTCGCCCCTTAGATGGAACTGAAACTATATTTTTTTTTTCATCAAACCTATACCTACGTGTGGGGTGTCTATAGACATTAGACAGGTCTTTAAAAATGACATTGAGGTTCCACAAACAATTTTTTCTCAAAGCCAATCGTTTGGGAGACAGACACTTCCAAATTTGTAAAATGGCGACCGGCCTCGCGGTCGCTTGCCTTCGGTATTGCCAACAATGACCAGCTTTTCAAGGCTGCTATCTCCTCTTTGCATTATGTGGCCGAAATAAGACAAAATACGCTGTAGACAAACTGTTGACAATCGAGTCTTGATATCGAGTTGGTAAAGGATAGACACATTTGTGCGTTTGGCCGTCCATGGAATTCGGAGAATCCGCCTAAAACACCACATTTCGAATGCGTCTATCCTCTGTCTTACTCTTGTTTGGATTGTCCATGTCTTAACAGCTTAACTTGTGGGGAAAAATGCTCCTTCCGAGAAGCCTGTGCCTGAAAAGGAACCGATCCAGGCTGATGATGGTTTCGTGACGGTGTTGAGGAGGAAGCGCCGTCAGCGAACCATCAAGAACCGCTGCGGCACGGCTCCATCGGAGCCCAATGTGCATATTCGTGCCGCAAAGCCGAACACTCTTTTGTACCTCTCCCGTCTACATTACACCACTACGACGGAGGACATCGTGGAGTACGTGCGCCAGAAGATCAAGTACGTGGCGAGAGTGCAGCTGCTCGAGTCGCGCCGCAACGTCAACTTTAAGGCGTTTGTGGTGCGAGTACCGACATGCTACCCTCGTCTTGGAAGAGGACTTTTGGCCGCAGGGGGTGGTGTTTCGACGCTTCCGCGGGCAAGTGCCACATGATCGCACAGTGACGTAGTGCAAGTGTGTAGTGATACTAATATAGTTTTAAGGTTTTGTTTACTAACACAAGCTGTCAATTATATCGTATGTATGTTAGTCTGTAAGGTATTTATCTATGGGCCAAAGTAGCCTGAAAATAAATAAATATTATTATTATTAACTCTATGGAGGAAAATCAGGAAAACTAGTGCTCTGACCAAACGGGCCTTCGTTTTAAAACTTATACCACGTTTTTCCCAGATGTTCCGGGGGCGTAATATAGCATCTTTAGCCATGGCTATCCGCCGTTTTATTTCTGTGACGCAGCTACCTTCATTAGGTACTTATATTGGAGCCCAGTTAATCGAAGCTGTCCACAGTATAGATGCCTTAGATGTTATAGGCGCCCGATAGCTTTCCCGCACGATCTACCACCATAAGCTTGGTTTTCTGCCTATTTATTGCAAACCCTACTTTGCCACTTTCCACTTCCAATCTGTGCCGTATCTCTTTCATGTTGCCAAATGTTGTAGCAAGGAGAACGGTGTCATCAGTGTACCTCAGATTGGAAAGCCACTTTCCACCAACGGTAAACCCCTTGTCCCAGCCCTAAAGAGTCTTGAATGATATTACTCTTCATACATATTGAAGAGCAGAGGTGAGAGGATGCATCCCTGCCTAACGCAATTGAACAGTCGGTGTCTATTTTGACGAAAGAGCGGTTGTTGATGTGTAGGTAGAGGCATCGGACTATGTCAATAAGATGTTGAGGCGTTCCCATGTCTTTAAGAACCCCCCACAGCTTGCCCCACTCCACGCAATCAAATGCTTTGGTATAATCTATGAAACATAATTATCAATACAGGGCTGTTAAATTCCCGGCTTTTCTCTATAATTTGGCGAACGTTCAGGATTTGTTCCCGCGTGTCTTTGCCTTTAACAAAACCTGCTTGCTCTGCTGGAATTTGTGGCTCCAGAAAGTGTATTAGCCTGTTGTTTATGATGTACAGGAGTATTGATGGTGCGTGGAGTAAGTGCCAAACACTTAATATAATTTTTAGAATCTTGTAGGCTACTTCAGTGGCGGGCCTCCCATACAAGCAGAAAAGCTGTGCTTGCCTTAAAATAAAACAACATAAAAAAACAGTCGTACTTTAAACACCAACAAAATATAATAATATCATTTAATATAAATTCGCTCAGCGCGCGGCGTTGTCAAACTTCATATTTCTCCGCTGCGACCGCGAGTCTCTAGCTCGCTCTAGCACTAACAAAAGAAGAGATACGTAGTGAGCCAGTGGGCGGGGCTAGCCCAGTAGCCCTTTCTCGAAAGCACGCACTGTTTCCACTGCATTTTTCATTCATAAATTGGTTTGTTTTTAATAATACTTTTAGGAAACATTCGAAATTATGAATGAGGAATAAGCCAGCTTCTATTTTATTTGAATGTGTGCGTGGCAAGTCAGTGTATGTTTGAGAGAGAATGTGTGTTTCACGGTTCGCGCGATGGATGATGCGTGTGGCGAGAATTTTGACACAAAGTAGATTTCAAGTTAGTTCATATTTGTTTTGAGCGATTACTAGTGAGTGCATATCTTTCTGTGTTTCTTTTTCTAGTGATTTAAAGTTTGACATTAGTTTTTCATTTGTTTTTTTTTTTTTTTTAATTGTTGGTGAGGACGCAGATGTATCATACGGCGTACCACAAGGAAGTGTACTAGGACCTACGCTATTTTTAGTTTATATAAATGACCTCTGCAACATGAGGATTAATAATGCGAAAGTATTCTCGTACGCCGATGATACAGCTGTCGTCTTCTCGGGAAAATCATGGGATGAAGTTAAGAATAGTGCTGAAGAAGGGCTTGCTCTTGTGGCAAATTGGCTAAATAATAATCTGCTCACCCTGAATACCAGTAAAACCAACTACATTTGTTTTAATATTTATAATCAGGTTCAACTAGATAAGGAATTTAATTTGAAAATTCACTCGTGCGACATCACTACAGATGGAACTCACTGCAATTGTCCTATTATCCAACAAGTTACACAAACTAAGTATCTGGGAGTGATAATTGACCAGCGTCTTTCTTGGTATCCTCAACTTGAACTAGTCATGGGTAGAGTACGAAAGCTTATTTGGATTTTTAAAGAGCTGAGATATGTTGTACCAAGGAGTATAAACTTTAATAAAAATAAGGATAAGCAAAGAAATCTTTTGAATGAAATTTATGTGTCGTTGGTCCAGTCAGTTTTGATTTATTGCATAATTGCGTGGGGTGGAGCAACGAAATCTAGTTTTCTGGAGTTAGAGCGTGCTCAAAGAGCGATACTTAAGGTGATGTACTTTAAAAAAAGAATATTCTCCACTGAAAAGCTTTACAAATTATGTAATTTGCTGTCAGTGAGAAAATTGTACATCCTTCTTATCATCATCAAAACGCACAAAGAGTTAGTCTATGATCCTAAAATACTAAATAAGCGAAAGAAATACTGTATTGTCAACGTTCCCGCAACTAAAACCGAATTTGCCAGCAGACAATATAAAAAACGCTCAGCCTATTTATATAATAAAATTAATAAACTAATATATATTTATGACAAAACAAAATTTGAATGTAAAAAGAAGTTAATAATATGGCTACAGAATTTAAATTATGACGACACAGAGTTACTTCTGAAACGTGTGACCTAATAATAAATTAATTTAGAGTTATGTTTATTAACCACCCATGTATTCGAACACTCAAAATCTGCCTTTGTCACACATACACACACATGCACACACACCCACTCACATGCACACACACCCACTCACATGCACACACACCACTCAAATACATACACACACACACACACAAAATTGTATTTTGTTAGATTAGTTTATTTTTTTCTCTTTCTGTTATTTGCTTATTTGTATCAACATTTTGTAAGGGAAGAGCGGAGCCTTCAACTACAGGCATTTTTTATGCCTAAATGATGACTCCTCGATAAGCAATTTGAGCTAAAATGATACGTAATAAACATATTTATTTTTTTTTTTTTTTTTTTTTTTTTTTTTTGGTGGAATTACCTAACTTTGTTTTGAAGTGGTTAATGTAATATTTCCTTGTGAAAGATTAAAGAGTGTGGATTCGTTATTGTGTAATGCACCTAAATGTTGTTCTTAAATTGTGACCTAATATTAAATAGGAACTACGAAAAGGTTTATGATTAGGTATATTAAAAATAACTAGTAGGTACCTAAAATAAATCAGCCGTTATTAAAAACTTAAACAAATCAGTCTGCTTGTTGTAGTTGTGCTTGCTGTATTGCTTACTCCTAGGCACGCCACTGGGCTACTTGTAAAGAGTGGGTTTAATAGAAAATATCCAATCCCCAAAACCCAGTTAGTAAGTAATCATTTTTAATGACTTCGTTATCGATACATATTGGAAGGAAGGAAGGGGACTCTTTGATCAAACCATACATTTTGTAGGACAAATATTTTTTCAAATAATTTAGATAATTATCATCAGATTTAACAAAAAAAACCAACATATTTTATCCCTGCTACCCCTATTACTTACCACTAGGGAATGCAATTTCGAGACGAGATCGCTAAGTCGAGATCTCGAGGGATCTGAAATTAAATCTCGGCGAGATCTCGGCATTTTCGAGATCTCGAATGGATTTCAAATAGTATTGTTTTAATTAGATGACTGACACATGATTGAAACTGCTTAGTAGTTGTGATTACGATGCGAGTAAAATACAAATTGATAAAAAATCTTTATTTTTAACCGACTTCCCAAAAAGGAGGAGGTTCTCAATTTGATTGGTATATTTTTTCTTTTTTTTTTTACTTATGTTAGGTATACCTATGTTAACGAACACAAAATTTCAGACCCGTAAAATCTCTTTTATAGAAAGTACAGTTTATTTTATAATGAAAAGATATGGATAATGAAAAACAAAAAAATCCTATTTCCAAAATCACTCCTAAACTAAGAGTAATTTTGGAAATAGCTTCTGTTCTAAATAGCTGATTGTAAAACAGCGTAAGCGAATGCAGTCCGACACAGTGCATCGCAGGGAAACCCCCGATTTGCGGGGAATCCCCCGATTTGCGTGGAATTGAAGGTTAGCGCGTGGAGAGCCCGGGGAATAACATAAATCGGTGAATTTCGGGGAATCCCGACTCGCTCACGCGCAAGGAACACGCGACATGCCTCGCGACTACTGCCACTCGATCCCGTCAATCTCGGCCGAGATCTCGACATTTTATGCTTAGAGATTGATCTCGAAAAATGAGGCGAGATCTCGGGTATTCGGGATCTCGCAAGATCGAGATTGCATTCCCTACTTACCACAATCGAGAATTCGAGAGTTTCGTGCAGGAAATTGCTGGGCGTCTCGCCGTCTCATCAAAATTAGCCTGATAGTAATTAAGTGCAAAAATGGACCGCGGATCCTGGACTATTTGTTTCTTACTTGGTAGTATGGCGCTAGGGTATCGGAAAAATTGTGGGCGTGTCCAAAAATACTGAAACATCAGAAGTCAATAGCTATTGTCATCGTCTTAACCATTTTGAAGGGAACTAAATGATCCGACACACCCGCCACCATCAGCGAGACATTTGAGTGAGCATGACATTATCTCAGTCACCAGGGCAAAGTAAACAATACATAACTAAATATAAAAAGTGGCTTTAGTAGGTACATAGTGCTCACACATGTGCTATGCAATTATTTAATACCTATTATGATATTGAATCTATACAATGCAAAGATATTTTTACAATCTTCTGCATCTTCTACAATAACTTCACATGACAATCAATTAATCTGGCCCCTATGGTTGTGGAGCAGGCCTGCAGCATTGAGCCAAGCATTTTTATCATAAATGTAATCCCCCAACTTAATAGTATGCTTGCCTACATAGTGTGCGTTTTATACAAGATTTAAATTTCGTCTCACTCAGTTGAAGAATGTGAGGGGGTATTTTATTGTAACATTTTAAAAAGTACCCCAGTAACAGTAATAATAACAGTAAAATTAAGTTTTATACATCTAAAATCTTATGACAACACAAAACCTCACAGTTTGCGTATAAAGGCCCGACTCCACCGAAGCGGAGACGAGACGAGAGATGCCTCTTCCAATAACCTTATTTACGCTTCTCATCTCCGCTTAACTTTTAGTGGAAACGGTTGAGCAGAGACGAAAATTGATGTCTCGCAATTGCTTAGGTCAGCGGAAACGAGAAGAGACTTGTGCGGTGTGCCGCTTGACACCACATCTCCGCATAGCTTCAAATACGAAATATTTTATTTCACGTAGGCCAACATGTGGGCACTTATAAAAAGTCAACAAAAAGGTTCACGGTTCGGGTTGGCGTTTCCTATGGAGAAGAAACTCCATGCTTACTCTCTAATGGTTTGGTTTTACAATATTTTCATGTTATTATTCCGTTTTCGAAAAGTCCATGCTACTCAATTAGTAAAGTTGTAAGGTCGTATGCAGATTTGCTCTAAACATACTGTTTGCGATAAATCAAACAAAGAGATTTGTATTTTAGAGGTTTAATAAACCTTTACAAGTACTTAGTTAACATTTTTATATATCGTTGCGACGGAGCGGTTTGCAAGATGATGGATGAGTGAATGGAATAATGAATGGAATGAAATGACAATGAATGAAGATTGAGTGAATGAAGGAATGCGTCGTAGACATCCTCGGGGGCTTTGAAAGATGAAGCTTTCAAGATTATCAACTATTTGCATGATCAGCCGGTGATGGCAGCAGACACAATCTGTTGATAGCTCTTCGGATGGTGCCTTGTGAGGTAGATACGTCGGCGACTCGTGGTACTCCATCAGCGCCGGGAAATAGCTTCGAGATTCTTCCAAGGCGCCAGCATAGTGGAGGAGTCCTATCATCCTTGATTAGGACTAGGTCGTCTACCTTTAATTCACGGCACCGCACCTTCCACTTTGTGCGCTGCTGGAGCTCCGTGACGTACTCTGTTGACCACCGCTTCCAGAAGTGCTGGCGAGCTTGCTCCAATCGCTGAAAACGGTCAAGACGGTTTGTGCTATAGTCCAGCAGGTACGGCGACGGCAAAGACGTCAGCGGCCTACCAATTATAAAGTGGCTCGGGGTGAGTGGCGATAGATCTTGTGGTGAAGGACTTAATGGGCATAAGGGTCGGCTATTAAGTATCGCCTCGATCTGAGCGAACAACGAACTCAGCTCCTCGAACGTCAAGTGAATATTTTTAAGAACTCTGTGAAGGTGAAATTTCGCGGACTTGACCCCGGCCTCCCACAGACCACCAAAGTGAGGAGCGTATGCTGGTGAGAAGCGGAATTCAATGCCTTCGCGAGATGCAGAGTCAATAATAGCGTCGCTGTTAGACTTAAGAAAGGAATTTATTTCTTTGGCTGCTGCAACAAAATTTCTACCATTGTCGCAGTAGATGACCTTTGGTTTACCCCTGCGGGCCATAAATCTTTTTAATGTTAGGACAAATGCATTCATTGTCAAATCACTGACTAACTCTAAATGAACGCATTTGTACCGAAAGCAAATAAAAATACACAGATAACTCTTAGTTATCTTACAGCCTCGTCCCTTGCGGTCCGTAATAAGAAATGGACCTGCAAAGTCGGTACCTATCGTAGAGAAAGGAAAGTCGGCTTCAACGCGATCTGCAGGTAAGTTTCCCATAATATTATCCATGGTACGAGCATTGAAACGACGACAGGTAACGCACTCGCGCGCTGCACGTCTAGCTAGAGCCCTGCCTCCTACAGGCCAATAGCGCTCCCTTATAGATGCTAAGAGGTGCTGAGGACCGGCGTGCAACAAGCGTAGATGCTCCTGTTTGAATAATAACTTTGTTATATAATGACTGGAACACAATAAGATAGGATGACGTTTGTCATACTGGTAAGTAGATGAATCGATGCGCCCTCCGACTCTAATAATTCTATTTTCATCTAAAAATGGATTAAGAGACGAAAGAGCGGCTTTAGAATTTAAAGATTTACCCTTTTGTAGTAGTCCTAATTCTATAGGAAAGGAATCTTTCTGTGCTATCTTCATAGAAACGTTGTGAGCGTTTTCTAACTCGGAAACTTTAAGTGGACCTTGTAATCTGTCCGATTTTTTGTGTGATCTACAATTGTTGGCGAACCTTAAAACTCTAGCTAGAACCCGAATAAGAGTAGTAAGATTAGAAAATTTTGCTAAATTCACAGATAAATCTGGCATAGAAGATGCATCCTCCCCCCCTAAAGTGTGGTGTGTCTTAAGTTCTGGCAATTCTATAATAATAGAGTCCGCAGTGCAGGCGGGCCAGGAATCTTCGGATTCTGAGAGAAATGATGGACCTTTCCACCATATAGAGAGATCTACCTGGTCTGGATCGACACCGCGGGAGACTAAATCGGCAGGGTTGATAGAAGTAGGAACATAACGCCAATCTGTGGGATTTGTTAGCTCATTTATAGCAGCTACTCTGTGGGCAACAAAAGTTTTAGTTTTATTAGAGTTAAGCCAACCTAATACAACTTTGGAGTCTGTCCAATACACCTGACGTTCAATAGGACAACGTAATGCAGATATAACTGTAGCAGTTAGTTGAGCTCCTAATAGGGCAGCGCAGAGTTCGAGCCGTGGTATTGTCGTGGGTTTAATAGGTGCCACCCGTGATTTTGCACATACCAGGCTAACTTGTATGTCACCGCTAGTAGAAACGGACCTCAAATATATACAGCTACCGTAGGCACGCTGCGAAGCGTCAGAAAAACAATGTATTTCTACAGAGGAATGATTATCAATTAAAATATGTCTAGGAATTTTTAAAGAAGACAAACATGAAGATTTATTAGAAAATCTTAACCAGGAGGACCTTATTTCTGGAGGAACAGGTTCGTCCCAATCAATTTTGTGACTCCATAGTTCTTGTAGCATAATTTTGGGTTTAATTGTGAAAATAGATAGAAGACCAAGTGGATCAAATATTTTAAATGTTGAGGAGAGTATCGTTCTCTTTGTGACATTTTCAGAAGCCGAAACATCATGCTGAAAGTGAAGTTCATCCGAAGACGGCGTCCAACCTACACCTAGCGTACTAGTCGCATTACTAATCATGAGATTTCCGCTTTCCAGGTTAACGGAGTCTGCGAGTAACTCAGGTAAGTTTGAACGGTATTTACGTAGATGAAAACTTCCCTTCGCTAATACAGAGGAGACTGAAAGATAGATATGACGTAACTCCTCCTCACTGTTTGCACCGGTAAGTAGATCATCACAATATAGATCATTTTGTATAATAGTTTTGACCTTCTGATCTGAACACTCTTCACCTATCTGCCAAAGAGAACGAGTAGTGAGAAAGGAGGCACTAGCGAACCCGTAGGTAACCGTATTTAAACGAAGTGTCCTTAAAGGCTTATCTTCACTATCACGCCACAGTATCAGTTGAAGATTACGATCAGATTCCTTGAGAAGCACTGAGCGAAACATTTTCTCGATGTCTCCTGTCAAAACATACTTATGTTGTCTGAAACGAACTAATATATTGAACAGAGGTTCTTGCACTACTGGTCCCACCATTTGTAGGTCGTTAACAGAAACACCAGAAGAAGTACGGGCCGAAGCGTCAAAAACGACGCGTAATTTAGTCGACTCGCTCTGTTCCCGTATCACGGGGTGGTGGGGCAAGAAATAGGCATTTAATGGCCTAGACTCAGGAGATTCCGATAGGTGGCCTAATGCTTCGTATTCGTTTATGAATTGACAATATTGTTGCTTTAATTCTGGTTGTTTCCGGAAACGAGCCTCTAAAGTAAAAAACCTCTTTTTGGCTAGATTATAGGAATTGCCCAAACAGTCTATGCTATCACGAAGAGGCAACCCTACACAAAATTGACCATTGCTAGTGCGAGTAGTGTTGGCGAGATAAAGTTTCTCACACAACTTTTCTTCACTACTCAGGGGCTTTTTTTGAGGAAAATTTTTAAGTTCCCAGAATTTAGACAAATCGTCATGTATGTTACTAGAAGTGTCACCATTTGAGACAAAATTGACCATGACTGAGTTAGTTTTAATTTCATTTAAACAAGGCAGTGATCCCGTAACGAGCCATCCTAACTTTGATGCCTGAAGTTTAGGATA
Organism: Diarsia mendica; assembly: GCA_949316265.1. Classification (NCBI taxonomy): domain Eukaryota; kingdom Metazoa; phylum Arthropoda; class Insecta; order Lepidoptera; family Noctuidae; genus Diarsia; species Diarsia mendica. The sequence continues at coordinate 24,636,096 of OX438892.1, forward strand.
ACCAAGTCCTAACGAATGCTGCTGGGCACTAATGATGTCCCAGAATAAGTCAGCACCAATCAAAATATCTACTGGGGATGGTTCATTTAAAGTGGGATCTGCTAACTGAAATCCATGAATATTTAATTTTTTTAAATCAAAATATGACTTAGGTAAGTCGCCGGTAATTTGCGGCAAAACTAAACATGAAACTGTCACATTAAAAGAACTTGTTTCAGAATGAATGCGTAGAATACAGCGTTCTGTGTTAATATTTAACTTGGTGTTACCAATGCCCACTATGGTAGTGTCTGATGGCTGAGGAATCAGGTTTAGACGGCGTTTTACTTCCTGGGTAATAATTGTCGACTGACTCCCGCTGTCGAGCAAAGCTCGCACTATCATAGTCTCGTTGGTGGCTGGGTTGGTAACCTTTACTCGAGCAGTACACAAAAGTACTTCTGAAGAACACGTTGAGGACATAATAACGGAATTAACAGAATTTGAATGTTCAGTTTCTTCTGATTTATGAAGAAGAGAATTATGTCGCGATTTGCAATGACGACATGTAGCTGAAAGGCGACAACGTTTAGCAATGTGGCCAGATCTCAAACAATTCTCACATAATTTGTTGGAAGAAACAAATGCTAATCTATCCTCTATTGAGCTCGACTTAAAAGGCGGACACTCATAAAGGCGATGACTGTTCTTACAGAACAAACATTCCGGTATTTTAGAAGTAGAAGTGTTGCCTTCGTTTGGTGTAGCCACTAAAGACTTGGAGCTATTATGTTTGTTTTGATTACAAGAGGATTGTTTTTGTTTATTGTCTTGATTGTCATGTTTATGGCGATAAACGGTCTCCAATACATCAGCGCGACGTTTAAGAAAACTGAAGAAATCATTAAGCGAAGGTACGTCACTCAAACTATTTCTATGTTCTTCCCACTTGAAATATGTACTACTATTTAATTTACCTGCAATAAAAAAAAATAAAATAATAATAGTATCCTGAGAGTACTGGCGGAGTGTCCGTACTCCCCTGTTCTGAGGCATTTTGTGGAGAGGGTGGTCAACTAGATAGCTTAGATAGCTCGTCTTCCGCTTGATTACTCTCTGGGCAACTTGCCTCAGACAGATAAATCCTAATGTGTTGCTGGTGTTGATTGTGTCTTGTTGTGAGTTACTAACATTAGTTATAAGGCATTGTTTACTAACAAAATGGATTGTATTGTTGTCCGAAACTGAATAAATAATAATAATAATAATAATAATAATATATATAAGTAAAATATCTCCTAGCTTAGTCCCTAGCCCTAGTGAATTGAGCGCGCGCAAATTTTTAGTGACATGGTCAATAATATATCTTAAAGACTTATCATTTTCTTGCACGGAATTAATATTGAGCAAAGACTTGACATGGTTATTTATTAATTGACGCTTATTGTCATAACGTTCGCATAAAAGTTGCCATGCTTCAGGATAATTATTATGGGAAACCTCCAAATTAGCAATAACCCGAGCGGCTTCTCCATCGAGATAAGATTGCAAGTAGTGATATTTATGGATGTTTTCAATCTGGTTATTGTTGTGAACTAAAGAAACAAACGTTTCCTTAAACTCCAACCATTTAAAATAGGTACCGTCGAAGTTTGGAATTTTAATCATCGGTAATTTAAAACCCAACGTATTACAACTGTGATCGTTATGATGACAAGTGGCCATAGAAGATTTAATTTGAGAATTATTCTCATCATGTTGAACTGCAGAATTTTTCTTAATTAACTTTTGAAATAACGCAATACAATGGTAGAAATCGTTTTCTATTAAATCTCTAGTAGTTAACTCGCTACTTTGATTATCTGCGTTGTAAATTTCTATCTGATTCTGCACCTCATCGAATTCAATGAACAATGTCTCAATTTTTGATAGCTTCAATACGAGTTTATTTACTTCTAATTCTGGAATGGATTCTAATAATGCTAAACTGTCAAGACTTGACTTAAATTTCGTTACGCGTCCTCTAATAGAACCGCGTTTGATTATTAGTTCCTTTAACTTTGAAGGATCGGTCATTGTAGCAAACTCGTAATGAGCTAACACAAACAGATGTTAATAGATAACGAAATAGGTATATAGCATACGATACGCTCCTCGCTTTGTTGATCAGCTGACGCTCGCGGCTCTCGTAGACTGCACGCAATGGTCAGCCGTGCAGGTGGGGCGCGCCGGCAGTCAGGTGACAGCGATGCGCAAGCGATGCCGTGTCACAAGTCACAACGCGTCACTGGAATAGATCAATTCCATGCGTCTTAGTAAACTGACAAAAACAATTCGTATGACGAAAGACGACGGTTCGTAAGTTTACAGTTAAACTCGGGAAGTGTTCACTATGTAAGTGATTTATGAGTTGGAATTAGTGTTCTAGGGGACAATAATCAATAATATTGAAACAGTTAAATGAAAATTACTTGATTTGAGTAACGGTAAGAGATTAAGTTAAAGTTAAATGTGCATTAATTAATGATGGCGGTAGGTCGGTGAGTGAAATTAATTAGGCTAATTTGTGCGTCGCCTGTCCCATTTATATTCACTTCTTTCGAAGATACTTAGAAGATGGTTAGGCACGATAGACACAAATAGAAAGATAGGAACTTCACTTGACTTCGAGAAACTAAACCCGCTAGATGCACAGATTATAGGACAATACAATAGGTGGGTAAGTTAGTAAGATGGAACGAGCTCACTTCAAATAGGCAGACAGCTAATCGCAGCAGTCCAATTGTAGGCAGTAGCACGTAGATAGGCACGTAGATAGGCACGTAGATAGGCACGTAGGTAGGATATTAGACTCGTAATGAGGGTGGACTTGCTCGATCGGAGTTCCGTAGTAGTCCCTGCAGTCTTCCGAATGGCTTGACGAAGGCGAAGTTCGACCCAGGTGAAGTAGGATGCCAGTCCACAGGCACGGCGATCTGGTATTCTCAACACGGCCTTCCGTTGGTAGGTACTGGTAGATCTCGTCCGGTGTCGACGCGACGGTGTCCTTCAAAAGTCCTTGACGCGGGCTTCGGGAACAATCTGAGTGACAGTGGATCCGACGATTGCAAGTCCTGTCACGGTCGCCAATTTTGTTTGCGATAAATCAAACAAAGAGATTTGTATTTTAGAGGTTTAATAAACCTTTACAAGTACTTAGTTAACATTTTTATATATCGTTGCGACGGAGCGGTTTGCAAGATGATGGATGAGTGAATGGAATAATGAATGGAATGAAATGACAATGAATGAAGATTGAGTGAATGAAGGAATGCGTCGTAGACACATACAAAACAAAACTTAACTGTGGAACCTGTCACGAAATATAGAAATATAATTTTAAGGTTTCTAAAATTGTGAATCCTAACATAGATGTTTAACTTCTGCCGGAGTCCAGGGATGTGCCATAAAATGACCCAAGGCACTTTTAATTACACTTTACATTTATTTTACACAATATTATTAAAGTATAAATTATAAAAAATATTACGTTCCCATTAGTGATAAAGGCACGTATAAAACGTTCCCGTGGGTTAATATCCTTACATAACGTAAGCGGAACCGCGAGCAAAAGCTAGTTTCAAGTAGCTATAACAGTTACACAAGCACTTTTGAATTGTAAAAACCACAAAATGTAACAGTATAACAAGGCATAACTGTGAAAGAATATAATGCTTTTTTTTTTGTTTTTAAACATTGTACGTTATGGTCTTACAAATCGGGTTATTAACTTAAATATTTTGACATAGACTGGCACTCACAAATACAAATATTCTCGATCACGAATCCACGATGAGGGTGTGTCAGGGCTCCAGAAAGGCTATTTCGGCCCACAGCAATTTGTGTATGTTGTGTTTTGGAGCGCAGTGTGGTGTTGCATAAACTGCCAGTATGTTTGACGCCTAGTATGCTGCACTCCATTGCACGTTGGGAAAGCTTGAGTTCGGACTTTTGAATGTTTGTCAAAGACCAAGTCTGGGATACATAGGTCAAAATAGGAAAAAAATTCACAAGTGATGACATTTTTTGAATGCTAAATGTCCCTACTCCTTCACATTTAGGAGTTAGGAACGTTACTGCCGCTGTATTCAATGTGGCTACTGGGCCAAAATAATTTAGTCAACTGGTAGGTACATTTTACTTTTGATATAAAATAATTTTGTAAATTGTACTAGTTTGACTAAATTATGGATTGTGCGAGGAACGATCATCATCTGTCCAGCCTTTTCCCAGCTATGTTGGGGTCGGCTTCCAATCTAACCGGATGCAGCTGAATACCAGTATTTTACATGGAGCGACTGCCTATCTGACCTCCACAACCCAGTTAATACTAAGCAATACGATACCCTTACCCGGAAGACGTTGCGTTGGAAGGCCTCCCACTAGGTGGACCGATGACCTGGTCAAGGTTGCACGAACCCGCTGGATGAGAGACGCACGGGACCGGTCAATGTGGCGACGCCTGGGGGAGGCCTATGTCCAGCAGTGGACGTCTTTTGGCTGAAATGATGATGAATGATGACGATACCCTTTGGTAGGACTGGTTGTCAGACTTTCCGGTCACTGACTACCTGTGATCTATATACGGCAGCCGGGATCAATAGCGTAACGTGCTCATTTCGAGGCACGGAGGAAAGTCGGTGTGTTATGGGCGAACTCCCATCCACAAACCAACCTAGAGAGCTCCTCCTCTGAGGCATGATTTAGAAGAAAAAAGAGTAAATGATAGCGTGATAGTTGACAGAGGAGAATGGACGAGAAAAAAAAAACATACCGATCGAATTGAGAACCTCCTCCTTTTTGGGAAGTCGGTTAAAAATGTGTTGCGCCTTCCCCAAGGAACATGGGACAAGGCTACAAACATGACGACTGAATTATATACGACCATTCGGATTTTCGGTTCACAAGTGTATTTGAATAACTAGCTTTTGCAAACGGCCGCGTAATTTTTTTACTTATCTTTACAATCAGTTATTTTTACATGCGATGTAATCAAAATCTCTAAGTCCATCTTTACTTTCGCTTTTATATTAAGTAGTTATAAACAAATCAAAAGCAAATAAATGAATCGTGCCTGCGGCGCCATGCCGAGTTCCTATAAGTATCACTGGGTCTCAAGTATACACATGTGAAAGATTCATTCTTGAGTAAAAAAAGGTTGGTGTACTAAGCGGATTAATAGAAAAAACCTTAAGCCTCAAGAATCACAAGTTGTTCCCTTTATCACAGCTCAGGAATTTGAACACTTGACTTGATGGTTTTTATACGTCGACAATCTCATATTTCGTAATATCGAATCGTTTGACTTATTCTAAGAACCACAAATACATTTATCTACTACCTGGGGTAGTATAATACTTTGAGCGTACATACACCCTAAATTGAATAATTTAAGTAAAACTACGCAAAAAATAATTGTACGCGTACAATATTTTTTAGGACGAAAAATTATTGTCTCTACCCTCGCTAGGAGTGTATAATACACCCGTTATTTTTTTCTATGTCGTACTTACTTACATTATTAGAAATATATAAGTATGTTTATCAGTTGTCTAGTACCCATAACACAAGCTCTGCTTAGCTTGGGACTAGATGGCGTTGTGTGATAGTTGTGGAATATTATTATTATTATTTATTATTACGTAATAGGGGGTCGGACAAAAAAAAACTAATTAGTCCGTCAGATAGATTTTCAAAAATTATTGGACACGTATTTTTTCTTTTTTCACGTAAACTTAAAATGAAGACGATACAGTGCTTCGAAAACTCGTGTGACGTCATATGATAGTACATTTTGACGACACCAGTGACGTTTCAAGCCCCACTCCAAGATCTTTGACGCGTTTTATCTTCGTCATTTTTTATTGATTTGATAAAACAAAAAATACGTATTCAATATTTTCGATAATCTAACTTACGGACAAAACAGAATCATATTATTTTGACCCAGTCCGATCCCCTATTGCCGTTTCGGCTTAGACTAAGCGACACCAAAATGAATTTATTGTAATTTAAATTCCACCTGACCCGAGAGTTGAGAATCGAACGGCGCTTTTATATTTAACGGCCACTTAAAGATAAGACCACCGCATACCGGACATAGGACGGTAGAGCATTTTATCTTTACTCAACGTAAATTAATACTTAGCTAGTTTTAACAAGATACAGATTCCAGTGTTCTATGCGCTAGGTAGGGCCTTTGATGCCATGGTGTCGCTATACATAAACATTGCAAACTGTATCCTTGTCAATATATATTACGTATTTATCACTAATGTACAGAAGCAAAATTAATGACATTCACACTTAAATATATAAGGTCCCATTAAAATAGGTGGACAAATTTTAACACAGGGTTCAGTACGTCTAACCAAAGATATTCAAGTAAAAAAAACACTGATTAAAGAGATTTTTTTTGACATAAAATGTTGGGTAACTAACACTTTTAGTGTATTTTCGCTAGCTGTTTTATTTTCTTGTAGGTAAGTATCTGATGCGTTTTACTTATTTTCTTTTTTTACCATTGTCCTTATTTTGGTGGTCTGAATGATCTCAAAAATTTTGTCCACCTATTTTAATGGGACCTTATATAGGAGGACTATATATATACCGTATCCGGCGACAGCGATCCAGACTACTTGTCTTCTCTTTCGTGAGCCCTCTGATGACTACTACTTTTTTTTTAAATACACATACACTATATAAATGTATTACATTATTCTAAAAGCACAACAATATTAAAATATTATGTAACTCAAATATTTATCATATATATCTACTTATCTACTTCATTACATTTTTTAAGTAGGAATCGGATTCTCGGATTTATATTATTTAGCTTTCTTTCATGTATGGAGTCTATGGAGTGCATTTCAGTACGAGAAAAGAAAAGTTATTAACTAAACAAAATGTTATTTGGGAAATCGCGTAACGATTTCCCAAATAGATTTTGGGAAAGAAATATAAATACATGTGAAGAATTTTGGAAAAAAGAACTAATAATCCGAACATCCGATCCCTAATTATGTCATATAAATATAAATAATATTTTAATTTTTTTACTAGATAAATAATTAAGACTTAGGCTTCACAGATATGTTATAATATGTCAGTCAATTCCTTCCATCATTCCGTCCTAATTTACTAACTACATTAATAACAGCGAGTTACATGAAAACGAAGTCACTTTGAGTACTTACTTACATGGATAAAAGTGAAATTGTAAACTAATTTAATATTATTGTAATAATTATGAATATTTCGACTTAAAGTAACGTTAAAAGTATCTTCAATTCGTGTGAAAACAGTTACAATACCATTGAAACCGTTCAGACCGACTTGGAGAGGAGAGCAGATTTTTATCATGACTGTTTAAGAGCGCTGTCACAAACTTTGGGCGATTTGCCGAAAATACGTACTTTTACAAGTCCTGGACACGTCTTATTTATAGATAAAGGCATAATATTTCAATGAAAAATTATAAATCTGACTTTGTTTTAGTTTGTGTCCTGATTAGAATTTCGTTTTGAATGTTAATATTTCGAGAAATAGCAATTTTCCGACACCCAATTTCGAGCAAACGTAAAACATCTGTTTTTTCCCTGCTACTTGTGACAAATTGGCAACACAGAAAAATCTGAAAAAAATGTCAAAATACTGGTTATATAGTCCTGAAGTTTTTGTCCTGATTAGAATTGAGATATAAATGGAATCGCAGCAAAAAAAAAGGATATTCAAAAGCAATACTGAGCTACAATTTATGCGTTTTAAATATGGTTTATACATAGGATAAAGATAATATTAACAAAAAAAAAAATAGACATACTTATAGTACAACACTTTACCTTCCCTAATTATATTTTTTTGGAATTTTACGCCGTCTCATTTTTTTATTACGATTTTCCAAAATAATGCCTTATTACTAGATGTACGGCCGCCATAATGCTCAGTAACGCCTGAGGGCTCGTGGAGGACGGACCTATGTCGCTCGCGCTCCCGCGCGCCTTAGTGTGGGTAACGTATACGAATACAGGTAGACCAGAGGTTGTCAACAGTTTAAACGTAAGTATTCTTGTAATTTATTATGATAAAATAAAATTGTAGTCATGTTCTATGTTGGAAAGGAACGCTTTGCGCAACCTTACTATTTTATTCGTAAATGATACTTTACTGGTCGATAAAAAATCATAGAAATCTTTATTTTAGAAATAATGGGGAATCTTTCGAATGTTGCATTGAAATATTCACTTTTATGAATCTTTCGAGAAAAAACAAATCCAAGAAGGCGGCTGGGAAAATTTTAGGTGTTTCCGTCATGGGTGTCGTTTTGATGGTTTTTGGGGTCGCTGATTACGAAAATGAGGTCAAAATGAAAATCCAAGATGGCGGCTAGGAAAATTTTTGGTTATTCCGTGATGGGTGTCGTTTTCATGGTTTTTGGGGTCGCTGATTACGAAAATGAGGTCAAAATAAAAATCCAAGATGGCGCTGACGAAAATTTTTGGATTTTTCGTCATGGGTGTCGTTTTCATGGTTTTTGGGGTCGCTGATTACGAAAATGAGGTCGAAATGAAAATCCAAGATGGCGCCGACAAAATTTTTTGTTTTTTCCGTCATGGGTACCGTTTTCATGGTTTTTGGGGTAGCTGATTACGAAAATGAAGTCAAAATGAAAATCCAAGATGGCGCCGACAAACATTTTTGTTTTTTCCGTCATGGGTATCGTTTTCATGGTTTTTGGGGTCGTAGATTACGAAAATGAGGCCAAAATAAAAATCCAAGATGGCGCCGACAAAAATTTTTGTTTTTTCCGTCATGGGTATCGTTTTCATGGTTTTTGGGGTCGCTGATTACGAAAATGAGGTCAAAATTAAAATCCAAGATGGCGCCGACGAAAATTTTTGGTTCTTCAGTCATGGGTATCGTTTTCATGGTTTTCGGGGTAGCTGTTTACGAAAATAAAGTCAAAATGAAAATCCAAAATGGCGCCGACAAAAATTTTTGTTTTTTCCGTCATGGGTATCGTTTTCATGGTTTTTGGGGTCGCTGATTACGAAAATGAGGTCAAAATTAAAATCCAAGATGGCGGCTAGGAAATTTTTGTTTTTCAGTCATGGGTGTCGTTTTCATGGTTTTTGGGGTCGCTGATTACGAAAATAAGGTCAAAATAAAAATCCAAGATGGCGCCGACGAAAATTTTTGGTTTTTCCGTCATGGGTGTCGTTTTCATGGTTTTTTGAGTCGCTGATTACGAAAATGAGGTCAAAATAAAAATCCAAGATGGCGCCGACGAAAATTTTTGGTTTTTCAGTCATGGGTGTCGTTTTCATGGTTTTTTGAGTCGCTGATTACGAAAATGAGGTCAAAATTAAAATCCAAGATGGCGGCTAGGAAATTTTTTAGTTTTTCAGTCATGGGTGTCGTTTTCATGGTTTTTGGGGTCGCTGATTACGAAAATACTACGGTTTTGATGACAATGCTATACAATGGTTCCGCAGCTACCTCAGTGACAGGAAACAATTCATTGAATTGCGCTTGGATGACGGTACTTCTTTGACTTCAGCTCTAGCTTCATTGGAAAGGGGAGTTCCTCAAGGCTCGATTTTAGGACCAATACTGTTCATTATTTACTGTGCAGACATAATTAAGTGCCTTGAGAATTGCAAATATCACATATATGCTGATGATGTTCAAGTCTATCTATCTTTTAGACCAGAAGACTACAACTCGGCAGTTCAGTGTTTAAATAATGACTTAAATAAAATAGCCACCTGGTCAGAAGAGCACTGCTTGGCATTAAACCCGGCAAAGTCCAAATATATGTTGTTTGGTACAAAACAGCAGTTAAGGAAGGTTCCCTTAGTATTGAACTTATCCCTCATGGGAGAACCTATTGACCGAGTTAACGAAGCGCGCAACCTCGGTCTATGTATGGACTACAACCTTAGATTCGAGAAACATATTGCCAGTTCGGTACAAAACTGTTTCTATAGGTTGAAACTATTGTACAAAATGAGGCCTTTTTTGTCTGAGCAGCTACGCGAGCAGTTGGTCGAGACCCTTGTTCTATCGAAATTAAACTACACTGACACGGTTTACGGCCCTCGCTTGCTAGCTCGCACAGACCGGCTTATACAAAGAGTCCAAAACGCGTGCGCGCGTTTCTGTTATTCGGTTCCTCCTAGAAGCCATATCACCCCCTTCCTAAACAAACACTTTGTACTAAAAATGAAGTCAAGACGAAAATTACACCTGGCATGCCTACTTTTTGGTGTAATCAAGCATAAGAAACCAAAGTACTTATACGATAAGCTGTGTTGGATGACCAGTAGACGCGATTGCGCTCCTCGCCTCTGTGCACAGCAACTGACAACACAGTCTCACAAGACGGCTGCTTTCAGGGGCAGTTTTAGATACGCCGCATCGAAAGTTTGGAACAATATTCCACCACCAATAAGGGTGGTTGGCACGATACACACTTTCAGAACCCGTCTGCGGCAGTATTTGATAGATGCGCAACGAAAGTTGGATTTGGTTCAACATAATAATTCAATAATATGAATTGTACCTACTTCACAAAATAATACTCATTGTTGCCATGCCGATCAAATTCCGATGTGTATTTACGTTGCGATGGGAAAGCTCGTGATGACTGACTGCTGTCGCTTGCGCGGCGAAGCGTGCCTCTTTAGCTGCCTCTTCCGTCCCAGGCTTGGGTGCCGTCTTGAGACTACATGTCATCGCGTATAAGAAACCTACACAAAAAAAAAATACTATATTTGCAGCTCAACCAATCACGCCATGTCTATGGACGTGATATAATTATGATGGTTGCTGCTTATCAAATATAAATGTATACCTATTCACAAAAAGTGTCTTGCTGCAACTTCCACTCTTCCAAAACGGGCAGAAAGTAGTCACTGTATTATGAATATGAGGCTTTAGTACAATCAAAGTGTAAGCCCTGAAAGGAAACGAAAAAAACTCGTTAGCAATTCATAAATATACCCACATTTCTTCGTTCTTGTATTCCGTTTGTTGTTCGAATTTTTACGTCATACCAATCTAAGTATTTCTCAATGTAATATTTTATTCCTTATTACTAAAAAATACACTCACCTTAGCACTCACTACTTTCAAGTTATTCCCTTTAATTGTAATCTCATCTACCTAACTAGTCTACTTTTCGTCATTTCCTTTTTATTCCTTCTTTTCAATTCTGTCGTAAAAATGTAACGTGTCAAGCGTGTGATCGTCCGCTGCGCTCCGCTGCTTGCAGCGCATTGAGCGCATTGTCGGTGGGTAAGTTGCACTGATAAAATTTGATAAGCACCGGCATCACACGCGCGAAATATTCTTTTTTGTTGGTACCTACTTATTATTATTATTTAATACTCACTTTGGATCTATTTATAATTAGACTATATGTACTATTTTCTTAATTGTGACACATAAATTATCTATTTATAGTTTTATACATATTAAGTACTAGTATACCTACACACAACCACGTAACTGGTTCGGCGTACACACCTCTCAACCAGGTCCAGTTGAAAACCAGCGTCAGGCACTTAGTTGCCTGACATTTATGCTGAACTGGGCCTGTTTGGAGCAGCCGTGGGGCAAACAATTTATGTACCTAATAGTTTTAGGTTTTAAAAAAAAAAAAAAACTCTTTTCATATTAATTTTTGCATGTTTATTATTGTGCTATGCCCTGTGTCTGTACCAATAAATGTTATTTCTTTCTTTCTTTCTTTCTTAAAATGAGGTCAAAATAAAAATCCAAGATGGCGCCGACGAAAATTTTTGGTTTTTCCGTCATGGGTGTCGTTTTCATGGTTTTTTGAGTCGCTGATTACGAAAATGAGGTCAAAATAAAAATCCAAGATGGCGCCGACGAAAATTTTTGGTTTTTCAGTCATGGGTGTCGTTTTCATGGTTTTTTTAGTCGCTGATTACGAAAATGAGGTCAAAATTAAAATCCAAGATGGCGGCTAGGAAATTTTTTAGTTTTTCAGTCATGGGTGTCGTTTTCATGGTTTTTGGGGTCGCTGATTACGAAAATGAGGTCAAAATGAGGTCAGTGGGTCGTCATAGGGGCGGATTTTTAGGAGTTGGAGTATACGCTTAGGGGCACTATGAGCAGCAAAGAAAACACAAAAAAAAAATTTTGTTCAAAAAAAAATTCGGGACTTGGTAAATTTTCCTGTTTTTCTTTTTTTTTCAAAAATGCCTCATTTTTTTTTTGTTTCGTGTTGACCTTGACCATAGAAATTATTTAGGTTTTGAGAACCATGGTCCTACGACGCACCGTTTCAGAGTTTCGGTCCTACGAATTTTACTTCGATTCATCTAGAATGCTCTATATTTCCAAAATGGTAGCTCGGATGAAAACCTTTTCTGGAAAAGAATTGTTGCTCTAGTTAAAAACTATGAGATCGTGTAAAAAAACCGCGACAAAGAGAGAGAAAAGAAATATTTGCAAAATTTTTCGGGGCACAGAACAGTAAAATTTTCAGAAGTTTTTTTTTTCAAGATTTTGGCTATTTTTATTGCAGCATCTTGTTAACCTGGTCCATTGAAACCATTTTAGTTCCGAGACACATGGTCCTACGACGCACCGTTTCCGAGTTATGGTCTTACGAATTTTACTTCGTTTCATCTAGAATGCTCTATATTTCCAAAATGGTAGCTCGGATGAAAACCTTTTCTGGAAAAGAATTGTTGCTCTAGTTAAAAACTATGAGATGGTGTAAAAAAACCGCGACAAAGAGGGAGAAAAGAAATTTTTGCAAAATTTTTCGGGGCACAACAGTAAAATTTTCAGAAGTTTTTTTTTTCAAGATTTTGGCTATTTTTATTGCAGCATCTTGTTAACCTGGTCCATTGAAACCATTTAAATTCCGAGACACATGGTCCTACGACGCACCGTTTCCGAGTTATGGTCCTACGAATTTTACTTCGTTTTATCTAGAACGCTCTATATTTCCAAAATGGTAGCTCGGATGAAAACCTTTTTTGGAAAAGAATTGTTGCTCTAGTCAAAAACTATGAGATGGTGTAAAAAAACCGCGACAAAGAGAGAGAAAATAAATATTTGCAAAATTTTTCGGGGCAAAACAGTAAAATTTTCAGAAGTTTTTTTTTTCAAGATTTCAGCTATTTTTATTGCAGCATCTTGTTAACCTGGTCCATTGAAACTATTTAAGTTCCGAGACACATGGTCCTACGACGCACCGTTTCCGAGTTATGGTTCTACGAATTTTACTTCGTTTTATCTAGAACGCTCTATATTTCCAAAATGGTAGCTCGGATGAAAACCTTTTTTGGAAAAGAATTGTTGCTCTAGTCAAAAACTATGAGATGGTGTAAAAAAAACCGCGACAAAGAGCGCGAAAATTATTTTAAACTAATTTTTTTTCTTCTGTTTTCTTTGCTGCTCATAGTGCCCCTAAGCGTATACTCCAACTCCTAAAAAAAAACCGCTCCTATGACGACCCACTGACCTCATGTTCGTAATCAGCGACCCCAAAAACCATGAAAACGACACCAATGACGGAAAAACTAAAAATTTTCGTCGGCGCCATCTTGGATTTTCATTTTGACCTTATTTTCGTAATCAGCGACCCCAAAAACCATGAAAACGACACCCATGACGGAAAAGCCAAAAATTTTCGTCGGCGCCATCTTTGATTTTTATTTTGATCTCATTTTCGTAATCAGCGACCCCAAAAACCATGAAAACGACACCCATGACGGAAAAACTAAAAATTTTTGTCGGCGCCATCTTGGATTTTCATTTTGACCTTATTTTCGTAATCAGCGACCCCAAAAGCCATGAAAACGACACCCATGACGGAAAAACCAAAAATTTTTGTCAGCGCCATCTTGGATTTTCATTTTGACCTCATTTTCGTAATCAGCGACCCCAAAAACCATGAAAACGACATCCATGACGGAAAAGCCAAAAATTTTCGTCGGCGCCATCTTTGATTTTTATTTTGACCTCATTTTCGTAATCAGCGACCCTAAAAACCATGAAAACGACACCCATGACGGAAAAACCAAAAATTTTCGTCGGCGCCATCTTGGATTTTTATTTTGACCTTATTTTCATAATCAGCGACCCCAAAAACCATGAAAACGATACCCATGACGGAAGAACCAAAAATTTTCGTCGGCGCCATCTTGGATTTTCATTTTGACCTCATTTTCGTAATCAGCGACCCCAAAAACCATAAAAACGACACCCATGACGGAAAAGCCAAAAATTTTCGTCGGCGCCATCTTTGATTTTTATTTTGACCTCATTTTCGTAATCAGCGACCCCAAAAACCATGAAAGCGACACCCATGACGGAAAAATCAAAAATTTTCGTCGGCGCCATCTTGGATTTTCATTTTGACCTCATTTTCGTAATCAGCTACCCCAAAAACCATGAAAACGACACCCATGACGGAAAAAACAAATTTTTGTCGGCGCCATCTTGGATTTTTATTTTGACCTCATTTTCGTAATCAGCGACCCCAAAAACCATGAAAACGACACCAATGACGGAAAAGCCAAAAAATTTCGTCGGCGCCATCTTTGATTTTTATTTTGACCTCATTTTCGTAATCAGCGACCCCGAAAACCATATAAACGACACCCATGATGGAAAACTAAAAAATTTCTATGTTACTTATATTTGTATTTCATTATCACACACATAAAATAAAACATTCCATAACTTGTATTTTTTCCCAATTCAATTCTAAGTAAACCGCAGTGAAACGTGTTACGCACCTCTGCCTCTGCACGTGCGTGTATGAAGAAGCGTACATCACGCACACAGGCGCAAGAACCGTCAGTCGCCGCTCGTTTCGAAGTTACTCGAGTTTGTAATAGCGCTCTTAAAACAGAGTTCACGATAAATGTAACATTTCAATGGACTATGTACACTGGTTTAAGTTTGATACAACCCGCTGTTGGTATCTTTAAGAAGTCGTCGATGATTGTTCTGATCGTTTCATTGCTAGTTGCTCGTCCTTGAGTTTAAGTACTTGGTCTAAGTTCGACCAGTTCACCTCTTTTTGTGCCGCTTCATATACTTCTTTGCTTCTCTCCTGGTACTTTTTCGCGAGGTCTGCAGCGTACTTTGACGGTTGGTACGTTTGCGACTGGTTAGCAGGTTTCTTAACCTTCGGAGTGGAGTCGCTAATGGGAGATTTGCAATTGATAGGGTCTTTCCTTTTGAATTCAATAGGTCCCAGGCTAACTGCTGGAGACTTACGCGCATTTGGCTCTTCTAGCCATTTATTAACCTTGTCGATCGATTTTTTAATTTCGGGGTCTATTTTTGGTTTGGGAGATGATTTATATGGACTTGAAGTGATGCTGAGTGTGGAGGATGAAGGAAACGTTGTAGAACTCTCTTTAGGTTCCGGTGTCGATGAGGTAGCGGTAGAACCGACATCCACCGCGTGTTCTTTCTTTACGTCTGGTAGAGCAACTTTCCCCTCGAAATACTCCGGTGTTATCAATTTGATGGGTTCATCATATTTTTTAGGGTCTTCAGATTTTACTGTCGACACTTTTTTTTTAGCGTAAAGCCTCAGCAGCGTTGCAATGGCTACATTTTTCTGTTTCTTATCTACATATGAGTCTGATTTAGCCGCGTCACTAATCTGATTTTTCAACGTTGTTTCAATTTCTTCGTATTTGTTCTCATCAATATTTATAATATTATTTAAGTTTGAATCACATTTATCGCCACTATCTTTTCCTTTTTCTTTGGTTTCCTTTTTACTTTCTTCTGCTTTTACGTCAACAGTCTGTGTAACAACATGAGAGTTATTATCTTTACTATTACAACTCTTACTGGGTGAATTTATGACGTTGGGTGGTGAAAACAAACACTTCGGTTTAAATTCTTGTACGTTAGGATTTAAATTACTAACTTTGGATATTGCTATCACCTCCGCGTCGCCTACCTCGTTGCACTCATCATCTCCGCTGTTGAAGTCTTTCACCTGAAAAGACACAGAGCATTGTACTACATAAGTGAGAAGTGAAACACTTACATAGTCGAGAAAAACGTTTTTCTGTTGTGAATACAACTCATAAATATTAATTCGGTAGTAAATGGCTGCATATAATTTGACTCAGGATTTCAGTAACAGTATAAATACGTACGTATTCACTTCAAAATAGATGATTGAGTATTGAACAAAATCAAAAATATGCTTTAAAAACTACAGGTCTACAATTTATTGGTTTCTACCTCAACTAGGAATATCCCTGTACCTCAGATAACTTTCTCAAGAGCTTATACAACTATTAAAGATTCCTCAAAGCAAATAACTTATCTATACCTAAGTATAATCCATACTAATATTATAAATGCGAAAGTAACTCTGTCTGTCTGTTACTCTTTCACGCCTAAACGGCTGAACGGATTTTGATGAAATTTGGTATGGTGATAGATGATAACCTAGAGATGGTCATAGGCTATAAATAATCACGCTATCGTTCTTAGGGGGTAGGCAGTAAGCTAGTCTATATATATAAAAGAAAGTCGTGTTAGTTACACCATTTATAACTCAAGAACGGCTGGCCGGATTTAGATGAAAATTGGTAGGGAGGTAGCTAAGAACCAGGAGAAGGACATAGGATACTTTTTTTTTTTTTTTTTTAGGTAGGGTAGTAGGTATAAAAGAAAGTCGTGTTAGTTACACCATTTATAACTCAAGAACGGCTGGCCGGATTTAGATGAAAATTGGTAGGGAGGTAGCTAAGAACCAGGAGAAGGACATAGGATACTTTTTTTTTTTTTTTTTTTTTAGGTAGGGTAGTAGGTAGGGTAGGTAGGGTAGGTAGGGTAGGTAGGGTAGGTAGGGTAGGTAGGGTAGGTAGGGTAGCTAGGGTAGGTAGGGTAGCTAGGGTAGGTAGGGTAGTAGGTAGGGTAGTAGATAGGTAGGTAGGATAAAACGCATTGCAACGCATGCGCGGGTTCAGCTAGTACTTAATAATTGTTATGGTCTATTAAAAAAAAAACTGTTTGTTTAGCCAACCTTCTACAATCTTCTATTAATTTTGCAATGAAGCCTAAAACCAAAATCCTAAATTCCCAATGTCAGTAGGAAGACTATTTCCATGGTCAAGTGGTTTAGGCGTTTGCCTTTTGACCCGGTGGTCGTGGGTTCGATTCCCACGGGAAGCATAATTTTGTAAAGTTGTTTCCAGTTCGGCTAGGACATTGCAGACTTGAATCACCTGATTGTCTGACAAAAACATGATTCCTTCAGAAGGAGAAGACTTATACGTAAAGTCGGTGGTCTCGGTCG
Organism: Diarsia mendica; assembly: GCA_949316265.1. NCBI lineage: Eukaryota > Metazoa > Arthropoda > Insecta > Lepidoptera > Noctuidae > Diarsia > Diarsia mendica. The sequence goes on from OX438892.1 coordinate 24,653,440, forward strand.
CCAAATGGCGGTCGTCAAACCATGTCAGAGGCCTTTGAGGCGGTTTAGAAACTCTGACACTACCACACTAGGGTGTGTGGGGTCGTTAGACCTTACTGCCCACACGATAAGAAGAAGAATACGAAGATGTAAATAAAGCCAAACTTACCATTCGTAGCATCTGTTGTATGCCGTCTAAATCAGGTGTGGCATTTTCTTCAGTCGCCATTTCTTTCCTGCTTGCTGCTTCCCCAAATAGGATTTGCATTTCTTCATCTGTTTTTAAAAACATCATTAGGCGGTAGAATAACCGTAATACTGGTGCACCTAATACTATTTCCTAATACTTTTGTCCTAAATATAGTATACTGTTTAAGCTTCTAGTTTCTACAGCCTGTGATACAAGATTTCATTATCTTAGTACAGGCATCTTACATTATTATACCTATATTTTAAGTTTTAAGATTCATATTGTATTTTAGCTTTTTAGGTTTTTGAATAAAGATTTATTATTATTATTTTATGAAGACAGAAGTCATGCTGTGCTGCGCCAACCCCAAATGAGGATAAGGGCAAGAGAATGAAGATGATGATGGGGCTAAATTAAATTTTGTGTTGGGATATACCACACAGCTGTAGGGTACGGGATGTGTATGAAATATGAACACAAGTTTTAAGGTCAGAAATTAACTGCTTGCTTCAAACGAATCCAAGCCAAACAATTTATCGGAAATCAACCTTTTGCATGAGACACCTTATTCGCAATCCTTGAAAGCAAAATTAAATGCTAATTGCAAATGGTCTATTATATTATAAGGCAGTGGTCCGACCGCCGCCGCCGGCCGCGAGAAAACGACTAACTATCGGCGATTTTCTCTCTCAAGAAACGCACAATAAATGTACATTCCGTGTAAAAGAAAAAGAGATGCATATAGTAAAAGATGCTCTCTGACTGTTCACACTGCCAGCGACGACTCGCTTTAATCGTTTTGTCGACGAGCTTTCAAAAATAAATCGATCAGCGATACTCGTTCAGCGATGCTTAATTGTTTGTAAATACGTGTACCGCGCACACTCCTTATAGCCCGGCGACAAAACTATCGAAACTACACACTCGTTTCCCGCTGATCGCCAACTCGTTTCGAGTTTTTATTTCTACTCGTTTCTCGTTCATCGTCGGCGGTCGGACCACTGCCTTATGATGGAAGCGCTAAGGTAGTCTGCAAGATTCAAATTTTCTTACGTTTTTTGCCAGTCAATTTCAAGCTGTATGTTGACCAAAATAAGATTCGCGCATTTCATACATAAATGTATTTATAAAGGTATAATTATTAAAACTATGAATAACAACCCTCTGAGTTCTTAAAGCACTTAGAGGGTTGTATTGATACCTATATTTCTTAGTCGCGAATCATAATTATTTTACCCTTACTTACTACAGTTCGCACAAATTATCTTGGCAGGTCCGAACTTCGTGCAGAAGGCTGCGCAGTAACATTTTTTAGGAACCAAATGGTGACAGGAGGCGGGGTGCGGGGGCGGTAGTCTAGGCTAGAGATGCACCTTACATAAACATTGTGTATAGTGCATTTGTCTCTCAGACCGAAAAGTTTCAATGTTTTCTCAGAAATAAACATCGCTGAGACTTAAGTCTTTAGTACCTTCCTAGTTAATTTGTTGTTAGTCATTGTTTAGTGTGGCGCAAGCACTGGTGTCTGGTGGAAAATGACACTTTATGACTGATAACGGTCCGTGACTCCGTGAGACCGACGAAAGTATAAGTGTAACTATAACTATTTTAGGTAGGGATGTTACGGAGGTTAGACTCCGATTACGAAAGGATGGAACTTCCGATTGATATTACACCTCCGGATCCAACACTTTTAAATAAGAAGTTTTAATCGGAGGTCGAACTATAATGGTGATAGCGGCTGCAGAGCGAGACGCGGTCAACGTGTACGAACAGGTAGGTACCTATATGCATGTCGGTTTAAATCACTACATAGTATAAACAGTCGCTATCTATGTCCCTTTGTATGCTTAAATCTTTAAAACTACGCAACGGATTTTGATGCGGCTTTTTTTAATAGATAGAGTGATTCAAGAGAAAGGTTTTAATACCTTTTTTGCACCCGTGCGAAGCCGGGGCGGGTCACTAGTTATCAATAAATTATCATTTATGTATAATTGTATTTTGATTTAAATTAAGTAAAGAAGCTGACTGAATAATGTATGTACTATTTGATTTTACTGGGTCTGCCCTTCTTAACTCATCTCTCTTCTGCCACCATCTCCGATTCTGATTTCGACTCCGCAAACCAAATTTAAAAAACTACGATTCCGATAAAACCACCTCCTAGCTAGGGTGCTGGCGAGCATTTTAAGTGTATGATTTGCTCGTACTTCATATTGATAGGCATTCATGTTCGGATCAATACGACAAAATTTTCTTAAAAAACTAAGGTCGTATGTTGCTGCGTTTTTTAACTGGGACTATTTAGGCGTAAGTACCTATACGCTTTTGAATGCAAAAAGAATTTTGAAAATCGGTTCATTAATGACGGAGATATCCGATTTTCACTTTCCTCAGATTCGCTGACTTCAAAAAGCTGTAATGGCTAAAGTCAATAAGTAAAATGTCTGCCAATTATTTTTTTTGTATTCAGGGGGTTCTAATAAATCGAATAGACTTAATTAAAGCTACAAGCAAATGATTTAGTAGAGTTTTTTTATTACATTTTCACATCTACCGCCTGCGATAATGCAGAGCCCTGGATGTATGTCTCATAGATTTTCTTCGTTATCAAAATGGTATTGACCATTAACCCCAGAGGCAGACACAAGCAAATGATATGCTATACCTGTTTTATTTTTACATTTTTAAAGAGCTGTCAATTGACAACACAGCGCTAACATGGTGGCAGACACGGTTCTTAATATTTCTTATTGTATAATTATTGCTATTTTAATTATTGCCCTATCAGAATACCAGCGCTGCGGTATTTGTTTTCATTTATCGCAGCATCATGCTGAGATAGGAGCCTTTTTGGCCTCGCACAGGTTTTCTCATAAATTATTTAGTTTTATATTCTTTTTTGGTATTATTATTTTTTGTAGTTCCTGTGCTTGTCCCAAATAAATATTTTTTTTCTTTCTTTCTTTCTTTCTATTCGTCTGCCACACAAGCAAATCATATAGATTTTTGAAAAGACACAATCTAAGCTAATACTTATTACTTAGTAATAAGAAGTATTGTTTTTTTTTGGAGAATTGTGTCCACTAAAGTGTGTGTACTGTGTTTATTCAAAGACATTTATTGATTTGCTAACAGTACCTACTCGAATGAGTGATGTGATGACTCAGATTTATATAACTGATCAAGTTCACACATGTTGTAACATGAAATGATGACATTACATTTTAAGTTATTTAAATAATGTTAGCTAACTACAACATTGCCTTATTTAAAACTGTATAATAGGAGGGTCAGCAAAAATCATCAGCCTAGAAACAATAGGTTTCGGAGGGGGGTTCTAACCTGAGTCTTGTCTTATGATGAAGTAGCACACAGAAAAATAGACTTATTGTTAGACCATACACTGTTGTTAGACTGTTATACTATTGTCAAATAATTATGAGGAAGTAAGCAATTGCTGGCATTAATGCAACAGATGATAGTATGAGATATAGTGAAGGAATAGCTTCATATAAGAAAAACAATCAATGTATTTATGGCTCATAGCAAAATAATGGAACCAGCTTCTGTAACAATTATGGTATAGTATCTTACTTATAACTCTTATAAGATGCTGCCTTAGACCAAGCTAGAGATTGAAACATAAATCACATTTCTAACCTTCAATGAATGGAATTCTAATTGAATTTATGTTAGTAATATATTGGACACAATAGAGTGACTCACAATAGAGTTCTAGTTTCTACAGCCTGTGATACAAGATTTCATTATCTTAGTACAGGCATCTTACATTATTATACCTATATTTTAAGTTTTAAGATTCATATTGTATTTTAGCTTTTTAGGTTTTTGAATAAAGATTTATTATTATTATTTTATGAAGACAGAAGTCATGCTGTGCTGCGCCAACCCCAAATGAGGATAAGGGCAAGAGAATGAAGATGATGATGGGGCTAAATTAAATTTTGTGTTGGGATATACCACACAGCTGTAGGGTACGGGATGTGTATGAAATATGAACACAAGTTTTAAGGTCAGAAATTAACTGCTTGCTTCAAACGAATCCAAGCCAAACAATTTATCGGAAATCAACCTTTTGCATGAGACACCTTATTCGCAATCCTTGAAAGCAAAATTAAATGCTAATTGCAAATGGTCTATTATATTATAAGGCAGTGGTCCGACCGCCGCCGCCGGCCGCGAGAAAACGACTAACTATCGGCGATTTTCTCTCTCAAGAAACGCACAATAAATGTACATTCCGTGTAAAAGAAAAAGAGATGCATATAGTAAAAGATGCTCTCTGACTGTTCACACTGCCAGCGACGACTCGCTTTAATCGTTTTGTCGACGAGCTTTCAAAAATAAATCGATCAGCGATACTCGTTCAGCGATGCTTAATTGTTTGTAAATACGTGTACCGCGCACACTCCTTATAGCCCGGCGACAAAACTATCGAAACTACACACTCGTTTCCCGCTGATCGCCAACTCGTTTCGAGTTTTTAGTTCTACTCGTTTCTCGTTCATCGTCGGCGGTCGGACCACTGCCTTATGATGGAAGCGCTAAGGTAGTCTGCAAGATTCAAATTTTCTTACGTTTTTTGCCAGTCAATTTCAAGCTGTATGTTGACCAAAATAAGATTCGCGCATTTCATACATAAATGTATTTATAAAGGTATAATTATTAAAACTATGAATAACAACCCTCTGAGTTCTTAAAGCACTTAGAGGGTTGTATTGATACCTATATTTCTTAGTCGCGAATCATAATTATTTTACCCTTACTTACTACAGTTCGCACAAATTATCTTGGCAGGTCCGAACTTCGTGCAGAAGGCTGCGCAGTAACATTTTTTAGGAACCAAATGGTGACAGGAGGCGGGGTGCGGGGGCGGTAGTCTAGGCTAGAGATGCACCTTACATAAACATTGTGTATAGTGCATTTGTCTCTCAGACCGAAAAGTTTCAATGTTTTCTCAGAAATAAACATCGCTGAGACTTAAGTCTTTAGTACCTTCCTAGTTAATTTGTTGTTAGTCATTGTTTAGTGTGGCGCAAGCACTGGTGTCTGGTGGAAAATGACACTTTATGACTGATAACGGTCCGTGACTCCGTGAGACCGACGAAAGTATAAGTGTAACTATAACTATTTTAGGTAGGGATGTTACGGAGGTTAGACTCCGATTACGAAAGGATGGAACTTCCGATTGATATTACACCTCCGGATCCAACACTTTTAAATAAGAAGTTTTAATCGGAGGTCGAACTATAATGGTGATAGCGGCTGCAGAGCGAGACGCGGTCAACGTGTACGAACAGGTAGGTACCTATATGCATGTCGGTTTAAATCACTACATAGTATAAACAGTCGCTATCTATGTCCCTTTGTATGCTTAAATCTTTAAAACTACGCAACGGATTTTGATGCGGCTTTTTTTAATAGATAGAGTGATTCAAGAGAAAGGTTTTAATACCTTTTTTGCACCCGTGCGAAGCCGGGGCGGGTCACTAGTTATCAATAAATTATCATTTATGTATAATTGTATTTTGATTTAAATTAAGTAAAGAAGCTGACTGAATAATGTATGTACTATTTGATTTTACTGGGTCTGCCCTTCTTAACTCATCTCTCTTCTGCCACCATCTCCGATTCTGATTTCGACTCCGCAAACCAAATTTAAAAAACTACGATTCCGATAAAACCACCTCCTAGCTAGGGTGCTGGCGAGCATTTTAAGTGTATGATTTGCTCGTACTTCATATTGATAGGCATTCATGTTCGGATCAATACGACAAAATTTTCTTAAAAAACTAAGGTCGTATGTTGCTGCGTTTTTTAACTGGGACTATTTAGGCGTAAGTACCTATACGCTTTTGAATGCAAAAAGAATTTTGAAAATCGGTTCATTAATGACGGAGATATCCGATTCCCTTGGTTATCTACTTAGGTTCTAATAAATCGAATAGACTTAATTAAAGCTACAAGCAAATGATTTAGTAGAGTTTTTTTATTACATTTTCACATCTACCGCCTGCGATAATGCAGAGCCCTGGATGTATGTCTCATAGATTTTCTTCGTTATCAAAATGGTATTGACCATTAACCCCAGAGGCAGACACAAGCAAATGATATGCTATACCTGTTTTATTTTTACATTTTTAAAGAGCTGTCAATTGACAACACAGCGCTAACATGGTGGCAGACACGGTTCTTAATATTTCTTATTGTATAATTATTGCTATTTTAATTATTGCCCTATCAGAATACCAGCGCTGCGGTATTTGTTTTCATTTATCGCAGCATCATGCTGAGATAGGAGCCTTTTTGGCCTCGCACAGGTTTTCTCATAAATTATTTAGTTTTATATTCTTTTTTGGTATTATTATTTTTTGTAGTTCCTGTGCTTGTCCCAAATAAATATTTTTTTTCTTTCTTTCTTTCTTTCTATTCGTCTGCCACACAAGCAAATCATATAGATTTTTGAAAAGACACAATCTAAGCTAATACTTATTACTTAGTAATAAGAAGTATTGTTTTTTTTTGGAGAATTGTGTCCACTAAAGTGTGTGTACTGTGTTTATTCAAAGACATTTATTGATTTGCTAACAGTACCTACTCGAATGAGTGATGTGATGACTCAGATTTATATAACTGATCAAGTTCACACATGTTGTAACATGAAATGATGACATTACATTTTAAGTTATTTAAATAATGTTAGCTAACTACAACATTGCCTTATTTAAAACTGTATAATAGGAGGGTCAGCAAAAATCATCAGCCTAGAAACAATAGGTTTCGGAGGGGGGTTCTAACCTGAGTCTTGTCTTATGATGAAGTAGCACACAGAAAAATAGACTTATTGTTAGACCATACACTGTTGTTAGACTGTTATACTATTGTCAAATAATTATGAGGAAGTAAGCAATTGCTGGCATTAATGCAACAGATGATAGTATGAGATATAGTGAAGGAATAGCTTCATATAAGAAAAACAATCAATGTATTTATGGCTCATAGCAAAATAATGGAACCAGCTTCTGTATCAATTATGGTATAGTATCTTACTTATAACTCTTATAAGATGCTGCCTTAGACCAAGCTAGAGATTGAAACATAAATCACATTTCTAACCTTCAATGAATGGAATTCTAATTGAATTTATGTTAGTAATATATTGGACACAATAGAGTGGTAGCCGTAAGGAAATACTGCAACAAAATTAAATCAAAACAAAATTATCTTACATAATTTTATCTATCCTTAGACAGCTGGATATTAAGTTTATATTATTACCTATATAACTACATACTAAAAAGACATGTTTGAAATTTCCATCTTTTAATTTGCACATTTGAAAAAACTGTCAGATTATTTACAATGTCTTACCATCATCTTCGGGAATCAAGGGTGGCGGGGCATCCCCTATCACTAAGTAACTTTCGGCGAGGTCGTCCTTCTTCCAGGGGCGCTTACCCGAGGCTTTCGCAAGGTCCTTCAGCACATCTTCCTTCGTAGACCAAGCCTTGACGTAAGCCATATTGCACTAAAATATAAAAAACTGCATCACATAGGTACTTAACTATTTTCGCAACCTTGCTGACTTGATATCAGTAGGTCAGTAGGTAGGATTTAAATAAAAAACTAATGTACAAAGAAAAAGCCTTAAATACCTGTTCGAAATCGAATGTAAATTAAGAATTATTAATAAGTAGATCAATTTACAAATCACTTCCGCACGCAAAACAACGAACAAGGAAACCAAAAGGAAACGAAACGGGCATTTGATTCTGAAATTTTTTCGGCAATTTGACATTTTTTGCAGTGTTGCCAAGTGATCGACGTGATCGTCCCGCGGGTTCCCCGAATTTTGAGCATTTTGAAGAAAATATTCAAAAACATCACAATAAAACCCCAATTCCCCACAAAAATACTGACCCATAAATAAAAAAAACCTTAATATTCTTCTTTGAACGTTTAGTACGTTCACTCAGGTTCACTGTTCACTCAAACAAACAGGAAGGAAGTACTGGTTCAAATTGAAATATTCATTTATTGTTTGATACTTATTGGAAAATTATGGACGTTTGTTCTAAAATAATACATTTGCGAAAGTGTTTTTATAAATAGGTATGGTATTCATCCTTAACGAAATAAATGCGTCATTACAATTTCTTTTTTAATTTTAACAAAATTGCCTTTTTTTTTTTTTTTTGGTGGGTGGAAAATCATCGAATAACCCCCCCCCGCTCTTGGGCAGAGCGAAGGGGAGTGTCAGACTTCTACTGACTAAAAACCAACCCATGTTCCCTCTTCTTCGCCCTTGTGTCGGAGCCGCGGTAACCTTTCGATATCCACAGCCCCGACTACATTATTTGATTCCTCACACCGCTTTCGTTCTTTCATTCCTCCATGATTCAAACGCCATTTAGATATACCTACGCCATAAAAGCACTTCATGGTACGAATTTTTGCGATTCAGCCGTCGCGCGTCGTCTCCCTCTGCGAAGCAGTGATGCTAGCGAAAGAAGTGGCGGAACTCGAGAGAGAGAGAACCTCTCGTCCCAGCCACAGCGGGAGGTGCTCCGGGCGTCGGGGGCCACGTGATGGCTTCCGGCCACCGTAGACGCGGGCCTGTGGACGGTGTGTAATGGGCTAGCTCGCCGTCCGGCCATCTTATTACGGCAACAGACCGTGTTGACGGCGCGTTCGTGTTCCACGCGTGTCTCAAAGAGATGTCAGCAAGGAGGGTTCGCGGATTATCGAAAGAGATAACGCGGCACAAGGGCGAAGAAGGAACATGGGTGGGTTTTTAGTCAGTAGAAGTCTGACACTCCCTTCCGCTCTGTCCAAGAGCGGGGGTTATTAATTTAATGATTTTCCACACACCAAAAAAAAAGGCCTACAGCGGCTACAGCTCTCGCTTTGCAATGCAAATGTGGATACGTAGGGATTCTGGCCTCTGGGAAATAATTAAAAATATTTATTTGTTTTAACAGTAAAATGACAGCGTTTTACCCTGAAATAAAACGCTTATTAAATACCTACCTTATTTGAAGCTTAAATATAATGAGATAGGCCTATCTGTTTTCCGCTCGTCTTACCTCTCTGTCTACCCTAGTAGCTCCCTCTCGCTCGCACACTTCCATTCACTCATTCACTCCTTCACCAGCGCGGCCGCTCGGCTCGCTCTCGTCATTGTGTCGAATTATACCAGGCAGAGGATAAAAGTTAAGCTTCAAATAAGGTAGGTATTTAATAAGCGTTTTATTTCAGGGTAAAACGCTGTCATTAAACACCTGACCGTTATTTGAAGCTTAAATATAATGAGACCTGTTTGTTATCGCCTGGTGGAGGAGGACGCCAATGTGAAGGTATGCACGTCCATACGCTGAAGGCGCAAAAGGTAACAATGAATGTTACAGTAAGTGTGCGAGACTAAGTAAATTTATTCAATCACCATCAAAATATTATGAACTTAGAAATTGTCATATTTATGAACAAAATAAATAAAATGTAGTAAACTTCTTCATAGATTCGAGATTCGATTAAATTGGGCGAAAACAATTTGAGATCCCAGAGCTAACAGGGGCCTGAACGACTTCACGCCTATAGAAGCGACGGAATATTATGTCACCCGACCTCCAGGTATCTTGTGACAAAATTTCGTCAACCGAGACGTTATCGGCCCAACTTCTGGAAGCGACCACTGAGCGGACGCTACCGGGAGCTGCAATAATACCAGCCTCTGATAGGAGAGATTTTACCCAGCCCGCAATTACAGTACGCGATGCTGCCTTATAATCACCTCTCAAATTCACAAATAAAGAATCATTATTTAGGGAATTACGTTTTTGATTAAACAATTTGATACACTGCTTCACCCAAAACACCGGATCGAGGTTTTTAGTATTTTCATTTCTTAGTAATTTCCAGCCCGATTGCCCGAAATCAGAACGGTCAGTTTTAGAGCCAAATCTGGGCCATAGAATGATGTGATCAGTATTGTCAATGTAATGCTCTTGATTGACTGCCAGAAGGGTCAGGTCAAGGATACGTCTACCAGAAACCAAAAGCAGCAACATAGCTGTGTGTCTTGCGGTAGCAAAACAGTTATTCTCGCTAAATTCATATGAAGACAAAAAGGAAATGAGAACATTGATATCCCAAATAGTTATCTTATGGGGCACAGGCTTTCTTAATGCAATAGATTTCATAACATGCTTAACCAGTACATGAGCACTTAAGACTCCCGATATTTCGGTATTACAGAGCTTAGACGCCACAGATTTGTGTAAAAGTATAGTATTGTATGATAGGTTTTCATTCAAATATAAATCGGCAAAAAAAATTTTTTAGAATTGAACCGGTTGGGCGGTATGGATCCGATTTCTCTTTTTTTTTTTTTTTTTTTTTTTTTTTTTTTTTTCCTAACCATCTATGCCATGCGGCTTTGTATGTATTACGTGTAATTTCCTGTATTTTGGGAGGCGGAAAGCCCGTCCAGATGTCTACTAGATGGCGGTTCAGATGCCCGATTGTGAAAGGAGCAGCTAGCGCTCGGGATTCGAGATCGGCTCTCCAAAAGACCCGTTCCCACCGAGGCACCACTAACAGAAAGAGGCCCTTGGCCCGGTTGAGATGAGTGAGTACCTTGGGGATCAAATATGGAGGAGGAAATATCCACGCTAGGTGGTAATTCCAAGTCTGGGAAAAAGCGTCGTGCAATAGGGCTCATTCGTCTTTCTGGTCCAGAGACGTATAATTGGCCCCACATGCGCATTTTTCGACGCAAACAAATCTATTACCGGACCCCGAATCTGTTGAAAATCAGGTCTGTACAAGCCGGCAAAAGGTGCCATTCGGGCGGAGATTGGTAGCGAGACAGATGGTCTGCGTGAGAGTTGAATCTGCCGGGAATGTGATGAGCGGCTAGGTGAATTTGGTAACCGATCTAGAACCTTGAAAATATCGATTGTCAAGCCCATGAGAGCTATTGATTTCGTGCCGCCTTCTTTGCGAATGAAAGCAACGGCTGTTCTGTTGTCGGACTGCCATAGAACCGTGGAACGACACAGATACTGACCCTGGTCCTGTAATATCTTCAGTAATGCTAGAAGTTCCTTCTGGATGCAGTGTATCGATTGTTCTTGTTCGTTCCATGGCCCCGTGAACGAACAGTCGTCTAGTTGTGCTCCCCAAGCTAGGTCCGAGGCATCGGTCGCTAGGAAATGCGTTGGAGGCGCGAAGTCGATCGGAGAAGGACAAGTGTGGTTCTGCAACCACCAAGTTAACTCTTTCAGGGCATGTACCGGAATTATGAACCGTTTGGCAACTGGCATTTTGACGACTGTATTCAGAAAAGAGAGGAGTGCTCGAAAGTGAAGCCTGCCCCTTGGTACAACAAAACTTGCAAAGTTTAATAGACCTACTAGGCTCTGCAAAGCCTTCAAATCGAGAGCTCTCTCTTCTAGGGCTGTCGATATCTTGGACTTTAGATCCAGGTACTTTTTCTCTGGAAGAGAAAGTTTACCAGAGTGTTCCACTGAACACCCAGGTAGACTAGACATTGACAAGGTGTGAGTGTGGACTTGTCGAAATTCATCAACCAACCGAGGTACTGCAACCTCTCTACCGTGATTTGGATATGGGTCTGTAAAATCTGTGGGTTTTGATGTACAACCAGAATGTCGTCTAAATAGACGATTATTCGAATCCCTTGATCCCCGACTTCCGAGTGACTGAGCTACCCAATTGGATAGGGAGGCAAATATCTTGGGAGCCGTGCTCAGACCGAACGGGAGGCACGTCATTTCCATTAATTTTCCTCTGTAGATTAGACGCAGGAACCGTCTGTGAGATGGAGCTACGGAAAGGTGAAAATAGGCCTGTGACAGGTCTATTTTGCACAACCAATCTTTTGGTTTAAGGAAGTCTGGGACTCGATAAACATTTATTAATCTGAACCTGTCGGTGATTACGTAATTGTTCAAGGCAGCTAGGTTGAAGATGGGTCGGTGGGACTCGTCGTCCTTTGGCACAAGAAACATTGTGGACACAAAACTTGGCGAAGCCTTGACAACATCTAATACACCCTGGTGTTGCATTTGGGTGATTATTGACGTCATTGCATTCGAATGAACCGTGCTGAACTGACTTTCGTTCAACGGTGGTACTACAAGTGGCGGTCGATGTAAAAAGGGTATGCGATACACTTCTATTATCTTTAACAGATAACTTGGGGCACCCAGTTCCTTCCACCGATGGTGGTAATGAACCAGACGACCCGCTCTGAATGTTCGGGATCGATAGTCAATACTTACGTTTTTTTTTTGTTCCGGTTGTAATTGTCAGAGGGCGATGCGGCTCGCTTGCGGCTATTCTTGCTGTCCTGCTGCCTGTAGCCTTGCCGACCTCCACTGCCTCGAAAGGAACCTCTTGAACCGCCCGAGAATGACGGGCGATTATAGTCGATAATAGAGCCATGCATGACCCTGCGAGGGTCGGGCATTACAGTAACCCTGCGAGGGTTGATTGTAAGCATGGGTAATATGCGTAGGCGCACAACATCCATGAGCGGTACCCTGCGAGGGTACGTTACGTAAAGCCTGCCCCTGCGAGGGGTGGCGTGCGGGCTTGCTTTGACCCGTTTGCGAAACGGAAGCAGAACTGCCCGGCTTTTGTAAAGGCGTACCCTGCGAGGGTACGTTACGTAAAGCCTGCCCCTGCGAGGGGTGGCGTGCGGGCTTGCTTTGACCCGTTTGCGAAACGGAAGCAGAACTGCCCGGCTTTTGTAAAGGCGTACCCTGCGAGGGTACGTTACGTAAAGCCTGCCCATGCGAGGGGTGGCGTGCGGGCTTGCTTTGACCCGTTTGCGAAACGGAAGCAGAACTGCCCGGCTTTTGTAAAGGCAAGAAGGCTTTTCGAACACCACCTGCCTTCTCTAGTGCTGTGGCTAGTGACTCCGCATTAAACACGTGCTGGCACGACGGAGGGATCTTACGTAACGCGGCCTTGACAAGGGGATCGCGCACGTGGTTTGTAATTCCATCCCTTCTCATCTGAATAACCTCCGCACGGTGACCGCAGGTTAATTGCAAAAGATCGGAAGAAACTTTGAAAAAAATCGCCCTTCAAAAATAGCTAGTTAACTTTTTCGTTAATACCCTCGTAAGACAAATCGGAACCACGCGCCCACTGTAAAAAACTTCTGATAGAAGTTTGTAAAGCTTCGCGCTCTTTAAGGATGCAGAACGATAAGGCAGCGAAGGTCTTGCCGGCGTGAGCAAGATGGCGTAACGAATCATACGTCCTAATTTCTTCATTCATCTCGAAGTCGATAAAACTGGGGGTAGAATTATAAAGTTTTTGGGTTTCTGCATAACGAACCTCGCACCAATCACTACTATCTAAATGTTGCAAATCCTTTAAAGTTTCAAGAAACTCCCGAGGAGTCTTTGGAATACTAGGTTCTTTCAATTTCGTCTCTATTTCAAAGGTAAAATCTGACTGCGCCTCAGGTGCCGGCACCTCAACAGAATTTACAATCGGATCTTCGTAAAGTTCGCCACTTACGTTTCCATCAACTAGATTTTCATTAAAGTGTACCGCGGCACAGGGCACAGAATTATTGTTGCAAAAAATTAATTTATTTCGAAAGTCATCTACCTGACGTGTTAATTTACGGAATTTCCGGAATCGTGTCGTCGATGCCGGCGTTTGCCCCCCCTTTTTTTTATTGCGGTGACGCGGTGTGGATCTGAGTCCGAAGACGACGAACTCGAGCTGCTAGAGGATGAGTTACTATTCGACGAATAACTGAATAAGACCTAGCTCGCGACTGACGACGAATACGCGATCGTTTTTTATTGTCACTATTAGCGGGAGCACTAGCACTAGCACATGGGGTTTTCGAGCCCGTATTTGAAACACTTTTGTCACTTTCCATGTTAACACGAGCTGTAAATCTAGGAAAGAAAACCACACAAAACCTAATTAAAGTAAAATATGTATGTGGGTAGACTGAGTACCAAAAGAAAAAACGTACCGAACGGTAACACCGTTTGATTTTTAAATGATTTAGAAAGGTAAGAAAAGCTTTTTAAACACTTACGTGGAACAGGAATATATTATGTATTTAAATTTGCAAAGATATGCAAAATTAATTTACTGAGTCCTGAGCACGACCGTGCGCAGCGGAAAACAGGACGCCAATGACGAGAGCGAGCCGAGCGGCCGCGCTGGTGAAGGAGTGAATGAGTGAATGGAAGTGTGCGAGCGAGAGGGAGCTACTAGGGTAGACAGAGAGGTAAGACGAGCGGAAAACAGATAGGCCTATCTCATTATATTTAAGCTTCAAATAACGGTCAGGTGTTTAATACTGGAATACACATGCTACGTAGTAGCACGAAATCATGCTAGTATCGAGCAGCTGTTTGAATTTCGCGGGCTGGTTGGAGGATTCACCTTTTCTTTTTTTTTTTTTTTGGTGGGTGGAAAATCATCGAATAACCCCCCCCCCCGCTCTTGGGCAGAGCGAAGGGGAGTGTCAGACTTCTACTGACCAAAAACCAAACCCATGTTCCTTCTTCTTCGCCCTTGTGTTGGAGCCGCGGTAACCTTTCGGTATCCACAGCCCCGACGGGATTCAGAGGATTCACCTTAAACACGATTTTGCTGTTTTAATGTAAAACACCCATTCATAATTGTAACCGCAAAAGCTAGTAGTCTGTAAAATATGTAAGAGTCAATTTTTACCCACGACGGAACGGAGACGGTATTGTAAATGGTATAGTATTTTATAAAAGTTTTAGTAATAAATTAAACAAATGATTAAAACAGTGTTTTTATTCCAAAAATATCAATTCGGTGATTTTGTGGGGAATGACTCAAAAACAAGCGGGGAATTTCGGGGATTTGACAACACTGACGCGGGGAATCGAGAATTTTTTATTGGCAGCACTCAACACTCCATCTGTCATCAGCGATGCCAGACGTATGATAATTATCATACATGTATGATAATTTCGACAGTGGTAAGATGTATGATACAAAATGCATTATCATACGCCAAAGTATGATAATTTCCAACATTCTGAACCTTCCTATTTCTATACGCCCAGTTTCTTTTTGATAGTGATTTATGAACGCATCTTAGCAGATCAGGTATTTTTTTGAACGCGTGCGTAGTGCGCGTGATTTTTCAAGGGAAACTGAAAGGGGCTTTACTTTCAGCGCAATGCGTAAAAAACCAGTCAAACCAACTGATGAAATGCTGTCTAGAATGACTTCAGCAGTCATTTATTCAAAAACTACTGACGCTGCTGCAGAGGTTGAATATAATAGTGATTCCGATGATCCCACTCTTTTATAATTTTTTTTTTTTTTTTATTATTGTCTAATTTTAACAACTTCCTAAAATTCCTATCCTATTCCTAATTTTGCGCAAAACAGCGCATTTTGCGCGGTTTTGGCAGTTGTATGATAATTTTGCATCTGGTATGATAATTTTCGAATGTTGGTATGATAATTCGCTCACACTCGTCTGGCAACCCTGTCTGTCATCTATCTGACGATCTGACAGACAAGTGACACTGACAGGACGTAGTTTGGTTTGCTAAGAAATCTTTGTTTATTTCTCGTAACAATTTGTGAAAATCTTGTCGAATAAATGGGAGACGAAAAGCAAACCAACGATGTTCAATCTGACTTGTCTGCCGCGACTGAGAGCTTAAAAATTGAAGGTGACCAAAAAGAGAACGGAGATGCCTCGAAATCGGACAAAGTTAAAAGTAAGATTGTTGTTTTATTTTATGCTGCATAAACTGTTACAAGGTACAAACGCACTCGTTCCGAGTTATCAATTTGATAAATCCGCCCCTAAGACGACCCACTGACCATCAAATTGGTTAAAATTTCCATTAAGAACGGTCGCTTTTTAAGGCGGGGATTGGGGGGGTGGGAGGGGGGGAAGAGGGCTACCCCCTAGTACCACCCCCAAATCCCGGAGCACCATGGTTATGGAGATCTCCATGGTTAAAGTTTTGAGGTTAGAACAGCGCTAAAACGCGAAAAAGGTCAAAATTTTGCACCTTTTGACAGGGGAAAGGTGAGGGGGGGTGCCCACTGTGCTCTGGCACCACTCTCATGTAAAGGCGACGCACCATTCTTGAGAAAAATTCATTTTTTGGAACCCAGTCGACGGAGCCCCGCTTCGCGGGGCTCCTACTTCTGGGTGGTTTTTAAAAAAAATAACCACGAAGGGGATGGCGGGGTCTATTCGCTCGCTTCGCTCGCTCATTCGACCCCGCCATCCCCTTCTAACCTAACCTGTCCGTGTCGGGGTGCCCCAAGTCCCGAGCTCGCTTCGCTCGCTCTTGCATCCAAGTTTTCCTAGTTACGTGTTCGGTACCCTACAAACCTAACCGCCCCGCTGTTTTTGGTATTATAATACAGCAACAATTATTATGCACACTCTTAATACATCCAAAAATACAAAAAAAAAAAATTAAAAAAAAAAAAAAAACTGTTACTTGACAATTTCCAAAAAGCTTTCTAATAATGAGTACTATCTACAAAAAAAAAAAGAACTTCCTAATCAGCCGTTCTTAATGGAAAGTCTATCCCATTCACCTTTTGATCTTTTGATGGTCGTCTATTCTACCCACCCCAAGTCTCCCAGCAGTCAAAAATATGGATGGATTAACATAACATCATGTCCGAAATCCCTCAAGGGTTAGCCAGAAGTGTAGGTACCTAATAGTACACCCACATTTCGCCAGTTATGTTTTTTAAGCCCCACTTAATAGGGGGCGAGCCTATGGCCATCAACTGGGCTCTAATCCAGAGTCCATGGCTTTTGAGCAATATTTTATGAAAAACCCAATACCAAAATGCCCAACCTGGGAATACAACCCAAGACAACATGGTTAGCAGTTGCGCTTGTGACTGAACCAACAAGGTAGCTATTATTATTAGGTTAGATTGAAATTAAAGATTTATTTGGAGTTTGGGATTGTATATTCTTTAATTAGTTGTTATTGCTTCCTGCATATTGTGCTTGACAAACATAATTTAATTTAGAAGACTAATAATAAACATGAAAAACAAAACGCCAGGAGGGGACGCACTAGAAAGACATACACTGATATTATTGGTGACATTCTTCAGAAAGGACAGGTGCGTAGTACTTGCAACCGGTGTGCGTGAATGGCCAGATGTATGAATGTGGATGACGTAAAAGGTGTATTAAAGGATCGTAGCAGGTGGCGATCTGTGATTTTTCTACCTACCTCTATGGGAAAAGGATGTGAGTTTATTATGTATGTAAAACATGAATAAAATCATTTTACAGTTGACATCCTACTGAAAGCAACCGGTAATGCTCCAATTATGAAGAAAAAGAAATGGGCAGTGGATGCAGAGAAACCCATTGGATGGATCATGGAGTTTGTGAAGAAGTACTTAAAATTAGAAGCTGACGAGAAACTGGTATGATATAATAATTAGTATTTTGTTTTTTTTTTTATTGTGATGAAAATGAAGTTGCATAGGATTGCTGGATTCAGCTAAAAAAAAAATATGTTAGTTTGTTTTAGTTAGCAATAGACCGAATATGATACTGATACTGTTAGACTGCTACAATGCGACTTAAATAGATTATCTAATTACTACATTATCAATAGAATCAATGTTAACGTGAGCAAATGTCAGACTATAACCTTTACTAGAAAGCGAAATTGCATTAACTACAGCTACAGTCTCAGTGGTGGTAATGTTGTGCGTTGCAACGTTATTAGGGATCTTGGTGTCGTCCTGGACTCGAAACTTTTGTGTTCGGAACATGTGTCCTATGTCGTCGGCAAGGCATATAAAAACCTAGGATTCATTATGCGTACTTGTAAGCTATTTAATGATATGAGTTGCATCAAATTAGTTTATTTTGCGTACATACGCAGTATTTTAGAATACTGCAGTAATATTTGGAATCCGCACTACTTGGTCTATACCTAAACAGCAGATAGAATCAATACAATCTAAATTTGTCAAATACATTAACTATCGTAGTGGTTTCAGATCTTCAGATTATCTGCTATCTTGTAAACATCATAATATGCTGCCACTCGAGAACAGACGTATGATTCTGGACATGCTGTTTCTTCATAATATCTGCAGTGGGAATATCGACAGCACCGATTTGAACAACTTAGTTGTCAGATTAAGTGCTCCGTCTCGACGGACTAGGCACACGCAGTTATTCGAAGTACCGCGCAGTGGTACTAACTACGCTCAAAACTCAGTCGTTGGTAGAATGCTAAGTAACTACAACAAAAAATTCTCTCATCTTGATATATTCAACACTAAAAAAGACAAATTTAGGAAAGAATTAATAACGTCAGTTTGTGATGAACTGACAAATACATCTCAAACTAAATAAATAGAATTGATCAATAGGTAAAAGGTATAATACACAGACAATCGTCATGCACCACCATAACACACCCGTTTGTAAGGGTGTGTTATGATGGTGGCACACTCCTACACACACACACACACACACACTCACTCAAACACACTCACTCACGCACACACACACGCTGTACTCTAAGCAATGTATTGTATAGTTATTAAATTGTAAATCCGTAATTGGCTGTAAGTTTAGTTTGTAATCTTAGGATAAAACTTCAAGGGCTGTGGATTTTGTGATCAATAAATAAATAAATAAATAAATAGACTGTATCATAAAAAAAAAAAAATGAACAGGGTTGCTGGATTCAGCTTTTAAAAACATTTAAGCAGCATAGTAATATCCAAGGTATTATGCAGTTAGCTAAGCAATAGTCAGAATATGATACTGAGCCTGTATCATCCCACTGCAGGGCAAAGGCCTGAACAAATTATTATTTTTTTATCAACATTGCCCCACACTAGGAATATAGGCATCATGGGTGAGTTCACAAAAATTTAGACTCACATAGACATAATTATACCCAGACCCGAAACAACTATCTGTAGACCAAACAAATATTTGTACCGTGCGGGGATCCAACCCGCGGCTCGTAGCGCAGCAGTCATCTGCTTGAGCCACTGCACCAACCGTGCCGTCTAATAGTTTTAAATTACCATTTAAAAATACTGCTACAATTTTCTCTCACCAAATAACATATTTATGTTATCTTTCCAGTTTCTCTATGTGAACCAGACCTTCGCTCCGTCACCAGACCAGTTAGTGAAGAACTTGTATGAGTGCTTTGGGACTGACGGTAAACTTGTGTTGCATTACTGTAAGAGCCAAGCCTGGGGCTGACCTGTGCTTCATTATGTACTGAATAGGGCAGTTGACAAAAAAATATCTAATTAGTCCGTTAGATTGATTTCCAAAAAATATTGGATACATATTTTTTCTTTTTTCACGTAAACAAATAAACGTTTTAACTTTATCACTTTTTATTGATTTGATAAAACAGAAAATACGTATCCTATATTTTTCAATAATCTAGCAGACGGACTAATTCGAATCAAATTTTTTTAGCCACGAAACATCCCTATTGAGCTGTGGAAAATATTAAGACTATTTTTAAAAGTAAGAGATGTTTATTTTATATTTTAATCATGTAAATGTTTTCAATGAATGCCCATCTTTAATAATTGTAATTGACCCAATTATAATCAAAGGACACTGGGCAAAATTGTATGGGGAGTGGTCTATGAACAATGGTCAAAATATTTTTGTTTGAATGTGTGCTCTTCATTGATTTAATTTAAATTGTACTTGTTAGTTTCTA
The DNA here is from genome assembly GCA_949316265.1 of Diarsia mendica. NCBI lineage: Eukaryota > Metazoa > Arthropoda > Insecta > Lepidoptera > Noctuidae > Diarsia > Diarsia mendica. The sequence continues at coordinate 24,673,402 of OX438892.1, forward strand.
GTCATTTCATATTACTTTTGTGGCTGATATGTACATGCCCATGGTACTGCCAATGTCTGAAAACTGTTATTGCTGTAAACTCTTGGCATTTGTACAATATCAAGCCACATGCAGATATATTTAATACACCCATGCATGTTATGTCAGATCGTATACACACATAATATTAGTCTTTATGGTTGTACTTTAATAATTTTAAACCAATATCCCGTTAAATTTCTTTGTATAATTTTGTCATGCTGTATGAAGTTATGAAAGATTAAACCAATATCCCGTTATAGGGGTTTGAGTAAAGTTGGCGTCGTTTTTGAAGTTGCGCGGCCAGTAATGAAACTTGTATATTTTGAAAGAACGGAATAAAGCAATCAGAAGTTATTATGGAACCATTCCTCTAAACGTAATCGGAACAGAGTTATTCGGTTCTCTATTTCTCATAAAAAACCACGGTCTTATTGTAGTATATTGCACTGTTTCAAGTTCCTGCCTGTTTTTTTGCGAATACCTCGCTGGTCTAGTGGTCACAACTGCAACTGCTGAGTGTGGAGTATTGGGTTCGATTCCCGGGTCGGGCAAAATGTTATTGGGTTTTTCCATCGGGAATTTCTTAGTAGCAGCCACAGAGTCTGGATTTGTGTCCGGTTGATGGCAATAGGCTCGCCCCCTATTACATGGGACTTTAACATAACTGGCCAAATGTGGGTATACTACGGTAAACCTCTGGATTACAGGCATGACGTTATTTTATGTGTTTTAAATAAAATAAACATGGGTGGTTTTTAGTCAGTAGAAGTCTGACACTCCCTTTCGCTGTGCCCAAAAGCGGTAGGGGTTATTTGATGATTATCCACCCGCCAAAAAAAAGAGAGCTGGATGCAATATTGGGCCAGACTATTGCTCATGTATTCCTGGGAGACGAACCTAAGGCTGCTGTTCGCATGTAATGTCTATTATATGATACCTACCTACATGGGGTTGGGCAGACAGACGACTGTCTATCTGACCTCCACAGCCCAGTAAATACTGGGTAATAGGTACGATACCCTTCGCTAAGACTGTATGACAGACTTTCAGGTCACTGGCTACCTGTAACGATGGCCAAAGATCTATATATGGCGGCCGGAACCAACAGCTTAACGTGCTTTCCAAGGCACGGAGGAAACTCGGTATGTAATGGGTGGTCACCCATCCACAGACCAACCTGGGCAAGCGTGGCTTAACCTAAAGATCGACCCGAGTGGCAATTATTATTAAGCCAGTATAGAGCTAGCTTAATAATCAACCTTCTAAACACACAACTAAGATTTCTTTACGCAGGACTGTTTTTGAAGTATTTATAAAGACGACATTTTTGTAATCTTCAAACGCAAATATCTCAGCTTAGAAATGCCTTAGAACAAAAATAATTGAACATTTATGTGTATTTGACACAGCACAAGAAAAAAACATGCAAATTAAAAGTGGCCGCTGAAAAAAAAATGACGCCACTAGCCCATACAAAGTTACACAAACCCCTTTCTTTGTATAATTTTGTTATGCTGTATGAAGTTATGAAAGATCTGAGTTAGGCTGTGAAGTATAAACTCAGAATTATTAGCATTCCTGTAAAATAGTAATTATGGGGCTTACTGAAGATGACACTAGACTTTTGAGTCATAAAATGCTTGAGAGAATGCTCGTGCGCGCATTTGTAAATGTGATAATAATGTAGGTAACATATTACCTGTAAGTCTAAATAAAGCTATAATGAAATTTCTATCTTCTTATGTTTTTATCAATGTTCCAAAACCTCTGATAATTAATTTGGGATAGGATAATTATTAAAGTAAAACTAACAGAGTAATACATAAAACACGTTTATTTACGAAGACAGTAAATACATAAATAATTCAATACTTAATCAACATCACACTGTAAACTGAACTGGAAGGCTACTTCTTGTCGCCGCTACCACTTACATACTCCTTGCTCGTCGTCCGCGTCGGTAGATTATCTGGGAAAAGAAATATAGAGCATTTGAGCATTTTCCCTCCAATAGCAGCAACTTTATATTGCAAATACAGATAATAAAGGACTCTGATTTAGGTAAGTACCTAATTCGTGGGTTTTTGAACTCAGGGGCATTACTTTGTGTAATTTGTTTCATCACCACTGCTCTTAAAAACAGTGAAACTAAATATCGTGCGTGAGGAAACCAGCATTTGTCCTAGAACCAACACTCGAAGACATCTGCCAAACCGCAGTGGGCCCGATGGATTATTTATTTTTCAACACACTTGCTCATAAAGTGGCTATAATTTCACCGCAATTAGGCACGTAATGACACCTATAATCAAACTGTGACTTTTTCATTGCTATTATTCACTAGTGAGTTATAGGTTTTTTTTTAAATTTTATTGGTTGAGTTGCTATGTTTTTAAAAAAGTTTCGATACAAAAAAGATCGTGTTCAATAGTAAAAATAAATTAATGTACCTAGTGCTTCCCCATTTCATGCAACTTTGAATTTAAATAGATAATTTCAACTTAAACGTTTTTAATAAATGAATCTTTTACTCAAATAATATAACTTTTGTTTTCTCTGTTAAAAAGAAAAAAAAATACCCATTTTGTCCGTGGCTAAAACTCTATTATCCGCGAAAAGTCAAAAATAGTGAAACCACATTCTTTTAGTCTATGGCCGATCGTCATTGTTACAGTAGTGGCGCCACTGGTCAAGAAAAAATGCATCGCTACGTCAAACTTAGTCAGGCGGGTACAACGAAGGGTGACCTTGGCTGAAAATGCCGTTTAAAAATAAACTTTATGTCAAACAAATAGAGTTTGTATTACTTTACTTTCCCTACGATTTTTCGAAGGGGGAGCAAAACTTAAGAGCGAGACAAAATTCAAGGGTTTGTCTGTTCTTGTCTTGCAATTGCCAGTGAAAAAAAAACAGGAAAATGTATAGTAATCGAAAATCAACTATATAGCTAAACTAGCCCATATTAACGGTATAAATTTAATATTCAAATACTTAATTTTCAATAATAAATACTTGCGAATTAAAATTTATTAGAGCCAAAATTCATAAAAACTGTATAGCCATATAAAAAAAAACGTAAAAAACATGGCGGAAACATTTTCGTGTTGAAATAATAATTTTCCTTTTTCAAGTGTTTTTAATTGTATTAGCGAAATATTTGTCTTCAAATATGGTGAAATGGTGTTGTCTGAAGGGTTGTGAAAGTGAGGGGTATCCAGGATGTGGGATTTCATTTTTCAGGTAAGTTCTTTTAACTTTGTTTACAAATAACGACTAGGGTGACTATGTTGACGATCTATAAACGGGAATCATGAAATTATTGTAAAGAATACCCGTTTTCTATAATCAATATCGGTATAAAATCTCATATCTCATCCTAATCTCAAACATAACCAAAAGAAACATTTGAATTCTTTCTTTACTTTTTGAAACTTTTCCATTTTGGTCTTAAATCAAATCCAACGTATCCAATCCATGAGCTGACGATGGATTCCGTAGCGGTTAGGAGTTAGAGGATAACTGTTTAATAAAATAATGAGGACGTAGGTATATTGGTTGTATTCTTTCAGGTTATTTAGGTGAGCTGATTATGGAATGTAGGTACTACTCTTCAATGGATATGGAGTTGAAAGCAATAATAAGGGAATCTTGATTGAAGGTTAAGGTTAATGCGACAAGGTATCCCGCGAAATTCGAATTTTCTTACGTTTTCTGCAATTTGCTTGTCAGTGTCAGGTTGTATGTTAAGGCACTAAAAGCACCGAAACTAGCGCCACCCACATCTTATTTATTTTACTCTAAAATCACATTAAATTTGAAATATCCAAAACCATATCATGCTGGTAAATAACCTGTAGTATTTTAAAAATCACTTTTCATGATTATAGACTTGATAAATTAAGAGAATTACTGATTAACGATAAAAGTGGCCACTATTGGCGGTAATAAGTAATTCTCTTCTATTCATCAAATAGTCACTCAAGGAACCTTTATGAACTGAGAGGGTTGTAATGGTGATTTTAATCATTATTACTCAGTAAAGTCACAATTTGTTACGGTCGCGAATCCTATTTCGAATTTCGCGGGCTACCTTGTCGCATTCACCAGGGTTAGGTTTCTTCTGTTGAATGTTAAATGCATAGTCAATATTTGTATTTGTAGTGGAAAAATAAAAAGACTTATTTGCAACTTTTTTTGTCTAAACTAAATAAAACAGACAAAAGACGCCGACTTTCGAATTAGTAACTTTCCTTAGAGTACCTATATTTAAGTTAGGTGTGTATATATTCGTATGTATATTTTTTTGGAACAACTTTTTGCAACTATGATTAAATGTCTTTCTTTGTCAGTTTTTTTTAATTATTACAAATGCCAAGCCAGGCCAGCCACATAATTATATCTGTCCCAAATGTAAGTACAAAATGTTTGGTCACCCTATTAGAAAGAGATGACATTCTCTTTCGAGGTAATCTCGCTCAGAACGCTTTTGAGCGGCACGTACACAGTCCAGCTATTATATAACGTCCTTGAACTTAGTACATTTATTTTAGTTCCGTGTTTTCCCGCCTGCATAGATAACTTGGTAGTACTGTAGATGCGCGCGCATTATTTTTTCCCGCTATTGTGAAAAAAAAAACAGAACTTGTTTTAACTGTTGAAGTTGGTAGAACTGTAGATGCACGCCCGCTATTGTGAAAAAAAAACAGAACTTGTTTCAACTGTTGAAGATGACTTTTTAGTATTATTTTCTTCACAAGTGTGTTGAAAAACGTCGTATGATACACGTGTTTATTGATGATTACCGTCCTCGGCTTTCTTAAGACCCTCACCTGACGGCTCGGGTCTCAATGGCGCCTCTGCGGTAATCACCAACGTTATACACTTGTACCATAATGTACTATATTCCCTCTCACAGAGAGGAGGCCTCTGCCCCAGCAGTGGGAACATTATAGGGTGATGATGAATATACTCATCATCATCATCATTTCAGCCGAAAGACGTCCACTGCTGGACATAGACCTCCTGAATATACTAGTACAGTCGAAAAAGCTAATAAGTATACAGGCAGAAATCTTTATAATTCTAGAACACTGAAAATATTGATTGCAAACACTGTATCGTTTGACATCAGTCTCTAATATATCTGTATATTCTTAAAAGTAAATACAAGTCAGTCGACTGTACCTACAGATAATGGCATACACCATAATATTATTAAATCTGATTTCTTAGTCACCTGTATTATTAGGAGGTCTGCAGCACTTTACCCCAGATCCTTTGGGGCTGGGTTTTTGGCTAGGTTTGGGGGTGGGTTTGTCGCTCTTCTTGCTCATGTTAGACCGAGCCGTTGTCATCACATGTATGAGTGACGTCATTATTATTATTTCACTTCATTAACATCTGTATTGCACCAATCACTTGCACCCATTTTTTAACCGACTTAAAAAAGGAGGTTACTATAATCGCAATCGTTATGTCTATGAATCGTTGTCAGATCACTTAACGATAGTCATTTGTTTTAGATGTTCATTTGTTTTACACGATCATCCTATCCCCGTGGTCCAACCAGTTGGACATAATTCCACCGTTGTACCACGGGTCATAATCATAAATATCAGAAAAAAGAGTTGAACCATGGGTTTTACTTCTCCGTAGTACAACCAGTTGGACATCGCAGTTGTACCACGGGTCGGGAGTGTTGAAAACTGGAATGTTTTTTTTTAGTAAAGTCCCACAATCTACCAGGAGAACAGAAGTAGGAAGGAGGTATTGTATTACAAAAAAGGTACTGCGGCCTCGACACAAAGGGCTAAGAAGGATCATGGGTGGTTTTTAGTCAGTAGAAGTCTGACACTCCCTACCGCTCTGCCCAGAGCGGGAGGAGTCATTTGATGATTTCCCCACTATACAATTCACCATTCTGCCCTCCTGGTAGTTTGTGACTTACCCCCCTTTACCCCTCTGCTCCTCCCCCGCTTGCACGCTGTTGCATTTGATTTTTGTTTAAAATAAAATAAAAATATAACCCGGGAGGGGTTATATTTTTATTTTATTTTAACGGCAAGCTATATTATTCCCGATGCTTCTGCCCTCCTGGGCCCCGAGTCTGCTATTCAATAGTGTCAGAATGGTCTATCATTGATCTCATAATTGTTGATTTTGACAAGCAGACGACAAGCCAAAAAGTACCTTAAGTCGACAGACTTAAGGTACTTTTTGGCTTGTCATCAATCAACAATTATGAGATCAATGATAGACCATTCTGACACTATTGAATAGCAGACTCGGGACCCTGGTAGTTTGTGACTGGTCGCCTTCTTTTGGTATGGTTATATCTGAAAAAAGGGACTACGAGAGGGACCACGGGTACAAAGCCAATAAAGGGAATAATAATAATAATAAATCTTTATTTCCAGTTTACAATTATTCACAATGTCACTAACATTATACCTAATATTAAAGTTTAGGTTGAGAATAAGTTCTTAATACATACTGATAGACTTCTGACACCCAAGCTAAGATTAAACTTGTGATATGGGTGTCAGGGCTCTCTAAATTCACTATGTGAGTAAACAAAAAACAAAAATACAACAGAAATTTGGAGTTTGGTACACGTCAAACGGGAAAGAAAGACTAAGTTAGAAAAAAGTATACAACTAAATAATAATTAATTAAAAGGCACATCCTTTGTGAATTGTGTTAATGTTTTGTGTAGGAATGTGTGTGTGTGTGTGTTCAGGATGTGTGGGATGGGGGAAAGTTTGGGAAAGGGGGGTGGGTAATAAGGTCATGTATTGAGAATTCTTTCGACCTCATCATAACAAGTAGTTCAAGTTAACATAATTTTATTATTATGTGAGACAATATTAATCACAACTTTGTCATAATATAGTTATATCTTGTAGGTTAATAGCAATAATTATGTATGACATTGATGAACATGATGAACTATTCATGTTCATCAATTTGCTATTAATATTCAATCAGCGGTAATTTGGTTGGATTATAGGTACATCGCTGGCTGGATTGGCCAGTTTGCGACGACGTCTAACCAGTGGTGCATTGCACTCGGTTCATATCAGGATGCTCGTCGTCTTCCTCATAAGCGTTGCCATGGTGTGCGCGTCGTCGGCGCGTCTCATGTTCCGGATCCAAGTCGATCAGCTGGTACTCTTCAGCCAATTCGGGAATTTCAATCTGTAAAATAGATGGTTATTTAATATTAATGAATTTTGTTACTCATTGGTCCACAATGACCTTTTTTTTTGAAAATCATCAAATGACCCCCCCTCCCCCCCGCTCTTGGGCAGAGCGAAGGGGAGTGTCAGACTTCTACTGACTAAAAACATCTCCTACTAAAATCCGCGGCCCCGACGGGCGTCGGCTCTTGCCGCCTCATGTCACGCCTCATTCTTGTAGCCTCAGCCTGAGGCGCGCGTGGAACACTCTGGCGCCGCCGACACGGTCTGTTGCCGTCATGACGACGGCCGGACACAGAGCTAGCCCAACACTCACCGTCAACAGGCCCGCGTAGTAGGTGGCCGGAAGCCATGTCCACAATGACCTTAGATCGAAACAACTGGAAGTCATTGAAAGAAGCCTTTGCCCAGTAGTGGGATGATACAGGCTCACTGTAGGTATCAGTAATTTTGTAACTCAATCATCATTCCCTGAATTTCTGACTTCTGATTCTCTATGTTATTTGCCAAATCTAATGAGCATAATTATAACATAGGCATGCATGACTTTGCATAATCAACCCACGCACAAATGCAATGACGTAAACAACACGTCGTCACGTGTGCTTTACATAACAGAATAGTACAGATTTACACTCACCATCGGCCGCGCCGGCAGACAGTTCTCAAGGGCAGGAATAACTTCGGGTGTAATCCGAGTGGGAAAGTTAACTAGGAATTGTATAATAAGCTGGCCCTTTTCAAACGGATTTTTGTACATCGGCATACCTGTAAAGTTATGAGTAAACAATTACCTATAACAATGAATCATTACTATTAAAACATTGCTAAGACGAAACTAGCAGCTGAAAGAGTTATGGGTGTAGACCAGGGGTGCACAGACTTATTGAGACCAAGGGCTACTTGGGCAAATGATGAACTAATGGCGGGCCACCAGCACAAACTAAAAATATAAAAATTGACAAAAAAATTATTACAAAAATAATATACTAGTCTGAAGCGTGGCATTGTTTTTTAACATTCGTAAAATTTCTTCCAAACTTTCATTTGCAAGGTGGTTTCGCTTTTATGTTGTTTTAATATTCAATACCGAAAAAGTTCGTACACACAAAAGGACACTTAAATCCAAGAGCGAGCGAAGCGAGCTCGAAAATTTTTGGCCTTCATCTAGGAAAGGTGATTAATATTATTTTATTTTCATTTTAATATTTAAAAAATGCATATTTAACTAACTTTTACTAGTAACGTATTCAAGGATTGGACACTCAGAAAACGCGGCGATAAGAGCGAGCGTAGCAAGCTAGAAAATTTTAGTGGCAAGCGGCAGATCGAAATATTTACGTAGGGCTAGTTCAAAAAGCCGCCCCAGGACTTAAAGAAAGGAAAATACACCACTGTTTGGTTGTCCTTATTTTTGCAACATGACTTGATCTGTAAGGCCTACTAAAAACGCCAAATCACACAACCAATCAGGATTTTTGAGTTCCACAAACATTTCTGAGTACACATCATGCACCTGCATAGCGAGCCCGCTTAGAAACGCGCGTGTTTCAAATTACCTAATATGAACCTTACTAGTTCAACACTCAGAAGCAAGGACTTTGAATAAGAAAACTCTTTACGAAACTCAAAAAGACTCAGCTTTATTGCTTAAATATAATAGTTACAGCAGTACAGTAATACAGTATGATCTAGCTATACAATACAATACGTGTGGCCAGTGCTAATGTCGCAAGACGAATGCCTTAGCACGACGAACATCTCACTTACGTGCCCGCGGAGAACGCGTCTGTTCCCGCCATTTTACTTGATTATAATTGGCTGACAATAACTGTCAATGTCCCCATGTGATTGGTCGAGAGTTCGAGACTGGCTCCAATCTCATGAGATCAATGCGACTTACTTTTAATCAATACAAGTTCATATAAATCATTATAATTAGTCAACATACGTAATTAATTACAGGCATATTTTAACACTAATATTATTTGTAACTTTAACCTCAGCTATATTTTTCTTCAAAAATGCACAAGGGAATATTTTGCTGGCGGGCCACTGACATAGTACCGGCGGGCCGCGGTCTGTGCACCCCTGGTGTAGACAAATGATAATGAATTCATACACACCTTCATTCAACACACACTTGATTTCTCCATGCTTAATAATTTCGCCGGGAAGAACAGTTATCACAATATCCCTGTCATCTAGGGTCCGGATCACCTTTTGGAAGCCACACAGTGCCTCCACAAGCTCAATATTCAACCGGATTCTGAGATCATGGCCCGAACGTTTGAACAACTAGAACGAAGATGATAGAAAGCTTTTAATAAAAATGGATTAGAGACTATTTGCAAGTTTGATACAGAAAAGTAACTTGCTTCCTTTCTGTATTTTCTGCCTGCAAAAAGATAAATAATAAGTAAGTACTTACTTCATGCTCCTTCTCATCTAAAACTATAACGAGATCACCAGGCTCTAGCTCCGGCTCCTGATCACCCTCTCCACTGAAGACAATCTTCTGGTCAGTCATGCCCTTATCCACATGGACTTCGAGAATTTTGCAGTCACGCACTGTCTTGCGTCCCTGAAAAATTATGATACCTAATGCTTTTCATTTTGTTTTTGAAGTGAAAACTTCTTTAGCGGCGTTGAGCACTTTTTCTATAATGGGTATAAAATCTTAAACTCGCGTCAGGACTCGCGTCAGGACACGTGACCTGATCGAAAAAGCGTAAGACGGATGGAGAGTAGACAGCTATCCCCTCTCTACGGCGCGGCGAAAATGTATGCCTGGGCCTACTGTTTCGTTTAGGCAGCGCAGGGCGCTTAATAATAATAATAATATAATTAATAATAATAATATAATTAATAATAATAATAATAATAACCTGGCAACCCCGTATCAAACATGTCAATCATCTGTATTCTTATTTTCATTTACCTATTACCTATAAATCTATACTAATATTATAAAGCTGAAGAGTTTGTTTGTTTGTTTGTTTGAACGCGGTAAACTCAGGATCTGCTGGTTGGAATTGAAAAATTCTTTTTGTGTTGGATAGTCCATTTATCGAGGAAGGTTATAGGCTATATAACATCACGCTACTACCAATAGGAGCGGAGCATAATTGAGAAATGTTGCAAAAACGGGAAAAGGTATTTCCTTTTTGAGAGCTTCCGCTGCGTGCGCTGCGAAAACGGTTTAAGTTACGCAACTATCATGTAAAAAGGAATTGTTCCTCTTTAAAAGTTCTAAAAAAAAGTCCGCGACAGCATATATATCTTTTAAGATTGACTCACTGTAACCTTTTTTTACTGTTAAACTGTTAGGTTAAAAAGAATTATTTTTTGCGAAGCTTATTTAATCCATATGGTATTAATCTATATCTAAATAAATGTGTTTGTTAGAACGGAAATTTAATATAGAATATTTGTGCCGTTTACTCTATACAGTTTAGACAAATATCTTAGAAGATATCGCAATGTAAAAATACCCGCGCGGCAAAAAATTCGCGCGTCGCAATGTAGGTACGACGGGGGATTCTGGCTGGCCTCCGGGAAATTCAAATTCAAAATATTTACTGCATCATAATGTTTACAAGTACAGAGTGTTATAGTATATTTAACAGCAAGAGATACTATAGTAATTCACACTTTAATATAATCTAAGATAATCTAAACCATCTAAACTATTTTAATAAAGAGGAAAGATAAGATTTTTTGTTTGTTACGAGTTAGCTTAATTTATGCAGGTTAGTCGATATATCGAGAAAGGTTAAAGCTATATGTGACGCAGACGAAGTTGCGTGGGTCAGCTAGTATTGGAATAAACATAATTGAAACTTGATAATATATTTTTTTAAACAGTTTTGGAAGGAGATATTTGGAAAATAAATAGACAACGTTTAAAACGAAAACCAGAAAGGATAAAAATACAATAGTCACAATGGCATATTATGTCAATAACGTCAACACGAAAATGAAAAAATTGAAAATGAAATGATGAAATTATGATGAAAATATGATTACGAGGGCCGCTCAACGTGCACGACAACCAGCTCCGGGCTCGTCGCTCAGCTCCGCCTCACCGCCGCCGGAACCCAGTCTCTCCGTGAGTGCTGTGACACCGGCCGTGGCAGTCGCGTCGAGCTCGAGCGACGAGTATTCTTCTTCGTCTCCGACGCCAACACCTGTTCGTCGACGAAGAGGACGCCGGCCACCGGACGGCTTAGGACCTCGAGGCCCACCGGCTTCTGATAGGGTCCCAGCTCCCGGCGGAAGTGTGCAGCGCATGCGATGGACGCAAGCCATCAACGAAAATGTCATGCGCTCATACTATGGGGCTACAGAGGGAGGAAACAACCTGACCGCGTACCGTGTTCGGATGCTTTCTCTGTTTCGGGTACTTGAGCCGGCTGTCAACGTATCGGCACAACGACGTAGTACATTATACCTCAATGCTATCGGATCAGGTGCGAGTCATCCAACGTAATCGTATGTTGGATGACACCGTACTTGATCGCTTGCGGACTGAAACGCAGGGTAGCCATGTCATTACTGCGTCGTCACAGGCTGTGGTACCACCACAGTCTACCACAATACTTATCAGTGAAAACGACGTAAGTAATGACATGGTTAGTAACGTAAGTACACAGTGCAGTGAGGAGATGAGGAGTACTTTGGAGGGTGCGATCCGAGAGTATCGTTTCATGTCGCCCGAACTTAGACCACGATTACCTCGTTTGCCCATGCATAACAGAAATAGGGCGCTGGTGGCTACTCTGGATTCGCAGTTGTCAAGCTATTTTGATAACTGCGAAAACCTCACTGATGCTCATTCGATCCTGTATTGCGCAGCTGTAGCGGCATGTCGTGTAGCTCATGTAAAATTTCTGGATGATAGAGCTACACGACCGAAACCAGCCGTTCCAGCTTGGCAGTACAGGATTGAACGACGCATTGCTGGGGCCAGAGCGTTCATCGGCAAACTATCCTGCTTCCGGGAGGGCAACAATCGCCCTCGAGTGATGCGCTTTGTGAGGCGGGCATTTGCGGGGACCGATATCAGTCCTCGAGACTACATGTCCCGTATCACAGAGCGCATCGACTTCTGGAAGCAGAAACTGTATGCATGGGCAAACCGTATTCGTAGGTATAAGCGTCGGGTGGAACGGTTCACTCTAAATCGCACCTTCCAAAGTGATGAAAGGTGGGTCTACAGAGCATGGGAGCGACCGGACCAAGGTGTGACTGACACGTGCCTACCGGATGACAACGCCATGTGTTCATTTTGGCGCAAAATCTGGTCGGTACCTGTCAGTCATTCCGAGGGTGAATGGACTCGGGAGGTCGAGCGAGCATGCGATCCAATAACAGAAATGGGGGCAATAACAATCAGCCCCCAAGATGTAAGTTGTGCCGTTCGTCCGTTGCCTAATTGGAAATCACCAGGGCCGGACGGACTGCACAACTTCTGGATTAAATGGTTTACGAGATCGCATGCTTGCCTGGCAGCCCTATTCCAGTCAGCCTTAGAGTCAGGGTCGCTACCAGAGTTCTTGACAACTGGAATAACCCACCTGCTCCATAAATCGGGTAGTACTGCGGAACCCAAAAATTATAGACCGATTACGTGTCTTCCAACGGTCTATAAAGTTCTTACCTCCATTTTGAGAGCTAAAATTAATAAACATATTAACGAAAATTCTGTTATGTCTGCTTCTCAAAATGGATGTAGGAACGGGTCCCGTGGTACTAAGGAGCTACTCCTCATTGATATGGCCATTAGCCAACAGGTTCGCCGTTTCCGAAAGGATTTGTCGACATGCTGGATAGACTATAAGAAGGCCTATGACTCGGTGCCACATACATGGCTCATGAGGGTGCTAGAGTTGTATAAAATTGATACAACCCTGCGCACCTTCCTGATGTCGTGTATGGGGCAATGGAGGACAGTCCTTCGCTATCCAGGATGTCGGCAGATTCAGAGGAATAGCGAACCGATAAGGATAGAGCGGGGTATATTTCAGGGCGACAGTTTGAGTCCACTTTGGTTCTGCTTAGCCTTGAATCCTCTTAGCACGCTGCTGGAGGATTCAGGTCTGGGCTATCGGTTGAGGAGAGGTGGTCAGATTATATCTTACCTCCTTTACATGGATGAAGTAAAACTTTTTGCCACCAACGAGTTGCACCTGATGGAGCTACTGAAGGTTACTGAAGCTTTCAGTGACGCCATCAGAATGGAATTCGGTGTAGATAAGTGTGCGGTCATGCATGTAAAGCGAGGGAGGATTGTGGAGTCTGTGGGAACCCAGCTCACAGATTCCATAAATCTTAGATCCCTCTCAGCAACCGAAACCTACAAGTATTTGGGTATGTCGGAAGCGCTGGGTATTAACGTTACCGACATGAAGCAATCGTTGAGGGAGCGCTTCTTTGGTCGCCTGAAAAAAGTATGTAACAGTCTTTTATCAGGCGGAAATAGGGTGCGTGCCTTCAACGGTTGGGTCATGCCGGTTTTGATGTACTCTTTCGGCATACTCAAGTGGACTCAAACAGAGCTAGACGCCCTGGATAGACGGGTCCGTAAATTGTTGACGGCATATCGAATGCATCACCTACGTTCTTCGGTTATGAGACTGTATATCCCACGGAAGTGTGGAGGTCGAGGCTTTTTAAATGCTAATACTCTCCACAATCGTGAGATATGCAGTCTCAGGGAATATTTCCTGGAAGCCGACGTGGGGATGCATCGAGATGTTGTCGCGGTGGACACGGGCCTCACCCCGCTCTCCTTGGCTAAAGAGAACTGGCGCAAACCTGTAGTGCTTGACACTAAAGACCGCATGGAGGTATGGCAGAGCAAGGAGCTCCACGGGCGCTTTTTCCGGGCCCTACACGGGCCCGATGTAGACTTCCTAGCGTCCGTAGCCTGGCTACGTTCCGGGGAACTCTTTGGAGAAACCGAAGGTTTTGTCTGTGCAATTATGGACGAAGTTATGATGACGAATAACTACCGGAGATTTATTGTGAAGGACGGTACGGTTGACATATGTCGGGCATGCCACCGTCCGGGCGAATCAATCCGTCACATTATCTCCGGGTGTTCTCGTCTGGCTAACGGAGAATACTTGCATAGACACAACCTTGTAGCCAGGATTATCCATCAGCAACTTGCTCTGAAATACAACCTTGTGAAATCGGAAGTGCCGTACTACAGGTATGTGCCCGACCCAGTTCTCGATAATGGCAGTATCACACTGTACTGGGATCAATCCATCATCACTGACAGGACTATTGTCGCTAATAAGCCTGATATAGTGGTGGTGGATCGATCAGAGCGGCGCGCAATGATTGTTGACATAACCGTCCCGCATGACGAGAACCTCGTGAAAGCCGAGAAAGATAAACAAATCAAGTATCTTGACTTGGCTCACGAGGTTGTCGACATGTGGGATGTGGACTCAGCGATCATTGTGCCGATAGTCGTAACAGCCAATGGCTTAATTGCCAAGAGCCTCGACCAACACCTGAGGAGGCTCTCGTTAGGCAGCTGGATCAAGGGCTTGATGCAGAAAGCGGTACTCCTGGACACGGCTCGCATTGTTAGGAGGTTCCTTTCTCTGGAGCCCTGACCGCCGGTAGCTTGGACCCTGTTCCCGATACCGGTGGGCTACAGTTTTTTATATTTTTAAATGTTTTTTTATTATTGTTTTTATGAAAAATATTTAAAAATGTAACAAGTTTGTGTAAAGATAAATAAAGAAAATAATAATAATAAGAATATAATTAATAATAATAATAATTGCGCGAATGTTCGTGTATGTTACAGCGTGATCTGCTGCGTGACAGGGACAAATAGCATGCGTCATAGATTAATCAAACAGAAGCGAAATGGTAGGCACAATATAAAGCGTTGCGCTTTCAATTTTTATGATTAAAATTATATAGAATGAGATTAGTAATAGCGGGCTGTCATATATTTTATTAGTAAAATTGGAATGTACGTAGTAACGTACCTAGATAAATTATAATACTTAAATAATAATAATATAATCATATTTTCTCATAATGTTTTACTATTTTGAATCAAAACTGTTCGTTTCTTACTTCAGCTACCATAAACCTATCGTATCAGTTTTAGAGATTGGCGATGATAGTTCTGGTAATGATGATGGTGAAAAAGTCGTTGAAATTATGGATGAAAGTTGATTTTTCGGAGAGATAAACTTTTTAATGTAAAATAATTGTAATAGTTATAAAGTGTTAAATTTTTAATGTAATATAAATTGTCATGTTTGTGTACGATAGCGCAATAAATGAATATTGTATTCTACCACATAAATGATAGTACTTTTATACTGATAAAGCAATTGGTGCAAAATTATTCCCTAACCATTCCAAATATAGAAATATAGAATGAGATTAGTAATAGCGGGCTGTCATATATTTTATTAGTAAAATTGGAATGTACGTAGTAACGTACCTAGATAAATTATAATACTTATATAATAATAATATAATCATATTTTCTCATAATGTTTTACTATTTTGAATCAAAACTGTTCGTTTCTTACTTCAGCTACCATAAACCTATCGTATCAGTTTTAGAGATTGGCGATGATAGTTCTGGTAATGTTGATGGTGAAAAAGTCGTTGAAATTATGGATGAAAGTTGATTTTTCGGAGAGATAAACTTTTTAATGTAAAATAATTGTAATAGTTTTAAAGTGTTAAATTAATGTAATATAAATTGTCATGTTTGTGTACGATAGCGCAATAAATGAATATTGTATTCTACCACATAAATGATAGTACTTTTATACTGATAAAGCAATTGGTGCAAAATTATTCCCTAACCATTCCAAAATATCAAACATGCTCAATGTTAATAATCAAGTTTTCACTTCTGCCGGCACTCCCGGAGTGCAACCCGTCTTTTTTTTAAAACATATAGTTTTTGACCTCAATTAAACAATGGTAGTCTTCCTTTTGTTTCTTTCGAATATTAAATTCCCCCGAAGCTGTGTTTGACCTACTGAGTGTGGTTACGTGGTTATAGTATCCTTACAACCAGCTTCCTATGTAAAAATTGCTTATCAATAAGGGATACTATAATGTTATGGAGTTTTTGAATGACAAATTTTGAATTTATTGAGTAATTTAATATGTAATTTTAATAATGTTATTGTTTTTAATTATTATTTTTTGACTATAATTTTTGTATTGAATGTAATTGTGTACTTGAATTGATTGAATTTTGACTATTATGTAATTTAATTATTTCTTAATTTCTAAAAAGTATTGTGAACTATTTTGTACGCCGAATATGGCAAAACATGTTGAACTAACAACTCTGAACTCGTTCTCCATCCATATGTGCATATTTATGTATCATGCCACACATGTTTAAACAAATAAATGCATCTTTATCTTTATCTTTACTGTAGGTACTTATGTGAGGTTCAACTCACATTTACACAGATCAGAATTTTCATATTTTTTTTGTAATTTAGAATTTTAACTCTCAAAGTGTTTTAGATGTGTAAAAAAGCTTGCGGCCAGACTTATTTGTGCCTGCAAATATGATTTTACCCTAAAAAGTCTTCTTATGTATTTTTTGAGATAATACCTGGCAAACTTTGCAGCAGGTTTTAGCGTCAATGATCACCCCCTGTCCACGGCACTCACTGCACTCAGTCGGATCTACTACAGGGAGATTGCCTGGAGTCAATTGCTGGACGTGAACTTGTATACCAATACCATGACAAGTGAGACAAGTCTGTACTGCACCCTGGAATTGACAAACATAACCTTAATTTCTAGTTTCAGGCATACATTAGGTACTTCAAAAGTTCAAAAATCTAGCAGAATATGTCATGTTTGTGAAATCTTTTAGGTAGTTAGTTACCTTCTTGCCACCACGTCCTTCGCATTTTTCACAGATAACATTCTTCTGCAATGCCAGCTTTCTTACAGCACCGCGGTAAAGCTCTTCAAGTGTGACAGACAACTGATGAATGACATCTTTGCCCTTCCGTTCACGTCCACGTCTATAACCACCACAGAATCCTCCACCAAAAGAGAAGCCACTTGCACAAACACCTCCCTCCTTCAATGCTTTTTGACCACCTAAAATATAAATTAAAAAAGTATTTCAATGCATGAGTAGGTACTATTGTAGTATGGTTTGATTTTAAAAACCACAAGTTGATTTTTACCATGACTTGGCATTTTTTATTACCTACACTATCAGCATGGCATTGCAATTTTTATTATAACAGTAGGTAGGTACCTACTTAAATCTATAAATAAAAAGAGAAGTCCTGACTGACTGACTCATCAACGCCCAGCCCAAACCCTTGGACCTAGAAAGCTGAAATTTTGCATAGAGGTTCCCTTTATAATGTAGACAAGAACTAAGGAAGGATTTTTCGAAATTCAACCCCTAAGGGATTTAAATATGGGATGAAAGTTTGTATGGAAAATCGACATTTACACGCGGGCGAAGCCGCTGGCAAAAGCTAGTTCTTTGATAAAATTGATAGAATTACTATTGGAAGGTTAACTGTAACAAATTCAAGTACAGTAGAATCCGGTTTATCTACATAGATCAATTAAAACCAAAGGGGTACCTATTTGAAAATCCAACAATATCAATAACTTTTTATTAGAGATAGTGTTTCACATACATCATTATTTTAAACAATACGGTCAGTGGGTCGTCTTAGGGGCGGAACAATACAATATAAAATACGGTAAAAAGACATGAAGAATGAGCCCGGATAATCGAGGTTCGAATAATCGGGATTCTATTATGCACTCCATATACCAACAGATCACAACTATAGATGCTCTAAAATGCCAATAAGATTATGGCTACCGATAGAGAGTTAAAGAAACAGAACTTTGGGTCACAATCCAAGATTTAAAAGAGTATTTTCTTTTAATTAGAAGTAAATTCTGCCAAAACAACAAACCTTGATCATAAATTCGCCTCTTGTCTGGATTGGACAGTACTTCAAAGGCTTGCGAAATCTGTTTGAATCTCTCTCCTTCATTTGGGTTCTTGTCAGGGTGGTACTTCAAGGCTAGCTTCCGGTAGGCTTTTTTCAATTCATCATTTGTGCAACTGGGTTTCACACCCATTATGTCATAGTATGTTGTTTCTTTCACCATCTTTATTACCTATTACGGAATAAACAAAATTAATACAACTCAGTCTATTGTATTATAACTAGAATGCTATGGAAATTTCTAGGGCCTGGCTTAGATTTAGTTATTGTATTACCTACTTTGATAAAATAAAGGCGTAAGGTCAGGTGGGGTAACAGGGATATCGGGGGAAGTGGCTGGGACCAAGTGGGACTAGGGACCATAACTTATGTAAACCGAAGCGTTTGAGTGTTACCAACTCTCAAAAATAATTACCCCTAAAGTTTGAGTCAAAAACCCCTAGAATCGCATTAATTATTGAGTTATCCCCCTAAAAATATATAAATATAAATTCTTATAATGATTTTAAAATACATCTGGCTAAAATGAGTATTGTATAATATAGTTTTTTTTAACTAGGAATTATTTCTCCTGTATCGTGGATTCGTGGGTGCGTTCACAAATATTTAAACTCACATACACAAATACCCAGACTCGAAACAACTATCTGTAGATCATACAAATATTTGTTCCGTGCGGGGATCGAATCGACACGCAGCGCAGCATTCCATTGCTTGAGCCACTGCGCCAACCGTGTCATCAATAAAGTATTAGTAGTAGTATTTCTACTACTATTACGCGGGCTTTTGCATGGTTAGCGAAAGTACCATGTTGTTGTTACGCGGCCTCACTACCAAACCGCGCGCGCCCGCGCCCCCTCCTTCGCCGCCCACGCACCTCCCCCGCAGAGCACAGGGAAGGCTGCGTGGGCGACGTGTTGGAGTATCCCAACCAGGATAATAGATAACGCTAGGTAACGCTAGTCGCTAGGTATAAAGTGTTCTGTGATCCCAACCGCCAACGGGAACAGACGCGACGTTATTATTGTTTTTTAATGTCTACTAAGTTGTGCATATGTAATACCACTAAATGTAAATGTGTGAATAAATATATTGCTTCAATCAAGTTCCAGTAAACTGGCGCCCAAACTAGTGGCTCGAACCGTTAAAACTGTGAACCGGTGCCTTGCCTACGTGACTCAGTGAATACCTACCCACCTTGTTAGGTATAAGCACGGACATTCTGCCTTACCGTTGTCATCACGAGTGTGAAGATGCCGACAACGAGGAGAGGAGAAGCGCTCCGTCAACAACAAGGAGAGGATGAGGGTAATGAGATGATGCACGGCGAGATTCGACGGGACCTCCCAGGACGCTGAGGTCCTAGAAGCATTCATGGATGCCGTCGAGGTCTACAAGGAGTGCGCTGCCGTGAGCGACGAGCACGCCCTCCGAGGATTGCCGATGCTGCTGGAAGGTGAAGCCGCCGTGTGGTCGCGCGGCGTCAAGGCGACTGCGGTCACGTGGACGGACGCGATTTCCCGCCTTCGCACGACCTACGGTGTCGCGCAGCCCGCGTATCATGTCCTACGACAGATCTCCACCGAGCAACGCGAAGAAGAACGCGCGGATGTGTTTTTGTGCAAAGTGCGGGCACTAATTGCCATATAAGCTCGAAGATATAGTGCAGGTGGACTTTTGTTACGGATTACTGCAGCGACGCGTAATTAAACGAGTGCCGCGTGATTGTGTCCGTAACTTAGATGATCTAGTATATAAAGTAAGGATCGCGGAGGATACATATAAGGCGCTTAAAGTAACAAAGTCGGTTACGAATAATAATAGTAATGCGACTCCGCTAACCAAAACATTGGCAGTACCTAGCACCGACCGTAATCTCACGCAACCGACTTCGGAGTCAAGTTCCAGTAACTAAGATGAGACGGTGCCGCGTAACAATAACAAAAGTAGACCCCGCTGTAGTCATTGTAAGAAATTTGGGCACGTCAGCGATGAGTGTCGCAATCGCGATAAGGCGGCCACTAACAAAAATAATAGTGACGCTACGCTTATGGAGTTACATTGTTATGGGTGCGGTAAACAAGGTGTCGTGAGGTCAAAATGTGATGTTTGTGCGAAAACATTGTCGAAACCCCAAGACAAAACATCTTTCAATACTGTTGATGTAGATTTCTGTAGCCGGGATGATAGTTTTAACAATGATACTGATTCGTGCGTTCGAATAACAGATATGAGTGCGCGCGTACAGCACCCAATGGTAAATATTAGTGTTATGGGCCGTAACGGCGTGGCTATTGTAGATACCGGCGCTACACATAGTATTGCGAGCCCTCTATTGCACCCTTGCTAGTAGATTCAGGAAGTAGGTTTAGTGAAACCAAACGTTACGTACGCCTCACAGACGCGAGGCGTACGTAAGGGTGAAGAGGCCTGTTATCGACCAAGGTAGATATTGTAATCAAAGGTATTGGAAATTATAGTCTATGATAGATTAAGTTGGCAACACTCTCTCTTCCTGTTAAGCCGCCATGTAGTGATGGCGTATGGTAGTTTTGTACTAATGAATATTAAATGGTCTGGCTTGATTCATGGTGCCGTTTCATTCCACTACTCAACGATAACGTGAGCAAGTTATCGTCTATAGGTTATGGGCCCAGAACCCAGAATCCAAAAGCACCAAGATTAGGATTGGAGTCAGTCAGATCGACAAAGGATAGTGTAGGAAGTAAAAGACAAAATGGCTACTAGTACGAATTTTTCCTATCCAAGATTAAATGATGGCTCAAGCTTTTCGAACTGGAAGTTTCGAGTTAAAACGCTATTAGAAGAACGAGGTCTAAAAGATGCCATAAATAAGGACAAACAGTTAGACGAAAAAGTGAAGAACGAACTTGATGCCAAAGCAAAAAGCGTCATTGTTCAATGTATATCCGACAAGTTTATAGACATAATTAAAAAATGTAATACAGCATTAGAAATGCTAACAAAACTAGAGGAAATATTTGAAAGGAAATCAGTTTTCAATCAGCTCCACTTAAGAAGAAAACTACTGTCATTGAAATGTGGAAACAATGAAAGATTGACTGATCACTTTATAAAATTCGAGAATGTAATTTCGGAACTGGAGTCGTCAGGAACAGAGATGAAAGAAAATGACAAGGTATGTCACCTATTGTTGACACTACCAGACCAATACAATACTGTCGTAACAACGTTAGAAACTATGGACAAAGATTTGACGATTGATTTCATAAAGTCAAGAATGTTAGATGCAGAATTAAAAATAAAAGGTGATCAAAGTAATTCGAGCAAGGAAGCCGATGCTCACAGCTTCCTCACATGTTTTAAATGCGGCAAGGAGGGCCACAAATCTTTTAAATGTAGAAGTGACCAAGCTAACAGAGGCAATAATAGAGGTCAAAGAAGAGGAAATTACAGAGGCAGAGGAAAGCAACATAGAGGACAAGCTACCAGCTCAGCGAATACTGCAGAACAGCAGGAGAATAATGATAACACATCAGTAACATTCTTCGCACAAGCATTCTCTACAAAAACAAATGACATGAATAGAGAAATAGAATTTGTGATAGACTCAGGAGCAACCTACCACATGATTAACGAAAAATATGAGAAGCATATACAAAACATAAGTGAAATACCTGAGATTAAAATTCAAGTAGCAAATGGAAATATCCTATCAGCAACGAGGAAAGGAACAATAATAGGAATAAGTAAGGAAAATCTAAAAATAAACTTTGAATGTTTAATAGTTAAAAATTTGGCTCACAACCTGATATCAGTACTAAGATTAAATGAAAAAGGATTTAAAGTAACATTTGAACTAACAAGAACAGTGATTAGCAAAGAAAGTCACAATATAATATGTGAAAATAATGGAAGACTGTGTAAAATCAAACTTAACCTGAATTTAGACGCTATGTTGACAAACAAAACAGATGAAAATCTATGGCACCGTAGAATGGGTCATTTAAACTATGGAAGCATGAAGGTACTAGGATTACCGCTGTCAAATAACCGCTGCTCCATATGTATACAAGCCAAAGGTACGCGTCAACCATTCAGTCCAACTCCAAAGCCAAGAACAAAGCAAATAGGAGAACTGATCTATTGTGATCTCGGAGGACCTGTCTCACCCATAAGTAGAAGAGAAGAAAAATACTATTTAACAATAATTGATGACTACTCACACTTTATGGAAGTCTACCTATTAAAATCAAAAGATGAAGCAAAAGGCTATATAATTAACTACATAAG
Organism: Diarsia mendica; assembly: GCA_949316265.1. NCBI lineage: Eukaryota > Metazoa > Arthropoda > Insecta > Lepidoptera > Noctuidae > Diarsia > Diarsia mendica. The sequence goes on from OX438892.1 coordinate 24,695,912, forward strand.
AAGAATGAAAAACAATGGTACAAATGTTAGAAGAATAAGAACTGACAGAGGTACTGAATTTGTAAACAAAGAATTAAAAGTATTTTATAATGAAAATGGTATAAAGCAAGAAACCACATGTGCCTATACACCCCAGCAAAACTCAATATGTGAAAGAATGAATCGAACATTAGCTGACAAAGTGAGAGCTATGTTATTGGAAACAAATTTACCAAAGAAATTATGGGGCGAAGCCATCAGATCTGCAGCATATGTTATAAATAGATCCCCAACGAAAGCATTATATGGTGATACACCAGCCAGCATATGGTATGGAGAGAACAAACTTGAAAAAATAAGAGTATTTGGCTCAAAAGCATGGAGTGTCATATTACCTAAGCCAAGCAAACTAGAACCTAGAGCAAAACCTATGATTATGATTGGATATTGTGGATCGGGATACAAGCTATGGAATCCGTTAACAGATGAAACAGAAGAATCTCGAGATGTAAGATTTGACGAATCAGATTATAAGTATGATGAAAGCCAATGGAATAAATTCATTACTTTTGAAAAAGAAGAAGAAACGAAAGAACCAGAAATAGAATATTTAGAGGAAGAAAAGGAAAATATTCCAGAACTATCAAATGAGAAAGACCTGAGTTTAGATCAAGGGCAAGAGCAGAACAATTCAGAGAAAAGAAAACAAAGACCTACTAAGACACCAATAAGATTCCAAGATTATGAAATGTCAAATATGGCTTACGCATTACTGCTAGAAGATCCTATAAACTATGATGAAGCCATAAAACATAAAGATTGGTCTGAAGCTATACAGAAAGAGCTAGACGCACACAAAAAATATGGAACATGGGAAATAAGTGAACTACCAAAGGAAAAGAAGGCAATAGACACAAAGTGGGTATTCCGTACAAAAGCAGATAATACCAAGAAAGCTAGGATAGTGGCAAAAGGATTTCAAGAAGAAACTACTGAAAATATCTATGCACCAGTTGCTAGAATGACAACTGTGAGACTATTTCTAAACAAAGCAGTACAAGAAGATCTGCCTATAAAGCAAATGGATATACCAACAGCATTCCTGAATGGTGAACTAAAGTCTGACATATACATAAAGTATCCAGAAGGGTTAGCAAAAGAAAAAGGAAAAGTTTTAAAATTAAGGAAAGCGCTATACGGACTGAAAGAAGCTCCAAGATGTTGGAATGAAAAACTCAATGATTTTCTCATAAAGAAAGGATTTAATCGTTCACAAAGAGATTTCTGTCTATACACTGGAAATAATGTTTACATATTAATATTTGTTGATGATATTTTAGTTATTGGAGATGGACAGAAAATAATACAAAATTTGAAAGAAGAATTTAAAGCCAAAGATATGGGCAATATACATAAATTTCTAGGAATGGAAATTAGGAGATTTGACAATGGAATAGAAATAAATCAGACACAAATTATTGATAAGATTTTATTAAAATTTAATATGCAAGATTGCAAAGGCGTATGTACACCTATGGAAACGGGTTTACACATAGATCCAGACGAAGAAATCTTGACAAACATTCCATACAAAGAACTTGTAGGCTCACTGATGTATCTTGCTACAATTAGCAGACCTGACATATCATATTCAACAGGATTCTTGAGCAGATACATGAATCGATCAACACCAACACTCTGGAAAGCAGGAAAAAGAATTTTGAGATACCTGAAACAAACAAAGGAAAAAGGATTAATTTACAAAAAAGAAGAAAATAATAATAATTACTTACATGCATTTTCAGACGCAGACTGGGCAAGTGAGAATATTGATAGGAAAAGTGTAAGTGGAATCGCTATATTCCATCAGGGCAATTTGATCAGCTGGACTTCGAAGAAACAAACTTCAGTCGCATTGTCTACAGCAGAAGCTGAATATGTCGCTGCTGCATTAGCTGTAAGTGAAATAATTTTTATATTAGGAGTATTACAGGATTTAAAGTTTTGTGAAAATATAAACTCTACACTGTTTATTGATAACCAAAGCACTATTAAAATGATAGAAAGTTACGAAAATAGCAAAAGATGTAAACATATTGATATTAAGGTACATTTTATTAAAGATATTGTAAGCAAAGGTTTAATTATGTTAAAGTATGTGTCTACTAACCAAAACAAAGCTGATATATTTACCAAGGCACTGTCTAAGGATAAACACAAGTATTTTTGTAATTCTCTCGGTTTATTGTGTTAAATAATATAATTGTGTTGTGTAATATTATGTCAATTTATGTACTCTTATTAGTTAATAATTGATGTGGAACTCTGTGAAATGTTTACAAATTATAATGATAACCTACAAATTTTGAACTGTCATGTTGACATTTGTGAATTGTGTCAAACAAATGTCAAACTTGAATTGTCACTAGTGTCATGTGTCAATTTTAATGTTGCCAGTTTTGTAATGTTTTGTATGATGGTAACAAGTCCAAGTTTAGTAATTTTAGTTTTGTCTAATTTAAAAAGAAAATAAGAAACTTGAACTTGAGCCGGGGTATTGGAAATTATAGTCTATGATAGATTAAGTTGGCAACACTCTCTCTTCCTGTTAAGCCGCCATGTAGTGATGGCGTATGGTAGTTTTGTACTAATGAATATTAAATGGTCTGGCTTGATTCATGGTGCCGTTTCATTCCACTACTCAACGATAACGTGAGCAAGTTATCGTCTATAAAAGGTCGCAGGGTAATGTTTTTGGTATTACCTGGCGACGATACTAGGACGCTGTTATGTGTGGATTTCTTAGCGCGGGCCGGCATGGTAATAGACGTCACCCGACGCACATGGTCGTTCTCAGATAGTCCGGGAAAGAGCCATGATTTTGTTTACAAATACAAGCTTGAACCTACTGACGCGAGCCTGCTGTGCGCCGCATCAACTGAGCTGTCGCCGCGCTCCGACGAAAAGGTAAGTTCAGGGGCCCTACTATGACGTCTTAAAACAGTCCCAACTTATTCTTAATCCAGCGTGGAAAAGAGATGGCGCTAGACACCCTGTATAGTTCTGTCACGCTTCCACACTGGATTAAGAATAAGTTAGGACTGTTTTAAGACGTCATAGTAGGGCACCAGATCAAGACATTGCTTGTCCACAGAACGAGAAAGAGGCTTGCAGAATGTGCTTGATGAGCTGCTGCAAAATGACGTCATCAAAGAGTGTGAGTCACCTTGGGCCCCCAATGTCATGCTGGTGAGTAAGAAGGACCAGAATGAGTGTGACTTATGCTTGACGGTCGTCGATGTACCGAAGAGGAACAGTGGCGATATCCACAGCAACCAATTATTGGACCCAGAGGTAAGGAAAATATGTAATTGAGGACATGGAGTCTGACGAACCCTCTAGGGGGAGACCATGGTCCGACCGCGGGTACACCATCTCTGACGGTATTTTATACAGGTACAGCCTAGACTCAGAAGACGAAGGACTGCTGCCTAGTCGTGCCTGAGCACGAGCGAAGGCAAGTCATGGCTGATTTCCACGACGCGCCGACAGCCGGCCATTTCGGCGTAGAACGCACGTTGAGCCGTGTTCGCGCAAGGTATTATTGGCCGGGTAAGCGCAGGTTCATCGCAAATTATATAAAGGAATGTGTGCCTTGCCAAAGGTATGGTCTGGAGAATGTACAGACCGGTAAGAACGTAGGGAAGTGTCATGTTTCACACCTCACGCCCTTCGCCGCTCAAGTAGAACCACCCATTCGTGAGAAACGCCGTCGTGGTAGACTGCGCAGTAATCTGGACTAGCCCAACTGCGAGGGCGCTTAGTTAGGCTAGAGGGGGAGGATGTAACGCGGGGTTTTGCATCGTTAGCGAAAGTACCATGTTGTTGTTACGCGGCCTCAGGAGGAGTCCTTCGCCGCCCACGCACCTCCCCCGCAGAGCACAGGGAAGGCTGCGTGGGCGACGTGGTGGAGTATCCTAACCGCCAACGGGAACAGACGTACGAAGCGATCCTCTGCGATCCAAGTCGCGACGTTATTATTGTTTTTTAATGTCTACTAAGTTGTGCATAATTATGTAATACCACTAATGTAAATGTGTGAATTTGCTTCAAACAAGTACCATTAAATTAGTAAATTAAAAAATCCCTGAAAATACCCCTAAAAATTTCAGACCCCTAAAAAAATCCCATTTCATTTTTGTACCCCCCAAATCTGGGGGGAAAACCCCTAAGTTGGGAACACCCGTTTACGACAATGAACTTTCCGTCGATAAAACAGTGAAGGCGAAATAGTTTGAACGGTTTTCAATAGATGTCGCTACGTAACTCAGAAGCCACAAAAAATGAAAACACGTTTGACATAAAGTCCATCCATTTATCGAAAGAAGTCCCGCGGACAATTGTGGAACTAAATTTGACAGATGGGGAGATCGGTGAGAGAGAGAGAGAGAGCAACAATATGTCGCGCGAATACAGCGCTGCGTCTGCGGGACTTCTTTCGTGAAATGGACTTTACATGTGCGTTCCATTCATTGACAGATTTGAGGTATTTTGTTTCACAAAGCGACACCTCTTATCACCATCCAAAACATTTAGTTACTTTATCTCACCACAGATGGCGACACCATCGACACAATTTAATTTATGATTAAAAATATTTACTAGCTGATGCCCGCGGCTTCACCCGCGTGGATGTCGTTCAAATTATACACTAAAACCTTCCTCTTGAATCACTCTATCTATTAAAAAAAAAACCGCATCAAAATCCGTTGCGTAGTTTTAAAGATTTAAGCATACAGACAAACAAACAGACAAAAATAGCGACTTTGTTTTGTACTATGTAAGGACTAGCTGAACCCGCGCATGTGTTGCAATGCTTTTTTTCCTACTTACCTACCTACTACCCTACCTACCTACTAACCACTTTCTCACCGTTATAACCGTCTCTGGACTTCCACAAATAATTCAAGACCAAAATTAGCCAAATCGATCCAGGCGTTGTTGAGTTAATTTATGTGCTTACCAACACATTTTGCGATTCATTTTTATTTTAAAAATATTATTTATTAAATATAATTTCGTAACCTTATTAACATGTTCTATTGTTATTTGCAAATATATGTGTAGATCGCAAGCAGTGTAATAATTACAATAGCAACACAGTGAATTATTAATTTGGTAATGATTACCAAATTGTCAGATCACAAATATGGCGACTGCTTTGACTTTGAGTGCTTCCTAGAGTCCATTTCACGAAAGAAGTCCCGCAGACGCAGCGCTGTATTCGCGCGACATAATGTTGCTCTCTCTCTCTCTCACCGATCTCCCCATCTGTCAAATTTAGTTCCACAATTATTGTCCGCGGGACTTCTTTCGTGAAATGGACTCTACCTGCGCTAGCGCTTGTTTGTAGTTTTCGTCCATACTTGTGCCTTTCTTCGAGAAATTAATCTGCCGAGCGTGAGAGTCAAAATGGCAGGTGTACCATAGCGAATCAAATTATACTAGATATCATAAAAATCTAAAATTTACTATTCTGTACCTACCTAGCTCTGAAATAGTACATTGTTCACCATTCCATAGTCGCCGGGCCTCCGCCGGCCTCCTTCGTCGGCCTACGGCCCGGTGCCCGGCGACTCGGGGACAGAAGAAATTATTGTTATTTAATATGCGAGCGAAGCGAGCGCGCGTCATGGAGTATGCGTTGCATGTATGAGTGACGTCATTATTATTATTATTTCACTTCATTAACATCTTTATTGCACCAATCACTTGCACCTATTTTTTAACCGACTTAAAAAAGAAGGAGGTTATTACAATCGCAATCGTTGTCAGATCATATCATAGATAGTCATTTGTTTTAGACGTTCATTTGTTTTACACGATCATCCTATCCCCGTGGTCCAACCAGTTGGACATAATTCCACCGTTGTACCACGGGTCATAATCATAAATATCAGAAAAAAGAGTTGAACCATGTGTAAATTTACCTCTCCGTAGTACAACCAGTTGGACATCGCAGTTGTACCACGGGTCGGGAATGGTTTAATACACCCATGCATGTTTAAATGTCAGATTGTATATGTCACGGCTAATACCCGAAGTGCGGCTGCACCTAGTTTTAGCCGGTTAGAACTAGGTGTAGCCACTTACTCTTGGTTAAACCTAGTACGAGCCGATTGTTTTCGGGTGAAACTAGGTCTATCCTTCATCATGCCGGCTACAACTAGGTTCGGCCATTCCTTGTTGGATAAAACTAGGTCTATCCGATATCATTCCGGCTAGAACTATATACTATGCAAAGATATCCATAGGTTAGGTTAGTTTAGAACTGTGACCAGCTACCTCGAAATTGGTCGCGAAACGCGTACTAAACTTGTCTGGACCTAGTTCTAGCCGGAATGATATCGGATAGACCTAGTTTTATCCAACAGGGAATGGCCGAACCTAGTTGTAGCCGGCATGATGAAGGATAGACCTAGTTTTACCCGAAAACCATCGGCTCGTACTAGGTTTAACCAAGAGTAAGTGGCTACACCTAGTTCTAACCGGCTAAAACTAGGTGTAGCCGCACGTCGGGTATTAGCCGTAACATATACACACTATTAGTGTCTAGGGTTTTAGTCTTTAATAATTTTAAACCAATAACCCGTTAATTTTCTTTGTATATAATTTTGTTATGCTATATGAAGTTATGAAAGATCTGAGTTAGGCTGTGAAGTATAAACTCAGAATTATTAGCATTCCTGTAAAATAGTAATTATGGGGCTTACTGAAGATGACACTAGACTTTTGAGTCATAAAATGCTTGAGAGAATGCTCGTGCGCGCATTTGTAAATGTGATAATAATGTAACATATTACCTGTAAGTCTAAATAAAGCTATAATGAAATTTCTATCTTCTTATGTTTTTATCAATGTTCCAAAACCTCTGATAATTAATTTGGGATAGGATAATTATTAAAGTAAAACTAACAGAGTAATACATAAAACACGTTTATTTACGAAGACAGTAAATACATAAATAATTCAATACTTAATCAACATCACACTGTAAACTGAACTGGAAGGCTACTTCTTGTCGCCGCTACCACTTACATACTCCTTGCTCGTCGTCCGCGTCGGTAGATTATCTGGAAAAAAAAATATAGAGCATTTGAGCATTTTCCCTCCAATAGCAGCAACTATATATTGCAATACAGATAATAAAGGACTCTGATTTAGGTAAGTACCTAATTCGTGGGTTTTTGAACTCAGGGGCATTACTTTGTGTAATTTGTTCATCACCACTGCTCTTAAAAACGGTGAAACTAAATATCGTGCGTGAGGAAACCAGCATGTCCTAGAACCAACACTCGAAGACATCTGCCAAACCGCAGTGGGCCCGATGGATTATTTATTTATTCCCTCTCACAGAGAGGAGGCCTCTGCCCCAGCAGTGGGAACATTATAGGGTGATGATGAATATACTCATCATCATCATCATTTCAGCCGAAAGACGTCCACTGCTGGACATAGACCTCCTGAATATACTAGTACAGTCGAAAAAGCTAATAAGTATACAGGCAGAAATCTTTATAATTCTAGAACACTGAAAATATTGATTGCAAACACTGTATCGTTTGACATCAGTCTCTAATATATCTGTATATTCTTAAAAGTAAATACAAGTCAGTCGACTGTACCTACAGATAATGGCATACACCATAATATTATTAAATCTGATTTCTTAGTCACCTGTATTATTAGGAGGTCTGCAGCACTTTACCCCAGATCCTTTGGGGCTGGGTTTTTGGCTAGGTTTGGGGGTGGGTTTGTCGCTCTTCTTGCTCATGTTAGACCGAGCCGTTGTCATCACATGTATGAGTGACGTCATTATTATTATTTCACTTCATTAACATCTGTATTGCACCAATCACTTGCACCCATTTTTTAACCGACTTAAAAAAGGAGGTTACTATAATCGCAATCGTTATGTCTATGAATCGTTGTCAGATCACTTAACGATAGTCATTTGTTTTAGATGTTCATTTGTTTTACACGATCATCCTATCCCCGTGGTCCAACCAGTTGGACATAATTCCACCGTTGTACCACGGGTCATAATCATAAATATCAGAAAAAAGAGTTGAACCATGGGTTTTACTTCTCCGTAGTACAACCAGTTGGACATCGCAGTTGTACCACGGGTCGGGAGTGTTGAAAACTGGAATGTTTTTTTTTAGTAAAGTCCCACAATCTACCAGGAGAACAGAAGTAGGAAGGAGGTATTGTATTACAAAAAAGGTACTGCGGCCTCGACACAAAGGGCTAAGAAGGATCATGGGTGGTTTTTAGTCAGTAGAAGTCTGACACTCCCTACCGCTCTGCCCAGAGCGGGAGGAGTCATTTGATGATTTCCCCACTATACAATTCACCATTCTGCCCTCCTGGTAGTTTGTGACTTACCCCCCTTTACCCCTCTGCTCCTCCCCCGCTTGCACGCTGTTGCATTTGATTTTTGTTTAAAATAAAATAAAAATATAACCCGGGAGGGGTTATATTTTTATTTTATTTTAACGGCAAGCTATATTATTCCCGATGCTTCTGCCCTCCTGGGCCCCGAGTCTGCTATTCAATAGTGTCAGAATGGTCTATCATTGATCTCATAATTGTTGATTTTGACAAGCAGACGACAAGCCAAAAAGTACCTTAAGTCGACAGACTTAAGGTACTTTTTGGCTTGTCATCAATCAACAATTATGAGATCAATGATAGACCATTCTGACACTATTGAATAGCAGACTCGGGACCCTGGTAGTTTGTGACTGGTCGCCTTCTTTTGGTATGGTTATATCTGAAAAAAGGGACTACGCAGTCCTGGATTTATAAATAGGCCGTATAGGCCGCGGCCTAGGGGCGGCAGCGTCCTAGGGGCGGCAGATTTCAGAGGACGGTCACTCGATTTCAGCGGATAAGTCAAACACGTCCACTGGTTTTCTCATGTTTTTTTTAAAAGTACTTTAAATAAATCCCTTTAGAAACTCATTCCTATCGAAACCGATATTATCGCGTGAGTGATAGATGAAAGCAGCACATCGGGCGAAGGCGAACGGCGCGGGCGGCAGTGTCTACAACGCCAACGGTTGACGGTGAGACACTGCTGCCGGATTTACCAGCAGGCTGAGTAGGCTGGAGCCTAGGGCGGCAGATTTTAGGGGGGCGACAAATTTAATCCAAAAAATATTTTTTGTCTGAAAAATATTAAAAAATCCCTTAAAAAACGAGTCTCGAAAGAACGCTCAAATCAATAAAATTAAAAAAAAACAGTTATTGACTACAAGCAGTGCGTATTTTCCTTACTTTAAGCCGCTGCCTTAGGGCGGCTTTTCGCGGGTGTTAAATCATCAAATAACCCCTCCCGCTCTTGGGTAGAGCGAAAGGAAGTGTCAGACTTCTATTGACTAAAAACCAACCAATATGTTACTTCTTAGCGCTTTATGTCGAGGCCGCGGTGTCTCTTGCGATCAACCCGCAGCCCCGATGGGGTTTTGAACTAACCTTGCGTAAATATTTCGGTCTACTGCATGCCACTAAAATTTTCTAGCTCGCTTCGCTCGCTCGTAAAGCCGGGCTTTCCAAGTTATCCCATACTTCAATTCGTTAGTAGTAAAAGTAAGTAAAATACACACATCAACACGGTCTAGGGATATTTTTAAAAAAGCGAATTACTATCAATGTGTTAATTATTTATATGACATGTATATATTTAAAATATACGTTATTTAATATTCTACCATTTTTTAATAATGGTTAAGGTACTGATTAAAATTTCAGGATTTTATGGAAAAAAAATGAAGCATAGACGGAAACCGTGTAAGAATTAACTTTTAATTTGTGAGTAAAAACTGAAAAAAATAGAAAAATCATATAATTTGTGTTTATAAACTTGAAGTTAGTAGTCTGAGAAAGCGCCCATGATGTTCATAACACATCGGCAACGATTCGGCATGCTCAGAACAAGGTTGTCAATGTCTTGCTGCGGAATATTGTCCCATGTCCTTCTGAGGTGCGCAAAAAGTTGATCAGAGCTCTTCTTTGCAGCATATCCCACGCATGCTCAATGGGATTTAGATCTGGCGATTGAGCAGGCCAGTCTAAGGCCCTAACATTATGTGTATGTAACCAAGCTGCTACCGTTCTCGCCGTGTGTGCCCGGGCATTGTCGTGCATGAGCAGGAAATCTTGCCCCATTTGTGTTCTGTGGGGCAAGATTACAGGCCCCAGCACCTGTTGGACATTTATCGTTCTGCCGTCATATTGCCCCGCACCCAAACGTGATCCGTCCGCCCTCCAAGACGAATTCCTGCCCAAACCATAATTGTTCCTCCTTGGTATGGGTGAACTTCCTGAGGGTTCTGGAGACGGCTCCATCGTCCAGGAACTCGCCAAACACGCGTCCTTCGTGAATCTGGATGGAAGCCGAACCTGGATTCATCCGTGAACAGTACATTGGACCATTGCTCACGGCCCCAGTCCACGTGGTTCCGAACCCATTCTAATCGTCGTCCACGATTGCCTCTCCGTAAAGGTGGGACCCGGAGTGGTCTACGAGAGCGTAGATTGCTTTCATGCAGTCGCCTTCTTACAGTTTGGTCACTCACAAGCACTTGGTGTTCCACTCGCAGCCTTTGGACCAATTGAGTCGCCGTTGCATTTGGTTGAGCTCGCGCAGTAATTTGCAATAATCGGTCTTGTCTGGGGGTAATGATGCGACTTGGCCCCCGGTTCCTCTCCGCTACTTCACCTGTGGCACGATAGCGTGTCCACAATCTTGAAATTACATTTTTATGGATCCCTATGGCCTCAGCAACATTACGCTGAACAGATCCAGCTTCCAGCATTCCCACAGCTCGTAACATCTCCGCCCTCGTCAAATGTCGGCGTTGCATGGCTACAATACCTCAATTTTAACTTTATCTTTCGTTTAAAAATGAAAAAAAACTGTAACTAAACGTAATTCGTATTGTTTTTTAAATTTCGCACAAATGAAAATTCCCTCTCCTATACATCAAGACATTTTTATGCCCACGAAACCAAAGAATTTTCAAAAATTTGAATTTGGAATTAGTCTGAGATAAATTACAAACAAATCGTTGTATTAAAGATTCCAATGCGGCCAGTACTTTTCGAGTTATTTAATTGAGTATGAAATATCCCTAGACCGTGTTGATGTGTGTATGTATATTTTTAATAATAAAAAGAAAATCAATTATAAAAATTACCTTTCCGAGGCGAGGCGCAAAAATTTTCGAGCTCGCTTCGCTCGCTCTTGCATTTTAGTGCCCTGTACTCTGAAGCTTCATGCATACATCGTAAAAAAAACTTCACTATCTCTATGAATTGTTGAAACGAAATGTAACATTTTTAAATAAAATAATACTTGACTTTGTGCTTGCTTTCTTGACTAATAATGAAAAAGAGGGACGGCCAAATTGGAGTGGGACACCTGGCAGCAAAAACCCATGCTACGCTACTTTTATGAACCAACTTTTAGTCGGTTCTTAATTCAAAAATTTTAGGATTTTTCATAAATCATTTTCTCCTCAACCCAGCAAAGCAAAGCGCGGAAAAATACTTTTACTTTTTGTTAAATTATTTCTATGAAGGTGTATTGAAAAACGTCGTTCGATACAAGTGGGCAATTGATAACGTAGTTTTTTTTTAAATTTTATAAATTTTTAACACAATTTCTGCACAAAAGAAAGTAATCATGCCTAGGCAGAATGCAAAAAAAATCGAGCTCGCTTCGCTCGCTCTTCGAAATCTCTAGGTTCTTCAGAATGTTTACCATTACCTGTGCTCCTGGCCTTCCAACCGAATTCCTGGGTGACTGCCCCCAAAATCGTAGACTTAGACCGCGCCTGCCACTAAATCATAGCTTTTTAAAATAGTTTAGAGACTTAAACAACGATCCCCGTGAGCACACTCATATTAGTAATGGGAAAAAGCTGATTTAATGTAAAATACAATGAAAAAATGAAAAAATTACAATTTAACTGACAATTTTTTTTATTATTATGACAGTGTACTAGGGTGTCGAATTGCAGAGGTAGGTAGTAGCAGTAGGGGCGGCAAAATCTGAATAGCCTACGGGCGGCAAATGTTTAAATCCGGCACTGGGACTACGAGAGGGACCACGGGTACAAAGCCAATAAAGGGAATAATAATAATAATAAATCTTTATTTCCAGTTTACAATTATTCACAATGTCACTAACATTATACCTAATATTAAAGTTTAGGTTGAGAATAAGTTCTTAATACATACTGATAGACTTCTGACACCCAAGCTAAGATTAAACTTGTGATATGGGTGTCAGGGCTCTCTAAATTCACTATGTGAGTAAACAAAAAACAAAAATACAACAGAAATTTGGAGTTTGGTACACGTCAAACGGGAAAGAAAGACTAAGTTAGAAAAAAGTATACAACTAAATAATAATTAATTAAAAGGCACATCCTTTGTGAATTGTGTTAATGTTTTGTGTAGGAATGTGTGTGTGTGTGTGTTCAGGATGTGTGGGATGGGGGAAAGTTTGGGAAAGGGGGGTGGGTAATAAGGTCATGTATTGAGAATTCTTTCGACCTCATCATAACAAGTAGTTCAAGTTAACATAATTTTATTATTATGTGAGACAATATTAATCACAACTTTGTCATAATATAGTTATATCTTGTAGGTTAATAGCAATAATTATGTATGACATTGATGAACATGATGAACTATTCATGTTCATCAATTTGCTATTAATATTCAATCAGCGGTAATTTGGTTGGATTATAGGTACATCGCTGGCTGGATTGGCCAGTTTGCGACGACGTCTAACCAGTGGTGCATTGCACTCGGTTCATATCAGGATGCTCGTCGTCTTCCTCATAAGCGTTGCCATGGTGTGCGCGTCGTCGGCGCGTCTCATGTTCCGGATCCAAGTCGATCAGCTGGTACTCTTCAGCCAATTCGGGAATTTCAATCTGTAAAATAGATGGTTATTTAATATTAACCTTTTTAGCGCCACAGTCACGTATAGACGACAAGCCGAACAAGCAAACAAGTGCCCTAAGTCTGTGGACTTAAGGTACTTTTTGGCTTGTCGTTTTACTTGACCGTGGCGGTCAATGGGTTAATGAATTTTGTTACTCATTGGTCCACAATGACCTTTTTTTTTTAAAATCATCAAATGACCCCCCCTCCCCCCCGCTCTTGGGCAGAGCGAAGGGGAGTGTCAGACTTCTACTGACTAAAAACATCTCATGTCACGCCTCATTCTTGTAGCCTCAGCCTGAGGCGCGCGTGGAACACTCTGGCGCCGCCGACACGGTCTGTTGCCGTCATGACGACGGCCGGACACAGAGCTAGCCCAACACTCACCGTCAACAGGCCCGCGTAGTAGGTGGCCGGAAGCCATGTCCACAATGACCTTAGATCGAAACAACTGGAAGTCATTGAAAGAAGCCTTTGCCCAGTAGTGGGATGATACAGGCTCACTGTAGGTATCAGTAATTTTGTAACTCAATCATCATTCCCTGAATTTCTGACTTCTGATTCTCTATGTTATTTGCCAAATCTAATGAGCATAATTATAACATAGGCATGCATGACTTTGCATAATCAACCCACGCACAAATGCAATGACGTAAACAACACGTCGTCACGTGTGCTTTACATAACAGAATAGTACAGATTTACACTCACCATCGGCCGCGCCGGCAGACAGTTCTCAAGGGCAGGAATAACTTCGGGTGTAATCCGAGTGGGAAAGTTAACTAGGAATTGTATAATAAGCTGGCCCTTTTCAAACGGATTTTTGTACATCGGCATACCTGTAAAGTTATGAGTAAACAATTACCTATAACAATGAATCATTACTATTAAAACATTGCTAAGACGAAACTAGCAGCTGAAAGAGTTATGGGTGTAGACCAGGGGTGCACAGACTTATTGAGACCAAGGGCTACTTGGGCAAATGATGAACTAATGGCGGGCCACCAGCACAAACTAAAAATATAAAAATTGACAAAAAAATTATTACAAAAATAATATACTAGTCTGAAGCGTGGCATTGTTTTTTAACATTCGTAAAATTTCTTCCAAACTTTCATTTGCAAGGTGGTTTCGCTTTTATGTTGTTTTAATATTCAATACCGAAAAAGTTCGTACACACAAAAGGACACTTAAATCCAAGAGCGAGCGAAGCGAGCTCGAAAATTTTTGGCCTTCATCTAGGAAAGGTGATTAATATTATTTTATTTTCATTTTAATATTTAAAAAATGCATATTTAACTAACTTTTACTAGTAACGTATTCAAGGATTGGACACTCAGAAAACGCGGCGATAAGAGCGAGCGTAGCAAGCTAGAAAATTTTAGTGGCAAGCGGCAGATCGAAATATTTACGTAGGGCTAGTTCAAAAAGCCGCCCCAGGACTTAAAGAAAGGAAAATACACCACTGTTTGGTTGTCCTTATTTTTGCAACATGACTTGATCTGTAAGGCCTACTAAAAACGCCAAATCACACAACCAATCAGGATTTTTGAGTTCCACAAACATTTCTGAGTACACATCATGCACCTGCATAGCGAGCCCGCTTAGAAACGCGCGTGTTTCAAATTACCTAATATGAACCTTACTAGTTCAACACTCAGAAGCAAGGACTTTGAATAAGAAAACTCTTTACGAAACTCAAAAAGACTCAGCTTTATTGCTTAAATATAATAGTTACAGCAGTACAGTAATACAGTATGATCTAGCTATACAATACAATACGTGTGGCCAGTGCTAATGTCGCAAGACGAATGCCTTAGCACGACGAACATCTCACTTACGTGCCCGCGGAGAACGCGTCTGTTCCCGCCATTTTACTTGATTATAATTGGTTGACAATAACTGTCAATGTCCCCATGTGTGCGGGATTGGTCCAGGTATAATTTTCGGGAATAAATGAAAAATACGTTGCTTGATGTGAACGTGCAAGTTTTTACTAAAAAATGAATAAAATTACATATGTAGGTAGCCGCGGTTGACATAAGTTAAAAAATAAAACGATAAGCAATAATCTACGTAGCCTCGACTGACTATGCAAGTTTCTGCAGGCGCTTGCGGGAACATACCCCCAGACGTTGAAAGCCTGCCTTTCAACCACTAATAATCTTCAGACTCCGGATTAGGCAACGGACAGATCTTGCTAAATGATCTGCGTAGCAGACCATTAGATGTCTTGACGTCAGCAACTCTGACTATGCCGTCTGCCCCTGGATACGTAGCAACTATCCGACCCATTCTCCACTTGAGTGGGGGGAGGTTGTCTTCCTTTAGCAGGACCAAAGAATTCAGCTTCAAGGAGCCCTTACATGCTCGCCATTTCATACGGAGTTGGAGCTCCGAGATGTACTCCTTGCTCCATCTGCTCCAAAAATGCTGTCGGAGAAGCTCAATCCGCTCAAATCGAGTCAGGGAATTGATGGACTGGTCTCGATAATCAGATGACGGCAGCGACGTCATGGGACGTCCAATCAGAAAGTGTCCGGGTGTGAGCGGCGTCAGATCCTCGGGGTTTGATGATAACGGCGTCAGTGGTCTGGAGTTTAAAATTGCTTCAACCTGAACCATCATGGTGTATAGCTCTTCGTAGGTAAGGTTACAAAGGCCCAGCACTCTGACTAAGTGATGCTTGGTTGACTTAACACCAGCTTCCGCAAGGCCAGCGAAATGAGGAGAATATGCCGGAATAAAGTGGAAGGTTATTCCTTCCTGAGCCATCTCCTCGGACAGCGAATCGCAACTCGCCTTAAGAAACCTAGAAAGGTCATTAGATGCACCAACAAATGAGGTGCCATTATCGGAGTAGATATTTCTCGGTTTTCCTCTACGTGAGATGAATCTCTTTAACGCCATAATATAAGTATTGCTTGTTAAATCACCGACTAATTCAAGATGAATAGATTTCGTAGAAAAACAAACGAAGATAGCGATGTAAACTTTCACTATTTTACAACCACGACCTTGACGAACAGCTGACTGAATAGGACCTGCATAGTCCAAGCCTATATTTTCAAAAGGAAAACCTGCTAGAAGTCGCTGCTGTGGTAAATCTCCCATGATAGGACTTACAGTTGCACCTCTAAATCGGCAACAACGAACACATTGTTTACAGCACATCCTAGCTAAATTGCGACCTCGAATGGGCCAGTACGTATCTCGTATAGATGCCAACAGCAACTGGGGTCCAGCGTGGAACAATCTTTTATGCTCATAATTAAAAAGTAACTTAGAAAAATGATGACTAGATTGAATAAGAATCGGGTGTTTTTTATTATATGGAAAATCTGAATGTTGTAACCTACCTCGAATCCGCATTATATTATTCTCGTCCAGAAAAACGTTAAACTTATTTAATTCACTTTTCTTGGGTAACGTTTTATTATTAAGTAGTAATTTAAAGTCCCTAAAAGATTGTCGTTGAGATAAATATATGATCAAGTTTAAAGCCCTTTCTAGTTCATGCACAGAAAGAGGACCGCGAATAGATTGTTTTTTACAAGCGTTAGTAAAACGTAAAACATAGGCGACTGTTCGCTGAAGTCTTAAAAAGTTTGAAAACCGTGTAAAATCAATCAATTGGTCAATTTCATTGCTATTTAGTGAAACATGCAAGGTGACATCTAATTTAATTTCAGGCAAAATTTCGTTATTAAAGTTCATTAATTTAGAAGGCCAATGAGACATTTCATTCATTAAAAAACTAGGACCGGACCACCATACATCTAAACTAGGTAATAAATTTATGTCTAATCCACGAGACAAGTCATCAGCAGGGTTTTGGTCAGTTGGAACATGTCTCCACTCACAGCCACTGGTCTTATCTAAAATCTCGGCAACCCTGTTGCGAACGAACGGCTGTAATTTATTTGGTAACATTTTTAGCCACCCTAAAACAATAGTGGAGTCAGTCCAAAAGAAAATGCGCCGCGCGCTGACTCGTAATGCTGCCACAACCTTTTCAAAGATGCGAACACCTACAAGAGCACCGCATAGCTCAAGTCGGGGTATGGTGGTCGGCTTGAGTGGCGCAACTCTGCTCTTGGCTAACAATAAACGCACTAAAACCTGTCCCTGCTTATCAACGCTTCGTACATACAGACAAGCGCCGTAGGCGCGTTCAGACGCATCAGTAAAAATGTGAAATTCTAAAAACTCATAACAATCAATTAAAACTCGACGTGGAATATGAATTTCATTTAATTTAGATAAATTAATAATAATTTCATTCCAAAGCTTACTAATGTCCGGTGATAGCTGTTCATCCCAAGACAGTTTTTTCAGCCATAACTTCTGAATTAGCATTTTCATAACAATTACACACGGAGCCAATAATCCAAGCGGATCGAAAACTTGTGAAACAATCGAAAGCATGTCCCGTTTTGTGTTATTAAAATTAACTGACTGATTAATTGGAAACCAAAGGTAATCTGACAGCGGCTGCCAACCTAGGCCTAAGGTTTTGGTTGACTCAAATCCACCAACATTCAAATCCAGTGAAGACTGGGGAAAGTCAGAACCAGTTACCAATTGTATGTCATTTGACTTCCACTTTCTTAAATTCATTTGTGCTGAAGCGAGAGTTGAAGTAACTTTATGACGCAACTCTTTGACCTCGTTCATGTCATCTCCTCCGGTGAGCAAGTCATCCACGTAAAAATCGTGGAGGATGACGTCACCAATCTCCTTATCAACACACTCTAGCCCCAACTGCCGAAGACACCGAGTTGCTAGGTAAGGAGCGCTGGCCGTGCCGTAGGTCACGGTATTAAGTTGATAAGCGTGTAATGGAGTTGACGGATTATCACGCCAAATAATTTGTTGAAGATACCTATCATTTGGATGAACAACTATCTGCCGGTACATTTTTTCAACATCAGCAGCTAGAATATACTTATGTTGTCTAAAACGCAACAGGATCGATAGAAGATCGTCCTGTACCACGGGTCCAATCATTTGGATATTATTAATAGAAATGCCAGTATTGGTTACACTACTTGCATTAAAAACCACTCTTAACTTGGTGGTAGTGCTGCTTTCGCGCATAACTCCGTGATGCGGAACGTAAAACGCTTGATTATCAATCGTTTTACATCTTGACATATGGCCTAAAGTTTCATATTCCATCATGAATTCTTTGTACATATTACAAAAATTATTTTTAGATTTAAATCTACGTTCCAGAGAAGCAAAACAATGTTTAGCTCGTGACAAAGATTCGCCCAAATTGTCCGGGGAACATTTTAAAGGAATCCTAACACAAAATTGACCATTTTCCAATCGAGTAGTGTTTTTCATAAAATGCTCCTCGCATAGCTTCTCCTCCGAGGAATACGGAGACGAAGTACCCACTTCTTCAAGTTGCCAAAACTTTGTGAGTTGTTGATCAACATTACAATTTAATTCATCATTACAGTCTGAACGCACCTTTATAAAATTACATTTTAAAACTTTAGAAGCAATACAGCTGTTAATTGGGCCGGAGACCAACCAACCCAATTTAGTCTCACAAAGAATTGGTTGCCCATCACCGAGCTTAATTCGTTGAGATTCCAATAAATCCCAAAAGATGTCAGCACCCAGCAACATGTCAACAGGTGCGGGTGAGTAAAAGTTGGGATCTGCGAGACAAACATCAGACGGAATTTTAATTTTTAACAAGTTAACATGTTTACTTGGAATTCTATCTGTGATGGATGGGAGAATAAAACAATTAATATCCATACTAAAGTTATTATTTAAAGATTTTATTTTTAAAGAACACATTTTATTAATAAAAGATGAGGAGTTGTTAATACCTATAATAGAATTGTTAACAGTCTTGGCAGTCAAACCTAGCTGGTGGTATAACCTCTCAGTCATGAGACATGACGTGCTGCCACTGTCAAGCACAGCACGAGCAACACATTGCTGACCATTAATACTCATGACCTTGACGAGTGCAGTGGACAATAACACGTCACCGTGTTCAACACTCGCGGACAGCGACACACCACCGGTACCTATACCTGTAGTTGTGGGCTGAGTGGAGACAGTCGCACTGCCATTCGTGTCAACAACAACACTGCTAGCAGAAGTACCACTTGCGTCTGACTTCAAGGATTTATCAACGTGAATAATAGTATTGTGATTACGACGGCATATTTTACAACTTGGCTTTTTGCAGTTGTTTGCATAATGTCCCAGATTAAAACAGTTGTAACAAACTTTGTATTTAGGTAATAACTGCAAACGAGCTTCATTGCTCAACGATAAAAACTGAGGACAACTACCTAACTTATGATCACCGTTACACATAACACAATTCTTAGGCTTATTTGCACCATCATCCTGTTTGCTTGAACTTTCTCCTGATTTATTTTTATTAGAATCCTGCGCCAGCATTGACCTGACCTTGTTTGAATTTTTACCTGTGTGTGAGTGTTTAGTATTCGTGGAAGCCTCCAATTCGAACGTTTCTAATATCTCAGCACGGTTTTTAATAAAAGTAATAAATAATTCAAACGTAACTTTAGAATTCTTGTCCAGGCGGCCCTTATACTCACCCCATTCACGATAAGTTTTGCTATCTAATTTGTGTGTGACAATATAAATGAGTAAAGTATCCCAATGATTAACAGGTTCATCTAAGGATTCTAGGGCACGTATGTTTTTGTTAACAATATCAAGTAAACCTTTTAAATTAACTGATGACTCCCTTTGAAGGGTGTCGATTTGAAACAATGCAGTAACATGATGTTGGATAAGCAGATGTTTGTTATCAAACCGCTCGCACAAAAGATTCCACGCTACCGAATAATTTGCAGAAGAAAACTGAATTGAGTTAATCACCACAGCAGCAGACCCTTCTAGGGATGACCTCAAATAGTGAAATTTATTTATTTCATCCATATCGTCGTTTGAATGGATGAGACTAACAAACGTGTCGTGAAACTCTAACCAGTTTGTATATGAACCACTGAATTTTGGCAACTGAATAGTCGGTAACTTAACAAACTTATGATTGCTAGAACGCGACATTGCGTCACAGTTATCATTAGAATCTCCTTTCCTATGATCAACCAACATTTGTTGAGCTTTAGATAGGGTTTTGTAATACAGGGATTCAAACTCTGCGCGTTCCGACATCTGACCATCCAAGTCATCCGTAGTACACTCCAGCAATAATTGCACCTCATCATATTGGACATACAATGCCTCGATTCTAGTAAAACGTAGTTGCAACTCGCTTACCTCAGTAGGGCTCAAACAAGAGGGGTCCAAAGAATTCAAATAGTTTGAAAACATTGTCACCTTTCCTTTGTAACTCGCTCGTTTCCTAACGAGATCTTTATTGTCCTTATTTAATTCCTTAACCTCTGGCATTGCGTAAGTTGGTGTGATCAACCTGGAATGTATATAAATAAAGTTATAGCAACGTTTTAAATACAATTACAATTATTAATGATGCGGCCTGAAATACGTACACGATTTAAGTAATACACTAAGTTTAAAGTGAATTTACATAAATAATAATATAGAATTTATAATAAACTATACGTATTGACCAGTTATAATGTACTTTTAACATTTATATTGTCTATCTGTGCTATAACTAACGTGATTACCTAACTGTCTCAATAACTGTAAAATGATTACCTACACCGTAAAGTAAAATAATGCAGTTACTACAAATAACTACTCTTTAACAATGTATAGATAACTAAAATAAACACTAATTACTGATCAGTTGATAATTGTATTACAATTTGTAACCACTCACAGAACAAAGAAAAATGACAATAAGTATTTTGTACTAACCTGGCTATTAACGGCTAACTTACACTAATTATACCTGTTAAATAGAGTGTTGGGTACACAAATTTAATAATAAATACGCCTTTTCTCAGCTATTAAGCATCCAGACCACATAAATTCCAATAATCTTCTGAATGACGTAGCAGAATTCACCGGTCACACCGGGCGTCGACTATGATTTTTGATGTCCACCAATTCTCTTCAATCCCTTTTTAACAATTCGCTGATTGCAGTAAATATTCTTCAAATCTCCACAATTCA
Source organism: Diarsia mendica (assembly GCA_949316265.1). NCBI lineage: Eukaryota > Metazoa > Arthropoda > Insecta > Lepidoptera > Noctuidae > Diarsia > Diarsia mendica. Next base: position 24,717,026 of record OX438892.1, read on the forward strand.
GACTCGAAGGACCATGTGCGGGATTGGTCCAGGTATAATTTTCGGGAATAAATGAAAAATACGTTGCTTGATGTGAACGTGCAAGTTTTTACTAAAAAATGAATAAAATTACATATGTAGGTAGCCGCGGTTGACATAAGTTAAAAAATAAAACGATAAGCAATAATCTACGTAGCCTCGACTGACTATGCAAGTTTCTGCAGGCGCTTGCGGGAACACCATGTGATTGGTCGAGAGTTCGAGACTGGCTCCAATCTCATGAGATCAATGCGACTTACTTTTAATCAATACAAGTTCATATAAATCATTATAATTAGTCAACATACGTAATTAATTACAGGCATATTTTAACACTAATATTATTTGTAACTTTAACCTCAGCTATATTTTTCTTCAAATGCACAAGGGAATATTTTGCTGGCGGGCCACTGACATAGTACCGGCGGGCCGCGGTCTGTGCACCCCTGGTGTAGACAAATGATAATGAATTCATACACACCTTCATTCAACACACACTTGATTTCTCCATGCTTAATAATTTCGCCGGGAAGAACAGTTATCACAATATCCCTGTCATCTAGGGTCCGGATCACCTTTTGGAAGCCACACAGTGCCTCCACAAGCTCAATATTCAACCGGATTCTGAGATCATGGCCCGAACGTTTGAACAACTAGAACGAAGAAGATAGAATGCTTTTAATAAAAATGGATCACTATTTGCAAGTTTGATACAGAAAAGTAACTTGCTTCCTTTCTGTATTTTCTGCCTGCAAAAAGATAAATAATAAGTAAGTACTTACTTCATGCTCCTTCTCATCTAAAACTATAACGAGATCACCAGGCTCTAGCTCCGGCTCCTGATCACCCTCTCCACTGAAGACAATCTTCTGGTCAGTCATGCCCTTATCCACATGGACTTCGAGAATTTTGCAGTCACGCACTGTCTTGCGTCCCTGAAAAATTATGATACCTAATGCTTTTCATTTTGTTTCTGAAGTGAAAACTTCTTTAGCGGCGTTGAGCACTTTTTCTGTAATGGGTATAAAATCTTAAACTCGCGTCAGGACTCGCGTCAGGACACGTGACCTGATCGAAAAAGCGTAAGACGGATGGAGAGTAGACAGCTATCCCCTCTCTACGGCGCGGCGAAAATGTATGCCTGGGCCTACTGTTTCGTTTAGGCAGCGCAGGGCGCTTAATAATAATAATAATATAATTACCTAATAATAATAATATAATTAATAATAATAATAATAATAATTGCGCGAATGTTCGTGTATGTTACAGCGTGATCTGCTGCGTGACAGGGGCAAATAGCATGCGTCATAGATTAATCAAACAGAAGCGAAATGGTAGGCACAATATATAGCGTTGCGCTTTCAATTTTTATGTTTAAAATTATAGAGGGGATAGCTGTCTACTCTCCATCCGTCGATGGAGAGTAGACAGCTATCCCCTCTCTACGGCGCGGCGAAAATGTATGCCTGGGCCTACTGTTTCGTTTAGGCAGCGCAGGGCGCTTAATAATAATATAATTAATAATAATATAATTAATAATAATAATGTAATTAATAATAATAATATAATTAATAATAATAATATAATTAATAATAATAATAATTGCGCGAATGTTCGTGTATGTTACAGCGTGATCTGCTGCGTGACAGGGGCAAATAGCATGCGTCATAGATTAATCAAACAGAAGCGAAATGGTAGGCACAATATATAGCGTTGCGCTTTCAATTTTTATGTTTAAAATTATATAGAATGAGATTAGTAATAGCGGGCTGTCATATATTTTATTATTAAAATTGGAATGTACGTAGTAACGTACCTAGATAAATTATAATACTTATATAATAATAATATTTTCTCATAATGTTTTACTATTTTGAATCAAAACTGTTCGTTTCTTACTTCAGCTACCATAAACCTATCGTATCAGTTTTAGAGATTGGCGATGATAGTTCTGGTAATGATGATGGTGAAAAAGACGTTGAAATTATGGATGAAAGTTGATTTTTCGGAGATAAAACTTTTTAATGTAAAATAATTGTAATAGTTTTAAAGTGTTAAATTTCTAATGTAATATAAATCGTCATGTTTGCGTACGATAGCGCAATAAATGAATATTGTATTCTACCACATAAATGATAGTACTTTTATACTGATAAAGCAATTGGTGCAAAATTATTCCCTAACCATTCCAAAATATCAAACATGCTCAACGTTAATAATCAAGTTTTCACTTCTGCCGGCACTCCCGGAGTGCAACCCGTCTTTTTTTTTAAACATATAGTTTTTGAACTCAATTAAAAACAATGGTAGTCTTCCTTTTGTTTCTTTCGAATATTAAATTCCCCCGAAGCTGTGTTTGACCTACTGAGTGTGGTTACGTGGTTTATAGTATCCTTACAACCAGCTTCCTATGTAGAAATTACTGTAGGTACTTATGCGAGGTTCAACTCACATTTACACAGATCAGAATTTTCATATTTTTTTTGTAATTTAGAATTTTAACTCTCAAAGTGTTTTAGATGTGTAAAAAAGCTTGCGGCCAGACTTATTTGTGCCTGCAAATATGATTTTACCCTAAAAAGTCTTCTTATGTATTTTTTGAGATAATACCTGGCAAACTTTGCAGCAGGTTTTAGCGTCAATGATCACCCCCTGTCCACGGCACTCACTGCACTCAGTCGGATCTACTACAGGGAGATTGCCTGGAGTCAATTGCTGGACGTGAACTTGTATACCAATACCATGACAAGTGAGACAAGTCTGTACTGCACCCTGGAATTGACAAACATAACCTTAATTTCTAGTTTCAGGCATACATTACTTCAAAAGTTCAAAAATCTAGCAGAATATGTCATGTTTGTGAAATCTTTTAGGTAGTTAGTTACCTTCTTGCCACCACGTCCTTCGCATTTTTCACAGATAACATTCTTCTGCAATGCCAGCTTTCTTACAGCACCGCGGTAAAGCTCTTCAAGTGTGACAGACAACTGATGAATGACATCTTTGCCCTTCCGTTCACGTCCACATCTATAACCACCACAGAATCCTCCACCAAAAGAGAAGCCACTTGCACAAACACCTCCCTCCTTCAATGCTTTTTGACCACCTAAAATATAAATTAAAAAAGTATTTCAATGCATGAGTAGGTACTATTGTAGTATGGTTTGATTTTAAAAACCACAAGTTGATTTTTACCATGACTTGGCATTTTTTATTACACTATCAGCATGGCATTGCAATTTTTATTATAACAGTAGGTACCTACTTAAATCTATAAATAAAAAGAGAAGTCCTGACTGACTGACTCATCAACGCCCAGCCCAAACCCTTGGACCTAGAAAGCTGAAATTTTGCATAGAGGTTCCCTTTATAATGTAGACAAGAACTAAGGAAGGATTTTTCGAAATTCAACCCCTAAGGGATTTAAATATGGGATGAAAGTTTGTATGGAAAATCGACATTTACACGCGGGCGAAGCCGCTGGCAAAAGCTAGTTCTTTGATAAAATTGATAGAATTACTATTGGAAGGTTAACTGTAACAAATTCAAGTACAGTAGAATCCGGTTTATCTACATAGATCAATTAAAACCAAAGGGGTACCTATTTGAAAATCCAACAATATCAATAACTTTTTATTAGAGATAGTGTTTCACATACATCATTATTTTAAACAATACGGTCAGTGGGTCGTCTTAGGGGCGGAACAATACAATATAAAATACGGTAAAAAGACATGAAGAATGAGCCCGGATAATCGAGGTTCGAATAATCGGGATTCTATTATGCACTCCATATACCAACAGATCACAACTATAGATGCTCTAAAATGCCAATAAGATTATGGCTACCGATAGAGAGTTAAAGAAACAGAACTTTGGGTCACAATCCAAGATTTAAAAGAGTATTTTCTTTTAATTAGAAGTAAATTCTGCCAAAACAACAAACCTTGATCATAAATTCGCCTCTTGTCTGGATTGGACAGTACTTCAAAGGCTTGCGAAATCTGTTTGAATCTCTCTCCTTCATTTGGGTTCTTGTCAGGGTGGTACTTCAAGGCTAGCTTCCGGTAGGCTTTTTTCAATTCATCATTTGTGCAACTGGGTTTCACACCCATTATGTCATAGTATGTTGTTTCTTTCACCATCTTTATTACCTATTACGGAATAAACAAAATTAATACAACTCAGTCTATTGTATTATAACTAGAATGCTATGGAAATTTCTAGGGCCTGGCTTAGATTTAGTTATTGTATTACCTACTTTGATAAAATAAAGGCGTAAGGTCAGGTGGGGTAACAGGGATATCGGGGGAAGTGGCTGGGACCAAGTGGGACTAGGGACCATAACTTATGTAAACCGAAGCGTTTGAGTGTTACCAACTCTCAAAAATAATTACCCCTAAAGTTTGAGTCAAAAACCCCTAGAATCGCATTAATTATTGAGTTATCCCCCTAAAAATATATAAATATAAATTCTTATAATGATTTTAAAATACATCTGGCTAAAATGAGTATTGTATAATATAGTTTTTTTTAACTAGGAATTATTTCTCCTGTATCGTGGATTCGTGGGTGCGTTCACAAATATTTAAACTCACATACACAAATACCCAGACTCGAAACAACTATCTGTAGATCATACAAATATTTGTTCCGTGCGGGGATCGAATCGACACGCAGCGCAGCATTCCATTGCTTGAGCCACTGCGCCAACCGTGTCATCAATAAAGTATTAGTAGTAGTATTTCTACTACTATTACGCGGGCTTTTGCATGGTTAGCGAAAGTACCATGTTGTTGTTACGCGGCCTCACTACCAAACCGCGCGCGCCCGCGCCCCCTCCTTCGCCGCCCACGCACCTCCCCCGCAGAGCACAGGGAAGGCTGCGTGGGCGACGTGTTGGAGTATCCCAACCAGGATAATAGATAACGCTAGTCGCTAGGTATAAAGTGTTCTGTGATCCCAACCGCCAACGGGAACAGACGCGACGTTATTATTGTTTTTTAATGTCTACTAAGTTGTGCATATGTAATACCACTAAATGTAAATGTGTGAATAAATATATTGCTTCAATCAAGTTCCAGTAAACTGGCGCCCAAACTAGTGGCTCGAACCGTTAAAACTGTGAACCGGTGCCTTGCCTACGTGACTCAGTGAATACCTACCCACCTTGTTAGGTATAAGCACGGACATTCTGCCTTACCGTTGTCATCACGAGTGTGAAGATGCCGACAACGAGGAGAGGAGAAGCGCTCCGTCAACAACAAGGAGAGGATGAGGGTAATGAGATGATGCACGGCGAGATTCGACGGGACCTCCCAGGACGCTGAGGTCCTAGAAGCATTCATGGATGCCGTCGAGGTCTACAAGGAGTGCGCTGCCGTGAGCGACGAGCACGCCCTCCGAGGATTGCCGATGCTGCTGGAAGGTGAAGCCGCCGTGTGGTCGCGCGGCGTCAAGGCGACTGCGGTCACGTGGACGGACGCGATTTCCCGCCTTCGCACGACCTACGGTGTCGCGCAGCCCGCGTATCATGTCCTACGACAGATCTCCACCGAGCAACGCGAAGAAGAACGCGCGGATGTGTTTTTGTGCAAAGTGCGGGCACTAATTGCCATATAAGCTCGAAGATATAGTGCAGGTGGACTTTTGTTACGGATTACTGCAGCGACGCGTAATTAAACGAGTGCCGCGTGATTGTGTCCGTAACTTAGATGATCTAGTATATAAAGTAAGGATCGCGGAGGATACATATAAGGCGCTTAAAGTAACAAAGTCGGTTACGAATAATAATAGTAATGCGACTCCGCTAACCAAAACATTGGCAGTACCTAGCACCGACCGTAATCTCACGCAACCGACTTCGGAGTCAAGTTCCAGTAACTAAGATGAGACGGTGCCGCGTAACAATAACAAAAGTAGACCCCGCTGTAGTCATTGTAAGAAATTTGGGCACGTCAGCGATGAGTGTCGCAATCGCGATAAGGCGGCCACTAACAAAAATAATAGTGACGCTACGCTTATGGAGTTACATTGTTATGGGTGCGGTAAACAAGGTGTCGTGAGGTCAAAATGTGATGTTTGTGCGAAAACATTGTCAAAACCCCAAGACAAAACATCTTTCAATACTGTTGATGTAGATTTCTGTAGCCGGGATGATAGTTTTAACAATGATACTGATTCGTGCGTTCGAATAACAGATATGAGTGCGCGCGTACAGCACCCAATGGTAAATATTAGTGTTATGGGCCGTAACGGCGTGGCTATTGTAGATACCGGCGCTACACATAGTATTGCGAGCCCTCTATTGCACCCTTGCTAGTAGATTCAGGAAGTAGGTTTAGTGAAACCAAACGTTACGTACGCCTCACAGACGCGAGGCGTACGTAAGGGTGAAGAGGCCTGTTATCGACCAAGGTAGATATTGTAATCAAAGGTCGCAGGGTAATGTTTTTGGTATTACCTGGCGACGATACTAGGACGCTGTTATGTGTGGATTTCTTAGCGCGGGCCGGCATGGTAATAGACGTCACCCGACGCACATGGTCGTTCTCAGATAGTCCGGGAAAGAGCCATGATTTTGTTTACAAATACAAGCTTGAACCTACTGACGCGAGCCTGCTGTGCGCCGCATCAACTGAGCTGTCGCCGCGCTCCGACGAAAAGGTAAGTTCAGGGGCCCTACTATGACGTCTTAAAACAGTCCCAACTTATTCTTAATCCAGCGTGGAAAAGAGATGGCGCTAGACACCCTGTATAGTTCTGTCACGCTTCCACACTGGATTAAGAATAAGTTAGGACTGTTTTAAGACGTCATAGTAGGGCACCAGATCAAGACATTGCTTGTCCACAGAACGAGAAAGAGGCTTGCAGAATGTGCTTGATGAGCTGCTGCAAAATGACGTCATCAAAGAGTGTGAGTCACCTTGGGCCCCCAATGTCATGCTGGTGAGTAAGAAGGACCAGAATGAGTGTGACTTATGCTTGACGGTCGTCGATGTACCGAAGAGGAACAGTGGCGATATCCACAGCAACCAATTATTGGACCCAGAGGTAAGGAAAATATGTAATTGAGGACATGGAGTCTGACGAACCCTCTAGGGGGAGACCATGGTCCGACCGCGGGTACACCATCTCTGACGGTATTTTATACAGGTACAGCCTAGACTCAGAAGACGAAGGACTGCTGCCTAGTCGTGCCTGAGCACGAGCGAAGGCAAGTCATGGCTGATTTCCATAACGCGCCGACAGCCGGCCATTTCGGCGTAGAACGCACGTTGAGCCGTGTTCGCGCAAGGTATTATTGGCCGGGTAAGCGCAGGTTCATCGCAAATTATATAAAGGAATGTGTGCCTTGCCAAAGGTATGGTCTGGAGAATGTACAGACCGGTAAGAACGTAGGGAAGTGTCATGTTTCACACCTCACGCCCTTCGCCGCTCAAGTAGAACCACCCATTCGTGAGAAACGCCGTCGTGGTAGACTGCGCAGTAATCTGGACTAGCCCAACTGCGAGGGCGCTTAGTTAGGCTAGAGGGGGAGGATGTAACGCGGGGTTTTGCATCGTTAGCGAAAGTACCATGTTGTTGTTACGCGGCCTCAGGAGGAGTCCTTCGCCGCCCACGCACCTCCCCCGCAGAGCACAGGGAAGGCTGCGTGGGCGACGTGGTGGAGTATCCTAACCGCCAACGGGAACAGACGTACGAAGCGATCCTCTGCGATCCAAGTCGCGACGTTATTATTGTTTTTTAATGTCTACTAAGTTGTGCATAATTATGTAATACCACTAATGTAAATGTGTGAATTTGCTTCAAACAAGTACCATTAAATTAGTAAATTAAAAAATCCCTGAAAATACCCCTAAAAATTTCAGACCCCTAAAAAAATCCCATTTCATTTTTGTACCCCCCAAATCTGGGGGGAAAACCCCTAAGTTGGGAACACCCGTTTACGACAATGAACTTTCCGTCGATAAAACAGTGAAGGCGAAATAGTTTGAACGGTTTTCAATAGATGTCGCTACGTAACTCAGAAGCCACAAAAAATGAAAACACGTTTGACATAAAGTCCATCCATTTATCGAAAGAAGTCCCGCGGACAATTGTGGAACTAAATTTGACAGATGGGGAGATCGGTGAGAGAGAGAGAGAGAGCAACAATATGTCGCGCGAATACAGCGCTGCGTCTGCGGGACTTCTTTCGTGAAATGGACTTTACATGTGCGTTCCATTCATTGACAGATTTGAGGTATTTTGTTTCACAAAGCGACACCTCTTATCACCATCCAAAACATTTAGTTACTTTATCTCACCACAGATGGCGACACCATCGACACAATTTAATTTATGATTAAAAATATTTACTAGCTGATGCCCGCGGCTTCACCCGCGTGGATGTCGTTCAAATTATACACTAAAACCTTCCTCTTGAATCACTCTATCTATTAAAAAAAAAACCGCATCAAAATCCGTTGCGTAGTTTTAAAGATTTAAGCATACAGACAAACAAACAGACAAAAATAGCGACTTTGTTTTGTACTATGTAAGGACTAGCTGAACCCGCGCATGTGTTGCAATGCTTTTTTTCCTACTTACCTACCTACTACCCTACCTACCTACTAACCACTTTCTCACCGTTATAACCGTCTCTGGACTTCCACAAATAATTCAAGACCAAAATTAGCCAAATCGATCCAGGCGTTGTTGAGTTAATTTATGTGCTTACCAACACATTTTGCGATTCATTTTTATTTTAAAAATATTATTTATTAAATATAATTTCGTAACCTTATTAACATGTTCTATTGTTATTTGCAAATATATGTGTAGATCGCAAGCAGTGTAATAATTACAATAGCAACACAGTGAATTATTAATTTGGTAATGATTACCAAATTGTCAGATCACAAATATGGCGACTGCTTTGACTTTGAGTGCTTCCTAGAGTCCATTTCACGAAAGAAGTCCCGCAGACGCAGCGCTGTATTCGCGCGACATAATGTTGCTCTCTCTCTCTCTCACCGATCTCCCCATCTGTCAAATTTAGTTCCACAATTATTGTCCGCGCTCCGCGGGACTTCTTTCGTGAAATGGACTCTACCTGCGCTAGCGCTTGTTTGTAGTTTTCGTCCATACTTGTGCCTTTCTTCGAGAAATTAATCTGCCGAGCGTGAGAGTCAAAATGGCAGGTGTACCATAGCGAATCAAATTATACTAGATATCATAAAAATCTAAAATTTACTATTCTGTACCTAGCTCTGAAATAGTACATTGTTCACCATTCCATAGTCGCCGGGCCTCCGCCGGCCTCCTTCGTCGGCCTACGGCCCGGTGCCCGGCGACTCGGGGACAGAAGAAATTATTGTTATTTAATATGCGAGCGAAGCGAGCGCGCGTCATGGAGTATGCGTTGCATGTATGAGTGACGTCATTATTATTATTATTTCACTTCATTAACATCTTTATTGCACCAATCACTTGCACCTATTTTTTAACCGACTTAAAAAAGAAGGAGGTTATTACAATCGCAATCGTCGATAGTCATTTGTTTTAGACGTTCATTTGTTTTACACGATCATCCTATCCCCGTGGTCCAACCAGTTGGACATAATTCCACCGTTGTACCACGGGTCATAATCATAAATATCAGAAAAAAGAGTTGAACCATGTGTAAATTTACCTCTCCGTAGTACAACCAGTTGGACATCGCAGTTGTACCACGGGTCGGGAATGGTTTAATACACCCATGCATGTTTAAATGTCAGATTGTATATGTCACGGCTAATACCCGAAGTGCGGCTGCACCTAGTTTTAGCCGGTTAGAACTAGGTGTAGCCACTTACTCTTGGTTAAACCTAGTACGAGCCGATTGTTTTCGGGTGAAACTAGGTCTATCCTTCATCATGCCGGCTACAACTAGGTTCGGCCATTCCTTGTTGGATAAAACTAGGTCTATCCGATATCATTCCGGCTAGAACTATATACTATGCAAAGATATCCATAGGTTAGGTTAGTTTAGAACTGTGACCAGCTACCTCGAAATTGGTCGCGAAACGCGTACTAAACTTGTCTGGACCTAGTTCTAGCCGGAATGATATCGGATAGACCTAGTTTTATCCAACAGGGAATGGCCGAACCTAGTTGTAGCCGGCATGATGAAGGATAGACCTAGTTTTACCCGAAAACCATCGGCTCGTACTAGGTTTAACCAAGAGTAAGTGGCTACACCTAGTTCTAACCGGCTAAAACTAGGTGTAGCCGCACGTCGGGTATTAGCCGTAACATATACACACTATTAGTGTCTAGGGTTTTAGTCTTTAATAATTTTAAACCAATAACCCGTTAATTTTCTTTGTATAATTTTGTTATGCTGTATGAAGTTATGAAAGATCTGAGTTAGGCTGTGAATTATAAACTCAGAATTATTTGCATTCCTGTAAAATAGTAATTATGGGGCTTACTGAAGATGACACTAGACTTTTGAGTCATAAAATGCTTGAGAGAATGCTTGTGTGCGCATTTGTAAATGTGATAATAATGTAAGTCTAAATAAAGCTATAATGAACAATATTTCAATCTTCTAATGTTTTATCAATGTTCCAAAATCTCTGATGATTAATTTGGGATTGGATAGTTATTGAAGTAAAAATAACGCACGTACTTATAACACGTTTATTTACGAAGACAGTAAATACATAAATAATTCAATACTTAATCAACATCACACTGTAAACTGAACTGGAAGGCTACTTCTTGTCGCCGCTACCACTTACATACTCCTTGCTCGTCGTCCGCGTCGGTAGATTATCTGGAAAAAAAAATATAGAGCATTTGAGCATTTTCCCTCCAATAGCAGCAACTATATATTGCAATACAGATAATAAAGGACTCTGATTTAGGTAAGTACCTAATTCGTGGGTTTTTGAACTCAGGGGCATTACTTTGTGTAATTTGTTCATCACCACTGCTCTTAAAAACGGTGAAACTAAATATCGTGCGTGAGGAAACCAGCATGTCCTAGAACCAACACTCGAAGACATCTGCCAAACCGCAGTGGGCCCGATGGATTATTTATTTATTCCCTCTCACAGAGAGGAGGCCTCTGCCCCAGCAGTGGGAACATTATAGGGTGATGATGAATATACTCATCATCATCATCATTTCAGCCGAAAGACGTCCACTGCTGGACATAGACCTCCTGAATATACTAGTACAGTCGAAAAAGCTAATAAGTATACAGGCAGAAATCTTTATAATTCTAGAACACTGAAAATATTGATTGCAAACACTGTATCGTTTGACATCAGTCTCTAAATATATCAGTAAATACAAGTTAGTCGACTGTACCTACAGATAATGGCATACACCATAATATTATTAAATCTGATTTCTTAGTCACCTGTACTATTAGGAGGTCTGCAGCACTTTACCCCAGATCCTTTGGGGCTGGGTTTTTGGCTAGGTTTGGGGGTGGGTTTATCGCTCTTCTTGCTCATGTCAGACCGAGCCGTTTCATCGCACGGACAACACGACACCACACTGCCGCGTGTCGTATCCATTGCTCCGATTTTCTCCGTCTGAGAACATTTTTTATACATTATAATTATTATATTACAGCTTATGTACACATTAAATACAGAACAGAAGAATGGAACGGAAAAATAGGTACAAAGATGTGTAAATTTTTGATTATGGGCATCCAAATGACCTCCGGCCACCTACTACGCGGGCCTGTGGACGGTGAGTGTTGGGCTAGCTCTGTGTCCGGCCGTCGTCATGACGGCAACAGACCGTGTCCAAGGCGCCAGAGTGTTCCACAAGCGACACAAAGAGATGTCAGCAAGGAGGGGCCCGCAAGGGCCGACGCCCGTCGGGGCTGTGGATATCGAAAGGATAACGCGGCTCCGACACAAGGGCGAAGAAGGATCATGGGTTTGGTTTTTAGTCAGTAGAAGTCTGACACTCCCCTTCGCTCTGCCCAAGAGCGGGGGGGGGGGGGGGTTATTCGATGATTTTCCACCCACCAAAAAAAAAAAAGAAGGCATCCAAAATTCTTTTCTTCTTTGAAAAAACCTCATTTTGAAAGACAGGACAGACATCAGTGAAACTAAACACGACGAGCATATATCTAAATCCGCATTCAACATTGTTCAGGGGGTCTAAAATGGCCACTTTAGCAGGTATATGAATTGCGTTAAAAAGCGTGAAATGGACTTTTCATGATAGTACGTTAGTATTATAATATTATCTGTGATGATAGTAACTGCGTCTGTGACCATTTAGGAAATAGATCATAACAGGAAAACAATATGAATTGGGTTAAATTCGTAAAAAGGTCACAGACGCAGCCATTTTAGACCCCCCGAACAGTGCCAATAATGCACAACAATCATGATAACGCTCTGAAGCTCTGATAAGATCCTCGGGCTCTCGGTAGCGGTCAGTTTCATTGGCTAATCTCGTCTTTATTCACAGAATTTATAATCACTAAAAGAAAATGATTAGTAACATTTATAAACATACCTTGTTAGGCGCAGACGGCACATAGGGCCTGTCCCCGGCAGCCCTGTGCAGCTTGTTGTCACCGAGCGGCAGACGTAGCTCGTGCTCCAACGTGCGCGGTGCCGGTACGGGGGGCGCGGCCCGAGCCGTTATGTAGTGCTGTCAATAACCAAACTACTGTAAGAGCGGTTTCGCACTACGTCCGATTCGTACCCGATACTGCCCGTGAAAATGTAGTCGTAGAACTATTTCTATGGTAGTTTACGCACTAGAACTGAAAGAAATTGGATGACGGAAGCCGGATCTAGTAAAAGCTACCATAGAAATAGTTATACGACTACTTCGGACCGTATTTTCACTGATTCGGATCGGACGTAGTGCGGAATAGCTCTGACACTGTTAGATAACTAAGAATCGTATTCCTAGGTCGTTGTGTGTGCTGTTTGCCTGGTACCTCGGGCACGCGCCACACGATGACGCTGCCGGCCGCGCACGAGCTCACGACGTAGCGCGCGTCCGGACTGAACCGGCAGCACGTGACCGCGCCCGCGTGGCCCAGGCCCATGTGCGTGTATATGCCGTCCTGGTACTTCCACAGCTGGAAACATTATTATTATTATAGCTAGCCTTTATTGTCCCACTGCTGAGCAAAGGCCTCCCTCCAGTCCTTCCAACGATCACCATTCTGTGCAAAATCCCTCCAAATCTCAACGAAGACATCCCGTTCGTCAAGAAGAATTTAAAAATTCAAGACAAGTCTAAAAGAATTCGTATAAACTATGAATATGGTTCTGAAGCATGGCGTAAAAAAAACTCAGAAAAAGCAATGTTATAGAGCCATGGATACATGCATACATACATGGATGGATGGTAGGTACAAAATAAATGACGACACGGTTGGCGCAGTGGCTAAGCGATTGGACTGCTGCGCTGCGTGTCGCGGGTTCGATCCCCGTACGGAACAAATATTTGTATGGCCTGCAGATAGTTGTTTTGGGTCTGGGTATTTGTGTATGTGACTTTCTATGTTTGTGAACGCACCCACGATACAGGAGATTCCTAGTGTGGGGCAACGTTTAAAAAAAAAAAAACAGAAAGACGTAACAAAAATCTAAGCAGCTTGCACGTCGTTGACGTCGTGGCTGTAAAAAGCAGGTTAGTTACCACTCAACTGAATACTGTGCTATGCACCCTTCCACAGCTCATCGCTGGTTTTCACATTTCAGTGGTCAACCGTGATGAACCGTAGGTAAGTACAGAACCCATGAAATATTTAATGACATGAAAAAGAAACAGTATGTAGATGTTAAAACAACTAGAAACATAATAAATAGTCCGCCTTATTAACAAAAATAGTTAAACCTGGTTTCACTTACGCTTGGTTTATCTCGCATGACGTCTCACTTCAAAAATATTCAAAAGAAAGTGACAGCATGCGAGATAAACCAAGCGTAAGTTAAACCAGGTTCAACTATTTTTATTAATAAGGCGGAGTAAGTATATTGTAGGTACTTTTAGAGCATTTAATACTGTTTTCAGCATTAGGTAGAGTGATGCAAGACGAAGATTTATAATTATGTGTCATTGCACCCGTGCGAAGCTGGTGCAGTGAGAAACAAAATTAAACACTACCTCGCAATTATACCTAACCTAACTGTGACCTAACTGTACGGATACCTCTCGTAATCATGATCCCACGAAAAACATTCTGTAAAAAACTAGTTAATGTTGTGTGACTTGGCCCGTCTTCGTGGTTATTGAATCAACGTTTTCCAAGTGGCAATTTTCCATCGTCAATGGTTAGCTGATTGGTGCAATGGTGTCATGCAGGGCTGGGCAAAATACATGCTCTGCTTTAATTGAAATACAAATTACAAAATACAGTATCGCAAGTAATTAAATTACAAAATACAAATTACATTTAAGTAAGGTATTTGAAATATAAAATACAAAATACAGTATTTTAGCAATTTTTAATTGAAATACAAAATACAAATACTTTTTCAAAAAAAATATAACCGCCTTCAAAAACCATCAGAAAAAAGTGTAAAGTAACTTTCTTTCGGAAGTCGGTGGCAAAAATGAATTAAAAACAAAATAACCAACTTAAAAATGTTTTTATTTTAACCTTTTTTGTTCAAAAATTTAACCTAAAATCTTGTCAACAACCAAATTTTTTTACACGTGCAAAACTAAACCGTTCAGCAGGGCTATTGTGTATCTTTTAATGACAGTGGATAACTTAGAATGTCTATCAAATAACTGTCAAATGGTGAGTTTTTAAGAAAAAAATGTACCAAACCATAACCAATTTACAGTTAATCTATGGACATTTCTGATAGCCACTGACGTTATAAAGATACGCAATAGGGGGGCTGACTTGCCATCATAACTTGACAAGTTGACAATTCAACGTAGGTACCTACATTTTTTTTTGCGTTTTGTTGGCCAATTTTGACGTACAGTCATATCGTTCAGTATAAAACAGGTGCAGTGTTGCTAGCTCTAATAACTGCTTTACCATCATTGCACTCTCGCCTCGCACTCACACTCACGATCGCTAAATGAAGGTATAAATGTATTTTTCTTAAAATGTATTTTGAAGCCTCAAGTATTTGAAATACTAATTACAAAATACTTCGTCGTCAGGTATTTGAAATACGAATTACAAATTACATTTTAAGGAAGTAATTGAAATACAAATACAAAATACGTATGTATTTGTATTTCAATTACGTATTTTAATTACAAGTAATTCAAATACTGCCCAGCCCTGGTGTCATGGAGCACCAGGGCCCCGAGTCTGCTATTCAATAGTGTCAGAATGGTCGATCATTGATCTCATAATGGCTGATTGATGACAAGCCAAAAAGTACCTTATACCTGTCGACTTAAGGTACTTTTTGTAAATCAACCATTTTGAGATCAATGATCGACCATTCTGACACTATTGAATAGCAGACTCGGGGCCCTGGTTTTCTACCTTTGTGTACCCTTCCACGGCCAAGTCACACAACATTAACTATATTGGCACGACTTTGTCTAGATTTCATTACTTTTTTGGGATAAACAAGCAGCTCCATCGAGACTTGGCTAGTTTTTCACAGAATGTTTTTTTTTTGTAGAAACGTGGGCATATTGATTTATTTTATTAGATTTTCTTATTTGACACATTTTTTTGTTTTTAGGAGTAGTTTTTTTATTATTAAAAATCATTTTTTTTTCCTTTATCCTAGTTTTTATACTTTTCCCTTTATGTGGCCATTAAACCCTAACTCTGTACCAAATTTCAGCTATCTGAGTTTATGGGAAATACTAGTTCTATTCTGATGATCATGAGTGAGTGAGTGAGTGTCATAAATGCGAAACATTGCTTTCGCTTAACTTCGGAACAGCGGAACTACATGACCTACAGAATTGTTTTTTTTTATTGTAAGTGTATTTTTATAGCTTACTGGATGACGAAAATTTCTGCGTTCTGGGGGTCTAAAATGGTCACTTTTGCAGATCATAATGTGAATTGCGTTTAAAAGCGTAAAATGGACCTTTCATAATAAAAACTGCGTCTGTGACTATTTTACGAATGTTAACGCAATTCATATTATTTTCCTATTATGATGTATTTTACTAAATTGTTACAGACGCAGTTATTATAATGAAAGGTCCATTTTACGCTTTTTAACGCAATTCATATTATGATCTGCCAAAGTGGCCGTTTTAGACCCCCTGGTCTTATCCAGAGTTTCTCAAATAGGGGCCTGAAAATGGAGCGAAATGGTTCCAGTAAAGGATGGTACGGCAGTGTTTGCTTGTCGCTCGACTTGGCGGGGGCACTGCCGTGCCCCCCGATCGTGGTAAGGTACCTAACTCACCTTAACCGTCTGATCGTTGGCTCCCGTTACGAACAGATCTCCATTACGTGAGATGTCCAGACCATTCACAGCGCCAACTTTACTTGCCTCCAGCTGAAAAATAATTCACTGAGGTTTAACGAAGAGGTAGCATTAAAGACGATAAGCTGCTGAAAATATAATTATGTGGAAATGGGCAGAGTAACACAGACCTAGGTAATTTTTTTCGATGTTTTTTTTAAAATTGTTTCCCCACACTAGGAATTTCTCCAGTATCTTGTATGCGTTTACAAACATTTAAACTCACATACACAAACCAAACACCCAGACCCGAATCAACTATCTGCAGCCCATACAAATATTTGTTTCGTGCGGGGATCGAACCCGCGCCACGCAGCACAGCAATTGAAGTTGGTAGGTAGCTCTCCTATCCATACCCATTCCTCATCATCACATCCGGCCTTAGTCTTATCCCAATATATCAGGGGCCAGAACAACTTATCTTCTTCTTCCATACATCTCTATTATTCTCTATATTCATAGTAATATTAGAAATACGAAAGTAAACTGCCCGAACGTAGGTCGATATTTATCCTATCACACAAGGGTCTAAATTGGCCACTTTAGCAGATCATAATATGAATTGCGTTAAAAAATGTAGAATGTTCCTTCCATAATAGTAATTGCCTTCCATCCCCTTCATCTCCCTTCTTCCATCGGGAGACTAGACGTACTGCAGGGTATCACCGATACCTAGTCGACATTCCCAGAGCCGTCTTAGACTGTGCTGGGGCCCTTGGGCACACAAGAATTTGGGGCCCTTTGGCACACAAGAATTTGGGGCCCTTTTGGAATTTACCCAAATTACATTAAACAAAATTAAATCACGACACTTCTGTGAAAATAAGTGATATAATAAGTAATAACTTTAGGTAAAAAGTTCCGACTGAAAGTTTTTCATAATTTATCCGGGGATTCCCCCAAGCCCTAACCATAGACAAAGTCGACATTTTTTATGGTCGCTTGAATTTGGCATTGGAGCGGTTTGCATGGATGATCGCTAGATGGTGTTCTTAGTAAATTAGGTAGGAAGCGTTCAGAAATACCCAGGCATAGGGATATGCATTAATGCAGCATGGGTATAGGCATTAAGTCCGCCTTTGTACGTTGTTGTGCATAAAGTTTTAATAAATAAATAAAAATACTTTTAAATTACTGAATAAAAATCAAATGATATGTAACTTGAAAATAGACATTATAGACTCTAGATTATAAAATTTATAAACTCAAGTAAATGTCTGGTAAGTTATATCAGACCAAAAACAGCCCTTTAGTACAGCCAAAAAGCACACTAAGTTTAAATTAAGCAAGAAGCTACAGTGTCTATATACCGCACACAACCGAGACCCTGTAGGCTTGATGTCACTCAAATTCATATAAATATATTGATTCGAATAAATCTGAAAATAATCGATATTCGGGCATTGAGAAAAGTGTAATGAGTTTTTTGAGATTAAATGTGAGAGAAATTGTCGGCCCTTCGGGGCCCTCTGAGGATGGGGGCCCTGGGCACTGGCCCCTTGTGCCCTTATGGTAAAGACGGTACTGGACATTCCACACATTCGAACGAAGCGCTTTGCTGGGTCCTTTATTATGCGCACAGCCAAGGAGTGGAATTCCCTGCCTGCGTCGGTTTTTCCGAGTTCATATAACCCTAATCTGCTACTGGGTAAGCTCGTTCCATCGTCGACATCATCTCTGCCCTTAGGGCAACATTGAAGTCAAGAGCAAGCCCATTTATATTAAAAAAAAAAAAATGCGTCTGTGGCCATTTTAGAGCCCCTGGGATTAGGTACTACATAATTACATAGAACACTTATCTCAGTCGTAAGTTCTTGTCGAACAACTATCGACATCTTGGGTTGGGCGAAAGCTAGTAAAAAAAGCCGTTACCTCTCTAGCAAGGTTGCCACTCCCGGTCTCCCAGTAAGCGACGCGTCTGTCAGACCCGCCTGTCAGCAGTTGACAGCCGCGCGGCTCGAAACACACGCACATGAACAACGTGTTCGCGTACATTACTTGGCGACGGGATAGGGAACTGACGAACAGAAACACGATAGGATCAATCGTCGGAACGAAATTTTTTTTTTGGGACAAGCCCGCCACACTATTCCCTGCCCACTGTAACTCCTGTTAGCCAGAATCAACAGTGGCAACCACAAGAAAAGCGCCGAGACAATGAAGCTCGACGAAGTCCCAGAGAAGCGATTTAACTGTCTTGGATCCCGCAACGAAATTAATCAGAAAAGAATAGAGGAGAAGTCGGAACGAAATGTGAAAAATGCTGATCTATGGAAAACAACATAACATCACCAAAGGCTTGGACTGGCTAGCATTGAGAGGAGTGTGGGAACCGACTGGAGGACACGGTGGAGCACACCGTGAGGGTCTGCCCGGATTGCCGCCGTGTTGGAGTAGCGGAAACATCATCAAATGACTCCTTCCTCCCGCTCTGGGGAGAGTGTCAGATACTTCTACTGACTAAAAACCACCCATGTTCCTTCTTAGCCCTTTATGCCCGGGGCCGCGGTATCTCGTTTTTCTCTCGCGGTATATCTTTCGAACAACCCGCAACCCTGCCTTTTTCAACCTATGTGTTTGGTGAAAGCTGACTCACACAAGGTCCCAAATGATGCAGGAACCATCGGTCCCAGCGCTGACAGCCTCCGTGTTGTTGGGAGACACCTGGATGGCCGACACGGGGCTCTTGTGCTCCTTCAGCACCTTCTTCAGGGTCTGGTGTTCAGGCTTTATGTCCCACACGCGGACCTGCGGTGGATTGTACAACGTTATTAACATATTGAAGTCGAAAACAGGCAAACACCATTACAAAATATATTTTTTTGTTTTTTTTTTCTCTTTTCCCTATTCGCTGTCGTTACGATCTGGAGTCATTCATGCCAGAATGGCTGGAGAAAGCAAAATCTTATAGAGAGGACTGTAGGAATATGTGGGAGTCCTCTGCCTACGCATCGGCTATCTCATGAAAAATAGAATAGAATAGAAGATGTTTATTTCCCTGGTTCATATGTTACATTATGTCCACAGGTCGGTAGTGTATCCGGCCTGTGGGTGTGTCAGCTACTTACAGTCTACCTATGTTTGTCTGAGAGAGATCTGTATAAGTGTCGTGTAGTGTGTGCTGTGTGCTTTAATGTGTACAGAATAGATTTATATAAATAAATTTATAATGTTTTTCTATGTTGTCCTATCCTATTTACAGCTAATTACAATTTATGGGGACGTGGAGCGGTTGTTCGCTTGCTGAGCAGCCGACTCCTGTCTTTTTTTGGTACATAATCGATTTCACCTAGTCTAGTATTAGTTAGGAGTGGGTTGTACTGTCCGTATCCCAGGTAGACGTCACCAGGGGTCTCTAGATCTTCGATGTGCATTTCGCGGAGTCGGCGCAGCATGTCATCGTTTAAGTCCTGTGCACGGATATATCTAATGAAACAGGAATTGATTTGCGCCTCTGATCATCATCTCTCTTTTCCTATGTTGGGGCCGGATTAATACCAGTAATGAATACTAGTATTTTACGTAGATTGACTGCCTAGCTCACCTGCACAACCTCATTTGTATTTTTACTCTTTTAGTTGAAGATGTCTCGTTATTTGTCAGTATAAGTAGGTACATTTATAATACCTGTCCTTCGCAGCCACCCGAGATGAGAGTCCTGCCGTCAGAGGTCATGTCCAGCGCAGAGGTACCCTTGTTGTGTGTGTTGAAGATCACATAGATGAGGCGCCCCGTGAGTGGAGTGAAGGCGCGGATGTTACCGTCGTTCCAACCTGAGGGGAGGGGGAGGAATACTTTTTTAGGGTTCCGTAGTCAACTAGGAACCCTTATAGTTTCGCCATGTCTGTCTGTCCGCCTGTCCGTCCTCGTTTAATCTCTGTGACCGTTAGCACTAGAAAGCTGAAATTTGGTAAGTACCAATTGTGTATCAATCACGCTGACAAAGTGGTAAAATAAAAATTGGAAAAAAATATTAGGGTAGATAACCCCCCTATATGTAAAGTGGGAAGTGTTTTTTTAACCCTAACGTGTGATATATTTTTGGAAAGGTATTTAAAAATGAATACGGGTTTTCTAAAATCATTTTTTGATAATGTCAATAATTTCGGAAATAATCGCTCCAAAAGTAAAAAACAATGTGTCCCCCCCCCCCCTCTAACTTTTGAACCTTAAGTTTAGAAAATATGAAAAAAATCTGAAATGTAGAACTTTATGGACTTTCTACGAAAATAATTTTGAACTTGGATGGAAACAGTTTTTGTACAAAAAAGACAAAAAGTTGTACAAAATAATTTCTGGACTAAGTTTGTAGTATAATCGTATATGCAAGCATTTTTTTTAACTTCGTTGACATATTTTATTATCCTGAACGTATCTTTTTTCAAACAAAAAAAGAATTATTACTACGGAACCCTACACTGAGCGTTGCCCGACACGCTCTTGGAAGGTTTTTTACGATTACGGAGTCTGGATAGGCAAGTTTTGGGTCTCAGAAATTAAAAGGTTTATTGAAATCACTTCAATAAATAAAATTTAATAAATGGAGCCTCTCCGAGCGACGTATCTACCGAGTCATTATACGTTCGGCGCACCATGGCCAATCAGTGAGACTCACGCTGACTGGCTCATTCTTTCACCACGATGGCAATCCATTTCTCGTTGCCAACATACCTGACACAATAGACTTGCCGTCCCCGGAGAACAGGACCGTGGAACAAGTAAAGTTGGGCACCACGATCCTCAGCAGCTCCTGGCAGGTCTCCAGGCACCACACGCGGACGTCGCCCGCACCAGCTGTCGCGAACACTCCCGACATGCCCCTGGAATGTAAAGAACGTCTTAATATAGAAAGAAAGAAATGTCGCAGATACATGACGTGCATACAAAATGACAAAAAAAAATAGATAGTAAACCTAAACATACAACGCATACCCATATTTAATATCATAGTAAAGACCCGGTAGGTAATAGAAAGAATGGTTGCAACTTGAACTTCCGATTGTTTCTAGAGAGTGGCCACCCTCCCGCCCTTGGGCAGAGCGAAGGGGAGTGTCAGACTTCTACTGACTAAAAACCAACCCATGTTCCTTCTTCGTCCTTGTGCAGGCGAGGCCACGTCATCTATTTCGATAATCCGCAGCCCGATAATTTGGTTCGTTTATGTTCGGATATGACCTGATAAACCTATCTAAACACACCCTACGCAGCGGTGGATAGTCGTCTTAACAGCCAGAAAAAATATAATTTCGGAGCCTATAAAAACGTACGCCGGAAACGCGATATCATTGATGGCACAGCGATGGCAGGTGACGACGAGCACGGGCTGGAAGGTCGCGACGTTGATGGCGAAGATCTCGGAGCCGCGCGTGCCGGCCAGCAGCAGGCGCTTGGTGCCGGCCAGCGACGGAGACTCCATCAGCTCCAGCGACGTGATGCAGCCCGGCAGCTTAGTGGACTTCAACTGGAATTATGGATGAGTTGGATAAGTAGCTGGTCGCTAAATAACAGCACCTGTTCAGGTCGATCTTTATGTAAAGCCGCGCTTGCCGATTCCTGACGAGGAGCAGGTTCTCAATTCGAGTGTATGTTTTTTTTCTTGCATGTTTTTACGCCCTGTTATAGGCCATAATAATCCCTGCACACTTTTTCAAAACAATCGTCCTCTGACTTATGATTTAGAAGGCAAAATGTTGGTGCATTCCCACTAGTTCTACTGTACAGTCCTACGATAGTTATAGGTAGGTACTAGTGGCAATTTATTTTTAACCAACTTCCCAAAAGGAGGAGGTTTTCAATTCGATTGGTGTTTTTTTTTTCTAGTCCGACGATTCAATGCACAAAATGGGAGAACTAATGAGTACAAAAAGTTCTACCGGTCGTATTACAAAATTCTACTTTACTGCGTTTTGGCGTAGGTTATACAATCACACTGAGCAAAACTCGCACCAATCCGAATTAACCCCGCTTTGGATTTGCTAGTAGTATATTGGCACGAATAGCCTCAGGTTACCGTACGAGTTTACACTCGCAGATTAGTAGTAGGAAATTAGCAAGAACAAGTAGGATATGAGAAACAAGGATAGTAAAGTCTTATAAACTACCAGGAGGCAATAATCTTTCTTAGCTAATTTTAAAAGATTTTCCTACCTGTTTGTTTTTAAACGTGGTCTGAATTCAATGTGGCAAAGCTTGCCTACCTGGCTCGATAGATGGCGTTGTTAGGAAAGTGTTCACTTTCTGAATCGCGCTATGGTTTCGTTACACGCTCTGATATAGTCGGAGAGGGACTTGTGCAGATTCTCCATGGGCCAACCATAAGCTTATTTTGGGAAGCCCCAGTCTACTTACAACTTACTTATTTTTGTAGAGGGATGTACGCAAACCTTGTTTGTGTACCAACCAACCCTTGTATTGGGATTGCATGCTATCACTTATTCGGTATTCGTAATGATTTTTATGAAAGTATGAACAAGCTTTCATGAAATTCAACGGTACAGTGAGATAACCACAATAAGTAACTTGTTGAAACGTTAAGAAAAATATACGAAAAAAATATTGTAGGTAGTCGAAAAAAAAATTTTTTTCGCCCTGACTTACTGGTACTTATTCACGTTTATGTGTGTAGCGGTTCATAGACACGTATTCTCCAAATCTCTACTGTGGTACCGTGACAACAATCACGGAGTAAAACGGCTGAACATACGGACAGACAGACGGACAGGACGAATCTATAAGGGTCCTGTTTATTTTTCAATTCGCAACGGAACCATAAAAAGCACTTATAAATTGCCGAAAATTATATTAGAATACTTCGAAGTATCAAAGTTACTTACAGCTTTAAAATAAGGTTTGTTAGGTTCAAGTATCTTGCCCTTAGGAAATGAGCCTTTCCAGTTGATCTCGTCCAGGATATCAATGGTGCCGTCTCCAGCGCCCACGATGAGGCAACCGTCTTCCAATATGAGGATTGATTCAATTCCTGTAACACAATTCGTAACAAGATATATCTGACTATTAGGTATGAATTTGATAAGAAAACCGTTTTACACTAGATTAGGCAGTTCATAAATAGCCCCGATTTCCACAAAGCAAAGTTATATCTCACTAATTGCGTTCTTCTTAGCGTGCCGATGACAATTCAAATTGAGTCAGCCCAAAATTTTAAATACTAAAACCTTCCTCAAGAACCACTCCATCTATTGGTGAAGACAACATGGAAGTCGGTGCAGAACTTTTTGAGTTTATCGTGAACAGACAGTCGCGGCGGAGGACCTTGTTTTGTTGCGATTGTAGGTCAATTCTTTGAGAAAAAGTCCAGTTCATCCTGCCATCTACTTCTGTGCCTGCCGAGTTGTCGTTTCCTGCTTTTTGGTATGTATACACTGAGTGATAAAATTTTGCCCATTGCTCCAGTTCTATCAAAATGCGGCAGATGTGACCAACCCAGTTTCATTTCAACCTAGCAGCTTTATGGCCGGAAGACGTTGCGTTGGAAGGCCCCCACTAGGTGGACCGATGACCTGGTGAAGGTTTCCCCGCAACCTTCACCAGGTCATCGCTGGATGAGAGACGCACGGGACCGGTCAATGTGGCGACACCTGCGGGAGGCCTATGTCCAGCAGTGGACGTCTTTTGACTGAAATGATGATGATGATGAGCTGTAAGGCCAGCAACAGCTAACCCTAAATAGTTATACTTAATACAAAATCTCGTCAAATATGGTTGCAATAATAAAAACCTTGGCTGTAGCAGATCGACTCTGGTCTCTTGCCCTTCTTCCAAGGGCCGCACTTGGCGAGGCAGCCCAGCAGCGCAGGCTTGCACATGGCGACCGAAGCGTTAGGGTCAGACGGGTAGTTTATTGAGAACTTTATCATGTCACCAGTCCTACAAGAGAAAAATAAATAGAAATAGGTACTACGAGATCTTGGCATAGGTAACAACTTGGCCTTTTGTCAGCGAGCCTATTAGGGGCTGGTTCACTCTATTTCTTTTTTTTTGGGTTGGGAAATCATCAAATAACTCCTCCAGCTCTTGGGCAGAGCGAAAGGGAGTGTCAGACTTCTTTTTTTTTTTTTATGGGACAAGCCCGCCACACTATTCCCAAACCACTGTAAGCCAGAATCAACAGTGGCGACCACATGAAAAGCGCCGAGACAATGAAGCTCGATGAAGTTCCAGAGAAGAGATTTAACTGTCTTGGATCCCGCAACGAAATTAATCAGAAAAGACTAGCGGAGGAGTAGGAAAAAACATAATTTCCACTTCTGTGTCAGACTTCTATTGACTAAAAACCACCCATGTTCCTTCTTAGCCCTTATGTCGAGGCCGCGGTGTCCTGTGAACATCCCGCAGCCACAGAACATCCCGTGTCTGCTACTGAAATTAAATTCCTGATGGAAAGACCTAATAACACTGTGCCCAGTGCCCGACCGGGGAATCAAACCTCGTGCTCAGCAGTCGCGCTTACGAACAATAGACCAACTATGTAAAATAAAATAATTGTATTTTTAAATAGGTAGTAGATAGAGATAGTTACTTGTGGAGTGATTTAACATTAGAGTATCCCGGACGGTAGGTACAGTAAGCTACATCTCGCGTTGTACGAAGATGATGAGGTTTTGTTAGGTACCTGCACTAAAGTGTGGCCTATTGTAAGCATATTCATGTTTTTTTTTCAGACTTATTATCAAGTTCTTGAAAACGACTGTCACACGACAAACCCAAATATATCTAAAACTCGATGAGTTGATATTCAAAGTGTTTAGTTTGTGCGTGCGGTTTTTTTTTAATAATTGCCCCACACTACGAATTTCTCCTGTATCGTGGGATTCGTGGGTTGCGTTCACAGATATTTAAACTCAAATACACAAATATTCAAACCCGAAACAACTGTCTGTAGGCCATACAAATATTTGTTCCATGCGGGGATCGAACCCGCGAGGCCGCGACACGTTGCACAGCAGTCAACTTCTTGAGCCTAAGCGCAAAATTATTACGTAAGAAAAGACAAGTGAAAATAACCCACGTGGTCCCCGCGAATCCATAGACGTCATCCTTACTGATGGTGATACAACGGACGCTGCGCCGGAGTTTGCCCAGAGACACATCCACCACGTCCAAGTTCTTGCTCTCAGCCCGGATGTTCCACACTCTTAAGTTAGCTTGAACATAATGGAAAATTATTGCAATTAGGTAGGTACTTATCTGGACAAATTCTAATCCGTGAATTTTAATGGTTGTTTTCCCGTGGATGAACAACTTGTCATAAGGAGTAGGTACTTTCGAAACATTGAGTGAAAGGAAAAAAATAAAAGTGTTTGTGTTTCAGTTTTTAAATAATTTAAAAAAATATTCATCAACTCGAAAACGTGAGAATTAATAGTAACACTAAACGTAACTTGTAGCCTGTATAGGTAGTACTCGCACGTAAAAGAATGAAGGGAAAATTTGAATAACTTGTATAACTCGGTTCTGAATCATTCACATAACTTAATCACGCCTGTTATTTCCAAAGCGTTAGGCAGACAGAGAGGTGGTACCTACTACACCCACATTTCAGCGGTTATGTTTAAGTTCCATGTAATAGGGATGAGCCTATTGTCATCAACCGCCACCGGGCACCACTCTAGATTTCGTGGCTGCTACTGAGTAGGTAATTCCTGATGGATAAACCGTGGGAATCAAACGCAGGACCTCATGCTTTTGTAGTCGCGCTTGCAACCGACCTGATTGGGCAGAATCAGCTAGTAATAATAAGAAAGAAAGAAAGAAAACTAATTTATTTGACACATACCACAAGTACACACAATAAAGCAATATAAAAACTAAAAATTAAATAAGGAACAAAAAGAGATAAAATTGTGTGTCCCACGGCAGCGCCAAATAGGTCCAGTTCAGCAAACTGCCGAGCAGCTAGTACCCGACGCTGGTTTTCAACTGGCCCTGAGATAGTGATGTGACGGACGTAAAACAGCTTAGTTCTTTGTGCCAACTAATTATACGACAACGAATTTAAGACGAGGTAGTTCTAATCGGATGCAAACAGGACATGGAGTAGCTATCGATCAATGAGACCATATTTGCTTGCAAGAAATTGGCTACTCTTACCAACACAAAAATCGATAGGTACTCACAATCACCGCCCGTAACAAAAGAGTTGACTCTCAAGTTCAGCGCTGTCAAGGTCATGGCGTCTCCAGTGGTCAGCTTGGCAGCAGCTGCGGTTCCTGTAGCGGAGCCCGAGATACAGTCCCACAGGACCACGCAGCCATCATCACGACCTCCTAGGGATATCATGTAGCGCTCGTCTGACGAAAACGTAAGAGCTTCTACGCGGACCTGGTGAAGGGAAAGAGAAGAAATGAAAAGCCAGATAGCACGTGCCATCATCATCATCTGTCTTCAGTAGTCCACTGCTGGACGAAGGCCGATCTAATCGTCCTCCATCCAATTCTATTTTCAATGTGTCTTAGGCTCCGTGAAAATGGGCCATAGAATAGACCACAGCCACCGGTGGTTATCGCACGCCATGTCCTTTGGTACTGCGCAAATGAAGATTGGTGGCTGCCACGAGTGGGTAGGTAGACAGTGAGGGACGCCCATGAGTGGCAAGTGTCGGCGTTTTTACCCGACTGCGGCGAAGCCCAAAAGGAGGGTTATAATGTGTTTGATTAAGCAACGAGTAAGCGT
Organism: Diarsia mendica; assembly: GCA_949316265.1. Lineage (NCBI taxonomy): Eukaryota > Metazoa > Arthropoda > Insecta > Lepidoptera > Noctuidae > Diarsia > Diarsia mendica. Next base: position 24,744,166 of record OX438892.1, read on the forward strand.
TTGTAAACAGCTCGTCGCCAGCCACTGGTGGCTCTGGAAAGTGGCCCGTTTGCGCGGGGCCTTACGACAGTCGTGAGAGAATCGGACACGGTAATCATGCCCTCTTATCACAACATTATTGTGAAGTTGCGAGTGAAATTAATGGCATGAAAATTCTCGCGGCTTTTGGACCAGATATCTACCGCTGTGCCTTCCAGCAAACAGTGTCCTCTCCAAAACATTAATCTAAATATGAATTAAATATTAAGAAGAATACGCTGGATCAACTTGCCTTATGCAACTCATGACTTCCAATTTGCACCTTTTTCTTAAAATCCCACACTTTAGCAGATGCTTTGAATCCAATGTGGTTTATTTGACCTGATCCCACGAATGTGCCCTTAGGAGATAGAGCAACTGTCGATACGCTGTTGGTGTGGCCGCTCAGGAAATACATCTTCTTGGTTTTCCATTCCTGGATGCAGACCTTGTTGCCCATTGGGTAGACAATGTGCTCACTATCCGGATGAACTTTAAGACTTCTGATGGCGGATCCTGTAAATTTTTTAAAAGAAGTTTCAACATATTTTTCGACTCACTAAATGTATTATAATCATCATTTCAGACGAACAAAAGACGTCCACTGCTGGACATAGGCCTCCCCCAGGTGTCGCAACATTGACCGGTCTCGGGTCCCCGCAACCATCACTAGGTCATCGGTCCACTTAGTAGGCGGCCTTCCAACGCAATATCTTCCGGATAGCGCGAGCGGTCGCCACTCCAGAACTAAAAAAAAAAATATAAGTAAAGGTATATATATACCTAATCAAAAACACCTTCATCAAGTCAGAAATGTACATAACAAAACATCACGCTTGTAATCCCCGGGGGATTAGGCAGTGTTCTAACTTCCAGTACACCCACAATTCGCCATGTAATACTAATAGGCCCCCCTATTACATGGTGCCTCGACCCTTGCCATCAACCGGGCACTTGTCTTCATCTGAAAAAATCCTTATGGAAAAGTCAATAACGCTTTGCCTTACTTACATGGGAATCAAAACCATGACCATGCACAGCAGCCGCGTTTGGTGCCACTAGACCAACGGGGCAGTCCAGAAGTGTAGGTACTAATACACTTACATTTCTAATACACTTGACGACACGGTTGGCGCAGTGGCTAAGCGATTGGACTGCTGCGCTACGTGTCGCGGGTTCGATTCCCGCACGGAACAAGTATTTGTATGGCCTACAGATAGTTGTTTCGGGTCTGGGCGTGTTTGTGTATGTGAGTTTCAATGTTTGTAAACGCACCCACGATACAGGAGAAATTCCTAGTGTGGGGCAACGTTTAAAAAAAAAAAAAAAAAAAATTCACCAGTTATACTGACTAACCATGGAATAGCTTTTGTGATAAACCAGGCAAAAAAAAAAAACAGACCCTCAAATCTAGACTCCGGCTGCTACTAGAACTTCCGGACACAACACAGTGACACTGTTCAACCCAGGACCACCTCAGCCGTACCTTTTGCAAGTTTTGCAACCCAGTCCAACAACGAGAATACTAAATAGAGTGTACCTACTGAAAATAGTTATTTTACGAGAAACAAAAAAAATGCTCATAAGAGCAATAAAAAAAAAATACACTAATAGAAAACTGCTCCTTTTTGGAAGTTGGTTAAAAAGGAAGCATGATTGAGCACCTGTTACAAAGTTCCATGAAAAGTTACCAAGGACACACAAAAAGTTACTTACCATCAAATCCTATGATAGCATAAGATTCCAAATTCTTTACATCACCCATTTTATTAAGTTAATTTCAGTCTTATCTCTTATTGTCAAGTAAATGTAATTTTTGTATAATTAAATACGAAATAGAAAAAGGAAAATATGTATTGTCAGTTCAGAAGACTTGAGTGAAAAGTAAAATACTAACATACACTGGTGGTTGCTAGGCAACCTGTAAACAAACTGTCATGGTTACTGACATTTTTCAAGAGAGGTTTGCTCCTAGTTTCCACCTATGCAATCATGCAGAAAATACTCGTTGTTTTTAATATTTTCTGTTTTAGGTTTCTCCATAATAAACACAATTTTAGAATATAAGTTTATCACTTAGTATTACTACTGTACTACGAGTAAACTAACAAGTATGAGAAAACCTTATCAGAATTCAGGAATATCTTTTTCAGATTAAAATAAAGCACTAAATAGTTCTATAAACATTTTATTAGTACACATACATTCAGTCAATACATTAAAATTAATTAATAAATCAAATCCATTATTTTTATAACAATTTCCTCAAGTCACAAGAGCACTGTCAATTAATATTATCGGTGAACAGCATTATATCAAGTTCATTTCCGTCCGAGGCATCTTCTGCGGACAGACTTTGCTTTTTCATCAACCTTTTCCTTGGCAGCCTCGGCAATGCGTTTGGTTTCATTTATCATGAATTGCTTGATTACTGACAGGAATTCAGAGAGCTGGAAAAACAAGAAAAACATACACTCACATAAAACAGTACTTACCTATTTTTGTCATAGCCTAGGGGATATTATAATATTCTATGACCAAGGTGACGACTAACAGCACCAAGTGCAACATAGGAATTGGGTGTGTGGATTGAATATGTCCATGAGTACCTACATAATAAAAAATAGAAGTCGCGTGATGCACCGAGAACGCCTGAAAGAGCTTTTGGTCAAAAAAACAAATAATGAAGGGACCTCTCCCTGAACAGAAAACTCATGGACATGTGCATTCTTCCTCCCCTATGGAGCGCAGGCACGCTCACTTACAAAGAGTCAAAAGTTCACACTTGGGGTCTGCCAGCATGCAATGGAATGCTCCATTGCACGGGTATCCTTGGAGTTTAAGCTTACTGAACATATTAGAAACTCAATACTGCAGTTCAAAACTCAAATTGCCAATATAGGTCACACAGCTGCCAAGCTCAAATGGAACTGGGCTTGCCATATCTGTTGCATGCCCGAGGAGCCATGGACTAAAGTAACCACACAATGGGTTCCAAACAGCAGTAAAGGGAAACAAGGCAGGCCCAGAATGTGGGGATGCCAGATGAACTCGACCTTTTTCTCAGGGATTGGCAAACAACAACACTGATAGGGATAAGTGCAAAGAGGGAAGGGAGGCCTTTGCCCTGCAATGGGACACAGTGTCCCATTGCAGGGCAAAGGCCTCCCGGACACTAATGGCTGATAATAATATAAAATATTTAGAACTTATAAAGAGTCAGACACCTTACAAAAAAGTGTTAACCACACACAGTTTACAATAATTAAATCACTGTGGCCGATAAGTTCTCAAGTTGTGAATGTTGCATACACAACCCCAAAGATGATAATCAAACAACTACTTATGCCCAACAACTTTGTATGCATACTGAAACATTAATTTGACATTTTGACAATTTTATGGATTATGAAAGACAAAACTTCTTAGAAATTTAATGCTTCTGTTGTTCCACTACATAGGGTCAGATGGGTTAAGCTAGAAAACGTCTATTTGTCTAAGATGTACCAACCAGCAGATCATCTTCCCTCTTTCCCAGCTGAACAAATGCGCATTTCATAGCATGGCTCTTGTGTTCTGCCCAAGGGTCATCCTCAGGTTCCCATCCATCCAGTTCCTTGCCACAAAGGAAGCATTTAGCGGCATCTTTGTCTTCGTCGCCCGTTGCGACTGAATAGAATCCGGCCTCCGCCATGTTCCGTACATTGCACTTATTTTTGTCATTAAAAGGCCAGTTTTTAAATGTTTTTATTCTTTCTTCAACTAAAAATAATTGAGGGCTTTCTAGTGTTGCCTTTGCCATGGTTGAAATAATTATTGACCAGATTATTAAACGTACATGCAATGCAATAGCACAACACACACAGCGGTTTAAAATTCAAAAATAAGATGCGTTTAGTTTGCTGTCAAATCGGCAGTTCGGCAAAACTTTTCAATAATATTTTTTTTAACAATCGGCCTAACGAAACGTAGAATGACGTTTCTGGATGATATTCTCGAAAATCTACAGACATCAAAATAATGAAATTTCTTCAAGAAATAACAATACAAAGGAATTTCCGAATTAATTACAATGAAATATTAGATTATAAATAAAGGCAATAATATTTTAAATTAAAATATCCTTTCAGTTCAACGAAAATCGATTTATTGTTTACAGAAAGGAATCGAGTAGTAGTTTCTTTCAGCGACATCGAGTCATTCGTTCACTTCACACACTTGCCGTACTGTGCTGTGCGCTCGCTCTCTTATTTATTTCATTTCCATTCTCTAGAATCGCTCGTCGGAGTTTTTTAGAAAAGATTTTGCGGATCTAGGTTTGTTGGATTTTAAGCTTTGATAAAGTTAAATTGTCACTAAAATACACAGGATTTTGTATCTAACGTTGTAACTCCAGTTTTAATAAAAGTTAAAAGTAGTTCATTGCCTCTCGGTTGAGCGATCAAAAACGAAACCAAGTGCCTAACATTTTACTACAATCTTTTGTTGTTTCCATTTAAATCGACACTCATTTGTTTTTGTTTGGTGTTCAGTGATTTTACGCGAATATTGCGATGATCCGAGCTGTTTTCTAGCATCGTCCAGTCGAGTAAAGAATTTTGGTAAGTACTTTTGCATTTTCTAATTTTTTGGTGAAATGAGGTAAACGTGAAATTGGCTTGCATGAATTATAATCAAAATTGTCAAGATACTAGTCACTTAAACTTTATTCAAACTCTGTTACAATGCCTGGTGCCTAGAGAGTTACTTGTCTAAAAGTCGAGAAATTACCGTGATTACGTACTCTTCATTTCAAAATATCGATCCTAAAATATCTCACGATGTAAATGTTGGCTTTAAAAATAGAGGTTTCATTCACGATGTTGCGAAATATCACTTTTTGAGGACATAACCCCCAAAAATTGTAAGTTTTCAGCAATGGCATGGCAAATCACATGTCCTTGTTATACCTTTCTGAGAAGGGTCAACAGCTGATTATATACCAACCTATACTTTCTAATATTATTACCATCTTACATCTTTGGAATCTAGTAGGTATGTAGATTTTATCTCTAGTCTGTCAAGTTTGGTTTCTGTAATATATTTTTTTGAGATAGTTGTGCCTTCCATGTGATATAATTTTTTTTTATAAATAAGTATCCAACAAAATATGAGAGTCAAACAAAATTTATATAAAATAATGTATCAAAATGGTACAAAAACTGTGCTCAGCACTTTCTAAATCAAACTATGTGAAGGTTGCTTGCTAGTTGTTTTATAACATGGTATTGAGAATCCATATGGAATCAGACCTTTCTTTGTTAGTAAAATTACTCATAAATTATTCAAAATTAGATTTTCTTAAAATCTAAATCCAAACCGCCTTATTACAAAAGGTAGATAAACCTGGTTTAACTTAGACTTGGTTTATCTCGCATGACGTCTCACTTCAATAGTATTCAAAAGAAAGTGACAGCATGCGAGATAAACCAAGTCTAAGTAAAACCAGGTTCTTCTTCTTAGCGTGTCGATGACAATTTAAATTGAGTCGGCCCAAAATTTGGCGACGAGTTCGGCACTTTCAGTAGCCTCCATCAACTCCTGTGAAAACCAGGTTTATCTACCTTTTGTAATAAGGCGGTAAGGGTTTTTCTCCTAATAATTAATAAATGCACAAATATGATTATTTAATAGTTCAGTCCACAATTTATAGACCACTAGTCCCCTACCCATCAACTGCAAAAATAAAACAAAAAAGAAATTCAGTAGGAAACCACACCACTTTTTCCTAATTAAAAAACCTAATTGACCAATGAAATATTTTTATGGAAAATTAATATTTCAACTGCATTATTTCCTCCATAAAAGCTATTAAGTAATACACAGTCCATTAGAAATATGATCAATGTGCAGCCGGTTTATTTATAGCTTATCTTGTGTCCCGTTTGTAAATGGACTGGTATTGGCCCAATCTTTACATTCTATGCTTACATACCTAGTACCCACTGTTTTGTAGTACTTGCCTCAATATAACTTACATGTTGTTGCAATTAGCACTTGCAAATCACTGTAAGAAGATAATTATAATTTATTACTGTGATAAAAATATGCAGGAAAAAAAAATTGTCTTTGCATAGGTATTTTTTTCTCTTTGGTGTACATTTTACCTTTTTCATATTTTCTATTTACATTGTACGAACAGACAGATAAAACATGCGATCATCTCATGCTAAATTCAAATCTAGAACATTTCCTTCGAAAATCAATTTTAGAACATGGCTTGAAATTTTTGGCGGTTATCATGCATTTGCGCATTTGGCGCGCATTTAGATTCCCTCATCCAGCTGACTATTAATTTTATTTCTGATTTCGTTCAGTCGGAGACCATCGGACGTCGTGACGTGGTCGCGTGACGCGTTTGCACGCATGTTCGGCCCGGTATTTAGCACCGCATAAAGTGGTTGTGTCACGTGGTAGGCACTAACCTAAAGGCCCATTTAGATGGAGAGAGTTTCTCGAATCGAAGATACAATTATCGAAAGAACATTAAAAAAGTTTCTTCGTCTAAACATTCACGTTTATCGCCCTTCCCCTTGGGCGACAATTGCCTCGCAATAGAATATTATCTATCTCCGTGTAAACAGAAGCTGTTTCGAGAATTGTATTTCGAGATTTTGTAAATACCCTAACTTCTCAAATTTTTAATTTGAGAAGTTAGGGTATCGTATCCCATGATTATTAAATCAATAATCATCGTATTGCAAACAAATTGAACGCATCTCCAATGCGGCTATAACGCTGTTCATGTTCACCGGCTGTTCTCACTCAACTGGCCCCAGCCATCTTATACAAAGATCGTCACCTCGCCTGACACTACCACTGACTAACTGCCTTAAGGCCCAGATATACGCCAACGACCTTGAGCGAGTGGGAGGAGCTTAGCAATAGCGTCTACCCGTGCGTGAGAGTGATCAGCGATACACTGCCAGCAAGAGCATGTTTTAATTAAAATGCAAATAAAATCGTATAAAATTAGAAATTAACTATTTAATAAAAAACAATCCATCACTGGATGCAGTTTGGCATTTGAAATTTTATGGTGTATTTTAAATTATAATTATATTTGTTATTGAAGAGATCTTTTTAAGAGAAGGATTTTTTTTTTTGAAGAGAGCTTTTAAAATTTGTTAAGAGGTATGTTTGAAGATTTTTTTCGTGCACTAAAGTACCTATGTTTAATTATTATGTTTTGAATTCCATCACGGTGTATGCGAAAAGGTCTTGAAAATGTCATATTTTTTTTGTTTGTCAAAATTATTTTCGGTTTATGAGATAAACTGCTTTAAAAAACTACCTTTTTGAACGTTTGCAGAAATCTCCGCCTTAATCAGAGATATTAAATATCTCTGAATAAGTAGGTACCTACTTGATATTACAATGATTATTTATGTCGTCCCGAAGACTTGACCAAAACCTTCACGAAACCTTCAAAATCAACGGCAATCGGCAGTAGGTAAATGTTTTCAACTAGTTTCTAGGAATGTATAAATAAATACATAGTTAATTCTAGGTTAATCTTAATCGATTGTGTTTACTGTCAAAAGTCTTTACCGTAAAAATTATAATGTAATAACGACAAGAAATAGTATTTTACACAATAGAAACAATCAAATTGTTACTTTTTACGTGAACATTTGAACAATGTTCAGCAATCTGTCTATGAATAAAACAGATTCAATATGTTTTCTATCCCGTAAAGGGATATCAATGCGCGAAAGTAAATCAAAGCTCCACCCAACTCATACAATCCTTTTACTCTGAAATTGAATTTAGCTCCCGAGGGCTTTCATGTTCTGTGAGGTATTCGTCTAACCCTCACGGGGCATGTCTCGTTGACCATCCAACAGTTCTTGTAACTATAGTTTAAACATCATTGTAACAAAGGGGTGTTGCAATTTGTAGTGTCATTGAATACGATACGGGTATGGAGCTCAGACAATATTTCTCCTTATTATGCGGCCGGATCACGTGTGCTATGTTAACGCGAGACTGTTTACTAATAAATATCCGAAGGCCAATGCCCGTCTCAGCATTAAAAGTTCACCAGAATGAATAAAAAATCAATTACGGCGAAAATGGAATCGAAATGTGGGAGAAAACCTAAGACTACCATTTTGTAATTACGATCTCTTTTAAATAATAAATTGGATTGAGGCAAAAGAGTTATTTTAGAGTTTGGTTATTAGCATTTTAACGGAATTAAAATACTGTAAATAGGTACGAGCATGTATCTAATTATAAATCTTTACACTGACCAGGTAAACAACCTCTTAACTTAAAATATATAATTGGCGATGAGCGAATTGTTTATGGTGCCGTAAAATACTGTCGGATTTGTTTTACAACGTATACAAAATAAGGGATCTGGATTCTGTCACACACAACGTATCACTAAAATGCGAAGCCCAAACAATCAGTTGCAGAAATCTCCAACACGGTTAGACAGTTTGCCACAGATCGATGTAGCATTAAACAGACTTTCCAGATGAGTCTCTAGAAAAGTTATCACACTGACAAGGCAGAAAACTATAAGTCCTGGCAAACACTTCAGCAAGATCTACTTCAGAATGAGGTCAGTTCCTAAATCCGGGCGAAATCCTCTCGTGACTTCAAGAGTTCTATCTGACGTAAATCAACGTATCGTTGGCGACAACAAGCCTGATTTATTTTATGATCCCCCAGTAAAGTTACGACAAATATCCCGACGGGAACGAGTGCCATACTGCCATGAAAGGAAAATGTAATGACGTTTGCTCTGTAACATCAGAAGTTGGATTACTTTCTGGTTCTGCATATTTAGCGGTCGTGTTTCGTTTGTGGTGAATTTGTTACTGTTGGATTTTATTGTTTCGATTTTAAGCGTTTTATCGGAACTTTCCTGGAGTTTATTAACGACTTATCATTGAATGTTTCGAGAGTAGAGGAAGTCAAAAGAAACGATGAATGGATTGTGTAAAGGATGATATGGCAAGAAAAGAGGCGTCTGATGAAATGAAGAGTAGTGGAGAAGTATGGAAGAATAAGAGACGCTGAGCTGAGCCCAAATGAATAAGGATAAGGGCAAGAGAATGTTGATGATTGAATATTTCTTTCAATTGTCCCAAAAACCTCAAGCTGGGTAACGCAAAAATATGCACACTGAACGAACCATTTCATTTCTGCAAATGGCGTTAACGTGAGTAAACATAAATATCCATGAAGCGCTGTCTTTTGTCACAATACCGGTCGTTCACGTATGGTGTAATCAAAATAATGAAAAATATTCAATGTCATGGATCACGTTCCCGCGGAATGTTTGTTGGTTAAAATGTAGACATCATTTTGCTCACGGCTGTCATGCTAATACTTCAATGGGGTTGTTTCCTGGAAACTTCGCCGCAAGATGGCGCTGGTGTTTGGCTACACATGTCAAATTGCTTTAGATAAACGTTTGCATTGTGTGGACGATTTTTCAAGTATTTGCGCGGGTTTTTTAACTCAATTTGTCGCTGCACAATGTATGCTACCTGGCGTATCACCCAGTTGAAGGAGGAATTGAAAAAACGAGTAGCAACGCAACAAGGAAAGAAAGCGGAGCTTGTCGAAAAGTACATACAATAGATTTAACATTTTATCGACTTTTAGCTGTTTTCTGGGCAATATTATGCTTCTACAAGTTGTAAAATAAACTTCACTCACTAACTTTTTGCTTTTTAATGATCTAATAATAAACAAAGTAAGGTAATACATCATTTGTTAAAATGTTACAAAATGTATAGTTATTTGAAAAGAACCCATTTCCCCACCCAATCAATTCTTATGTCTGGAATAAGATCAAAGCTGGTAGATGGCAGTGGTTCGTTTGATATTATAGGGCTTGATAATAAGCAACGCCTTGCATTTCTCTGTTGCAATCGCTCAGTTCGAGCTGAGGTGACACTCTGTGATTCATTCCAACAAAATATAGAGGGCACAGCAGATTTCTTCAAAATTTTGCGTTGGAGTGGAAAGCCTGAAACAATATTGGGTAATGTTATTAATACTTGGCATATATCAGTGTGGCTTAAATCCCCCATGAGCGAACGTTGACTTGAAGTGGGAGAAACCAAGTCAACGTTCGACCCTTGTTTCTCCCACACATTCAAATCTATACTAATATTATATAGCTGAAGAGTTTGTTTGTTTGTTTGTTTGTTTGTTTGTTTGTTTGAACGCGATAAACTCTGGAACTACTGGTTGGATTTAAAAAATTCTTTTTGTGTTGGATAGTTCATTTATCGAGGAAGGTTATAGGCTATATAACATCACGCTACTACCAATAGGAGCGGAGCATAAATGAGAAATGTTGCAAAAACGGGAAAAGAAAATTCCTTTCTGAGAGCTTCCGTTGCGTGCGCTGCGAAAACGGTTTAAGTTACGAGAATATCATGTATGAAGTAATTATTCGTCTTTAAAAGTTCTAAAGAAAAGTCCGCGACAGCATCTGTCTATCTTTTAAGATTGACTCACTGTAACCATTTTTTACTATTAAAATGTTAGGTTAAAAAGAATTATTTTTTGCGAAGCTTATTTAACCCATATGGTATTAATCTATATCTAAATAAATGTGTTCGTTAGAACGGAAATTTAATATAGAATATTTGTGCTCTTTACTCTATACAGTTTAAACAAATATCTTAGAAGATATCGCAATGTAAAAATACCCGCGCGAAAAAATAATTACGCGGGTTGCGTCGCAATGTAGGTTGTACGGGGGATTCTGGCTGGCCTCCGGGAAATTCAAATTCAAAATATTTACTGCATCATAATGTTTACAAGTACAGAGTGTTATAGTATATTTAACAGTAAGAGATAGATTTTATAGTAATTCACACTTTAATACAATCTAAGCTAATCTAAACCATCTAAACTATTGTAATAAAGAGGAAAGATAAGACTTTTTGTTTGTTACGATTTAGCTTAATTAATGTCGGATAGTCGATATATCGAGAAAAGTTATAGCTATATTTATGTGACGCAGACGAAGTTGCGCGGGTCAGCTAGTTATTAATAAAAGTCAGAATTAATAATAGGTATCGTACTAACCTGTCGCCGTAAAAGTGGTCTCGTAGTTTGTTTCGTTGAAATGTTTCCCACATAACCTCGAAAAATTACTTGTTTTGATTTTTTTTAGTTTCAGTGCCTTTTCCCACTTTCTCTTCATGCGCAAATTTCTTGGAAATCTGACAACGCCTATTTCTTTGCATCCAAAGGCTACACAACGACCCATAATATTGAAAAAAGTCACAAAATATTAAGATATTGTTCAATTTCTATGGAGTTAGACAGTTTGTTTGTAGCCAACGCACAGCGCCCTCTACGTGGAACTATTTGACAGTTTTCTTCCCCATTAAGCAAGTGCTTTCTCTCAAAGTAATGGTTTAATTGACATAAAAACAATCAACCCGTGAACGGGTTTTGAAGATCGTGCATAAATAGAAAATAAATAGCGATAAAATGAGACCAGAAGCTAATAAGACTAAACCCACGTAGTTGCTTAAATGGTTCTTGTTTCCTCAAGCACTTGGCAATATTAGGAGCGATAAGGCGTTCAATTTCCCGTCTACAATAATTTCCAGAACATTCCGTGTAGGAGGATCATGTTCGGCCTCCAGGTTAAATGGCGCGGTGGTTTCCGGGATGCTCGGGATAGGCCTGGCGATCGATGCGGCGCCCGCACTGCGGCTCATCTCGGGTTCAACGAGCCTTAACTAGTTTGGAAATAATTGGGAATTACTCATGACGAAATTTAACCTTAAAATTAATCACTTGCGATTTTTTCATACTTACGTCACCAACTCACCAGTGCACAGTGGGCTGAAATGGAAATTCTACTTCTATGCTGGGAAGTCCCTTGCGAGATCCTTGAATCTGATCGGAAATGTATCCATTGATGAAGAGAAAAAGTTAAAGAGGGAACTAATCACAATTTAAGTAAAAGAATACAACAATGAAGAGAGTCCGATGAATGATACTCGTATCCAGTTACATAAAATCATTCATCTTAGCTGAAATTAAGTGTATAAACGATAAAATAATAATACATAATAACAAAACGGGAAGAGAACAGTTGGTAAACGAACAAGCACTACACTTGGTAACTTTTAACTTGATTCTTGAACCGATTCAATTGTTTCTTTGGAAGTTTTTCGTTGAACTTTCAGGCAGCTGCACTAAGGGTATCAAACCTAAGCCTGGTCAGTGGTCAGTAATTGATTCTTTACAAGGGAAACATGTACTGTTGCAATCAATCAATTGATGTCAATGACTGGCAATTGACTTTCATTAACTATTTCGAAGTGGAGTGATACGAAATGTAGTGATTTGTATCATGAAGGTTTTCGATTTGTTCGATGGTTATTGGGTCTGTTACTTTGATTTATCGCTTACCTAGTGTTCATGTGCCTGTTTAGGTGTTTAGGCTAGTTCTCGTGAGGATTGGTGGATTGAAAACACTTCTTGATTGGACTTTAGTTTCTTATATTTGTACTAATTCAACAAGGTAATATTTGCAAGTGTGGCTGCTATAACCACCGTACCCGAGAGTATAAAAAAGGAAAAAATCATAGACAACTTTCTACAATTAATGTTGCCCGACATAAAAAATATAAAATTATAAATATCTGTGTTGGGATGCCAACACCTAGTTTGGTCTATGGAAGGGCCCTGGGTGGACGTACCGAGATTCCTCCGTGCTTCGGGTCCATTAGATCCCGGGTGTAATTTGTGGATCTTTGACAGTCGTAACAAAGTAGTCAGTGGGCCGAAAGTCTGACAACCAGTCTTACCAAGGGGTCTTAACCGTGTCGTGGAGATCAGATAGGCTGTCTTTTTTGCCCAATCTTATTACAAACATACAGTTTTCCGTAATTAGACCTTTTAGCAGAACAGCGGACTCGTTTTGCTTGCTAGTATTCGTAAGTACTCCAAATCGTGATCTAATTTATTAAACGACAACCCGATTAGCGTTCGCCCACATGATAAAGCCGATATTCCTATAGCAAGTACTACTGTCGAGGAAATTGAGCGATCATTACGAGTAATGAGCTATACTGAAGTGTGCGTTTAGGCTTTAGCATCGTCGTCGGGGGATTATGTTTGTCCTACATAAAGTATTGGAACATTCGAGAAGTGAACAAAACCCTTTTACCACGAAATCCATTTATCCCTAACGACTTACTGAAACTTAATTTAGAGCATATTTTGTGTATTAATTTGGCCTTTTACATAACGTTCTTCTTCCTTTTGACCATCGATTCTTTTTCAATATTATACTTGTCTTTTGTTGAACAGTTAAAGTTAGTTTTCTGCGAAATAGGATTAATTGCTCCACGTAGTAATCAATACTGATTATCAGCAATAAACTTTCTTCGGAGAAGTTTTGGGAATCAGCCAATATATGGCTTCGTTCTTTTATTCCCAAATAACGTGCAACTTTTTCTGTAGGTAGTTGTACATAGTAGAACTGTAGAACTTGTAGAACTACGAATCTGTATACGCTTTTATCATTAGAAAACTGAACTCCTATACACCATGTATACATAGATTTTCCTCGGCTAATGCCAACGGCGAAGGAAAACATCGTGAGGAAACCGACATGTCTTAGAAACAAAAAAATCGAAGACATGTGAATCTGTGATCTGCCAACCCGCACTGGGCACGCGTGGAGACTTGTATGTAGCCCATCCCTCTCCTAGAGTGGAGACCTGAGTCCCAGCAGTCGGCACATTATAGGCTGATGATGATGACGTAGACTACCTCGTTGGTCTGTAGGTCAATTATGAGGTCGGATTATCAGGATTTTCTCAGAAGCAGTCAGTCCGATTTGTGCCCGGTTGATGGCAATAGGCTCGCTCCTTATAACTTGGGCCTTAACCATACCTGGCGAAATGTGGGTGTACCATTAGGTACACCCTTCGTATTATGTTATTTACGTCGATTGTTGATTTAAGTGTACGGGCTATGTCACACTTGGAATTGAATAATACTTGTTTGTCACGGTTTCTTTGTGCATAATTTGAAAAGATGTTATCGGTAAAATATTACAATATGCACAATGGGTGTAGCCGTAGGTCCCGGCCATAGGTATTGTTTACAACAACGGTCTATAAATAAATAATTTTTAAGAACTAATACATAATTTGACGGCAAATGCAAGAGGGAGCGGAGCGAGCTCAAAATTATTTTCCCCTGCCTCGGAAAAAGTAAGTGATTTTCTTGTTATGATTAAAACAAAATAACTCACTTTTACTTCTAATGCATTGCAATGAAGAAAACTAAAAAGAGCGAGCGTAGCAAGCTAGAAAATTATTTACATTAATATGTTGGTTTAAGTCAAGTGAATGTCTTATGTTACACTTGGAATTGAATAATACTTGTTTGTCACGGTTTCTTTGGTTATTCTAGTTAATCGGTTGATATATTACAATATGCACAATGGGTGTAGCCGTAGGTACCATATTATTTACAACAACGCTCCATAAATTGTTTCTTTCATTTTATTTTATTTATCACATTTATACCTACATTATGGATTGCAATAAATTATGTGAATTGAATAGAAAAATAAGCTTAAAAAGAAAAATCGGCTTCTGAAGTAGGTGGTAAAAAAAACAAAATCAAACAAACAAAATATGTCACAGACTTCAGAAGCTGATTTTTGTTTTTGAAGTCTGTTTTTTGAAAATTAGAATAATTCTGAAAATCAGTCTACAATTGACGGAGATATCGTAACACCTATCGTATGGCGAACCTCCTCCTTTTAGGGAAGTCGGTTAAAAAGTCTAATTTTCATAAATAAATTTATTGATGTTTGTCGTCAACTGGAAATAAAGATGAAATAAATCTACTACTGTAAAAAAAACTACTGACACGATGATGGCAGAATTCTCAGCAACATTATTACCGGTCCAAAGTCAGACGGATGTAGTATTACCCTTCACTTATCTAGTCAGCAGTATGCAGCTGTACTTCCTGATATAATTATTGAGTCAGCTCTTACAACACGTTCAGGAAGTGACCAGCTGTAGTAGTAGTATTATCTGTTGCCAAGTCAGCGAACACACATAATATATAATTCATGTACTTAGCATAATCAGCCTATAATGTTCCTACTGTTCGGTCACAGGGCCTCCTCTCTGAGAGGGAATCTGACATTGTACCTGCTATGAACCAGATATTGTATTTATTTGTGTCTTTGTATTTTTTTTTTTTTTTGCTGACATTGTATTAATTTGCTGAATGTAGTTCTTTCTGCATGTGTTATTTCTCAATTTATAATATGTAATGTTCAACACAATGTAAATAGTTAATGAATAAATAAATGAATGAATGAGGTATTTATCCACTTTCGGCGCCCACTGTGGTTTGGCAGATGTCATAATATCTTCGAATTTTTGGTTATAAGGCATGCCGATACCAGTTTTCTCACGATGTTTTTCTTCACCGTTTTGAGAGCACTGGTGAGAAGAAAATTATACACAAAGTAATCTACCTGTCTGAGTTTGATTGAACCCTGCAGTGCTTACTGCTCGTAAGTCGCGGCAACCACCACAGGATGCTTACTCTGGAATATAATTCCGATAGATCGACATTGGTCAAACGTCAGTTGGTTGAGTTAAACGTCAGGGATTGGCTAGACTCAGTGAGTCAAGCCAATGCCTGACGTTTGACTGACAATTCCAATGTCGATCTATCGGAATTATATTCGAGAGTAAGCACACAGGGCTCGTTCGTCGTCTCGTTGTCACTATTCATGTAGTAAACCAACATAAAACAACCCATCTTCTTTGACAGTGAACTAGAATTTTCCATCGTACGTTTAAAATAGCCAGCTGACCCCAATTGAGTCGAATACCAGGCGTCTTGGTGGGCCGACCCATCCCGTAATGCGTTTAAGTAGTACTGTGGGCCTTAATTAAACCTATTTAGATGTCTCTTCGATAAGGTTCGATGTGAGGACATCCATTTTTTAACCGACTTCAAAAAAGGAGGTTACTATGTTCGTGTGTATGTATTTTTTTTTTTTTTTTTTTATGTATGTTACCTGATTTCTCCACCATTTGTGGACCGATTATCAAAATTATTTTTTTATTTGAAAGAGTATACTCCTGAGGTGGTCCCATTTTTTTTTGGTGAAGATCTGGTGCTGATCTTCGGAGATATACAATGGAACTCTTCAAAAATAGACGGCAAATCTGTCGTAATTGCTGGAATCGCTTGGATGTTTATTGAATATACATTATCATGACGTAACATCACGCCTGTATGCTCTGAGGGGGTATGCAGATGTGTACAATACACATTTTTTTTGTTGTTTTATGAATTTTCGTGCTTTTTCTGGCGCTATTCAAGTATTCGCATCTAGCAGTCATCACTTGTATTCATGTTGATGAGCTGATAATGGAAGGTATACTACTCCTCAACGGTTAAGAGTTGAGAGTAAAAATAGGGGAATCTTGGAGGTTAAGGGTTAGGTTTCTTGGTTGAATGTTAAATGCATAGTAAATATTTGTAAAGGATATAATATAGGTACTTATTACAACTAAAAATGAAAAAATAAAAAAAACTTTTTTGCAAAAAAAACAACCGACTTACACCAAAAAGAGAAAAATAAACTTCAGAAGAAAAATCAGCTTCTGAAGTCGGTGGCAAAAAAATAAAATCAAACAAACAAATGTCACCGACTTCAGAAGCTGATTTTTCTTCTGAAGTTTATTTTTCTCTTTTTGGTGTTTTTGAAGTCGGTATGGGAGACATCGAGAAGTAAGTAGCGAGGTTGCAGATAAAAAAGTAGAGCTTGTGATCAATATTATTGGCTTGAATGTGTCAGTTTTATCAACTTTACTTGATAAAATAGAGATTCTCCATAATCTCTTTCTCCTGTTATTCTATTCGAAATAGGTACCTACTTTCTCGAGACTGAGAAATCTTTTCTTTACGTCGTAGATCTAACTGTTTTTTTGTTGAAGCTTACAGCCCGTGTTGTGGCATTGAAACGATTTATTTGACTTCTAGAGTTCGACAAATATTAGCATTTGTCAAGACCTTGCACTTCACATCCGGAAGCCCGTATCTAGGGACATTTTAAGTAAAGTTCAATGTTTTGTTTAGACAGACAGACATTTTACTTGGTTACTGTACGGTTGGTAATGTGGAGATCTACCGGTAAAATTGTCCTAATTCTTCATAGTTTTAATATTTTAAGACTGACAAGATAATTTTTCAGTTCCAGCCTTAGAATGCAACTTTCTTTCTGAGCATAAGAACACGTTTCTACATTTCTCCTTCAAAGTTCATCAACGTATATTATTGTGCAAACTCAACACTATTACATAATACGATAACGCTCGCTCACCGACGTTCAAACTACGTATTAACCACGCTATTCTGCACTCTATTAAACGGGTAATAAACCCGCTAATTGATTGTTTCTAGCTAACATGCACTGAGTAACATACAGTATGCATATAGTATGTGACTGTTTTGTTTATATGAGTAACACGTGTTCTAGTAGTCGGAGATAGCCGACCCAAAGTCTCTTTGTTATAAAAACACACAAGACATACCTAGCTTCATTGTACATTGTTTAAACAGTTATCGAATCGTCGTTATCGTTCGTGATCCTACCCAGCTTTATCACAATTTCTAATTTGGATTCTATCTATATTATTATCCTGCTGATAACCCACATGTAACTAACTATGATGGTGGCCTAGTTCGTGCTTTGTTTCCCTTGAAGATGTTTCCATAAATATGGTTGTCATTTCCACTCTTCCGCTCATTTGTCTTGTTTATAGCTTCTGATGGCATTCCAAGAATATTATGTTTTATGTCTTTGAGTAATTTCTGTCCTTATTCATTCGAGTAACTGACCTCCATCGCTACGAAATTTTCCTCACGAAATACGATTGATATGAATCATCTCCTGTTACCACGAATAAAGATCCTTATAAGTAAGTCTCCAGGGATATTAATTCCTTTTAATCTCATTCCGTCCCACTGAGTTATTGCGACATGAATTATATTAGACTTTTAAACTTTTTTCATGGACCCGAGATGGAAACATGTCGGAAAATTCCCGAAATTAAATGAATCTCTGGCGTCGATATAAAGGCAAAAATATGCAAGAGAAAACATGCGATTAGCATAGAGGTTTTGGTATGTTACACGCTTGACTGGGCATGTGACATTTGCTCATCGGTATGAAGCAAAAGATAGCTGGTCTGGGTTTCTAGCAGCTATTTTTATGTCACATTTCTTCCAGCGGGTCGCATATGATATGACCTCTATACATCTTTCTGACATACGTAAAAGGTTTTCCCTCGTGGTTTTCTCTCATTAAACGTAGAAGCTTCGTGTTTCGTGTTTTTGATTGGTAAAAGGGTATTTTTTGCCTCTACTCATGAACGAAAATAGATTAATATCGTTATTATGCTAATAATTAATAAGTAAGCCCTGAATCGCTTGCGTTAAACATTCAAATGCTTTCTAAATATGAAAGTACACGTTTTGTTCAGCTAGCTTGTCAACAAGCCATTATTTATAAATTATGTTAGTGTATATATTGGATACTTAAGTACCTACACTTAGTTTTGCTGACAAAGATCCACTTTAGCACAATACCTTACCTGCTTGCCAGAGTCACTTAATTCTGGCAAACGTTTATAATTATCTCACCAGCTTTGACTTTTAAACAGCTGTATTAATAAATCAATTAAATTCATATACGGATTTAAAAACAAACGACGCTGTGCTTTAATTATTCAATAACAACAATAAAGTAGAAACACTTAGCGTGGCACATAGTAAAAACTGTATTTTATATATTCATTCTATTGAAATCTCTCTCTACCAAAATCCGCAAAGCGTCGTAAAAGTACGCCGAATTTCCCACCACACTAATTTCGACTAATTCTTTCAGCATTTTGGGGCCGGAGCACTTAGTGGTTCAGAGAAAGTTGTCCTTGAGCTTTTCGCCCTTGACCTTCACGTAATGGTGCTCTAACAAGGTTGCTCTTAGAGCTTCTAGCTCAAAATGTAACCCCTTGACAGACGACTATGTTGTAAAAGGCACTCATTAATTCATTATGCTAATTATGTAAGACGACCTTTGTAAAAATGTGTTGCTAACTTGGCGACTAATGTACGCAGATAAATATTTATACACGCAAACGAGTTAGTGTTTCTATCACGACTATGATTCTTTTAAAACCTTCATTCATAATCGTCGTCGAAAATGGGGATTTTACACGAACTTGCACAGGAGAATATATTAAAGAACTAATACATTTTATGTTGATTACTCACTTTGCTCAGCCTACAGAACTCATTTTCTCGTCTCAGCCGACGCAAAAGTGCTTATTTTCGTCAATTTTAAATAATATGCCAACATAATCTTGAAGCCTCATAAACTGGGATATTGTTTGTACAGGCTTTGAGTATTTAGGCGAGCTCAATAGAGCTAGCTTTGCTTTTCATCGCCTGACTTAAAATGTGTAATCATTTTTCGTAAACCTTTTTGCTTGCTAAATTGCTTGGATCAATATTAGTTGGAAGTTATGTCACGATTCGTTAACAGAACATTCAGCAGTTCAGTAAAATAAGAGTGAAGTCGTGTAGAACATGTATTAAGAGGAAACGTGAGTGGTCTTTTCTCCATACAAACGCTCTCGCCTGTTTTCTTTTTGGTTAATGACCCTAGAGCAATGGTTTTTTACAGAATAATAAATATTAACTATTTCTATGCCCCTATGTTTTCCTTTTTGGTGATAAATTATTTTTATAAGCACTAGAACCCTCAAAAAATGCTCAAAATTGCTTGTTTAGATCGCTGTTATCAGAGTCCTAGTGTACAAATTTGACAACTATTAACGAAAAAAGAAAAACATAGCGGCGTAGTATATAACCTCCTTATTCATTGTCTAAAATATCTTTTAAATTGGTACAATATTGGAGGAGGAAATAGGCGAGAGCCAAACCTCGAATTCTAACTTTTTTCTACAGTTGTCCTTATCGCACGAATTTGAGGGCAGGAGGACGGAGAGAGACAGCGATAGTAGAAAGAGACAGCACTCGCGTTTCCTCTTAACAAATGAACAGATCTGAAAAAAAAACAGAGAGTCGGTATAAATTCTGAGTCTCGTCTGGGGATCTTATGATATGGCATCGGGCTGCGATTTACGCGACCCTCTGAAGGTCACACGTGGCTTGTATGTCAAATTGTCTCGGAGCCATGTGCCGTTAACCCTCGGCTTGCGCCTACGAAAGGCTCGGCTTTTCAGCAGTAAAATATTCAACGTCTACTGTCGCAGAAAAGTAACGAGACCTCCAAAATGTTATGGCAACGGCAAGATTTGATTATTTATTCTCTTGATAATATTTGAGCTGCGTCGGTTATTTTCTCAAGAGGGTTTCTTGAGTAAAAGCCGCAATTTTTCTGCTTGTCATCGTCACAGCTTTTGGCACTTGTCATGTTTAATTATGATACTTATCTTGAGTACTTTTCATCGCAATCTTCATTATGTTAATGTGCTTTACGTTTTACATTTAGCTATAATGTGTACGATGTTAGAACTCCTGGTTTCTTTGTATCTACAACACGCTAAATTGTATGTAACGGCACCAAATCTATTTTTGTTGTTTCTTTGAGCAGTTAATGGGGCGCACCTGTACTACCTATTTGCTTTTATCATTGAACTACTTTCAAATGCGCATTTCTTTGGTTCAAGCTATTATCCCCTGACTTTAGTAAAGTATATAAAGAGTTCATTGCCGCAAAATACCATTTTTGGGCTCCTTGAACTCCGCTTTGCGCAAGATTTCAACTGAATAATAAATAAACTCTCTATAAAGTTTCGTCCTAAAATGTCTCTAAAATTAAATTACTACACAAAAAAGTTTTCTAGATGTAGCTGTCTGATTGCCTCGCCAGATGTTAGTCCCAGCTGAGAGTATTTCATTGCAGTCCGTCGACCTCTGGAACATCTAGAATATTCTAGAACTCATTATTCTGCCGCGGTTACTTTGCTTCGTCATGCATTTAATTTGAAAACTCTTTCTCGTAATGGAAATTGTATGCTCCATTTGTTTTACGTTGCGGTACTTGTTCAATTAGTGTTGGAGACAAATCGATGCGGAAGAATTTTTGTTTTTTTGCGTCTAATTTTAGGCCTAAGTGTTACTAAGTGAACTATTTATTTATTTATTTATATATACTTTATTGTACACCACAAAAATACTTAACAAAAGAAAACATAATATACACTACAAAACATACAATGGGCGGCCTTATCGCTTTCCGCGATCTCTTCCAGGCAACCTTAGGATGGACAGTGATTTATTACGACATAAAATGGGCCTGTTGTTGGTGCAAATAGTAAATACCAACTTATACAATATTAAACTAAGATAGATACATACATATCCTAAATAATAGATACATAAATACATACATACTAAATATTTAAGCAACGAAAATTAATGAAGACTAAAGATGTTTAATTTAACAGTTATGAGAACAAGATCACAACGACAAGTAATGTTCCTTTACGAGCCTTTTAAGCATAGGTAACGACTGCGCGCGTTTAATTTGAACGGGCAATGCATTCCACAAACGAGCGGCCTGGACAGTAAAGGATTTGTCGAGGAAAGTTGTGGAATGCATAGGCATTTTGAGCTTCAAGTTATCAGATGACCTTAAAAATTTCGCGTGGGAGTCGCAAAGAAACTGGAAACGTTTCTTGAGATAAAGAGGGGTGGAAGGGGAAAAGAGCACATTATACAAAAGGGAAAGGATATGAGCATTCCGGCGAAGGCGAATTGGTAACCACTTGAGCTTGACACGATATTCAGAAACATGGTCATATTTGCGCAAACCGAATATGAACCTTATACACACATTTTGAAGCCGCTCAAGTTTATCGAGTTGGTCTTGTGTAAGGTCAAGATAGCTGGCGTCAGCATAGTCAAGGATGGGAAGAAGAAGCGATTGTGCAAGCGCAATCTTGGTGGCAGTCGGTAGAAAATTACGCAATCTCTTCAAAGATGCAGCAGATGCAAATAGCCTGCGGCTAACTTCCTGTAGCTGGGCAGTCCAAGAGAAGTTCTTATCTATGAATATCCCCAAGTTTTTAACTTTTTCACTGAAAGGAACAACTGAGTTGTCAAAAGAAACTTGGGGGAGAGTCGTCCAGTCGATCCTTGAGACCGTCCTAGAACTGCCTACCACCACAACCTGCGTCTTTATGGGGTTGACCACAAGTCCATACCTCTTGCTCCACTCGCATATACGGGCCAGATCACTATTAACCGTTAGGATAGCCTCAGACAGATTTCCAAGAGGAGCTCGCGAGTAAATTTGTAAATCATCTGCATAAAGATGGTAGGAAGAAGTAAGTTCGTTGGAGATTGAGTTAATAAAAACTGCGAAAAGTAAAGGGGATAGAACGCCACCCTGAGGTACACCGGCAGAAGTATTACTCCAGGAAGATAAGATTTCTCCAATGCAAATACGTTGCCGGCGGCCGAACAGATAAGTACGAAACCAGTCAATTACCGATGGAGATATGTTAAGAGAGCGTAGAATGCCAAGCAAAACATCAAAGTCAACAGTATTAAAGGCATTACTGAAATCTAGCAAAGCTAGAACCGTTAGATTACCATTTTCCATAGCTGACCTTATATCATCCGTAATGTTCAGAAGCGCTGTGGTAGTGCTATGACCAGGACGGAAGCCAGACTGGAAGGGGTTGAGGAGATTATTTTTAGAAAGGAAAGTACTTAATTGACTGTGAATTAACCGTTCAAGGACTTTGGATAGGAATGGCAAGACGGATATTGGACGGTATTCAGAAAAGGATGTGGGATTCGACTTTTTAGGTAAAGGAATTATTTGAGCATCTTTCCATGAGCATGGAAAGACACCACTAGATGCAGAGAAATTGAGGATGTGACAAATTACGGGAAGGATAACATCCAGCACAGGAACTAACATATTACGGCTGATACAGTCACTTCCAACTGCATTGGAGGTAATCGATAGTATGCTTTTCTTAACATCACATGCGGAGAACTGATCAAAAACAAATGGAGAATAAGTAGGAGTCGGAAGTGAAGAGAGATAATTTAGTGTATTCAATTTTATTGTCCTATCATAATTGGACGAAGAAGTAAAGTGATTATTCATTGCATTAATGTCTATGTCTTTTGGGATTGTCTCTTGTCGAGTTTTACCGACCCCCAATGATCTAAGAAATTTCCAAACTTTGGAAGGGTCCCCATTTTGGACAGAAGAATGAATGTGGTGGCGATTAGCATTCCTACACACCTTATTGCAGCGATTACGGATTGAGAGGTATCTTTCCCTGTTAGCGTCATTAGCCCTACGCTTGAACTTAGACTTTGCAGTAACTTTTTTGTGCATTAGCGTTTTGATCTCATCTGTGAGCCACGGCGCCGGCAAATGCCTAACCTTAACTGCTCGAACAGGTGCGTGATGATCGTATAGCTCGATAAGTTTAGCCGTAAAAATATTGACTTTCTCATCGACTGATGCAGAGGCAAACAGATCAGACCAATCTATATTATTGGCATCCTTACAAAGATTGTCAAGGTTCATTCCACCAAAATTGCGTTGCATGAGAATCTTAGCCTTGGCCTTAGGTGGCCGAATTTTGTATGACAGAAAAATCAGGTCATGATAGGAAAAGGCATCGGCTGAACATTGGCCATGCTTAGCGACATGATCAAGAGAAGAGGCAAAAATCAAGTCAAGTAGTGAAGGAGCAGAGTTAGGAAAATGGTGAGTGGCATCCAATGGAAGAATGAAAAGATTACTGGAAGCTACAATACTACCTATACCATTCTCGATTGGTCTTGCTCTGAACCATTGACGTTTAATTAAACGGTTTTATTTAGCTCACCCCGTTTGTTTTTTTCTTGGATCAAATTTAGTAATTCAAATTTCACCCACTTCCAGTCAACCGATTAATCTGAAATTTTGTATACACATTGGATTTTGGTGACAATACAATTATGTTTATTCATTATCATTATAAATTCAAGATGGCCGCCGCTACAAAATGGCGGATAATTTAATATGGGTATCAAATGAAAGGGCTCAACAAGTAGAATACAATATACTATAAAAAATTGAAATCCAAGATGGCGGCCGCTACAAAATGGCGGATAACGTAGGTTTTATCAATCCCATCAATATGGGTATCAAATGAAAGGGCTCAACAAGCAGAATACAATATACTATAAAAAATTTAAATACAAGATGGCGGCCGCTACAAAATGGCGGATAACGTAGGTTTTATCGATCCCATCAATATGGGTATCAAATGAAAGTGCTCAACCAGTATAATACAATATACTATATAAAATTAAAATCCAAGATGGCGGCCCCTTTAAACAGAATGCGAAATAAAAACTAAAAACTAGAAAATAAAAAATAGGTAAAAAAACTTTTTAAGTTAAACGGTTTTATGTTAAACATACATTGCAATGTTTAAGATAAATGTACTAAAAACCAAAAAATAATAAAATAGAAAACCGTGGGGCACGTCAATTGTCTACAATCGTTGATTAAAATCATAATAATAATAATTAAGTCGATAATTTGTAGACAATTGACGTGCCCCACGGTTTTCTATTTTATTATTTTTCTATACCATTCTCGATTGGTCTTGCTCTGAACCATTGACGTTTAATTTATTTAGTGACTCTATCAATATGTCATTCTATCATAGTCGTTCTATCATACGTGCATTGCACTGAAGCCATAACCAGGCTGTTGCTAAAATGCAAGACCGTTGTATCCAGTTACTTTTAATCTTCAACTTTAATGACCTTTGTCTTGATACTTTCGTCCACTGCTGGACATTGGTCGTTTTAAAGATCTAGAATTCTAGACCTTATTCCTTTCAGATACAATTTACCGCAGTTGCCTTCTTCAAAATGGACCAGCTTATTGATTTATTCAAGCAACGAACTCACCGGTTTTCCTTTTATGTCTCAAAAAACCAACGTTAGCTTAGTAAGGCGTCGAATATTAGAGAAAAGTGAATAATTATTCTCGATTCTTAAATGTATTTGAGCAGAAACATCCAGTCATCCATCATTTGAGCGCAGACTTTAAGAGGAAACGCGAGTGGTCTTTTCTCCATACAAACGCTCTCGCCTGTTTTCTTTTTGGTTAATGACCCTAGAGCAATGGTTTTTTACAGAATAATAAATATTAACTATTTCTATGCCCCTATGTTTTCCTTTTTGGTGATAAATTATTTTTATAAGCACTAGAACCCTCAAAAAATGCTCGAAATTGCTTGTTTAGATCGCTGTTAACAGAGTCCTAGTGTACAAATTGGACAACTATTAACGAAAAAAGAAAAACATAGCGGCGTAGTATATAACCTTCTTATTCATTGTCTAAAATATCTTTTAAATTGGTTCAATATTGGAGGAGGAAATAGGCGAGAGCCAAACCTCGAATTCTAACTTTTTTCTACAGTTGTCCTTATCGCACGAATTTGAGTACAGGAGGACGGAGAGAGACAGCGATAGTAGAAAGGGACAGCACTCGCATTTCCTCTTAATATGAGTTTTTGTAGCATTAAATCGCCTGTACATAAACTGGTATTTTCTTTCGTAACGTAGAATGATTTAAACGGCTTTATTGATAACTAGCTTTTGCCAGCGGCTTCGCCCGCGTGAAAATGACGATTTTCCATACAAAGTTTCATCCCCTATTTAACTCCCTTAGGGGTTGAATTTCGAAAAATCCTTCCTTATTCCTTGTCTACATTATAAAGGGAACCTCTGTGCAAAATTTCAGCTTTCTAGGTCCAAGGGTTTGGGCTGGGCGTTGATGAGTCAGTCAGTCAGGACTTCTCTCTTTATTTATTAGATAATTTTCGTATTATTAGCTTGTAGACTTGCAGCCAAATGAAAATATATATCGTTACGTTTCTTGTCAGCCGTATTACTTCGGCCTTCATGAGATTAGCGCTTCGGCCTTCAGAAGATTGGGGCTCTTTTCATTCATTGATAAGTCTGCTGACGCGTGATTTTATAAATATAAAACTTTAACTGAAAAATATCAATTATTTATAAAATACCTTCAACAACTCCTTGACAACTATTCCAAGGCAAATATTAATAATCTCTACAAAGACATACTAGCATTGTAATTATTTGTTCTAACGTACAAATTCAGTCCAAACAAATAGTCGTATGTACTTACGACAATATTGTAATGTCGTCCGTATAAACCACAGGTTTAAACAATAGATAGTTTAGTTGAACGTTGGAACGAGGCACAATATCATTGATAAATTTAGCAACACCACATCACGTGTGTGAATCATTTGCATTTAATTTGATTTCTGGTTTTTACGAGATAGTCTAGATTGTAGATTGTGGCTTAAGTCTTGCGTGTGATACCCGAAACACGTGTCTATTCACGTGAATACGAATTATCTAAAACATATCTCCGACTGATTGTTAATTTTTCGCGTTTCGTAGATAAGGGATATATTGCGGCGCCTATAAAACTGGAATACAGCGGCATTGCGGTTACAATGAAGTGCCAAAAAAAATGTGTGAAAGCCACAAACGAGGCAGTGGGATTTTTTATTCAGTACCAATTCAGCTTCGCTTTGAAATCGGTTCGAGCTGTTCAATAACCACTGCAATATCTGTACTATTTCATATTTATTTCTCCTAATAAACCCTTTAACAGTCGCAGTTTTTAAAGAGGGTAGAAACTAGAACCTTTTTCATACAGATCTGGAACTAGATGATAAACACGAACCTCTTTTTATCAGCCTTCCTAAGCGTAAGACGGCCAACTATGGCTATAAGTGGCTTATGGTATTTAACAAAGTTGTGCTCTTCGTCAGTGTAATACCGTTCGGATCTTGTTGTTGCACATAAAAATGTTCCTAAATCGACTGAAAAGTGGTTTAGTAATTGGTTGTCGTGGTATGGGCATGTGATGCAGATTAATGAGGAAAATGACGACTGAATGCGAGTTCAGATTATGGGTAAAGGAGTAGAGGAAGGCCATAAAACTATGGATGGACTGTGTGAAGAATGATACGGCAAGAAGGGAGGTCTGAGTAATAAACAAATATGGAAGAAGATGACAGGTCACAGGATGCATTGACTCTAAATGAATTGGGATAAGGGCGAAGATGATGTTTTTAAATCAACCACATGGCTTTCAAAGCAACTTCAAAAATTTTGAAATTGCTTCGAATTCTGCAACCCTAAGATGGTCGAAGTTATCTTAAGATATGTCACACGCCGTATTGCGATTTGTGTAGTAATGAGCACAAGATGACAGAAATGTACGGAACGCGCCACTTCCTCGATGGGTGGCGTGGATAACGTTATCATATCATTGAACTGAGCACGTTACTGTGTCCCCAAACTATGTAGGTATACTAGATAGGTACAGAGCAATGACTAATATTGTTCAGTAGTGAAATATAAATGTATTTTAGGCGTTACATTTTATTTGCGCATCTGCGTTTCATAAGTTGTTTGTAATGTTAGTTTGTGTCACGATGTTTTCTTTTACTGTCGGACAAAGGTTAGTAAAAAAGAGTAAATAAAACTATATAATTATTTGACTTGACGGCACGTTTGGCGCAGTGGTTCACCGATTGCCTGCTAAGCAGCATGACACACATTCGATTCTAACACGGAACAATATTCTATTAGTCTGACTGTTTGTGCAACACAGGAGAAATTCTTAATGTGGAACAACTTTTAAAAAAAAATCTTACTGTTTGACGAACAAACTAAAGTCTAAAATCTTATTGATTTCTAATAATTCGATGCCAATCGGTTAAACACGTGACTTGCAACTATGCAATGATTCAAGGATTTTTCGTTTCCGATTTCCGGATAGAACCGATTTATCTGCAGATTATTTACCCTACCTTTTATTTATATACTGTCATAATTATCGATAAACATGTCATATCATAATATCGTCAAGTACTGTAATAGCTCATCACTTTAAAGTGTCACATTAACTCTGTAAATAAATAGACACTCTTTATAACGTGTCTAAGTGTTTCGTAAAACTAATTTACAGAAATCAATACATAATGATGAAATCTGTACAATAATTAAACATAGACATGTTGAAATCTGGCAAGTAAGTTCATATTACGGTCCGATTGGTACCTACTAAAAACATTTTTGTTTTTTTTTTCCTCAACTCAAGTGGGTTTAAAGGGGGGTTAAAGTTTGTATGGATATTCGGAACTAAAGAGACATGAAAGAAAGAAAAGAAAAAAGTAGACTAGTAAATATTTGGCGAGATTCCTATCCAAATGTATATCAGGTAGCATAGGCACAAACAAAAAATGGAGTTAAGAACCTTCTGATGAAAAATCTTATTTTAAGCAAATCGCGAACCTAACGAAGTCCGTATGAAGTCACGGGTAGCTACAACAGCTAGTCCTTTATAATACAGTCACAGAACCAAACAGAAACGAAAGTAATTCGTAGTAATTAATATGAAACAAAGTAAAATAAGAGATACTTTGTTTGTAATAATTATCTAAACGACTCCATGCTACTTGTGTTTAGACTTTAGTTATATAAATGCTATAACAAATACCACGTGGAGTAATGAGATTCCTAGAACAACGAGATAACATACAAATTAAATGTTTATCTTTCGAGTTATTAGGTTGATACTATAGTTTTTGTATTAATTAATTAAATATTTGTGATATCAATTATATACTGAGAATGTTTAATATTCATATCGATGATGATGCTAGCCGATTTCGGCCACAGCGACTGTATTCGCTGGCTTTCTAAAGATCGTCAAGAACTTTGCTCTTGCTGTGCTGCTCTTTCGTGTGCTCTTAGTGGCTAGCTCTAGCATATCCAACATTAGCCGAAAAACTACGAGCACAAAGCGGACATGTCAGAACACCATTTATGATATTATAGGGTAAAGCTGCAAGTGGTCTAGCTGTAAGGTTGCTTTTGATCTAACTGCATAAGAATAAGAATCTGCCGAAAAGTATCTCTACCTGTCTTTCGATATTGTCTAGCAGTGTTCAATTTACTGTGTCAAACATCCAATCAGATGAAATGTTTGTCCAATCAATAAGGGCAGTGTCGTCACCACATTTACTCTCGTTTGAGTGTTCGCCAACATGTCGACAGTTCGCTTCATTCTCTTAATACTTTATTATTAGAGGTCCCAATTTCTGGGCTCTTCGGCCACGTTATCTCCGTTGACGACATTTATCTACACGATGTGTGCCGGCTACAGACCTCTTGATATATCACTGTCAGTTTCATCGCGACAATTAATACGTTTAGTAGTGTTCGTGTTTTAATTTGATTTATCTTTATTTTTAAATTTTGGTCTTTGGTAGAATTGAACTGTGCACAGTGACTATAACTGAAGGAGTTTGTGCGGGTAACGTTACGTCGTGCAGTGGAGATCCAATTTTCAATCCAATTGTTGCATATCTGAAACCGCTTGCTATCAACTCCGTCCAGAAATAGACATCACACTAGTTTTCACTTTTAATCTCGTCCCTTGTTTTGCTGTCCAATTTTGCAAGCTGCGATCTTCAAGGCGCAAATTGGGTGAGACCTATTTGATGACCTCTGTGGTCATGTCAGAGTGGTGTTCAGTGATAAATACGTAATTTAATGTCGTATTGACCGAGGACGCTTCAATAGATAATCTTTTATCTGACTATTAAATAATGAGCGGCCGGGAGCGCGCGTCGTCCACCACTTCGCGAGTGCGCCCGCGCTAGTACGGAGACGGACGCTCGTCGCGCGCTCACATATCTCATTTGACACCCAACATCTTGGATTGTTCACCTTCCGAACTCATCCCGTGAAGTGACAACATAAGTGAACTCTTCAACTAACATAAACTCTGTGTCACCCAAAATACCGTTTTCGTGTACCATTGTGTTTGGAGACAATATGTGGAAATTTAACCATCAGATAATAATTGCGTGAGAAATGTGGTTGTATACATTGAAAATACCGGGATTTGGCAAGCACGCTTTATACGAAGAGAGTGCCAAAATGACGGCGCACACAGAGGTTTGTTTTTATTTACATTGATTGCTTGTTATGTTTGGAGATAGTATTTTTAATTTAAACCTTGTATATTCTTCCAAATGTCACTGCAATCCAACGTGTCAACCAACTCTTGAATTCCGTTTATTCGAAGGTTGTTTTAAATTCTTTAGATCCGACACCAATTTTTACAAATCCCGATTTTTAATAGACCCACAATTTGTTAGTCCTATTATTAACAGATTTATTTAATTCCGTCTCTTTAGGACTATAAACTTGAACTAGAAACAAGTGAGTGTGTACGAGAAACGCGACTACTAAGCTGTTAGCATTCTTGGCGAGTACATTGTTTCCGTTGGTGACAGTTTGTGGAACTGTGTTACTGTTGCCATGCTCTCATGCAACGGTGTCGTCTTCCTTCGTTAATTCCTTACAAAACAAGCTGATGTAGATTTTAAGACCCGTCTGTTTTAAGAAGGTTTAGTTGTATCTTGGACACAATGGCTAGAGCATTAGCTTTATTATTTTTATCATCATTACTATCTCCCTGCCCTCGTCTCGGAGTCGGCGCTACACGTTCTTTTTTCCATTCTTCTCTGTTAACCGTCACACTGTCATTTATTCTTTCTTTCATATCATTCCTAACACAACCCATCCATCGTTTCCTTTGGTCTTGCTCTTCCTCTCTATGCATTAGCTTTATTATTTTAATTAACAAATATTACGCCAACGACTTATTGTCCACGTTTTCTTTTAAATTCAATATCTACAGCATTTGGGTAAATAAACTCGGCGGCCGTTGCTCTTTCCCCAACAACTAGAGCTATAAAGTTGTCCGGTTTACTGCCGTTTTTACGCAAATGATTCCAGCAGTAATCAAAGGAATTTATTTACTTTCTGCTTGTCTCTTTAATTACTACGCATTTTACGGTTTCATAGTAATCTGCGTTTTATGCGTATATTCATTGAGGAAAACCGATCAATATATTATTATTTGATCAATTTATCAGACAAATCTGTAAACTGGTAATGACTACTTACCGCGAAACGTTGTCAAGTTTATAAAACTCATCTACATATTCTGGAAAAGAGGTTAGTCCTAACCTAACTGTGATAGCAGTCTTAAAATATTTCTGCCGTGATAGCGACTGGTACTTATTTATCAACTTCTTTTACGTTAGCTTTATCACAGTTAATTACATTGTTTAATATATTAGCTGCCCCTTTAAACTGAGTGATATTTTAAACCTGATAGTATTTAGTTCCTGAACTGTTATCTTCTGTGTTATCTTGGTTTTTCTGATTGTGGCAAGTATTTTAGCTACTTAATAACTGTCTACTGTCTATCGTCCATTGTCCCATATCCATTTTATAAATCGAGAATTTGATGCACTTGTAAATTAAATAACTTCATATTTGTTTGGGAGCTATGAAGGTCTTTACCGTCTTGTGACGTCTACTTAAACCATGTATATTATCACTCAACTATGTAATAATTATACCTAAGTATCTTAGTCATTCAATACGTCGCAATAATTATGATCCAGTTATCTTGTCAAAACATTATCTACTGAGGTGTCGGGGTTAAACTTCATTTTCTCTCGAATGTACGATAGACTGGTTATCACACAATTGTTATGCTTTCAAATAACTGGGCTGATGATAATTTTGGCAAAAATTCCACGATAGTATGGCGTGGTATTCTGTATAGCCATTGGTTTATAGATAGACACTTAGACAGACACATGACATGTGGATGTGTTTGTGGTTTGGGAATAGTGTGGCGGGCTTGTCCCAAAAAAAAAAAAAAAAGACATGTCATGTGGAAACATTAACGAATTTAATGAGCAATTATTTCTTGTCAATGTAGTATTAAGTGTGTCCATCAGACCGTCTGCCTAAAGTTCAGGTAGCAACATCATTCCAAACTCTTCAAGTACAAATCAAATTAAAAAGTTTCTTTGGAGAGCATTCATTAAAAATCAAAACTTCTGCCATGTTCGCTGAAATCTTTATGGAAAGTTACTGGCAAGTAAGTCTTTACAAACAACATTATTGAGGTTGTTCAAGAACATGATGATGGTACAGACGGCTACACATCAAGCTATACATTTCCAGTTTACGCTAATCTCGCACTGTACGGAAATCCTATACAATGCGAGACCAGCTTACACTGGAAATGTATAGCTTGATGTGTAGCCGTGTGTACTACGGTTCTTCGAAATAAGGAGGAAGATAGGGAAATGGGCAATCATCATTTGCTCTCCTCAGTATATAGCATAAACCGGGCCGGTTGCACAATGTACTTCAATTCAATGATTCCGCCGCTAATGATTTCCTCCCCTTCATATGACTTTTTGCTCTTTGAATTTATGAGAAGACTAGCTGACCCACGCAACTTCGTCTGCAAATAAAAATAGTTTAAACCTTTCTCGATAAATTGACTATCCAACATAAATTTATTACTTAAGCTAAATCGTAACTAACAAAAAATCTTATCTTTCCTCTTTTTATTAGTTTAGATGGTTTAGAGTATCTTAGATTATCTTAAAGTGAGAATTACTATAAATCTCTTACTGTTAAATATACAATAACACCCTGTACTTGTAAACATTATGATGCAGTAAATATTTTGAATTTGAATTTCCCGGAGGCCAGCCAGAATCCCCCGTACCTACATTGCGACGCAACCCGCGTAATTATTTTTCCGCGAGGGTATTTTTACATTGCGATATCTTCTAAGATATTTGTTTAAACTGTATAGAGTAAAGAGCACAAATATTCTATATTAAATTAACGAACACATTTATTTAGATATAGATTAATACCATATGGGTTAAATAAGCTTCGCAAAAAATAATTCTTTTTAACCTAACATTTTAATAGTAAAAAATGGTTACAGTGAGTCAATCTTAAAAGATAGACAGATGCTGTCGCGGACTTTCTTTTAGAACTTTTAAAGACGAATAATTACTTGATACATGATATTCTCGTAACTTAAACCGTTTTCGCAGCGCACGCAACGGAAGCTCTCAGAAAGGAATGTTCTTTTCCCGTTTTTGCAACATTTCTCATTTATGCTCCGCTCCTATTGGTAGTAGCGTGATGTTATATAGCCTATAACCTTCCTCGATAAATGAACTATCCAACACAAAAAGAATTTTTCAAATCCAACCAGTACTTCCAGAGTTTATCGCGTTCAAACAAACAAACAAACAAACAAACAAACAAACTCTTCAGCTTTATAATATTAGTATAGATTAATACCGTATGGGTTAAATAAGCTTCGCAAAAAATATTTTTTTTTAACCTAACATTTTAATAATAAAAAATGGTTACAGTGAGTCAATCTTAAAAGATAGACAGATGCTGTCGCGGACTTTCTTTTAGAACTTTTAAAGACGAATAATTACTTGATACATGATATTCTCGTAACTTAAACCGTTTTCGCAGCGCACGCAACGGAAGCTCTCAGAAAGGAATGTTCTTTTCCCGTTTTTGCAACATTTCTCATTTATGCTCCGCTCCTATTGGTAGTAGCGTGATGTTATATAGCCTATAACCTTCCTCGATAAATGAACTATCCAACACAAAAAGAATTTTTCAAATCCAACCAGTAGTTCCAGAGTTTATCGCGTTCAAACAAACAAACAAACAAACAAACTCTTCAGCTTTATAATATTAGTATAGATTAAGATCTTAGGGAATTCATAATTGATTTTGTTTAAATTCAAGACTACGGCCTGTTTGCATCACAAATTAATGAAGCACGTGATTTCTGTTCGGTCCATCGTTTGAGCATAGACATAATCAGCCTACAATGGTCCCACTGCTGGGGTTATGGTACACCACACAGGCCCAGTGCGGGTTGGCAGATGTCACATTACTTCGATTTTTTAGTACTAACATGCTCGTTTCCTCGTTTGAAGAAAACAGAAGTTAATTTCTATCTGAGTTTTATTTTATACTAGCTTTTGCCAGCGGCTTCGCCCGCGTGAAAATGTCGATTTTCCATACAAACTTTCATCCCTTATTTAAATTCCTTAGGGGTTGAATTTCGAAAAATCCTTCCTTATTCCTTGTCTACATTATAAAGGGAACCTCTGTGCAAAATTTCAGCTTTCTAGGTCCAAGGGTTTGGGCTGGGCGTTGATGAGTCAGTCAGTCAGTCAGTCAGGACTTCTCTCTTTATTTATTAGATTGACTGTTGGCTACGCAGTGAGTTTTTCGTTTAATAATTCAGTACAAATAGGGAAGTATTCAGTTAACTTACAATCCTAGTAAAACCAAGTACATAAGAAGCACTAATGTTTCCGTCACCTCAATAATTCATTCAACTTGGCCATCGAACCGCACCGCGTGACGTTGCTAGTAATAGATAACTTATCATTCTTATCAGCTTGACCTACGACACTATATTGTGAATTTTTATTACTAATAATAATAATATCGGTTATCGAGAATTTCAAGTTTTTTACAGCTATGATAAATTATGATCATTTTTGAGTTGAGAACAAAATTGAACTGGTGTTAGAGTTTTTATGCCGCCCCTGGGCCTTATTACTTGATTTTACATGGCGTCAAGAAATAGGTACCTCTCAAGTCTCAGGCATACTGGTTTCCTCACGATGTTTCTGTCACCGACGCAAGTGATGATACAATATACGCACATGACTCTGGTATATTAATTTATGTTAACAAAATAGCATTCTCGTATGCATGAAGTTTAAATAAATAAATAAAAATCCGAGGCACGTGTCTTGGGAGCTGATGCCCGCGGCTTCGCCCGCGTGGATACTGTAAAAACAATCCTTGACGCGGATTATAATTATATCATTCTAAAATTTCAGCTCGATCGGTGCAGAACTTTCTGAGTTTTTGAAGCGTACACAAACCAACATTATTATTATGAGCCCATGTTGTCCCACTGCAGGGCAAAGGCCTCCCTTCCCTCTTTCCACTTTTCGCGATCCAGTGCGATGTTAGACCAATCCCTTGAGAAAGAGTCCAGCTCATCCCGTCATCTACTTCTGGGCCTGCCGCGTTGTCGATTCCTGCCTTTTGGTATCCACTGAGTGGTAATTTTTGCCCATTGCTCCTCCGACATGCGAGACCAGCCCAGTTCCATTTTAAACTCGCAGCTGTAAGACCAACATCAGCTATTTGGGTTTTATTTATTTATTAATTATTTATTTATTTAAACTTTATGCACAATAGTGATACATAGGCGGACTTAATGCCACAAGGCATTCTCTACCAGTCAACCTTAGGGTCAAACAAGACAACATTGTGGTAGGGTACAAAAAAACAATATCAACTTTAATAAAAAAATAAAAAAAAGTATAGGTATACTTATACTAATACACATATAAAAAATAAAATAAACTAATAAATATTTAAACAAATACTGTTAGAACTTCGTCTGCAGAATCGATTGCATTTCCCTGATGCTAGTATTTCGCAACCCTGGGATTTCGAATGAGGAAGAGAACAAAAAAACACTAACCTGGATAGAGGCAGGATCGGAACTAGGTATCCGCTGCGCTCGGGACTTCTGGGCCGGCCGGCGTAGCGAGTGTCCAATCCTTAGGGTTTTTCTGGATTCCACTTCACAATAGGGTTACGAACACTAAACAGTCAATCAAACTCTGGCGAAGGGATTTTTCCTGTATTTTTTACAACAATAATACGGGAGCTGCGCGGGAAACGTGTCGACCACACTTCGCGCGGGGTGTTGGCATAGTTTTTTTATTTCGCCGCAGGGAGGCGCCGGCGCTGCGCGTTGCGCGCCCGAATGGCGCGAATTTTTAATTTGGAAGGGAACGAATTGGATGGGATGATTGGATTGGTTTAATGTTTATTCATTTCCCCCCACTCGAAATTGACCAGGATTTCGCAAGTTAAAGGACTGCCAGAGGTCCACTAGCAGTGCTCGAGAAACATAAAATTTAGAACTTAACTTAACTAATTGAATTTGAACAATACTGATCAGTATACAATATTGTTCGAGAAATAAGATAAAAGTTAATTAATAGGTAGCGGACAGACCTTAACTACTGGTCTGCGCATAGTTTTACCGTTTGCAGTTCGAAGAGTTACAACCCGGACTATGTTATCTGATCCCGGATGGATCTGTTCTATACGAGCTAATTTCCATAGTAAAGGTGGAAGATTAGGGTCATTAACAAGGACTAAATCGTTCAGTTTAAGATTGGGTGTATTTGTGAACCATTTAGTTTTCTGTTGAAGTGTATGCAGATAATTACGTTGCCAAGCAAGCCAGAAACTTTGAGTTATTTTCTTAAGCATTTGCCAACGAGAACGTGGGCATAAACATTCACTAACAGGTTCCTCAGGTAGTGACACCAAAGGACCTCCCGTCAAGAAATGTCCTGGAGTCAGAACGTTCGATTCCTGCGGATCCGGAGACAAAGCACAAAGCGGGCGTGAATTTAGCACAGCTTCCACCTTAGCGAGGATCGTAATAAACTCTTCCAGGGTTAAAACTTGAGCGCCAACTACACGCTTAAGGTGATATTTGGTGGACTTTATGCCACTTTCGAATATGCCACCGAAATGTGGTGCACCTGGCGGGTTAAATTTCCATTTTATTTGACGGGTTGCTAAACCATCTGATATTTCAGAGTGATGTTTGCGAAGCTCACCGATTATTTCGTTAAGATATTTGTTTGCACCTACAAAGTTGGTGCCACAATCGGTAATGATTGTATCACACATTCCGCGACGGGAAACGAATCGATCTAGAGCCGCGAGGAATGCTTCTGAGCTCAACTCAGTGACGGCCTCTAAATGGACGGCTTTCGAACTCAAGCACACAAAAAGGGACATGTATGCCTTGTAGGTTTTAGCTCCACGTCGACGACTTTCTTTTATAATGAATGGACCACCGAAGTCAATTCCTGTGGTTTGGAAGCATCGTGAGGGATGTAGACGAGCAGCAGGGAGTTTGCCCATCAGTGGTTGACTGGACACAGGTTTGAGTTTGAAGCATCGCACACACTTTGAGAGAACAGTACGAATAAGTAGCCTTAACCCAATTATCCAGAACCTTCTTTGAATTAGGGACTGTAAAGTCCGAGGACCGCAATGCAGGTATTTTAAATGGAAATGATCGACAATCAGCCTCGACAATGGACTTAATTTTGGTAAGAGGAGAGGATGTAACGCAGATAGCGATAGATTAGCCTCATCGATGCGTCCCCCCACTCGCAACAAACCATGCTCATCCAAGAAAGGAGACAGTTTTTGAATTGACTTGTCGCATTGTTCTTGCATTTTCACTTGACTGACTTGAGACGACATGTAATGGTCTTGAGTAAACTTGACTAGACTTTTCATTGAGTTATCGAGTTCAGAACTACTAAGCGAGGAGAAATTTCTATTTGAAGGAACAACCTTTGCATTTGATATGAAACGGAAGCACCATGCTAAAGTTCGTTGAATCTTTGTCAGCGAAGAAAGTCTAGAAGTTAACGTCAGCAGCGGATTATCAGATTCAGTAACGTGTAAGCAGCTGGGGATGGAAGGTTTTAATTCCGGCAGTTCTGCGTTTACGAGCAACGTACGTTTGCACGGCCATTTGTTAGGCGACATTTTCAACCAAGAAGGCCCACTCCACCAGAGTGGGTGATTGATTAATTCTGAACAGAGGATACCGCGACTACAACAGTCGGCCGGGTTATCCTCAGTGGACACATGAAACCAAAATTCGGGACTAATTAAATCGGTTGCTTGCACGACTCTATTTGCGACGTACATTTTTAACAAATGAGGTGCCGTGTTTAGCCAAGAAAGCGTGGTGGCGCTGTCCGAGTAGGCTTTCATAGAATTTAAACGAATTTTGTCCTTGAGTAAGTTGTACATGTGTGACATGACTTGCGCTAGAAGTACAGCTGCACTCAACTCAAGTCTGTTTATCGTTGTCGGTTTTAACGGAGCCACTCGAGATTTACCTATTAACAGGTGAGTGACCGTGGTGACTTCATCCACCGCAACACAAAGATAGACACAACAGCCATACCCTTTCAGGGAACCATCACAAAACCCTACCAAATGTACTTCGATAGGACTAGAAGGCATAATCAGTCTCGGTAGTGAAATATGCTGTAAATCAGATAAGTTGGCTGCTATCAAATGCCACACTTTAGCTAAATGTGATGGAATATTTTCGTCCCAACCTAAGTTTAAGCGCCACATCTCTTGTAGAAGTGACTTTGCAGAAAACACTACCGGGCTGATCCAACCGAGCGGGTCGAAAATGCGAGCCACTATAGAAAGGATAGATCTTTTAGTAAATTTAACGTCAAACGAGTCTGAAAACTTGTAGGAGAAATTGTCGCAGGATGGATTCCACCGTATCCCCAATATCTTGACAAACTCATTTCCAGCATCATCGAAAGATTTTGAAGTCTGGAGATGATCAGGAGGAACATCAGACAAAAGACTTGGAGTATTCGTACTCCACTTACGAAGTTCGAAATTACCCTTTGACAATAACGAGGTAACATCCTCTTTCAATTGCTTCGCTTCATCCAGAGTTGAGCATCCCGTAGTGATGTCATCCATGAAAGTGTCTTCACAAAGGACTTGAGCGGCACGACTTGAGTATTCAGAACCGTGGTCCTCAGCAAGTTGACGCAGAGTGCGAATAGCTAGGTATGGGGAGCTGCTGACACCATACGTCACGGTATTAAGTTCATACTCATTCAAAGTCTCGTTAGGCTCATCACGCCAAAAAATGTGTTGATAACACCTGTCCTCAGGACGTATCAATATTTGGCGATACATTTTGCAAATGTCCGCAGTGAAGACAACTTCATGAAGTCGGAATTTCGTAACTAAATCGACAATATCAATTTGCAGTTTCGGTCCGACATGAACTACATCATTTAGAGAAAGATTATTTGTAGTCCGACTGCTAGCGTCGAAGACTACCCGAAGTCGTGTCGTAGAACTGTCTGGACGCACGACGCAATGATGTGGAATTATGTAACGATCAGTAGTCGAAGAATCTGCAGGCTGCATATGTCCTAGCTCTTCGTACTGGCACATGAATTCCTTATAATCAGCTTTCAGCTCGGTCTGATTATTAAGACGCCTTTCTAAGCTGAGAAAACGATTAAAAGCTGAGCGGGACGAAACGCCCAAAGAAGGTGCATCCTCCCTTAACATTATAGGTACCACGTACCGACCTTCTCGCGTACGGTAAGTACCCCTTTTATACATTTGTTCACATATTTCGTCTTCAACACCGGAAATTTTACCTTTCGGTGGTTCTTCAGAGTCCCAGAACCGTTGAACGATTTCTTCGAGCGAGCAAGAGGCCGCGAGGAGTGACGTAACGGATTCACCGGGGGGTCCGGGGGTATTGTTAGGTGGTGTGTTATGAAAATATTGGCCACTTATCACCCAGCCGAATACACTAGACAAGGCGCAAGGTAATCCGGGACCGGGAGTGAAACGCGAGCCAGTGTATATTTGATCAAAACACTCGACACCTAACAGTAGATCGATCGGACCGGATCTATCGAAGTCGCGGTCGGCGAGATCAAGATGCTTGTAATGATCCTTGACGTGCAACGGTAACGTCGACGAAGGCATCATTGAAGTAATTTTAGGTAAAACTACTAAAGATAAGTCGAACTTGGGCGACTCACTAGAATGAGGTAGAATCGAAGCGAAAGTATAACCTTTTATGTCACAAACATTACTCTGTCCGAGACCGGTAACGTTCAAGTTACCTTTTCTTATACGTAAACCTAGGCGGCGCACGCATGCACTGGTCATAAAGGAATCCATCGAGCCGCTGTCAATAATGGCGCGTGCACACTGGAGCGAACCGTCCGCGTGACGTAATCGCACCACCGCCGAGCCAAGAATCTTCGTAATACTATAATTTGGATTCGAAGTTTGTGACGTCATACAGGTAAGTGTACTGGTACCTTTAGCGGAACTTTCGTTATTTTCGTTGGATTCAGAAGACGTTAATAAACTTTTGTGTTCTCCATGTAATAACGTGTTATGTTTCGCGTTACAAACAAAACATGTGATTTTAGATTTGCAATTATTACTATCGTGACTGGGCCTTAAGCAATTGACACACAAGTTTAATTTCTGAACGAACTGTTGACGCTGTTCAAGTGTCATAGAATGTAACTTGCTGCATCGGTAAATAGAATGATTTTCATTACAACATAAACAAGCTAATGAGCCCGATGCATTATTATTATTTTGATTCGTAGATGCTACAAATGATGATGACCCTTGCTGACCTTTATTTCGAGATGGTTTATTATTATTAGAAGAGTTCGATGGAGTAGTCGAAACCGAGACAGGTTGACTAACCTCCAGAATCTTTATATAATTTTGTAAATAAAGAATTAGGTCATTGCACTTAGGAATCTCGCGAGAGTTTTGTAACTCAAACCGTTTCCTAGTTTCAAGGTCAAGTGATCGAGATGCGATGTGAAATAAAAGAAATTCACTTAAATCATCAATTTGTAACGCACGTAACGCGTTTACGCTTTCATATAACGCATTGGTCCGTTCGGATAAGATTTCGAGTGACGGCTTGTTGACGGGCGTCAAGTTAAACATTTTTTCTAAATAATTATTTGCTAATATGCGTTTATTGTCATATCGCTCTAACAAAAGATTAAAAACTACAGAATAATTTGACGCGGTTATAGGTACGCCCTTGGCCAAGGTCAGTGCACATCCCGACAAACAGGACAATAGATAATGAAACCTTTCCGTGTCCGAAAGTGAACCATTGCCATGAACAAGCGGGATGTAGCTATCCTTGAAGGTCTGCCAGTTTTCTATTCTACCATCAAAACGCGGAATTTGCAACTTAGGTAATTTTACTTGAACATTATAACCTTCTCGACTATGCGCGGGCGGGGCGGCGGCCGCGTGCGCGGGGGGCGCATGCGTCGACGACGTCGCGAGCAAGGATTCGGCAACTTCGATGGACGCATAATACAAGTCATCAAATGACAACATCGCACCTAGGTCTACTTCTGACTTGGGGTTTAACTTTAGCTGTAATCTATTTACATTTTCGCTAGACTCCATGAAATCAGCTCTAATCTGATCAATCTTCTTGTACCTAGCCTTGAAAGAGGATAGCTTAGCACTATCTTTATGAACAACTTTAGACAAATCGTAGATAATCTGCATACACTTGAAGTCATATTCCCGTCTTTTATGGGACGTCTGTAATTCAACTTCATCAGACATTTTCACTTGCTTATGTATTCACGACTTACGAGTTAAAAAAGTAGGTAAGTCAGTAACTATCCGAACTGCAAGCGGACTAAACTTATTAGGTATACCTACCTTGTCAAATAATACAAGTAGGTACAAGTTATGACTTTATAAAAGTAGGTAAATACCGGTTACAATTCAGCCGTTATGACTTTTATTTCGTAACAGAATGTAGGTAGGTAGGTACTAGGTAATTTCTCGAGCACAACT
Source organism: Diarsia mendica (assembly GCA_949316265.1). Lineage (NCBI taxonomy): Eukaryota > Metazoa > Arthropoda > Insecta > Lepidoptera > Noctuidae > Diarsia > Diarsia mendica. Next base: position 24,785,821 of record OX438892.1, read on the forward strand.
ATTTGACCATGAAAACATTCCAATTAGCCTTACACCAACATCAGTTAAATGGCAAGAAATAATTGTACAAGAAATAGGTTAATATTGAATTTGAGGTTTGAATTCAAACTTTAAAACGCAGAATTTTACTGAATTTAGACAATAATGATTAATGAGGGTAAGCACAGTCGTGATCCGCTGGCCAGCAGCACGATGCGGGAATCCGACTGGATACCTACTCTCTTTGCGTTGCATATAAAAATATGAAATCTATTTACTTAAGGTTTTTACTTGTTAAAACTACACGATATTAAACGCAATATGTACTCATTGACCGAGAATTATAAGAGAATGTGAGGTTAAGTCCTCACAGGAGGCACCAAAATAAATGTTAGAACTTCGTCTGCAGAATCGATTGCATTTCCCTGATGCTAGTATTTCGCAACCCTGGGATTTCGAATGAGGAAGAGAACAAAAAAACACTAACCTGGATAGAGGCAGGATCGGAACTAGGTATCCGCTGCGCTCGGGACTTCTGGGCCGGCCGGCGTAGCGAGTGTCCAATCCTTAGGGTTTTTCTGGATTCCACTTCACAATAGGGTTACGAACACTAAACAGTCAATCAAACTCTGGCGAAGGGATTTTTCCTGTATTTTTTACAACAATAATACGGGAGCTGCGCGGGAAACGTGTCGACCACACTTCGCGCGGGGTGTTGGCATAGTTTTTTTATGTCGCCGCAGGGAGGCGCCGGCGCTGCGCGTTGCGCGCCCGAATGGCGCGAATTTTTAATTTGGAAGGGAACGAATTGGATGGGATGATTTAAAGGATTGGTTTAATGTTTATTCAAATACCAAACTAAATAACGAAAAACTTGACGACTTATGACTCGACTTATAATAATTAAAAGCTATTTGGTCAGATTTAAATAGTGGCTACGTACTTTCCTTTTAAAAGTGAATTTGCTTTCAGCTTTTTTAATACCAAGGGGTAGCGCGTTCCAGAGTTTTATAGATGATATAGCGTAAGAATTTGACAAAAAACCAGTGCGGTGTGAAGGAATTTGGAGAATGAGATTTTTGGAAGCTCGAAGACTACGACTATGACAACTGCCCAACACCTTGAAATAAGTTTTTAAATAATCGGGAGCACGTGGATCGTTCATAATCGAGAAGAGCATGCAGAGAGATCTGAGGGACCTCCTGAGTCGGATAGGCAGCCATTTAAGCTACGGCTACGAAGGCCAAAAACAAAACGAATACAATTATTGAGAAGTCGATCCAATTTATTTAGAAGTTCTTGGGATATATCAGAATAACAAACATCAGCGAAATAGAGCGTTTTAGAGCGAATTATAGCGTTTTTGATGCGGTCCGTAAGTTTGACACCCAGTATACTTCGCTCCATAGCTCGTTGGCAGACCCCAAGTGCGGACTTCTGACGTTTTGTAAGCGACCATGTTTGCGCTCCATAGGTGAGGGTGGGGAGAATGCACATGTCCATGAGCTTTCGCTTGAGTGAAAGAGGGAGAGATCCCTTCATTAAATGTTTCATCGACCAGTAGCTCTTCCAGGCATTCTCGGCATTCTCACAAACCAACATAACATTTTTATATATATAGATGTTTTATTATATGTATAGACATACAACAACGGACGTAATGAAATATTGAGTTTTACTAAAAATATCGCCGAAGTTAATCTCAGGAACGCAATTAACCGATGTCGAAGGAAACCGTTTGTTTTTAACGAATGTTACTGCTCATAAGTTGGAGAAAAGCCTTCGTAACTATTACGTAACATATCCGTAGATCCCAACCAACCTGGCGCTGTGCCAAGCTTCCCCAAGTTTTTCATGCCGCAGGATATGACCTTTATTTCTACCCCTCTACGGTATAATTTATCGTGCGCACTAATTGTTCAGGGGTAAATGATTCTGAAATGGTAATGTCTACAGTAAATCTAGTGCGAACTATGCCTGTTTTTTCGTTAATCTTTTCTTATAGCTGTTTTGGGCACCATTTTGTGGGATTATCGTTGATGGCATTTTTAATGCTGGACATTAGCGTTTTGCTTTTGAAGGAAAATTTTGTTGTGGACATCTGCAAAAGAATTGAGACTCATCTGAGAAATTTTTGATAGAAGATATTGTGTCTGTTCGGTCATAAAGGAAGATCAGAAAAAATGAATAAGATGAAACAAAACATAAAATCACACCTGTAATGGCAGACGTGTACCTAATAGTACACCCTGCACATTTCGCCAGATAACTTTTGGTCCCATGTGATGTAATAAATATTAGGTCTTTACCTATGAAATTGCCGTTCTGCAGTACTGGCCATTTTGGTCGACAATTACGAATTAAAGGCGATTGTGGAAGCTGATGATACACAATCTACGGCTGAATTAGCAGCAGCTTTCGACGTTAGCGTCAAAACAATATTGGTCCATTTGCGTCAAATTGGCAAGGTAAAAAAGCTTGACAAATGGGTGCCCCACGAACTCAATGATCGCCAGCGCGAAGTACGCGTCAAGACGTGCCTTGCACTGCTCAACAGACACACAAATGAAGAAATTTTGAACCGCATTGTTACCTGCGATGAAAAATGGATCCTGTACGATAACCGTAAGCGCTCAGCAAGTTGGTTGGATCCTGGTTCAGCACCTAAACAATGCCCTAAACGAAAACTTACCCCTAGAAAAGTGATGGTCACTGTTTGGTGGTCTAGCGCCGGTGTGATTCATCACAGCTTCTTACCAAACGGGGTGAGCATTACTGCAGATGTGTACTGTGAAGAACTGAACACAATGATGGAGAAGCTGGCACATCTCCAACCAGCATTGGTCAATCGCTCGTCTCCGCTGCTCCTGCACGACAACGCGCGACCTCATACTGCACAGCAGACGGTCTCCAAGTTGCAAGAACTGGGGTTGTTGGAAGCTCTCCGTCATCCGCCCTACTCACCAGACCTTGCGCCTACAGACTACTACTTTTTCCAGAATTTGGATAACTTCTTGGCGGGAAAAAAATTCAATACCCGAGAGGCAGTACAAAATGCCTTTGAAGAATTTGTTGCCTCCCGACCAGCTGATTTCTTTAAGAAGGGCATCAATAAACTGCCACTGCGTTGGCAAAGATGCATTGATTGCATGGGTGATTACTTCGATTAATACAAATAAAACATACATGAAAAAAAAAATCGTTTAATTTTTTTCAAACAAAACGGCAATTTCATAGGTAAAGGCCTATTAGCTAGCTATCATTCGGGACAACCCCGCCACACTATTCCCAAACCACTGTAACTCTTGTAAGCCAGAATCAACAGTGGCAACCACAAGAAAAGCGCCGAGACAATGAAGCTCGACGAAGTCCCAGAGAAGCGATTTAACTGTCTTGGATCCCGCAACGAAATTAATCCGAAAATAATAGCGGAGGAGTAGGAAAAAACATAATTTTCACTTAATAGCTAGCTCGTCTATATAGCTAGCTAGTCTATAGCCCTCAGTCAGGCACAAATCCAGTCCCCGTGGCTGCTACTGAAAAATTCCTGATGGAGATTTCCAAAAACAATTTGCCCGACCCAAGAATAGCAACCAGGACCTCATGAACAGCATTCGGGACAACAATTACGAGGCAGTCTCAGTCATCATCAGCCTATAATGTTCCCACTGCAGGGACTCAGGCCTCATCTCTAGGAGAGGGATGGGCTATAATCCACCACGCGGGCTCAGCGCGGAATGGCAGATGTCACATGTCTTCGAATTTTTTGGTTCTAAGACATGCCGGTTTCCTCACGATGTTTTCCTTCACCGTTTTGAGAGCAGCGGTGATCAAATAAAGGCAGTCTCAGTAATTAGAAGAAAATACATCAATATTCATTTAAAAGAACAAAATCGAAACTCATAATAAAATTCAGATCCTAAAAGTTGTCTATCAAATAAAGCCTAAGTTAATAACCTCGGGTCTTCAATCTCTCAGTGGACGTGACATGTCGATCGATCATCTGCCAGACGAGACGAAAGGAAGCGCTCAATTTGCCACCATGTATTGTGCTAGACTATTAAGATCTTTTCATCCTTATGTTAGTCAAGATGAATGAAGCTTTTAGAAAAAATGCGTTAATCAAAGAAAATATATTGGTCAGCGGTTCGGAAGACCAATAACACAATCTCATGGAGTTTAGTCCTTTTTTTGTAGTGTGAGAAATCATCAAAATAATGACTCCTCCCGCTCGGGCAGTGTCAGATTTCTACTGACTAAAAACCACCCGTGTTCCTTCTTAGCCCATTGTGTCGAGGCTCTCATTCAAACAACCCGCAGCCCCGACGGGAATGGTTGTTTTAGTCTTTGAGTTTTCTTTTGCGACTATCATCTTCATTCTCTCGCTCTTATCCCAATTTATTCGCGGTCGATACCAAGGTCGATACATCTCTTTTTGTTCCATACTTCTCTATAACTGTCATCTCAGCAGTCACCTCATTTCTGCTTTTTAAAAATTTCCTTTTTTTCCGCAAATGTGTATTTATTTTTGTCGAAAACCGCTCTATTTGGAATAAGTTGAGACAAGTGCTCAAATACATGTCTATTAGATTGGATTGCCTCTCTAACGCCGGCGCTGCGGCTATCCTGATTGTTTAAAGGATCGTTATCAATTGAAGCCCCGCGTGACAGGACGCCGGTTGTCACTCAATTGTACTACTCCTGACTTACCTAACTACCTGCTGATTTATAGAGGACCAGGAGTTTCAAGATAAAGTGTTCCGTGTTGACAAGAGTTGGTTGTAGCGAAAATTGTCGAGGAAAATCTATACAACAGCAAACATCATTCCTCACAAATTAGTTTAAGGTTGATGTTCCAGGGTATTACGAGTATTTCTTCAAAAGGTCATTCTTGACAGTTACATGAACTTGGTGGGTTGTAATAATGATTTTGATGATTATAAATCTGTAACTGCATACGTCTTACAGCCGCGAATCATACTTTCACTAACATACAACCTAGCACTGGCCTGCAAATCGCTAAAAACGTAAGAAAATTTCAATTTCGCGGGCTACCCTGGAACATCCACCTTAACTGGGCTTTTATTTGCTCTTAGCCTCTTGATTGGGCCATTGTTCTTTTTCCTAACCCATATTTCGCTAGTTATGTTTAAGTCCCATGTAATAGGGGGCGAGTCTATTGCAATCAGCCGTACATGTGGCAGACTACGTGGCAGTTACAGAGAAATTCTCGATGGAAAAACTTTGCACGACCTTGGGAATCATGCCCAAAACTTCAAACCCAGCGGTAGCGTTTGCGAACAATAGTTATCTAAATGTATAAGCGAAAATATGTTAATTACAATCTGATGAAAAGTATATTGAAGATGAAGAAAACTACGTTTTACATCTTATAATTGAATTGAATTTTCTTGTACATTTTTTTCGATTACAATAAGGAATTCAATTTGTCCGTTCCGTGTATTGTTATGGCTTCTTCTGGTGATTTTCCACGCCGACCTTCAGCGAATATTGTTGGCACGAGTAGAACTAAGTTTAACGATCATACTGTTCATCTAGTAAACTACATAGATAGATACATAAGATACAAAAACTAATCAGGATAATCGACATAATCTGGAGGATCTATAGACATAATTATAGCATAGAACACGACGTATTTTAAACGCGCAGACGACGCGATGATGACGCAAGTTACATACGCGCTTCACACGCGCGTTTGAATTTTTTAGGCGCGTTTGAATCTATAAAATCGCAAAAATTGGCATCTACGGCGGCGTATAAAATACGGCGTGTGCTGGCTAGTGCTAGTGGTCTATTACAGATTTTATAAAATTCTGACGTATCTTTAATAGGTTTCATGTTAGTACGGTACCCATTGTCTGAATAGTAGTTTATGCGACTGTGCATAATGAAGGGCATTACAACACAAGTGTGGGTTTAAGAAACGAGCCGAAGGCGAGTTTCTTAATAGCATCACACGAGTGTTGTAATGCCTAATTATGTATAGTTGCATACACTAATTTATCTACCCGAATATCATAAGGGCTCTATGATGGGCTCAGGAACCATAGGGAAATGACCAGCATTGTTACCAGTGTAATGCAATAAAAAATAAACAGGTTATTAGTTGCATTCGTCGCTGCATTTACGATATCTGGCGGAGTGTTCATGTTAATTTCTGAGTCACTATCACTCATTTTCGACAGAAATAAAGAACTTATCAGAAAATTTCTCTACTCAATGAAAGGGAATAAAAAGCTAACGAACAAATGACAGCTCGAAATGGCGGCGTTTCGGATATCTGTCATTTTTTTTAAATCATAGGCAAACGAACAAAGTCACTATTCTTGTGTCACTCGAGATCAAAATGTCGTGCGATTTATAATTCAAATCATACTGAATTGGGGTTTCGTATCGATAGGTATCTGTTTTAATGTAGACACTAGAATAGCACACTCACTTGAATTTGACACCTGTTCCAAATTTAAAACTCATAACCTACTGTTTTCACCGAGCTCATTACAGTTCTGTTAATTTCTGCTGGTTGGTAATGCTGGTCATTGCCTATGGTTTTTGAACGCATTAGAGAGGGTTTATGATATTTGGGTAGATAAAAGAACAATACTGCTCCGAAATCAAACATTATTTTTTATTCTTTTCCTACAATGGTTCTGTTTATAATCTACCTTCAGATTTTTGATTTTCTCCGCCTCGGGGCGACAGGGGCGAAGGGGCGGAGGCAGAGGTCGAGCGCTGGGCTCGGCGTGAATAGTAGTTCGTATTGAGTCGCGCTGGGCGTCGAACGATTATAGTAGCGATAGAACGGGTGAAAGCGCACGCGCATTGATTAAATCGACTTGTGGAGTCATTTCGCGGCACCCAATTATACTAGTTAAGCAGTACGGTTAGCGACGCTGTGAATGTCGAACGGGTTATTGATAATATCATTGGTTTGCCTTGTCACGGGAGTGCTAGTGGGAAAGCACCGAGGCTTTTGTGGTTAGACTAATACGGAGTGAGTGTGGTGGCTCGCGTTAACGGCGTGGCTTGCAGCGACGTGGAAGAATCGTCCGGAACTACCAGCAAACCATCGCAAGGTCATATACACTCATTATACACATACACAGTTACACAACTTGCGAGGGGTCAAGGAAGTGAGACCGGCTCGAAGAAATGAGGTAAGGGTAGCTTTAAGTTCAGAAATTGTAATATTGTTCGGAGGCGCGTATCGCGTCTATTTGATCACGTTAGGACGGCGGCTGTTCGGAGACCTGTCTCCCATGGGCCCGAGATAAGGTTCGGCTGAGTCCTGGCGCGATCAAAATTTGGTAGCAGAGCTTGGTTTATTTAAACCCACTTTGTAAAAATTAGTAGGTACTTGGTACCAATTTACTTTGTAAAAATTGTGTTCATGTACAAATTCAACTTGTAGGTAGTAGTACATTGACCTACATACCAGTGTACACCTCAAGTTGAGTTTGGAATTATTAATAATAAGTACATAAATGGAATGTGAATATTCGTTGATAAAATAATTTGTTATTTACGTTCGGTTACGCACAAATATAACCTCATCACAAATCGTGTTATGATTGTCAACATTTGAGACATAGAGGAATAACCTCTAGAGCACGTAGAGGAATAAGTTCAAGAGTTGGCATAGCGTCGTAGATTTATTCACTCAACGAATATATTATTATTGTTAGTTCCGGATACAATAATTGTTATTTTTTTTGGTTATTGTTATTTATTATTGCATAATCGCGTATTGAAGTTGGTACTATGGCTCCGTCAGTAACGAAAACTATCGCAGCCAGAATCGAAGCTGAATTGAGATGGTTTTCATCGGTTGTTACGTTGGTAGGTCGCACCGATCGTGAAGATGCGTTATTGTCACGCGCTCGGCAAGTTGACGAACGATATGACGCCGTGTTAAAGTGTCACGCTGAGTATTTAGCATGTCTCGAATCGACGGATCTGTCGTCGGTGGACAAGGATGCTCAGGTGGTACGGGGCAATGTGGACCAGTGTGGGGAAATGTCCATGAGCATAATCCAGGCGGCGGCCGACATTGAGCGATCGCGCATGGGTGACGTCAGGGAATCATGTCGGCCAGCAGGCGTAGGAATTCAGGCGCCGTTGCCACCAGTACATGTACCCGAGTTTAGCGGCGAGTATGCCGATTGGCCGCGATTCCGCGATATTTTTAATAGTGTCGTGCATTCGCGTACGGATCTCTCGCCCGCCTACAAGATGGCTCAATTAATGGGTAGGCTTAACGGTGAGCCGCACGACATCTTGACCCACCTGGAGATTACGGACGCCAGTTATGAGACGGCATGGGGCCTATTAATCGACCGATATGATAATCGGCGATTAATAGTTGATGGCCTCATCGATAAGATTTTTGAAATCCCGAAGGTGTCTAACGTGTACGAAATAAGGGCGAAAATCCTTAATCCGGTCACGGTTGCGGTGAACACGTTAGATCGACTTAAGTTGTCGTTAGGGGACAATAAATATATCATCGTCAATAGGGTTTTACGGAAGTTGCCGATCGACGTGGTGGCGCGCTTTGAGCAGTCACATGGTGGCGAAACGACGGACCACCTCCCAAGTTACGATGACTTGAGGGTGTTTTTAGAAGTCGAGTGCCGGCGGGCGGATTGCCAAGGGGCATCCACGTCGCACCCTCCTCCGTCAACCCGACGTACGAGCGGGCCCAAGCCGGTTGAGCCCCGTCGGGGGGGGAAGAAATACCACGCCCTCCAATCGGAAGTGTGCGCCTTCTGTCGGAAGGAAGGGCACGGTCTCGCCGCATGCGCGGACTTTAAGGCGCAGCGGGTGCATAGACGAAGAGGGGTGGTCAAGCAGCGCTATTTGTGCTTCCGCTGCTTGGGGACTCACTTTGTACGTGAGTGCCACAGGACCACTAACTGTGGAACCTGCGGAGGAGCCCATCACAAGTTGCTATGCCTGGCGGAGAGTAGGGAGGTGCACGGAGCCTCGCCGGGAGGTCACCCCCCCTCTCCTAAGCCAGATTCGGGTGGTCGGTCACCCCCCCCTAGGGGGGGTGGGTCGGCCAGGAATCAGCGGTCGCCGCCCCCTCGGGGGGGTGGGCCAAGGGCTGATCCAGAGCACAACCCGATACCGTCGTCTTCCCCGCGGGGGGGGGATAGGCACCGAGACTCGGGCAGGGGCCCGGAGGTAGTACAGACGGGTTACGCGGCGTACTCGAATGCGTTGGGGGGCATGTTGCCACCCCCGAGTAGTCGCTTCTCCCCGCCTCTCGCAGAACGCCCTCGGCTGACGGCGCGCCCGCCACCGTTCGGAAGGATGCCAGTAGGCTACTTCCGACCGGCACGGATGTCACCGATGGGTCGGGAGGGTTACTACCCGGGTTGGGACCCGTATACTGGGACAGTATTTACTCCCCCTCCGGCAGGGGAGGAGGGAGGTGCCTCCTATTAGCAACTAGCAGCCTGTTCGTCAGTGGTGCCCACCCCGACAGTAACGGTATTATTACCGACGGCTAGGATTACTGTCAGGGGTACTGACGGACAGCCGGTGCACGTGCGAGCACTGTTAGATTCAGGGGCACAAGGTTGTATTGTGTCCAGCTGTTTAGTGAAAAAGCTGGGCCTTACATTAGAGCCATCACGGGATGGCGCCGTAGGTATAGGTGGCAATCGGGTGCCTCACCTCAGGGGTCAGACGACATTCCTGTTCGAGATGGGTGACACGGCATCGGTCACGCGGGTGAATGCCACGGCGATCGTTTTGGACGAAGTGGTTGGGGTCCTCCCTCAGACTCGGTTACCGTCTGCGGTAAACGGGTTGACCAATGGATTGGAGTTAGCCGATCCCCACTTCGCGATCCCCGGACGGGTGGACGTCTTGCTTGGGTCTGACGTCCTCGGGAAGCTGCTCCGAAGCGGCAAACGGGAGCTGCAACCAAACGGGGTTGTGGCCATGCGTACCGCAGGTGGTTACGCGTTATTGGGCCCAGTACGGGAACCACAGCACTCAACGGATTATAGCTCCATATATTATGGCAGCGTGTTATCCGACGTCCTGCAACGGTTCTGGGCAACGGAAGAGCCACCCACCGCTCTTAGAAATAACCCACGTGATGAGGAGTGCGAAACATTCTATCGATGTAACACGGTGCGCCTCCCATCGGGTAGATTTATGACAAGGTTGCCATTTCTGTCAACTCGACCTCCGCTGGGGAGCTCATGGAGTCTGGCAGAAAAGCGGTTAGTGGCAATGGAAAGGCGCATGAAGCGGGACTCCAACTTCCGACAGAAGTATGTGGAGTTCATGCGCGAATACCTGACGTTGGGTCACATGTCGGTGTCCAGGGTTGACTATCGTCATGAGGAGCATTATGTGTTGCCTCATCATGCTGTTTTGAAGACACCTGACTCAAAGATTAGGGTCGTGTTCGACGGGAGCGCGGAGACGTCTAGCGGGGTGTCCCTGAATCAATGTCTCCATGCTGGTCCTAAGCTGACCAGAGACATTGCAGACATTCTCACGGACTTCAGGAGACACCAGGTTGTCTTCGTTACGGACGTACGGATGATGTTTCGTCAAACTGAGATTCATCCAGACGACCGTCGGTTCCAGCTGATATTGTGGCGAGAGAGCCCAGAAGAACCGATGGTCACGTACGAGCTCAACACAAACACGTACGGATTAAAGCCCAGCCCATATGTAGCCATGCGTACGCTACGAGAACTGGCTGATCAAGAACGGCTCCGCTTTCCCCGCGCGGCTGCTGTCATTGATAGGGACGTCTATGTAGACGACATTTGTACGGGCTCAGACAGTATTGAGCAGGCGCTCATCTTAAGGGATGAATTGGTGGCGCTCATGGCCTCCGGTGGCTATGAACTCAGGAAATGGCTGTCGAACTGCCCAGAGGTACTGGCAGGACTGCCAACTGAGTATCAACAAGACCCGCATTTGTTTGAGGATTCGGAGAATCTTCATGCGTTGGCCATTTTAGGGGTCCAGTATCGACCGAGTCAGGATGCCTTCACATACAGTTGTGAGGCCGAGTTGCTGTCGAAGACCTGGACCAAGCGATCGGTCCTTTCGACTATCGCACGAACGTTCGACCCAACCGGTTGGATCGCGCCGGTCACGTTCATGGGAAAGTGCTTCATTCAGAAGCTTTGGTTGGCTCAACTAGGTTGGGATGATCAGCTCACGGAGGAGCTGGCTCGGGAGTGGTCGGCATTCGTCACCACCTTACCACAGATCTCAGAGATTGAGATCCCGCGTAAACTGCTCCCGCAGGCAGGAGTCAAGGTCACCCTGCACGGGTTTTGTGATGCGTCGGAGAAGGGGTACGCGGCCGCAGTCTACCTGAGAACAGGTGAGACCGCTGGTAGGGGAACGGTACGCTTGGTACTGGCCAAGAGCAAGGTTGCACCTGTTCGGACTCGTTGGACGATTCCGAAGATGGAACTGGCAGGTGCAGCCCTTCTGACGCGGCTCTTGAACCATGTGGTGCGGAATTTGCGTGGTACGGTGGCTCTGAACGAGACGGTCTATGCATGGACTGACAGCCGAATCGTGTTATGCTGGTTGCAGACTTCGGTCCACACGCTCGAGGTATTTGTGGCCAACCGAGTCTCACAAATAAATAGCTCAGAGACTCCTCTGGTCTGGAGACATGTTCCAGGTGAGATTAATCCGGCTGACTGCGCTTCACGCGGCTGTCCGGCGCCTGCTTTGGTTGAACATTCTCTTTGGTGGGGGCCACAATGGCTGGAACAGCCACATGCGGAGTGGCCATTTAATGAGTGCGGTCGACATTCATTACCCCCAGACCAAGGCTTGAGGCTGAATGTGACTACAGTGGAACCCGCCACCGTAGACCACACCCTCTTGGAACGATATAGTTCGTTAGGGAAGTTACTTAGAGTAACGGGATGGGTAATGAGATTTTGTCAAAATTGTCGTTGTCCTGTCGCGCAGCGAAACATGTCGCCTATAATGGGACCTGAAGAACAGCGAAAGGCTCTCTCACTCTGGGTGAGAGTCGTTCAGAGGAATGAGTTCCAGGACGAAATTAGGGTCTTGAAGACTGCCGCAGGTCGATTGAAAAAAGGTCTTGTCCGCCTCAACCCGTTCATTGATGAGCATGGAATGCTCCGGGTGGGAGGACGATTACGGAATGCCGACTTGCCCTATGCAGCGCGACATCCTCTAATTCTCCCCAAGAAGGGAGCTTTGGTGGAGTTGTTGGTTAGGGACCGTCACACCAAGAATTCACACGCAGGCTGTAACACCCTTCTGGGCATTTTGCAGCGTGAATTTTGGATTTTATCGGCCCGCAGAATCATACGGAGCGTTGTGTTTCGTTGCTTGCCTTGTTACCGACTCAAGGCAGCCACAATGCAGCCACAAATGGGAGATCTCCCGGCCGATCGAGTCACGGAGGCTCGGCCATTTGCTGGCGTAGGGACAGATTTCGCGGGGCCTTTCATGGTCAAGACATCGCACCTTCGCAACGCGAAGTCGGTTAAGGCATATCTGTGTGTCTTCGTGTGTCTGGCGACCAAGGCCGTTCATTTGGAATTGGTGGCCGATCTCTCTACGGAGGCCTTTCTGGCGGCGTTAGATCGATTTGTTTCTAGACGGGGAGTACCGTCACTGATTCGGTCGGACTGTGGTACCAACTTCAAGGGCGCCGACCGGTGCTTAAAGGAAATTGTATTGTTTTTAAGTCAGAATGAGCGAGAGATTGGCACGGGCCTCGCCAGTCGGGGCATTTCGTGGTATTTTAGTCCACCTGGATGCCCCCACTGGGGTGGAATTTTCGAGGCAGTAGTCAAGTCTTCCAAGACTCACTTGTATCGGGTCATCGGCTCAACGATTCTCACCTTTGAGGAGTTGTCAACGGTGTTTTGCAGAATTGAGGCGGTCTTAAACTCGCGACCTTTGTGCCCGTTGAGCGCTGACCCGAATGACCTTGAGGCCATGACCCCAGGTCATTTTTTGATTGGCCAACCACTTAACGCCTTGCCGGAATATCCGTATACTGATGTCAAGTTGTACCGGTTGTCACGGTATCAGATGTTACGGCAAATGAGCCAAAATTTTTGGAAGCGATGGTCGCTGGAGTATTTGCATATTCTACAGCAACGCGTTAAGTGGACGGACAGGACGACCCCACCCTGCGTTGGAGACCTCGTTCTGGTTAAGGATGCTAACCTATCACCGTTGTGTTGGCGACGGGGGCGCATTGTTAACCTGATTACGGGCAAGGATGGGTTTCCAAGGATCGCAGACGTCCAGGTGAGGGACTCGATCCTTAGACGGGCAGTTTCAACTTTATCTCGACTCCCGGGAGTTTGAGCGGACCGACAACGGGTCGGTCCGGGGGGGGTGATTGTTTATAATCTACCTTCAGATTTTTGATTTTCTCCGCCTCGGGGCGACAGGGGCGAAGGGGCGGAGGCAGAGGTCGAGCGCTGGGCTCGGCGTGAATAGTAGTTCGTATTGAGTCGCGCTGGGCGTCGAACGATTATAGTAGCGATAGAACGGGTGAAAGCGCACGCGCATTGATTAAATCGACTTGTGGAGTCATTTCGCGGCACCCAATTATACTAGTTAAGCAGTACGGTTAGCGACGCTGTGAATGTCGAACGGGTTATTGATAATATCATTGGTTTGCCTTGTCACGGGAGTGCTAGTGGGAAAGCACCGAGGCTTTTGTGGTTAGACTAATACGGAGTGAGTGTGGTGGCTCGCGTTAACGGCGTGGCTTGCAGCGACGTGGAAGAATCGTCCGGAACTACCAGCAAACCATCGCAAGGTCATATACACTCATTATACACATACACAGTTACACAACTTGCGAGGGGTCAAGGAAGTGAGACCGGCTCGAAGAAATGAGGTAAGGGTAGCTTTAAGTTCAGAAATTGTAATATTGTTCGGAGGCGCGTATCGCGTCTATTTGATCACGTTAGGACGGCGGCTGTTCGGAGACCTGTCTCCCATGGGCCCGAGATAAGGTTCGGCTGAGTCCTGGCGCGATCAGGTTCCGTTTTGTTTTTAACAAAGTATGCTTCAAGTACAATTTGTTCGCAACTTTCTATTGTTTCTGTAGGCTGTCTACTGTTTTCTGGTTTACACAATGCCGATTCATAATAGTCCGGGGATTTCCTCGACTGTTTACATGACTACGTGGTTTGAGTTAAACATTCCCCCGGAGTTTACAAGTTCTCATAGACTTTGTGTAAGTACTCCATGGTATGTATTATTCAAGAGCGGCTGTAGATTTCCATAAAATCGAGAGTTATTTATAGTGAAGTATTTGATTGTAAGTATTTGTGTCAGACTAACTTATAGCGCCACTGATTGGTGACTGATGTTTTCAATCAGTGTGTTATTATTTGAGAGCAGTGAACTTTTTTGTGGTCTCGAAAGGGTTCGAATATTTAACTTATGTTAATTAAAATGCTGAAATGGGACTAGATGGAAGAACTGATGAAAAAAAAACCGGGCAAGTGCGAGTTGGACTCGCGCATCAAGGGTTCAATACATCTTCGTAGAGGAGCTCCTTTCAATTGTTTTACCGTTTGTTGTTATGTGGCAACAGAAATACACATTATTCATTTCAACTGTCTTCCTATTCAAGATCATAAGCCGTATTTATATTGTGTCATAAGATACACCACGCTGACAGACGACGGACGGACGTAAGCTCTTAGGTCCCGTTGGTTATCCTTCGATTACTTAACCCTAACGGCCTAATAAAACATAGTCCCAATATAAAATAATACGATAAAAGAATGTGACAGAGAGATGCCATGGCCGTCAAAAGAATTTCTTCGGATACTTTTGTAATACACTTCAAACGTTACAACCAGAATTATCAAGATTGTATCAACTACCCAAACTCATAGCAGCTTTTTCTCGCACTTTGCTTTCGACTTTGAAGTTAGGGTTTTTTTCCACAAATCTTCAAAAAATAACTATCTCCCCGCCCACCTTTCTCACGCGATGCTGGTATTGCCAAACATTCGTATTATTAATAGTAGTTGACGTAAACTGTGTCTGGAAGGCGGCCAGTCGGTCTGTCATGCGTCTCGTGTCTCGTCATATGGTGCGCCTGCGCCTTGCCATGTGTTCACTATTAGCGCCTGTTACAGCGAGATTTCTAAATAAATAATGAGCACGTGAAGTGCTAATTGTTTACTACGAAATTGGACCGTTTGTTCCGGTTTCATTTGGTGTGCTTTTGCTTAATGTGTTTTTCTTTTGTAAGATTTTCGTATCTATATTTTGTTTCAGTTAAGTATTGGATGGATTACAGTCACAATTTATTTTATTTTATTTATGTAGCCTCTTTTGTCCCACTAATGAACAAAGGCACAGTATAAAGGCCTCTTCTCCTTCCAGTTCTTACGATGGTGTGCTTCTTGTCGCCAGGACCCCGAGTCTGCTATTTCGCGCAATCATTGATCTCTTATTTGTTGATTTTGACAACACCAACCTTGTCAAAATCAACATGATTGACCATTCTGACACTATTGAATAGCAGACTCGGGGCCCAGTTCGTGAGGCACAGTATTCCTACAGTCACTATTATCTTCCGTTTATTTTGTCCTAGCCTCTATATTATTTCATCAAGTCTGGCAGTCATTCCAACCGCGAAATTAATAAATATAATAGACCCATCCTCATTACAGCGTTTTAAACTTCACAAAATATCTACAGAAATAAATTACCTAACTTTTTTCTTACGAGCAAGCATTATTGAGGAAGTTCAATATTTTGTGTTCAAAATAAAATTTATTACATTTGCGACCTTCAGGACAAGGTCTAGTGCAAGCGTTCTAGACACATCTATAACGTTTATGAGAAGTTTTATTATATTATTAGGAGATAAAAACGTAGTTTTCGATACACGTGTTCACACATAGTCAGAACATTCTGGAGTTCACTCAGTTATATTAATTCTGTGTTATTATGGCTTTATGTAATTGAAAGAAAGTTTTCTTTTCTTTTAAATGTGAGTACCTATATTTCGGGATTGAGCCGAGCGTTGCGAAATCTACAGAATGCGTCAAACAACGCTCTACTTAGTTTTCTAATCTGTGCCCTAGTTGAAAATGCAGTGTGAAACAAAAAGCCATAGCTGTCAAAAATTGCCCGTCCAAGTCCAACCAAACAAGGGCTAAGGCATGTTTTAAAAACTAAAAGGTCCTTGTTGTTTTAACTCCGTATAGCAAAATAGCACAGTAACCTAATCAGAATGTCAAATTACCTAAATAATAAAAATATAATTAATGAAAAACAAAATAACTAACAGTACTTAGTCTAAACAAACAGAAACAAGGTAAGTAAAATCAACAACAATTTCGTCTAATCACTTTCAAATGAATCCTATCCACGAACAGATAGCTGATTTAGTTGTAATTAGGCCCATTATGCTAATATGTGCTTAATGGTTTAACTCTAGTCAATTTATTCGAGCTATTCTTTGTAATGGAAGTGTAGTAAATACTTATGTTGCTGAATGTTTTAATTGTTTAGAGTGATTCTTTTCTTTGAGTCAACCCGCGATCATGGCGCTTGCAACAGCGTCGAAATATCGGGAACTCTAAACAAATTAAAATCACGGAAGATATCCCGTAAGTGACATTTTAAATAGAGATATAATTAATCGAGCCACAGTTTTTTTAATTGGCCACAGGATCAAACTTCTAATTTTATAACTAAGCCACGGGAAAATTATATAGCCTCTAATATACTAATTCGTCTTCTTTACAACGCCCACTAAATATTCTATAGAAAGCATCAAGTGACGATCAACATTTATAATAACTTGTCCTTGTTATTTATACATATGCACCTAATTTACTAACTCAGCCACGGAATTTATATCTCACCACCATTTTACATTTTACAGCTTCAACACAAGGCCCTCAAAAAAATATAAATGAAGCGACCGTAGTCAACTACGAAAATAGCAACAGAAAGATATGGCGCGAGCGCGCGAGACGACAGCGACCGACCATTTGCACCAATCAGAGAGCGCCAACGTATATTATAGAAATAGGTTAGGTTAGGTTAAAACTGTGACCAAACGCGCGCGAGCCGAGCGAGCGAAGCGAGCGGTGCCGCGGCAGCGGCCGGCGAGCGCTTCTTCCCAGTAGCTTGCAAAAATGTTTTCACAATTTATTATCTGGTTTTCCGATAAAAATGAAGTTCTGAAGCGATTCTGTCGATAACTTTTGTAGCACAACATGTTAATAAAATCGATCTTTAGGACATTCGATACTCTGAACTTCAATATTCAGGTCATTAAGTACTCTGAACTTCTATATAGCCTTTCGATGACACGACAGGAGTTTGTACATAGTAATAGTGGCTATAATGTAATATTTGATGTCAATTTTAATTAAATTTTGATGCTCAGATAATGTGGCATGAGTTATTATTTAAACGTACTGAGTTAATAAATTAGAAGCTACTTGAATATTTTTTTGATGCCATATATTAATATTTTAGAAGTTTACTGTTTGAATCCAATGTTACAAATTTAGATGCTAAAAAATAATCACGATGCTGAATTGTATTTAGAGTGGCTTTAAAAAAGATAACTTGTGGCTAAGACAGTATTATTTAGATGCTCGTCAATTGTGGCTGACTTAGTAATTTAGAAGGCAAGTTAGATTTTTAGATGCAAATAATGCTATTAAAAAGAAGCCGGTTTATTAGCACCCTTTTAAATATAGTTATGAACCGTGAAAGCTTAAAACAGTGTTTGATTCTTTAACCTTTGGAGCTGGGGTTGAAAGTTTTTGATATGGGTTGTTTATACATAAACTCATGACATTTTCCCAGGAAGGCAGAAACCACAGACCACCATTTTATACTACGATCGTTACATACTTGCCTCGACCACATTCATACATCTGGTTATACACCAGTGGCGTGCCTAGGAGTAAGCAATACAGCAAGCACACACAACTACAACAAGCAGACCCTTTTGTTTAAGTTTTTAATAACGGCTGATTTATTTTACTAGTTATTTTTAATATACCTAATCATAAACCTTTTCGTAGTTCCTATTTAATATTACGTCACAATTTAAGAACAACATTTAGGTGCATTACACAATAACGAATCCACACTCTTTAATCTTTCACAAGGAATTAATATTACATTAACCACTTCAAAACAAAGTTAGGTAATTCCATCAAAAACTAATGTCAAACTTTAAATCACTAGAAAAAGAAACACAGATAGAAATGCACTCACTAGTAATCGCTCAAAACAAATATGAACTAACTTGAAATCTACTTTGTGTCAAAATTCTCGCCACACGCATCATCCATCGCGCGAACCGTGAAACACACATTCTCTCTCAAACATACACTGACTTGCCACGCACACATTCAAATAAAATAGAAGCTCGGCTTATTCCTCATTCATAATTTCGAATGTTTCCTAAAAGTATTATTAAAAACAAACCAATTTATGAATGAAAAATGCAGTGGAAACAGTGCGTGCTTTCGAGAAAGGGCTACTGGGCTAGCCCCGCCCACTGGCTCACTACTTAACTCTTCTTTTGTTAGTGCTAGAGCGAGCTAGAGACTCGCGGTCGCAGCGGAGAAATATGAAGTTTGACAACGCCGCGCGCTGAGTAATGCACGCGAATTTATATTATATGATATTATTATATTTTGTTAGTGTTTATAGTACGACTGTTTTTTTTATTTGTTGTTTTTTTTAAGGCAAGCACAGCTTTTCTGCTTGTATGGGAGGCCCGCCACTGTTATACACGCATGCCGATTACGGGTATGGCAAGAAAGAAGGTGTCTGATGAGATGATGAAAAGTATGGAACAATGATTATAAATTATTGATGATGATCATCATCATCATCAGCCTATAATGTTCCCACTGCAAGGACTCAGGCCTCCTTTCTAGGAGAGGGATGGGCTATAAACCACCACGCGGGCTCAGTGCGGGTTGGTGTGGTTGATGATGATAAGTCTATTAAATATATCATATCATATCATTTATTTTCTCTTCACAAAGTTGATCTTTATATTAATGTGTACAAGAAAGACGGGTAAGCTGTATTCCAACTTTGTAAGAGACTGGTGCCTGATGTAGGTTTTTAGAAAAAACCTGTGTTACAGGTCACCAGGGCCCTTTTGGCTAGAATTAGCTTGTACAGAGATACTGTGTAAGAGTAGGTGTGATTTAAATTAAACAATATGCATAATAAAAATTTAAAAATACAGTAAAAGTTAAAAAACATGCGTATAAGGAAATAAAAATAAGTATAATAATATAATAATAATAGTACTAACAATAAGAGAAATACCTATCTTTAAACTTGCAGAATATAATTATTGAATCATGTGGTGGGACCGGACGGTGAGTGAGTGAGTGAGTGAGTATTTGTCTTGTGTAAAGTGTCTGACTTGTATGAGATGTATGTGAGTAATGTGTGAATAAGGGTGAATTTTGCGGAGTGGGTGCAGCGAGAGTTGTTTTTAAAAGTAAGTAATCAATAAATTGTAATAAATTGTGAAGGGAGTAGTAGGTAGTTGATGAACAGCTAATATGTGTGGGTTGTCAAAATTATGTTTATTTTAGAACGGTTATGAGATTCTCAGTTTTATATCAACTAAAAGATGACGATGCTGCATCGGTCGAATAATTAAAATCTATCCAACACCCATTATTTACGAATTCAGGAGAAAGCAATAAAGCTGCTATTCGTAGCGTAGATTCTATTTACTATCCATTTCCCCTATAAACTGGGGAAATTAAGTAAGTTGCGCACCTACGCAACATTCCTCGGCCAGGAAACATTAATATGTAAAGGGCAAGTCTGACTCCAACCCGTGTTACATAAGGTACCGCATGTATTTTTCATGATCGTAAAGTTTTAATGTCTCACTCGGTTTGGGAAAGAAATATGAAGTCTTGGTCCTTTTACAGTTAATAAATATTAAGTTTTGTAATCTTTGCGGTAGCTATTTTGTTTTTGGTCTACCTACTTGAATTGAATTGAGATTACTAAGGGACTTCGGGCATTAAACACAACTTGTCGCATGACCATCCGCTATTTTTATCAAAAAAAAAACTTAAAAATGTGCTGGTGAAAACATTTTTTGCACAAAAGTAATTGTTGTTACCCTATTATATTTTTTTAGTTATTAGTTAATATTCTCCAATCTTGTTACTTTGTTTTTTTATTGTTACCTTTTTTTTGTTGTTACCTTTCTTTTGTAGTTTTTTTTTTTGTTTTCGTGTTTACCAGTGGAAACATGTAATTGGCCTTCAAATGTTTATTGTTTAATTGTATTGTTCTGTATTAGCCGTAAGTTTCCCAAATATGATAAAATAAATAAAATAAAACTGGGTCGCTCGGTCAGTCAGTCGGTCGTGGGTGGGACCAAAAATTCTTCTTGTTTCAGTTCTACGGCCAAAAGTCGTGGTCATGACTGCGTCGTACGACTGGTACGCGAGTTCCCTTAACTAACAATTTGTTTGCCATGCTAATTTCCTGCTGAAACAAATATAACTTCCACGTAATCATTGTTTTTTAATCAACACTTCTTTGTTCACCCATGCTGTTCAGGGACAGAATGGTACCAACACTAATGACCTTTTATAACAATGGTGTACAACAACCATATCTTCCACTAGATGATCCTTCATACTACATTAATTGTTCTGTTATTTTCATGTGCACTCTCCTGTGACGGCCTCACGGTCACCAGACGCGACATAACAAACAACGTTCAGGCACAAACTTCAAAGTGCCATGTCTTCTTGTTTACTTACTCTTTGGCACAGTTTGTACCTAGATTTAGTTTCGGCCCTCAGGCGCAGTGGAGTCGAGCTATAGTCTTAAGAATGTGGATTAGGATCAGGAAGCTAAAAGTAGAGGTTTTTAGTTGGGACAAGCCCGCCACACTATTCCCAAACCACTGTAACTCCTGTTAGCCAGAATCAACAGTGGCGACCACAAGAAAAGCGCCGAGACAATGAAGCTCGACGCAGTCCCAGAGAAATGATTTAACTGTCTTGGATCCCGCAAAGAAATTAATCAGAAAAGAATAGCGGAGGAGTAGGAAAAAGCATAATTTCCACTAGGTTTTTAGTTGTAATTACAGGAACTTTCTGAGTATTCTGAGTAGGACTGCTATAAACAATTGATGAGCATGCAGCAAGAAATGGCCAAACCCGACCCCCAATGTCTGCTATAAAATATACATACATAGGCAGAACCTAAAAAACCTTACCAGTTTATTTCGTAATAAAAGTGAAAAACTTTTTAAAGTGAACATCCAGAAACGTGCTCACCCTCGCTGTATTAAACCATTTGGCTTTCAATCGAGTTGCAGTGGTGTTGTGTATTCAGCAAAAAAACACTATTCTCATTCATTCGAATGAACGCCGCCGTGTGCTCTATAAATTGTTCACTTTGAAAACTGGAGTTGTTACAGTGAATAACCACAAAAGTTGTAAATGGTAAACATGTTTTTCGGGTGACCTTTTGTCCTTGCTTTTTGTTATGCGACCCTGTGTTGTAAACCGAGTTGAATTACACACTGACTACGCAAAAAGAGAGCATGAAAAATAATTTTCGGTTTTGCTTTTACACAGATAACTTGTACCTAATCCAGATTGTGTAAAAGCTAGTCCATATTATTATGTAACTAAACAAACCCGTTTAAATATTCAGCTTCGTTTGTTTTGAAAGCATAGTTTATGATCAGCGGGCTCGGCCTCGTCGGCACGTTTTAATCTTACCTTAGCAACACCCTATGTGCGCGTTTTGAGCATGCAGGCTAATCAGTGAAATAGGCTAATGCAGGCTGTCGGTGCAAGTGACCCCTTTCCGAAACAGGTCACATCGCACGTGGTGCATTGCGGTCGGGAGAAAGGGACATAGCCTGCAGATTTACTAAATTACTAAAGACACGCCTAGATATGAAAATCCTATAAAATATTTCAATACGCTGCCAAAAATAGAGCCGAGGTGATTCTGGGAATGTTCTATAAGTAAGTACTCCCGGATTCACCGATGAATCTGTTATCCGCAGGGCCTGATTTAGAGTTCTGACCGCCCTAGGCTAACTATGAATACGCGCCCCCAGCCTGTCCTGTCCTACCTTTTCATACAGGTGCAACTAATTAAATTACAAGTATCTACAGAAGAGAGCTTACGTAACCTTTTTTTTGGCAGGTGGAAATCATCAAATAACCCCTCCCGCTCTTGGGCAGAGTGAAAGGGAGTGTCAGACTGCTACTGACTAAAACCACCCATGATCCTTGTTAGCCCTTTATGTCAAGGCCGTGGTATCTCTTGCGAACAACCCGCATCCACGACTGGCGTCGGACCTTGCGAGCCCCCTTCCATGTTGCTGACATCTCTTTGAGGCGCCCGTGGAACACGAACGCGCCGTTGACACGGCCTGTCGTCGTCATAAGACGGACGGACGGCGAGCTAGCCTATTACTTACAGTCCACAGGCCCACGTCTACGGTGGCCGGAAGCATCACGTGGCCCCCGACGCACGGAGCGCCTCCCGCGGCGGCTGGGACGAGAGGTTCTCTCCCTCTCACGTCCCGCCACCTCCTTCACTAGCATCATTGCTTCGCAGAAGGAGGCGATGGCGTCCTTTTCCTCCTCGCTCCGGACCATGGCTTGCACCAGGGCCGCCGCCGATCACCGCTGTGAGAACACTGTGCGGCCCAAGCGGGGCAGACCTCCACGGTGTGCTCCACCGTATCCTCCGGCCGATCCTCACAATAATGGTTGCATCCGGGCGTTTCCTCCCGCACGATTCGGTGCAGGTACATTCTCAAACAACCGTGTCCGGTGAGGACATTCGTCAGACGGAAGGTGAGGGCACTGTGGCACCTCTCAAGCCACCCTTCAAAGAGGGGACTTACCGCCAATATGGAGCGTGCCCTGCACGGGGTTGCGACAGTCGCTCTCTCAGATCGCACCGGAGGTCTGTCCGCTGCGCAGCACTTTGCCGCGGCAACGGATTGACCCCCCGGTGAAGCGCTCGCTCCTCGCGCGCCATTCATGCAGGCGCGCGAGGACTTTCGCCTCCAGCCCATAGCGGCAAACCGGCTAGGAGGTTTGCCGCCTCGCGGGAGATCGTGCGGTACCCCCGGACTAGCCTTACGGCCATTACATTTTTTTGCATGATCCACCGTCGAGCGCCACTTGCGAAAACCAAATTGGTGTTCCGCAAGACCCGGACCCATTCCCTCAAGGTATTCGGCGAGGCGGTTTGCAATTACTCTTTCTAAGAGCTTGCCCACCTCGCAGCACAATGGGCCGGTATGCGGACGGCGATCCGCAGGGCGCCCCGGTTTCTGAATGAGGACCAGCTTCTCCGTCTTCCAACGAAGCGGGAACTGGCCTCTTTCCAAGCACGCGCTTAATAACCCCTCCAGCCGGGGCCCAAGAGCCTCTTAGGCCAGGACCCAGGTTTTACCGAGACCTCTCTTTTTCTCACTCAATCCTCCTATCCTACTCTCACCTGTGTCAAACGAAATGAAAGAAAGAAATCACAAATTTTGCAAAAAAACATTGCTTTACAATGAGAGAGGCGCGCGCGCTCATTTTATTTTTTAACACACGTATTTTCCCAATATTACCAAATATTATTATATAAGTCACAGCTCAGCGCCGCGTCCGCCCGCCCCCTAGGTCCTTGCGCCCTAGGCTCTAGCCTTATTAGCCTGTGGGTAAATCAGGCCCTGGTTATCCGCAAAGAAGTTTGTAACTTTTCGAGCCACGATTTATTCCAAGGGATTTCTCAAGAACCATTGATAACAGCAGTAAGACTTTACATTAATTAGTCAAATTACAAACCAGGGACTGAAAGCGGTTACGGTTAAAGGTTAAGATACCTCAAAAATATACCGGTACCGGTTTAAAATAAAGGTTGAGCTATACCGGTACCTTTATAAATAAAGGTTGGGCTAAACCGTTATTTAACCCTTACACGATTTCGGTACCGAAATGCATGCGGGGCGCGCGTGTGTGCGGTAGAGATGGGCGCCGCCCCCAAATATTGCGGCGGCGGCGTGCTGATGAATCTCGCTCGGCGGCGGCGTGGCGCCGGCGGCGTGGCTGATTTTTGTGCAGTATGAAAATTTTGTGTAAAAATCTTTAAAAAAAAAAAGCAACAATGCCATGACTCACTTTATTTATCAAAAAATAAAAGAAAACTTTTCAAGCTAGGCAACAAAATTATTTTTCTACATTATAATTTTTGCATTTACTATAGTTATCGTGAATAACGCAATTGACGGTAACCAGGGCTCCAAAGTATTCGCAAATAATGCATCTATTGGACAAAGCCAATTAATGACAAAACTGAAGATCGAGAACAGCAGTATCATCTCATCGAAACCAGAGATCCTGAAAGAGCTAGACAGGCTTTGTGGACAGTTGTACACCTCGACTCGACGACCCATTGTCAGTTCAGCCCAGGAGACCAGAGCGAAACTGACCCAACACTACACTGAGTATATCCCAGACATTAGCCTCAAAACCTGTATGAGACTAGAATAGACCTCCACCAGCTTAAGAACAACAAGACGCCGGGGGATGATGGAATCACAACAGAACTTCTGCGAGCGGGTGGAAAAACAGTACTTTTAGTAATCCAGAAGTTGAATTCCGTCATACTCGAAGGTACTACGCCAGAAGCATGGCACAGGAGTGCGGTGGTGCTCTTCAAAAAAGATGACAACACCCTATTGAAGAATTATAGACCAATTTCACTCCTGAGCCGTGTTTACAAGCTGATCTTGAGGGTCATTACAAACCGTCTCGAACGCAGCGCAGGTTTGATGACTTCCAGCCTCCCGAACATGCCGGTTTCCGAAAAGTCTTCAGCACATAGACCACATCCATACGCTCCGCTAGATTATACAGAAGACTGAGGAGTATAATCGGCCACTATGTCTAGCGTTTGTTTGTGGACTATGAAAAAGCCTTCGATTCCATCGAAGTCTGGGCGGTGTAAGTCTCTTCAGCGGTGCCGTATCGACTAGGTATAGGTATATCGAAGTGCTGAAGTGTATGTATAGAAACGCCACTATGTGGATTTGTGTTTTACCCGTACCGGTTATTTATTTATTTATTTATTTATTTAATACTTTATGCACACAAGAGTACAGAGGCGGACTTAATGCCACAGGCATTTTCTACCAGTCAACCTTTGGGTGATGCAGAGAAAAATAGTTAGTTAGTTATTGTTGGGAGCGATACTCCGAAGTTTTGGATAGTTATGTCTACCTTGGACGAACTGTTAAACTAGGTAGATCTAACTTCGACAAGAAGGTCGCCCGAAGAATCCAACTCGGATGGGCAGCGTTCGAGAAACTACGCGACATATTTTCGTCCAAAATTCCGCAGTGTCTTAAGACGAGGGTGTATAACCAGTGTGTGTTGCCAGTAATGACATGGCACAGAGACTGTTCCTTAACTGCTGGCCTGGCCTCTTAGAGAAGTTTAGAGTCACGCAACGAGCCAAGGAAAAAGCTTTGCTCGGAGTTTCTACGTGCGACAAAATCCGAAATGATTAAATTCGCTAAAGAACCGGGGTCACCGACATAGCTCTCAGAATATGCAAGTTGGAGTGGCAATTGGCAGGCCAAATCGCTCGAAGAACCGACAACCCATGGGAAAGAAAGGTTCTCGAGTGACGACTCTTTTTGTAAAAATAACAAAAAGAGTCGCCACTCGAGAACATAACAATATTTCCGAAGTACTTCCAAGGAATACTCCTACGAGTTTTATCACCATAAAGCGCGGTTAAAGAGAGTTTATTTATACTAATATTTAATAAACTGGTAATTTTAAAATGAAACACAAAAAAAAACCGAAACAAAATGGCACGTGCTAGCCTCGCTCACGCCGAGCAGCAAGTGGCGGCGGCGGCGGCGGCGTGCTATGGTGACGCGGCGGCGTGACGCCGGCGCGGCGCCCATATCTAGTGTGCGGTGGAAGACGTTAGAACTTGCGTATGTAGTTTATAATCTAATAATGTGCAACAATCGGCAAGTGAACGACAGACAGAGTGGCGAGGCGGTGCGTCAAAGCAAACCCCTATTTATTAAGGTTTAGGTACCGCTACCGATATATTTATAACGGTTACGGTACTTCTACCGAAATATACCGGTACGCATTTCCATACTCAGAATTTCACTACCGGAAAAAAAAACAGTATCGCAATATTTCGGTAACCCTTATTTAACGGTATGACGTCATACCGAAATTTAAAGGTACCGTAATTTTTGGGTAATTCAGTCCCTGTTACAAACTTTTGGAAACCGTTATTTATTATACAAACCTTTCCTAACTTTTGAAGTTTTAAAACAGAAATACTTGTTGCGTTAAACACAAAACATTATAATGAAACTGTCAGTCCCATCCGCTCTTTTACCTGGACATGTCACAAAAACTCCTCACGTCCCAGAAACACGTGAAGTGGGTCCTTCAAAGCAAAAACGTATAATTATAACAAGCTATTAAAACCTGCTGTGAGAGAGACTACAAAGTGATAGGCTCGGGGACTGGGGGCTGGGTTCCAGGAGTTTGCTCAGTGACGAAGGATTACTGCGGAGTTGACGGACTAATTAGTTAATTAGCACCACGTAACATACCTCCCCGTTCCTTTATTTACCCTTCATTTAGAGCAGGCTGTCGCCACATGGTGACACATTCAACTCGCGTAGTGAAATAATAATTCAAAGCTTGTACTGAAACCAGTTACACATTTATACGAAACCTGTTATTGTTTCCAAGTTGGAAAATTTCAGCTTTATTCAACACAAAAGTTTACCTTGAACTTTGGAACTTTTGTAATTTCAAAGTGTTTCTGTTGACTTAACTGTGAAATACAGTGATATTGTTGGCGTTGTACCTATGCGAACTTCAACGGTTCACTGCGAAAAGGCCACGAGTGGTCTTTGTTCTCGTAGGTTGCCGGAACAATAGGCAGGTTCACGCTATTGCTCGGCGCGTCCGAGAATTTTCGTCGTTCGTAAATTTCCAGATGTTAAAAAAATGTGTAACAAAAAGTTTCTTTTTTTGACGGGACGGGTGGGTTGACCTTTTTGTTTTACTCAGTTTTTTTTGTAGGTATCCTTTTGATTTCTCCGAAATGAGCAATGGAGCATGTTTCAGTTCGACTTATATTTTAACAACGTGAAAGTCGTGTGTGTATGCCTTTAGCAGTCTTATTATAATACTTAATAAATAGATAATAGCTCACACATACACCTGAAGTAAAACAATTAAGTCGGAGTAAGTGGCAGAGGTCGACTTAATTAGGATTTAGGACGTTAATGCGACGTTGAAATCTCAGAGCAGACTGAGTGCCTTGTTAATGTGACGCCTATTACGTTACTGATGTAAATAAGTGAGATATATTCATTCAGAGGCAATCTTGGGAATCTTGTCATCTGCGATTTATGATTATGTCTTATCATATTTGTGCTATGCGAATTTTGTTATGGCATCAATAAAGAAAAGCCTTTTTAATATCTTCAGTAATTACATGATCTGACCTTTAGTGCTCTATTTGAACCTTTTCAAAAACAAGTAATAAGGTCACGAAAACTATATCTGCGTCGATATAGCCCAAACGACAGTTGAATGATCGTTAAATGTCCATATTCACATCCATAAATACAAGAAGCGCTCTTTGCATGGCCTCCCGAAGCGACCATTGTCCACCAATCAACGGTGTCTGCAGATCGACGATTTAGCACTTGGGGCATCCGCTGCAGATGAACGAACGTCCATTATACTCGTTTCCTATTTCAGTAGATAGAAAAGAGCCAATTAGAGCGCCTCTGGGAGCTTGGCTTATTCGTATGTGCGTAGGTCAGGTGACCAGTCATTGCTTGGAAATATATCAAATAACCCTCTGCAGTGCTCGTTTAAAACTCTTTGTGAAGTGGTGAGATGACATTCTGTTTACTGAGGGTAGAGGTGGTCCCATGTGTTGATCTTTGGTGTTGATAATGATATCCTGAGTTAAATATTAACATGTGTGTTGTGTTGTTCCAGCATGAGGTCACGGCGGTGGTGTGGTGTCCGCATGGAAGCCCGGCGGACTGCTGATCACGCGCTGCACACGCTGCGTGCGCAATTCCGCCGCAGCCTGCCGGAATGGACCGCGCGCGCCTCTCGCCGACGCCGGACTGCGCGAACCATCGGCCGCTCCAAGGAGGACCCCGCGAAACCATCGATAACGCAGCCCCGCCCGCGGAGGCCTTAAACGAACCAGAGACTCCGCGGCCCGCGCCGCGCGCGTTAGCTTCTATCCCCGAGAGCGAGCCTCTCCTCCGTGATCCGCTCAGTGTCAGTGCTATCAGTGAGAATGTCGCGCGCAAACACAACGGGCGGCCGCTGCACGTGCAGTTCGACGCGCAGTCGCCGGCCGCGCCCGCTTCGCTGTCGTCCAGCGGCTCGAGCTCGTCCGATGACGAGGACGTGTTCATCGCCGAGGCGCGGCCGCCCGACGGCGGCTGGGGCTGGGTCGTCGTGTTCGCCTCCTTTATGGTCAACCTCATCGCCGACGGAATTACCTTCAGCTTCGGTGTATTCTTCCCACACTTTCTGGAGTACTTCGGCGAGAGCAAGGGCAAGACGGCTTGGATCGCCGGCATCTTCATGGCGATGCCGCTGCTGTCCGGCCCCATCGCCAGCTTCCTTACTGATAGATACGGTTGTCGGCGGATGACGATATTCGGCGCGATCCTAGCCGCCATAGGATTCGTTATATCTGCCTTCGTAGATAATATGGAGACATTGTTTTTGACATTCGGCATAATGGCCGGATTTGGATTAAGTCTGTGTTACGTGGCAGCGGTAGTTATAGTCGCGTATTACTTCGAGAAGAAACGTTCTTTAGCCACCGGAATTTCGGTCTGCGGTAGCGGTATCGGCACATTCGTGTTCGCTCCCTTGACCTATGTATTATTAGATGAATATGGGTGGCGTGGAACTACGTTAATATTAGCTGGTTTATTTCTAAATATGGCCGTGTGCGGACTGTTGTTCAGAGATCTGCCGTGGACGACCACGATGAATGAGGAGAGGGCGAGAGAGAGGAAAAGGAAAAGAGAGAAGAAACGGTTAAAGCGTTATCAAGCATATCAACAATCTCAGCAGGCTTCGGCGGATAGCGTTTCGGACACTAAGAGTAGTCCCGCGAACTCGACGAAAGCGAACGAATCCGCCGATATTGAGACTGTGACGTCGCCTATAGTACCTCAGTTTAGTTCGCTAGTGGACTTGCCAACGTTTATGACGGGCGGGGAGGGGGTGTCGCTGGAGGTGTTCGAGCTGATGTCGAACAGGGGTCGCGCGTACGCCATCTTAGCGCAGAACTACCCGGGGGTGATGTTACCGTCGCGCAGCTTCAGCGACAGCGGGCGGCTGCACGAGATGTCTCCGCCGCGCGCGCTCACGTCCCCCGGCGCCGCGTCGCCCGGCGTGCTGTCTCCCTCCGCCCCGCGCGCGCCGGAGCCGAGCTCAGCTCCCATCAACGACAAGGCGGCACTATCGCTATGGTTGCGGCGCCAGGCGAGTACAGGCGGCTCCACAAAGAAGCCGCCCGCCTTCCTCAAAGACTTGCGTGTGCATCGCCACTCGCTGACGTACAGAGGCGCCATGCTTAACATCAACCGGTACAGACTCCGGGCGTCTTCCTGTCCTAACATCTTCAGGAATTCGATGACCACCATTGCTAAAGAAAAGGTGAGACGCTGACTAAGTTTTTCTTTTTCTGAATGTAGGTAAATTTTTGTTAAAAGAGGAAGTTCCAAATTAGACTTTACCAAAAAACAAGCTTTTCTAAAGTATTTTTAACAACTACAAATTTTCGTTCGTGGTTCGATCCCCACTGCAAGATTATTAGCTTTATCATCATGAATCAATATAGCAGCTCAGGCTCCAGGATTTGTGCCTAGTTGATGGGAAAAGATCGCCTCCTAAATATGATTAAATACCCCAAATAGGCATCGAAGTGAATTGCCACACTACTGTAACTAACGCCACCTTCCATAACTTTCCAGGTCCAATGGTACGCCGGTCTCTGGGACTTCTGGGACCTGGTGGTAGACGTCCTGGACTTCTCGCACTTCTCGAACCCAGCGTTCCTGATCTTCGCAGTGTCCAACTTCTTGCTGTACATGTGGTACGACGTGCCGTACGTGTACATCGCTGACAGCGGTATGAGCATGGGCTTCAATGAATCGCAGTCCAGTATGCTCATCTCTATTATTGGAATATTGAATATGTTTGGCGAGGTGAGTTTGCTTTTTATATTTTTTTTAGTGCTCCGTACATAAAGGGTAAAACGGGACCCTAAAACTTGCTAAAAACGTGTTGCGCCGATCCCAAATGACATGAGATAAGGGCAGGAAGATAATATTGATGAATATCTTGGTGAACAAAGAAAGAAGTGGAAATTATGTTTTTTCCTACTCCTCCGCTAATCTTTTCTGATTAATTTCGTTGCCGGATCCAAGACAGTTAAATCGCTTCTCTGGGACTTCGTCGAGCTTCATTGTCTCGGCGCTTTTCTTGTGGTCGCCACTGTTGATTCTGGCTAACAGGAGTTACAGTGGTTTGGGAATAGTGTGGCGGGCGTGTGCAATATAAAAAAAAAAAACTACCACAATAGTAAATAAATTATATGTGGAAAGCGCACTACCCACTACCAGCAATAGTATCATAAACATTGTATTGTTTACTCTTGAGGCGACCTTCCTTGGCATCACCGTTTATGCGGTTAAACTATACTAAACCTTGACATATAGAGAACTTGTCTAGTACGAAATGCCCAAGGCATTTAGTCCGCCCTTGTTCAGTTGTTTGCGCAGTTGTTCTCCACATCAGAAGCATAAGGTCGTATGTTCAAATACAGAGAGTTTTGTACATACGACCTTATGCTTTTGATATCAAGACATACATTCTAATTGAAAGAAAGAAAGAAAGAAAAATGATTTATTGGTTTCCCACAGGACAAAAACAAATTGACAAAAAATTACAGGTAAACCAAGTAAACAATTATAAGTAACACTTAAAATTAGGACATACATTCATTAAATTTAAGTTTAAATTGTAGCCAATTTAAATTAATCCCGTGCGAAGCCAAAGGGCCACTATCTCAGCATGGTGCTGTAACATTTATGACAAATGTCACAGCGCTGGTATTCTGATAGGGCCCAAAATCGTAACCTATACAGGCTTGATAATCACAAATCTATCTCCACATTTCAGATCCTACTAGGCTGGGTGGGAGACTTCCAGTGGGTGAACGCTAGCATAGTGTACGCGACGTGCATGGTACTGTGCGGCATCGTGACTGTCATCATGCCTCTGCTGGGCACCTACTTGTCCCTGGCGTCTGCCTCGGGGGCCTTCGGGGCCTGTATAGCTGCCAACTACTCCCTCACCAGCATCATACTGGTGCAACAGATCACTCTGGAGAAGTTCACCAACGCGTATGGGTTGCTGCTGCTGATACAAGGAGTTGCTAATCTGATTGGACCGCCTTTGGCTGGTTAGTATTTTTTTTTGGAGCGATTAATTAGGATACCTTACTAGTATAAAATAACCGAAGATTAGAAGAAACGTGTAGCATCCACCAGGACCACCAGCCTGCATGGTAGATTACACCCCACTCCCTCTTACAGAGGAGACCACAGAGGTCTCCTCTATAACTTCAGTACTGAGAATGTTTTAGGTTTCATATCGACGCTTGAAAGGCAACAATTACAACCAAATTTTCGGAGCGAGGAAGTTTAAAGTTAACTCTCGAGCATAGCCCGAGCTGAGTTAAGGCCAGAATCATGAGTGCACACAATGTCGCTTAGTCATTTTTGCCTTTCAAGAGTCGATCTTATGCACGCTACTGGTTTTATAGAGAACAGCATTACGAAATAATGTCCAAAAAATGCTATTCAACGTCATTTGCTGACAACTAGTTCTGCTATAGTCTACTAACTGGCCAATCTTCGGACGGCACGGTTGGCGCAGTGGCTCAAGCAATGGACTGCTGCGCTGCATGTCGCAGGTTCGATCCCCGCACGGAACAAATATTTGTATGATCTACAGATAGTTATTCCGGGTCTGGGTATTTGTGTATGTGAGATTAAATGTTTGTGACGACACCCACGATACAGGAGAAATTCCTAGTGTGGGGCAACGTTTTTTTTATAAAACCAAAACCAAAATCTTCATAAAATACAAATAAATCTAAATATCCTATCAAAACATGACTGACTCTAACACAACCTCGTTTTCGTGATTCCAGGTTGGGTATACGACGTGACAGGTTCGTACGACCTCTCGTTCTACTTAGCGGGTGTGTTCATCGGTGTGTCCGGTTTAGTTCTGTTCGTGGTGCCGCTCATACGGCTTGTGAAGTACGTCATGCGGAAACCAACTCCTCCTGCCGAACCGCTGGAGAAACCAGAACAGCCTAATGGAGAGATAAAGCAGAATGGGAAGCTTGTGGTGTAACCAATTTAGCGGAAATTTGTTCTGTGTCATCATCGTCTGTCTAGCCTTTTGAGGCGTTCAGTCTAACCAGATACAACACAATACCAGTATTTTACAAATAGCTTGAAGCGACTGCCTATCTGACCTCCGCTAGCCAGTTGTTGAGTAACATGGTACTTCTTGAGGACTGGTTGACAGTCAAAACGAAAATTATGAATACTGGGAAAACCGTTGAACTGGCTAATCTAGCCTGAGTTGTGTTTACCATGGCATGAGTTGCTTCAAAGCAAGGGTTCGCCATTTTGTAGTGCATTACTAAGTAGGAAAGTAAAAAATAATTATTACTCGTCAATGACAAGTATTTTCTAATAATTGTTCAGTCCAATAATCAAAATCATGTTTTTATTACTTTATTGTAATTCCTTTGTTTTTATTATATTAATCATTTTCTCTTTTTATATCAATTATTATGAAACCTAAATTATGATATTAATATTTAATATTAAAATCCATATTACTTTGTCAATCAAAAAATTATAATAATACAAAGTCGTATTAACAGTCAAAAAGATGTATGACCTTCAAGACACATCTAACCAGTGTACAGTACATAGCTGTATTTAAAAGCTATTAATAGAGTCAAGGAACTATGCCTAATACAATCTAGCTATTGTAAAGACTAAAGGTCTCCGCTCAATGTTGAACTTCCTAACAATTATAGCGAAGTAAGTATTTCTAGTGTTTTCTACACCCTAGTGTCAATAATATGCTAAAATATTAAACGAGGCATCTCCACGGTGGAAATTTCAAACACCGTAAAGGACATTGATCGAGCCATTGAATATGAACTTAGGGCTCAGCGCTAAAGGTTAAAAATCCAGCACGCTCAATGGTTCTACTGAGAGTTAATTAGTGTAGCAATTGTGGTGTTTACTAAATGTTATTTATATAAAGAAGGTAGCAGCGTAATTCCTAGCTGCGGTGGAAAGAATATGAATCGAATTTGTAAGTGTAGTGGAAGTGAAACTCGGTACTAAGGGTTCCGTATCTCGCAAACTAACACAAGTTCTGTACTTTTCAAATGTTTGTGAGAAAAGACGATCTGCCCCCGTCGAATACGGAACCCAAAAATAAAACAATATTATTATAATGTCAAACAGACAATTTAAGAACAAAGTTATGACTGTAAAAACACTTGTAGTAATTAAAATCGAGTTTCTTATTAATTTTATTAGTCTTATTTGTATGGATAATTGAAATGTGAAAGAATAGCTAAATACCTATTAGATACGTCTTTGAATTTATAGGGGATCGGACTGGGTCAAAATAATATGATTCTGTTTAGTCCGTAAGTTAGATTATCGAAAAATATTGAATACGTGTTTTTTGTTTTATCAAATCAATAAAAAATGACGAAGATGAAACGCGTCAAAGATCTTGGAGTGGGGCTTGAAACGTCACTTGTGTCGTCAAAATGTACTATCATATGACGTCACACGAGTTTTCGAAGCACTGTATCGTCTTCATTTTAAGTTTACGTGAAAAAAGAAAAAATACGTGTCCAATAATTTTTGGAAATCTATCTGACGGACTAATTAGTTTTTTTTTGTCCGATCCCCTATTGTCTAAGAATGTTGTCATAAAATGTGCAAGAATATATTATTTGTGAAATGAGAATTTGTTTTTAACAGTGAGTGCTACAATACCCAATACTAATCGTAAGTTCTAGAATATAAGGCAAAATCATATTTGACTCAAAAAGGTGAATCCGCCATAATAAAATCATTTTATCAATTTTTAAATGCTACTGCATCATTCGCGTAAGATTTAATTTAAATTTTTAATCTTACACTATCCAAGCTTTATATAAAACTTGAAAATCGATATAAATTAGGAATTTTAAAGTTGTATCACCAAAGAAGACTGCCCATGTATAAAAATCAAAAATATAGATCTTCCTGTAGATTTTTAGAACTAGAGGCTGAATGGTCAACTCCTTTGCTATTAAACTGTTTATTATACGTCCATGGCAAAGATATTGACTGTTCAGTCTATATGATACTAATGGTATATCTGCGATATTTATGCGGTTTAAATAAAATAGTTCTTCTGAAATTTAATGTGAATGAATCAAACTTTTGTAACCATAATATTAAGAATTTTTTGTGCCCTATTATAAAATCAAGTTAGAATTGCCATTACATTGAAATCTAATGCAAAAATATAGAAAACGAGTACCTTAACGACCATAGTGGGTTATAATCGAATGAGCATAGCGTATAAGTTATGATTCGAGGAAAAAACAAATTGTGTACCAAAAAAAAAGTTATCATATAGCTTTGTTTGCATTTTGTGTAGTCTTAGGTGTTATATTAGAGTAAATGCCTTATGTACCGCCACTAATCTCAAGTAAAACTTTACAAATAAATGCAGCAAAATATACCTATGATAATTACCAGATGCCTTTGTGAGACCAGGAACTTTTGTATAATAATGTAGTGCTATTTGAAGGACACAAATAAATAATCTTAGTATTTCAGTGCTACACTTTTATTATCCACATAGTATTAAATAGTAACCTACAATATTTTCTCGTTTCGTTTTTTCTTGTTAAAGAAAGCAGTGAAAAATGAGATACTTTTTTTTAAAAACGTTGCCCCACACTAGGAATTTCTCCTGTATCGTGGGTGCGTTCACAAACATTAAACTCACATACACAAATACCCAGACCCGAAACAACTATCTGTAGGCCATACAAATATTTG
Source organism: Diarsia mendica (assembly GCA_949316265.1). NCBI lineage: Eukaryota > Metazoa > Arthropoda > Insecta > Lepidoptera > Noctuidae > Diarsia > Diarsia mendica. The sequence continues at coordinate 24,821,120 of OX438892.1, forward strand.
TTCCGTGCGGGGATCGAACCCGCGACACGCAGTGCAGCAGTCCAATCGCACAGCCACTGCGCCAACCGTGCTGTCGCCGTGATTTACGGGGTTTATAGAAAAACATCACAATGGCAATAGGAACGCCCCCTATTACATGGGACTTCAAAATAACTGGTGAAATGTGGGTATACTATTAGGCACACCTCTGCCTATAGTTAGTATACTATCACGATAAAAGTATTGAAACGAGAAAATATTGCTTACGAACCTGAGCCATAACTTTCCGTCGTAATGTTATTAACAATAATATTCAAATCTTAGCAATGATATAATATTGCCTTTTAAAATCATGATAACAATTCGAATGCAAATAAAAGTTTCGCATCAAAATTGGTAAACACTTACCAAAATATTTAATGTGTGGAAAAGTTTGTTCTAAAATAATACGTTTTTGAGGTAGCTTGAATATATGTTATATCTCGACATCGAAGCATAAGGTCGGATGTACGAATACAGAGAGCTTTGTACATACGACCTTATGCTTCTGATGTCGAGATATATTGTTGGAATATATCATCGAATATATATTTGGTATAGTTTGTGACCCCGTTGGTCTTGGGAATAATGCTTGATTTAGAAAGAAATTAATGAAATGTGGCAGCTGTTGTATGAAAATATTTTGAAACTAATTCTTCAGTACTAAGGATTTTATGCTTTACCACATGCCCGGTCTGCGACTTTTCAATTCAACCTTATTCCTAAGGGTATAAGGGTAAAAGGTGGTTGATTATCAGTGTACAGACACCAGTACATCAAGCTACCCGAAGCTGTCAAATTTTCTCAATGAACCTTGAATCTTATGCTATAGCTATAAAGTTAAAAATCCATTCAAGAAATTTGAGTCATTGTAGTAGCTGAATGTGCTGGCGTCTGTACATCGCAAACTTAGTAAAAACTTCCAAAAAACAACTGCCAATTATTCGTTAGGCATTTGGAACTCTATTTCATAACGAGTAAAGTAAATATTATTGCCACATCTAAATTGACACATAGACTTTACTATCATTTATAAATAATAAGTAGAATATTAAAGAAAAAAAAACTTTTGAATACCTACTCGATATCAGTAGCATAAGGTCGTATGTACAAACAATCTGTATTTGTACATCCGACCTTATGCTTCTAAGATCGAGAATAATAAATCAAACTGCGTGAATTAGTAACTAGTTAAAATATAATGTCATAAGTTTATAAATGTGTGTATTCGTTCGCATGTGAAGGCCGACATGTTTAGTGATTGTAATAAACGGGTATACAAACAAAATGTATTATGTATATTTCTGATGCACTCTGTCGTGTGTATGTTAGTAAAATTCTTTTTTGAATTTAGTTTATTTTTGTTTTATTTTTCTTCGTCACAACCAGTCTCGCTTTCTACTTTAGTTACTTCTTAATTTTTTTGCCGTTCAAATTATTATTTTAAAATAATAAATTATTTTAATTTTATAGCGCGTTTCTCTAAGCGTAAAAATAAGTCAACCATCTTTCTTTTAAAAATAATGGTTTTAATGAAACAAAATTTCATTTTTATTAGATTTCTGTAACATATGGCTTGTTAATTACGTCTTGTATCTATAACATGTTCTCTAAAAATGAAATGTGATAATAAAACGAGGAATCTAACCTAACAAGTAGCGTAGAAGTCAAAAATAGTTAATTACCTTATATAATAAGCATAGCTATTAAAGTTAACGTAGTATTGAATCGTAGATGATTGGAATCTAAAGGAAATAGCATTTAAACAGCGAGCTATAGAAGTCAAATAATTTTCGTGACAATTTACATGAACTAAGTAAATATTTTCGATATAATTCGTCTGAGAGAAAGTTAATCGCAATGAAGTAATTATAAAATGAGAATAATATAAAAAAGTTCTTCCATAGTATTTTTTGCACTTTCTAGAATATTGGCACGACTTAGAATGAAAACGGTTGTTATTATTCAAGACTAATACACTAAATACAGTTTTTTAAAACAAGTTAGCACTAGCCATTTGATATTTTAATCAGCATCGAGATATTAATGATCCAATAAATTAATAATACGAATTAAAGTATTTGCACATTAAGATTTTACATTATGACTAAAAGTTTGTGATTATTATAACAGTTTACACCAAATTAGCAATCATTTACTTGATAATATGAATAAGTCAAATTCGATTACATATTTATAGTAGAAGTTGTTAATGAATAAATACCTCATAAAGATAGCGTTATATTTTATTGATCGGGGTCTTTTTGTATTGGCTATTTGAGACCCTACTATTAAAGAATTCATAATTATGTATGATTAGAATAAAGACCATTTTAGCTTGATTTTGTCTTTTACTATGAACCTATTAAAACCCCTCTCGTCAAGTTGGCAATGTCGCTGCGATGATCAACATGGGACGACAAAACTACCTTCAAAAGGAATCGGACCTTTTAGACTCAGGGTGAGCGCTAGGGTAGCCCCGACGAATGTAAGAAACTGGCAAAATACAGAAACTACTTTCTAACTGTCGAATTCATACACTATGGGATTGGACTGACTCAAAAAAATATGATTCTGTTTAGTCCGTCAGTTAGATTATCGAAAAATATTGGATACGTGTTTTTTGTTTTAACAAATCAATTAAAATTGACGAAGCTATAGCGCGTCCAAGATCATGGAGTGGGGCTTGAAACGTCAATTGAAGGTACAAAACGTACTATCATATGACGTCACTCGAGTTTTCGAAGCACGGTATCGTCTTCATTTTTTGTTTACGTGAAAAAAATAATATAAGGTCAATATTTTTTGGAAATCTATCTGACGGACTAATTAGTTTTTTTTTGTCCGATCCCCTATTGTCCGCGAAACTGCGTAATCAATGAAACTGCGGAATTCAATAAACTGACGAGTGAGGGAAACTTGACTAGTATTACGCGGACTCATTTTCGTCACCGGATAGAGTTAGGCGCGTAAGCGTGCAGTTTACGTTAACTCACAATAACTAGCGTGAAGTTTACGTTAACTCACAATAACTCCTCTGAATTATTCCATTGATATAGACCAGTGAATCCTATAGTAGTCCAGATGGCCCGCCAGGCAGGGGTCCACAGGAAACCCGCGGAGGTATACGTTGGCGTGAAAAGAAAACCGCCCAAGTGCGAGTCGGACTCGCGCGCGAAGTGTACCTACTTACCATTGTCTACAAAAATCGCGGTTGTCGTATGGGAGCCCCCCTTAAATATTTAGTTTATTTTGTTTTTAGTATTTATTGCTATAGCGGCAACAGAAATACATAATTTGTGAAAAAGACCGTCAACTGTCTAATTATCGCGGTTCTTGAGATACAGCCTGGTGACAGACAGACGGACGGACGGACAGCGAAGTATTAGTAATAGGGTAACGTTTTTACCCTAAAAATGGGGGTTCACAAGTTGTGAGTGGGGGGTCCACGATGAAATCCTAACACATAGTGGCAAAAAATAAAATTACAAAATTCTTGCTTTTCTTTTTTGTTCCTTGAAAGAAATGCAGCAGGGTGTCTAGCCGAAACCAGAAAAATTTGAAAGTGATGTACCAGAAAAAAAAGTTGGGAACCTCTGATGTAGACGAAAAGTACCTGCAGGTAAAGGCAGACAAAACCAAAATAAATTGTCAAAATAAATTACCAATCATTCCTCAAGAAAATTGCATTTATCAATCTGGAAACTGCTCTAATTAATCTACCGAGTCATGGTTAGCGTTATAAGGTTTACTCGTTTATTATTCACCGTCGACGGCGAAGACAAACGTAATTAAATTACGCCATGTTGCCTACATAACGCCTGTAATGTATTTTTCTCAAAAATGGTATGTAATGTTGCCATAACATCTCTAAAAAGTATCCAGAAAGTGAACTTTACCGGAGACTTATTCACAACTGTCCAGTAAGAAGCGAGATTTTAAATTTGGAATCTCCTACTGTCCAGTAAGTAAGTATGTAATTTACTTACTGGACACTAGGTCATCCTCTTTAGATCTGCTTAGAAAAAAAAAATACTACCAGACACAGATTAGAGTTTAGCCATTATAACATGGTTATAGAAGGGAGGTTCCAAATATATATCTATCTCTCTTTTTGGTATGACATTTATAGTGTGGGATTTTATGATTGTATTTAGTAATTTCAGTTTATTAAAAAGTTTTTTCTAAAGTTGTTTCCTAAACTGCCTCGTTGGTCTAGTGGTCGCAAGCTCGACTGCAGAGCGTGAGGTCCTGGGTTCGATTCCCGGGTCGGCCAAAAAGTGCTATTGTGTTTTTCACATAATTATGAATGTAACCTTCAATATTAATTAAACGAATTTGTTGTTAAACTTTCTTTAATTTTTGAGAAAAGCATTATACAAACCTCAACCAGTAAGAAAGCCATCCTGGCCTCGTATATAACCAGACCTCACCTGCGGTTCGGTCCGGTTAACTCATACTTGGCCAGGAAGGCTTACTTACTGGATTCTGCAGTAATGTACTAATTCTATGACGACTCTGTTACTTTCTCACTGTTCGCACTGGAACTTGTGAATTATAAATGTTATGTACTTAGGTACCTGTTCCGAAACTCGGAACACAGGTTGGAAAAACATTGTGAAATTGTTTCCTTTTGTAAAAAAATCCGTTTAACCCATTGAGTTGTTCTACAGTATGGAAGAGGGGGAGGGTGATTTCTAAGGATATAGCCGTCAGTAAGGATTTGCCCCTTATTCAGATAGCGTAGGAAGGGGGAATGGCGTTCTCTTATGGAAAACATGGTGTATTTTTTAAATTATTTATTATAAATCAAAATTAAGAAAAGTAATAAAGTCTTTAATTATCGAGTAATCAATAAGTTAACAACAAAAGCATATATCTTTGACCTACTAGTAGCAGGAAAACATTAAAAAAAAAAACATGTTTGAGCGGCATTGCCCCTGACTTTGGGTAATGCCGCTCAGGGTACGGGGTAATGACGCTCAAACAAGTTTTTTGGAATATAACAAATAAGACACATTTTAATTAAAGAAATATTAAAATGAGATCAACCTTTTACAATAAAATTAAAGTATACAATCACACATTAGCATCAATTATCCCCATTTGTACGTAAGATTAGTCTACCAAGATTAGTCTACGTAAGATTAGTCAACCAAAAATTAGCTCAGCGTGGCCGCAAACGAAGAAATGTACTTCATGGTCGTATGACGTGAGTTGACAGCCCGTTTGCATCGCTGTCTGTTATAGGCCCCCAACCCTCGCTCTTCACGCGACGAGGCCTGTTACTACGTTCAATTTTGACAGAGTTACAGAGGTGAGCGCCATTACCCAGTGAGCGCTATTCCCCCTCTTTACCCTACTCGTATTACCTAAATACGTACCCAAACTTAATAGATAAACTACAAAAGTCATCGTAAGTACAGTCAGCAACGAACGTCTTTAAAACTCGTATCCAGTGATGGAATTCCTTTTTTTAATCATGGGAAATCTTACAGACTGAACCCATCTATGTTCCTTCTAATGCTCATATCCGTTCCTGGAATTCCATCGAACAATGGCCGCAATCCTGCAGGCACTGGTCCTAGTGGGCTACATCTACTTTGCTGACAACTCTTTGCAGCGCACATACCTTACCACGATTGGTCGACAGTAGACTCTTCCTAGGGAGCTGAATTGTTTTCTGGCTAAATAATCAGCCTCGCCATCAAACGTGACAATGCTGCCAGTCTTCTGAGCACATTCATGTTGACAGCGAATGTTTTTCACTATGTATCTACATATTTTGTTTGTAGTTCAAATAATCGTCACGGTTGATGCAGTGGCTGAGCGATTGGACTGCTGCGCTGCGTGTCGCGGCATCGATTCCCGCACGGAACCAATATTTGTATGGCCTACAGATAGTTGTTTCAGGTCTGGGTATTTGTGTATGTGAACTTAAATGTTTGTAAACGTACCCACGATACAGGAGAAATTCCTAGTGTGGGGCAACGTTTAAAAAAACGTCAATATTTATAATAAAACCCGACTACTAACAAAATCAGGGTATTAAAAATAGAAAACAAGTAAATAATTCTTGTCTGATATTCTTCGTAGTCGCATGCCACTGATACCTGATGCTCCTTCATGGCGTTCTCATTGAAACAGAAGTCAGCTGCTAATTGCCATTAGCAAGGTGGCATGCGACTACGAAGAATATCAGACAATATTATTATTTTCTTGTTTTCTACTTTTAAGACCGCGATTTTGTTAGTAGTCGGGTTTTAGATTTTTAAACTTTTTTTTTTTATTTGAATTTTATTTTTGTGTGTAACTTATAATTATATAATAAATACGTAATAACATATTACTTTCTTATTGTAATATTCTACTTACCTAATGTTGGTTTGTTATTTACACAATACGAATAAATAACACAGACTAGACCGCGAAACGGTTTCACCGCATGCTAAACGTATATGTTGACTAAAACTATAATAAAATATGCATATTTGTAATGTGCTTGTCAAGACCTTTCATTTGATACCAAACACGTTATGATTATCTCAATTTTTTTTTTCGATGTTATAATCTGACATTTAACTTCCGTCATAAAAATATTTCATAAAATTTATATAGCCTATGTCACCCGGGCTATTCTTACGAATCTATTAACACCTCATTTATTAAAATCCGTTCTGTAGTTTAGGCGCTACGGTGGAACATACATACATACATACATAGACTACCAAAATCATTACCCTTCCTTTTGCCTTCGCCGTAGTCGGGTAAAAAGATAGGCAGGCATATCACACAATAACAAAACCCTATTCACAAAGTTGATAAGGAATGTGACATTTTCATAGTTCATCCTGTTTTCTACCTGTGACCTCGAATTCTTACAAAAGCCCAAAAGGTGAAACGTCAAGTCCTCAAACTGCGGAGATATTTCATGAATACATTTATGAAAGTTGATAAAACAAAAGAATTGTGGAATTCCCTTAGCTATCGGAGGTCGGTCGACCCGACAACCTCACAAGAGAGTTTATCCCATGATCTTGCGATACTACATGTGTAGGTTTACCATTTCAAAAGAAAAGTCCTGTCAAAAAGTCGAATATTTGCGAAGGACTGGAACTTTTTACCCGACTGCAAGGAAAGGGTTTTTAAAGATTTTTTCACCGGGTTTGTTGAAGTTTTTGTGTCTTAAAAACAACCTTATGAAAACATTCCGGCCGTACAAAGTTGGATGGAGGCTTAAAAATCAGGACGTGTCCGGACACAGCCAGACTGATGGCAACCTTACATGTGGGACTATTAAATTCCTACAAAAGAATATTATCCTGTTGCATTTTGTAGTTTATAAAAGCGGTTGTGCAAATTGGGGGTCGCTTACAACGCAGGGTTTTGGACAAAAGGTCGGCTCATGGCTGCTTATCGTATTATCTAATAGCCCGATGAGCGTTTGATGAAACTGATAGGCTGGTTATATGCCTACTGAGATGTATTTTGAGTAGACTTTTAGGTCGGCAGTCAGTAGAGCCTACGAGTCTAGTATAGCTAAGTGCTTTATTCTCATGTAAACCTGATTTTGTGTGGAGGATAGAAAACCAATTCTGTTGTGCTACCTGTATTAACAAATATAACAGTCTTGATTGAATCTGTGTATCATTCACTACATGGATGGTGACAGTGGGGCTAAATAAAATTACTTAGTACTAGCGGACGTCCCGCGGTTTCACTTACTTAGTTTCCGTTTCCGTGGGAATACAGGGATAAAAAGTAGCCTATGTTACTCAGGGTGAATGTAGCTTTCTAATGGTAAAAGAATTTTTGAAATTGATTTTGAGTCGCAGTAGTTTTTGAGTTTATTCATTACAAACATACAAATCTTTCCTCTTTATAATATAAGTGTAGAAGTGTAGATAAAAGCAAGTAGATAATTTAAAATGTGTATACTGTTATTATTACAAAGGCAATATCAATAATCATGGAACTATAGCGAGTCCAGCGGTAGAATATCAGATACGGACTACCTAAGAAACACGTTAAAACATCAACTTGATTATAATATCAGTACTAGCGTGCGTGATATTAGAGCGTTTCAGCAAGATGATGGAACACGGACTGTGTTCACCGACAGGGTAGCCAGAGTTGTGTGTCAGAAAATATCCTCATTTCTCATGCCTGCAGATAACTTTTTTATCCACATGTTCTTGTTAAAGAGTGAGTAGATACTTTTCCCATCATTCACCATCAACCCACAGCAGCCCCCTGCTGGACATAGGCCTCTCTAATCGCACACCATTCGGTTCAATTCTCGGCAACTCTCCTCCAAGTGCTACCAGCTACCTTATGTAAATCGTTGCTCTGACCAGCCCGAGGGCGTTGCATCTTGGCCTAGATTATTATTAGTATTTTGATGTTTGGGATAAGCCTCTAAATTCAGTAGCTTTTATCTTTTTCCTAGCCGGGATCGGCATCTGTCTTAACTCAACTCAACTCATGGAGCGATAGCCTACCTGACCTCCACACTGGCCTGCACAACTCAGTGACTACTGAAAAATACGATACCATCCATACATTCACACAAACACACACACATTCATACACACACACATATATATACACACAAACATACTGTTTATATCTAAGGTTCTGAATTAATTATATTGTTGTGGAAGAGCGGAGTCTCCTAACACAGGCATTTCTTGCTTAAATGGAGGCTCCAATCACCAAGTAATGTAAAACTTTTTGTTTAAAAATAAAGATTTGTATAGGTAGGTACCCTTTGGTTAACCTGGGCTGTCACATTTTCGGACCACTGATCTGTAACGACTGTCAAAGACTTTATGATCATGCTGACTAGAAATCAAAACGTCTACGCCAAGTATTGCTTAAACCTTATATTGACTAGGAAGCACAATGCCTACCTTGCAATAGGTATGTCTATACAGTACAGTATTTGAACTAAACCTTATTCTGACTATGAAGCAAAATGCCTGCCTTGCGCGACAGATCCTTTATGGGCGGCATGGGCGGCCGTAGGCCGACAAAGGAGGCCGGCGGAGGCCCGGCACTTCGGGGACAGAAGATATTAGTGTTATTTAATATGCGAGCGAAGCGAGCGCGCGTCATGGAGTACATGCGTTGCATGTATGAGTGACGATTTATTTATTATTTATTTATTTATTTATACAAGGTAGCTTCACAGCTTACAGGATAATAACTTAATATAAAACAAAACAATACGCCAATTATGAAGTACACAATAAAAAAACTAATATAGGGTAGTCGAGAGTGACTAAAAAATATGTGTGTGCATGTATGCGTGTGAGTGTTTGTGCTGAGTTGGTGTCTGTGAATGTGTGTGATGATATTGTGTATGGGTGAATATGACTAACTGGGTCTGGCACTAGCGATGGAACTGTGAACTTTGCTGTGAACACGCGTTTGCTCCAAGATTGCAATAATCTCTCTTTTAAGACGGTTCCGTGTGGTATTGAAGGGATCGAGTGAAGAGAACTTGTCATTGTATAATGCAGGTAGACGCAAAAAGGGCGACATCTTTAAATAAGTGGTGGAGGCCGAAGGGACTGCTAACAGGGAGGTATGTCTGGTACGCCTGAGTGGAACGTTAAAGTGAATTTTGCCGAGCAGTTGTGGGCAGTCAAATTTATTGTTAAGTAGGTCATACAATAACACCATGTCATTTATTTGCCGTCTTTCTTCCAGAGTATTTATGTTGTGGTGTCGACAGGAGTCCGGGTAATTTAAGATGTCAATTTTCGTTTTATAATTTAAATGCTTAATAAATTTACGTTGTATGAATTCGATTATGTCAATATATTTCTTATAAAAAGGTCTCCAAATAACACTTACGGATTCTAGTACGCTTCTTACATAACAGTAGTATAAAGTTTTTAGACATACTGGGCTGTTAAACTGCTGGCTGTTACGTATAACAAACCCTAGGGACTTGTATGCTTTACTGGTGATGTGATCAATATGTGCCTCGAATGTGAATTTTTCGTCCAGAATCACTGCACCCAAGTCCCGGACCTGTGATACTCGCGGAACAATATCGTCACTGATGCAAATTTTTATTCATTTAATTTATTATTTATTTATTCTTAGAAATTATTGCATTTTAGGCATTTTGCTTGTTAAACATTTCGATCTCTAGGCGATTTACAGCTTAGGCAATTTGCTGTGTAGACATTAATTTTAGGCATTTTGCTTCGTAGACGAATTGAAAGTTAGACACTCTGATCATAAAGGTGTCAAAGGTCTAAAAATGCCAACGGGTGCTTTCCAAAGCACGGAGGAAACTCAATTTGTAATGGTTACCCATCTAAGACCAACCTTGACAAGTGCGGCTTAACCTAAAGATCGACCCGTTTTTATTATTTAGCCACAAGCTCCTCGATGCTAATCCCCTGCCAAAAGCTCAAAATAGCTACTTTTGCTTCCAAACATTTCGTAGTACTTAAACCCCGCATGTCAGACAACGTTAGTTTCTCGGCGTGTCGCTTCGGGCAGTCGACCCGTTCGCCAGTCTCTAAGGCATTGCAACTAACTTCGGTTACATTTCCTTGAATTCTCTTACATTGAAATACGTATTTTAGCTATACGTTTTGTTTTGCATAGAACATTTTGATTGTTGTGAATAGACTAACGTAACATTGTATCAGCAGTTATAATTTACAAGTATCCAGGAAAGCAGGTTCACGGGAGCGAACTTAATACTTTTGCTGAGAACCCCATGTAATAAGGATTTTACACGGGGTTCTCAGCAAAAGTATTCAGACCAATTCATAAAGTTACACTCGACGAGCTAGTTTTCTAATTTTACCAAAAATTAGGCGATAGTTTGGTTAAAAACAATTAACATTTGCAGGGGCAACAAACAACCCACTAGTACTCGTATAAAGGGTTTGCTTGCACTCATTCAGTGCATTCAAGAATTAACTTTATAAATACCTCACTGCAAATTCCCAAAAATTGAATGTATTCAATTTTGGGTGTAACTATTGAAAAAAAATATGTCACGAACTTTAAAAAAAACAGCTTGAATGTCTTTGAATTGCACTTGAATGTCTTTGGCTTAAGGAAATCAGATCTGTTCTCATGTAAGTGACAATGTATCTTTTTTGAGAATAAAATATCTTTAAACCTAAACCTATATATTTTATGTCAAATAGATACCTAGGTAGGCATCAGAATGTTTTAATAAACCCAGCTAGGATATAAAACTACGCTGCAGTGCAATCCGTTTTATTTGTTAGCTACGCTACGCAAAACAAATACGGAAACCGCTGCCAAGTTGTGTTGTACCACGCACGTGGTAGGATCTGTACCTACTCAAATATGAAATGCTGCAGAAAATATATAGAAATACTAGCTTTCGCCCGCGGTTTAGCCCGCGTGGATGACAATTTTCCATACAAACTTTCATCCCCTATTTAACTCCTTTAGGGGTTGAATTTCAAAAAGACCTTCCTTACTCCTAGTCTACATTATAAAAGAAACCACTGTGCAAAATTTCAGTTTTCTAAGTTCATGAGTTTGGACTGGGTGTTCGTGAGCCAGTCAGTCAGGACTTTTCTTTTTAATTATAATGATGAAAGATGCCATTGAAGTGGCGAAGTTTTCGACTAACAAAATATAGAATACCATCGTGCCAGCAACACTAAGAAGAGAGGATGTTAACTAATACTGTAAAGCTACTATAATCCTTTAACAGAAGAACTTAAGGGTGCGTCGGGGTTGCGGGTTTTTCGCTTTACCCAGAGCGAGAGGGGTTATTTGATGACTTCCCAACGCCGCAAAAAAAGGGTGCAAAGAATTAAATATTTCCCTACTGAATTCTAAAACACAAACTGAAAGAGAGTGGAAATACAACAGTCTGCGGTGCGACACGCGTGTTCCAAATACTAACGAACAGTTTTTGACTTGAAACGTTTTTAAAATCACCTATGAAGTGAAAAAAAGGGTTATATGTCTAACCTTAATAAGTACAAAACTGATAGTCTAGACATAAACTTTGTGCAAAGGCATATGTTTAGGCCGCGTGGTGATTCTTGAGTATAACGTTTATTGAGACTGATTGATTTAAGCCAAAAATAACGTCATGTTGACAAATGTTAACTCTTAAATAGAGGAAGAAAAAGTCGTGCTGCTCCGAGCACAAATTAACTGAAATGGGGACAGATTTGACCCCTTGTCTTAAACAGTCGACTTTACCAGCCCGAACGCATTGTTTGACACTATATTTTGTCTGTCTATTATATTATATAAGTAAAATAAGTTCATCATATCAAGTGTTATGTTTTACGCATCAATGGCGCTTGACAATTAGATTTTTACAATTATAATTCAATTTAACTTAGATTAATTGAACTAAATTTTTACAAAAAAGGGACTAATTTAAGACCCACCAATTATACCACCAAGATATACCGCTTTTACATTGGAAACATATTGTTGGTTTTTCTACAGAGAAAAAGTCGTGAGATATACATCCATACTCGTATAAGTCTAGACAATATTATTTTGTTCAAAGATTCAATAGGTTGCCAAGATCGGATTGACGTGGAGGCTGCGAGCATCCCAACCGTCATATCACAGATATCCGGCTGAGATTACATTCTTGCGGGGAAAGCTCTGGAAATGTATTAGGAAATTGGTACAAGGGTAGGATTTTTTATGAAATTATTTTGGCCAGTAAGAAAATCCTAAGAAAATATTTATAAGACGAATTGTTACGAATTGGCACAGGAAAACTTCTTCTGTAACCTTAAGAGTATTATTTAACTATAAATCATTTCTGGTTTTTTTTTGCTAAAATAAAACTTGCCTCGTGCGTAAATATTCGTGCCTCGGATAGCATTAAGCTGTTGGTCCCGGCTGCCATACATAATATACAGGTAGTCAGTGACCTGAAAGTCTGACAACCAGTCTTACCAAAGGGTATTGTATTACCTAGTATCAACTGGGTTATGTACATCAGATAGGCAGTCGCTCCATGTAAAATACTGGTATTCAGCTGCATCTAGTTAGACTGGAAGCCGACCCCAATATAGTTGGGAAAAGGCTAGGCAGATGATGATGATGAAAATGGTAAAAATGGATGATTTTCACAAATGAACTGAATCGTATGAATTCTGTATCAATTAAAAATATCAACATGAATGAATCGACATAAATAAAATATTTCGTGTGAAAAAAATTTTCGACATGTTTGCGATTTTACATTTATGCTTCCAACTTTTTCAGACTGACAAATAATGTATGTAACTTACTGTTACTGTTAGCCTGTGTCATCCCACTGCAGGGCAAAGGCCTCCCCCCATGATTTCCAAATTTTGCGATCCAGGGCCAATGTGGACCACTGGTCGTTTGTTCTGTCAAGCTCGTCCCGCCATCTCCTTCGAGGTATACCACTATGTATGTAACTTAAATCTTTTATATTTGTTTATTGATATTTCACTCGTGATCCGCCGCTGCCTCCTACGGCTTTTATAATATAACTTGACAAAACATCGAGAACTTTTTATTAATATTCTAGTTGAATAACATATAAACCTTCCGAAATTATTGATCTAAATGATGATAACTTTATTTTCATGTATAGATGTTACACTTACCTCTCTGCCAGTACTTCGGGCTATATTGTGATAGTACATCATCCGAAAATAACATAACATCACACCAGTAATCCCGGCAGGGTAAGGCAGAGGTTTACCCATTAGTATACCTACATCAGAATACCAGCCTTAGGGCAAGATTGAAGTCAAGAGCAAGCCCATTTCCTTACATAGTATAAAACAAAGTCACTTTTTTGTCTGTTTGTTTGTCTGTATGCTTAAATCTTTAAAACTACGCAACGGATTTTGATGCGGTTTTTTTTAATAGATAGAGTGATTCAAGAGGAAGGTTTTAGTATATAATTTGAACGACGAACGCGGGTGAAGCCGCGGGCATCAGCTAGTATAATAATAAAAAAAAACCAGCGCTGTGACATTGACATCTGTCATAGATGTCACAGCACCATGCTGAGGTAGTGACCCTTTAGCCTCGTACAGGACTAAGTTCGGAATTAATTTATTATGTTTTAAGGCTTATTGTCAATTGTGTTTTCTGTGTTATTGTTTTTTTTTATCAAATTGTGTTGTCCTGTGTGAGACTAATAAATACATTTTCATTCTTCTTCTTTCTTTCTTACATTTTGCCAGTTACGTTAAAGGTTCATGTTATAGGGGACCAGCCAATTGTCATCAACTGGGCAAAAATCCAGACTCCAGAAATGGATAGATGGATGGAAAACCCCAATAACACTTTGCCCGACCTAAGTTCGAACCCAGGACCTCATGCAGAGCAATCGCCTTTACGACCATTAGATCAACGTATCACTAAATATAATAAAATAAAGTCCTCCGCCGCGTCTGTCTCTCTGTTCGCAATAAACTCAAAAACGACTGCACTGATCTTCATGCTGTTTTCACCAGTGGATAGAGTGGTTCTCGAGGAAGGTTTTAATTTATTTATTTATTTAAACTTCATGCACAAGAGTGGTACATAGGCGGACTTAATGCCACAATGCATTCTCTACCAGTCAACCTTAGGGTCAAATAAGACAGCACTGTGGTAGAGTACAAAAAATAATAATAAGGAGAAAACCATTATGTAATATAAATTGATATACATAAATAAGAACATACTAATTCAAATTATTATTATTTATTTATTTTTTCTAAAAATCTTTAAGGTGGTTAAATAGGCGATGAAAGCTTGTTAGGATATTTTTCTACATCCACGTGAGCGAAACCGCGGGCAAAAGCTAGTACTTCATTATATATCATACAAACATTCCAGTGAATATCATTTGAATACGTACAAGTTATTTCCGCGTGAAACTCCTGCCTATGTGCGTATGTTCGCGGTTACTCGACATATCTGCACATCACTGCACACATTTTACTACACGTAACATTATTTGAGCGAGGGTAACCGCGTAGGCACGTCGCTACGCCGTAGCCGCGTTGCTACGCCGTAGCCGCAGTGCTACGCTCGTAGCATTGTGGTATTTGTTTCAATGCGTAGCTGTTCCTGGTTTAAGTATAAATCGTGACATACAATCACGCCTGTTAGCCCTTGAGGGGATGGTCCCTTAGGTGCAGACATCTGTGTTGATTTGGTAACGTGTAAAGTTTGTAAAGGGGTAATACGTATTTACCTACTTACGAACAGTAAGTCGTGGGTTCGAACCCAGTCAGGCGCATTACTTTGTGTAATTTATTTCCATCACCACTGCTCTCAAAATGGTGAAGGAAAACATCGTGAGGAAACCGGCATGTCTTAGAACCAAAAAATTCGAAGACATGTGACATCTACCAACCCGCACTGGGCCCGCGTGGTGGATTATAGCCCATCCCTTGTGGTATTTCGCTATTCTAAACCACGTATTTTATTTATTTCACTGAGTGAGCTGTAGTGTTCTCATATAATACTTACTTATTTACATTTTACATCATATACTTACACTTCGCATCTATCATACGTTTTATTGGTTTTTACATTACTATTCTGTGAATCGGTCTATAACGATTCGTTTCCTTCTAAAATATCTAAAAATAAAGTAAATAATTCTCATATTTTTCATTGTTATGACACTATACGTCAGGTTGTCAAACTGTCAATACTTTTTCTTTTAATTTTTCTGTCATAGTTTCTTACTGGCTTAGTCTATGAAGGTTACTTTTGATTTATATAATTTTAAATTCTTTTTATCAATATGTTAGCATAAATATTGTATTTTATAATAATTAATTAACACGCTCTCAGAATTCTACGTAAAGGTTTTGGATTAAATATTACTGGCTGTTTTGAATACTGGCAAGTTGCATTTTTATGACATTATGAAGTCACGAATTTAAACTTCTGAAAAAGAAAAAGAAAATGACAAGCTGTGGATCTATAAAAACTGAAATGATTTCACACGCGCGGACTTCTAATCTGAATCTGATCGAGGAAACATCTCCAAGGACTCTAAGCTCTACACTGGTTCATTGTTGCTGCTGGTCCTCCTACTCAAGGTGACGCTGACGCCAAGAGGACCTCCAATACGTCTACCCGAGTGACCGGTGTCGAGCGAGACGCTACGCTGTCTCCAAACTACCTCATATACAACCAGAGTGACCTGCACTGCCGAGGAACCATAAAGCCAAGGATAACCACAACCGTAAAGTTCTTTAAAACCTCCTCCCTCCTCCCTTCTGAGAGTGTGCCTCTTTTATAACTTGTTTTGTATTTTTTACTTTTCCCTTAAAATATAATGTTCAAGTCTACTGTCTAAACTCTTTCATTTCCTCTAAATTCAGTAGATTTGTTACACCCTCTCCTAGAGAGGAGGCCTGAGTCCTTGCAGTGGGAACATTATAGGCTGATGATGAATGATGATGGAATACGTATTTTGGAGCAAGTGGCTCCAATATACATTTCATCGTAACCAAAAAAATGCTTTGTGTGTTCGTAAAATCGCACGAAAACCCCTATACATTTGAGAATTCAATTAGTATCCCATATTTATTTCTCTCCAAAACTATGACTAATTGACTAGCCCGAAAACAACAGTATTTTCCTTTCGAAGAAAAAATCCTAAGACTCGTAGTTTATACGTTACTTTACGGAACACGATTAATTTTCTTGTAACTGTACTTCAGTTACAAGAAAATTAATCGTGTTTCGTAAAGTAACGTATAAACTAATGCTTCTCTTTTTGTTTTCGAATCACCGACTAGAGCTTGTCAAGCCGTGTCTTAACGGACAAGTAAAATAAACTGGTTTATTCTTCAGGAAACTCGTTTTAAACTAGAAAAGTTTATATAAGACGTGACCGGTTGCTTTTATGGTCTTTTTGTGAAAATAATACGATGTGGAAACAGTCCGTTTTTACAAGAAAACTGAACGTTTTTTAGCTAAAACACTAGGAACAGTTAAAATACTAGTGACAAATATAACTAACTAGCTGATTCCCGCGGCTTCGACTGTGTGGCAAATTATATGCTTAAAATTTTCTCGAAAACCACTATATCTATTGGTGAAAACAGCATGAAAATCGGAGCAGTAGTTTTTGAGTTCAACGAGAACAGATGTACAGATAGACGTGGAGGACTTTGAACCACATCGGAAAGTATAGCTTAACTGTAAAGATCGATCCGTGCGGCTGTTATTATTCACCTACATCCGTGGAACAATATTCTTGGGAATCTAGACATTTCTGAACCTATCATTTATTTTTAGAAACCTTGTTGGTTATCATCATCATCATCATCAGCCTATAATGTTCCCACTGCAGGGACTCAGGACTCCTCTCTAGGAGAGGGATTGGCTATAATCCACCACGCGGGCCCAGTGCGGATGGGCAGATGTCACATGTCTTCGAATTTTTGGTTCTAAGACATGCCGGTTTCCTCACGATGTTTTCCTTCACCGTTTTGAGAGCAGTGGTTATGAAATAAATTACACAAAGTAATTCGCCTGACTGGGTTCGAACCCACGACTCACTGTTCGTAAGTCGGAGCCGCTACCACTGAGTCACCACTGCTGGTTATAGCCTAGTTTTTTTCTCAACTATAGAAATACAGCATAATTATTATGATTCAAGCATTGATATAATAAAACCCTAGATGCACAGTCTCGAACAAAACAAACAGTCGAAGCTGTCGCCAAAAACTCACCAATACACGCACTACTACATGTAGTTATCGTCACTATAAACATATTTTTTTTGGCAAATTCAACCTTACGCAGATTCCTTTTACAATGAAGTTATAAAAAGCAATATAAAAAGTATTTTGTACGACCGTGCAGAGACGCGAGCGACGTGAGACTATTTAAAATGAGTTCATTGTGAACTCATTTTAAGCGGACGGTTTTGAGACGCGGAGTGTGTATCTTGGGTTTTATTATATCAATGGATTCAAGAAAAAAACTCAGCTCACCATACACAATGTTCCATCGACAACCATGTCAGACCATTCACATTAGTATTCCTCGTGGAGTGTCGAGCCTATCTCCTGAGCCGAGGAGTTATGTGGCAGGGTCTCCTCCGTTCAACACGGTGGACCTTTTTTGTAGAACAGGTAAACGAGTTAGCTAGTATTTCTATTGATATCGTGACTTGCTGTTCAGGGTTTTGGTTCAAGTTTCTGTTGTGGTGAAAGAAAGTTCTTGTTTTTTCAAAATTTTAGGCTCAGTAGTTTCGGACATAAGGAGATAAGACAGACAGACACACGAGTGAAGGGTAAAAGCCTCTAAGGGTTCCGGTTTTTCCTTTTGAGGTACAGAAGCCGAAAAATAATAATTTAACTTAATGCTGGATATAATATTAACATGTAGCTTCGTACAATTTTATCTGAAAATATACTTTCTAATCCACTTTAAATATTAGTCCTGTAACGTAACCATCATGCACGAAATAAAATAAAACTTTAACTGTAAAACCCGCCGTCCCGAACATTGATGGCTACTCCTTTTACTAGAACTAATAAAAATGTCGTATGAAAAGTAACTCTAAACATTATATCAGCCTTATTAATAAACATGGCCTAAAGCAAGATTAACATTACGTCAAGTTTTAGCTTTAGATTAATGAAAATCAGTATTAATAAACATAGATTAGGGAGCCCGTAAACTTAACAGACTCTTACGTCGACGTAAAGGTTTATCCTTCGCCCACCCTAGTTTAGCAAGAAATTAGCGCTGACCAAAGAGATTTATGAGATAGGTTTATAGATTTTTGAATGTCTTTGGCCTTTGGCGTTGACATTTGAATGTCATTAATAAATCTTTGTTTGTTGTGGTTGTGTAAGGTGGATAGAGATTATTTTATTGATGATTTGAGAGAGATAATTGAAATAAACGAGGTTGAAAGCCAGACGATATTAGTGAGACGTGTTAAATTATTTAAAATAAGGAAGAATCCACTGGAAAAAGGTTTAGAAAACCGAGTTTAAGTGCATTGTACAGATTTTCTCGATCCACTGCAGTGTTCATAATAGTTATGGTGAAGAATGATTTAGCTGGTGATGCAAGAAGAGGCTTTATACCACCCCATCTTAAAATTTTGGCTGCAATAAGAATATGGGCCCGTGGAGAGGTAAAATATCATCATTACCAATATTAGTTTATTTCCCAGAGCAGTGTACCTATTTAGATACCTACTACAAAACTTTTATGTCAACAGATTCAAGATGATGCCGGAACCTTAGTGGAATGAGTCAGTCATCAATGTCATGTGTATGCAAACAAGTTGCCTAAGCAATACTGGCACTAAGGACTCAATGGATTAAATTGCCACAGACCGGTGCAGAACAAAATAAAATGAATGTTGCATTTTACTCATTGTGTGCTTTCCGACAAGTGATGGGGGCTATTGATTGCACACATATTCGAATCCCAAAAGTTGGTAGAGAAGTTGGACAATACTACATAAACCGGAAAGGGAACAGTTCAATAAATGTACAAGTAAGTTTTTATACCTGAGTAGCTCATGCTTGTAACATACAAGTACATAATCATATTTAATGAACCCCCATGAAATGTTACTTATATTTCAATATTTGTGTACATTTTTTCAGGTTGTATCAAATTCTCACTTGGGAGATCATGGATATTGTGACTCAATGGCGCGGTATTACACAATTGAGGTTGTGGAGGATGATGATACTGTTCCAGTAACACTATAAACAACTTACTGAGAAGGAATTCTGCACAGACAGCATTTATTAACGAAAATGTTTAATAGTACCTATATAAATATTAGTTCTTTCTTATGGTCTAATAGAAAATTAATGATTTGAAATGAATAAATGATTTACGAGTTTACTTGATCAGATTTTATTTTTTGATCCTTCAATAAAACAATCATTTAGAATAGAAAACATTTATTTGATACAACACAGTTCCATTTTGATTGCATGTTCTTCTTCAGCCATTTTCATCCGTCTCATAATTATGTTCCTCGTCCTTTAGCATTATTCTATGGCTCATCATGTTATATAGATAGCCCTCATGGTCCTGTAATTAAAAAAAAATATTAATTTATACTTAGGTACTTACCTATAACATTTAATCTGTTTCTACTGAATTATACCACATTTAATAAAGAGCTACGTAGTAATGTTTCAGGTTCTGATATACCTATAGTTCACTAGCCTCACAAAAACTTGATTAGGTAGCTGCTATTTGATCTGAGGGTACAATATTATAATCCCTTTTTTCAATTTAAAAGAAAGAATGTCTAAGATTATCTTACTTACTTTCTGTGAACTTGATCCCATGCTTTAGTTTTTATCGTGTTCGTATTTGTATCCAGCGAGTTATTTTCAATAATTTGTGCATGTTCTTTGCAACAATGCTTTGAAATAATTGCGGAAACAGTGAAAGACATTGAAATAACACAACCACGGTAAGAATGAATAAAGACCACGCATTCAACATAATTGACAAGGTTTACTTTTTCTTCTTCGTCCCAGTTCATCGAGCGAATGCGTTTTTGGCTCATTTTTAATGTGATAATATAATATTATTATAGATAGTTATTTTTTCACACAACAAACAAAATGTCAGGTTGACAGTTCTGTCATTCGTTTACATTCACAATTTCACTCTTTTTACTTTTAAAATACATGTGTTGCCAGAACATTCATAATAACGCCAGCGTAAGAAATGTATTGTTTAATCGAAGTTACGCCATGTTTATTAATATAAGAATTATGACTTCTAGTCTAGGCAACAAACGCCTTTTTGATGAAGTTTTTTCAGCAGTCTCCGAAAATTATGATTGAGGTGTCATTCGATTCGGAATGGCATCCAGATGATTTTCGAAGAAAAATTAAGTTCCGCTTGCAAAAATTGCAAAAGTTATTAACAATTAACTAAAAAAATTAAAATGGGTTTAGTGTTTTGCGAAAATCTCAAAACCTAATTAAAATTTTTCAAATTTGAAATAAGATTCAAAAAGGGGAGGAAATTTCCTAAACAATGTTCTAACTTTCGAAATTGTAGGACCAATATTAATAACTTTCCGATCGGGTTGAAAATACGCCCGAAAACTGGTACTCCGTCTTGCGCAAGCTACGCTCCATTCGGACCTTTAATGAATAAATGTTATTTAAACTTATTAAATATGAAAATTAAAAATTGAAAAAATTCAGGCGCCTGCATGATAGATCAATACACAATAATCTGTGATCTAAAAATTTTTATCGCGAATTTTCAATAAGTTATCCATTAATTAATTAACAATTTTTTGTAGCACGAACACTGACATTGCAAGTGCGATAATTATTACACTATTCATCTGAGATTTTTTTCTTTTCGTGGAGCTATTTTTCAAAGGTCTTAGAATAGGCTCTCGTTGGAAAAATTTAAAAAATGTTAATTTTCGTTTTTTTATTAACAATTTACTGAAATGAAAAATTTCAAACCTTCATTAGACATTAAAAAAATCTTTTTTTTTATTATATTATTATTGAAACGTTTTTGTATGATCAGAAGCTACTTAAAAATGATTTTTTATATTTTTTATATCCTGTTTTTTAAAATATTTTTATAAACAAATGCGTTGTTTATGAGATAATTTAATGTTTTTTTTAATATCGTAATCTTTGATAATAATCATGTTTTTTTTTTAAAAAACCGTTTCTTAGAAAAAATGTTTTATTGCTTAAAAACGCATTTGTTGATTAACAATTATTTTCTCCCACTTCTAATTAATATTAAGGTATCATTATTTTTAAATCACCATTATTTGTTTTTTTCTTTTCGATATATAATAAAAAAATATTGTTTTATTAAAACTTTCATTGTTTATGTAATAAACAATTTGTTAAAAACAAATAAATTTTTACTTTATATTTTTTTTCTTGTTTTACTTATTGTCACAAAAACAGATATGATTTTGTTTTATCAAATAAAAAAAAAAGTTGAAAAAAAAAATAAATGAAAAAGACAACATCGTATCTGTTTTTGTGACAATAAGTAAATATTGTCACAAAAACAGATATGATTTTGTTTTTTTTCAAATTAAAAAAAAGTTGTAAAAAAAATTAAATGAAAAAAAAAGAATCATTCTGTTTTTGTGACAATAAGTCAAACAAGAAAAAAAATATAAAGTAAAAATTTATTTGTTTTTAACAAATTGTTTATTACATAAACAATGAAAGTTTTATTAAAACAATATTTTTTTATTATATATCGAAAAGAAAAAACAAATAATGGTGATTTAAAAATAATGATACCTTAATATTATTTAGAAGTGGGAGAAAATAATTGTTAATCAACAAATGCGTTTTTATGCAATAAAACATTTTTTCTAAGAAACGGTTTTTTTTAAAAAAAACATGATTATTATCAAAGATTACGATATTAAAAAAAAACATTAAATTATCTCATAAACAACGCATTTGTTTATAAAAATATTTTAAAAAACAGGATATAAAAAATATAAAAAATCATTTTTAAGTAGCTTCTGATCATACAAAAACGTTTCAATAATAATATAATAAAAAAAAAGATTTTTTTAATGTCTAATGAAGGTTTGAAATTTTTCATTTCAGTAAATTGTTAATAAAAAAACGAAAATTAACATTTTTTAAATTTTTCCAACGAGAGCCTATTCTAAGACCTTTGAAAAATAGCTCCACGAAAGGAAAAAAATCTCAGATGAATAGTGTTATAATTATCGCACTTGCAATGTCAGTGTTCGTGCTACAAAAAATTGTTAATTAATTAATGGATAACTTATTGAAAATTCGCGATAAAAAATTTTAGATCACAGATTATTGTGTATTGATCTATTCTGCAGGTGCCTGAATTTTTTCAATTTTTAATTTTCATATTTAATAAGTTTAAATAACATTTATTCATTAAAGGTCCGAATGGAGCGTAGCTTGCGCAAGACGGAGTACCAGTTTTCGGGCGTATTTTCAACCCGATCGAAAAGTTATTAATATTGGTCCTACAATTCCGAAAGTTAGAACATTCTTTAGGAAATTTCCTCCCCTTTTTGAATCTTATTTCAAATTTGTAAAATTTTAAATAGGTTTTGAGATTTTCGCAAAACACTAAACCCATTTTAATTTTTTTAGTTAATTGTTAATAACTTTTGCAATTTTTGCAAGCGGAACTTCATTTTTCTTCGAAAATCATCTGGATGCCATTCCGAATCGAATGACACCTCAATCATAATTTTCGGAGACTGCTGAAAAAACTTCATCAAAAAGGCGTTTGTTGCCTAGACTATTCGTGAATACGCTGTTACGCTGAGAGAGCGGTACTTCGGATAAAGCTCGGTTTAGAGTATTTTTATTAATAAGGCTGTATATTTATACGGAGTCACGTGACATACGTCACCGAGCTAGGGCTGCCACGGTTTAACATAAGATAAGATATTTTTATTTGCATAAAAGATGTTATACAAGGTGTTATTAAATATATTACATCGAATATGTTTAGCTTAATACTTTTAATTTGAGGTACGGAAACAATTTGGACCAGCTGCAGTAATTGTCCGTGCAATATTATATTCCAGCAATTCTCAAAAGTTGTGTAGAAATAACTACACCATGAATGAGCTGCTTGAAACATATGAACATATTTGATGAGCAGCACAGAATGTCATTCAAAGTTGAAAGACATTTCATTTTCTACAATTTAATTAAAATATTATTACCTAGACTTACTGACCTAGGCAACTGTAAAATTATGGTTGATAATGATTATTGGGAATAGAGCAGTAGCAAGTTATCTGCCTTGTATTGAATTTTTGGCTGACAGAACAGCTTTGTGATATGGAAATATTGACACGGATATGTTTTACTGCCTTGTTTTTAAATGTCAATAAAAGTTAACTGACTGCACCATTCCAGAGACAACCCTATCTATTTCTAATTCTCAAATTGTCTGTCTGTACATAAAAACGTATTAACATTTTTACAGCTTCGATATGGTAAATTGGAAACGTACTCCAACTTGTTTGGACGGAACAACATTTTATATAATATGCCAACAAGTTGGTATGAAACATATATGTTCCGTTTACGATATCCCAACGATATAATATACTATATTGTTCGGATTATCGGAGAATACGGAAAAGTTGTAGATATTTAAGGAGCTGTTAAGTGTGGATAGGCTTTTTATGTATTTTGGGCACCGTTTTATGTTTGCTTTATGCTTGTTTTATCTTGTTTTTCTGATAATTATGCAATGTTGTCACTTGTACTTCATATAACTCAAAGACATTAGACTAAAGAGACACTTGGATAATTTCAAACCCAAGTAGAGATTACTTATAGAGATATTGCAGCACAAAAATCCCGTTGGGGGCTGTGGGTTGTTCAAAAGAGATACCGCGGCCTCGACACAAAGGGCTAAGAAGGAACATGAGTGGTTTTTAGTCAGTAGAAGTCTGACACTCCTTACCGCTCTGCCCAGCGCGGGTCATTTGCGACATGAGGACACTTTAAAAAATCATCTTGGTTTTGCTATTTATTACAAGATACTTTTTGTTACCACTAATGTTCCCCTCTTAACGTCATTTGCCTAAGGATCCTTGTGGCTCTGTACTGACTGTTATTTTGAAAACTAGCAATGATAAGGTCGACCACAAATCCATAGTAACTTTTTTTTTTGGAGGCTTTGGGAAATCATTAAATGACTCCTACCGAGTCAGTCTACTGACTAAAACCACCCATGTTCCTTTTTAGCCCTTTGTGTCGAGGCCGCGGTAGCTCTTACGAGCAACTCGCAGTCCCGATGGGCATCCATAGTAACCTTAGCAGTGGACTTGCCACCTTACTGCTTACCTACCTCACTTTGAGTCCTGTTATTATAAGCCATTTTTGCTCAGCCTGCCTACTATAACGTCAGTAGTAACTACCTCACTATTTTATGTTCGTATTGCAAACAAACAAGACAAAGCTCGCTATACAAAACTTTGGGAACTAATTACTGGCTGGATGTGTGTTAGTAATATTACGTACGAGCTAATAAACGCGGCTTAAAAATGTTCATTAGTGGCATGATGTTACTTCATTATGCAGCAGATATATCATGCTGGATTAAATGTGTATAGGAACTTCGGAAGGTAGTGGCCGAGTGTACACGACCCCGCTACCCCGCCTCTCGAGTAGGTCGTCGTAGGTTGGAAGTCAGGCAACCAATATGCTAAATAAACTCTGGAAAAAATCAAACGACGCAAGCTACCAATCATTGATTATGATTATGTTGGCCCGTGATAGTGCACATCTATGCGTCAAAATACCGCTATATCACTAAAAAGTATTAAATAAAAAACAAATAATTTAAAAAATTAAAAACACGCCTGCCATGTTAAAAAAAGAACTAAAAAGTCAAAAATAAGTCGAACGATTTCAGTGATAAAATGAGAACAAGGTCCCGTAATTGTATCCGAAAATGGAAAACTGAAAACTAAAATTTTAATTGCAGTCGGGGGACAGTTCGGTGGAACATTTCTTTACAGGTCCCCCGACTGCAATTAAAATTTTAGTTTAGACAGATCGGAGAAAGAACAGGATGGATGCGAAAATTTTTGTATGCTTTTATTGGTTTTGGGGTTGGGGGGCGGGGGAGGGGCAAAGATATTGCCATCAGGAGGCAAGAGGATAAATGACTGTTTTACTTGGTTTTGAGAAGAGAATCGCTTACTCTTGTCATGGTTGACATCAATCCTCCACCTTCAGAACCAAGCGCCTAAAAATGATTGGTGTTTACTTTGTTAGTGTCGACTACTGGGTTTCATTTTCACGGAAAGCACGTCAAACCGTAACATTTACACATCACAACCAGGGCTGCTGTGATCTTCGACAGTCGTCACACGTATGCAGTGGCCCGAAAGTCTGACAACAAGTCTTGCCAAGGGGTATCATGTTACCCGGTGCTAACCGGGTTGTCCAATGTACAGGTCAAAAAGGCAGCGGTTCCATGTAAAATACCAGTTTTCAGCTGCATCTAGTTAGACTGGAAGCCGACTCCAACATAGTTGGACTTATCTAGGGGGATAAAGCGCTGGATAACCATGCCTGGATGGAGCTTAAAGTAGTAAAATTTCAACATTTGAGCGAAGCTCAATATTATGTTTGTCGACGAACTCAGTTTATTAATGATGTAATGCAGAAAAGTTATTGAAGATCAAGAGGGACTTGATTTTTTTTGTTGAGGCCCTCAGAATTGAGAATAGAAGCATGTAGATAAGTCTGTGAAATGACTACGAATGGTGAAAGCACGAAATGGGGGGGTGCGCGAGCGAAGCGAGCGCGAATTTTTAATGTTTTGTTTTATATAATAGGGGGGGGGGGGTGAAACCTAGCCTGAATTATTATTATATTACTTGTTACTTGCATTACAAAGATTATATTTGCTATGTAGGTACCTAGTTTGTTCACAGAGTTTATGTACTGATTTTGTTGTACATAAAAAAAGTGAACTATTCAGTATAACTCTAGACTTACCCTAAGTTTATGAGGTTATTTTCAAAAATCAGGAGACGTTTTTCCTCATTCCTCAGGAATCAACAGAAATTAAAGTATAGTGCCAAACAGTTTCAAGTATAGTACCTACCAAGATGCTGGTACGGAACCATCGGTGACGGATCCAACTCGCACTTGCACACATCTATTGTTTCATTACACACGCAAAGCTTTATTAATTTGCGTTAATAATGAGTTTAAAGTTTTTTCAATCTCGCACTAAGACTTTTCCATACAAAATTCAACCCTGAATATCTTTTTCCACCCTATAAATGAGTGTTTTTGAAAAACCTATGAATGCATACATTATTATTTCCATAAATGAATATTCTTACCATGTTTCAAGTAAATTGATTCACGCATATTGACTTTTCAAACAAACTTTAAAACCATTCAGCTGCCGTCGTGGACGGATTTAGGAGTTGTAACCTAGCCAGTTTTATTTCTGTCATTACAAGGAATCTATTGATATATATCTTCTACTCCTCCCCCCCCCTCCCCCCCCCTCCTCCCCCTCCGTCCCTCCTCTCTCCTTCTCTCTTCTTCTTCTTCTTCTTCTTTTTCTTTTTTCTTCTTCTTTCTTCTTCTTCTTCTTCTTCTTTTTTATCTTCTTCTTTATTTTCTTTTTTATCTTTTTTTTTTTTTTTTTTTTTTTTATTCATATCGAATCCCGGGTTTAAAATGTTAACATATCATTTGTTGAGTAGTATTACTAGTACACAATAGATATTGAATACCACTGTGGTATATTTTTTTGTAATCCACTTAACAAGTTCTAGACGATGATTATATTTTTTATTAAAATTTCAATAAAAACAAATTAAGAGTTAGTTTCATTTCTAATCCATGGCCACCCTATTATGTTTTTTGATTTTTTCTATAGCCTATGTCACCCGGGATAACTCAAAGAATCTAATGATACCAAACACATCAAAATCGGTTTAGGTGTTTAGAAGTTATGGTGGAATAAAGAAACTTACAAACATACATACATGAACGCTAAAAACATAACACTCTTTTTTTTGGGGCAGTCGTGTAAAAAAAAATCCTTTTTTTTTTGTTGGGTGGAAAATCATCAAATACTCCCCCCCCCCCGCTCTTGGACAGAGCGGAAGGGAGTGTCAGACTTCTACTGACTTAAAACCAAACCCATGTTCCTTCTTCGCCCTTTTGCCGAGGCCGCGTAATGCCGTTTCGATAATCCGCAGCCCCGACGGGGAAAAAATTACCTGAAAGCACTTTCTAGAACCAAAATATTCGAAGACTTCTATCTATTCATCATCATCATCATTTCAGCCGAAAGACGTCCACTGCTGGACATAGGCCTCCCCTAAGTGTCGCCACATTGACCGGTCCCGTGCGTCTCGCATCCAGCGGATCCCCGCAACCTTGACCAGGTCATCGGCCCACCTAGTGGGAGGCCTTCCAACGCAACGTCTTCCGGTTCGCGGTCGCCATTCCAGAACTTTTTGCGAGCAATGTGCCCTGCCCACTGCCACTTAAGTTTGGCAATTCTTCGGGCTATGTCGGTCGGCTGGTTCTATCTATTGGTTTCATTTAATTTTTCATGTAATTATGAAACTCGACTATAATTTAACTGAGACTGGAGGTCCTGGGTTTTATTTCCGAGTCGGGCAAAGTGTTATTGGGTTTTTGAATTAGAAATTTCTCAGTAGCACCCATTGAGACTGAATTTGTGCCCGGATGATGGCAATAGGTTTGCTCCATGTTACATGGGACTAAAACTGGCGACATGTCGATGTACTAATGAGTATTCGTCTCCCTAACCCTTCATGGATGCATGGCATGTTTTATGTCGACTAAAACTTGACAAAACACTAAACACAAACACATAATTCAACACAAGAATTTTTCTGTCCTTTCTCCACAGTAAATATTACAGCAAAAACCTGTGACAACATTAGTATTTCACCAAGCCAGCTTTTAGTAATAAACGCGAAAGTTGTGAGCCTCTAGGGCGCTATAGCAGCTCCCTGTGATACCCCGGCCTTGCAGATAACGTACAACAACAATATTATCTGAAACAATCCCGTATTTCACGTCTCGATTCGCACGACACATCCGGAAATTAATTTAATAATACAACGTTTAATATTAAAGTGGGAGGGATTATGTTATAGGAGGAAGCGGGGCAGAACAGGAAAATGTTGTATTTTGGAGAACATTATTTAATTTGCTTCTTCTTATTTGTTTGTAGTTCTAAAGGTTTTCTGTCTTGAAAGGCGTCACCTTGTCTCCAAACCACTGATTTGTTTACGGGTCCGATTCCTAGTCAAAGGCAGGACTAGGAATCGGACCCGTAAACAATTATTGACACAATCAGAGTTCTGAAAAGTCTCTTCATAAAGCTATTGGTTTTTTGTTCTGTCTTGCCATATCCTTGTTATCTTGCTCATAGCGGTTATGTCTATCTGTGTAAGCCTACAAATCTTCTTATCTTAGACTTTCTGGTCGCTGAACATTCAGCCCAGGTACCTACACAAACGTTTGCAAGAACTCTAGATCTGCATAGAATCCGTTCTGTACAGAATACATTTAACTGCCTCCGTGGTCGAGTGGTTTAGGCGTTTGCCTTGTGACCCGGTGGTCGTGGGTTCGATTCCCACGGGAAGCATACTTTGTGAAGTAGTTTCCAGTTTGGTTAGGACATTGCAGGCTTGAATCACCTGATTGTCTGATAAAAAGATGATTCCGTGTTTCGGAAGACACGTATAAGACGACTGGGACCACCAGGGTCCCAGTCGATTGGCGGTCGTCAAACCATGTCAGAGGCCCTTGAGGCGGTTTAGAAACTCTGACACTAGGGTGTGTGGGGTCGTTAGACCCTATTGCCCACACGATAAGAAGAAGAAGAATACATCATGCAAATTCTAAATAACAAGGCTTGGTTGAGACCAAATGACAGTCAATCTATTTTGTTTAAACGCTTATAAAATAAAACATTGAAAGAACTGGATACGCTACAGGACACTGGAATGTGACAAGAAGTTTTAGTCATCATTTCAGCCAAAAGACGTCCACTGCTGGACATGAGGATAAAGAAAGCTACTCAATTTGATGGTCTATATCACATCCTTATATATGACGAGACTTTTCTGATGAATGTTGTGGAATAAAGTAAAATCGCCGTCCGCTCACACCGGTACCATAGCCGCCTGCATCCACAGCGCTTCGGCCGCTAGATTACCCATTGTGGTCTAAAAGAGCAGTTTTTCGGGCAGATTTTAATAAGTGCTACCCCGAATAGGATTTAATTTCGCCCTGTCACTGCCAGCGAACAGGCGAGCACTGCAAAAGAATTCGTTGCCAAAATAAAAATATAAGTAGAAGTTGCTTTAGAATTTAAATCGAGCGGCCCAGTGACCCGGAGTCAAGTGGTGGGAAATACTAAGAGATTATGCATGTTGTTTTGGTACGCTACTGGTTTGATGTTTCGCACAAAAGTCCGGTTCATTCAGTATAACAACAACATGTTGGTAGTCCCCAAAGGGTAAGGCTAGTGACTGTACACCTCTTTACAGTCACTAAGCAAAGTTAAAACCTGAATTTCTTGTAAAATAACGATTGCACCTTTGTGATATGACTTACTTTAGGACAATATGGGTTCCTAAATATTTGTTTCGTTACTCAAAATCATAATGAAATCAATACAGTAAAAACATTGATATGTCTGTACTGGTGTATTAGTGCTGCTGACTGTACCTAATAGCACATTCAATTTCGCCAGTTATTTTAGGTGGATCAGTGTTGTTAGGTTTTTTTTTTTTTGTTTTTTTGGGTACCATTTTGTTAATCTATTTCAGTAGAATACAAACTTACATGAATGTACTAGAAACATGAAATATTTGAACCTTGTCTTTAAAGTGAGCAACCACAGCCGAAAACATAAAAATTGAACAACAACCTATAGGTACCACAAAAATTGAATTTTGAGATTCCACCCGAACATTCAAAAATACGTTGGAAGTTGAATAAAATCTTGTAAAAAGTCATGTTCAACAACAAGAAAATGTGGGTTCGTTGACATTAACCCCTTAAACCCCTATTTAAATAGAACAGCCGTTAATTAATAATGTAACCTATGTTAATTCTCCCGCCTATGGAAATGGATGGATTAGCTTATTTAGATTAGGAGGCACCGAACTGAATGCGTGGATTAAAGGGCACACGTGGAGTACGGCAGATTGTGTTTTTGACGCCGTTCGAAATTATGTTTCTCATTACCATTTCGTAATTGTATAGAACTTGAAATTTTGTACATATGGGACACATTCTAAGTTACTGTAAAGAATGTTTACGTACAGATTGAATGGTTCATTGGTCTAGTAAGTCAAGTGTTTCTAAACATGAAGTTAGAGCCCCCTTACTAGTTCAAAATGTGTCTAAGTTTTCCATCTACACAAATATACATAAAATTGAAGTGTCTTCTTGTAATTTCGAAATAAAAGGTTTATATTGAAACGGTTCGACCGATGTTGATGGGACGTTATTGGCAGATACTCGTAACTTATGTTATATATGGGTTAACATAGCCAACTTTTATTTTAGAAAAAGCATTAGGGGTCCTTGCTAAAAATTAATACCTTTGTGATAATATGTTAATAAAAGCCTGAGTTTAGATTTGTGTCCGATTTATAACTGTGTGAAAATTTTATATTTTTTTAAATAAGTAGATATTTCTTTTGGCCCCACAACAAATAGAATCTTTTGCATTTCAATAGACCAGATTATCCAGTTGTGCATATACCCGTGTGAGCTTAATTAGTAGCTTTATAAACAAGTAAAGCAATTAGTACTGTTAAGTTCAATAGCTCGAACTCTCTAAATAGCTTGTACAGCTAGTTTCAGCGCTTAGTTCATAAGCTATTTATGATTTCCAAGCTTGAATTATTTGCAAATTCGTGCTTTTTAACTGAAGTAGCTGAAAATATGTATTTAATTGGCTGTAGTGAAAGGTACGCTTACGTATCCTATTTTATATAACAAGGTATTTTATTGAAAATGGAGCTAAACATTAACACAAATAGGTCGAAATCGAACAGATTCCAAGACAGCATACCCTTTTAATTAAAACAAGAATGTTGATCGCTGGAATACCTCCTTACGCAAAACATTCGTACCTACCAAACTCCATCAGCTGCCGAACCGAGAAAAACTTCGCGATTTAATGCCATTTTAGCCTCTATTCGTACGCGTTAATGGCTATAATGGCGTAACTTCTGGTCGGTAAGACAGAAAAGCTGTCAAAAGTGTACGTGCCACGATCATTCTCCTATAAAGATTGTTGAGACGCTACAAAGGGATATTGTAAGAAGTGGAAAAATGCTTACGACGTGCCGCTCGCGAGGAGATACCCCTGACAGAGAAGAATGCGGGGAAGATGACATGGCACGCCATCGTGACGTCACAGAGGGGGGGGGAGGGGGGAAGGGGATTCAGAGATACGTTATGTCGTTTAAGTTTGCGATTTATCGACGCCACGTACGATTAATCCGATGTTAAGCTGAGATTATGTTGTGTTTTAGTCGCATAGCTTGCGGCAGTGAATTAATGACACATTCTCGTGTACTTTTGTTGTTTATAGCAATACGGTGCACATATAGTTGTTGCCAGATCAGGGTTGATAGAGCGACTGAGATATGTGTCTGTAAATATTGCTCCATAGTATAGACATTGGGACTAAAGGAACGATAGTGCTGTCCGACTATAAAGAGACACGAACATTTATGAGATCATGAATTTATTAAAAAGAAACCAATTGGATAAACTCGAAATAAATGAGTAACTTACTCATCCCAAAAACATCATCATATCACGTTGGCCTGGAATTGAAATGGTATTAGGAAAACCGCTGGATAACATAACAGTACCTGTTAACCCTGATGGTTTAGGCAGAGGTGTACTCAATCATAGTAAACCCACATTTCGCCAGTTATTTAAGACCCATTTAAGACCCATTTAAAAAAAAAAAGATGGCAGTAGGCTTCCTGTCTGCTGCCATCTTTTTTTTTTTTTTAATAGCCTGTACTGTCCCACTGCTGGGCCTCCTCTAATTCCTTCCAAGTGCTCTTTTCCTGAGCCACCTCGAACCAGCCCACATGGTGTGCGTCCAGATCGTCTCGCCACCACTTTCTGGGCCGGCCTCGGCGGCGCCGTCCGTCTTCCGGCAACCATCGTGTTGCGGCTTTTGCCCAGCGGTCATCATGCATGCGGCTGCCATCTGCCGGGCACAAATTCCTACTCAGAGAAAATTTCTGAAGATAAAAACCTAATAGCACTTTGTTCGACCTGGGAATCGTAATCTGAACTGTAATCTGTGTTGTGACAATCGTGACTGTAAACTATTGATCTCTGTACTCCTTCTTGTGTCATTTGTGTTTTGTGTTGTGTATGTGGACTTTGTTCAAATAGACTGTGAGTACCTAAGGCAGTGACTTTTATTACCATCCTGCCTACCACACACCTCAATACATCCCTAAACTGTTTGTCTAGTGAGATCCTAGGATCTCACTAGACAAACTAGGCAACTGTCGTCATAGGTACGGTAGTCGGTAATGTTTCTCGAAAATTAAAATTCTTACCTGTAAAAACGACAACTAAAACTGAATTTAAGATAAAATAAAAACAGAATGACACCGAAAAAAATAGCATAATAACATGAAACTAGTCTTGTTTTACGAAATAGCCGTGTTGGAACAATCTCTGTGACCTTAAGTCGGTCGTATTGAACCCTTTTGTGGGCTTATCACCACTTTACACCAGCACCCTAACCTAGATCATTCGGTTACGGTCGACGATGTAATTGGATTCCTCACAATTTCTGATTATAATCGTAATTGGCATACTTACGATTTGGTTTTTGTACAATAGGGAAATTTTCTCGTGTGTATGATTTGCTTTGACCATTGAATGTGTGAAATTAATTGTTTTTCAAATTGATTACTTTTTTATTTTGCGCAAATATGTTTAACTGCCGTACTCAGAGATATTGAATATTATTTACTTAAGCCGTCACATAATAAAGTGTCAAAATCTATACTAAGTGATGGCTCAAGCAATCAATAACATCTCTGAGTGCGGCAGTTAAGTACAGTTAAATAATAACAGCCGCTCGGATCGTCAGGTAAAGCCGTTCTTGCCTAGATTGGTCCATGGTTGGTTACCCGTTACATACTGAGTTTTCTCTGCCTCGGAAAGCACGTCAAGCCGTTGGGCCCGGCTGGCACTTGAAAATCTAGGATAGTCGTCACATGCCCGAAATCGAATCAAATCAAACGAGTCTTACCAAGGTGAATCTAGATAGGATTGTGGAGGTCAGATAGCCAGTCGCTCTATGAAAAATACTGGTATTCAGCTGCATCCGGTTACACTGGAAGCTAACCCCGACATAGTTGGGTAGGATGGGAATGTCTAAAACACGGCTCATTGATGACATATCAATTTGATAAAAATATATTTTTTGTTGCACCTGTATCATCATCAGCCTATTAATGTAACCACAGCCAGGCCTTCTTTCTTCGAAAGTGAATGGGCTATGATCTACGACGCGGGCCCAGTGCGGATGGGTCGATGTCTTAGGTCTTTGAATTTTTGGTTCTAGAACATGTTTTGGAGAGCAGTGGTGATGAAATAAATTACAGAAAGTAATGCGCTTGCCGGGGTTCGAACCCACGACTTCATAAATTGGGGCTGCCACCACTGAGCCACCGCTGCTCTCACTTGTATAAATACGAGAATTTGAAACACCTACTATGCGATATGGAGTTTATGAGACTAATCTGTGGTTTTTTCTACTTTATTTACGAACGATTTTATTGGTTTTTCTCTTTGTAACATAAGTAAAACCTCTGCATTCATTACTTCTTCTCCAAACAGATTGTTGAAACTACGAAACAGCTTCATTTTAAAACATCGGTACTGCTAATTTACCTTTTTGAATACGTAACCTTTTGCTTCAAACGGGTTGAATTTAAATTACTTACTTTATTATTTTACTTATTTTTCAGCTCCGCTCGCTTCGCTCTGCTCCGGTGAGTGTTTGTCTTTCTATCTCATTAATTTCTCAGCTTTCTTTGCTTTTGTCCGGTGTTGGCTCGTAGACTTACGATGCCCCCATCCCTCCAAGGCGCGTTAAAATAAACGATGTTACCCGTTGAAAGGATAGTTAATGTAAATTATATGAAGTAGATTCTTTTTAATTAGGTGTGTACTGAACAGACTACTTTATGTCATATATTTTGTTACTTGATTATCGAGGTGACTTGTGGTTCTACAACGGATTTGTTTTTAGTTTTAGTATTCCCTAACTCATTTAATATACGTTATTACAACTGAATGGTACGTCTATACATCAAGTAAAGGACGCGTGGAAGAAATAAGCTGCTTCATAAATAAGCTGTCAATGTTCCGTACCCCGTGTATATAATGAGGTAAATACGCCTTATCTATTTTGATTAAAGATAACGATATACCTGAATGGCAATTTTTAACCGCAGCTCGTATAATAAATATTTCTATTTTGACGTGAACTCCGCCTACCCACTCTCAACACCAATTTATTCTAGTAACTTTAATCGATTATCATTAAACTAAGAGATAACTTTTTGCATCTCTCAATCTTCAGTCACGTACTTAGATTTCTTTTATTAAATCCACAATTGTGAGGCTAGAGTTTCTCAAATTATATATAAATTGGGCAATTTATTGTTAAACTACTTTCGAAGTGCGTTAGCCATTGTTGGCGAATTTGAGAAAAAGTTATTAAGTTAGCAAGTTGATAAATTGGGATAAATCTTGGTAAACTCTTGGAAGTTGCGACGTGAATTATGCTGTGTTTTACGTAGGTAGGTACGTTATTTGATTGTATTAAGGCGCAGTTAAAGGGGCACCGTAAAAACGACCTGTTTTTCGTCGCAGAGTTAGCCGTATTGCTACTTATTACAATTCCAAAAAAAATACAGTGTATAGTCAAATGTATAGGTAAAAGACTTATGCAAAAATATTTTCTAAAAGTAATCAAGAACCTCGAAAAAAAAAATCACAAAGTCACAAAAAAATCACACGAAAAAACTTTTTCG
This sequence comes from Diarsia mendica, assembly GCA_949316265.1. Taxonomy (NCBI): domain Eukaryota; kingdom Metazoa; phylum Arthropoda; class Insecta; order Lepidoptera; family Noctuidae; genus Diarsia; species Diarsia mendica. The sequence continues at coordinate 24,856,773 of OX438892.1, forward strand.
TCTCGAAATGCTCAATATTTTGAGTGACAACTGTTATTTTTTTTTTTACTATCAGAAAGGAAATTTAACCAACTAAAAACATATGTAAAAATATTTTAACATTACAGCGTATTTTTTTTTTAATAAATTAAATCTGCGAACTATCGTTTATTTTGGCAGTCACGAGCATCAAACGCATCGCCATTTTCAACCTTATTTGTTTAGGCGATGAGTTAAACGCGCGCTCAAGGTCGCGGGCAGCTAATGTCGCCTTAAGAGAAAAGGGAGTGTCTGTGTAAGCCTTTAACCTATGTCTTTATAACGTCTACATCACATCACGCCTGTAATCCTCGATGGGTGAGACAGAGGTGTACAATAGCACACCTGCATTTCGCCAGTTTTGTTTTAAGTCCCATGTAATGTAGAGCGAGCCTATTGCCAACAACCGGGCCCAAATTCAGACTAGCAGTTACTGAAAAAATCCTAAGGGTTACCTCTAAGTCACCTTGCACAGTTTAAATAATATCTTGGTCACAATAACTGAGAATTTGTGTGACGAATGTAAATGCATTTTAAAGAAACTGACCGTGCGGTTCATTTTCTTTGAAATGATTTACATTTCATTTACAGTAACATATACCTATATATCGAGTATCTACAGACATTTATCTTCACGTATTGAAATAAATTCATTCACACTGCTACATACATTCAACTTTGTCCAATAACAACCATTCATGTGGCGCATTCACATTCAATGTTCAATCAATCTATACCTCCCTGGTAGTCTGCTACCCATCCGCCTTTCAAATCTGCTCAAAGGGAAAACATAGCTGTGCTGTGATTGCGTTAGTGTCGGACTCAAAGCTTTACAGTAAGGCTCAGCAAATAAATAGTGCACTGGAACGATGGCAGCTAAGCTGATCAGGTGATCCCCTACCTTGGTGATCGAATGCTCCTAACTCGCTGACCCGGGGACTCGGGGGAAAGCAAAAGGGATGCAGCTTTTCCTTTTGTGTGAGGGGATCGGGTGGCTTAAAACACTATGGAGTGCACGCTAACCTCGGACAGAACTAGAATAAAAGTAAAATAACGAAGGGTGAGTTTCGGTTGCCGTTTCGGTTTTCGTGTTTTGGGAACGTGAATTGAACTTTAATGCGTCTTAAATAGTATCTTCACATTCTCATATTTTTACTTACGAGTTTGCTAATCGACTTTTTCTGTGATTTTTGGAAGGTGCCTGGCTTTATTTAAGTGGGTAAGATAATTTTTCGTGAACTAAAAATCTAACTATTAAAATGCGCATATATTTTTTTGGCTTACGTTTACCCGCAACTCAGCCGATATGAAGCAATGATGCGGCATATTTACGCGTTTCCAATTTAAACTGGTATGGAACAAAAAATAAAACAAAAATATGAGCCCAGAGCAAAACATAATAACTATTCGCAAATCTAAATAACAGTCCTAGTTTGATATGAACGTTTTTTTTTATTTTTTTCAAATATTCCCGCAGTAGTCACGTTCGTTATAGCCGCTACATGTCTATTTAAATAATTTAAACGCGGAAAAGCAATTTTGTTCACATAAACGTTCAGAACTCGACAACGAGTGTTTTTACAGCACTCACGTGAGGCGAATACTTGTTCAGGCTGAATGTTACATGTGTTTGACATGTCTTGGATTTAATTTGTAAAATAAGTGGCCGTAGCCACTCCTCTGCTTGACTGCTCTCCTAGTACCTGCTTAACATGTGCTTGGGAAATAAGTAATACTGCTGCTGCTTATGTTTACTTTTAGGGTTCCGTACCTCAAAATGAAAAAAAACGGAACCCTTATCTTATGATCACTTGAGTGTCTGTCTGTCTGTCCGACTGGTTGTCAGTGGTAATGCTGTCGAAGAATTTGGATGTTTGATTCTTGGATAAAGGAGACTGCAACAATATGAAGTAAAATTGTCTAAATAATATTTCGACGATAAAATAAAATGTTGTATTAAGTAAGTGATTTAATTATTAGACAAGAATAATAGTACATTTTGATACAAGTGCGGAAAGTTTGTTATTGCATTCGAGGCAGATTGAACACCCGAGCCGTATGGCGAGGGTGTTCATGGGGTCGAGAAATGCAATAACAAATTCCCACGTGTATCAAACGACGTTTTTCAATACACTTTCGAAGAAATTAACTAAAAACGTTATGTGTTTTTGTCAACAAATTTGATGAGACTATGATTTAATTTACTTTTTTTCCGCGGTTTGATTTCGCCAGGTTGAAAAAGAAGCAAAGGTATAAAGCCGCCAAACAGCCTCACAGGAAAAATATAAAATTTAAATATTTTTTAATTAAGAACACAAAAAAATGCTTACTTGTTCATAAAAGTAAATAATTGTTTAAAATATTTACGTTTATTAGTAGTATTCTTTTTACAAACACAATTTAAATATTAAAAAAATAAATTCAAAAAATATTTACGCTGTAAAGACGCAGATCAAAATGGCGAGATTAAAAAAAAAACACGCCTGCTCTATAATAGTCAGTGGTGTTTTTTTTTTAATTTCATAAGTTTTAATCGAATTACCGCTGCTCTATGATTACAGCGTGCGGTAATAATATTACAGCACGCTGTATTCTTATTACCGCACGCGTGCGAAATATGATGCATGTCGAACCTAATCGTAGTGCAATAAGAGCTAGTTTTCGAGGAAGTGTATTGAAAAAGTGATTACCAGCCTTTTCAAATGTAGGTATTGACTACCATACGGTTAACGGTACAACGAATAATACATTCGTTACACACGGTACTTTGACCGGATACAAGCCACTTATCCGGCTGCTGACCGCAATTGTGGTCGTAGTTGTGAGCGTCCTAGTTCCTCTCAGGTGTCCGCTAATATCTTATCGGATTTGTAATTGGAAGTGTGGCTGCGGGTTGTGGGTTGCGGTCTCAACACTAATTCCTGAAGCAGGATTTTAGCTTCCTTACATAGTATAAAACAAAGTCGCGTCTGTTTGTTTGTTTGTTTATTTGTTTATTTGTTTGTTTGTCTGTATGCTTAAATCTTTAAAACTACGCAACGGATTTTGATGCGGTTTTTTTTAATAGATAGAGTGATTCAAGAGGAAGGTTTTAATACCTTTTTTGTACCCGTGCGAAGCCGGGGCGGGTCACTAGTTTTCTTATAATTATATAGTAACATTTGAGAAGAAATGTGAACTTTTTACTGTTGAGGTAACTAGAGATCAGACAAACAGGTCGATACGAAATTCAGCCTGCCATTTTACATCCATAAAAGGTGAAAATGAAAAAGAAAGGGGTACCTAGTACCGCTTATTTTTTGAAGCGTTCATGAAGTTCAAGTTTGTAGTATGCGAAACCCAGAATACGTGAAAGCCTATCATTCTCGTTTAGTTTGGTCGGGTCACAGGTCTAGAGTTCAACTCGAGAGCTGTGACTTGGTGGTTCGACCCAAGACCTCTGATTTTTCGAATTCATGTGCGTATTTTTTTATTCGGTGAAGGAAAACATTGTGAGGAAACTAGCTTGATAGATATTTTTCTACGGCATGTATAGCCAAGACACAGGCCCAGAGGTGGCAGAAACCTCTGACACCAAATTAGGCAAGAACCACACGAAAAGGAGGAAAAATATCATGAAATGATAACACTTACTGAAAATCAAAACATTTATTTCAAGTAGACACTTTTGAATAGTCGAAACAAATACAAATTAAAAATAAGTTACAGTCCCAGTCACTAGGCATAATAACTGCAACTGTACTGTAGTTGAAAAAGAAAGAAAAGAAAGAAAATTCTGTTTATTTGGCAAAAATACCTTAAAAATTAACAAAAACAAATTCAAAATTATTAAAACTAATAATGCTAAAAGGGCCTCAGCTCAGCATAATGCCAGATGACAACACATTGCACCACCTGACGCTGATTTTCAGCTGCTGCCCACGAGTGCCATAGTTAGTCCCTAGCGTAGATCTCTATGTAGAAGAACAGGCTAGATACTCCATGGGCACTCTTTTAAATCCAAATATATTTAAAAAACCTTACATCATTCATGTTGAGATGGTATATTATATGAGAACGATGTACCAAGACGTGCCCGAAAAAGTGAAATTGTAACTGCAAGACACTTTATTATTATTAAGTAAAATTGCCCAAAAATGTCGAGCTACACGTCTACTCGTGAGCAATTCAATTGAAACATCGACTACATGAGCGAACGGTCATAAAACAACACGGAGCAATATTCATAAAGTCTTATTTGTAATACAGTAATAGCTCCCCCGTTTCACTCATAGACGATCGTCATTTTTCATTAGGGAGAATATAAAAAAATATATTATCGCGGGAATACCGCGATGGCTGGACTTATATTAAAGTAAGCGGATCAGGCTTTTAATAATAGTCCGTTTTAATATTAAAATATGGTAGTTGTGAGATTTTGTTGCAGAACCGGGTTTAATAATTCTGTGGGAAAATGTTACAGGTTTTTTATTTCAGGTTTCGTAGAAGACTGGGTCAGATATAATTAATGGGTTTGTTGATATTTGGCAGGTAAGCTTTTGTTAGTATACGAGATAAAGAGTTTTTATCAGCATTTGTTAATTAAAAAATAGAATTTGCCCATCTACTAGGAATTCAACGCGTCGTTGCCTCTTGGCATTATTAGTTTGAATTTGTTTTGTTAAATAAGGTATTTTTGCCAAATGAACACAATTTTTTTCTGTCTTTCTTGATTATGATGCCTGCTTATCTCGGGTAAGATTTTTATGATAGGTACATACAATTTATTTCTCTTATAAAACCTAAATTTAAAAAATATAATTATTAAAGTTCGTTCTCATGTACCTACCCCAAAAAACCATGTACATTTAAAGCTAACCTCAAAAAAATTAACTACAACAAAAGACTAGTAAACTCTGACAAAGGGAGACCGCTATTCATATTTAACCGACCAGAGAGTAATTATCTTTCAACTAACGCTGCGGCGGCCGCGGGCGAAAGTGTATGAGTTGAAACTTTGTCGTATTAGTGGCCTGGACTGGGGTTCTATAACCTATGGGGACTATGTATGAGTTGCTCGCTGAAACTTGAGATTTCACCTTGGTTTGATTTCGATAGAAACATTGGAAAACTGCCTCAAGGACTGCGCACATGCTGCGGGTTGTTAGAAAGAGATACCGCGACCTCGACACAAAGGGCTAAGAAGGAACATGTTTGGTTTTTAGTCAGTAGAAGTCTGACACTCCCTACCACTCTGCCCAGAGTGGGAGGAGTCATTTGATGATTTCACATTCAAATACTAAAAAGAAAGTACTACGCACATGACTGACTGGATGCTAACTCTACGTCGAATCCACTCACAGCATCATTGAAATGAGAGCTTTATGTCGTGTTCTTTATGGTGGAATTTTCAATTTGGCCGTAAGTGTGTACATACAAACGACGCGTCGAAGACGTGTAGACCACGTCTAGTTTACGCGTCGTACATTTCTTTTAGGAAAGTTTTCTGCTGCCTAAGATAATAATTCTAATCAGGCTAAAAAAACAAACTCTAAAGGGTGAGAAAGTTCAGAATTTTTGTGGCTTCAAAAAGAAGGCTATTAAAAAAGTAACCTTAAAAGATTCTTTCAAAGTTTGGAAAAGGTCATGAAAAGTTTTTCTCTTAGCTAATTGTAAGTCGCTTAGCTGATTGTAACAATTAAAGAATACTGCTCGAGTACTTAGATAATATTTTTATCTGCTCAAAGCTATAATGCTATAATGAATGTTTTATGAAGGTTTTTTTAACCTCACTTTTAACGTACGTTTTTATCTAAAACGATCAAAATAAATATAAAATGATGCTAAATAAATGAGTTTTATGGATCACATAGTGCTGTTAAGTGCTTAAGATAAGCAATATCTTAAGCATTTAACAGCGAAACGTAATATTATTAGTTTTGTTCACTTTTTCAACGTTTTTCTCAAAATTATCTAGGGCCGTTTATAAGCGATAAAATATTTCATAACATCAACAAATGAGTTGTTATTTTTCATAATACAAACTTAGACCAAAAGTAAATGATCTACATTAAAGCTAGTTTTTAAGAATTACATTTTGTATTCAGTGAACTTTAAGATATTCAGTTTCATGGTCCAAAACACCACACGAGATGTTGTGCGTTTATTATGTTACATCTTGATTTAATAGGGATGTTTCCTGACCTAAAAAAACCGGCCAAGTGCGAGTCGGACTCGCGCACCGAGGGTTCCGTAAAAAAAATATATTATGTGATGTAACTAAAAATTTATGGTTTTCGTAATTATTCCTTTATCTATGCTATAAGACGTTGCTTCGTACCAAATTTCAAGATTCTGAGTTCACGGGAAGTACCCTGTAGGTTTTGATTCCCTTGCGAGTGTCGAAAATTTGCGGCATAAACGGGAGTATCTTGATGTAACTAAAAATTTATGGTTTTCGTAATTATTCCTTTATCTATGCTATATGACGTTGCTTCGTACCAAATTTCAAGATTCTGAGTTCACGGGAAGTACCCTGTAGGTTTTGATTCCCTTGCGAGTGTCGAAAATTTGCGGCATAAACGGGAGTATCTTTTGATCGCGTTGACTTAGAAGTTTGATTTTTACAGCTCCAAGAGACCATAGACTTGAGTATTTGATATGAATTTCAGCTTGATACCTCCACGCGTTCCTGAGAAAAAAGGTCTTGACAGACAGACAGACAGACAGACAGACGGACAACAAAGTGATCCTATAAGGGTTCCGTTTTTTCCTTTTGAGGTACGGAACCCTAAAAAGGGTTATATTTAAATGCACATCTGTTTAATTTTTCAGCACACTAGGTAACTCCACTAATTAACTGAATGCATACCAAAAAAACCAATTGATTAACTAAACTAGTCCTAAAAAAAAGTCTAAAAAATCACACAAAACGAGATGACCTTTTTTATCGAATTCACACCAAAAATGTAGTTAGTACATCGGATATATGATTTGTAAAACAAAAATACTAATTGCTTAGCAAAAATACTAACTTGCACTCCAAATTTATTGTACAATCTTACTACGGAATTTCTAAAACTGATATCTAATACGACCGTCTCGCGACAGTGTCCTTTATGGGCGGCATGGGCACCGGGCCGTAGGCCGACGAAGGAGGCCGGCGGAGGCCCGGCACTTCGGGGACAGAAGATATTAGTGTTATTTATTAAGCGAGTAAATCAGGTGTAGGTTTTCCTTAAAAAAGTTTTAAAATGTTTGTTAGACTAAAGAATTATTAGATATACTATTTTGATAATAGTTATTCGTTCAGTAAAAGAGTTCTGCAAATGCCATTAAAAAAGATACTAAGATTTCTTTAGTGTGCATAATTTGAGATAATTTGTGTGCAAGTCAGTATTTTTGGTGTAACTTTAAAATATTTTGTTCGAAAAAAGGGAATATACAGATAACGGTTTAAATACATGCCCTAAAAAAATATTCTAATTAGTCCGTCTGTATTGTATACGTACCTATTTTTTGTTTTATCAAATCAATAAAAATTGACGAAGATAAAACGAGTCAAAGATTTGAGTGGGGGCTTGTGACGTCAGTCGTCGGTAAAAAATGTCATACTAATGTCTTACAATATGACGTCACACGAGTTTCCAAAGCACTGTATCGTCTTAATTGTTTACGTGAAAAAAGAAAAAATATGTGTCCAAATTTTTGGATATCAATCTGACGGACTATTTAGATTTTTTTGTCAATTACCCTATTATGTAGGGCATCATTACACATGAGAACAGCAAATTTTTCTTGTGTTCGTATCACATATAGGTCCTAATAAAATAGGTGGACAAATTTTAGAAATCATTCAGACGGCCAAAATAAGGACAATGGCAAAAAAAGAAAATAAGAAAAACGCATTAGATACTTACAACAAAATAAACACTAAAAGTGTTAGTGACTCAACATTTTAGGTAAAAAAAAAAAACACTTTAATTAGTGTTTTTTGTACTTGGATATCTTTGGTTAGACGTACTGAACCCTGTGTTAAAATTTGTCCACCTATTCTAATGGGACCTATAACTTCACGCCTGTAATCCCTGAATGGTTAGGCAGAGGATGGATATATCCATTAGTACACCCACATTTCGTTAGTTATGTTTAGGGGACCCATGTCTAGGGGAAGAGCCTTTTGCCATCAACCGCTAAATTCTGAGTCCGTTGGTGCTACTGATAAAAGCATCGTTCAGTCGTTTGTTCGATATATATTTTTGCTAAGTGCACTTCTAGTTTTCTTTATTAGTAACTAGCTTTTGCAAGCGGCTTCGCCCGCGTGAAAATGACGATTTTGCATACAAACTTTCATCCCCTAATCAAATCCCTTAGGGGTTGAATTTCGAAAAATCCTTCCTTATTCCTTGTCTACATTATAAAGGAAACCTCTGTGCAAAATTTCAGCTTCAGTCTAAGGGTTTTATTTATCTTCGGGGACGCCGGCAGACACCAGACGGGCGATCAGTCCTTTCGTTATGGATTATTTCGCCCATAAGTCATTATTGCGTCTAAGGGTTTGGGCTGGGCGTTGATGAGTCAGTCAGTCAGGACTTCTCTTTTTATTTCTATAAAGATAGATAGATACATAGATTGCTCATCTACACTCACTCCTCCTAAGAAGAGCAAAGCCGTTACGGGTTCCGTACCTCGAAAGGTAAAAAACGGAACCCTTATAGGATCACTTGTGTGTCTGTCTGTCTGATCGACCATTTCCCCCCTTATCTCCGAAAACGCGAACCCTATAATTTAGAAAAAAATACAGAAATTAGTTCAACACTTATAGATTACAGAAAAACCTATTTATTAAGTCTATGGTGCTAAAATTATGTGGAAAATCTCTCAATATCTACTAAAATATAATAGTACGGAACCCTTCATGTGTAAGTTCGACTTTCACTTGGTTTTTTTAATAAAAAATGAGTTTGCCAAATAAACTATGTATGGTATAGACAGCGAGCAATAAACCATACTGACATAATAAATTAATAACATTAACCTTTATCTCGTAGGAAGGTCACGTGAAGGTCAATATCACATTTATTACCCGCTGGGAGCTGTTTCCGTAATATACACAAGTACTAATCTCTAGCAGTACATAGGTACTTATTATTTATTTGTAGTAAGCTGTCGTAAGGTCGAAACGTTAAGCTTTACCCTCTAGGGTGAAACGAAGATGTACTAAGTTGTATGCGTGTGTTTAAGTAGAAGATGTAGCCGGCCTTATAATAGGGTAGTTGGCAAAAAAAAAACTAGATAAATTTTCAAAAATATTGAACACATATTTTTTCTTTTTTCACGTTAACAAGAAATGAAAACGTCATAATTGCATGACACCTTTTACCAGATTGTGACCATTTTAAGGATTTTAACGCAATTCGTATTATTTTCCTATTATGATCCATTTTTACAGACGCAGTTACTATTATGAAAGATCCATTTTATGCTTTTTAACGCAATTCCTATTATGATCTGCTACAGTGGCCATTTTAGAGCCCCTGTTGTCTTGTTGTGTACGCTGTTACTTACCTTGCTTGGGAATCTTACCCTTGACTTGCAGGCCGCTTGTGACTCCAAGTTCACCCTAACTAACGAAGCAATAAAATACAACGTAACTTGGTGAGGGTGGAACAAATATAACACGATAAAACCCTGCAAAATATATTGATGCTATAATTAATATTTATGTAGTTTTAATATCCATATTGTTTAACCTCAATCGAAATGTCATACATATTAAATTGAATAGAGCTTTAAATGCCAAAATCTCATCAATACCAGGGCAGCATGAATCTGAGAAGCTTTATTCATAGCCGATTCAAAACTGATTAATTTTTAAGTGGATTCGGATCTACTGTATAATTCACTTGATGTTTAATCCGTATTCATAGTTATGATTAACAGGCATCAGTTAACGTGAAAGTACTTAAGAATTAATGAACTGACTGGCACACTGTTCTATATGTATGTTGTTGTAGAAGGCGGATTAATGGAAAATCAGAACATAACTACGTTAATACTTTATTGGTGTACTAGCTTTTGCCCACGGCTTCGCCCGCGTGGATGTCGGTTCAACTACAAAAGTGACGATTTTCCATACAAATTTTCATCCCCCTTTTCACCCCCTTAAAGGTTAAATTTCCAAAAACCCCTTCTTAGTGCTCCCCTACATTATAATAGGAAGCCGTGTGCAAAATTTTACATTCCTAGCCCCAGTAGTTTCGGCTGTACGTTGATATGTCACCCAGTCAGTTCTCCTTTTATATATATAGAAAAATAAGTTGTACTTAATCTATACTTCTTTATTATCTATACTATCTATACTTCTATACTATCTATACTAATATTATAAAGAAGTATAGTTTGTGTGTTTTTTAAATTGTAAGGGGTAATCTCGAGATCTACTGAACCGATTTTAAAAATTCGTTTACCAATAGAAAGCCACATTATTGCTGAGTGTCATAGGCTTTTTATCCCTGTATTCCCACGGGAACGGGATCTACGCGGGTGAAACCACGGGACGTCCGCTAGTAAGTACTAATTTACTGCTTCGTTGGTCTAGCAAGCGCGACTACTGTGCAGGAGATTCTTCGTTCGAATCCTGGGTCGGGCATAGTGTTGCTGGGTTTGTCTATCAGGGATTTCTCAGGAGCCGCCATAGAGCCGGGATTTGTGCCCGATTGATAGCAATAGGCTCGCCCCGAATACCTTGGGAATAAATCGTAACTACAAAATGTGGGAAACAAAAAAATTTGAAGACATGTGACGTCTACCAATCCGCACTGGGCCCGCGTGGTAGATTATAGCCCATTCCCTCTCAAAGAGAGGAGGCCTGTGTCCCAGCAGTGGGAACATTAATAGGCTGTTGATGATGATGACAAAATGTGGGTGTACTATTGCGTACACCTCTGCCTAGTTAAAAGATAGTATTTTATATCCATTGACACTGTGCTGTACTACAATCGGGAGATTACAAAATTCATGATAAAGCACGTTTTCCTAGAATTTACTTCACAGGTTTTATTTTAGTTACTTACATTTCCACCAGAATTAATAATGAATTAATTTTATGTGTTAATGAAGTACTCGTGATTCCAACAACAAAATAATAATATTTGCCAATTAAATCGAGGTGTCACCGACAGATCTTACTAATTGATAGATTTTCCTAGAATGTCTCAAGATTTACCATTAAGAAGGCTTTTACGGCAACACATATGTACCAGACACTTATGTATATTGTAGATATTATTATATTAAGTTGGGGCCTTCGAGTGATAAATGACGAAGGATATTGCTACAGCGAGTTTGTAAGCACTTAAAAGTTAAATGTTGTTTGTTAATATTAATTTTTCATTGTCATTATGTCGAAACTTTTTTATGTTACTTTTTTGGGACACGCAATAACTACTCAATAGGCTTGTCTCCTATATTATTTATTTAGGAAAACAAATAATTATACATTCAGAATTACGTAAAGATAGGGTATAGAATGTGAAATCATTCACGAAAAATTTAATAACTACAATTTACAGAACTCAAATTATAATAAAATATATACAACTATCGAAAAGGGAAGAAATACAGGGCGTCAAAAAAGTCCACACCGCTGTCAACAGGAAAAGTGCCCAGAAGGCTGGCAGCATTCCCATGTTGGATGGCAATACTGATACTTTGCCCATAAAATAGGCCAGCCCGCTGGTCACGTGAAGATTCGACCAACCGGTTACCAATTTTCTGAAATATTAAGTGGGCTTTCGAACCCCATTGCCCCAGTGTCTTAACCTCAAACGGCTCAAACACATAACTATATTTGTGTCGTTTGAGGTTTTCAGCACATGCAGCAGCCACCCCAGCACAGCTTACCGTGCTAGGAAGATGGGATGGCGCAAGGGTGTCGACACAAGTTGCGTCCCACACCAAAGGCCACCCAACTTCCACGGCATTATGGTTATACCATCTGGTCTGTTCCCATCGGCGCGTGCAGCCCATTGGGTTCCAAAATAGCTGGCACACCGGCGGTGGCCAGAGCACGTCGAATCAGATCATTAATGCTGGCGTGCCGAGCAATCCAACCTGCGCTCTTACTGCTGCCCCCGTAGTATGGCGATTCTATCTCTATTCTACCAAGAATAGACAAAGATTTTTCCATACAATGCGACATGAAACCTTGCTACTATCTGTCATTTTGTCGATTCTTTCGTCGACAAAACCCGTTTCTTCGGTGGTCATGCTAAGTCGGCAGGAAAGGCCATGGTGTCCATGTAAAATTTTAAAATCCAGACTCCGTGGCTACTAATGAAATATTCCTGATGGCAAAACTTAATAACACTTTGTCAGACTTGGGAATCGAACCTCTATGTGGCAATTTATTTGAAGTGTAATAAACTATTTTCTTGAAATGTAATTTATTTTGAGATAACACATATTTCGTAATAGTATGGCGTTTAAAATGTTATACATGTACGTACAATAGGGATGTTAACAAAAAAAATGTAATTAGTCCGTCTGATAGATTTCCAAAAAAATATTTTACACGTATTTTTTCTTTTTTCATGTAAACAAACAATGAAGACGATACAGTGCTTTGAAAAACTCGTGTGACGTCATATTCTAAGACATTAGTATGACATTTCTTAGCGAGCAGTGACGTCACAACCTCCCACTCAAATCTTTGATGCGTTTTAATTTCGTTAATTTTTATTGATTTGATAAAACAAAAAATACGTATCCAATATATTTCGATAAACTAACAGACGGACTAATTAGATATATTTTTAATATCATACTTTTTTTAGTCAGTAAACATCCCTATTCTAATGTACGTAACCCTTCAGGAATTACACGCGTGGTGTTCTAATTATAATAACTACTCTATCAAGTGTGCCTGTTCTTTGAATCTAATATAATATTCTTAAGTCGAAATTCCTTTGACAGTTCTTACAGCTAGTCAGTGGCCTGAAAGTCTGACAAGCAGTCTTACGAAAGGGTATCGAATTACCCAGTTGTAACTGGGTTGTGGAGGTTAGATAGGCAGTCGGTCCATTTAAAATACTGGTATTCAGCTGCGTCCGGTTAGACTGGTAGCCAACCCTAAGTGGAAATTATGTTTTTTCTACTCATCCGCTATTCTTTTCTGATTAATGTTGCGGGATCCAAGACAGTTAAATCGCTTCTCTGGGACTTCGTCGAGCTTCATTGTCTCGGCGCTTTTCTTGTGGTCGCCACTGTTGATTCTGGCTAACAGGAGCTACAGTGGTTTGGGAATAGTGTGGCGGGCTTGTCCCAATAAAAAAAAACATTAGTATGCAACAACTATTACGAGTCAAAGTCAAGTCAAATCTTTTATTTCAATTAAGCCATTACAGGCACTTTTGAATGTCAGAAGGACGGAAGAAGAACGAAACTATGAGTGCAATACGTCATTCCGAAAGCCACCACGCCGAACCACACGCCACCGAATGCCCGCAACAACGAACCCTGCGAGCACGAAAGCACGCAGCGACGCACACCGCAACAACGAATGCACAAGACCCCGAATCACGGAACAACAAATGCACGCCACCAGCGCGCAACCGCCACCCCGCGACCCGGAGTCCCGCGCACCCGCCGCCACGGCACGCGCCGCCGCACGCCCCCGCACCCACAGCACTCGCCGCCGGTAACATCCGGCGCCGCGCAGCCCAACGCAGCAACTCCCGAAACGACGCATTGCACTCCTAAGCTACAGTCACAATCACAAGGCATAATAACTTGTGAAAGTACTGTAGTTGCCAGTTCCCTAGCGTAGATCTCATGAAGAAGAACGGGCAAGAAACTCCATGGACACTCTTTTCAAATCAGAATATTTTTACAAAATCTTGGTACATTATTTCATTCATGTTGAGATGGTATATTATGTGAGAACTATGTAGCAAGACGTGCAAGTTAAGAGCGTCCAGAGTAAAAAGATATAAAAAAACAAATCAAAGAAAAATATATAAACCATGGCAGCTAAGAGATGACCAGTCTCCACTGACAGCGCCCGTTCCCGAACATGACGCATGGATCAGCACCATCTAACTCAACCATTTTGAAGGGAACCAAATGATCCGACACACCCGCCACCATCAGCGAGACATTTGAGTGAGCATGACATTCTCTCAGCCACCAGGTCAACGTCACTAAAATATAACTAAATGTAAAAAGTGCCTTTATAGTACATAGAACTCACACATGTGCCATGCAATTATATAATATTAAGATAATGAATCTATACAATGCAAAGATATTTTTACAATCTTCTGCAGCCTCTACAATAACTTCACATGATAATCGATTTATTTGCCCCTACGGTTGTGGAGCAGGCCCAGCAAAAAGCCAAGTATTTTTATCAACAATGTAATAAAAATATAAAAGAGTCTACTTTACCTAGCCTGAATGTTGAGATTTTACATAATTATGTGAGAACGATGCAAAAAATACGTGCAAGTTAAGAGCGTCTATAGTAAACGATACAATAAACAATTAAAAATATACCATGGCAACTAAGAGATGACCAGTCTCCACTGACAGCGCCCGTTCACGAACATGACGCATGGATCAGCACCATCTAACTTAACCATTTTGAAGGGAACTAAATGATCCGACACACCCGCCACCATCAGCGAGACATTTGAGTGAGCATGACATTCTGTCAGCCACCAGGGCAAAGTCACTAAAAAATAACTAAATGTAAAAAGTGGCTTTATAGTACACAGTACTCACACATGTGCTATGCAATTATATAATATAAAGATATTGAATCTATATAATGGAAAGATATTTTTACAATCTTCTGCAGCTTCTATACCTAATAACTTCACATGATAATCGATTTATTTACCCCTATGGTTGTGGAGCAGGACCAGCATTGAGCCAAGCATTTTTATCATCAATGTAATCCCCCAACTTATAGTAAGCTTGCCTCATAGTGTGCGTTTTATACAAGATTTAAATTTTGTCTCATTCAGTTGAAGAATGTGAGGGGGTATTTTATTGTAACATTTTAAGCAGTACCCCATGAAAGATGAGTCTACTTTAGCTAGCCTGAAACCCGGCTGAACTAGTTGGTCCCTATTTCTCGTATTATAATGGTGTCTATCACCTCTTTTGCTAAATAAATGCAGATTTTTCCTAACGTACATGATGTTTTCATAGATGTATTGACAAGGTACTGTCATGATGTTAATTTCCTTAAACAGCTCTCTCAGAGAATCGCGCCTTCGTAGACCATATATGGCTCTAATGGCTCTTTTCTGCAGAATAAATATAGACTCGATGTCTGCAGCCCGTCCCCATAGTAAAATACCGTACGACATAACACTATGAAAATAGCTAAAATAGACTAGTCTCGCGGTATCTACGTCAGTAAATTGACGGATTTTCCTAACAGCATATGCTGCTGAACTCAGCCGTCCTGCAAGAGATGTTAAATGCGGACCCCACTGTAGCCTTGAGTCAATCGTTATCCCCAAGAAAACAGTTTCATCGACAAATTCTAGTTTCTCTTGATTCAATACTATGTCACAATCAGTACTTTTGACATTTGGTAAGGCAAATCTTATGCACTTCGTTTTTTTCCCATTTAATACTAAATTATTTACGGTGAACCAATTATGAACCTGCAGTAAGGCGTTATTTACGTCATCAAGATTTGTGGCACGTCTGTTTACCTTAAATATTAAAGAAGTATCGTCGGCAAACAATACCATTTTAGGTTGGTTTTTAAATAAATGGGGTAGATCATTAATGTAGAAAATAAATCTAAATTTAATTTTCCCAAAGAACCCATTACTGAAATATTAAAAGATAAGACTAAAATTAAAGATCCTACATCAATTGCTAATATTTTTAATGACTATTTCATCGACCAAGTAGCACAATCTGTAAATACATCTAATCTAAAAAGTAATAAAGCACCCTTGAATCACAACATTAGCAGTAACGTAAATTCAATTTTCCTTGCCCCTACAACTCCAATGGAGGTTGATAGAGAAATAAAGCAATTAAAAAATACCCAAAGCGTGGGTTGTGATGGTATCTGCACCAAAGCTATAAAGCATGTGTCAGAGTCGATTGCAGCCCATCTAAGCTACATTATAAATCTATGCATTTCCAACGGAATATACCCAGACAAACTTAAAACATCAGTTGTTATTCCACTTCATAAGAAAGATGATAAACAAAATATGGGAAATTATAGACCGATAGCTTTGATCCCCATCTTCTCAAAATTATTTGAAAAAATCATATATAGTCGACTTTACAACTTTTTAGAAAAATTTAATATTTTGGTAAGTGAACAAAAAGGATTTCGCAAGGGTAAATCTATTAACGTTGCTATTTATGACTTAATCAAAACCGTTCTGACTGATATGGACAAAAAAAATCCAATATGTGCTATCTTCATGGACATGAGCAAAGCATTTGACTGTGTTGACCACAAAGTATTGCTTCGAAAATTATACTTGTACGGGATAAGAGGTAAAGCGCTCGACCTAATTGCTTCATATATTTCTAACAGAAAGCAAGTAACAGAAATTACACAAATATGCCAGAGGACACGTAAGGAGATCAAATATAGATCCCACACCAGAACTATTGAATTGGGAGTCCCACAAGGTACTGTTCTGGGTCCCCTATTCTTCCTAGTATACATTAATGATCTCCCTAGACACGTCGAGCAACCAATGGTCCTGTTTGCGGACGATAGCACAGTAGTTATAAAATTTGACAAACAAAATGATTATGAATATGAAATAAATAAAACACTTAACACAATAATTCAATGGTTAATTAAAAATAATCTTAAAATAAATATGGACAAAACCAAAATAATGCACTTTTACCAAAGAATCCAACCTAAAAGTATTAATGTTAATTATGACGGACAGATAGTACAGTCTGTAACAAGCACTAAATTCCTGGGAATTGATATAGATCATAATTTTTCATGGAAAACACATTTAAATAATCTCTCTAAAAGAATTAACAAATCCTCATTCGCTCTCTACAAACTTTCAAAAATTGTTAACAAAGAAGCCGTCTTAACAGCATATCACGGACTTGTAGCACCGATATTAAGATATGGAGTAATATTTTGGGGCAACTCGGTAGACAAGGAATTTGTATTCAAAGCCCAGAAGAAATGTATTAGAGCTATGTGCCATCTAGATAATACTACAAGTTGTCAACCTTACTTTAAAGATTTAAAAATTCTTACATTACCTTCCCTGTACATATACGAATTAAATATATTTGTGAAATCGAATCCAAGCTATTATAAGACTGCCTTTAAAAGCTATTACAGACAATTACGTGACAAAAAAAAGTTGGATGTAGAAATACCATATGGGGAAACGGCACTACTCAATAAAAGTATAATTTGTATGGCATCACTGATTTATAACAAACTGCCCGATGACATTAGGAAGTTGCCTACCCCTTTATTTAAAAAGAAATTACACACTTTCCTAATAAAAAAGTGTTATTATAATGTAAAAGAATATTTAGAAGATACCGACATTGTATTTTAATTATAGAATTTATTTGTAAATTGACTAAATGTGACGAATATTAAAATTACTATGACATTATTAATTTCCATGACATTTACTTACATTAATTATTATTTAACATTACTGTTTCGAATCCAATTTAAACAATCAATAGACTATTTATATTTTGAATGACATAGCAATTTAATAAAATCTGATTTTGATTCTGTCATAAATTCTTAACAATTATATTTGCACATCTCGTATGGTTATAATACAGTGAACCATAAAAACGTTTGTAACATCCTCACTACCTGTTTTATGCAAATAAATGATTTGTATTTGTATTTGTAGACTAAAAAGAGAAAGGGACCCAAAATCGAACCTTGTGGCACACCCATGCTTACCTTTAAGCCCATCGAATTGACACCATTTATTTGTACTTGCTGATGTCTATCGCTTAAATACGATTTCATCAAACTGAGCGCCATTTTCCCTAAACCGTAATGTTCAAGCTTTAAGAGAAGGGTTTCGTGGTTGACGCAATCAAATGCTTTCGAGAGGTCACAGAAGATCCCTATGGCATCTTGTGACTCTTCCCACGCAGTAAATATATGTTTTAATAAGGTAACACCGGCGTCAGTCGTACAACGTCCTTTGGTGAAACCATACTGTTTCTCATGTAAGATTTTATTGGTGTTAAAGTGGATGAGCATTTGATTAAGCATCACCTTTTCAAACACCTTGCTGAAAACTGGCAAAACGGATACGGGTCTATAGTTATTGGTGTCTTTATTGTCACCGGATTTGAAAAGTGGTATTACCTTGCTGTATTTCATAAGGTTCGGGAAGACTCCCTGGCCCACACACAAATTAAATATTAATACTAAGTACGGAGCTACAGTCTCAATAATAGCTTGACAAACTTTAATCGACAGTCCCCAAAGATCTTCGGTTAATTTGACTTTGATTTCCTTAAAAGCTTTAATGACTGCTATGGGGTTTATATGTTTAAATTGAAACTCAACCGGACAGGCTGGAACGTTCGCTCTTAACAACTCAAAAGAAAGAGTATATTCACACCTGAGTATATTTGCTGAAATCACAGTGTCATCTGTGGCTGAAATATAATTTATTTATATATATATTTTTTGTCATTGGTTGTTATCGTATTAGAGCTTCTATGTACGGTATAGGCGCAACCTAAATCAATCAATTCAAATTAACACAATCCACTGTTGGACATGGCTTCCCTCAAGCTGCTCCACACAACCTGGTTTTCCACCTCCCGCCACCCTCTATTCTATAATATAAAAATTAATCGCAAAATGTGTTGGAAAGCGCATAACTCAACAACGCCTGGATCGATTTGGCTAATTTTGATCTTGAATTATTTGTGGAAGTCCAGAGAAGGTTTAAACGGTGAGAAAGTGGTTGGTAGGTAGGCAGGGTAGTAGGTAGGTAGGGTAGTAGGTAGGTAGGGTAGTAAGTAGGGTAGTAGGTAGGGTAGTAGGTAGGGTAGTAAGTAGGGTAGTAGGAAAGTAGGTAGGTAGGGTAGTAGGTAGGTAGGGTAGTAGGTAGGTAGAGTAGTAGGTAGGTAGGTAGGAAAAAAAGCATTGCAACGCATGCGCGGGTTCAGCTAGTCCATCTATAATTCCATGCGTATCGTACCTTACCAAAATCTCTACTTTATCCTTTTCTCGGAGACTGGGTAATCATCAAATGACTCCAGAAGGGAGTGTCAGACTTCTACTGACTAAAATCCATGTTCCTTCTTAGCCCTTTGTATCCGGGGCCACTGGATCTCTTTCGAACAACCCGCAGCCCCGGGACCTGTCTGCTTACCCCTTTAATGACTTCAAGCGTGATGACAATGTTATGTAACATAACAGAACGTACCTCAAAGCAATCATTACGAAAACCTTCAATCCCAAATTCTTAGAAGATGAAATCCGATATTTTTTGTTAGTATTATTTGATATTGAAGCTCAGAATTCTGTACTTTTTCTTTATTGAATAAATTTGTGAGTCATTCATCTTTGGCGGTACAATTTCGTTACTTTCCAATCAGGATTGTAACTTGTCTGTACTTGTGAGAACCTTTCCGAAGACGTGGCAATTTTTGTACATATAAAAATGTATTTTGTTTATTTTCCTTGAACATCATATTGTATTTAAAATGATATCACATAACATGGTGACTGTATTGAACAACTTAGGCAGAATTTTACCTATCTTTACCTAGTACACGCAAATTGCACCAGTTATTCTATAGTCCCATGCAGTAGCGGCCGAGCAAATTAAATTGCCATCAACTAGCACAAATTCAGACTCCGGGATGCTTATAAATAACTACATATTATAAATCAAAGTCCTCCGCTGCGTCTGTCTGTTCGCGATAAATTCAAAAACTACAAGACCGATTTTCATGCTGGTTTCACTAATGGATAGAGTGGTTCTCGAGGAAGGTTTTAGTTTATAATATGACGTGGGCGTAGCGGCAGGCATCAGATAGTATTCAATAAGTCGTTGCGACGTGGATGTCGACACCAGGACTTTATGGCACAACACTAGGAACAATAAGTTTATTACTGCTAGCCTTTGTCATCCCCTTATGGGCAGGGGCTTCTCCCTGTGACTACCAATTCTTTCAAGCCTGGGCTTATGTGGACCACTAGTCTATTGAATAAAGACATCCGCAAGAGAACCAAGGTTACCGACATAGTCCGAAGAATTGCCAACCTTAAGTGTCAGTGCGTAGGGCACATTGCTCGCAGAACGGATGGTAGTTGGGGCCGGAAAGTTATGGAGTGGCGACCGCGAACCGCAAGACGTTGCGTTGGAAGGCCTCCCACTAGGTGGACCGATGACCTGGTCAAGGTTGCGGGGATCCGTTTTATGAGAGACGCTAGGGACCGGTCAATGTGGCGTGGACGTCTTTTGGCTGAAATGATGATGATGATGAGTCTATTGATTTGGTCCAGTTAACCGCCATCACCTTAGAGGTATGCCGCGACGACATCTGCCTGTGTCAGGGCCTCATCGTGGTTATTTTAGCCCATAGCTCGTCGGGCATACAGCACACATACCATCTCAGTCCCACTTCAGCTTAGCGGCTTATCAGCAACGTAAGTATTTTGAGTGTAGAGTAGAGTGGTTTTTCGTAAATGGTCAGTTAACTAAGTCAAGTTACTGTTACAAAATGTGACGTTCAGTGAAAAAAATGACGGCACGGTTGGCGCAGTGCCTGAGCGATTGGACTGCTGCGTCGGGATAAAAAAAATTATGGCCTACAGTGTAGATAGTTGTTTCGGGTCTGGGTGTTTGTGTATGTGAGTTTAAATGTTTGTCAACGCACCCACGATACAGGAGAAATTCCTAGAGTGGGGAAACGTTTTCAAAAAAAAAAAAAAAAAAGAGAAAATAAAAAAAAGGAAAAATGACGGCACGATTGGTGTAGTGGCTCAAGCAGTTGACTGCTGCGCTGCGAGTCTCGGGTTCGATCCCCGCACGGCATAAATATTTGTATAACCTACAGATAGTTGTTTCGTGACTTGGTATTTGTGTATGTGAGTTTTAATGTTTGTGAAAATGTGAACGCACCCACAATACAATTTAATGGAATTTCTCCTGTATAGTGGGTGCGTTCGTTTTCTTAAATAAATAAAAAAGTTTTACTTTTAGAACCATTGAATAAAAGTTTCAAACAGTATAAAGTAACTTATAACCTTCATTTATAAACTCGTCTCTTCAATACATTTCCTCAAGTAATGTTAAGTTCGATACTTTCTGTGAGAACCCGCGCAACTGTTACTGACTTCAGTTGTTTCTCCAACACTTCGGTTACGAGAAACTCTTTGTTTTGTTTGACTTTAACTTTTACTTTGACATAATATGGAAGGTTTCTTTCCATCGCTGTATGGAAGCGTTCGGTATTTGAAAGACGTATTTATCTTCTTCTTAGCGTGTCGATGGCAAATTTCAGCTATATCGTTTTGACCCAAAATTCGTAAAGCACTGGTATTGTTTTAATCATTTCTTAGGGTGCTTTTCCACCAGAGATGTGCTATGCAACGTTGTTATGGATGCGTTTGATATCCACCAATCAAATATACTTTGCAGTGGCGCATCTTTATAGCACATCTTACTCGCACAGCTACTTAACTTAGTATCAGTGGAAACGGACACATAGTTTTACAGCTTAGCTATTACATCCTTGCAGCATAGCTGCATAGCACATCTCTGGTGGAAAAGCAGCCTTACACTTTTATTTTAAGGGTATTCTTCAATAATATCTGGTTAGGGTTTATCGATCAAGTTTATAATAAAATTAATATGCCTGTGATGTTCCATTGTGGTGGAAAGTGTATATAATATTTAAGCTAATTTATGTTACTTGTTCTAATCAACGACATTAGTTCAACAAGCATGAGTTTAGCATATTATTTATTTCGCTTGCAGAGCTTTGTAAATACAATACAACACCACGTTATTCGCAGTCCCACGTACAGTTATTGCGAAAAGTTGGCCAAATTGCTCGCGAGAAGCAATATCTAACTTTCAAGCAATAAACTGCTGAAATATGCAGACATAAAGTATCAAAGGACACTGTTAACACCTACGAAATCACAGGATATCACAGGGACGCTCTCGTAAAACAGGGAAAACTCGTCTGAAATACGTCCTAACTGCAACATAGTGAATCACCGCAAGATTTCAGGAAGGTAACAAATGTCCTGTAAAGTGCTGCCCCCTGCCGGCGTAGTGTGGCGCGCCAGTTGCAAACTTCTGTGAACTGACTGCACACTTCTGTGAACTGATGTCACTAGACAGGTGAGAGCAGCAGTTACATTTTACTCCTTTTTTTTTTTGGTGGGTAGCAAAATCATCAAATGACCCCCCCCCGCTCTTGGGCAGAGCGAAGGTGAGTGTCAGACTTCTACTGACTAAAAACCGAACCCATGTTCCTTCTTTGCCCTTGCGCCGAGGCCACGTCATCTAGTACAAAAATCCGCGGCCCCGACGGGATTTTGCTCCTTTCAACTAGGCATAGACGCGTTGACGCCCGTCAGGGCTGCGGGTTGTTTGAAAGAGATACCGCGGTCTAAGAAGGAACATGGGTGGTTTTTAGTCAGTAGAACTCTGACACTCCCTACTGGTCTGCCCAGAGCGGGAGGAGTCATTTGATGATTTCAAACCCTCCAAAAAAAGGCATAGACGTTTGTTGGTGTGTGACTGAAGGTGACAATAACAAAAGTTACCTCCTACTCAGTGAAGAGGAAGTTATGGTTTTCCTACTCCTCCGCTACTCTTTTCTGATTTATTTTGTTGCAGTATCCAAGACAGTTAAATTGTTTTTCTTGGACATCGTCGAACTTCATTGTCTCGGTGCTTTTCTGGCGGTCGCTTTTGTTGATTCTGGCTTTCAGGAGATACAGTAGTTTTGGAATTTGGTGGCGGGTTTGTTCCAATCATACAAAGTGACAATTAAAAAAGGCTTTTCGACAGCTTAAGTCAATCTCATACTATTCTTTTACTAGCCTGCTCAGTCTCCCTTAAACCCACGCGTCCTCCTCTGAGTTCTGCCGTAACTTGTCAAGTTTGCACCACCATCACCTTCGTGACCTGCTGTGACCCCGCCTCTCTTTCTCACAGGGCACTAGTTTCTGCTAAATTTCGTGTCTATGCATTTTTACTTGTTGTGTGAAGTCGACCTTCTGCAACTTTCTGACATGTGCTGACATTTATATTGTAAAAACTTTGTGATGTAATTTGATGGAAGTTTTTGCGTATGCCTAATGTAATAAGTTGTTAAAATGGAAGTTTGAATTGTTAGGGTTTTGCGCAAAAACTGTTTTTTTAACTGACTTTCAAAAAAGAGGAGGTTCTCTATTCGTGTGTATGTATGTTTTTTTATGTATGTCACCGATATTTCTGTCCATTGTAAACCGATATACAAGATTATTTTTGTATCCGAAACAATGTACTCCCGAGGTGGTCCTATTGTCACCAAGTCAGGATCTGATGATGAGATCCTTGGGAAATTGAGGACAACCTACTTTTATAGGCATTTATTACGTTTTCCATATTATTTTCAAAGCAGTTCAAGTATTTGCGTCTGATAATCATAATCTCATGTGGAGACGCTGATGATGGAAGATACAACTCCTCAACGATTCGGAGTTGAAAGAAAATTCCTTCAAAATTATATGTACTTATGGACCGATAGTTGTATTCTTTCTGGCTATTAGGTCGACCTGATGATAGAAGCAAATAATCATTAACCGACTTTAAAAAAGGAGGTTCTTAATTCGTCGGAATAATAGTATATCACCGATTACTCGAAAAAAATTATTCTTTTGTTGGAAAGTAATTATCTTAAGGGTCCTGATGATGACATCCCTGAGAAATCGAGGGCAACCTTCAAATTTTTTGGGCACTTTTTACGTTTTTTGTGCTTTTTTAAAGCTTTTTCAAGTATTCGCATCTAGCAGTCATCATTTCCAGTTTATGAGCTGATGATGAATTCCTGTAAAGTTATATCGCTCACAACCATCCTTAAATTAGACAGACAGGTCAAATACCAGCACACTTATTCCGGCATACGAATAAATAAATTACGTGGCATACTAAAGGTTAATATTTTCTAGTAGCTACTACTAAACCCCGTACCGAAACAAGTCTCTATATTTAAACAAAATCATCGTCGAAGCAGAACACAAAACACAATGTCTTACCTACTATTGTCATAAACTTATCAGAAATTCAATGAACGACTGTTGTGTAAGGGTGCTGACGAGCCCTTCCACTCGAACCACGAGCCCATAATAATGAAATTCAACCCAACCATTTAGTTTTTTTGCCTGAACTCAGTCATTTACGATGACAGAGAAGTTCAAAGAAGCCGCCGTCTGAATTTTATTGTGTTAATAAGGTTAGCCGCGTTAATTAAACTTAAGACAAAACGCGACGAATTTACTTAACGCAGGGATGAATGTTATGTTGGCTGTGCGAGAGATGTGGGTGCGCGTTTGGAACTAAAGATACAATCTTTTTATCATGAATGTAGTAAAGGAGAATGATTTAATTTTATATCATAACGTCACGCCGGTTTTTCCCGATGGGTAAGGCAGATGCGAACCTAAGAATCTATTTCACTCTCTGATATTATTGAATTCATTTGTTTGATAATCCGATCCGGTCGTAATCCTCCAAAAAATTAAATCTATCATATTTTCCCACGATATATGCCGTCATAATGTATTTAAAATAACATCACTGCATGCAGCGATAGTTAATTTTTTGTACACTTTTAATCCTTTTCACATTGTGTCGAATGAAATGTAATGGATCATGGAATGTATTCGATACGTTTGGGTATTGCGAATGAAACAATATAATATTTTACGTGAATGGTTTATATAAAGCTGTCATTATTTTTGTGCCCGAGAAGCTTAGGTTTGACAAGGTTTGATAGCCGGATTATTTTTGTAACGAAAGTTATTCTATGCTTGTTGAAATTTTATCAACCGAATGTAGATACGGGATATAAAATTCGGACAGTCTGTTTTAAAGGCCATATTTTAAAATTATCTCCGTTTTAGAACTATACAATTCGCACAACACAAACCACTTTGTTTATTCACCAATAACGAACCACCAAAATGTCGTACGTATTGACAGGCTAACAACCGGCACCGGAATCCTTATTTAATTTTAGGTAATATTATATTTTCGATATTATTCATCAGGAATTTTTCAGTACTACCAAAAAAAAAGGAGTATAATAATGTAAAAAAAAACATTATTTATTATTATTGTAGTAGTTTGGTTTTGTTGTTGGAGATGATTATTTATCACAACATCGTCTCGCCTAAAATATCCATAGGGTTAAGCAGAGGTACCTAATAGTATACCCACTTTTGCCTGTTATTTCAATTTGGAATGTTTATGTTAACCAGGCTTGAATCCAGACTGCGACGCTGCGATGATAAATTACTGATGGAAACACCCAGTAGTACTTTACCCGACCCGGGAATAGATTTCAAATTACGAAATAAAAGAACCTATTCACTGAATAGTATCCGGAACACTAAAAGGATCAGATTATTTTACAAACGGTTCCCAGCCCGTGTAAGGCCTCTGTGTAAACTGACTCTACTAGTATTACAAGTCAAGGTAGGAACATTCACTTCCCGATCTATCTAATGCTCTTTGATTCGATACGAGGAATTCAGTGGATATTAGAACTGAATATAAAAGGCTGATAAAAGCGAGTTCCATCCATTCTGAGCAAGCAATTTGATATTTCTACGAAGTAACAAATAGCCCGTACCTACTGTTAATGTTTGCTCCAAAAAGTATAATAATATGATGTCAGTTTAAGGTGTCATCGGTAAAAAACGCGTGGAAATCTAAGTTCCAAAAGCGCGTTGGGTTGCCGATTTTATTAGGAGCGCGGGAAACGTGGTAGACACCACGGGACAAATCCATATGAGACGCACATAACAGAGAAGAGTGGTGGAAGAAAGGTAAGGCCTATACACAACAGTGGGTGATTCCAGGCTGTAATGATGATGATGAAGTTTCACAAACAAAAGTAATGATTTACAAGAACATCCTGCAGATAAATCATAATGATCTTCCACTATCTCCTGACAAACGTCACGCTATCAATGACTACTATTTCCTTCATATCATTCCTCTCACTAACTAACAATCCATATTTTCTTTAGTTTTCCTCTCCATCTCCTTTCATCAACCTTATATTTATTACTCTTTTAGTCACATGTGTTTCATTCTTCCTCATCACAAGTCCATACCGAGACAGAGTACTCCCTTTCATCTTTTCTGTTACAGGCGCCACTTTCAAACTTTCTCTTAAATGCTTATTTCTAACTTTATCCATTATAGTCACTCTACACATCAATCTGCTGCATGTAATCTTTTTTCATCCATATTTTTCACTGCCCAGTATAAATCATAGTTACATTTTAATTCAAACCTGCCAAAACCTTTCAGTACATGACATCCTCAACCGAACATCTTGCAAACACACCAGAATCGAGTAGGAAATGGCGCTCTGGACGATAAATTTCTCCTCGTACGAATATTAAAACTAGAGAAGATAAAGCAATAAATTGCCGAGGTCGTTGTCCGGTGCGGACGATACCGGTCGGCTCCCGGACGGTAGCCGGACGGTGGCCGCGACCATAACTCAAGAGGCCTTCCCGTGCGTATCGAAAAATGAAAAGATTTTCTTCGGTCTGATGATGTATGTATTCTTGTGACCTTGGCCATGGATCTTACCTTTTGTTCGTGGTATGTAATACAGCTGAGTTTCTGTAATGCTAGGGTGGTGTTGGGGTAGCTTTTGGGCTGCTATTTGATCTGAGGCTTTAGGTTACCTTTTAGTAAGTGGCATTTTTATATTTTTCGTAATATCCTACTCCTACTAATATATTATAAATGCGAATGTTTGTGAGGATGGATGTATGGATGTTTGTTACTCTTTCACGCCAGAACGGCTGATCGGATCGGAATGAAATTTGGCACAGAGGTAGATTATAGTCCGGAATAACACATGGGCTATATATTATCCCCATAATAACTTAAGGGGGTGAGCAGTATTGCATTATCCATAATCCTCAACTGTTTTACAGCTTGATACTGGAAATACGAAATAACGCAAGGGACATCGAGCGTGCTGTGCAATTTTTCACTTTAGGTGCCTGGTGCGAGCGTTGCAAATCCAAGAGAAAGCTGAAGTCCCTTACGGCATTTCAAATTTCCGGTATCGAACCACAATCGAACTGTCAACTGTCTTTATAATAAAATAGAAGATCTATTTCAACCTGTTTGTCACTGGTGTACGTAGTCTAACGGTACGGAGGCTTACCTGTAAACAAAGGTACGCAAGTTCAAATCACAGTCAGTATCCACTTTTTGTGATTTTTTTATAATGTTGAAGGATTTCCAAAAATGTTAAACAATGTTCGCGAGTTCGATCCCCAGTCGGTTTTCACTTTTTGTAAGTTCCAGGTATTTATTTTTATTTTGATGCTGGTATTCAAATCAATTCAGAGTAGATTAATATAATTAATTTTAAATACTTAGAATATACTTATAATTCTTATAATATTATAGAAAAAATAATGTTTTCTTTTATTGTGTTACAATCATTTTTAGAATTTTTGTATGTAGTCTGTGTATCTTGGATGTATTACTTTATTATTATAGTATTATCGTGTACATTTTAAAACTAATATGATTAGGTTTTAGTTTTTGTTTCATTTTAATCGGTGCTCTCTATCAAAAGATATACGAATTTAAAGTGTTTAAGAAGAACTTATCATCGTTAAGAAACATACATGCAACGACATCTCATCATCATCATCATCAGCCTATTGCAATCCACTGCTGGATATAGGCCTCTTTAATCTTACGCCACTCAACTCGATTTTCAGCAACTCTCATCCAGTTGTTACCAGCCAACGACATCTATTGCACCAAAACGGTACTAATTAATAAATGTGTTCACAAGATAACTTTTAAATCGTCTTTTTCAAACAGTTACGATACCAAAAATAACTCATGATTTGTTTAAATGACGCTGCTTTGAAAATCAACACAGGGTTTTTTTTTGGAGGGTGGGAAATCATCAAATTACTCCTCCCGCTCTGGGCAAAGCGGTAGGGAATGTCAGACTTCTACTGACTAAAACCACCCATGTTCCTTCTTTGCCCTTTGTGCTGGGTCCGCAATATCTCTTTCGAGCAGCCTGCAGCCCCGGCCCTTGCGCGCGTGGAACAGACGGACGGACGGCGAGCTAGCCCATTACTCACCGTCCACAGGCCCGCGTCTACGGTGGCCTGAAGCCATCACGTGGCCCCCGACACCCGGAGCGCCTCCCGCGGCAGCTGGGACGAGAAGTTCTCTCTCTCTCACGTTCCACCACCTCCTTCGCTAGCATCACTGCTTCGCAGAAGGAGGCGACGGCGTCCCATTCCCTCTCGCCCCGCACCATGGCTTGAACCAGGGCCGGACGCGAGAGGTCGCCGCCGCCGATCGCCGCTAAGAGAACACGACGGGGCTCAACCTAAGCGGGGCTCCGCCCAAGCGGGGCAAGCCTCCGTGGTGTGCTCCACCGTGTCCTCCGGCTGATCCTTGCAATGGTAGCATCCGGGCGTTTCCTTCCGTCTGATTCGGTGCAGGTACCTCCCGAAACAACCGTGTCCGGTGAGGACCTGCGCCAGATGGAAGGTGAGGGCGCCGTGGCACCTCTCAAGCCAGTCCTCAAAGAGGGGACTTACCACCACTGTGCCCTGCACTGGGTTGCGACAGTCACTCTCTTCATGTCGCCATGTAATCACACCGGGGCGGTCTGTCCGCCAAGCGGTAATATGCCGCGGCAGTGGAATTACCCACCAGTGTAGTGACTCTGCGCGCCATTCATGCAGGAAACTACATAGCCTAAGCCCGGTAGTGTGTGATTGCTTACCATGCATGAAATTTTGGCAGTTTAACTTCGTCTTCGACAGATGGCAGTGTGATGGCAATTGCGGTGTTAATATTTGTCGTGAACAGTCAACAAATACAAATTGACCGGTACACAGTAAGAAAAACAGCTGTAAAAACTTTAAAATAAAAACCTAATTAAAGATAGATAAGACCCACGACGTAAATCTATTTATTCAGTGCGGGAATCGAATACAGGACATGCAGCGCCACAGTCAAACGCCGAGGCACTACGCCGACCGTGCCGTCTTATAGCTGTGGCTTCCTCGGGCATTGCTGCAACTTTGCTTAACAAACGGCCAGATTGCACTTTCCGTTTACAAATTGCCGCTGAATCTTACCCCAACTTGCAACATCACCAAAAATCTGCAACTGACCATGGAACAGATGTCTTTGCAAATAAGCTGCTTTAAACAGGAGACAGTCGCCTGGAATTAGATGTAGATGCAAAAACTCCACTTTCCGATGAGTTTTCCAATCCAGTGCCAACAGAAGATCGTGGTCTCAACTTCATTTCATTTTGATTCAAGTCGCTGCCGCTTATAATTACAGCGCCCATATGGACGCCTTTTGTAATCATTACTCACATCATCACATTTTGATCAAGCCGGCAGGTCTCACATATAAAATAACATTACGCCTTAATCCCGAAAGAGTTAGGCAGTGGTGTAGGTACCTAATCGTAAACCCACATTTCGCCAGTAATGCATGTTCAAGCGCCATGTAATATAGGCGTTTGGTGTCTATAGATATAATATCGCCATTGACGGGCACGAAAACCACGCTCCGTGGCCTCTACTACGAAAACACTTTGTAATCAAACCCCGGACCTCATCCTCAGTAGTTGCACTTGAGGTCACTCGATCAACGAGACAGTCACACATCAAAATTTCCACGTGAACGAAGTCGCGGGCATCAGCTAGTTAATAATAACTTTTAAAATGGGCGTGTACCATTTTTCATCATTTAAGCTACTCGCAGTACCTAGGTTTGTCTAAATATCACCCGCCGCTTTGCCTAGACGCCTACGACGAGGACGGTCATTGTCGGCGCATCGTCTATGCGCGGCCAACCGCGGGGAAGGCGAGGGGCGCGGCGTACCGGGCGCGAGCCGCTGGTCGCCGCCGCGCGCGCTCCCCGCACTCAGCTCATCGACACGGGCCGCTACGGGCATTTCTTTATACCTAGTTGATATTGTTATTTATGGGATTAAACCTATATTTTTATACAGTCCATTACTCTTTTCTTTATAAGCCCAATCGAGTCTATTCATTGGTCCTTCGATTGCGCAAAATTAATTACCGGTATAACCGTAATTAACGCCGTCAACATCATCGGTCGTCGTGTTCCACGTCGTCGCGGACTTTGATCGCGCGCGAGCGCCACGTCGCGGCTCGGCACGGAGATTGAAAACAAAGGAGTCGTTCCCGAAGCAACCTGCATCGTCATCGTGGGAGCTGAAGTCATACAGGGAGTATAATACTGTATTTGAGTGAGTCCGTTCCAATTAGTTATTTTTTCCCGTTTTTTTTCACATGCCGAAAAATTTTGTGTTTTATATTCTCATCTTTAGTGTTCATACAGTGCTTTAAAATAACTTATTTCCCATTCTAATCAACGTCACTGCTTAAAATCACGCATATTTCGCATCAAAGCGCTTGGAAATCAGCTGATTTGCACGAAGTTGTCACGTGTTGACCGACAGTGATTCACGATCCCATTCACTAGCGCACAGCTGTTTTGCTTTTTCTTATCTATTGAGGTCATTAGCCTTGTGCGGCCAGGTGTTCTTTTTACGTAAACATGGCAGATAGTTTAAAGACATTAATTAAAAAACGTAGTTCAATTAAATCGAAGCTTACTATTTACAGCAACTATTTAAAGGTAGTAAAAAGTAGTTCCACAGTATCTGAGCTGCAACGCTTAGACTTAGAGGAGCGTTTTAATAAATTCGAAACCTTACATACCGAATTTGACGCCTTTCAGACACAGATCGAGGTACTTTCCGATGACGACGAGTCTGCGTTGACTGAGCGTGAGGACTTTGACCGCCAGTTCTTCAACCTGGTGGCACTCACGCGCAGCCTGCTCGGTGTCTCGGCCAACGGTGCTGCGTCGGAGGCGGGCTTCAAAGATGCTGACTCAGGTGCACATGTTTCTTTTAGGAATTCTTTTGTTCGTTTGCCTAAAATAGATTTACCTCACTTCGATGGGAACTACCAATGCTGGCTTGAGTTTAGAGACACATTTGGGTCATTGATTCACGACAACACTAGCATAAGTGACATAAACAAGTTCCACTACCTGCGAGCTTCACTCCAGGGAAACGCAGCTTTAATTATTAAAAATATTGATTTTAAAGCCGATCATTATAATCTTGCGTGGGATTTATTGTGCGAACGTTACAACAATAACCGTCTATTAGTAAATAATCATTTTCAAGCTTTGTTTGATGTCGAATCCATAGCAAATGAGTCAAGTGTTTCCATCAGAAACCTTGTCAACAACATTAATAAAAATGTTAGGGCACTAACTAACTTAAAAAAGCCCACTCAATATTGGGATGACATTATAATTTATTTCATGGTTAAAAAGTTAGATTTAACAACAGGACGAGATTGGGAAGAACACAGAAACAATACTTTTAAAGAAGATCCTACTTTAACACAATTTTGTTCTTTTTTAAGCAGGAAAGCGGACTGGTTAGAATCAGTGGAGTCCAATCATGGCACTTCCGTTAGTAATACTATTGTTGCTTTAAATAATAGCCATAATTCCAACAAAACTGAGTCTAAGCCTACCCACACAAATAAAAAATCAGAAAATAAAAATAAAAACAGTAAATGTCCACTTTGCTCCCAAGCACATACATTGTTTAAATGTGAATCTTTTAGAAACTTGTCCATAGAACATCGCTTACAAAAGGCAATTGAGTTCAAAGTGTGTATTAATTGCTTACGTTTTGGACACAGTTCAGACAAATGTAGATTTTCACATTGCAAGTATTGCACAACAAAGCACAACACGCTTTTACATTTAGAAAGTAACGAGCCTAAACTTGCTTCCAATCCATTGCCTTCTGCTATGCCTTCTTCTTTGCCTTCTTCAAGTGTCGCGCTTTCAGCCAATTCCATGCAGCTTGCTACTTCTTCGCATGTTTTACTGTCCACAGCGATGGTGAACGTGACGGGCGTGACGGGTAAGAAGTACAGGGCGCGCCTACTACTGGACAACGGCAGTACGGCGAACTTTGTTACGCAGAGCTTGTCAGAGAAGCTGAGTTTGTTACGACGCGGTACGAGCACCAAGGTAACGGGTATTAATAATCACATATCCACCAGTACACAGTCTTGTCACCTAACAATAGAGTCTTTATGCTGTGCCTTTACTGTAGATATCGAGTGTCATGTTTTGCCTGAAATTACAAAGGTTCTACCGTCATCATTCGTATATGTTAAACACGTCCCTATTCCTTCAGGACTTACACTAGCAGACCCGAACTTTAATGTTCCGTCGGTCGTAGATATTCTGGTAAGGGCTGAAGTATTCTGGAATGTCATAAGTAGCAATACAATAGATTTAGGGAAAAACCTACCTAAATTATGCGAGACCAAGTTAGGTTGGTTGGTTTCAGGTAGAATTTCGCAACAATCATGTTTTTCCACTAATAATTTTTGCCATCATTCCAATGTCACTCCCGACCTTACTTATTTTTGGGAGCTTGACAACGTAGCTTCAAAACATTCAATCTCACTTGAAGAGAGAATGTGTGAGCAGTCTTTTGCTCAAACCACCGTTCGTAATGACAGTGGAGGATTCGTCGTCACTATGCCTTTAAAAGGGGATCCTAGTACATTAGGTCATTCTTTTGCCAATGCTAGAAATCGTTTTCTTTCCCTTGAACGGCGATTTAAACGCGATCCGTTATTTCATAACAAATATAATGAGTTCATGAGAGAATATGAGCGCCTAGGTCATATGACATTAGACTCAGACTGTACTCCTTCACCAGACAACTCTATGAAGACATATTACATTCCACATCATGGAGTTATTCGTAGTTCCAGCACCACTACACAACTACGCGTAGTATTCGATGCATCAGCCTCTACCAGTTCGGGGGTGTCGCTTAATGACATTCAGATGGTCGGTCCCGTAGTTCAAGACGATCTGTTTTCCATACTAACACGTTTTCGTCAGCATAGGTACGTGGTGTCAGGTGACGTAGAGAAGATGTACAGGGCCATTGAGATAAATCCAGTTCAAAGACCTCTCCAAAAAATAATTTTCAGGTTTGAACCTTCAGAACCTCTTAGGACTTACACTTTGAACACGGTAACCTATGGTACCGCTTCTGCACCCTATTTAGCCACTAAGTGTCTTGTAAGTCTGGCTGATAACATTGAGGATAGACGTGCCCAATGTGCCATTCGACGTGACTTCTACGTTGATGACTTTCTTAGTGGAGGGGATACCATAGCTGAAACTGTAGAAATTTCAAAAAAGGTACATTCAGTTCTATCATCTGCAAAATTTAATTTACGTAAATGGCGATCAAATAATTCTCAAATTCTCAAACAAATTACAAATAGTAACGAAACACATAATACTTTACAATTTTCTGAACAAAGTTTAAACTCATCTCAAACTAAAACTTTAGGTCTCAATTGGGTTTGTGACTCAGATTCACTCACTTATAATATAAATATCACCTCCACTACTAAAGTCACCAAACGTCATGTCCTTTCTGTCATCAGTATGATCTTTGACCCACTAGGCCTCGTAGGTCCGTGCGTCGTCGAAGCAAAGATGATAATGCAGCGTTTATGGTTAGAAAAGTACGACTGGGATGACGAAGTATCACACGAAATCAAAAACCTTTGGTCTACATTTGAAGGCACAATAACATCATTAAACAATTTGAAAATTCCTCGTTGGGTTTTGCTTGAAGACTCTATTACGCATGAAGTACACGTCTTTACCGATGCGTCCGAGAAGGCGTATGGCGCTTGTGTGTACATTCGGTCTTGTAATAGCAGTGGATCCATAGGCGTACAGCTTCTAGTCTCTAGAAATCGCGTAGCGCCCATCAAACCAACGACGATACCGAGACTTGAACTTTGCGGAGCTTTGTTGGGTGCAAGGCTGTGTACTAAGGTTCAGGAATCACTCACCATGCCCATTCATAGATGTAGATTCTGGTGTGATTCTACCATAGTCCTGGGTTGGCTCTCTACTCCTTCAAATCAATTAAAGCCTTTCATCAGGCACAGAGTCAACGAAATACAGGAAAGTACATGTGATCATACCTGGAGCTACGTACCGTCGAAGGACAACCCGGCGGATCTTGTTTCCCGTGGTCTGAGCGCCGACGTTCTCATTAACGATTCTCTGTGGTGGTCTGGACCCTCATTTTTACAGCATAGTGAAAATGAGTGGCCCAGCATGCCAAACACCGGGAAAGATAATCTGCCGGAAGTAGTGACTCATCTTATTAGTGGTGATAGCAACAGTCATTCATTAAGTAGTAATCATACAAACATTCCCATTCATTCATCAATCATTCATGATTTATTAGTAAAGTATTCTAGTTTAATAAAAATTCTAAATATATTTACATATGTACAACGCTTTATTTACAATGTAAAACATAAAAATAAATTGCAAGGTAATTTTAGTATCTCAGAACTTGAAAATTCATTAAATTTAATTATACATTATTCACAGCTTGAAATGTTTCCTGAAGAGTATAATTTGTTAAAGTCTGGACAAAAATTACCACGCAAAAGTAGATTGCTTCCTCTGACACCGTTCATTGACAATCATAATCTCATTCGCGTGGGCGGGAGGCTCGATAACTCCCCCTACGATTTCAATGTAAAACATCCTATTGTTTTATGTAGTAAGCACGTACTTACTAAACTTATATTTCAAATGCAACATTTAAAGCTTGCGCACGCTGGTCCACAGTTGTTATTGTCACATATAAGACAAACTTATTGGCCTCTAGGTGGCAGAAACTTGTCTAGGTTTGTCGTTAATAAATGTCTTAAATGTTTCAGACATAAGGCTCGGAACATACAGCCTATAATGGGTCAACTACCCAGTTCAAGAACCAATCTTGAGTTTCCATTTTTGAATAGTTACGTTGACTACGCTGGGCCAGTATTGATAGCCAATCGTAAAGGCCGAGGATGCAAACTTACAAAATCCTACATGTGCATCTTTGTTTGCTCGGCAGTAAAAGCCGTACATTTGGAGCTCGTCACCGACCTCACCACTGAGGCCTACATGGCCGCTCTAAATCGTTTCGTGGCGCGTCGTGGCAAGCCTCGAAGCATCACGTCCGATAACGGAACTAACTTCGTAGGCGCGTCAAATGAGATGTGTAGGTTCTTACAGTCATCGAATGTTGCATCTGAAATGGCACAGGAGGGTATCGAATTTATTTTCACGCCAGCTTACAGCCCTCACTTCAATTCATTAGCTGAAGCTGCTGTAAAATCGTGTAAGCATCATTTAAAACGCTTATTGCATCATACCCATTTCACTTTCGAGGAGATGGCTACCTGTCTCACTCACATAGAGGCGGTGTTAAATTCCCGTCCTCTAACTCCTCTTTCTTCTGACCCTAACGATTTTTCGGCTCTCACTCCCTTTCACTTCCTAATTGGACGACCATTCTCATCTGTATTGTATCCTCAGTTGACTGAAGCCAACATCACGCGACTGGATCGTTGGAAGCGGATCCAACTCATCAGGCAACACTTCTGGGGACGATTTCATAATGAATACACTTCTCTGCTGCAGGCAAAATCAAAATGGTATCATTCCAGAGGCGAACTGAAGCCGGGGTCATTAGTCTTGATCAAGGACAAGACGACGCCACCTCTGCTCTGGTCCCTGGGTCGGGTCACGAAGACCTATCCCGGCGTCGACGGGGTCACGAGAGTGGCTGAGATGAAGACGAAGCGGGGCACCATTCGTCGTGCCTTCAACTGCATCTGCCCCCTACCAGTCGAAGATTGAAGACTTCTCTTCAACCCGGGGAATATGTCGGCGCATCGTCTATGCGCGGCCAACCGCGGGGAAGGCGAGGGGCGCGGCGTACCGGGCGCGAGCCGCTGGTCGCCGCCGCGCGCGCTCCCCGCACTCAGCTCATCGACACGGGCCGCTACGGGCATTTCTTTATACCTAGTTGATATTGTTATTTATGGGATTAAACCTATATTTTTATACAGTCCATTACTCTTTTCTTTATAAGCCCAATCGAGTCTATTCATTGATCGAGCCTCCCGCCCACGCGAATATCTTACGGGAATGTCAAAATTAAAATTATACTTTGTCCCTAACCCACGCCAATTTTATGATAAACCGTGAATAGGTGACAGGCAAAGTTACTGTCACAGCTTATTATTATACTGATTCTTATCACACTAATATTATAAAGGCGAAAGTTTGTGAGTGTGGGAGTGTGTATGCTTGTTACTTCTTCACGTCTAAACGGCTGGAGCGCTTTTAATCAAATGGAGTTAGCTGATACACTCAGCTAACTCCATACCAAATTTAATTAGTAGAGAGAGTAGTATTAACACATAGGTTACTTTTTATCCCGATTTTATCTTCCCGTGGGATAATTTTGGAGTTGTAGCGGGTGAAGCCGCTGGCAACAGCTAGTTGTTATTAATATTTAAATGCGAAAGTTCGTGAGAATGATTTGTTAAAATTTTACTCTTTCATAATTCGCAAAAGCGAATCAATAGATTTGGAATAAAGCTACGATAGATTATAATCTGGATGAACACCTGGAATACTTTTAATCCCAATATGGTGCGATCCCTTGGGACAATTACCGAAGAAGCAAGCATAGTGTATAATATTAGTATGGATATTAAATCAATGAACTTCTAAAGCTATAGTTTTATAATAACGAACCAACTTTGTCTCCCCGCCATTATGGTTCAGTATTCCGTGCACAGTGTATTGTAATGCACGTCCTCGAGGTACACAATGTTCACGCCAGCTAATTGCCAATTATAATCGAAAGCAATTTCAATCCGGAATAGTGAACCCATTTCGTTGTACCTCTTCTTGCTGGTACACTTGGGTTTTTACTTTATACATTTGTCACGAGATAAAACAACCAATAAATATTGCCTATAACTTTAAAATTGGTGATTGAATTAATACTAGATTGGGAACATTTTTCTTGTATTTGTGTTGGTTCTTGCTTTACCCTACTTTATCAACCTATAATTTGCTGGGACCTTGACCCCTTGTAAAGGGGTCTTAATCGCCATGTTGGTTGATGGATACCCCATGTTTTCAAATATATGTTACTAGCTGATGCCCGCGACTTCGTTCACGTGGAAATTTTGTTGTGTGACTGTCTCGTTGATCGAGTGGTCTCAAGTGCAACTACTGAGGATGAGGTCCGGGGTTTGATTGCAAAGTGTTTTCGTAGTAGAGGCCACGGAGCGTGGTTTTCGTGCCCGTCAGTGGCGATATTATATCAATGGACATCAAACACCTATATTACATGGCGCTTGAACATGCATTACTGGCGAAATGTAGGTTTACGATTAGGTACCTACAACACTGCCTTACTCTTTCGGGATTAAGGCGTAATGATATTTTATATGTGAGACCTGACGGCTTGATCAAAATGTGATGATGTGAGTAATGATTACAAAGGCTCGACTTCAATCAAAATGAAATGGAGTTGAGACGACGATGGCTTAAAAACCGTAACCGTACCTTAACTTATTTCTCAAAATGTACAAACAAATGCCTTGTTCTTTGGTGACGGTCCTCTTACACAACCACACTTAATCATTTATATTAACCTCTCAAATTAGGAAAACCGTGCATGGTAAGTTCCTCTTCTGTTGGCACTGGATGGGAAAACTCATCGGAAAGTGGAATTTTCGCATCTACATCTAATTCCAGGCGACTGTCTCCTGTTTAAAGCAGCTTATTTGCAAAGACATCTGTTCCATGGCCAGTCGCAGATTTTTGGTGATGTTGCAAGTTGGGGTAAGATTCAGCGGCAATTTGTAAACGGAAAGTGCAATCTGGCCGTTTGTTAAGCAAAGTTGCAGCAATGCCCGAGGAAGCCACAGCTATAAGACGGCACGGTTGGCGTAGTGCCTCGGCGTTTGACTGTGGCGCTGCATGTCCTGTATTCGATTCCCGCACTGAATAAATAGATTTACGTCGTGGGTCTTATCTAACTTTAATTAGGTTTTTATTTTAAAGTTTTTACAGCAGTTTTTCTTACTGTGTACCGGTCAATTTGTATTTGTTGACTGTTCACGACAAAATATATTAACACCGCAATTCACAAAATAGTGTCAAATGAACACTGCCATCTGTCGAAGACGAAGTTAAACTGCCAAAATTTCATGCATGGTAAGCAAACACACACTACAGGGCTTAGGCTATGTAGTTTCCTGCATGAATGGCGCGCGGAGTCACTACACTGGGGGGTAATTACACTGCCGCGGCATATTACCGCTTGGCGGACAGACCGCCCCGGTGTGATGTCATGGCGACATGAAGAGAGTGTCTGTCGCAACCCCGTGCAGGGCACAGTGGTGGTAAGTCTCCTCTTTGAGGACTGGCTTGAGAGGTGCCACGGCGCTCTCACCTTCCATATGGCGCAGGTTCTCACCGGACACGGTTGTTTCGGGAGGAACCTGCACCGAATCAGGCGGAAGGAAACGCCCTGATGCTACCATTGCAAGGATCAGCCGGAGGACACGGTGGAGCACACCACGGAGACTTGCCCCGCTTGGGCGGAGCCCCGCTTAGGTTGAGCCCCGTCGTGTTCTCTTAGCGGCGATCGGCGGCGGCGACCTCTCGCGTCCGGCCCTGGTTCAAGCCATGGTGCGGGGCGAGAGGGAATGGGACGCCGTCGCCTCTTTCTGCGAAGCAGTGATGCTAGCAAAGGAGGTGGTGGAACGTGAGAGGGAGAGAACCTCTCGTCCCAGCTGCCGCGGGAGGCGCTCCGGGTGTCGGGGGCTCCGTGATGGCTTCCGGCCACCGTAGACGCGGGCCTGTGGACGGTGAGTAATGGGCTAGCTCGCCGTCCATCCGTCTTATGACGATGACAGGCCGTGTCAACGGCGCGTTCGTGTTCCACGCGCGCCTCAAGGGCCGGGGCTGCGGGCTGTTCGAAAGAGATATTGCGAACCCAGCACAAAGGGCAAAGAAGGAACATGGGTGGTTTTAGTCAGTAGAAGTCTGACATTCCCTACCGCTTTGCCCAGAGCGGGAGGAGTAATTTGACGATTTCCCACCCTCCAAAAAAAAAACCCTATGTAGATTTTCAAAGCAGCGTCATTTAAACAAATCAAGAGTTATTTTTGGTATCTTAACTGTTTGAAAAAGACGATTTGAAAGTTATCTTGTGAACACATTTATTAATTAGTACCGTTTTGGTGCAATAGATGTCGTTGCATGTATGTTTCTTAACGATGATAAGTTCTTCTTAAACACTTTAAATTCGTATATCTTTTGATAGAGAGCACCGATTACAATGAAACTAAAACCCTAATCATATTAGTTTTAAAATGTACACGATAATACTATAATAATAAAGTAATACATCCAAGACACACAGACTACATACAAAAATTCTAAAAATGATTGTAACACAATAAAAGAAAACATTATTTTTTCTATAATATTATATTTAAAATTAATTAAATTAATCTACTCTGAATTGATTTGAAAACCATATAGCATAAAAATAAATACCTGGAACTTACAAAAAGTGAAAACCGACTGGGGATCGAACTCGCGAACATTGTTTAACATTTTTGGAAATCCTTCAACATTATAAAAAATCACAAAAAGTGAATACTGACTGTGATTTGAACTTGCGTACCTTTGTTTACAGGTAAGCCTCCGTACCGTTAGCCTACGTAGGTACACCAGTGACAAATAGGTTGAAATAGAATAGATCTTCTATTTTAATATAGTATGACAGTTGACAGTTCGATTGTGGTTCGATACCGGAAATTTGAAATGCCGTAAGGGACTTCAGCTTTCTCTTGGATTTGCAACGCTCGCACCAGGCACCTAAAGTGAAAAATTGCACAGCACGCTCGATGTCCCTTGCGTTATTTCGTATTTCCAGTATCAAGCTGTAAAACAGTTGAGGATTATGGATAATGCAATACTGCTCACCCCCTTTAGTTATTATGGGGATAATATATAGCCCATGTGTTCCCGCAAGCGCCTGCAGAAACTTGCATAGTCAGTCGAGGCTACGTAGATTATTGCTTATCGTTTTATTTTTTAACTTATGTCAACCGCGGCTACCTACATATGTAATTTTATTCACTTTTTATTAAAAACTTGCACGTTCACATCAAGCAACGTATTTTTCATTTATTCCCGAAATTATACCTGGACCAATCCCGCACATGGTCCTTCGAGCCTGAATTGTGGAGATTTGAAGAATATTTACTGCAATCAGCGAATTGTTAAAAAGGGATTGAAGAGAATTGGTGGACATCAAAAATCATAGTCGACGCCCGGTGTGACCGGTGAATTCTGCTACGTCATTGAGAAGATTATTGGAATTTATGTGGTCTGGATGCTTAATAGCTGAGAAAAGGCGTATTTATTATTAAATTTGTGTACCCAACACTCTATTTAACAGGTATAATTAGTGTAAGTTAGCCGTTAATAGCCAGGTTAGTACAAAATACTTATTGTCATTTTTCTTTGTTCTGTGAGTGGTTACAAATTGTAATACAATTATCAACTGATCAGTAATTAGTGTTCACTTTAGTTATCTATACATTGATAAAGAGTAGTTCTTTGTAGTAACTGCATTATTTTACTTTACGGTGTAGGTAATCATTTTACAGTTATTGAGACAGTTAGGTAATCACGTTAGTTAGCACAGATAGACAATATAAATGTTAAAAAGTACATTATAACTGGTCAATACGTATAGTTTATTATAAATTCTATATTATTATTTATGTAAATTCACTTTAAACTTAGTGTATTACTTAAATCGTGTACGTATTTCTATTTCAGGCCGCATCATTAATAATTGTAATTGTATTTAAAACGTTGCTATAACTTTATTTATATACATTCCAGGTTGATCACACCAACTTACGCAATGCCAGAGGTTAAGGAATTAAATAAGGACAATAAAGATCTCGTTAGGAAACGAGCGAGTTACAAAGGAAAGGTGACAATGTTTTCAAACTATTTGAATTCTTTGGACCCCTCTTGTTTGAGCCCTACTGAGGTAAGCGAGTTGCAACTACGTTTTACTAGACTCGAGGCATTGTATGTCCAATATGATGAGGTGCAATTATTGCTGGAGTGTACTACGGATGACTTGGATGGTCAGATGTCGGAACGCGCAGAGTTTGAATCCCTGTATTACAAAACCCTATCTAAAGCTCAACAAATGTTGGTTGATCATAGGAAAGGAGATTCTAATGATAGCTGTGACGCAATGTCGCGTTCTAGCAATCATAAGTTTGTTAAGTTACCGACTATTCAGTTGCCGAAATTCAGTGGTTCATATACAAACTGGTTAGAGTTTCACGACACGTTTGTTAGTCTCATCCATTCAAACGACGATATGGATGAAATAAATAAATTTCACTATTTGAGGTCATCCCTAGAAGGGTCTGCTGCTGTGGTGATCAACTCAATTCAGTTTTCTTCTGCAAATTATTCGGTAGCGTGGAATCTTTTGTGCGAGCGGTTTGATAACAAACATCTGCTTATCCAACATCATGTTACTGCATTATTTCAAATCGACACCCTTCAAAGGGAGTCATCAGTTAATTTAAAAGGTTTACTTGATATTGTTAACAAAAACATACGTGCCCTAGAATCCTTAGATGAACCTGTTAATCATTGGGATACTTTACTCATTTATATTGTCACACACAAATTAGATAGCAAAACTTATCGTGAATGGGGTGAGTATAAGGGCCGCCTGGACAAGAATTCTAAAGTTACGTTTGAATTATTTATTACTTTTATTAAAAACCGTGCTGAGATATTAGAAACGTTCGAATTGGAGGCTTCCACGAATACTAAACACTCACACACAGGTAAAAATTCAAACAAGGTCAGGTCAATGCTGGCGCAGGATTCTAATAAAAATAAATCAGGAGAAAGTTCAAGCAAACAGGATGATGGTGCAAATAAGCCTAAGAATTGTGTTATGTGTAACGGTGAACATAAGTTAGGTAGTTGTCCTCAGTTTTTATCGTTGAGCAATGAAGCTCGTTTGCAGTTATTACCTAAATACAAAGTTTGTTACAACTGTTTTAATCTGGGACATTATGCAAACAACTGCAAAAAGCCAAGTTGTAAAATATGCCGTCGTAATCACAACACTATTATTCACGTTGATAAATCCTTGAAGTCAGACGCAAGTGGTACTTCTGCTAGCAGTGTTGTTGTTGACACGAATGGCAGTGCGACTGTCTCCACTCAGCCCACAACTATAATAGGTATAGGTACCGGTGGTGTGTCGCTGTCCGCGAGTGTTGAACACGGTGACGTGTTATTGTCCACTGCCCTCGTCAAGGTCATGAGTATTAATGGTCAGCAATATGTTGCTCGTGCTGTGCTTGACAGTGGCAGCACGTCATGTCTCATGACTGAGAGGTTATACCACCAGCTAGGTTTGACTGCCAAGACTGTTAACAATTCTATTATAGGTATTAACAACTCCTCATCTTTTATTAATAAAATGTGTTCTTTAAAAATAAAATCTTTAAGTAATAACTTTAGTATGGATATTAATTGTTTTATTCTCCCATCCATCACAGATAGAATTCCAAGTAAACATGTTAACTTGTTAAAAATTAAAATTCCGTCTGATGTTTGTCTCGCAGATCCCAACTTTTACTCACCCGCACCTGTTGACATGTTGCTGGGTGCTGACATCTTTTGGGATTTATTAATAATAATAATAATAATTTATTGTTTCACAAAAAAGTACATAATATAAATTACAAATAAAATGCTTTTTAAAGCAGTAGTTGTACTTACACAAAAGTTTTAGCCTCTATAGCCGAACTAGGAAGAACCTGTATTTCGGCTTACAGCGCCAACCCCCTCGAGTTACAGAACATAAATATTGTGATTCTTGTATGCTTGCATTTTACAATATCTTTGAAGAATACATACTCTTGTCTAAAACTTTATTTTAATAGAGATGTGGTGTGTGGTGTGATGTGATCCTCTCTTTGTGTATAAATTATGCTAGGTGAATGAGTGAATGAGAGAGGGTGTGTCTGTGGTTCAGTGTGATTGTGATATATTATGGCAATATATGAGTGGACATGTTAATGACTGAGATACGGTTTTGTGAGTATAAATAATAATGTATGTAAAATATAATAGTTTACTATCTTAATACGGTTAGAAGCTTCTCGGTCTCCTCATAAGTGAGACTTTGTACATTGGAATCTCAACGAATTAAGCTCGGTGATGGGCAACCAATTCTTCGTGAGACTAAATTGGGTTGGTTGGTCTCCGGCCCAATTAACAGCTGTATTGCTTCTAAAGTTTTAAAATGTAATTTTATAAAGGTGCGTTCAGACTGCGATGATGAATTAAATTATAATGTTGATCAACAACTCACAAAGTTTTGGCAACTTGAAGAAGTGGGTACTTCGTCTCCGTATTCCTCGGAGGAGAAGCTATGCGAGGAGCATTTTATGAAAAACACTACTCGATTGGAAAATGGACAATTTTGTGTTAGGATTCCTTTAAAATGTTCCCCGGACAATTTGGGCGAATCTTTGTCTCGAGCTAAACATTGTTTTGCTTCTCTGGAACGTAGATTTAAATCTAAAAATAATTTTTGTAATATGTACAAAGAATTCATGATGGAATATGAAACTTTAGGCCATATGTCAAGATGTAAAACGATTGATAATCAAGCGTTTTACGTTCCGCATCACGGAGTTCTGCGCGAAAGCAGCACTACCACTAAGTTAAGAGTGGTTTTTAATGCAAGTAGTGTAACCAATACTGGCATTTCTATTAATAATATCCAAATGATTGGACCCGTGGTACAGGACGATCTTCTATCGATCCTGTTGCGTTTTAGACAACATAAGTATATTCTAGCTGCTGATGTTGAAAAAATGTACCGGCAGATAGTTGTTCATCCAAATGATAGGTATCTTCAACAAATTGTTTGGCGTGATAATCCGTCAACTCCATTACACGCTTATCAACTTAATACCGTGACCTACGGCACGGCCAGCGCTCCTTACCTAGCAACTCGGTGTCTTCGGCAGTTGGGGCTAGAGTGTGTTGATAAGGAGATTGGTGACGTCATCCTCCACGATTTTTACGTGGATGACTTGCTCACCGGAGGAGATGACATGAACGAGGTCAAAGAGTTGCGTCATAAAGTTACTTCAACTCTCGCTTCAGCGCAAATGAATCTAAGAAAGTGGAAGTCAAATGACATACAATTGGTAACTGGTTCTGACTTTCCCCAGTCTTCACTGGATTTGAATGTTGGTGGATTTGAGTCAACCAAAACCTTAGGCCTAGGTTGGCAGCCACTGTCAGATTACCTTTGGTTTCCAATTAGTCAGTCAGTTAATTTTAATAACACAAAACGGGACATGCTTTCGATTATTTCACAAGTTTTCGATCCGCTTGGATTATTGGCTCCGTGTGTAATTGTTATGAAAATGTTACTTCAGAAGTTATGGCTGAAAAAACTGTCTTGGGATGAACAGCTATCACCGGACATTAGTAAGCTTTGGAATGAAATTATTATTAA
Organism: Diarsia mendica; assembly: GCA_949316265.1. NCBI lineage: Eukaryota > Metazoa > Arthropoda > Insecta > Lepidoptera > Noctuidae > Diarsia > Diarsia mendica. The sequence continues at coordinate 24,901,647 of OX438892.1, forward strand.
TTTATCTAAATTAAATGAAATTCATATTCCACGTCGAGTTTTAATTGATTGTTATGAGTTTTTAGAATTTCACATTTTTACTGATGCGTCTGAACGTGCCTACGGCGCTTGTCTGTATGTACGAAGCGTTGATAAGCAGGGACCGGTTTTAGTACGTTTATTGTTAGCCAAGAGCAGAGTTGCGCCACTCAAGCCAACGACCATACCCCGACTTGAGCTATGCGGTGCTCTTGTAGGTGTTCGCATCTTTGAAAAAGTTGTGGCAGCATTACGTGTCAGCGCGCGGCGCATTTTCTTTTGGACTGACTCCACTATTGTTTTAGGGTGGCTAAAAATGTTACCAAATAAATTACAGCCATTCGTTCGCAACAGGGTTGCCGAGATTTTAGATAAGACCAGTGGCTGTGAGTGGAGACATGTTCCAAGTTTCCAACTGACCAAAACCCTGCTGATTACTTGTCTCGTGGATTAGACATAAATTTATTACCTAGTTTAGATGTATGGTGGTCCGGTCCTAGTTATTTAATGAATGAAATGTCTCATTGGCCTTTTAAATTAATGAACTTTAATAACGAAATTTTGCCTGAAATTAAATTGGATGTCACCTTGCATGTTTCACTCAATAGCAATGAAATTGACCAATTGATTGATTTTACACGGTTTTCAAACTTTTTAAGACTTCAGCGAACAGTCGCCTATGTTTTACGTTTTACTAACGCTTGTAAAAAACAATCTATTCGCGGTCCTCTTTCTGTGCATGAACTGGAAAGGGCTTTAAACCTGATCATATATTTATCTCAACGACAATCTTTTAGGGACTTTAAATTACTACTTAATAATAAAACGTTACCCAAGAAAAGTGAATTAAATAAGTTTAACGTTTTTCTGGACGAGAATAATATAATGCGGATTCGAGGTAGGTTACAACATTCAGATTTTCAATATAATAAAAAACACCCGATTCTTATTCAATCTAGTCATCATTTTTCTAAGTTACTTTTTAAGCATGAGCATAAAAGATTGTTCCACGCTGGACCCCAGTTGCTGTTGGCGTCTATACGAGATACGTATTGGCCCATTCGAGGTCGCAATTTAGCTAGGATGTGCTGTAAACAATGTGTTCGTTGTTGCCGATTTAGAGGTGCAACTGTAAGTCCTATCATGGGAGATTTACCACAGCAGCGACTTCTAGCAGGTTTTCCTTTTGAAAATATAGGCTTGGACTATGCAGGTCCTATTCAGTCAGCTGTTCGTCAAGGTCGTGGCTGTAAAATAGTGAAAGTTTACATCGCTATTTTCGTTTGTTTTTCTACGAAATCTATTCATCTTGAATTAGTCGGTGATTTAACAAGCAATACTTTCATTATGGCGTTAAAGAGATTCATCTCACGTAGAGGAAAACCGAGAAATATCTATTCGGATAATGGCACCTCATTTGTTGGTGCATCTAATGACCTTTCTAGGTTCCTTAAGGCGAGTTGCGATTCGCTGTCCGAGGAGATGGCTCAGGAAGGAATAACCTTCCACTTTATTCCGGCATATTCTCCTCATTTCGCTGGCCTTGCGGAAGCTGGTGTTAAGTCAACCAAGCATCACTTAGTCAGAGTGCTGGGCCTTTGTAACCTTACCTACGAAGAGCTATACACCATGATGGTTCAGGTTGAAGCAATTTTAAACTCCAGACCACTGACACCGTTATCATCAAACCCCGAGGATCTGACGCCGCTCACACCCGGACACTTTCTGATTGGACGTCCCATGACGTCGCTGCCGTCATCTGATTATCGAGACCAGTCCATCAATTCCCTGACTCGATTTGAGCGGATTGAGCTTCTCCGACAGCATTTTTGGAGCAGATGGAGCAAGGAGTACATCTCGGAGCTCCAACTCCGTATGAAATGGCGAGCATGTAAGGGCTCCTTGAAGCTGAATTCTTTGGTCCTGCTAAAGGAAGACAACCTCCCCCCACTCAAGTGGAGAATGGGTCGGATAGTTGCTACGTATCCAGGGGCAGACGGCATAGTCAGAGTTGCTGACGTCAAGACTTCTAATGGTCTGTTACGCAGATCATTTAGCAAGATCTGTCCGTTGCCTAATCCGGAGTCTGAAGATTATTAGTGGTTGAAAGGCAGGCTTTCAACGTCTGGGGGTATGTTCCCGCAAGCGCCTGCAGAAACTTGCATAGTCAGTCGAGGCTACGTAGATTATTGCTTATCGTTTTATTTTTTAACTTATGTCAACCGCGGCTACCTACATATGTAATTTTATTCACTTTTTATTAAAAACTTGCACGTTCACATCAAGCAACGTATTTTTCATTTATTCCCGAAATTATACCTGGACCAATCCCGCACACCATGTGTTATTCCGGACTATAATCTACCTCTGTGCCAAATTTCATTCAGATCCGATCAGCCGTTCTGGCGTGAAAGAGTAACAAACATCCATACATCCATCCTCACAAACATTCGCATTTATAATATTAGTAGGATTAGTAGGATATTTTTTTAAATAAACTTTGTCCCACACTAGCAATTGCTCCTGTGTCGTGGGTGCGTTTACAAACATTTAAAGTCACATACACAAACACCCTGATCGGACACAACTATCTGTTGGTCATATGGAGATCGAACCCGCGACACGCAGCGCAGCAGTCGAATCGCTCCGCCACTGCGCCAACCGTGAAATCAATCATTCTCTTGCCCTTATCCTAATTTATTTGAGTTCGACCCAGGATGTCTTTTTCTTCTTCTATTACACATCATACGATAAGACACCTCCTGTATTACCATATTATCCTTCACACATTCCATTCATCGCTATTTTATCTTTCTCCACTCTAATAATCATCCGCATTCATATAATAGTAATCTGTCTACTTTCTATATTATTATTATCCATATGAATAAAAAGAGAACTACTGACTGACTGACTCATCCACGCTCAGCCCAAACCACTAGAACTAGAAAGCTAAAGAGGATTTTTCAAAATTCAACCCCTAAGGGGAAATAGGGGATGAAAGATTTTATGGATAATCCTTATATTCACACGGGCGAAACCACGAGCAAAAAGATGCTTTCCTTCACCGTTTTGTGAGCAGCGGTGATGAAATATATTACAAAAAGCGCCTTTTTGGGTTCGAACCCAGGACTTACATTTGTAAGTCGGGGACCGCCACCACTGTGCCACCACTGCTCACAATATATATACATTACGAACCAATTTATTACTTCTTGATCATAGAATATATTAGTTTGATAGTGTTGTCGTAGCAAGTTCTGTTGTAGATGGCTACGCGCTACGGCGTAGCAAGTTCTCTCGTAACCGCCTACGCGCTACGACGTAGCAAGTTCTGTCGTAACCGCCTACGCGCTACGGCGTAGCACGTGAATCGTTTATCATCTTTGACTCAGATGTAATTGCCAATACAGGGTTACCTATAAATTGTGGACAATCTATGAACAATCCATAGTTTAGATAAATAACAATCATAATTATATCTACAGTAATAATTGGTATTCGGTTTTAGTTTATTCGTTACCATTTATGGGGAGAGACTAAATAATAATATTATGAATGCGTTGGCAGTTGGGTAACTGTTTGCTGTACGAAATAGCATGAGTTGATACCCTCGCGCTCGTGCCATCCCATCTTCCTAGCATGACGTGCTGGGCTGGGTGGCTGTTGGTGAAAACCTCAAATGGACGTACAAAAACCTCTTTGGTAATTATGTGTTTCAGCCGTTTGGGATTAGAAACTAGGGCCATGAAACCCGAGTGGGCGACCTAGTCGATTTGACGGACTTGTTACATTTTTTTGGTCAAATAACCTATTGATTAATTCCACTACACTTTGGTTTATACTGATGCCTCGCACCTGTTTAAGTCGTACGCACGTCGTCTTAATCCTCATATTTATCCGCTCGCCGCGAACTGCTAATTATTCCACACAGACAGACAGACTGAGCAACACAATCTATTGTAAACGCGTAAACTTTCGGAGATGTGGTGTTTAAATAAATAGTACATCGTCATTTGAATTTAAGGAAATATTGAGATTTGTGCGTATTAATTTATAAGAACTTTGGATTTACTGAAAATAAGCATTAAAGCACACTTTGGTAAACATTATTGCAGTATCTGGTTAGTTTCACGTAGTACGTAGACAAGTAGTTACGTTACAGCTAGCTATATAGTAAAGAAAAATCGTTAAAATAATTGCTTCTTTTAGTTCATTTTTTTTTTATGAACTTAGTTTTTGACCATTACATACAGGAGCATAGAGAAAAAAAATCTGAAAAGACAATAATTTGTATGTTATTCCTAGACAACAAGAACGGGTGTTAGTTCAAGCTAGTTTTGCCAAACACAAAGTTCGTTCAACAAGCGTAGCGGGTAGCACTGTAGCAAAATAGTGTGATTCGTAGCACCTCGTTGTAAGTTCGTAGCGAGTAGAATCGTAGCGACATAGTGTGAGTCGTAGCACCGACTTACAAGTTCGTAGCGCATAGCACCGTAGAGACATGGTGTGATTCGTAGCACCGTAGCAACACCGTAGCGGCATAGTGTGATTCGTAACACCTCGTTGTAAGTACGTAGCGCGTAGCACCGTAGCAACAATGAACCGACATAGTGTGAGATTCGTAGCACCTCGTTGTAAGTTCTTAGCGCGTAGCACCGTAGCAACAACGTGGCGACATAGTGTGAGATTCGTAGCCTCTTTTTGTATGTTCGTAGCGCGTACCACCGTAGCAACAACGTAGCGAAATAGTGTGAGATTCGTAGCATATCGTTGTAAGTTCGTAGCGCGTAGCAGCGTGCGCGTATGATACTTAGTACTTCGTGGGAAATAGCTATTAGTTCCAACTAATTAAAATTTTCGTTTCAAATCAATCCAATAGCACTAAATCTCCAGATTTAGTGCTATTGTAGTAAAAATAGGTTCATAGTTTATCTCCAATCATAAGATTTTTTTATTAAAATAAAAGTGCGATTTGGTTCTCATTACGCATTAATTAAGCACCGTAATTAAAGGTAATCATGTGTCTAAATTCATAACCAAAATTAATGATAGTTTAATTAATTTCCTGTCAAATAAAATTAGGGGCGTGAGTAATAGAATAGAATTCGAAATTAGTGGAATCTATTATAGTTTTAGCGCTTTAATAACATTTATTTATGTTATTGATATGTTTGTCAAATATTTGACAAAATACCTACAAAGAAATGTTGTGCCGACCCCAAATAAATTGGGATAAGGGCAGGAGAATAATGATGATTTATTTAGCTTTTATTTTAATTATACATACTACTAACTCTATGAACATTATAATATCTGAAATAAAGAATTTGAATTCGAAATCTCGCATTACCCGGTTTAGTATAGAAAGCACTAAAAACAAAATGTCTGTGGCCAATGAAATGCGCAAAATGTTCGCAGAACATAAAAGAAGTAATATTGGAAAATTGGCATTTTAAACGTAACAAAAGCAATACTGCTCTTTGTATAGCATTGTGGCAAATGCAATCGAATGGCTGTTTATACAATGGCCCATGTTTTAACTATTTTAGTAAAGGACTTCGCTGGTTTTTGTGGTGTGCATGGAACATAGTATGAATGTATGAAATCTACGAGTTAGATTTCTTGAATGTGAATCCATACCTTACAGAATCGTTTATGCTATAGTATTAATAATAATATTTTTTTTTATTTGGAACAACATAGGAACCATTTTTGTTAGTAAACAACTTATGCACTAGGATTAGTAACAAATTGGAATAAAATACAGTTTAATTAACTAATGAGTCATGTACTTACGAGGCATTTCATGAGGACAATGATTTCGCATGAGATGCCTCAGCACAGGAGCTCTCGGGTACTCGCCTTTCAGGATGCTGTTCATCGCTTGTGAGGAGGATTCGGGGGGTCACTCCCCCGAATCCTCCTCACAAGCGATGCCATCTTTTTCCTTGTGATAAATATTATATGGTATTGCAATCTTTTGATTTTTAAATGTTTCGACGATTGCCACTGAACTATTGGACACCATTAATTTTGTATTTGTTTATGATGTTTGATCAGAAAGTTCAAAGTCACACAAAGGGCAATGTAGAGGGCTATGCTCGTAATCTCCTTGCGGGATCGCATCAGAAATGATGATATCCGCAAGAGAACTAAGTTTACTGACATAGCCCGAGGTATTGCCAAACTTAAGTACGTAACGATGGGCCGAAAAGTTGTGGAGTTGCGGCCGCGAACCGGAAGATGCTGCGTTGAAAGGCCTCCCACTAGGTGGACCGATGACCTAGTGAAGGTTGCGGGGACTCCCTGGATGCGAGACGCACGAGACCGGTCAATGTGGCAACACCTAGGGGAGGCCTATGTCCAGCAGTGGATGTCTTTTGGCAGAAATGATGATAATGATGACTAAGTAATTTATTTATTTTAAAAGCACATAGAAAAATGTTTAAATATATTTCACGTACATCCTGTGTTTCACAAGTGGTTATGCCATGTGACTGTGACTGTAGCTTCACTTTCTTGGTTTTTCTGATATTCAAAAGTGCCTGTACTCGTAATGGTTTTTTTTTATTTTTATTTTTATTATAAATGGGCTTGCTCTTGACTTCAATCTTGCCCTAAGGGCAGAGATGATAGGGCACGCCACGATAGTGGCGGTAAGTCCCCTCTTTGAGGAGTGGCTAGAGAGGAGCCACGGCGCCCTCACCTTCCGTCTGACGCAGGTCCTCACCGGACACGGATGTTTCGGGAGGTACCTGCACCGAATCAGGCGGGAGGAAACGCCCGGATGCTTCCACTGCGAGGATCGACCGGAGGACACGGTGGAGCACACTGTGGAGGTGTGCCCTGCCTGGGCGGAGCCCCGCCGTGTTCTCGTAGCGGCGATCGGCGGCGGTGACCTCTCGCGTCCGGCCCTGGTGCAAGCCATGGTCCGGGGCGAGGAGGAATGGGACGCCGTCGCCTCCTTCTGCGAAGCAGTGATGCTAGCGAAGGAGGTGGCGGAACGAGAGAGGGAGCGATCCTCTCAACGTCCCAGCCGCCGCGGAAGGCGCGGAAGGCGCTCCGGGCGTCGGGGGCCACGTGATGGCTTCCGGCCACCGTAGACGCGGGTCTGTGGACGGTGAGTAATGGGCTAGCTCGCCGTCCGGCCGTCGTCATGACGGCAACAGACCGTGTCGGCGGCGCGTTCGTGTTCCACGCGCGCCTCAAAGAGATGTCAGCAAGGAGGGGCCCGCAAGGGCCGACGCCCGTCGGGGCCGCGGTATTTGTACTAGATTACGTGGCCTCGGCGCAAGGGCAAAGAAGGAACATGGGTTCGGTTTTTAGTCAGTAGAAGTCTGACACTCCCCTTCGCTCTGCCCAAGAGCGGGGGGGGTCATTCGATGATTTTCCACCCACCAAAAAAAAAAAAAAAAAAAAGGGCAGAGATGATGTCGACGATGGAACGAGCTTACCCAGTAGAAGCCTGTCTAATTGAAATAAATACCTTAAGTTTGATTGTAATTAACACTTAACACGAAGAAAATAAATTAAGTCTTTTTTATTTAATTTTCACAAAATCCACAGCTCTTTGAAATTGTATCTTAAGAGTATAAACTTAACCTACAAGCAATTACGGATTTAAGATTTAATAACTATACAATACATTGCTAAAAGTACAAGGTAATTTAATTTTTTATTTGTATAACAAATCAATCGGCCACACACCCGTATTCTGTTAAACCTTTCACTCACATTATGCAAGCAGCGCCGCGTGATCTCACTTGTAATAGTCCGCCACCGGTTCCCGCCAACTGAAGATACGTCCGCGTGAACTCATCAGCTGGCATTGTTGTTCCGATCGGTGTGTGTCCACTGTCACACACGTCACGGGAAATTAACTGATTGTCAGGTCTTGTTGTATAACATGACGACATAAAGCCGACGCCCGTCGGGGCTGCGGGTTGTTCGTAAGAGATACCGCGGCCTCGACATAAAGGGCTAAGAAGGAACATGGGTGGTTTTTAGTCAGTAGAAGTCTGACACTCCCTACGCGGGAGGAGTCATTTGACGGTTTCGATGTTCTTCACTATTTTTAGACACTGGCTTTCTCTGAGCGTGGATAAGCCAGGTTTCTCAGAAAAGGCATCATTAGCATTATAAAGATTCGTAAGCCTCCAGCAATTTCGGTAAGTCTGAGGCGAAGACAGGCACGTACAGGGAACGATATTCTCTAGCTACTTACACTGTCGGATCAGTATTATTTAGTAAGGTTATTATTATATACCTCTATGATTAAAACCTCTATTTAACAAGTACAAAAACTCCAAATGTGTAATGTGTAATTGGTTCGCCTCTGTTTTGTATTTCAACGGTGACTGCGGAGCCTAACCAGATATCATCACTGTGTTGTACTAGAAAAAACTCCAAGTTGAACTTAGGTTACAGGTTTAGGACATAGGTTTTCCTGTAATATCTAAAAGTGTTGAACTAATTTTTGTATTCTTTTCAAATTTTTAGCCTCAGTTATTTCGGAGATAACAGCCGAGGGGGCAATGGTCGGAGAGACAGACATACACACGAGTGATCCTATAAGGGTTCCGTTTTATCCTTTTGAGATACGGAACCCTGAAAACGTTGCCAAAGTGGTGGAGTTGACTGATCAAAAACAGAATAAACAACTGTATTAATCATCATGGGATTTGATTAGTTCACAACTCCCTGCACAGACTGGCAAAACTCAGAGAAACTGTTTTATTTTTCCGTTATAAAAAAAATACGAACGTTAATAAGAAACTGTAAGTACTTATTAAGTAATAAATATTTTTTAAGAACTCATAATTTACAAGCCGAATGCTAATAATGGGAGTAACCGTAATGAGTTTTTGAGAAAAATGTTCCACAATTATTTTGAGGCAATTAATTTTACTATGTAGTAATTTTGTATTAGGACCTTAAACAATCTGAACGTCATCGTCAGGTAGACTTTTTATAGCAGTTGCATTATATATTTTTTTAAACAAAAGTGTTTTTTTTTTCAATTTGGTAGGGCTGAAAACACTATGCACTAAAACCAACCAAAATATTGTTTTTTTCACATTAATCTACGGATCCCGCAAGTCCAATCGATCTAATGCATTTTTGAATTGATAAACTGAACCCGTTGATAAATCTTGTGATTTGTGTAGTCAAGTTAAACCCAAGTTAAAGAGTTTGCTCATATCCCAATTCTGTGCTTTTTGCATGTTCAGTGCTTTCGTGCTCGCAGTGTTCGTTGTTGCGGGCATTCGGTGGCGTGTGGTTCGGCGTGGTGACTTTCGGAATGACGTATTGCACTCGTAGTTTCTTTTTTAGTTTTTACGAATTGTTCTTCTGACATTCAAAAGTGCCTATAATGGCTTAATTGAAATAAATGGTTTGAGTTTGAGTTTTGATTCATTTGAGGTCAACGCAGCATATCTTCTTTTTCCATATTTTTCTATTACTCGTATTGTTTCTTTATACAGTTCATCCATCGTTTCTTTGGTATACCTCTACTCTTATACCCACCCACATTTATACTCAAAACTGTCCTCACGACATGTTCCTCATTTCCAATTTCAAATCAGCCATCAAGCAATTAACAGAAAACATTAAAATCTCCATACCACAATAATACAGAAAAATTAAATCATACACCCTTTTGAGGGTTCCGTACCTCAAAAAGAAAAAAACGGAACCCTAATAGAATCACTCGTGTGTCTGTCTGTCCGTCAGTCACAGTCAATTTTCTCCGAATCTAATGGACCGATTAAGTTGAAATTTCTATGACTGAAACACGGAAGTATAACGTAAATAAATGATTTTGAATATGGGGGTCACTTTTGGTGATATAATATTAAATGATAAGGATTATTGTGAGGATCTCAAATATATTTTTTAATAACTTTAAGATTAACACTTTTAAAGATATTAATTTAAGAAAGAAAGAAAGAAAACACATTTATTTAGCACAGGCCATAAGTGTACACAACACACAATAAAATCAACAAAAAAAACTAATTTGAAAAACAAAAAATACAAAAGAGTGCGTGCATCTCACGGCTGCGCCAAATAGGACCAGTTCAGCAAATTGCCGAGCAGCTAGTGCCCGACGCTGGTGGTGGTAGTGACGAAGTGGTTTTCAACTGGCCCTGAGATGGTGATACCACGAACGTGAGACAGTTTTGTAGGTACTCTGTCTTTATATAAATATGTACGCGTATAAAAATAGAAGAAGAAAATAGAAGAATTCTATGGTGCTGAAATAACATGGACAATCTCTCAATATCTACTACAATGGTACGGAACCCTTCAAGTGCAAGTCAGTTTTTTATTATTTTCATCGAAGCGAGCGAAACTCCCAAGTGCATTGGAAACCGATACCATTCTAATAGCAGTAGATCTACGAGAATGATTGCCGAGGAATATGTGACGTCATCACACGGCATCGGTGACAATGCATGAGTCAATTGGAAGATACTGTTTTAAATTTTAAAAGTTTTAAGGGATTTTTAATAAATAAATAAATAAATTTTACGGTGTTGGGTTTCTTGGTGGGAATTTTTATGAATGAGATTTCATTTTGAAATTAAGGTCAAATTCACGGCCTTGGAACACAACGGGCTAAGAAGGAACATGGGTTGTTTTTAGTCAGTAGAATTCTAACACTCTCCCTTTCTTCATTTTCGAACAAATAATATTTTTTATTTGATTTAACTATTCTTACACACACAACTTTACTATAATTGCTAATACTAACTTGCGAGTAAATGCTAAAGATTGCTAAATTACAAAAATTAATAAGTACTCTTTCAAAGAAAAGCGTTCGCTGTTAAGTATCATTACTATAATTATAATATTATAAACAAAGTCCTCCGCCACGTCTGTCTGTCTGTCTGTTCGCGATAAACTCAAAAACTACTGCACTGGATAGAGTGGTTCTCGAGGAAGGTTTTAGTATATAGTTTGACCGACATTCACGCTGGCGACACCGGTTCAGCCTTGTTTGGTATAAAAAACTTTTGATGTAATGTTATTAATTCGAACAATGTTTAAGAAAATAATCATTTTGTATAATGTCGATTAACATAATTTTCATTTCATCGAATAATTATTTGCGACAACAACATAAAATTTGCGCTATTGATCAAAGGGTATAATATTCATTTGATGTAATGTTCAGGTGGTATAGTTTGTGTTTTATCGAATATTCAATTGAAAAACGTTGTTATACCAAACAAGGGTGAACCTTTAAGCATTTCGTTCAGAAATATGCTCATGAAGATTATCCTGTACTCAAGACAATGTTCAGGCGCATAATAATAAACTTAACGACGACACGCAATAAGATTTTATTTCAGTCTGCTCTTGTTTCCTTACTGCTGTTTTTAGGGTTCCGTAACTCAAAAGGAAAAAACAGAACCCTTATAGGATCACTCGTGTGTCCGACCATTCCCGCCCCCCCTTATCTCTGAAACTAATGAGCTTAAAATTTTGAAAAAAATACAGAAGTTAAGTTCAACATCTTATAGATTACAGGAAAACTTATAACAAGTCTGGAGGGTGCTAAAATAACATGGAAAATCTCTCAATATCTACTACAATGGTACGGAACCCTTCACATGCAAGTCCTACTTGCACGTGGCCAGTTTTTATTTCTTCTGGTCGCTGTCGAAACACTTCCTCGTAAATCTGTATTCAGTTACTTGCTCGAATAAAAATAACTCATGTAAAAATGTTTCGGTGTTGTGGTTGTCGTAACGTAAGCTCCATTGAGGGAGCTGAGGTTTTTGGTTTGACTCCCCGGTTGGGCAAAGTTTAATTTAGTTTTTCCATCACGATTTTTTCAGTAGCAGCTCGTAGTCTGGATTTAACCATAAGTTCACCCTTAAACTTCGGCACAACGGGCAAAATGTGGATGAACTCCTCTGCTTATGCCTTGTTTTGGAGGGTGGGAAATCATCAAATGACTCCTATCGCTCTGGGTAGAGTGGTAGGGAGTGTCAGACTTGTACTGACTAAAAACCACCCATATTTCTTCTTAGCCCTTTGTGTCTCTTTCGACCAACCCGCAGTGGATGTACTCCTCTGCTTATGCCTTCGGGTAATACAGGCGTTTTGATTTTTCATATAAAAATGCTTAAGTTTACAACAACGTGGAGTGAGGCAGTCACCGTCGAATTCTAAGAAAAACTATTTCTTTTAAACAGGAATTTCATTCTAAACACAGGAGTGAAAAATTGTTGCACAACAATGTCATATTTTTCCTCCAGCCCCAAATATTTCAGTATACATTTTATTGTTGAAACTTTATTTAATAAACGTAGCTTTACAAAAGAAACAAATCTGTGTCGTGTCGTGTTAATTTAATATCAGGTTCAAACCGGTTCGAGCCAGTAATATCGGTCTGGTAATAACCGGAATCAACCGGATTACGAACCGCAATATCTGTGATATTGGACGCTAGTACTTTGTCGCCGGATCTGCTCGTTTATATCATCTTAAAGTTTTAATGAGCTCCAGAATTTTAAAGAGTGGTGCGAGGTTTTTTGATGACGCATTTTTGTGGCACTTTTTGAGTTATGGCGTAATTTAGAAGTCGATAAAAGTTTATGTGGATAATGTGTACTTCTGGTAAATTCGTTTATGAAGCCGTAAACAAAAGATCGTTTGTGTATTAAGCGTTTATAACAGCCTTTTGTTTTTTTTTTTTTTTTTTGGTGGGTGGAAAATCATCGAATAACCCCCCCCGCTCTTGGGCAGAGCGAAGGGGAGTGTCAGACTTCTACTGACTAAAAACCAACCCATGTTCCCTCTTCTGTTTATAACAGCCTCACAGTCAGAAAATGTCATTAAATATAACTACATAAATATAAAAGCTTTTGCTATTTTCAAAGGACTGAAAAATAATTTAGTTTTTACGGTGTTATTGGGTTTTTCATCAGAAATATGTCAGTAGCAGCCACGGACACTGGAGTTGTGCCCTTTTGATGGCAATAGGCTCGCCTCCTACTACATAGGACTTAAACATAACTAGCAATGTATGGGTGTACTAATAAGTACAACTCTATTTAACCCTTCGGGAAAAGGGTTGTTGACAAAAATCGAATTAGTCCGTCAGATAGATTTCTTTAAAATATTGGACAGTTTTTTCTCTTTTTAACGTAAAAAATAAATAAGACGATACAGTGCTTCGAAAACTCATGTGGTGTCACAGCATGCTTCATTTTTTACCAGAAAGTGACGTCACAAGCCAGCTATTTTTATTAATTTGATATAACAAAGAACACGACGTATCCAATATTTTTTGGAAACCTTACTGACGGACTAACCAGAATCATATTTTTTTAGCCAGGAAGCATCCCTATTACAGACATGATAATTATTATATTATTATGTTTTAATCTTCAATACCTACGCACATCAGTACTCACCGAGGCATCAAGTTAAACCGGAGACAGTCACCGAGTAGGCCGCGATAGCCGATCGGCCGCACAATGGAACACAATGCCGAAGAGTGACACTTGAACCGTGACATAGATAGTCTGCCGCAGACAGGATACTACGACCCAATGACTTCTGTTGCTGATAGTATTTTTTAGTCTTGGCGTAACTTCTGTGATTCTTAAAGGTGTAGGTCGTCAGAGGTGTGATTTAGAAGTGACATTATAAGTGTAAATACTATAAATAGAGAGGCGAGCTTATTTATTTACTATTTATGTAGGTACACACAGTAGACAACACAGGAAAATAACATTTGAGTACAAAAGTACCTACTGCTTATTTCTCAAGATTATAATCGACTATAATTGTCGCGACGTAACGCGAATGTAAATATAATAATTGTAAATATGTAACAGAAATGATATGGCCATACCAATGATTGAACCATTAGTCGAATTAGTATCAGCACAACGAGATGTCGAACTCTATGATGAAGAATGAATGTTTGTCTATGGTAAGTTCACTCCTGAACGAAACGCTTTAGAGTCGTCCATTTTTGTTGGCGTCGCTGGAGGTAACTGGACCTGGAGAACAAGTTGTAACAAAGCTAAGTATATAGGCCAAGTACTAAGTAGAAATAATACCAAGTATGTAGATGTATGTAGAAGTAAATCTAAGTAGCCATAGTTGCTAAAGCGTAGAGTTGTTAGCTGGTGCTTGTAGATATGACGCTGTAATTATAGAGTCTGCGCTGAGCCGTCACGTGGCCACGGGGTGAGCACGTGGCGGCAACGCGAGACTAGCTTGTGCCTAGAGCCTGCATGTGCATACTCAGTTCCCTAGACATAATCTAAGGAGAGTTCCATAGAGGGGTGCGTTACGGGTGACGGCAGTCGCAGTGTAACGCGCCTACAATACATCAGTAGGGAGAAGATTTATCCCGCCATACTGATCAATAAGGGGCTAACGTAATTGCCGTAAAGAGAGAGTTACGAAAGGTAGAAGAATGCGAGGGTCGATTGATAGAAGGTCTGACCTGAGCAACCGCCTAGAGTAAGAGAGGCAGCAGAGTGTGATGGTCGACTTATAAGGTCTGGACCTGAGCAACTGCCTAGAGTTGGGAATGTATGATCTGATCATACGATATGATAGCGCATGAGTATGTCATTAATGCTTTGTTATATTTACAGCCTGGAAGAGGTAGCATAGTCATGGACTGCATCCGCAGCCCTGACGTTACTCCCTCCCCGCCCGTGGTACAGAAGTAGTTAGTATCAACGGGCATTACCACCTACAGATGGTGAACTGCAGCGGTCATCGAAGAGCGGCAAGGCAGTAAGGCGAGGCAGGCAGGTGCAGAGAGCTGTGGAAGGAGGTGAACTACGGACGAGGAAAGCGAGGTACGATACTCAAAGTATATTACCATGATGATCATAAATAATGATATTCGTACGCCTGCTTATGTAAGCGAGCCCAAGGCACATCTATATTACATACCCCATATGACTTACATATTAGAGCAGAGCCGTAACGACAATAATACCGAATGAAATTAATTGAAAATTACTATTGAATCAAATAATTATTTTTTATAATCTGTAATTAGGTGGTCGTTGCGGCTGTGTGGTCATCTGCTTATAAACGCAAATGGAGCGCGTTTTACTGTAATTAAATTAGTTGTTAAAACTTATTGGGGCTTATTTAGTTGTGCATATTTTGAGCCGGATTATTAGTTATCAGTATAATGTACAGTCGAACAAGCTAATAAGCATACAGCCAGTTAACTTGCATTTACTTTTGAGATTATACAGATACATTTAGAGACTGATGTCAAACGATACAGCCTTTAGCATCAGTTGCTTAGTGCGAAACACAATATAAAAAAAAAACAACCAATATTTTCAGTGTACTAGAATTATAAAGATCTCTACCTGTATACTTCAATCAAAATCAAAATCAAAAGTCATTTATTTAAACTAGGCTGATAAATAATCAGCACTTTTCGAACGTCAAATTTTACTTTACTTTACTTATTTACATTTATAAAAGACAGTCCCCCAAAACGCCCACCCATCGACACTTCCTAGTGTTTAGCTGGAAAGAAGAAGTTGCGGAACAAACTCCCCAGCACACATCTGTCTGTTAGGTTGGTTAGAAGAACCAGACTCGATACAATAGCAACTTGTTAGTTTGTTCGACTGTACATTGGTTGTCCGGAGGCGAGATGGGTAAACCCTGAGTGAGACTGAACGTGGATGTTGGTACAAGCCAGGGAAGGCATATGTACCCAGCAGAGGGTGAAGTCAGACTGTGGGTGATAATCATGGTGATTACCTGTGCTTCTAACTAACAGTATCAGAAACTAAACAACCATGCCTGAGATATATCTCTCGACGGCATGTAAAGCGAAGTCAGAAGCGGCATATTGTCACTGAGAGCAAGTTATGGTCTAACCACACGATAAAGAATTAAATAAACAGTTATAATTCAATTAATAATAACGTTAATATAGCATTAACATTCAGGAGTGACTGTAATTTGGAATCACATTCCCAAATAACTTTTGAACCAAGATAAACGATGATTCTAAAATTAGCTTGACCTTTTAAACTTGCAATACAAAAGCGTAGATATTTCAAACTAAAACTAAGTTCGGTTTTAGCTATTGTCATTCAAAACTGCCTCGGAATATTAAACTCTCGAAATTTCTAAAACGTCAAAGTGAAATGTCAAACTTATTGCACAACTTTGATAGGTGCTTAACAGTTTTACAGACAGACGGACGGACTCGTAACATTTTATTATTATGATGAAAGGGAACATTTTCCGCTGTAACAGACCCCGCGAGTTAATGACGATTTTTTAATTACTGGCTTTAATTGATTCGCGTTAAATGAGTAGTCTAGAGTAGAATATTGTAATATCAGCTACTTTTTATGACAAGGAGCGACATGGATTTAGTTTTAATTATGATGATTAATTGTTACGGGATTTTTATGAGGTTCTTTGCTGCCAAAGAACCTCATAAAAATCCCAAAATAAAAAAAAAAAATAAAAAAATAATAATAAATGTCTCCCTGCGGAGACATTTATTAATATTTTTTCGTCTATTATTAACCTGCTGCTGGTACAATCACCTGCAAAATTGCAAGGATACTTTTAGTCTTTTTACTTTTGAATAGAGTTCAGAACTGTCCATGCATTTTTGAAGGTGACTGTACACAAAAACAGGAAATATAGTGAATATGTTTTAATGTTAGGTACTCTTTATGTGATTTTTTGACATCTTCGTAAAAGGCTGTACTCAAACTCTCTATTAATTAAAGTTTTTATTTCGACAAGACCGATACAGGCAGAAGCCCTGCTTAGTACTGTAGTTGCTTTCAAAGCATTTCAAAGCGTAGATGTCTATGGAAAACGAACAACTCCGTGGCCACTCTTTACGTACTTATAAGGGTTTGGATAGTGGTGGTCTGCCAAGCTTTTTTGCCAGTACAGTAGTTGTTGTTAGTCATAACATAATATAGTTTGTTGCATTAATAGATAGAGGTAATAGAGGTCCTTTTTGCGGATCAAAGAGCCTATTGGAAAAGCATCTGTAGTGTGTGTAATCACTTGATTTATCACAAGGCTCTTGGGTGATGGCAATATGTTGGCCCCCTGTTATATCGATGCCTTCAGATGAACCTCTGTCTATCTCTACATGGATTAATATAATCGGAATAATGATATTATATGTGTTAGTTTAAGTCATATTGGATCGTATAGTTCGACGTTCGATTTTTAAGATTTGAAATTACTGGTCAAAAACTATACGTTGCGGTAGCCTCAAATGGAGGGGCGCTGAGTCGAAATATATTCTAGAAATTGCAACAGCCTGACGGTGAACAGTTAGAAAACCTATAGACACTCAGGAAGGCTTACCTTGCTGTCCACATATAATTGAAAATAAATAAATAAACGATTATTACGCGTAAACCTACACTCAGCCAGTTTGCGACCCGTTCAGCATAATTGAAAACAGTGCTAATCCAGATTATACTGATGAAATCCCAAACTACTGGCTGTATGTGTGTTGTATCCTTTTTATACCTGCCCCACAATTTATTGCGATGTTAGGAGTGGGACTGAATATTTTAATAGTGTTTTACAGCTAGCGAAAATACTTCTTAGGAATCTGTGAAATATAGTTGAATATTATCTACATAGTTCTATCTCTATCTATCTCTCAAAACGAAGGAAAACATCATCATGTCTCAGAACCAAAAAGCCCGTGTGGTGGATTATAACCCATCCCTCTCCTAGAGAGGAGACCTGAGTCCCTGCAGTGGGAACATTATAGGCTGATGATGATTATCTAGTTCTATAAATTAAGCTCTTAAGATTAAGTATTTGATTTATTTGTCGTGGCTAAATTATAACAGCTACAAGGTTCGATCGAAGTTATGATTGCCTAAGTCTATTCGTGAATGGGAGACCTTAAGTAAATAGGTACGTGTCCAGAAATCAAATTAAACCATTAGTCCTTTCTGTCAGTTTGACAGTCGTCATGGGCAGATAGAAACCCGAAAGTCTGACAACCAGTCTTACCAAGAATTTATAAACACTGTTTTAAGCTTTCACGGTTCATAACTATATTTAAAATGTCACTCAACCCGCGATCATGGCGCTTGCAACAGCAGCGTCGAAATATCGGGAACTCAATACGAATTAAAATCACGGAAGATATCCCGTAAGTGACATTTCAAGAATTTATAGTTTTAGCAAATAAATCGGTCTCAGACAAAGGCAGTCGCTCCACTCAAAATACTGGAATTTAGTGGTATGTAGTTAGGTCTTACCCTAACTACATAATGTTACTAAACAGGTGATGGTTCAATATATAATTTAAACTGTAATAGGATATATATACAATACAATATCATCATTCTTTTGCCCTTATACCAATTCATTTGGGGTCAGCGCACCATGTCTTCTACTTCCATACTTCTCTGTTTCTCATCATTTCATGAGACACCTCCGTTTTTGCCATATCATTCATAACACAGTCCATCCATCGTTTCTTGATCTTCCTCTATTCCCACCACACCTCTACCCATTTAGATTCATACTCAAAACCTTCCTCACGACATTTTTTCCATTCCTCCGCAGTTCGGACTAACTACCTCATAGACGCAGGTTATTCTTCTTTATAAACTTTTTTATTTTCATATTCACAGAAATCGTGGGGCACGGCACGGCAATGTTGTGTGACTTGGCCGTTGTTCGTTTCGTTTAGTTCTGCTACTTTTTCTTCTTGGTGTCCAATTACCAATACCAGTTTGGGTTATTATCTCGCTTAACAAATATAGGTAGTTACAACAGATATAACATTACGTGTAAATAAAATTGACTTGTACCCACGAACGTATAAAGAATGTTCAACGGCCATGTCACACAACCTTAACTACTTATAATAATAAAGAAATCGCATTAAGGAACCTTAGACTTGGCACGACTTTGTCTAGATTTCATTACTTTTAGAGATAAACAAGCAGCTCCATCGAGACTTGGCTAGTTTTTTACAGAATGTTTTTGGTGGGATGTAATTTTTCTAACAAAGGTGTCTCGTGTAAATCCGCCACTGATCCGACAATACCCAGACAGAAACCCAATAATATTAAGTTTGATCTTGAAACCGAACGTAGATACGCTTCAACGAATTTTGGAGTAGCACTTTTTTATCGACAAACTGAACTTAACGCCCTTTGTGTCTCGTATTAACCCTAGACCTTGAACGCCCTGTCCACAGCCTTAGGCGGTGCGACTTGCTGATTTTGCGACACAATAGGAGATCGGACTGACTCAAAAAAATATGATTCTGTTTAGTCCGTCAGTTAGATTATCGAAAAATATTGGATACGTGTTTTTGGTTTTATCAAATCAATTAAAATTGATGAAGCTATAGCGCGACAAAGGTCATGGAGTGGGGCTTGAAACGTCAATTGAAGGTACAAAATGTACTATCATATGACGTCACACGAGTTTTCGAAGCACGGTATCGTCTTCATTTTTTGTTTACGTGAAAAAAGAAAAAATATGTGGTCAATATTTTTCGGAAATCTATCTGACGGACTAATTAGTTTTTTTTTGTCCGATCCCCTATTGATGCACGTGATATTATCCTAGCGATAGTACCAAGTCGCGTCGTGCTTTACACGTGGGATACACAAAGTAATAAAGCATATTTTCTCAGTTACTCACTGTCCCCGTTGGGGCCGCGGGTTGTTCGACAGAGATACCGCGGCCTCGACGCAAAGGGTTAAGAAGGACCATGGGTGGTTTTTAGTCAGTAGAAGTCTGACACTTCGTACCGCTCTGCCCAGAGGAGTAAAAATTTGATGATTTCACACCCACCAAAAAAAAAAGCTAGTCACTATCGCAACAACCGTGTACCTATAGCAGTTTATCTCGTATAAGTATTTATATCCAAACCTCTCCAAGCAGTAAATAGAGGGCAGAATAGATTTTTCATCGAAGAGTTACTCTTGAGGAATACTAATACGTTACACTGTCATAACTATGAAGAACGGGTTCGCGTGATTGGGATACTGTGCGGGGGCCAGCGTTTGTGACTAGTGTAGGATATTTTTTCGTACTCTTTCATGTTTTTATTTGGTTTCACGTAGAGGTGTATCTATCTATATATATAAAAGGAGAACTGACTGGGTGACATATCAACGTACAGCCGAAACTACTGGGGCTAGGAATGTGAAATTTTGCACACGGCTTCCTATTATAATGTAGGGGAGCACTAAGAAGGGGTTTTCGGAAATTTAACCTTTAAGGGGGTGAAAAGGGGGATGAAAGTTTGTATGGAAAATCGACACTTTTGTAGTTGAACCGACATCCACGCGGGCGAAGCCGTGGGCAAAAGCTAGTTTATTATAAACCTATGGATTTTTCTTCTTCGTGTTAATGGTTTCACTATCATTACATACTATAAAACAAAATCCTCCATCGCGTTTGTCTGTCTGTCTGATCGCGATTAACCCAAAAACTAAGTAGCCCCAATTTCCATGCTGTTTTCACCAACGAATAAAGTGGTTCTCGAGGAAGATTTTCCCTACATATTGTGAAACAAAGTCCTCCGCCACGTCTGTGTAGTCAGTTCGCGAGTAACCCAAAAACTTCTACACCGATTTTCATGTTGTTTTCACCATAATTATGTCAGATAGAGAGGTTCTCGAGGAAGGTTTTAGTATATTATTTGACCAACATCGACGTTAGTGAAGCCGGGGGCATCAGCTAGTTTATTCATCATTCATCATCATTTCAGCCAAAAGACGTCCACTGCTGGACATAGGCCTTCCCCAGGCGTCGCCACATTGACCGGTCCCGTGCGTCTCTCATCCAGCGGGTTCCCGCAACCTTGACCAGGTCGTCGGTCCACCTAGCAGGAGGCCTTCCAACGCAACGTCTTCCGGTTCGCGGTCGCCATTCCAGAACTTTTCGGACCCATCGGCCATCCGTTCTGCGAGCAATGTGCCCTGCCCATTGCCACTTAAGTCTGGCGATTCTTCGGGCTACGTCGGTAACCTTGGTTCTCAAGCGGATGTCCTCATTTCTGATTCGATCACGCAAGGAAACTCCGAGCATAGCCCTCTCCATTGCCCTTTGGGTGACTTTGAGCTTTCTGATGAGGCCCATTGTGAGCGACCACGTTTCGGCCCCGTATGTAATCACTGGCAACACACACTGGTCATAGACTTTCGTCTTGAGACACTGGGGTAAGTTGGACGAGAAGATACCGCGCAACTTCCCGAACTCTGCCCAGCCGAGTCGGATTCGACGATTGACCTCTTTCTCGAAGTTAGATCTACCCAACTGGACCGTTTGTCCTGTCCCGCTAGTTTATTATCATCTAGTGATTTTTCTTCTTCGTCTCGATGGTATTTCCTATAATATTATATTGGCACAATATTCCATCACTGTCAAGATGCAATCATCTTGCTTATTTGTTTAGTAGTCCTGGTACCAGCGTACGTGTATCTCCAGATGTATACACGTGGACGAGGCAAAAGGAGAATGTGAGGATCGTAACAGGTGGCGTTCTGAGGTTTCTGCCTACTCCCATAGCAAAAAGGGGTGATTTTATGTATGTATGGTCCTTGAACGGCTATTGTGTATGGTCCTAGATTGATCTAATAATCTTGTTTGTTGGAACACTAATTTTGTGATAGACGGTGAGTCAAATAATAGCGAAATCTACGTTTGTTAAAGTGAAAGGAGATAATATGATTTACGATTATTCTCAAAGAGCTGTCATCATCATCATCATCATTTCAGCCGAAAGACGTCCACTGCTGACATAGACCTACCCCGACCCCCCCCCCCCCCCCCCTCGACCTGTCCTGCGGACATAGGCCTCCCCTAAGTGTCGCCACATTGACCGGTCCCGTGCGTCTCGCATCCAGCGTATTCCCGCAACCTTCACCAGGTCATCGGTCCACCTAGTGGGAGGCCTTCCAACGCAACGTCTTCCGGTTCGCGGTCGCCACTCCAGAACTTTCCGGCCCCATCGGGCATCCGTTCTGCGAGCAATGTGCCCTGCCCACTGCCAAGCTTGGCAATTCTTCAAAGAGCTGTGCTATAATTTAATTGAACTTGAAATTAAGTAGGCCCAATTATATTATGGACTAGACCATGATTATTTGGCCAGCTATAACAACGCCAGTTACATATGATTCCCGTCGGGGCTGCGGGTTGTTCGAAAGAGATACCGTGGCCTCGACACAAAGGGCTAAGAAGGAACATAATGGTTTTTAGTCAGTAGAAGTCTTACACTTCCTGTCACTGCCCAGAGCGGGAAGGGTCATTTTATGATTTACCACGCTCCAAAAACAAGGCACATGTTTTTCATCTAGTCCTACTTACTTTTTCCAGGACTATCCGCGTTTTACCCAAACTCATTTATACCCTGTTATATAAATAATGTTTCACTTCACTGATTCCCCTTTAGTCAGATTTCTGCCAATTGGGATCGTATGTATTTTTATGTATGGTAATAACTACACTGTTCCAAATATTGTGTAGTCGACAGTAATACAGCCAAATATACTTGGAAAATATTATGAAAGACTGATATTTTTACATGCGCATGAATTTAGGAAGTGAAGATAGTCATGGATCAGTGAATATAACATAACAGCCTATAATATAATCCCAGAAGGGTTAGGCAGAAGTGTACACCTATATACCCGTTTGGGGCTGCGGGTTGTTCGAAAGAGATTCCGCGGCCTCGACACAAAGAGCTAAGAAGGAACATGGGTGGTTTTTTGTCAGTAGAAGTGTGACACTCCCTACCGAGAGCGGTAGGAGTTATTTGATGATTTCACAACCTCCTAAAAAAATACACCTTTATTTCGCATGTTATGTTTAAGTTATTAATAGAGGCGAGTCTATTGCCATTATCCGGGTCCAAATCTAGACTCCGTAGCTGCTACTGAGGAGTTCCTGATGGTTAAATCCAATAGCGTAGTGAATTTGCCATCAATCAGCGTGTGGAATCATAAGCAAAGAATTATTGTCCAATCAGG
This sequence comes from Diarsia mendica, assembly GCA_949316265.1. NCBI lineage: Eukaryota > Metazoa > Arthropoda > Insecta > Lepidoptera > Noctuidae > Diarsia > Diarsia mendica. Next base: position 24,924,689 of record OX438892.1, read on the forward strand.
AAAGATGGAAATTTGACAGCAGCTTTAGATACGGTAGTTGACATAGAAAAACTAATCAGTCCGTCACATAGATTACAAAAACATATTCGACACGTATTTTTTCTTTTTGCACGTAAACCAAAAATGAAGATGATACAGTGCTTCGAAAACTCGTGTGACGTCAGATCGCACTACATTTTTTACCACGCTGTCAAAACCCCCACTCCAGATCTTTGACGCGTTATAACTTCGTCAATTTTTATTAATTTGATAAAACAAAAAACACGTATCCAATATTTTTCGATAATATAACTGACGGACTAAACGGAATCATATTTTTTTCACCCAGGACACATCCCTATAGACAGGTTGTAACTCCATGAGATCAGAATTTAAATTTATCCTTATTTTAATTTGCAACCCTCAAAAGCATCCATCAGAAGGCACATCTGTGTAGTCTGCGGCGTTCAGTCAGGCGGAGGCATTTCCATGTGGGTTCCGTATTACAATTCGGTGCGGAACTCTAAAAAGGTGATAAATGGCGCCGTCCGGATTAAGAAACCCGGACACGGGTGTCGTAAGCCGAACAAATAGGGGACCAGCGAATTTGTTAAATTACGGATTTGCCGCGTTGTGAACACTCCAGCCGGAAATTTTTGAATAAAATTTGATGGACGGTTATTACGACTGCTTGTGTTTTGTTTGTGTAGGGAGACGGTTTATGGCGTGCAAAGGAAAGACCTATGTCCAGCAATACTGCTAAATCCAGGGGGTCTAAAATGACCACTTAAGCAGATCATAATAGAATCATAACATCTTCTTCTTCTTATCGTGTGAGCAGTAAGGTCTAACGACCCCACACACCCTAGTGTCAGAGTTTCTAAACCGCCGCAAAGGCCTCTGACATGGTTTGACGACCGCCATTTGGCGACCGGGACCACCGGCTTATACGTGCCTTCCGAAGCACGGAACCATCTTTTTATCAGACATTCAGGTGATTCAAGCCTGCAATGTCTTAAACAAACTGGAAACAACTTTACAAAGTATGCTTCCCGTGGGAATCGAATCCACGACCAACGGGTCACAAGGCAAACGCCTAAACCACTCGACCACGGAGGCAGTTGATGAATCATAATATGAATTACGTTATAGTTCGTCTACTGGTCCATTTTACGAATTTTAACGCAATTCATATTTTGATCTGCTAAAGAGGCCATTTTAGACGCCCTGATGGTGACTGACTTTTCACTATATTTAGTGAAAAAATTCTTGAAATAAAAGTATATTCTGAAATAAAAGAATTTATTTCCTGACCAATTTGTAATTTAGTCTAGTTGGTGTAGAGGTCGCAAGCGCGGCTGCTGAGCATGAGATCCAAGGTTCGATGTCCAGGTTGGGAAAAGTGTTCTTGGGGGTTTCCATCAAGGATTTTGCAGCGGTAGAAACGGATTCTGGATTTGTGCTTCGTTGATGACAATAAGCTTTCTCCATGGCATTTAAACATTACTGGCGAAATGTGGGTGTACTAGTGAGTACACCTATGCCTAACCTTTTGGGAATTACAAGCCTGATGTTATGTTATAATTTTGAGAGCTAGTAGCCTTTTTTTTGCGGGATAAATCATCAAATGACTCCTCCCTCGCTCCTAATCCGGGGCTGTTCTAATTTGTAACATATTTGTAGGAGGCACGTGTGTGAATTCCAGGGAGAGGGATATATCATACTTTTATGGAGAGGGATATTTCAGTTCTGAAGGTTGCGACGTGCAAGCCTATCCGTTTCTCTACCACAGAATTATACGCGGAATGGGAGGTCTTGACCGTGAGACAGTTATACATACTGAGCGTTGTCCTCCTTCAGCACAGCAAACTAACTTACAACCCAGTACTCCTCCAAAAACGAAGAAAGGACATAGTGTGCGAGAGAACTCAGTTGTTTAAAACTAAATTTGGTTTACGCTTTGCCCACTCCATTGGTCCATTCCTTTACAATAGGCTGAACAGAATACTAAATATATACCCATTAACAAAAATGCAATGCAAGATAAAACTAGCTGAATACCTAAAAAGTCTAACCTATGAACAGACTGAACTTCTCCTATACATAGCATCCTAACCATTGTAATGAAATAATAACAACATGCATCTCTTATCACAAACACACAAACGCGCGCACGCTCACTCACAACACAACACACACCACAACACACACAACACAACACAACACAACACACACAACACAACACACTCCACAACACACACCTCATCATACACGTCCTCTTACGCATCAGTCACGTACATCGTCATCTCACACAAATAAGAGGTCCCTCATGCAAATTCTACATAAACTGTTTTTCTTTTACAAAGTTAATTAATTTAAATAAAAAAATGTTTAAAATTATTTTTAACAAATGAAATGATACTGGCACATAAATGAAATGTCTAACGCTCGAGGGGTTTGGCGCTGATAGTCGAAATACAGGCTCCGCCTAGTTCGGCTACAGATGACTGCACCACTTACTTAAGTACAACCTGCCTGTTTAAATGTTTTGTAAGTTATGTCTAAGTTTTCTTTGAATAAACATTATTATTATTATTTTATATATATATTTCGTTGCTCAGACAGAGATTGTCCTACGTTAAAATTGAAGGTCACAATTTTAACGTAGGACAAAATTTATAGACTATTTATTTTTGTGTTATTGTCAGGTCGGATGTTTGATCATAGGCTTCAAAATATATATTTTTATTATATACAGCCACATTAATGTGTATACATGCAGCAACTTTAAAAAGTCATTCTCTTCAACTGTATTGATTGTTATCTTAAGTTGTTACAAACATAGTATTTCCAAATTCATACTAATATGGCAAAAGAATTGGTGATCACGGTAGCCACTTTTTCTTTTTCACTCAAAATCGTTTGGTTATACACCGGTCCCTACTTCAAAGAGTTGAAAGCGAATCAAAAAAGAATTGCAAAACCAAATTTTGATTGCTCGATGCTCAAAGCGAATCAAAATGGTATCAAAGGTTGTATCTAGTTTATCTTAGAATTTTATAAATTCTAGCAAAATACAATCTTTTTTGTTTTTTTTCTTATTTTACAAAAAGTTGCCCTACACTAGGAATTTCTCCTGTATCGTATGCGATTTAAACTCACATACACAAATACCCAGACCCGAAACAACTATCTATAGGCCATACAAATATTTGCTCCGTGCGGGGATCGAACTCACGACACGTAGAGCAGCAGTCAACAGCTTGAGCCACGTTTTTTTTTAATTATTTTTTATTATAAATGGGCTTGCTCTTGACTTCAATCTTGCCCTAAGGGCAGAGATGATGTCGACGATGGAACGAGCTTACCCAGTAGAAGCCTGTTTACTCGCGACTTAAACATATTAGGGTTATATGAACTGGAAAAACCGACGCAGGCAGGGAATTCTACTCCTTGGCTGTGCGCATAATAAAGGACCCAGCAAAGCGCTTCGTTCGAATGTGTGGAATGTCGACTAGGTATCGGTGATAACCTGCAGTACGACTAGTCTCCCGATGGAAGAAGGGAGATGGTGGGATCAGCTTGTGGAGCTCTTGCGCACACTCTCCGAAGTACAGTCTGTAGAAGACCGACAAACATGCGACTTTGCGACGCCACTGCGCCAACCGTGCCGTCTTATTTCAATAATTTCCTCGGCCAAATAAAACAGAACGATTCCCCGTACACCTTTTCATCGGGAAGATATTCCAGCATATTTTTTATGGTTTAGTTATACTTATTACAAAGTACTTGAAGTAGTTCGAGTCCCAGTGCTCCCAAGAGCTCCGCCCCAAGACCTCATCGCAGAAGAGATGTAAATTAATACGGTGAAACATTATGCTAACTATGCCAAGTGGGGGTTCTTAGACGAGTAGGTACCTACCTCGTTACCTTCCAATGTTGTTTTAATTTTTGATGCTTTTATAAAGTTTCGGTTTAAGGAGGTAAAACTACTTGAATTTAGTTTGGTCTTTCATGCTGCTTTTTGAACAGAGTTAATTCTTTATTATTTTATCTGATTAAATTGCTTTTAAGAGCCGTTGTAAGGCGACGCGGTTGCGAGTTGTTCGAAAGAGATACCGTGGCCTCGACACAAAGGGCTAAGAAGGAACATGGGTGGTTTTTAGTCAGTAGAAGTCTGACAGTCCCTACCGATCTGCCCAGAGCGGGATGGGTATTTTGATGATTTTACACCCTCCAGAAAAAAGGCGTCTTGGTAGGCCTAGGAGGAGATGGCGTGATGAACTAGAGTATTTTTAAAAAGATCTGGCCCAAACAGCCATAGACAGTGTTAAATGTATTACATTGTCTATTAAATACAATTTATTGCATTAACCTATCATTTTTAGTTTCCGAGATTTTTAACATTCTTTAAGTGACCCAGATTCATTGCTCTCGAGTGTATTATCTATCCGAATTGGTTTTCTAATATCATCATACTACATTTTCCAGTAATGTAGAGATAAAGTTCTCAAAACTAGACAAAACAGATACCTACTGCCAATTTGGTAATCTTATCCGAAACAAAACAACCCTTAGGCATATAGCTTACAAACCAATTACAATACATTATTATTAATACCAATAAAACCTTACAGGGCGATATGTCAGTGCAAATCATTGCGCTAATTAATGACCACGCACACGGCTGATTGCACGCGATTAGCAAGGTATTATGACATAATGACAGCTCATTACAGATATGTTATGTATAGGAGAGCTGGGGGTCTAAAATGACCGGTTTAGCAGATCATAATATGAAATGCGTTAAAAGCGTAAAATGGACCTTTCATAATAGTTACTGCGTCTGTGACCATTTAGGAAGATATATCATAATCGGAAAATAATTATGAATTGCGTTAAAATTTGTGGTCACAGGTGCATTTTACGATTTTTAACACAATTCATTATTATGATCTGCTAAAACGGCCATTCTGAATACAGTACTTCGGAGTAGCAAACTTTCGGAGTGACGTACATTGGAGTAACGAACAACCAGAATACCGTACTTCGTCATAGCGTACATTCTGACTCACGTAATTCGGATTCACAAACTTTCTGTATACCGTATATCGGTATTTCGAACTTCGGAGTAACGTAATACATAATATCATTTTAGACGCCCTGTATGTAATGGTAGATTGTTATAGGTGTTTTTATGGGGTAATTATGGGGTAAATTACACCGTCATAAGTGAGAAGAGACGAACAGAAGGCTGTGAGGAAACCGGCATGTCCAGAACCAAATATTCGCAAGCAAGTGATTTTTTTTTTGGAGTGTTTGAAATCATCAAATGACTCCTCTGGGCAGAGCGGTAGGGAGTGTCAGACTTCTTCTGACTAAAAATCATCTATGATCCTTCTTAGCCGTTTGTGTCGAGGCTACGGTATCTATTTACCAACTCTCAATCGGCCCACGTGGTGGATGACAGCACATTCCCCCGCATGGAGAGGCCTGTGTCCAAGCAGTGGGAACATTAAAGGCTGATTATGATTAGTGGGAAGATGGTGGTGATTTCATCGTCATCATTTCAGCCGAAACAAGTCCACTGCTGGGCATAGGTCTTCAAATGTCGCCACATTAACCGGCCCAGTGTGTCTTGCGTTCAGCTGAATTTGAAAACCAAATTCAAGATTAGTCAAATTAGTTTGAGTAGCAACACTTTTCACTTCAAAGTCAACATGTTTGACCCACTTATTTTTTTTTTTGTTGGTTGGAAATCATCAAATGACTCCTCCCGCGGTGAGAGAGCGGTAGGGAGTGTCAGACTTCTACTGACTAAAAACCACCCATGTTCCTTCTTAGCCCTTTGTGTCGAGGCCGCGGTATATCTTTCGAACAATCCGCAGCCCCGACAGGCACAAACATCACCTCAAAACACTACTGTGGCCTGGGCATTTGTAGGAACGTTAAACAGGCTATATTTCTTTACTAGGTATACCTAGTAAAGAAAACCTACCTATAGGTAAATAAGTTATTACATCGACAGTGTCGATATGGCACGTGTGTCGCACGACGTAAATCGTTTGATTGACGCACGTTCGATCGCATGTGTCGGTCGTGTCGCGTGTCGGCCGAAATTCTAACCAATTACTGATCCCAATCACGAGTAACAAGCATTACGAACATGGGTTGTATTCTGATATCGGTGTTATTGATATTTATTTTATTAAAACTGTATGCACAAGTGAAAAACCGTACAAAGGCGGACTTAATGCCTTGGGCATTTTCTACCAGTCTATCTTCGATATTGTTTTTTATACTTCTATCTCCTGGTATTCATGGAAACAGATGATAATAAACTCAAACTCTCAAACTCAAATCGTTTATTTCAATTAAGCCATTACAGGCACTTTTGAATGTCAGAAGGACGGAAAATAACGAAACTACGAGTGCAATGCGCCATTCCGAAAGCCACCACGCCAACCACACGCCACCGAATGCTCGCAACAACGAACACTGCGAGCACGAAAGCACGCAGCGACGCAAACCGCAACAACGAATGCTCGAGATAATCGGGCAATAACATATTTTACAAGTTTATTACATAATTTGTTGTTGTTTATTTTTATTTTTGGGTTCATCTATGAAGTCTTTGGTACTGAAAACGATCTTCTTTCTATTTCTCTCTTCCGATTTCAGATCTTATTTTTTTTCTGTAATTTTTTATTTGTTTTTCTTTTTTTCTTTTATTTATCTTAGACGACGTTGAATTCTTATCATTAGACCAGCTGCTATCCTCACCGACTTGTTTACAACTCAAACTCTTAGAAACAAAACCAGTGTTATCACAAAAACACAGCCTTTACCGGCCCGTGAATGTCGTGAAACACGAGCCAAGGATTAGTTCGGAGATAAGCAGCACTGTCCTGTTGTTTGCTAGTACAAACTGCGACCATTAATCTGTCTGTCTGATTATGCTAATGTCTCCTTTGATGGCTGAATGTAGCGGTCATTGTGCGGCCTATCTTCAGGAATTACGCAGATATGGCCGAGCATATATTATGTTAGTAACATATGGTTTCCCTGCAGGCAACAGGGGTGTACAGTGTGCAAAACCAACTATGTATACACATCAACGTTTAAAAGCCATTTTCGATTTTTTTATTTTCAGGCTCTGGGCAGTGTCAGACTTCTACTGACTAAAAACCACACATGTTCGTTCTTAGCCCTTTGTGTTTCCGCGGTATCTCTTTCGACCCCGCAGCCCCGGCGGGCAGCCATTTTTGCGTACTGTATTGATTTAATGTTCATGTTTCGTAACGAAACTAATATTTTGAAAACCATCCATACTATATTTAATAAACTATATAATAATATTATAAATGCGAAAGTAACTCTGTCTGTCTGTCTGTTACTCTTTCACGCCTAAACGGCTGAACGGATTTTGATGAAATTTGGTACAGACATAGTTTGGAACTTGAGAAAGGACATAGGATAGTTTTTTTTTTTTTTTTTCGCGAGATAAACCAAAAATCTTCCGGAAGTCACTATTCCACGCGAACGAAGTCGCGGGCAAAAGCTAGTATTGTAATAAAGTAGGTCGTAACTCAAAGTTGCAGTCAGCCCATGTTTTAAGAGATTTTGCCTTCAACCATTCACAATAATTTAGACTACAAACCACTACTGAGAACTCCTAATGGGAAACTCAATTGTTTCTTTGTGTTGCTTCTTGTATCGTGTGTTTAACCTACCTTCTGATTTGTTAGTTTTGTACCTACTTGTTATACTAAAACGATGTATGCTAAGTCGAAATATCATTGTAATGGTAGTTTTCAGATACATATAACTACAGAGCAATGATCTTTCTCCACCTTAATCAGTAACACAAAACAATTTGTGTTAAGTTTTCCAAACTCACTACCGTAGCGACATCGCACCTGTCTCCTCGAATACTCCTGCTCCGCCATGTCCACGTCACCCAAAACACATGACAGACATGTTTCAAGATTAGCCTCTGACGTCACATCAAAATGGCGTCTCTCATAACACTTTTTACACTTTTTCGCGCTGGATTTATTTCGAAACGTAACAGTTTTTGTACAGTAAATCATTCCGTCTGATAAAACTTGGGCTGTGTGCTTAGGTACTGAAATATTCGTGTGTGTAACAGCTTAGGTTTTCGTGTGGAGAGGGCTTTCTCTCATCTTTACTGATGATGTTAATTTTTTGTTGGATTTATTTTAACAGTTTTTTTTTTTTGTTGAGGCGAGGTGCGTAGACTGTAAGCTTTAATATTTCAAAGTGAGGCTTCTCTTAGACACTAATACTGGGGAATCTTGAAAGAATAATTTTATATACCTAGTCTTCTATAGAAAAAGGGCTTAAGTAAAGTGACATTTTATCAGCGATAAAAATGATGAAAAAGGCAAAAATGCTACAGAAAAGTCAATTCTGTTGAAATAAGTTAAGTTTAAAAAGTACAAATACCTTTTTTTTTTTTTTTGGTGGGTGGAAAATCATCGAATGAACCCCCCCGCTCTTGGGCAGAGCGAAGGGGAGTGTCAGACTTCTACTGACTAAAAACCGAACCCATGTTCCTTCTTTGCCCTTGCGCCGAGGCCACGTAATCTAGTACAAAATACCGCGGCCCCGACGGGCGTCGGCCCTTTCGGGCCCCTCCTTGCTGACATCTCTTTGAGGCGCGCGTGGAACACGAACGCGCCGCCGACACGGTCTGTTGCCGTCATGACGACGGCCGGACGGCGAGCTAGCCCATTACTCACCATCCACAGGCCCGCGTCTACGGTGGCCGGAAGCCATCACGTGGCCCCCGACGCCCGGAGCGCCTTCCGCGGCGGCTGGGACGTTGAGAGGATCGCTCCCTCTCTCGTTCCGCCACCTCCTTCGCTAGCATCACTGCTTCGCAGAAGGAGGCGACGGCGTCCCATTCCTCCTCGCCCCGGACCATGGCTTGCACCAGGGCCGGACGCGAGAGGTCACCGCCGCCGATCGCCGCTACGAGAACACGGCGGGGCTCCGCCCAAGCAGGGCACACCTCCACAGTGTGCTCCACCGTGTCCTCCGGTCGATCCTCGCAGTGGAAGCATCCGGGCGTTTCCTCCCGCCTGATTCGGTGCAGGTACCTCCCGAAACACCCGTGTCCGGTGAGGACCTGCGTCAGACGGAAGGTGAGGGCGCCGTGGCTCCTCTCTAGCCACTCCTCAAAGAGGGGACTTACCGCCACTGTCGTGGCGTGCCCTGCACGGGGTTGCGACAGTCGCTGTCTCCATGCCGCCATGAGATCGCACCGGAGGTCTGTCCGCCGCGCAGCAATGTGCCGCGGCAGCAGAGTGACCCCCCGGTGTAGGCGCGCGAGGACTATCGCCTCCAGATCCCACGGCGGCAATCCGGCAAGGAGATTCGCCGCCTCGCGGGAGATCGTGCGGTACCCGCGGACTAGCCTTACGGCCATGACCTTTTGGGGCGCGTTCAGGTAGTGGACGGCCCGCTTCCTCACGGCACGTGCCCACACCGGGGCCCCGTAAAGGGCCATGGACCGCACGATCCCCGAAGTACAAATACCTTCTTTAGGGTTTTCTAAAAATGTTATGAGATACCCATCGGTGACACATAAAAACAAGTAATGGAAAACATCTTTTATAGCAAGTAGCGGTTAGAACCAAATATCAACGGAAAATAATCTCTGCCCCCGACTTTAAAGACGTTTGATCAATCAAACGGAAACATCTGTTAAACACCACCATTTAATCGAAACCACCAATAATAAATACGGGCTGAAATATCCGCTTAACCTTTGAGTTATTTCAATTACATTTTCTAAATCAAATTCTAAGGGAATAATATTGGACCTCTGAGCTCTGGGCGTCAATAGTGGGCCACGGAGGGTTATATTAAAACAAATCTGTCGCTATCTTCGACATTCAAGGTTTCTTTGAAGTTACGTATTTGATTTGATTTGGTCTCCAGCTTCGGTTGTGGCATGGCTTTTGTGATTTGAGTTTAGATGGATTATTGATTGAACTTTTGAATGGTGAAATAGGAAGAAGGGTGTAATGGACGTCATTTACTAACGACGTCGTCTAAGTAAATTTTAAAATTGTTTCGTATCATGTAAGTCTTTGTGAAAACTAATTTTCAGATTATAACCAGAAATGTGAGTGTTGAGCTCTTTTTTTTTTTTTGGTGGGTGGAAAATCATCGAATAACCCCCCCCCCCCCCCCCCGTGGGCAGAGCGAAGGGGAGTGTCAGACATCTACTGACTAAAAACCAAACCCATGTCCCTTCTTCGCCCTTGTGTCGGAGCCGCGTTAACCTTTCGACAAACCACAGCCCCGACGGGCGTCGGCCCTTGCGGGCCCCTCCTTGCTGACATCTCTTTGAGGCGCGCGTGGAACACGAACGCGCCGCCGACACGGTCTGTTGCCGTCATGACGACGGCCGGACGGCGAGCTAGGAGTGTGGAGCCCTAACACAGGATACGCCACACCTTCTCTCTTGCCCGTCGTGCCCAACTAATTGCACGTTCAAAGACTTAAACGAAGCAAATGAAAGAGCTGTCCAGGTTGCTACGGTAGTGGTCGGACCAAATTTGAGTTGTCGACTCGAAAAGAAGAAGACCAGAAAGACAGAGAAGACGTTATTTTTTAGTTATTAAGTTGTACGCAATCACAATGATCTCCTATTTAACCTAAAGGTGAACTGGTAGAGAATGCATTGCGTCATAAGTCTGCCTATTTACCACATTAGTAGATGAAGTTTAAATAAATAAATGAAAAATATGTAAATAGGGAATAGCTTTTTATATTAAGGACGCATTTACGATGGATAGTCAAATGTTTTTGCCAAGAATTGTAGGTAGATGTGCAAGGTACAATTCTTAACTATAAATATAATTTTAGATATGTCCAGTTTCTCAATAAATGTACCGAAGTGAAAATTTTTACTTCGGTACATTTATTGAAAACATTTTAAAAATACAAAAACATACTTTTGTTTAAAAAAGTAATGATTTGACTATCCATCGTAAATGCGTCCTTAAGTATATTTTGGGTAGTTGATGAATACATTTAAGACGCCATTCCTTTCAGTATACGATTGCGTGTTTAACTTAATTACCAATTATTACAAGTTTACTAGCCAATTCGTATAATGATTCTTAACTTTTTGTAATTTTATATGCAGTGGTTACTTTTAAAGAGCTACCTACCATTTCTAAATAAAATACTGCTTACAAAAAGCGAAAAAATGTTAGACAAAACGTTTGTGTCCTTTTTCCATTTTCTTTTCAGTCTTCCCGTAACAATGCTAAGGTAGAAAGGTAAAGGTGTCATAGCGTAGACGTTAAAATTTAAATAATGGACGCGAAATGATGTTACAAAAATCTGGGGACCCTAGTAGCATTTTTTGTTGGCATTTAGTTGGGCCACATACCTCTGGTTAGTTGGCAAATGCATACAATTGGCGGGCAGTTTGCGGGTTGGGCCCAAAACTGATGGCCTACGTGGATTTGCCTACGAAGGCCCAACTTGCGATAGGGCCAACGTGCATTGCCCTACGGAGGCCCGAGGAAAACGTGTTATGGGTAGGCCCAACGACACATAATACATGTAGGCAAGCGGTTGTATGTTTGTTGGTTCTATAGCTGGTTTCATAGCGACGCGTCTCGCCAGCGCCGGCCGTACGCGTGTCGCTGAACATCAACTTTATCAGCTTCATAATAAGTTTGGTTTTTGCGATGTTTTGAAAAACCAACCTTATTTTAAAGCGATAAGGTTCATGTGCAGCGACGTGCGTGCGGCCGGCGCTGGCAAGACGCGTCGCTCTGAAACCAGCCATAAAATAGGCCAACCCAGACGACGACATACAAAAGTCACCCACCAAACAGTCGTCTCTCTTTTGCACTTTGACGTGAGTACATGAGAGGACGTTGTGTCGTCTGCGTTGACCTATTATACTTTGTGTTAATTAACTGAAATTAAATGAAATACAAATTATGATAATTGAATATTTATTTATTGTTATATTATGTTATTGACAAAATGAAGACAAATTTTACACAATTTGGAGACGGTAGCTCTGCAGTAAAACGATACACACCGTACCTACTATGATACATTGATAGAGTACCTACCTACTTTTACAAAGTTACACTTTGCAGCTAAATTGTTGTCAAAGATTCGTTCAAGGATTCTTCTTGTGATAGGACCAGTTTTGTTCCCACCAATGTAGGTTATGTAGTTTATCTGCAACAAACACAACACAACCCATTATAGTAAAACAACAAATACATGCAATGCTAGTAAGGATAAATTATAGACAATTTTTTGTTAGGTTATGTGCGAATTAACTTGAGACCGGGCCGATGATTCAATTTCAATTTATGTTGAGCAAAATGATGCGTCGTAGTATTTTTTTTATCTAGAGATTTGCACGAGATTTATTAAGAACAAAATAAGATAGTATTTCATAAATAATAGCATCTTAGTCCCAGGTCTCAAGGTAATTCGCACGGGTTCTAAGTAGATAAATACCTACTTATGAAAAACTTACCCGTTTCGTAAAATAAACGTTTTACAGGACATAATGTCCATGTTATCTTAGTTGGAGCCTCGTTACTGCTAAGGCATTTGTTGAATATTATTGCAGTTTTAGGTATATGGAGGCCACATGCAATGCGTCTTCCGTGGCGTCATCCAGTTTTCACGCACCACATATAATATCATTGCACCACACCGAGTTCCCCACCGTAACCATCTTCATCGTCAAATTCCACAACTTTAAACATTTTTATCACTGCCTGTCAGGCTAATGTTTTATATATATAAATAAAACAAATACTCCGCAGCCGCAAGCGCACCCGGCACCGCACAAATGAAATAACAAACTACAAAATGGCGGGCGGGCCGGGCGACCAAGTACCGCCGCCCGCCCCCCGCGCACCCCGATACCACCCCGTAGGAGCAGCAAGTAACAGGGCCATTGAAGGGTATCTAAGTTGGACCGATGTTGTTATCATAACTTAAATCCCTACAAAAATCTCCCAACAGTAGGAATAGAAGCAGCAGGCCCGTCGTTAGTTGGCCCAATGTTGTTTTAATAACATAAATCCCTACAAAAATCACCCAACAGTAAGAATAGTAACGCAGGCCCGTCGTTGGCTCTTCGTAGGGCAAATAGTGCATGTTTAAGACAATGGGCCTATTTTAAGTTTGGGTTGGCGGAATAACTAACCGTCTGCCAATACATTCCCAACTGTTGGCGTATGGAAGCCAACGGTAATTGCTACTAGGGGACCCAAAAAGTCGTGCTTTCGCTTTGAGAAAGAACTCGTGTTATGAATGAAATAGCCGTGTCCTTGCCAATGAAAGTAGACAACGTTTTGCGAAATAATAAAAAAATAAAAGAAAACTGGTAAAGAAATGTATTTTTTTTTTCTGAACAGAATCTCACACCAACAATTGGTAGATATTAGTAGATAATGAAAAAGTCTCCGATATGTAACTCCTACTGCAACCACATTCAACTGTAAACCACCATTTTATATGGAGATTTTCCTTTTTGAGCTCTACTAACTTTGCTTTGACGGCACGGTTGGCGCAGTAGCTGAGCGATTGGACTGCTGCGCTGCGTGTCGCGGGTTCGATCCCCGCACGGAACAAGTATTTGTATGGCCTACAGATAGTTGTTTCGGGTCTGGGTGTGTTTGTGCATGTGAGTTTAATGTTTGTGAACGCACCCACGATACAGGAGAAATTCCTAGTGTGGAGCAACGTAAAAAAAAATAAAAAAAACAACTGGGTAACATGATACGAATACCTTGACCATACTATTTGAAAGTTACGATATATCAAAATTATCTGCTTCTAGGTATGGGGTCATTGTCTGATTCGCAATTCGCGTTCGCGATTCGCATATTTGGTCACAAGCGCGCCTGCAGAAATTTAGGTCCTGGTTTTGACTTCCGATCGAGCAAAGTTTTATTGGGTTGGTAAATGTGTAAATGTGGGTGGTACACCTCTGAATAACCCCCTTTGGGGTTCACAGGCGTGAACTTATTGTATATAGTAGTAGGTTTTGTATATTATACGTTTTGTAGATTCAAACAGAATATACAAGTCACATGTATGAATATCGTAGTAGGCGTGACCAATACAGACTTGTGCTAGATGTGCTTCCTCGATCAGCGAAATATAATAAAAACTCTCTGGCTATGTGTGTACGTCTCTATAATAAGTTACCAAGAATGTTAAAAACATTAAATTGTAAATTATTTAAAATCGAATTATATAAATTGTTTAATCTTAATAATTTCTATAGCATTAATGACTTTTTTAATATGAATTCAATGTAATAAATGTCAATATCAAAATGTATTATTAGTAAGTAAGTTTGCACGCTTTAGTTTTAAGCAAAACATATTCGATCTAATGTCTTTTAATAACACCTTGTATACCATGTTTATGCAAATAAAAATTATCTTATGTTATGATTACCATACAGATGCATTATTGCTCAATCAGCTAATCGTTTTATTCTGCTTACCAAAATGTTTAATCAAATAAAAACAGTTCATAATCAACGCAATGAATAAAATAGTTCAATAAAACAAAAACCCGTGTTAAACCATTTTAAATTACAGCTAAGTGCTTTTTTATTGAAATAAAATAACAAAAGAGCAAAATTTTAAGTAGATAATAATAGATTTGTTCTAAGCACATAATTTTTTGCCCGCTTTTAAGGGGTTTCGTTGAAAGCCTAAAGAAAATTGTTAAAGCTAGACAAAAGAGATTTTTAAGAGCAAAAGTAATTTGGTCTTTTTGTCCGGAGCGAGTAATTCTGGACCACTGGGCCGGTTTAACTGCTTGTATTGCATGTAAAACTGTTTTATGTTAACGTAAAGAGTTTTTTTTAAGTTAGTTTTTTGTCCTTTTTTTAAAAGTACCGCGGCTTTTTGTTTTGCTAATAATGTATGTTTTACGGAATGGTAAATTAAATTGGTCCGTCTGTATTCATTCTTGTTTGCTGTAATGTAGAGCGCATATATTTAGAGTAACGTAAAATATGGGGCTTAGTTTCGGTTACAATCCTACTAGTATTATAAATGCGAAAGTTTGTGAGGATGTGTGGATGTTTGTTACTCTTTCACGCAAAATCGTCTTCCTGGATTTCGATGATTTTGCACACAGATCCTTACATAGTATACAATTTTTGTCTGTTTGTTTGTCTGTATGCTTAAATCTTTAAAACTACGCAACGGATTTTGATGCGGTTTTTTTTAATAGATAGAGTGATTCAAGAGGAAGGTTTTAGTATATAATTTGAACGACATCCACGCGGGTGAAGCCGCGGGCATCAGCTAGTAGCTTATAACCCGGATTAACATATGGGATACTTGTTATCCCGGTACGATCTCGTGGGACAATTGCCGAACTCCGCTTGTACTGTGTAGTCTTCAAGTTTAAGGTTTGAAGTCTTCTTATCATCGTTTAAGTATAAAAATAATCGTATTTTAACGTATTCGGAATGTCACTGTTCAAACCACAATCTTGTCTGGCGGTAGGAGTTAGGCCTTATCCCGAAACTACGAGTATCTTGCTGGTTCGATTTTCTATCAGAAATTTCTCTAGCAGCCACGGAGTCTAGATTTTGTTTTGGATTTAAATATTATTATTATTAATCTGATAATTTTGGCGCCATAATTGTTAAACGAATTCTGTCAACTTTCGGTAAGAACTATAGAATGATTTTGATCCAGAAAGATTCCATACCAACCCGGGCAAAGTCACAGGCAAACCCATGTCCTAACCAATATAGCAACAACCATATTCCTACAAATACATGTTTACATCTATTCTGACTTAAACGCGGTACATAAAGTTGTGCATAAACTATTTGCATTTTGTAAACACCGACAGTTGGACGGTTAGACAACACAACTCCAGAATACGGTTATATTTGAACATGTGACGTGAAACAACGTTTTATTCACTACTAGCTTTTGCCGGCGGTTTCGCCCGCGTGAAAATGTCGATTTTCATTAAAACTTGACCCGCCTTTTTCACCTTTTTGGGGGTTGAATTAAAAGAAATCCTTTCTTAGTGGATGCCTACGTCATAAGAAGAATACGTGAATACTTTTAATCCAATTCTTTAGTAAAAGTGGCTTAAGTTTCTCCCTATAAAGTCAGGTCTTGCCGGAACATATAGCCAGTCAAACAAAATGTAAAATTTCTTTCAATATGCGTTCAGTAAAAACCTCGTTATTTTGAAATTAAAAAATACTATTCAATTTTATTTATTTGTATAGGTTGAAGAAATAAGCATTCAGTATAAAACTTGTTTACTGCATTTTGGCAATTTGAAGTAAAGATTTCTTCACAATTTATTTTATCGTAAATCAGAGATTTTCCTGCTGACTGGCTCATATTTTTATACGAGATTGCTTTTTGATTTATATCAAGCCGATGCAAGACATAAATTAATAGGAGAGATACAGAAAAAATATATTTCATCGTGCTGCAGACACATACCAGACTTATTTTTAATTCTTTCGAAGAATAAATATACTGTCAATTAAATTAATTGATTCAATAGGGTCAAAAACCACTACACACTGTCAATTGTTACCAGAACAGAACATTATACATCAGCAACCAGCTGTAAACTCATGACGCCCTGGTACTGTTCACGTCTGAGTAATCGATACATAAACTAGTCACGCAAAGCCTATTCAGCGCTACCTTTCATTCATGTTCTCCTAATTAAGTAATTGCTAATCAACGATATTATAGTCTAATCTATTGATAATTAAGATGTATTCAAACTTTAGTTGTTACTTGTTGGACTGCTTAATGTATGCAGTCACAAATTTATCATGCATCATCGAATATTTTCATCAATAGTTAAGTGGGTAGTGGAAGTTTCAACATAATTATGCAGATTAGCGTCAGTATAATTCGTGTGGAAAGTTTTGAGTAACAATGAGAAGAGATTAAGAGTAGAGAAAGGCCAAACAAACGATGGATGGACTGCGTAAAGGATGAGATGGCATGAAAAGATGTGTCTGATGAGATGACGATTAGAATTAAAGACAAGTATGGACAAAGAAAACATCGTTCACCGAACTCAAATGAAGGGAGATAAGGTCTAGAGAATGATGATTATATTACTGTGTATCCCTTTGCTAAGAATAGGCTTCTCTCTCCACTTTTATGCAGTCTATTTCAATAGGGTAGTTGACAACAAAAAAATCTAATTACTCCGTCACAGAGATTACCAAAACATATTGGACACGTATTTTATCTTTTTGCACGTTAACCAAAAATGAAGACGATACAGTGCTTCGAAAACTCGTGTGACGTCACATCGCACTACATTTTTTTAACCACGTAGTGCCGTCAAAAGCCCCCACACTCCTGTGTGCTTACTCTCGAATATAATTCCGATAGATCGACATTGGAATTGTCAGTCAAACGTCAGGCATTGGCTGGACTCACTGAGTCTAGCCAATCCCTGAAGTTTAACTCAACCAACTGACGTTTGACCAATGTCGATCTATCGGAATTATATTCCAGAGTAAGCACCCTGATCTTTGACGTGTTTTATCTTCGTCAATTTGTATTAGTTTGATAAAACAAAAAACACGTATTCAATATTTTTCGATAATCTAACTGACGGACTAAACGGAATCATATTTTTTTTACCCAGGACACATCCCTATTATTCTCAACAGCTCTGACCTCATCTAGATTTTTCAACCACTCTGCTGGCCTCGGCACAAGGGCTAAGAAGGAACATGGGTGGTTTTTAGTCAGTAGAAGTCACACACTCCCTACCGCTCTGCCTAGAGCGGGAGGAATCATTATTTTGATAATTTTCACCCCCCCGAAAAAAAAGGACGTTCCCCTATACATTTGTTCGTCAAAGTGATCGTGATCGCAACCTAAACAAAAACAGAGACACTTTTCGTATACGTATGTTGGCATAAAACTACTCCCCTGGTACCCACACGTGTATACTTACGCTCGTTTTACTGTACCAGGCCGCCATGAAAGCGGTTTTATCGAATTTAACACTTTACACAGCGCGACACAGCGCTTAATGGAATTTTCGTCGACAAATCTAACGCCGATGCAAACTGTCGTGAAAGAGAATTGCTACTTTGATTCTAGCCAAAAGAGATAAAGTTTGGAACACGTGTTTAGGAGCTGGCTAAATTAGATTCCGTGTCGAGTTTTGCGAATTATTTGGTGCTGTTTCTCCTAAATTGAAAGATAGAGAAATAAGTTTTCCTTTTATTGTTTTCCACGTAAATTGTAACGTTGTTATTGTTTATCGATGAAAGTGAAGTTAGTTATCGTTACTGATTTATTTGCTACCTTTGTTTTGTTTGGCTGATATCGGGAATCAGCATGATTATTTAGTTATTTAGTTTTTCGTTCTGTTTTAGATCTTGTTTTGATTGATCTTTTGATACCTACACTAATTAGGCAAACACACGACTGAATAGAAGATATATTTACTTTATTTTAAACCCGTAATGCCTTCTGCTATGGTCACATATAAACTAAATAAAAGAAAATTACATTGGTACACAAATTACGTTCGGCTGCAGACGAGGATGCAAATGAAACCGATATAATTTACTTAAGAAATTTAATTAATGTATAAATTACATTTAAATCGGTAATTCTAAGTTTGCGTGACAGTTGTTCGATGTGAGAAACAAGAGTGAAGCACTAAACCTAAAATTAACACTTGTCACTGGCATTGCCCAATCTTCGATCCCACGGTCGGATTGCTGAGACGGCGGATCTCACGGTGCATCGCACAGCGCGGTGTTACTCATCTTCTTAACAATAAAGGGTGTCGCAAGTAGCAACATAACATCTCCCTCCACGAGATCGGCAACTATTTGAAGACTCTAGTCGAAAATAGTGTCGATGGCGAAGCTGGATCAATCTCGGTGTTGCAGGCCTCCTTATCCTTAGCCTTGATATCGATTGCTTCAGTGGCTTTCTGTAGTACTAGTTTCTTCAATCTGCGACGACGGAGTATAATGATGATAATGAGCACACATGCACCGGATAGTAGAATGTATACCGGTATAGTGGTGTGGTATATTGTTTCAGTGTTCGACGACGGTAGTGTTACAGGTTCTTGTAAAGTGATTTCAGAGTTACTTGAATGCAAACTGCCGAGGTCAATGGTATCTAATTGTATAGTTTTCATAGGTACATTTTCCTTTATAGTTGGTAAGTCCATAATCTTCAATATCTTTCCCTTAGTTTGGTCATGACGATTGCTTGCAGTAAATGATGTAGTTCTTAGCGCGCATCCTCTGGGTATGATAGATAGGTAGCTCCCTTTCAGCATTCTATAATAATCTTCAGAACAAGTGAGGCGAACTTTCGTAGGTTTAGGAAAGCTTACAATGAAGTGTTGGTCGTCTAGCTGTTCCATCGCTTCAGAAGACAGGATGACTGATGTGAATTGACAGGACTCGTTGATTTTCTGTTGTAGTATCAGCTGCCGGATACAGTCTGATTGTTGGCCATGGTGGTGACTTAAGTTATCCTCGCAAAGGTGACCGTGGCTATACTTCGGACATTCTGTCTCCATGTACAATAGATCTTTTTCGTGAACCGCTATGAAAGGATAAGTTGGAATAAGGACCTTATTGTTATAATTAGGGGCCAGGGATAATTTGTATAGGATAAAGTTAGTAGGATAAAGTATCGGAAATTGTATAACTATCACTATTTTATTCCCATTGTAATAATATCCTAGTCTAATAATGTCAAAATATTCTCTAAAACTAATCTCTAGAAATTGATCCTTATTATATAACATACCTAATCTATTCATCATGTCCTTAAACATAGCATAGTTCAATACGGAATTATGAATACTTTTAGCCCTAATAAATGCTAATAAATTTTGTAATCTGTCAAGTTCTTTAGATAAATTATCTATATTGTCTCCTAATATCATTAGTAACTGTGCCAAATGAGCATATTTAATGGTATCTGTTTCATGTTTAACATTGCTAGCTAAAATCGAATTAATAATTTTCTCAATTTTTCCTTGGTTTTCTACTATTTTATCTGTAACGTTTGAGCTACGCGAAACCCACTGCTTACTTAGACTTATTTGATGATTCATTTCAGCAACTAAATTATTATCATTTTGCTTTAAGATTGCGATGGCATTATCGTATTTTAAAGCATCAGTGTAATCTAAATTACCCGAAATACTCTTTATTACAGAACCAAGACCATCTATGAGACCTCTTTTAACACGGTTTACCTCAAGTGTTTCCAATTGTTCCGATATTTCTTCTAATTTAGTACCTAGGTAGGTAACGTGGGGTTCATAGAGAGATCGTGATATATTACTCAATTGTGGTGTAAGATTTTGCAGTTGCTCGTTAACTGTCTTTAAACTATTGCGCATATCATCAAGGTTTATAATTTGGAGAAAGGAGTGGAAATGTGAAATGACTCTCGTGGGTCCAAGGTTGAAGGGCAAAATACCTGGTCCATCGTTAAGACTGTCTAGTGTTATCTCGTCTGCTCGGGCCAGGGCCAGGCTCAGGACTAGTAGTGTTTGTAGTGTCATGAACATTATATCAGTCCCTTTGCGTAATCGATGTCTGGATTCCTCGATACAGCACGAAGTGTAGATTCTGGATACTCTGGAGCGACTGGATAGCCGCACGGGCAGCTTTGCGATTACGGAAATCTTCCTTATTACGCGAAACCGACCGCGAGTGTCCTACCGACTGCGCCAATTACGTTCGGCTGCAGACGAGGATGCAAATGAAACCGATATAATTTACTTAAGAAATTTAATTAATGTATAAATTACATTTAAATCGGTAATTCTAAGTTTGCGTGACAGTTGTTCGATGTGAGAAACAAGAGTGAAGCACTAAACCTAAAATTAACACTTGTCACTGGCATTGCCCAATCTTCGATCCCACGGTCGGATTGCTGAGACGGCGGATCTCACGGTGCATCGCACAGCGCGGTGTTACTCATCTTCTTAACAATAAAGGGTGTCGCAAGTAGCAACATAACACACAGTAAAATAAAGTGGACACTAGATATTAGGAAATGATAGTCTTGCCCCACCAAAGTTGAAGCTTTGTAATTTGCACTTCATTATACGTTGAATGGGAGCTCGGGAGTTTGACAGGGTAGCCATTGTTGACCTAATTAAATAGTTTTGTCGAAGCCCGGAAGCCAACAGTTCGATACTTTTTGAAACGATCACTTTATGGTCTCTTAGTTTTACAAGCGTTTTATATTAATAACAATTTTTTTTTCTTTACTTACAACTTCTTCGTAAGTAGGGGAGGGGGTGGGTAGTAGGGGTTGTTTATGCTGTCTTGGCTGTTTTGGCTCCCAATTAAGTTAATAAGTCAAAATAAGTATTTATAATGAGGCTTAATTTTATTTTTTTTGGCTTTCCCACGTTTTTTTACACGGGTGATCTCTGAAACCAGCGCTGTGCTGTGGGTCCTCCATAGCCCAACATCATGCTGAGATGTAGCCTTCTTGTCGTAGTAACGACGTGAAATATTTCTTATGGCTTGCATGTTTATTTATTTTTTGGTAATTTTGTCTGGACAAAAATACCATTTTTTATTTTCTGTCTTATAAGTCATTATTTCCAGTGCGGTGTCTATTGGTATTAACCGTGCACAATGTGTATGTGAGTTTAAATGTTTGTAAACGTACCCACGATACAGGAGAAATTCCTAGTGTGGGGCAACGTTTTAAAAAAAAAATAGAAACAATCTTACAAACCCACCTCTTTGTTTAACCCGGAGTATCAAGCCTAAGGCCTCTTAGAAATCATATTTCCATTTACAAACGGGGAACGCACAAACCAGGTACAGCTTTCCCCATTATTTGCTTACCATAATCGCAAATGCTCCGTGCTCACTAACCTGAGCTAAATGGAGAAGCGGGTTCTTCTCCATTAGGCTCAGCCACTATGTTTGTTTACATTCCACCGCTACACATCGATCACTTTCATCTGATTGGCTGAACATCCGCCATATTGCATTTTGTAAATTTACTGCTCGTCGTGACATTTTTGACGTACGCCACAATTTGATTGGAGCAATATTTCAAACGGATTGCGTGTTTTAGTTTCGGACATGTGTTTTAGTTTAGTGAAAGCGTTTAGTCAGTTTGTTGAGTTGCGAGCCCGAATGAAGTACAATACAGTAATCAGCTGGACAAAGGGTTCTGCTGGTTTTTCGAAAGAGATCCCGCGGCATCGACACAAAGGGCTAAAAAGGAACATGGGTGGTTTTTAGTCAGTCGAAGTCTGACACTCCCTTCCGCCTGCCCAGAGTGGGAGGAGTCATTTGATGATTTCTCAAAAGCGAAAAAAAAATACCAAAAAAAATTCAATACAGCTCTTCAGCTGGATAAAAGGTAACTGTTTTGTTTACTAGATATTAGCTGCGATTTTGGACTTTGTTTACATTTCTTGTAGATAATTTTTAAACACCCAATTATTTTGTGTTTGAGTAGGCACAATTCATGTACAACTCTATCAGGTATAATTTTAATATTTATTTACAAAGTATTTAAAAACTCGACCCAGCTTTATAAACACTGGAAACGATCTCTCGTAACAAATAAGTATTTATTTTTATGCAATATGATGATGATGATGATGATGCTCAAGTTCATAGAGATATATTAAAAAAACAATCCATTGGGTTTGGATATAAAACTCATCACCAGTATACAAATAAACCTGGGAGATACATACACGGTCCAGATTGTATATAGGTACTAAGTAATTTGAGCATCACATACCTAAATCAATGAACCTATGTTAATGGGTCTCTAAAATCAATTAACCCACTTTGTCCGAGTCGATGCAGGGTGGTCTCACACTAATCACTTAGGCAAAATGCATTATACCTTTGTGTCGGAACTAGTAACTAAATTGGTAATATTGGTATAGAATAGGAAAATTCACACTAAAATTCATCTTTGATAAAACCTTTTACATTTTAAAGGAAGTCCTCTACCATACCTATTTTTTTTTGTTATTCTGTATTGTCCCACTGCTGGGCAAAGGCCTCCCCCATAGTCTTCCACTCGTCTCTCCGTGCGGCTTTCTCCGGCCAATCTTGTATAAAAGCATCCAAACCATCACGCCAGCGTTTTCTAGGCCTCCCTCGGCGACGACGCCCGTCCTAAATAGTCAACATAAATTGTCATTATTTTCAGTTTTGGGTATGCATTTGAAAGGTTTAAAAAAGAATAAACTAAGTAAACAATGGTGGATACAACAGTGCAAAAGATGGGGAAAGAGTAGGGTGGCGGTGATACTCAGATGGTGACTAAAAGAAATGGAGATACGGCTGAAGAAGATATTCCATAGTGCTTGTATCGCAAAGACTATCGGTACCTTTAAGGACGGGCAGGACGATGATTCTGGTAAAGGAAAAGCAAGATCTTCGCAATTTGGGAGCCATTAAACACCACCAGAAAACAAAACACAATGTATTTCGAATTTGTTGCAAAATCATCAAATTTTAATGTAGAACACATTTAAAAACGTTCCTAAAAATATTTAATCAAAAGTTTTAAACTTTTCTACACATTTTTTCGGGTTCAACTGGCAGAGTTTTATTTGGTCAGTCTACTATGTGATTTTTCATTCCGTGGCTCGGTTACTTTTGTAACAGAATTGTAAAAAAAAATTGAAAGCCTCAAAGTAGATGAAACCGGGTATTCTACCTGCGGATAATCCGGGAGCCATGTGGTTGCGCCTTTAATTCATTCAATCAGCGAGGGCTGGGAATGCATTCACTCCCTCCGTTCGCGAGTGAACCTAACCTGCGAACGAACGTGACATTCTTCCGTACACTGCCGCTGCGACAAGACGCTGTCGTCGCTGCGTCCGCGCCACCGCGCCGCCCGCCATTTTTCGTTCTCACGCGTTATTAAAACTGCAAAACCACCCTCGCTTGCTTGCTAGCAACCCTTCGCATCCATTTCTACCACTCGCAAAACCGGACGCTGGCTACCAAGCATTGTGCACGCTGCCTAAAGTCAAGCTTCCACGAAGAAATCCTCAAGTCCTCGTGGTGCCATCGCCAGGTGAGTGAACTGCTTTTCTTTAGCTCTCGTCTGGTTGGATTGTTTTTACGGCGCACCATATTTTCTCCCGCTCATACTATAACTCGCATATAATCCTCGCATTTTTACCCGCATCGCTTCACCATAATTTTGGTCCATTTCGAGTCGGACTGAGCCAGTATATACCTTTAAAATATTCCCCATCTCGCTATTTAAGTATTCCCTACTATAATTACGCTTATAACTGTGCTTGTTCAAGTAAATTACGTTGTTCATTATACCATTTCAATATCACATTTTTTATAAATTATAACTCGAACAACGGGAGCTTGGGTGACGCAACAAAATGGCGTCGGAAGCAAAGTTGAAAATGATCGTTGCAAAAAAAGAAACTATTTTCGAGAAAATAAATAGCTTATTCAAGATTGCAAAGAAAATAATTCCTTCAAATATTGATACTAGAAGTAAACAAGAATTTCTAGCCGCTTCTTCGAATATCGAAAAGTTATATAATAATTTTAACGATCTTTGTGATCAACATAATACATTATTATTAGAGATAGACCCTGATTATAAAATAAGTTTTAGTAATTGGAGCTCGTTCGAAACATTATTTACAGAAATCCAATATAAACGTAATACCATATTAGAGTCTACCCGCGCTAATGTAGATATTCCCGCTGTGGAATCTTACGTTTGCCGCTTACCGCCATTGGAGTTATTAAGTTTCTCTGGTCAACCGGAAAGTTGGCCACTGTTTTACCAATGCTTCAAAACTAACGTTCATGATAATAAAAAACTAACTGATGATCAGCGTGTACAGTATTTGGTAGGTAAATTAAATGGCAGCGCAAAAAATATATTCGCGGGAATAATTCCCAATGCGTCTAACTATTTTACGATATGGAATTCTTTAGTGACAAAATACCAGGACAGGAGGTTACTTGGGTCTATGTACTTAAATAATATACTTGACATAAAACCTACCTCGGGTTCACCCGGTCAATTAAATGATTTTATTGAAAGAGTTCACTCATCTTGGTCCGCGTTAAGACTGTTAGACATTGGCGATTTATCCGATTTCATGTTTACTCATCTCGTTTTAAAAAAGTTAGATTCTCAAGTATTACAAAGTTTCGAGTTATCCGCCCGCGAGAAAGATATACCCACAAGTGATGATTTAGTTACTTTCGTACGGCATCACATAAAGGTTCTTGAACGAACAACAGCTGTTCGTCAAACCACGTCACCGCAAAATAATCAGGGGACCAACTTACAAAATAGGTCGCGTTCTTCTGCAACGAAAACTTCGCATAGTTTTGCAGTAACAGAAAATGAAGTTAATAATAATGTACCCACTTGTAAGTTTTGTAAAAAATCTCAACATAGTCATTTATACGAGTGTTCAGAATTCAAAAAATTAGATGTAAAAGATCGCTTTAAGTTCATAAAAGAGAATAAAATGTGCATCAACTGTTTTAGTAGTAAACATTCCACCCTTAATTGTGGTTCTACAAATACTTGTAAACACTGTAACAAAAAGCATCATTCATTGTTGCATTTTAATAATCGCGAGACAAGCTCGCAACAATCGCAACCTAGTGTATTGGAACCGTCGCCATTGCCGGGCGCTCGCGCACTGGACAGCAGCCCTCAGTCGGTGTGTATGCATAGCAGCCATGTCGCTCGCGCGTCGCCGGTCGTGACATCTTCGTGTGTCGGGTTGAATGAATGTACTAATTCTAAGAATTCGATCGCGTTGACGTCGCGTAATAATAATATAGATTTATCTTGTGACCAGTTGAAAACGTCAGTTGTTTTACCAACGGCACAAGTTTATGTTCCGATAAATGGAAAACGCTTTGTTATAAGATGTTTAGTGGATAGTGGTTCACAAAACAACCTTATCACTCTCGCATGTTGTAGAAAATTAAAACTAAATATTCAACCGCTTGTTAACTCGTCTTTAAAATCAGTAGGTACGATTTCCACTCCCATTAAGGGTTACGTGTCTCTTACAATACAGTCGCGCGTAAGTGACGCTCAATACGAATTAACCATGTTAGTGATTGATCACATAGCTGATCCGTTGCCTGTTCGCGCGGTACAAAGGTCCGTGATGGATCATTTCATAGGTTTACCGCTCGCAGATGAATGTTGGGACGTACCTGGGAATATAGACGCTATTCTTGGTACGCAAATGTTCGCGTTTGTTTTGCTAGGGAAAAAGGTTATACCAGCATCTACCTCTCAATCAGCTGATTCTGCGATCACCGCTCGCTTCATACCTCATGCTTTAGAAACCACGCTTGGCTATATTGTCATGGGTGAGGTACCTTCTGTCAACCATGACAGTGTAGCCTGGTCCTTCGGCCCGTTAGTAGATAATTTAAATAATTTAATTTTAAAATTCTGGGAAATCGAGGAAGTACCTACTGTTAACAAAAAGGGTCCTGAATATCAAGAATGTGAAGATTTTTATAAATCGACCGTTTCGCGACATTCATGTGGGCGATATATTGTGTCGTTACCTTTTAAAGGTGAACCTAAGTCTTTAGGTAACTCCTTCATTCACGCTCAGCGTAGATTGTCCGCGCTAGAGCGAAAGTTTCATTCGCTTCCCGCTTTACGTCAAGCTTATAACGACGTAATAAATGATTATATAGATAAGGGTTATCTGTCGGAAATACCTTATTCTTTGTCCGCTATAAATGAAGGCTACTTCATCCCGCACCACGCAGTTGTAAGGCCTGAGAAGTCGACAACAAAAACCCGCATTGTTTTAGATGCAAGCGCTAAAACTGATAGCGGCAAGTCGCTCAACGACTTGTTGCATACAGGGCCTAATTTGCAGGCAGACTTATTTTCGCTTTTGCTAAACTTTAGATATTTTAAGGTAGCAATTACAGCTGATATACGTCAAATGTATCTTAGAATTTCATTGTCAGATAAAGATCGTAAATATCAAAAAATATTATATCGCTTTAATGATACCGAGAGTATTCGTATTTTCCAATTTAATTCTGTGGCTTTCGGCCTCCGCTCGAGTCCATTTTTGGCAATGCGTACCGTCCGTCAATTGGCGGAGGATTATCGCGAACGCTTTCCTCTCGCGGCAGATGTTGCCATGAGAGAACTGTACATGGATGATCTAACAACTTCTGTACATTCTGCCGAAGATGGTACTCGTTTAGCTGACGAGTTGCTCGCTTTATTCAAGTTCGGTGGATTTGATCTCGTCAAATGGGCGAGCAACTCATCGGAACTTCTCGCTCACTTGCCGGAGTCGTATCGTGCTGTGATCGAGTTCACAGATGATGATGACACACTGAAGGTTCTAGGTTTAAAATGGATACCTACTTCTGATGTGTTCTCGTTCACTACCGCCGCCGCGACTACGTGTAACACCAAACGTGCTATATTGTCAACTATTGCTCGCCTATTTGACGTGCTCGGGTTCGTCGCACCTGTCATTCTCTACGCAAAACTTCTTATACAAGATCTTTGGCTTTCTAAGGTGGGGTGGGATGAAGAGCCCCCGGAACTCATTACTAAATGTTTCGTTAAACTCAAATCAGAATTACCGTTATTAGTTAACTTACAAATACCTCGCCACTTAGGTGTCGCGGCCGGCTGTGTTATAAATTTGCTTGGCTTTGGAGACGCTAGTATGAAGGCTTACGGCTGCGTCTTATACCTGCACGTAACGAACCCTAACGGTAATATATCCATTCATTTAGTATGCGCTAAGTCTAAGGTGGCTCCTCTAAAGACTGTTTCACTGGCAAGGCTTGAATTGTGTGCCTCGCTACTTCTGGCTAAACTTGTCAAACAAGTACATACGGTTTTTGATAATCGCTATCCTATAAAGGATATTTTCGCTTTCAGTGATTCTACGATCGCTCTGTCATGGATTCATTCATCTCCACACCGGTGGCAAGTATTTGTGGCCAACCGTGTGACTGAGATACAGGAAAATCTATCTCCTGACCGCTTTTTTCACATCAATGGGATAGAAAATCCCAGTGATTGTTTATCAAGAGGTTTATTACCCTCGCAACTCATTAATCATCCGCTTTGGTGGTATGGTCCACCTTGGGCTTGCCATCCAACCGCTGAATGGCCAATTGTACCATTCAAACCGTCTTCTGTTGAAGGTTCTATACCTGAAGCAAAGAGCTCTGTTATTCTAACAGTCATTCCTGATTTGGATTCCTCGATACTTCTGGAGCTAGCTCTCAGAGTCTCGTCTTGGAAAAAATTATTACGCATTCTGGTATATATCTTGCGCTTTCTGCGTAAGTTACCTCTCGCTCCGGTAATTCAAGTCTCTGACCTTGAAACCGCTGAACTCGTGATTCTTCGCGAATTGCAAAGCAAACATTTTGCTGATGAAATAAAAAATATTAAAAAGGGTAGATTACCTTCTCCTTCTTTAAGAAAGCTCGATCTGTTTGTTGATGACAACGGATTGCTCCGCGTAGGTGGTCGACTAATAAACGCACATATACCTTATGAAAGTCGGCATCCATTGTTGCTTCCTCGTCGACATCACTTAGTCGATCTACTAATAGATGATTGCCATCGATCCAATTGTCATACCGGTTCACATCTTCTTATGTCTTTATTAAGGCAGCGATATTGGATCATATCCGCTCGGAATATTATTCGACAACGCATACGCCAATGTAACTTCTGTTTTAAGGTTGCGCCCTCTCATCCTACACCCATGATGTCAAGTTTACCCCCTTCGCGGGTGCAAGAAGCTAAGGCCTTTACTCACACTGGCGTTGATTACGCTGGGCCTATAAACATTACTATGACGCGAAGGAGGGGCGTTAAAAGCCAAAAGGCATATATTTATCTCTTCGTGTGTTTGACTACTAAAGCCATACACATTGAAATTGCCTCAGACTTGAGTTCGGAAACGTTTCTTGACGCTTTCAAGCGTTTCTTGTCTAGGCGAGGGCCAGTATCAGTTCTCTATTCCGATAACGGAACCAATTTCATTGGTGCAAAGCGTCAATTGGACGAGTTATATACTTTCCTTTCTTCTAAAGATACGTCTACCGCATTTCAAACTGAATTGAATGATCGTAAAATAACATGGCGTAATATCCCTGCTCGTGCACCCCACTGGGGAGGCATTTGGGAAAGCAACATAAAATGCATAAAAACTCATCTATATCGTTGCATTGGGCAACAATTACTGTGCTATGAGGAATTGTTGACAGTATTAACTCAAATTGAGAGTGTCTTAAACTCTCGCCCATTGTGTGCGCTGTCGGACCAGCCGCATACAATTATTACTCCTGCGCATTTTCTAAACACAACCCCTTTGCAGTCGTTGCCTGCCTATGAGGTTGACGCATCTGTAAGCCTTCATAACAGGAAAAAACTGTTAGACAGTTTAGTCCAAAGCTATTGGAAAAAATGGCATGTAGATTATTTGCATACACTTCAACTGAGGCAAAAATGGAATACTCCTGATGTACCTATTCAGCCGGGTTTACTTGTTCTCATCCACCAGGATGATTCACCGCCGCTTCGCTGGCCTACCGGAATTATTGAACAAGTATATCCGGGTAAAGATGGAATCGTGCGAGTCGCGTTAGTACGCACTACAGCAGGGATTTTCAAACGCCCCGTCGTTAAGTTGTGTCCCCTTCCTTCGCAATAATTTAAACTTAATTTGCCAATTAGCACAGTTATAATTCGTTAATCTTAAGTATGTAATTTAGTAAATCTGTAATTTAATCCACACCCTTTCACCTTTTAAAACTTAAACTTTAAGTCAATCCATTTGACCTCGCTCCGCTTTAATCTAAGATCCTCTCCTTATCCTTTCCGTTTGTTTCGAAAATCCTAAGGATTTCCAAAGGGGGGAGGATGGTTGCGCCTTTAATTCATTCAATCAGCGAGGGCTGGGAATGCATTCACTCCCTCCGTTCGCGAGTGAACCTAACCTGCGAACGAACGTGACATTCTTCCGTACACTGCCGCTGCGACAAGACGCTGTCGTCGCTGCGTCCGCGCCACCGCGCCGCCCGCCATTTTTCGTTCTCACGCGTTATTAAAACTGCAAAACCACCCTCGCTTGCTTGCTAGCAACCCTTCGCATCCATTTCTACCACTCGCAAAACCGGACGCTGGCTACCAAGCATTGTGCACGCTGCCTAAAGTCAAGCTTCCACGAAGAAATCCTCAAGTCCTCGTGGTGCCATCGCCAGGTGAGTGAACTGCTTTTCTTTAGCTCTCGTCTGGTTGGATTGTTTTTACGGCGCACCATATTTTCTCCCGCTCATACTATAACTCGCATATAATCCTCGCATTTTTACCCGCATCGCTTCACCACCATGGTAATGTAGAAATGAGAGAAAATGTTCCGAAATGAAATGTAAGCGATTTTAAATGAGGATGTTTTTATAATAATTTTGTAAATATAGTCCAGTGATGATGCTGAAGTATGTCCAGACTTGTAGTCAAATCATCATCATTATCATCATCAGCCAGAAGACGTCCATTTTTGACCAAAGGTCTCCCCAATAGTACACCATAACGACTTGCAAACTTGCTTGCATCCACCGTACTGGCTGACCTATATGTTCAATACTAGCTGTACCCTGCAATTTTGCCCGCTGTTTCTCGGCTCTTAGCACGATATCAAACATCGGACTTTTATTTTAGGAATGGAGCTTTATCTAAGTATTTTTCCAATCCAACTGGACTTTCCAGAGAAACATATTGGCACTCAGAATTAATTACAATGCAATTACAACCTCCATATTTTAAAATTTTAATCCAAAATATAATTAGATCTACTAAAGCATACGCAGATTAAAGCTTTACCATACTAATGTACTAAGAGAAATGATAGACCTTACAGAATTTTCGTCTTTCAAAACAAAAACAATTTTCGCCCTCGAAATAAAAAAAAAAACAAAATAGCATTGAACTCCGCAGCTCGGACCCAAAGTGATCGTTCCACAAATCTTTCATTTTCCACGACTGTCGTATTGACAAGATTTACGCGTCACAAAAAATCGTTTACAACAAAAAACAATTTAAATATGTAAATGCTGCTCTGTTTAGTGAAAAGTTTAGCCTTTTACAATGAGAAAAATATGCTAATACACCGTCTAAGGTCAAATTCTATATAAATGTATAATTTCGAGATAAAAAGTTCGCTTTGATCTTCAACAATGCGTTGAAAGGGAACGTAGTTTTGATGCGGTTTTAGCTATAATTAGATTTAGTACGTGTTCGGTTAATTTAGATTCATAATGATTAATAGAGTAAATAGCGTTTTAATGCCATTCCAATTTAGGTTAAATTATGCGTATAATAATATCTAATGGAACGGTTGCCGCGTTGCCGCAGTATCTATAAGATTTTCATCAGCGGCTCGCTTTTTGGGTGTTACAAATAAACTATTCGTAACTACGATTATTTGAGACGTCCAGTAACTACTCAGAATATTGGAAAAACTTTGAGTGTACTAATAAAAAAAAAAATGCCGGCAGAAGTGAAAACTTGATTATTAACGTTGAGCATGTTTGATATTTTGGAATGGTTAGGGAATAATTTTGCACCAATTGCTTTAACAGTATAAAAGTACTATCATTTATGTGGTAGAATACAATATTGATTTATTGCGCTATCGTACACAAACATGACAATTTATATTACATTAAAAATTTAACACTTTAAAACTATTACAATTATTTTACATTAAAAAGTTTATCTCTCCGAAAAATCAACTTTCATCCATAATTTCAACGACTTTTTCACCATCATCATTACCAGAACTATCATCGCCAATCTCTAAAACTGATACGATAGGTTTATGGTAGCTGAAGTAAGAAACGAACAGTTTTGATTCGAACCTATTTAAATGTCTAATAAAGACCGCATCAATAGTAGTTTTGTATTTCGTTGTGCTAAGATTGCGATCATTCGACATAGTTAAACCAAATTCATTATTCAAAAATTCAATTATTCCGCCATAACTATGCTAACCCATTTAATTTGTCTTTCCCTGTCCTCCGATCGGAACTCCGATTGGTAGGAGGAGCGGGAATATTTTTTCCCATGCCTCCGATTAAGCATCATAAAAACATTGTACAGTCTAGTTCAAAATAAATTATTTTTGTATTTTATTGACTGTACAGTCGACATCGTTAACGTTCAGGGTCAAAATGTCCAACTCCCACACGACTAGTCTAAGATCGATAGTTTCCGAGATATAGCCGTTTCAATTTTGACAGCTGTCATCCGAAATGTAGATCTCATTGAGATCTATCACTTGTCCCTACACACAACTAGTCTAAGGTCGATAGTTTCCGAGATATAGCTGTTTCAATTTTGACAGCTGTCATCCGAAATGTAGATCTCATTGAGACCTATCACTTGTCCCTACACACAACTAGTCTAAGGTCGATAGTTTCCGAGATATAGCCGTTTCAATTTTGACAGCTGTCATCTGAAATGTAGATCTCATTGAGACCTATCACTTGTCCCTACACACAACTAGTCTAAGGTCGATAGTTTCCGAGATATAGCCGTTTCAATTTTGACAGCTGTCATCCGAAATGTAGATCTCATTGAGACCTATCACTTGTCCCTACACACAACTAGTCTTAGGTCGATAGTTTCCGAGATATAGCCGTTTCAATTTTGACAGCTGTCATCCGAAATGTAGATCTCATTGAGACCTATCACTTGTCCCTACACACAACTAGTCTAAGGTCGATAGTTTCCGAGATATAGCTGTTTCAATTTTGACAGCTGTCATCCGAAATGTAGATCTCATTGAGACCTATCACTTGTCCCTACACACAACTAGTCTAAGGTCGATAGTTTCCGAGATATAGCCGTTTCAATTTTGACAGCTGTCATCTGAAATGTAGATCTCATTGAGACCTATCACTTGTCCCTACACACAACTAGTCTAAGGTCGATAGTTTCCGAGATATAGCCGTTTCAATTTTGACAGCTGTCATCCGAAATGTAGATCTCATTGAGACCTATCAATTGTCCCTACACACAACTAGTCTAAGGTCGATAGTTTCCGAGATATAGCTGTTTCAATTTTGACAGCTGTCATCATTATTATTATTATTATTATTAATTATTATTATTATTAATTATTATTATTATTATTAATTATATTATTATTAATAATTTTATTATTATTATTATTATTAATTATATTATTATTAATAATAATTATTATTATTAATAATAATTATTATTATTATTAAGCGCCCTGCGCTGCCTAAACGAAACAGTAGGCCCAGGCATACATTTTCGCCGCGCCGTAGAGAGGGGATAGCTGTCTACTCTCCATCCGTCTTACGCTTTTTCGATCAGGGTCACGTGGTCACGTGTCCTGACGAATTTTCGATCAGGGTCACGTGGTCACGTTTCCTGACGCGAGTTTAAGATTTTATACCCATCACAGAACAATTTCCCAAAGTGCTCAACGCCGCTAAAGAAGTTTTCACTTCAAAAAAACTCATAATTCTGATCACATATTCATCAGTTCAAGATTTCATTTACAAAAATCTCCTCACGTTTTTCACAATATTCCGCAAAAATCAGAATAATACTTCATATAGAGCTTTACACCTCAATTTACCAGCACCATACCTCCGAGGTAGTGGTTAGCAATTAGCATGACTAGTATCAGATGGAAATTTCCATTCGGTTCTGTTTATGCAATGTTTGCTAACGCTGCTGCGCGCTACAATTAATTTTACAGCCAATATAGAGTTATCACATTTCATAATACAACTCCTAATTAAGCTAACTTTGCAATATGCTGTGCATCAAAACTACAAATTTGTGAACTATTTTGGATCTAGGTACTTAGTAGTCTGCTGTGAAAGTACGTGCTTTCAACAGCAAATTAGTTTTTGTTTTATGAGGGCGTGACATATTTTTGACTTCAGAGTTATGTTCGACTCTGTATCTATTTATTAAAAGTTCATGTACAAGAGTGGTACATAAGTGGACTTAATGCCACAATGCATTCTCTACCGTCAACCTTAGGGTCAAATAGCACTGTGAAAAAATAAAAGAACAAGAACAAGAACAACTTAAAAAATAAAGAGAATACCATTTTCAATCTATGGTTTTCTTAACAGTTTAAGGTATTGATTTTATTATGGGACAAGCCTGCCAACCTATTTTCAAACCACTGTTATTCCTGAAAGCCAGAATCAACATTGGTGACCACCAGAAAAGCACCGAGACAATGAAGATTGGATCCCGCAACGAAATGAATTATTTCCACTTGGTAAAATATTGGTTATTAAATACAACTGATTACTAACAACAGTGATTAAGCTTCACCAAAGTGAAGGAAAATAAGGAATCCAGCATGCCTGACATATATTTCTCGACGGCATGTAAAGCCAAGTCAGAGGCGCATGGGTGGCATGGAAACTCTCGATAAAGAAGAAACAATGATTGCGTATCTTGTTTGATATTTTCTTATAATGATGATATCACACCACAGTAAATAATCATCATAAATGCCGCTTCATGAGCTGATACATCTTTTTTTTTCGGAGTGTGGCAAATCATCAAATAATTCCTGCGGCTCTGGGCAGAGCAGTAGGGAGTATCAGACTTCTACTGACTAAAAACCACCGATGTCCCTTCTTAGCCCTTGGGTCGAGGCCGCGGTATCTCTTTCGAACCACCCGCAGCCCCAACGGGGGCTGATACAGCTCAATTTCCAAACCGTAATACCACCGTTTATCATGAAACCAATCCTGAACTCCAGCAATTATCATAACACCGACAAAGAGAATCCAAGTCACACCCCAAATTCTCGAAAAAAGTAAATTAAAAAGTGCCGAAACTCGGAAGCACGTCTTCCCTCGTTAATAAGGATGCTAATCACGTTTTTGTCCAAAATCCTGCCGATATTAAAGTCATGGACTAGTTAGTTATTTAAGAGTGGTAGGAGACGCGATTCTTTTGGGATTGGCGATCAGTAATTTGGTAACTGCATCAATATATCAAAGAATAGTTCGGATGTATTAGTTACTGGTTTAAATCAGACTAAATTGCTACAATCTAGTCATAGTAATTATTATGTTTCTCGTACTTTGTAATTTTTGTTTGTATGAATTAAATAATTTAAATTTATTTGTGTTCACGTGTTTTCGTATGTACCTATTAATTTATCTCAATTTATGTTAAAAAATCAAATAAAAAAGTTGTAGGTATTTATCTTATTTATTTGACAAAAAGTTTGATTAGTAGAGAATGCCTTGTGACATTGAGTCCGCCTATGTACCACTCTTGTATGTACATGCAGTTCTGATCTATACTAATAATTATATTTGTTTGGTCCACGCGGACGAAGTCGCGCGTAAAAGGTAATAAATAAATAAGAACATGCTGAATCACGTCTTGTCGTAGCGACTAATCTAATATGTTAACATGAGCAAAATCCCGCGTACAACTCCATCATAGGAAAAGCGATTAAATCGCTGATCGCCGATTCTAAAAGAATCGTGTCTGTTCAAACTCTAAGCACAGTTCAATATTATTTCCTGCTTGGATTGTAGACAAAGCTTGGCCCTAATGAGTTTACTACGCTTACAAATCCTATTTGGATGCGCGAGGGGGAGGAAAGGGGGGTCCAAATGGAAATTGTAAACGTTTGCAATGAAATTCTGATGAGACGAGTCTGTAGCTGCTTTCATGTCTGTTTCGTATTTTTTTTCGTTCCATTCTAATTATGTTAATTGTTTGAGGCAAATACTTCGTACTTTCTGATTATTTTAGTCCTTGTTTTAGTGTGCTGAGTAAAGAGGGCGCGTTTTGAAGGAGGAGCTCTCTGTTAATGTAGGTAGGCCTTGGCTTTTATTGGGCAGTCCATCATCATTTCAGCCCAACCTTGGCCACCATTCATGTCAGAATTTTACTCCATCGGCCATCTCCGCGTCTAGCCAGATGTCCTGCCTAACTCCACTTTAGGCGTATCACCCTGTCCCCGACGTCGAACACTTTCGTCATACTCCGAATTTCAGTGTTGCGCACACGATTTCGTAGGGTATCAGGCAGTACATCAGTAGCTATAAATTTGGTTCTTGAAACAGTACTTTTCATGAGACGATTGGTCTCATGAAAAGTACTGTTTCAAGAACCAATGAATCATTAAACATGTGCATCAATAGCCCCACGTGTTATCGAATATTTTCAATCCCGGTCCGTATTTACGAACGCTTCGATTCGATTTCGATTTAGAAAGTCATATGTCGATCTCGCTCACTTTCGTGATGCCAAAAAACACAGACTAAACAGAGTTATCGAATCGAAATTGAGTCGAAGCGTTTGGAAAAATGGGGCCAGACCTAAAAACTGTTATTAGCGTATTCTGTCAGGAATTTCCCTGTAGGGTTATAGTTCTCGAAAACTATACACTTCCATACGGAGTGAGAAAGTGAATGTGGTATAAGAGTAGAGAAAGACCAAACGATGGATGGACTGTGTTAAGAATGATATGGCAAAAAAAGAGGTGTCTCATGAGATGACAAGAAACAGAGAAGTATGGAAGTAGAAGACATGCTGCGGCGACCCCAAATGAATTGGGATAAGGGCATGAGAATGATGAAGATGATGACACTTCTGCCAAGCCTACTCCTCAGAGGGTTCCAGTCGTGATGTTATGTTATGTAAGCAAACGATCTAAGTACGTGGAACTAATTAGCCCCTCCCGCCTCCAATCTAATCAGTTCCTTTTAGCACTAAAGAAACCTTAGTAGCTAGAATTACTTTAAAGTTAGAACCTCCAATTGTTTGCTCAATTAATGTTTAAAATATTCATTGTTTGTGTTGTACCCTGTTATTGACATTTCGCGTGTTTGCGCCGTGAAAATGTGGCTCATTAAGCTTTTAACATACATTTGCCGTAACCTGCCATTTGGTTCATGTTTAATTGTTTCAAATTACGTTCTGGAACAATCTATTAGCCTTATGCGTTGAATAATGAATGGCATTGTTCTGTTGGGTTATGGTACTTTGATATTGATACGGAAACGAAGTACTGGATGCTGTGACGTACTTTTTTTATTCTTTATTTATTAGAGAGGGTTTGTTCACATAGCGACCATGTCACCCTTTTTTTTTTGGTGGGTGGAAAATCATCGAATAACGCCCCCCGCTCTTGGGCAGAGCGAAGGGGAGTGTCAGACTTCTACTGAATAAAAACCAAACCCATGTTCCTTCTTCGCCCTTGTGTCGGAGCCGCGTTAACCTTTCGATAATCCACAGCCCCGACGGGAAACATGTCACCCTAATAAGAACACTTTACATGCAAAACTTACAATCTACGCTTAATTCCTATATTAACTAATTTGTATATTATTCCAGCAGTTTTAGATGTCGGAAAGGCTATCATAATCATATTGCATGCTCCTAATTCTAGAATATTTATATTAAATTGGTCTTGAATCAAATTTCTTTCAGCCTCATTCCGGACACACTCCGATATAATATGGGTAACGTCTTTGACCTTATCGCGTGACGTACTTACTTTAGGAGCCTTTTAGAAGTATGCGTAAACTTGTAATTTGTTCATTTTTAGGGTTTCGTACCTAGTAGTATACCTAACTAGTAAAATGTGGGTAACGCTGATGAGACACACCTCTGCCTAGCTCTTCGGACATTACATGTTTGATGTTATATTATCTGCTCCCAACCACATGTTATTATCTAAAGTCCCACATGCTAAGGTGTCTGCTTAATAATAGTTTGTCGTGTGATGAGTGTCTCTAAGCACTTGGTTCACTCAATAATGAACGTATGATTGCAGCAGCTCGCGCTCTCACAGATTACATTCTGACGCACTCCAATCAATCCACGCCTGCCGTTATTTAGGGTAGGGTATAGTGTCAGCGATACGACAGGATTCTGCTTTCAAAGAATACATAACATCACAGTAGCGGCAGAGGTGTACCTCTGTCTTACCCTTCGGGTCAGCATTAACAGCCTATTAATGTTCCCACTGCTGAGACACAGGCCTCCTCTCTTTTGAGAGGGAATGGGCTATAATCTACCAAGCGGGCCCAGTACGGATTGGTAGATGTCACATGTCTTCGAATTTTTGGTTCTAAGACATGCCGGTTTCCTCACGATGTTTTGAGAGCAGCGGTGATGAAATAAATTATACAAAGTAATGTGCCTGGGTCGGGGCCGCCACTGCTCACCAGCTCTCGCTTCGGGTATTACAGGTAAGATTTAATGTTTAATTTAGATTATTTAGAAGATTTCAGTTTGTCGAAGAATTTCAATAGATGCAATTTTTCCCGCCCCAGGGATTAAACCCGGGACCACTTGTGCATAAAACTACAACCTTGTTTATACAAGTATTGAGTTATAAATACACATATAAATTCAAGTTACTTAGTTGAAGATTTTCACGAGCCAAGAAGCAGTAGGTACATATTTGTCACATCTAATGTAAATAAAATACAGGCCAACCAAACTGTTTATTTACTTGTACGTTTTCCAGAATTCTCAGGAATATGAGTACATTAATGATAATTAATTTTCTGTTCGACTATAACTCAAATTAATATTCGCTCAAAAGATTAACTCACGTTCGAGAAAATAATTCAATGTAATTGGAATTTCAATCTTTTGGTACTAAATTAAATTCCTATTTCGGAAACGTACGTGTTACGTATATTTGGGAGTATTTATAGAATCGATACGGTAACCTCTAACACATGTATGATCGTGCCTAGATTCCTCGCAGGGGTCGGCAGGAATGTGTGACCTTTTGCCAAATTCTGACCCTGGTTGCTATATTTGTTATAAATTAGGTGTTTAATATAAACCGTGCGGGTGTACCGGATAGGATTGTCCATAGGTAAAACTGACTTTCATACTTTATTAATTATATCCTACGATAACCTGTTCAGGGAATAAAGTTTATATCCTTCCTTGGTGCTCAGTTTGGTTATAAAAGAACTGTTGTGGTATTTTTTGAAGTATTTTATGCTTCTGGACGAGAAGTATTTCTCAATTTTGCCATAATAATACTAATCACAACGTAAATGCTACAATAATTTAAAACCAAGACCTACTGAATTCACGATTTGAGGTTTTTCTTGGCTTTAAATAGACAGCTGAAACCTTTTTTTTTAGTTAGCCTGTATTGTTTACAACTACAACTGTGCTGTTTTACTAACATAGTATATAAGATCTTACTAACCCAATATAGTTGTAATAATTTATCCTGTTTTATCGTAGTTATTTTGGGTTAATTTGATTTGATAATGTAATTGTAATGTATTTTTATGTGTAATTGAATGTACCTATATGGATTAATTTTTTATCCGAAATAAATTGATTGATTAATAATAATTGTCCCACTCCTTAGTATTATACCCCCAATTCCTTCCACTTCTTACGATGGTGTGCTTCTTCTAACGAGTTGGTGAAACTAGAACTTACTATAATATTTTTTTTATCTCGCGGCGTAGCTTTTATATTTGTAGGTTGCAGTATAAATCCAGCCCTAGCCACTAGTAAGCGCTTATTGACAGAATGTAGTCGGGATAGCGTTGTATGTTGTATCTGATGCTAAGCGGGCACATACCTATGTTTACGTTCGTTTTACACGATCAACTACACCTGCCGTCACATTCAACCGTTCACAGAATATTATGAAAACTGGGTTTGGTTTGGATTCTGTTTAACTCAATGTGTCGTATCTCTTTATCTTTTTGTGTCAGACTTCTACTGACTAAAAACCACCCACGTTCTTTCTTAGCCCTTTGTGTCCGAGGCCGCGGTATTTCTTTTGAACAACCTACTACAACCTACAACTAGTGCGAACTTCACAGAAAGCAGATATCGCAATCAAATTTTTTTGTGGCTTTAATTACTAGAATATTCGCGGAATATTCTAGTAATTATAGCTATTGCTGCGTCGGGCTGCGCGGCGTCGGATGTTACCGGCGGCGAGTGGTGTGGAAGCGGGGGCGCGCGGTGGCGTGGGCCGTGGCGGCGGGTGTGCGGGGCTCCGGGTCGCGGGGCGGCGGTTGCACGTTGCGGCGTGCATTCGTTGTTCCGTGATTCGGGGTCTCGAGCATTCGTTGTTGCGGTTTGCGTCACTGCGTGCTTTCGTGCTCGCAGTGTTCGTTGTTGCGGGCATTCGGTGGCGTGTGGTTCGGCGTGGTGGCTTTCGGGATGACGCATTGCACTCGTAGTTTCGTTCTTCTTCCGTCCTTCTGACATTCAAAAGTGCCTGTAATGGCTTAATTGAAATAAACTATTTGAGTTTGAGTTTGGAATCCTTCTGTGTATTTATCTCGGTCTATTTTCCGGTACGTTTTCCTATGAAGTACCGCCTTATCATAGTTAGAGCGATAGTAAATCGACAGCTTACACAGTAAAGGCGATATTGCGGTAATTCAGCGCAGACAGGATCTCTCTTTATCTACGGATTTATTTTATTTTGATTTTAAAGAGAATTTGGGTGACATTCTATGAGCAATAACAATGATAACAGAAAGTAAATTATGTATAGGATTAACAAAAAGCTTGCCTGACTGCCTTGTTGGTCAAGTGATTGCAAGCGCGATTCTAGAGCGTGAGGTTCTGGGTTCGATTCCCTGGTCGGACAAAGTGTTATTGGGTTTTTCCCACCGTCTGAATTAGTGCCCGGTAATAGGGTCGCTTCCTTTATGGTAGTTGACTGACTAAAAAAAATATGATTCTGTTTAGTCCGTTAGTTAGATTATCGAAAAATATTGGATACGTGTTTTTTGTTTTATCAAATTAATAAAAATTTACGAAAATAAAGCTTGTCAAAGATCATGGAGAGGGGGCTTTTGACGCCATAGTCTGGTAAAAATAAAAATGGACCAACCTGTGACGTTTTACGACTTTTCAAAGCACTGTATCGTCTTCATTTTTTGTTTACGTGAAAAAAGAAAAAATACGTGTTCAATATTGGGTGTAATTTATCTATAATATGTATGTATTTAG
The DNA here is from genome assembly GCA_949316265.1 of Diarsia mendica. Classification (NCBI taxonomy): domain Eukaryota; kingdom Metazoa; phylum Arthropoda; class Insecta; order Lepidoptera; family Noctuidae; genus Diarsia; species Diarsia mendica. The sequence goes on from OX438892.1 coordinate 24,965,806, forward strand.
AAATATATAAGTATGTTTATCAGTTGTCTAGTACCCATAACACAAGCTCTGCTTAGCTTGGGACTAGATGGCGTTGTGTGATAGTTGTGGAATATTATTATTATATTATATTATTAATATTTTTTGGAAATCTATCTGACGGACTAATTAGATTTTTTTTGTCAACTACCCTATTCCATGGTAGGTACTTACACATAACTGGCGAATTGTGGGCGGGCCTAACACCTCAGCCTTACCTTTTGGGAATAATTGGCGTGATGTTATGTTATGATTAAGAGGGTTTCAGTATTTTGCGTTCCGCAATGGCCGTATTTATGATTTTGCGTTCCACAACGTATGTAATAAAAAGGGTTTTTATTAATCCTGTTGTAAATAATTTTAGAAATAGGTGGCTACCTAGGTCCGGTTTAAGTACTTCTGTTTAAGAGGCTCATCCATGTAATTCGTCCAGCTAAGAAAACCGCATTATAATATTACGTAACAATCATTTACTTAGCGGTTCGGGATGTGGCTCACTTGCCTGGGGCAACTTTTGGGTAAACATCAAGAAAGTTAGCCGTTATTAGGTTCAAACGGTTAGCAAGAAGTACTTACCTAGATATCATTCAGCATTTAAAATAATAAGAAGTACCTACTTGGTTCACTTTCATTGTTTTGTCATTTACCCACGACGACGGAACGGAGCAGGTATATGCGTTTAGGGTGAGAGATGTTTGTGTGTGCGTTTGTGCAAAGTAATGTTCCCACCTATCTTCTAAAATAATGATCCGATTTTGATGCGGTTTTCAATAACGGGTTTGTGTTCGATGAGTTCATATTCTTAGATAGGTGTCATGGCTGTAACTCACTAGGAGGCGCCACAATATTAGTGCAAAACAATGTTGCAATATAATCAAAACAAAATGTCCGATTACAATTCTGTTTTCAGCAATGTGTACGTGGTAGCTTAATACATGTTCCCAAATAATAAAAACTACGTCTGTAACTCACTAGAGGGCGCTACACTGCCGTGGTATAACTAAAATGCCGTTATCCAACATCTGGTCGATTTTCAACTTTTGATACCATATTAATGAGAAAAAAAAAATCTATCGATCTGTGTTTGCGAATTTTCAATATCTTGAATAGTTTTGGAAATAATAATTATAAAAATGCCGTTAAGCGCATATTTCTCACGTGTGAAATAAGCAAAAATAACGTTAAGTAACTTTGTGAGTCTATAAAGCCACTAAAGTTCATTAACTCATATTTTTATCAGAAAAAATGTATATGGTTACTTGTCTAGATTGCCGTTAGCAGTCTTTTGTACACTAAAAAGCGGTTAAGGTACTGTAACTGTTTTATAGGTATTCTTTTTTTAATAAAGGAGTTTGCTTGTTTTTAAACTATAACGTCGTTAATTGGAAATGTTAGACTTAAACTTGACTAAAGATGTTTAACGGCATTATTGCTTCATATTTGAGATATTTATATTTTGACTTAACGTACGTTACAAGCCCGTAGCGGCATTTTCAAACCTAAACAAAAATGTATTGTCCGTCATTATTAGACTAAAACGACGTTATCTCACACTAATACACTACAAAGCCGTTAACTGATCTCGCGCGGGGCGGGAGACACCGACTACGTAACGATCTTGTACCGAAGTCTGTGAAACTAGTGCATCGCCAGGAGCTTGGGGGTGAGGAAGTGTGTCGCTCCAGGTTTGTTCCCGCCAATTTTGCAACGATTGCGATATGGCGAACCATCAATTTCCATCATTTGTGTCCCAAAGAAGGATTCAAACATCCAATCCAAGAGTTTATTTAAAAAATATAGTTGGGGTATGTTTCCTACGTAAAAGTTAATCTTATGTACATATATAAAAATAATTTCGATGATGCATCATAATACTATACAACTCTTCGTTTCATGAACGATAGATATTTAAAAAACCCACGTACAATGGTATTTAAAACTGAACCGAAAGGTATCGAACCTAAGAAGGAAAGCAAATTTCCTTAAAAACCTATCGAACATAATTCCCCCTCGCAAATTTTTATTTTGAAAAACTTACCAACAAGCAAACATGAGCATTCCGGTACAAGTTCTGATTAGAATAATAATATAAAGTAGTGTCAGTTTATTGAGACTTATTTTGACTAATTAATAATTTCAAATAATAACTTTTAATTTTGTAATGTAACTGTGATACGATTTTGAATAAATAAATAAATTGCCCTTTATTTTCTGAATTATGTTTGTTACTGTAAAGTTGTTACAGAATGTCCAAATTCAGTGTGTCTTTTGGCAAAGGCCTCCTCTAGCTCCTTCCATTGCTTTCTGTCCCGAGCCACTCTCCTCCACTTGGGACCCGCTGTTTGTTTCAGCTCATCTTCCCCTCTCCTTTTCTGTTTACCCTTGCTGCGTTTACTTTCCCTTATATACCAGTCAAGTTATTATTTTACTTCATTTCTTTGCTCTCATCATGTGGCCAGTCCATCTCCATTTTTGTTGGTCAATCCTGGTCAAGATGTCTGGTAGATTAGTATGACTGGCCTGTTGGTCTAGTGGTTAGTGACCCTAACTGCTATGCCGGAGGTCGTGGGTTCGATTCCCACCCAGGACAAATGTTTATGTGATGAGCACGATCATTTGTTCTGTGTCTGGGTGTAATTTATCTATAATATGTATGTATTTAGAAATATATAAGTATGTTTATCAGTTGTCTAGTACCCATAACACAAGCTCTGCTTAGCTTGGGACTAGATGGCGTTGTGTGATAGTTGTGGAATATTATTATTATTATTTATTATAGTTTTTGCTCTCAACTGTTCATTTCTTACATGATCTGCTTTACGTATATTTGTCATGCTCCGTTCCATGGCTCTTTGGCAGTACTGCAGTTTATTTCTGTGCTGTTTTGTAAGTGCCCATGTTTCGCATCCGTATGTTATACAGGGTAGTATGCAGATATTAAAAAAAATCTCTTAACAGCTATTCCTAAGTCTCTGTATTTCATGACCTCTTTTAATGAGCAATACTTTCTCCAACCACTTGCTATGCTTGTGTTGACTTCCTTAGTTATTTGGTCTTATGGTGATATAAAGTGGCCAAGATAATTATATGTATTCATCAACATATTCAATCCCACCCCGGATTGAATCTATCAGTGTCGGTTTTTTTTCTGAATTGGTCAAAAGTTTTTTTTTTTTTTGTGGTTATGGACAATCCCACCAAAGCACTTTCCTTGCTTAAGCTCCAGATGACTTGGGTTTTCCTCAAATACGACTAAGTCGTCTGTGAATCTAAGGTGATTTAGTTTCTGACCATCGATGTTGAGACCCAGGTGAGACCAATCCAGTTTCCGGAATATATTTTCCAGTTCTGCGGAGAATAATTTGGGTGACATTGGGTCACAATCGTCTGACGCCTCGTCTTACTTCAAATTCGGGCCCCGTTTGTTCTGACTGTATTTTTGCTTTACTGTTTGAATAATATAGTTTTGATCGATTCGATATAAATTCCAGGTATGCCTTGAGGGCTACTCAAGACTTTCCCACGATTTTTAATACTGTGTTTTTAAGAATATATATATTTTATCAAGAAGGCTTTACTAAATGTAGATAAAAGATAGAACTAAAATTTAAATAAGGAAAATTATTTTTGATTTTTCAGTTGATGATTGTTTTTAAATGATACTAGAAATATAAAGTTCTGAGTTCAAGGAGAAGATTAGAATTAGTTTTGATTGTTTGTTACCTATCACACTAATGAAAGACTGAAGTTTGTATGTAATTTTTGTTTAATGTTATCTTATTTTAAAGTACAAGTAGTACATTATAACTGATGTGATTTTAGTGTTATTCCATAGAACTGAAAATTCCTAAAAAATCTAGTTATAAGTAAAGTTTTGTGAAAGTTATAAGTTTAAGCATAATTACATTTTATTTGAAATGCAAAAAAAATATATTGTCAATCAAGACTAGTTGATTGATAAATCTTTGACTTTTATTTAAAAATTATCTTTAGTTTCAACAAATCTATTTCATTTTGTGCAAGAAAATAGTTCACAATTTGTTTTATATTATTACGCTATAATGTCGTTAAACTGTAAGGTTTTTAGTTTAACCACGTTTTAGCTAAACAATGATTCAAGTTTATCCTTTTAATTAATACGCTTCTAAAGGTTACCAGACTTAAAAGCAGTAAAGTAACGTTAAACGCACTAAAGTTTAACATGAACCAGTTCTTTAGTACATAATCGTAAGCTAAATTGTCGTTATGTGCAAATAACGCCGTTTTAGTTAATCAATGAAGTCATGAAATTTTAGCATTTTAATAAACAATAATTTTCTATGAAAAAGATACACTAAAACGCCGTTACGCTTTACGTAGCGGCGTTTTAGTCGATGATCCATTATGATTTCGGTTACATCTCTGTTAAACTAAAACACAAAAGAAGCTTTTTCATAAAATTTAATTATCTTTACGACATGATAGGGTAAGAGTTCAAAAGTATGCGATTTCATCTATATTTTGGTACTTCCAAATCTCTGATAGGTGTTGTCATCGAAAAATGACAACGGTTTAAAAATTTGTCGCGGTTTTTCTGTGTTATTGAAAAAAATGACTTTAGCAGATAACGGCATTATAGTTATACCACGGCAGTACAATATTAGTGCAAAATGATATTGCAATAATATTAAAACGAATTGTCCGACTTCAATGCGGTTTTCATCAGCAATGGGTTCATAGTTGATTGGTGCATGGTCTAAGATAAGTCTTATGATATTAACTCACTAGGGGGCGCTGCTATATTAGTGTGAAACGATTATATTGCAATATTATTAACATTAAAACGTATTGTCTGATTTAATTTCAATGCGGATTTCAGGAATGAGTTCGTGGGTGACGAGCTTTCCTATAATTCGTATATATATTGTTAGATATTTCCTCAGCCGGAGGGTAGAAATATCGCATGTTCGTGACGACGCAGCGAATGGAACGGGCGACAGAGGATATCAACCGGCGCACGCTCAGAGCGCGCTCACTTTTGCTCGGGCGCTCGACTGCGACAGACGTCTAAATTGGGACCTGTGGTTGTATTTATGACGGTTTCTTAATATTTTCCTGTATTGGTTTTGTAATGTGCTATTTAAAAATAAATAGTTCGAGGTTACTTTGTCGTTTCTTTAAAAAAATTAAATACCCTTCTGATCCATAAGATCAGAAGTGGGATTCGCTTACACGCGTCTTTGACCGTTTGCCATCTATTTTGCAGTAAAGCGTTTCGTTTCAAAGTAACCTCTAACCACGTATTAATCGAAGTGTCAGTGTGCTCATGCGTTTTTGGGTTAACGCCCACGTGTTAGTTATATTGTGGTCAGTTTACGGATCGCGAGTGCACAGTCGTGAACATGAAGGTTCTGGGTTCGATTCTCAGATCGGACAAAGTTTTATTGTATGAATTTGTGCCCGGTTGGTGGCTTAACATAACTGGCAAAATGTGGGTATACTGTGTACCTCTGCCTAACCCTTCGGGGATTGCAGGCGTGATGTTATGTGTGTGTGTTTATGAAGTCACTGGGGCAATCGACAATGCCTCGGACGCATTGGTGGTTGTTTTCATGGTGGTGCTAAGACGTGGCTTAAAGATTGGGTAACCAATAACAGAACGTGGACTAATTTTTTAACCCGTATTTTGGTCATTGTGTCCGTGTTAACTTGATATGGCCACTGTGCTATATGACGTTATTAGTACGAATTCGAATAAATTTACCACGTATGCAGGCTATGCCCGAAAGTCCTTGTTGCGGTTGAATATCGTCAAGGAACTGTAGTGGGTTTGATCCCCGCACGGTACAAATTTTTGTATGGCCAACAGATGGTTGTTCCGGGTCTTGTTATTTGTGTTTGTGGGTTTGAATGTTTGTGTGCACACCCATGATGCAGGAGGAATTCCTGGTGTGGGGCAACGTTGTGATTCACTGTGCACCTGATTTTCTGATTAAAGAGCCGTGGCGTGATTGATGTTTTTCCCGAGTGTAACCACGTTTGATTTAATCAAACTCAACAAAACTAAAGTTTGGTCAGGAGTGACCGAGTGTAACAAAATTCTTTTGTAGATTTGTTTGTTTGCAGAATAATCATTACACGTAGACGTACTGTGGCGTGTGTTACGCAACGCAACGCTGCTGCCTGGTCTCGCAGCAGTGGTTGCCAGGGCTGCGCTACAGTGACGCCGTGAACGCGCACGTGGCCGCAGGCTGCCAGGGTGCTCCACTGGCGTTGTTGAGCGTGTCGCTCCTGACTGCATGCGCGCCCTACTGGCGTGACACACGCCCTCCAGGGTGCCTGCGCGCCTTACTGCCATAGTTGCGCGTGGCACTCCACGGTGCCAGCGCGCCCTTTTGGCGCTGTTGTGCGTGGCACTCCACGGTGCCAGCGCGCCCTTTTGGCGCTGTTGCGCGTGGCACTCCACGGTGCCAGCGCGCCCTGCTAGCGTGGTTGCGCGTGGCACTGCACGGTGCCAGCGCGCCCTTTTGGCGCTGTTGCGCGTGGCACTCCACGGTGCCAGCGCGCCCTGCTAGCGCGGTTGCGCGTGGCACTGCACGGTGCCAGCGCGCCCTTTTGGCGCTGTTGCGCGTGGCACTCCACGGTGCCAGCGCGCCCTGCTAGCGCGGTTGCGCGTGGCACTCCACGGTGCCAGCGCGCCCTTTTGGCGCTGTTGCGCGTGGCACTCCACGGTGCCAGCGCGCCCTTTTGGCGCAGTTGTGCGTGGCACTCCACAGTGCCAACGCGTCTTACCAGCGCGGTTGAGAGTGGAACTCCAGGGTGCCATCGCGCCCTACTGGCGCGGTTGCGCGTGGCACTCCACGTTGCCAGCGCGCTTACTGGCGTGGTTGAGCGCGTCGCTCCAGACTACCAGCGCGCTACTTGCGTGTTGAGCGCGTCGCTCCGGGCTGCCAGCGCGCTACTTGCGTGTTGAGCGCGTCTCTCCGAGCTGCCAGCGCGCTACTTGCGCGTCGCTGGCTTATGACTTCTGTTTGGTCTGGACCTCTGGTTCATGGCTTCTGTTTGGTCTGAGCCTCTGGCTTATGACTTCTGATTGGCCTGGACCTCTGGTTCATGGCTTCTGTTTGGTCTGAGCCTCTGGCTTATGACTTCTGATTGGCCTGGACCTCTGGTTCATGGCTTCTTTTTGGTCTGAGCCTCTGGCTTATGGCTTCTGATTGGCCTGGACCTCTGGTTCATGGCTTCTGTTTGGTCTGAGCCTCTGGCTTATGGCTTCTGATTGGCCTGGACCTCCGGTTCATGGCTTCTGTTTGGTCTGAGCCTCTGACTTATGACTTCTGTTTGGTCTGGACTTCTGGTTCATGGCTTCTGTTTGGTCTGAGCTTCTGGCTTATGACTTCTGATTGGCCTGGACCTCTGGTTCATGGCTTCTGTTTGGTCTGAGCCTCTGGCTTATGACTTCTGATTGGCCTGGACCTCTGGTTCATGGCTTCTGTTTGGTCTGAGCCTCTGGCTTATGGCTTCTGATTGGCCTGGACCTCTGGTTCATGGCTTCTGTTTGGTCTGAGCCTCTGGCTTATGGCTTCTGATTGGCCTGGACCTCCGGTTCATGGCTTCTGTTTGGTCTGAGCCTCTGGCTTATGACTTCTGTTTGGTCTGGACCTCTGGTTCATGGCTTCTGTTCGGTCTGAGCCTCTGGCTTATGACTTCTGATTGGCCTGGACCTCTGGTTCATGGCTTCTGTTTGGTCTGAGCCTCTGGCTTATGACTTCTGATAGGCCTGAAACTCCGGTTCATGGCTTCTGTTTGGTCTGAGCCTCTGGCTTATGACTTCTGTTTGGCCTGGACCTACGGTTCATGGCTTCTGTTCTAGTTAAGTATATTACTGCTTCACTACTATCTATTTATCTTGGCTAGTATTCCACCCAATGGGAGTCCGGAATTCCATTGCTTGGAATGCTATTTAGTTCCATTTACTTTTTAATGCTTTGGATCACTGATTTTGAAATATTTATTAGTCTGAGGTTTTTAAATATTTACATTTCACTTCCTACAAAAAAAAACCTTCCTGTTAGTTAGTTGGGTACCTGATGGTGGGAGTGCACGCTCACTGTCGCGTACTTAACAACATCAGTTCGAGTGCTTACTATTCTATGGCTTCAGACACTTAAGTGACGCAAGAAAACAAATGTACAGTATGTGTTGTTGTTACTTTGCAGATGATTACGACCAGTCTGGTGATGGTGAACCTAGTGATGACACAAGAAAATGATGATGGTCAGGTTGTGACAGATGGATCTGATGTGAACGATGCTGCCGGATGGTACTCGATATGTTGCGTGTCGAGGTGACCAATGTTGGTCCGATGCATCATGGAAGATACAAGTTGCCCTAAACATGGCAAGGCGGGCTGCAACCGCACCTCACCTCTACATCTGGTGACTGGTATCATGTTAATGGGTGATGTATATGGGATTGGTTTGAAACGTACTTGTATGTGGACCAATTCACACACGCAAAGTTATGCCTCACGTAGGTCTCTAGCGAGTCGTGAGGTGGCGATCTTCCGACAAGTCCCGCCCCGGGTGGTTGGTTTGGGTATTTGTATGTTTCACACCTATTACGCGTAGGCTACGCTATGCTAAGCGAAGCTAGTCGCTTAAAGTTATTTGCTGTTGAGATGTGTGTTGTTAAAAAGATCTTTTTCATCAACAACTATATCTGTTTGCCCCGACATTGTGGCAATTTTGTTTGATTTTGGCATCGATATTTGGCAATCTGGAAACCCGATAGATGGTTACCAGGTGATGTTGTGGTTGTTTCGGTAATGATTGAGGTCGCGAACTCTTTCATTGGTGATACAATTTACAAACTGCTGCCTATTTTGGTGCGATTGCTAGTAATTTCATTACAATGGGCAGTTAAAAGTTCAAACTTTCAGAATACCTCATTCAAGTTTTGGTTTTGTTATGTTTTAGATGACGAGTCTACCAATGAGGTCCAAACAAGTGATGATCAGACGCTGAACAGCGTATCTGTGCAGGATGGACGAAGCGAGCGAGGATCAGCATTCGGTTCCAGTGAGCCAAGCTGACGAGGTCGTTCAGCTGTCAGGAACGGCCGTGTTAGATATTTCCTCAGCCGGAGGGTAGAAATATCGCATGTTCGTGACGACGCAGCGAATGGAACGGGCGACAGAGGATATCAACCGGCGCACGCTCAGAGCGCGCTCACTTTTGCTCGGGCGCTCGACTGCGACAGACGTCTAAATTGGGACCTGTGGTTGTATTTATGACGGTTTCTTAATATTTTCCTGTATTGGTTTTGTAATGTGCTATTTAAAAATAAATAGTTCGAGGTTACTTTGTCGTCGTTTTTCTTTAAAAAAATTAAATACCCTTCTGATCCATAAGAATATGCTCTCTAAACAGTCTGAAATAAAATTAAGCAAAATTAAACATTTTGAAAAAAACCCACGACGGTAAAAATCTTATTGAAAAAGAATAAAATAACTCAAAATAAACATAACTAAGGAATATCCGTCGGGGGCTGCCTTTTCTATATGAAATTTCAACAAAAATTTAATCATACTCATAAGTGTATTTTATGTCGTCGTTAAACATCTACAATTCTTCAATAATTGTATTCACGTCTAGAAAACCTTTAGCTGGTTTAATGGTAGCCCCCCTATGAACTATAGGTACCTACATCTACCGTACCCTTGGGTGATTCACGCTGTATTTCAGCAGTCACAATTTATTCAATTTGATACCAAAATCTATCTCTTATTCCCGTCCATCACTAAAAGCAATATTGCAATAATCAGACTCTCCCTATTTATATTCATCTCGATGCAAATAGCAGACGATATAATAATAAAATGAACGGGTACCAATTTCTCGGAGCACTAGTACTATCCCGAAATATTATTCTGACGATAATCAATTTGGTTTGGGAGCTTGATCTTAGGAGATGAGAATTATTATTGTTGCTGCAAATTAGGGCGAGAATGAATTGGTAAATGTACTTCAGTCTGGGTCCTGTGTGGTGATAACCTTCGTTCAAAGAAGGTACTCAGTTTGCTCGCCTTCTTAGTTTCAGGGATTAATTTCCGACTTTTTTTCCTTAGATCCAATACGCTCTATATTTAATACTAGGTGTTGCCAGCGGCTTCGCCAGCTACAACTCGAAAATTATCCTACAGGAAGATAAAATCGGGATAAAAACTATCCTATGTTTACTCCATGTTATAAACTATCTGTGCACCAAATTTTATCCAAATCCGTTCAGTAGTTTTTGCGTGAAAGAGTAACAAACATTCATCCATCCATCCATACATACATTTTACTTACAAACTTTCCCGTTTATAATAATACTAGCTGATGCCCGCGACTTCGTTCACGTGGAAATTTTGATGTGTGACTGTCTCGTTGATCGAGTGACCTCAAGTGCAACTACTGAGGATGAGGTCCGGGGTTTGATTGCAAAGTGTTTTCGTAGTAGAGGCCACGGAGCGTGGTTTTCGTGCCCGTCAATGGTGATATTATATCGATGGACATCAAACACCTATGTTACATGGCGCTTGAACATGCATTACTGGCGAAATGTGGGTTTACGATTAACTCTTTCGGGATTAAGGCGTAATGTTATTTTATATGTGAGACCTGACGGCTTGATCAAAATGTGATGATGTGAGTAATGATTACAAAAGCAGCGACTTGAATCAAAATGAAATGGAGTTGAGACGACGATGGCTTAAAAACCGTAACCGTACCTTAACTTATTTCTCAAAATGTAAACAAATGCCTTGTTCTTTGGTGATGGTACTCTTACACAACCACACTTAATCATTTATATTAACCTCTCAAATTTGGAAAACCGTGCATGGTAAGTTCATCTTCTGTTGGCACTGGATGGGAAAACTCATCAGAAAGTGGAATTTTCGCATCTACATCTAATTCCAGGCGACTGTCTCCTGTTTAAAGCAGCTTATTTGCAAAGACATCTCTGTTCCATGGCCAGTCGCAGATTTTTGGTGATGGTGCAAGTTGGGGTAAGATTCAGCGGCAATTTGTAAACGGAAAGTGCAATCTGGCCGTTTGTTAAGCAAAGTTGCAGCAATGCCCGAGGAAGCCACAGCTATAAGACGGCTCGGTTGGCGTAGTGCCTCGGCGTTTGACTATGGCGCTGCATGTCCTGTATTCGATTCCCGCACTGAATAAATAGATTTACGTCGTGGGTCTTATCTAACTTTAATTAGGTTTTTATTTTAAAGTTTTTACAGCAGTTTTTCTTACTGTGTACCGGTCAATTTGTATTTGTTGACTGTTCACGACAAATATTAACACCGCAATTCAGAAAATGGTGTCAAATGAACACTGCCATCTGTCGAAGACAAAGTTAAACTGCCAAAATTTCATGCATGGGAAGCAAACACACACTACAGGGCTAAGGCTATGTAGTTTCCTGCATGAATGGCGTGCGGAGTCACTACACTGGGGGGTAATTCCACTGCCGCGGCATATTACCGCTTGGCGGACAGACCGCCCCGGTGTGATTTCATGGCGACATGAAGAGAGTGTCTGTCGCAACCCCGTGCAGGGCACAGTGGTGGTAAGTCTCCTCTTTGAGGACTGGCTTGAGAGGTGCCACGGCGCCCTCACCTTCCATCTGGCGCAGGTCCTCACCGGACACGGTTGTTTTGGGAGGTACCTGCACCGAATCAGGCGGAAGGAAACACCCGGATGCTACCATTGCAAGGATCAGCCGGGACACGGTGGAGCACACCGCGGAGGCTTGCCCCGCTTGGGCGGAGCCCCGCTTAGGTTGAGCCCCGTCGTGTTCTCTTAGCGGCGATCGGCGGCGGCGACCTCTCGCGTCCGGCCCTAGTTCAAGCCATGGTGCGGGGCGAGAGGGAATGGGACGCCGCCGCCTTCTTCTGCGAAGCAGTGATGCTAGCGAAGGAGGTGGTGGAACGTGAGAGGGAGAGAACCTCTCGTCCCAGCTGCCGCGGGAGGCGCTCCGGGTGTCGGGGGCCACGTGATGGCTTCCGGCCACCGTAGACGCGGGCCTGTGGACGGTGAGTAATGGGCTAGCTCGCCGTCCGTCCGTCTTATGACGATGACAGGCCGTGTCAACGGCACGTTCGTGTTCCACGCGGGCCTCAAAGAGATGTCAGCAACATGGAAGGGGCCCGTAAGGGCCGGGGCTCGAAAGAGATATTGCGGACCCAGCACAAAGGGCAAAGAAGGAACATGGGTGGTTTTAGTCAGTAGAAGTCTGACATTCCCTACCGCTCTGCCCAGAGCGGGAGGAGTAATTTGATGATTTCCCACCCTCCAAAAAAAACCCTATGTAGATTTTCAAAGTCAAGAGTTATTTTTGGTATCGTAACTGTTTGAAAAAGACGATTTAAAAGTTATCTTGTGAACACATTTATTAATTAGTACCGTTTTGGTGCAATAGATGTCGTTGCATGTATGTTTCCTAATGATGCTATGTTCATCTTAAACACTTTAAATTCGTATATCTTTTGATAGAGAGCACCGATTACAATGAAACAAAAACTAAAACCCTAATCATATTAGTTTTAAAATGTACACCATAATACTTAGAATAATAAAGTAATACATCCAAGACACACAGACTACATAAAAAAATTCTAAAAATAAAAGAAAACATTATTTTTTCTATAATATTATATTTAAAATTAATTATATTAATCTACTCTGAATTGATTTGAAAACCATATAGCATCAAAATAAAAATAAATACCTGGAACTTACAAAAAGTGAAAACTGACTGGGGATCGAACTCGCGAACATTGTTTAACATTTTTTAAATCCTTCAACATTATAAAAAATCACAAAAAGTGGATACTGACTGTGATTTGAACTTGCGTACCTTTGTTTACAGGTAAGCCTCCGTACCGTTAGACTACGTACACCAGTGACAAATATATTTAAATAGATCTTCTATTTTAATATAGTATGACAGTTGACAGTTCGATTGTGGTTCGATACCGGAAATTTGAAATGCCGTAAGGGACTTCAGCTTTCTCTTGGATTTGCAACGCTCGCACCAGGCTCCTAAAGTGAAAAATTGCACAGCACGCTCGATGTCCCTTGCGTTATTTCGTATTTCCAGTATCAAGCTGTAAAACAGTTGAGGATTATGGATAATACAATACTGCTCACCCCCTTAAGTTATTATGGGGATAATATATAGCCCATGTGTTATTCCGGACTATAATCTACCTCTGTGCCAAATTTCATTCAGATCCGATCAGCCGTTCAGGCGTGAAAGAGTAACAAACATCCATACATCTAGGGATTGCAAAATCCGGATTTTTTTGAAATCCGGATTTCTGTATTCTTGTACAAGTAAAATCCGGATTATCCGGATTTTTCGAAGTTTTGAGTGTTTTAAGTTCATTTGATAAAATTGGAATTAAATAGCATAAATTATTTAAAATCAGTATTTATTCGCTCAAATCACAGCACGACAGAATAAAATCAACTGAAATAATCAACAAAACTTAGGGTATACGTCATTTTTCCCGTTATAAATTGATATAAACATAAGTAACATTTAACATAAACTGTTCTCTGACTTTAAATAGTTAGGTAACATAACATAAACTTAAGATAATTGACGTATCCTCCTCCTCCTATTTTATAAAAAACATACATACATACATACATACATAGACTGATAAACACATAACCCTTCTTTGCTTTGCGCAGTCGGGTAAAAAGTCGTCTCACGAAAAAAGTTTAACGTAATTCAATTTCATTTTTATCAAATCAGTCAGTCATAATATCATAATAGTAATACGTATTTTAATCAGTCTTCTATAGAAAACGAGATCTTACAAACATGAACGAGTAGTCTTTTTTTTAATTATAAATGGGCTTACTCTTGACCTCAATCTTGCCCTAAGGGCAGATATGAGGTCGACGATGGAACGAGCTTACCCAGAAGAAGCCTGTTTCTATTTTATATTTCTAAGAAGCCTGTTTACTCGCGACTTAAATAGATTAGGGCTATATGAACTCGGAAAAACCCACGCAGGCAGGGAGTTCCACTCCTTGGCTGTGCGCATAATAAAGGACTTAGCAAAGCGCTTCGTTCGAATGTGTGGAACGTCGACTAGGTATGGGTGATAACCTGCAGTACGTCTAGTCGACGACTTCGAAGAAGGGAGATGGTGGAATCAGCTCATGGAGCTCCTGAGCACACTCTCCGAAGCACAGTCTGTAGAAGACCGACAGACATGCGATTTTGCGGCGGTGGGCCAGGCTATGTAGCTTGGCAACCAGCCTATCGTCACCAATTGGCCTCCTGGCTCTGCACTCTACAGAGTCGAGTGTGGCAAGTTGATATTTGGTTGAGCCATCCCAAATGTGACAGCAGTACTCCATGCCGGACCGGACTTGAGCTTTATATAATACTGAAAGCAGTCCAGGCTTGAAGTACAGCTTAACCTTGTTTAGGATGACCAGCTTTTTTGCCGCAGTTTGAGCTTTCGACTCGATGTAGGCGCCGAAGTTCAGACTCGCGCTCTACTTCGTGCCAAGAAACTCGAGACTGTCAGTAACTTGTACAGACGCACTCCGGAAAGTAGAGGCCAGAATAAACGGACTCCTTTTGGCGGTGAACAGACACACTTGCGTTTAGGTTGCGTTGAAATCAACCAGATTCTCGGCACCCTAGTCGGAGACAAGTATTAAGGCTGAATTCGTTCGCTCTACCATGGCCTCTCTCAATGAACGTACTTCATCACCACCGGTTTTAGCACTGGAATACTGGATGTATAACTCTCCATGACAATGCTGTCATCTGCGTACCCAACAATACCAGGAACAAGGAGGTCATTGATGTGCAGCAGGAAAAGTGTCGCGGAAAGAACAGACCCCTGAGACCCCAACTCCGGCATTGATAGCCATAAGGTCAGAGGAGCAGCCATCAATGACCACTCGGATCAACCGTTCACTCAGGAAATCAGATATCCAGCAGCAAAAGTTAGCGGGAATGCCGTATGCCGGAAGTTTTCTCAACAAACTTGCGTGCCATACCGTCAAAACGCTTCGAGATGTCCAGCGACACGGCAAGGGCTTCGCCGTGTTTCTCGATGGCCTCGCCCTAGCAGTGCGTAGCTAACACCAGAAGATCCCCAGTTGACCGTCCCCGGCGAAAACCATACTGACGGTCGCTGAGTAGGTCGTTCGCTTCAAGGTGCGCCAGCAGCTTGCCGTTGAGTACCCTTTCCATTACTTTACAAAGTATGGAGGTGATGGCGATCGGTCGATAGTTACAGGGGTCGGCACGACTACCCTTCTTGGGTACTGGTCGTACATTGGCAACCTTCCAGGAGTTCGGCACTATTCTGGGTTTGAGAGAGAGGCGGTAAAAGCGTGTCAGCACAGGAGACAACTCAGGCGCACAGTTCCTTAAGACCCTTGCTGGTATGCCGGCCGGACCGCTAGCCTTATTCACGTCTAGGCACTGAAGTACTTCATGAACCTCTTGCAAGTGTATTGTGATCTCGGGCATTGAAGAATCACAGCGAGGAATCGTTGGTGGCTGTTTTGACCCAGTATCTAGACGCGAATTGCTCGCAAACAGAGATGCAAATAAATTTGCCTTCTCGGTAGCGGAGTGAGCGACCCGTCCGGTTTTTGCAGGGGGTAGTCTCATCGTTTAGGCGCGATCTTATTTTATTGCAGTAGAAAAAGCTCTTTCGGACTCAACACTGGTCGGCAGTATGGAAAGCAACCTGTTCAGAGCTTTTTTTAAGATTTCTCCACGACTTCCACCGTTTCCAAATAACGCCATTTCAACGTGAATCATTGAAGGCAAATCAGTTGCGTTGATCACACTCGTTGACTGGTGATGATCACTACCCACCCACACTTGCATTTGCACATTACAGTAGGTAATATCGATCTACCGATTACTTACATTAAAAATTTGTGGATAAATACAAATATTATCCGTCAAAATCGATTTTGATAGAAATCCGAATAAACCGGATTTGCGTCTTAAAAACCGGATTTAAAAAAGTCATGAAAATCCGGATTTTTCAATCATTTTCGAATTTCGAAGAATCCGGATTGCAATCCCTACATACATCCATCCTCACAAACATTCGCATTTATAATATTAGTAGGATGCAATACTGCTCACCCCCTTAAGTTATTATGGAGATAATATATAGCCCATGTGTTATTTCGGACTATAATCTACCTCTGTGCCAAATTTCATTCAGATCCGATCAGCCGTTCAGGCGTGAAAGAGTAACAAACATCCATACATCCATCCTCACAAACATTCGCATTTATAATTGATCGCGCCAGGACTCAGCCGAACCTTATCTCGGGCCCATGGGAGACAGGTCTCAGAACAGCCGCCGTCCTAACGGGATCAAATAGACGCGATACGCGCCTCCGAACAATATTACAATTTCTGAACTTACAGCTACCCTTACCTCATTTCTTCGAGCCGGTCTCACTTCCTTGACCCCTCGCAAGTTGTGTAACTGTGTATGTGTATAATGAGTGTATATGACCTTGCGATGGTTTGCTGGTAGTTCCGGACGATTCTTCCACGTCGCTGCAAGCCACGCCGTTAACGCGAGCCACCACACTCACTCCGTATTAGTCTAACCACAAAAGCCTCGGTGCTTTCCCAATAGCACTCCCGTGACAAGGCAAACCAATGATATTATCAATAACCCGTTCGACATTCACAGCGTCGCTAACCGTACTGCTTAACTAGTATAATTGGGTGCCGCGAAATGACTCCACAAGTCGATTTAATCAATGCGCGTGCGCTTTCACCCGTGATTCTATGGCTACTTTAATATTCGTTCGACGCCCAGCACGTCTCAATACGAACTACTATTCACGCCGAGCCCAGCGCTCGACCTCTACCTCCGCCCCTTCGCCTCTGTCGCCCCGAGGCGGAGAAAATCAAAAATCTGAAGGTAGATTATAAACAATCACCCCCCCCGGACCGACCCGTTGTCGGTCCGCTCAAACTCCCGGGAGTCGAGATAAAGTTGAAACTGCCCGTCTAAGGATCGAGTCCCTCACCTGGACGTCTGCGATCCTTGGAAACCCATCCTTGCCCGTAATCAGGTTAACAATGCGCCCCCGTCGCCAACACAACGGTGATAGGTTAGCATCCTTAACCAGAACGAGGTCTCCAACGCAGGGTGGGGTCGTCCTGTCCGTCCACTTAACGCGTTGCTGTAGAATATGCAAATACTCCAGCGACCATCGCTTCCAAAAATTTTGGCTCATTTGCCGTAACATCTGATACCGTGACAACCGGTACAACTTGACATCAGTATACGGATATTCCGGCAAGGCGTTAAGTGGTTGGCCAATCAAAAAATGACCTGGGGTCATGGCCTCAAGGTCATTCGGGTCAGCGCTCAACGGGCACAAAGGTCGCGAGTTTAAGACCGCCTCAATTCTGCAAAACACCGTTGACAACTCCTCAAAGGTGAGAATCGTTGAGCCGATGACCCGATACAAGTGAGTCTTGGAAGACTTGACTACTGCCTCGAAAATTCCACCCCAGTGGGGGCATCCAGGTGGACTAAAATACCACGAAATGCCCCGACTGGCGAGGCCTGAGCCAATCCCTCGCTCATTCTGACTTAAAAACAATACAATTTCCTTTAAGCACCGGTCGGCGCCCTTGAAGTTGGTACCACAGTCCGACCGAATCAGTGACGGTACTCCCCTTCTAGAAACAAATCGATCTAACGCAGCCAGAAAGGCCTCCGTAGAGAGATCGGCCACCAGTTCCAAATGAACGGCCTTGGTCGCCAGACACACGAAGACACACAGATATGCCTTAACCGACTTCGCGTTGCGAAGGTGCGATGTCTTGACCATGAAGGGCCCCGCGAAATCTGTCCCTACGCCAGCAAATGGCCGAGCCTCCGTGACTCGGTCGATACTGGACCCCTTAAATGGCCAACGCATGAAGATTCTCCGAATCCTCAAACAAATGCGGGTCTTGTTGATACTCAGTTGGCAGTCCTGCCAGTACCTCTGGGCAGTTCGACAGCCATTTCCTGAGTTCATAGCCACCGGAGGCCATGAGCGCCACCAATTCATCCCTTAAGATGAGCGCCTGCTCAATACTGTCTGAGCCCGTACAAATGTCGTCTACATAGACGTCCCTATCAATGACAGCAGCCGCGCGGGGAAAGCGGAGCCGTTCTTGATCAGCCAGTTCTCGTAGCGTACGCATGGCTACATATGGGCTGGGCTTTAATCCGTACGTGTTTGTGTTGAGCTCGTACGTGACCATCGGTTCCTCTGGGCTCTCTCGCCACAATATCAGCTGGAACCGACGGTCGTCTGGATGAATCTCAGTTTGACGAAACATCATCCGTACGTCCGTAACGAAGACAACCTGGTGTCTCCTGAAGTCCGTGAGAATGTCTGCAATGTCTCTGGTCAGCTTAGGACCAGCATGGAGACATTGATTCAGGGACACCCCGCTAGACGTCTCCGCGCTCCCGTCGAACACGACCCTAATCTTTGAGTCAGGTGTCTTCAAAACAGCATGATGAGGCAACACATAATGCTCCTCATGACGATAGTCAACCCTGGACACCGACATGTGACCCAACGTCAGGTATTCGCGCATGAACTCCACATACTTCTGTCGGAAGTTGGAGTCCCGCTTCATGCGCCTTTCCATTGCCACTAACCGCTTTTCTGCCAGACTCCATGAGCTCCCCAGCGGAGGTCGAGTTGACAGAAATGGCAACCTTGTCATAAATCTACCCGATGGGAGGCGCACCGTGTTACATCGATAGAATGTTTCGCACTCCTCATCACGTGGGTTATTTCTAAGAGCGGTGGGTGGCTCTTCCGTTGCCCAGAACCGTTGCTGGACGTCGGATAACACGCTGCCATAATATATGGAGCTATAATCCGTTGAGTGCTGTGGTTCCCGTACTGGGCCCAATAACGCGTAACCACCTGCGGTACGCATGGCCACAACCCCGTTTGGTTGCAGCTCCCGTTTGCCGCTTCGGAGCAGCTTCCCGAGGACGTCAGACCCAAGCAAGACGTCCACCCGTCCGGGGATCGCGAAGTGGGGATCGGCTAACTCCAATCCATTGGTCAACCCTTTTACCGCAGACGGTAACCGAGTCTGAGGGAGGACCCCAACCACTTCGTCCAAAACGATCGCCGTGGCATTCACCCGCGTGACCGATGCCGTGTCACCCATCTCGAACAGGAATGTCGTCTGACCCCTGAGGTGAGGCACCCGATTGCCACCTATACCTACGGCGCCATCCCGTGATGGCTCTAATGTAAGGCCCAGCTTTTTCACTAAACAGCTGGACACAATACAACCTTGTGCCCCTGAATCTAACAGTGCTCGCACGTGCACCGGCTGTCCGTCAGTACCCCTGACAGTAATCCTAGCCGTCGGTAATAATACCGTTACTGTCGGGGTGGGCACCACTGACGAACAGGCTGCTAGTTGCTAATAGGAGGCACCTCCCTCCTCCCCTGCCGGAGGGGGAGTAAATACTGTCCCAGTATACGGGTCCCAACCCGGGTAGTAACCCTCCCGACCCATCGGTGACATCCGTGCCGGTCGGAAGTAGCCTACTGGCATCCTTCCGAACGGTGGCGGGCGCGCCGTCAGCCGAGGGCGTTCTGCGAGAGGCGGGGAGAAGCGACTACTCGGGGGTGGCAACATGCCCCCCAACGCATTCGAGTACGCCGCGTAACCCGTCTGTACTACCTCCGGGCCCCTGCCCGAGTCTCGGTGCCTATCCCCCCCCCGCGGGGAAGACGACGGTATCGGGTTGTGCTCTGGATCAGCCCTTGGCCCACCCCCCCGAGGGGGCGGCGACCGCTGATTCCTGGCCGACCCACCCCCCCTAGGGGGGGGTGACCGACCACCCGAATCTGGCTTAGGAGAGGGGGGGTGACCTCCCGGCGAGGCTCCGTGCACCTCCCTACTCTCCGCCAGGCATAGCAACTCGTGATGGGCTCCTCCGCAGGTTCCACAGTTAGTGGTCCTGTGGCACTCACGTACAAAGTGAGTCCCCAAGCAGCGGAAGCACAAATAGCGCTGCTTGACCACCCCTCTTCGTCTATGCACCCGCTGCGCCTTAAAGTCCGCGCATGCGGCGAGACCGTGCCCTTCCTTCCGACAGAAGGCGCACACTTCCGATTGGAGGGCGTGGTATTTCTTCCCCCCCCGACGGGGCTCAACCGGCTTGGGCCCGCTCGTACGTCGGGTTGACGGAGGAGGGTGCGACGTGGATGCCCCTTGGCAATCCGCCCGCCGGCACTCGCCTTCTAAAAACACCCTCAAGTCATCGTAACTTGGGAGGTGGTCCGTCGATTCGCCACCATGTGACTGCTCAAAGCGCGCCACCACGTCGATCGGCAACTTCCGTAAAACCCTATTGACGATGATATATTTATTGTCCCCTAACGACAACTTAAGTCGATCTAACGTGTTCACCGCAACCGTGACCGGATTAAGGATTTTCGCCCTTATTTCGTACACGTTAGACACCTTCGGGATTTCAAAAATCTTATCGATGAGGCCATCAACTATTAATCGCCGATTATCATATCGGTCGATTAATAGGCCCCATGCCGTCTCATAACTGGCGTCCGTAATCTCCAGGTGGGTCAAGATGTCGTGCGGCTCACCGTTAAGCCTACCCATTAATTGAGCCATCTTGTAGGCGGGCGAGAGATCCGTACGCGAATGCACGACACTATTAAAAATATCGCGGAATCGCGGCCAATCGGCATACTCGCCGCTAAACTCGGGTACATGTACTGGTGGCAACGGCGCCTGAATTCCTACGCCTGCTGGCCGACATGATTCCCTGACGTCACCCATGCGCGATCGCTCAATGTCGGCCGCCGCCTGGATTATGCTCATGGACATTTCCCCACACTGGTCCACATTGCCCCGTACCACCTGAGCATCCTTGTCCACCGACGACAGATCCGTCGATTCGAGACATGCTAAATACTCAGCGTGACACTTTAACACGGCGTCATATCGTTCGTCAACTTGCCGAGCGCGTGACAATAACGCATCTTCACGATCGGTGCGACCTACCAACGTAACAACCGATGAAAACCATCTCAATTCAGCTTCGATTCTGGCTGCGATAGTTTTCGTTACTGACGGAGCCATAGTACCAACTTCAATACGCGATTATGCAATAATAAATAACAATAACCAAAAAAAATAACAATTATTGTATCCGGAACTAACAATAATAATATATTCGTTGAGTGAATAAATCTACGACGCTATGCCAACTCTTGAACTTATTCCTCTACGTGCTCTAGAGGTTATTCCTCTATGTCTCAAATGTTGACAATCATAACACGATTTGTGATGAGGTTATATTTGTGCGTAACCGAACGTAAATAACAAATTATTTTATCAACGAATATTCACATTCCATTTATGTACTTATTATTAATAATTCCAAACTCAACTTGAGGTGTACACTGGTATGTAGGTCAATGTACTACTACCTACAAGTTGAATTTGTACATGAACACAATTTTTACAAAGTAAATTGGTACCAAGTACCTACTACTTTTTACAAAGTGGGTTTAAATAAACCACGCTCTGCTACCAGATTTTGATCGCGCCAGGACTCAGCCGAACCTTATCTCGGGCCCATGGGAGACAGGTCTCAGAACAGCCGCCGTCCTAACGGGATCAAATAGACGCGATACGCGCCTCCGAACAATATTACAATTTCTGAACTTACAGCTACCCTTACCTCATTTCTTCGAGCCGGTCTCACTTCCTTGACCCCTCGCAAGTTGTGTAACTGTGTATGTGTATAATGAGTGTATATGACCTTGCGATGGTTTGCTGGTAGTTCCGGACGATTCTTCCACGTCGCTGCAAGCCACGCCGTTAACGCGAGCCACCACACTCACTCCGTATTAGTCTAACCACAAAAGCCTCGGTGCTTTCCCAATAGCACTCCCGTGACAAGGCAAACCAATGATATTATCAATAACCCGTTCGACATTCACAGCGTCGCTAACCGTACTGCTTAACTAGTATAATTGGGTGCCGCGAAATGACTCCACAAGTCGATTTAATCAATGCGCGTGCGCTTTCACCCGTGATTCTATGGCTACTTTAATATTCGTTCGACGCCCAGCACGTCTCAATACGAACTACTATTCACGCCGAGCCCAGCGCTCGACCTCTACCTCCGCCCCTTCGCCTCTGTCGCCCCGAGGCGGAGAAAATCAAAAATCTGAAGGTAGATTATAAACAATAATATTAGAATTAATTATATTAATCTACTCTGAATTGATTTGAAAACCATATAGCATCAAAATAAAAAAATAAAAACCTGGAACTTACAAAAAGTGAAAACCGACTGGGGATCGAACTCGCGAACATTGTTTAACATTTTTGGAAATCCTTCAACATTATAAAAAATCACAAAAAGTGGATACTGACTGTGATTTGAACTTGCGTACCTTTGTTTACAGGTAAGCCTCCGTACCGTTAGACTACGTACACCAGTGACAAATATGTTGAAATAGATCTTCTATTTTAATATGTATGACAGTTGACAGTTCGATTGTGGTTCGATACCGGAAATTTGAAATGCCGTAAGGGACTTCAGCTTTCTCTTGGATTTGCAACGCTCGCACCAGGCACCTTAAGTGAAAAATTGCACAGCACGCTCGATGTCCCTTGCATTTTTTCGTATTCCCAGTATCAAGCTGTAAAACAGTTGAGGATTATGGATAATGCAATACTGCTCACCCCCTTAAGTTATTATGGGGATAATATATAGCCCATGTGTTATTCCGGACTATAATCTACCTCTGTGCCAAATTTCATTCAGATCCGATCAGCCGTTCAGGCGTGAAAGAGTAACAAACATCCATACATCCATCCTCACAAACATTCGCATTTATAATATTAGTAGGATTTGTAGGACTTTACGATTGGTGTGCAAGCCCGCGGTATGATTAAAATAATATGAACTACTATCGAAGAACCGTGTTAACCATGTACTTGTGATTGTTTATTTTTCCGTAATAAATAAAAAATATATAATCAGAGTGTTTGTAGGTTCTTGGTGTAGGCTCCGATGTGAAAAATAACTATTTGTTGTGATTGATTTATTAGTGCAATCGATTAAATGTGCTGGCAACACCAAAACAGTTGAATTTACATGATTATTATTATTGATGGTAAAGCTCTTAGTGTGTCGTAATGGCGGGCATTTAAAACGTTCTTGTTCGGTTGGCGCTCGTAGAGTTCGAATGCACAATCATTATTCATATTTTGCATTAGATAAATAACCAATAATAAACCTCCTAGTCTAAAACGTTAATATTTTATAGCATCGGAATAAATACTTAGGGAGTCGCAGTTTATTTTATTTTCTTCTTCTTCTCGTACGTACAGTAAGGTCTAACGACCCCACACACGGCGGGGAACACCGCCTTATACGTGCCTTCCGATGCACGGAATCCAATTTTTATTAGATAATCAGGTGATTCAAGCCTGCAATGTCCTAGCCAAACTGGAAATAACTTTACAAAGTATGCTTCCCGTGGGAATCGAACCCTCTACCACCGGGTCACTACGCAAACGCCTAAAACACTCGACCACGGAGGCAGTTATTTTATTACAAGCAATAGGTTGGTTCAACTCGAGTTTTCCCTTAAATCGGTGCTAGCTACCAGCTTGCATCAGGTAGTGGCTTACGGTTGTTAGCTGGTGTAAGCTGGTAGCCGGCATTAATCAGCAGACCACGGCCAGATTGAGCTAATTTTAAATGCATACACCTATCCTCTTGGTATGCTGACTGGATGCATGTTACACCGTTGTGTGGTGTGACATGCATTGTGCTTTGGATGTTGATTTATTGTCATTCATCAATTTTTGTTTTTTTTTATGAGTTTGATTTTACTGCGGTTTGTTGGAATGCCTCGAATTATCCTGTTTTTTATAAAGCTTAAACTGTAAAAATATGCATTTGGATCGATTTTAAATCACTAATTGCTTTTTGGGGCAGGTTCATGCCCGCTTCATCAACACAGTGGTTTCTTTTCATAAATCAGTAAACGTTTTGGTTGCACAAATTTTAATATCTTTTTAAAAATAAACACAAGTCTTTCTTAACTTTATTCATGCAACATATTTAAACGTATTTACTTTGTCGTCCTTTGTGTATTTATACGAGCTCATCTTTATTCATAAGCGTAATAATTACAATGTACTTTAATAAAAGACTTAATTAATATAAACAGAGGTGGAGGAAGTGAGTCGGTCTCGCCGCCTACACACCAAACTCTTGACGTTATATTATTTATGAATCTGTGTAAATAATAAACAATGTTTCATGCTATCAGTTGGTTTAACTTCACGTTGGTAAAAACCGTTGTTGATACTGTTACTACATTAAGTACAAAAACCTAAAAAAGACACGACCATTTATATGCTTAACAACTCTCAAATGTATAATGGAAGTATATTTCCTTGCTCATAGGTCAAAATTGATGTTTAAAAAAACTAAAAATAATTGCGATAGGCCATGTGACTTAGTTATTATCAGCCTTTTGAGACAATAGTTAGTTGAACGAATAATATGTCTGAAAAGTTGAGAGTACAACGTCATTCATAAGTGGTAAGGGTGATTAAAGTCCCGCCTCCGCATACTCAACAAGCACACCCAATTTACTCCTAATAAATCCATTCTTCACACAATAGCTCCAAAAACCCACTGAACCTAATAAATCGAATTCTATCACAAGGTCCGTAATCACCTCTTACACCGACCCGTAGCAGCTCAGTGATCTATTCACCCGGCCAAAACCCACTATTACAGCGCATTCACTTCCGCATTCCATTGACGGCGACAAGATTAATTCGCGGCAATTTTCCGCGAGCTTTTATTACGCGTCGGTGTGACGGGCGGCCTGATGTACGGGCGAGTTGGTTCGGAGATAGATTACTTCATTCATTACGGCGTGTGACGTCACTGAGGCTAGGAACTAATAACGTACATAGCAGCTCACCAGATTATATTTGGGGGTGGTACTGGTTTATAAAGTTAAGGAGATTGAAGGTCGAACTGAAAAGTTAAGGAGATTTTTTAACAGCCACTGTAATTTTATTGATGAATAATATTGCGTGTAATTTAAAAAAAAAGGTCCGCGTCTTATGGTGGAAAGTGACGCTGATAAAGTTATTTACATTAATACATTTTAATTATAGCTATATGCATAGGAACACTTTCTTATTGGAATTAAAACCACCACTTTGGTTTTCAGTACATTTCAACAAACGTTTTCGTAAATATACACTAGCAGCACAACAAACGCAGAATTCATTTTGAGTATCTTAAGTTTTTTTTCATAATTATGTTGTAATGTTGGTCCTTTTTTATTTCAACGGATACTTATTATATATATTAAGTTAGATAGTTTGAATTGAATTTGAATTTGACTTTTTTCCGGGCAAAGATAGCACTAGTTTGATAATATTATTCAAGTACTAAAACATACTTATACAGTACGTATACAATACATAATATTATTTGCGCTCGTACTTATATTACATATTATGTATACGTGAAGCAATTTTTAAAAGTGTTTTTCTTCCCCTATATTGATTGTTATCACATATCGTTACGGACAAAGCAATTTCAAACTCGTACCATTACGAAATAGGTCGTATCTTAAAGTAGAAATCGTTTTTCCGCGACAAAATCGGGTTTGAACATTACTGTATACAACAACGAACTCTAGTTTCGTCAGCATCACTAAAAAGCACTCATATTCGCTATGAGTCGCTTTAATTAAAACTTAAGATTGGATAATAATCGAAGTTCAGGCAACCCACAAGTTTGGCCACACAACTCCACAGTGACTCGCGAAGATCACTAAGGTTGTACATTAATGTACAGTCGAACAATCTAATGAGTATACAGTCAAAATTATACAGATACATTTAGAAACTGATATCAAACGATACAGCGTTTGTCATCAGTAGATATTACGCTTTATAGAACAAAATTGCAATCAATAATTTCAGTGTACTAGAATTATAAAGATTTCTGCCTCTATACTTATTGGCTAGCCATGGAGAGAGCTATGCTCGGAGTTTTTTTGTGCCATAAAATCCGAAATGAGAAAATTCGCCAAAGAACCAGGGTCACCGACATAGCTCTCAGAAATTCCTAGTTGAAGTGGCAATGGGCCCGCCACATCTCTCGAAGAACCGACAACCGATGGGAAAGAAAGGTTCTCGAGTGGCGACCACGAACTGGAAGACGCAGCGTTGGTAGGCCTCCCACCAGGTAGACCGACGACGTCGTAAGAGTCGCGGGTAACCGGCGGATGCAAACGGCAGGCTGCCGTTCTTTATGGCGTTCTGTGGGGGAGGCCTTTGCAGTGGACGTCTTATGGCTGATGATGACTTATTGGCTTGTTTGACTGTACGCGAACAAGCCGAGCGACACATAGTTGGTGGTAAGTGTATCGGTTGATCGTGTCATGAATTACTTACTAACTATAACTGTTAGATGGGCTAAATTGTTGGGTGTTTCGTATACCTAAGTCGGAAGTTTTTGAGCGTTAGGTTAGAGGTTGTCTAGTTTTAGATCCTAAATGCCTGAACGTAGACGAAATTGTCGAGAACGGCTAGTTCAATAGAATGTGCTAGAAGTTTTGAACCCAAGTTCTTATGTTTGAAGCAGTTCAGTGTTGACTGTTGATATAGATTTTATCCAAGAAGCAGCATAACTCCGGGTTTTCGAATCAGAATAGTATATCAGGTACAAAATTGGTTTTATTGACCTTCAGTTTCTAAATTTATTTGCAAATAATTCTGCTTCGGTACTACACAAATTAAGTTATTGTTTATCGTACAAATTATTTTGTATCATCAGCTACAACTACAACGAACGACTTTATTCTATCTTACAATTTTTTCACTACTTATATCGATATTATGTTGGTACGATGATAAACCAAACCATACATTTCCATTATAATAGACCAACATAAACTGGTTATTCAACTATAGCTTGATTTGTCAGTATATAATAATATGTAATACCGATGCATCACAAGTTAATATCATGTCTTTGTCCCGGGGCAATGGCACATGCTCCGCGGCCCCCAATCAGCGCAATCCATAAATGTCAACCATGTATTATGGAGAACATTACGGGTGAAATGGGCCAAATGTGGCTTGTATTGTAATGGATATCTTTTGATTATTGTGAACTGAATTAAATCTGTTTAACTTTAAACCATATTCTGTGTGTTTTTCTGTTTCTTATTTTTTTTTTAACCGATTTCAAAAAGGAGGAGGTTAGCAATTCGTCGGATCTTTTTTTAATGGTTGTTCCCCGGTTACTCAAAGATGGTTTGGGTGTTTTTTCTTTTTAGTAAAACGTTGACCAGTAACAACTACTTAAAGGTCATACAAGTATTTGATCCTAGCGGGAATCGAAAGCGTGATAAGCAGCGCTGCAGTCAATCACCAAACCACTACGTCATACTGTGTCGTTTCTCTATAAACTATGTTATAAAAGTGAATATAAAACTCGTATTAAATACAAATGGTACTAAGTAAATGCCAAAAATCAATGTTATTTTTATTTGATTCAAACGAGTACGTAGAAATATAATTATAATTATGTATGCAATCAAATTCTATCTGATAAACATTCATTATCACTAAATATTATCCGTGTATTTTATATAATAGCTAATAGCACATATTTATATTAGCTACATAAATAACATATACGGATATTATTTACGTAACATCCCAAAATAAACCCCGTATCGCTATAAATCTTTAATTAATTAATTAATTGTGGATTAGTTTTGGGGATCTGACCGGGATATAATAGTATATCCTTTTCCAATGGATGACCGAATCCTCTATAGTCTTGCAATCTAAACAAGATATTACTTCCGACTTTACCTTTTATAACTGAGCTTGAGGTCCCAGGTTTGATTACCGGGTCGCACATGTGCTTGTATTGTGTTTCCTGTCAAGGTTTTCTCAGAAGCAGTCATGAAGTCTCAATTTGTTGCTGGTTAATGGCAGTAGGCTAGCCCCTTATAGGAATTAAATATAACAGGTGAATTGAAATTGAAATTGTTTATTGAAATACAAAAATATTTACATTATGGCCTTAAAAACTATAGGTATACAGTTTATTGGATTCTACCTGAACTAGGATTAAATCTGTATCTCAGGTAACTCACTCAAGTGCTTTTATATAATAATATCCAAGATAGAATTGTGTGTATACTATTGGGTTCACGTCTGCCTTACCCCTCGGAAATTACAGGCATGATGTTATGTTTATCTGTTTTGTTTAGAAAAGACATTAATTTCTTAAACCTGCCTACTTGGATGCCTTTATGGCAATGGGAGGAGTTCGCAGGCGAAGAGTAAGTAGGGTATTTGAACCTTGGGTATAAAAGGCGTTAATTGAGGGTCAACAGACTCTCTGTTGTGATACGAACAAAAGAATATACAACAAAATATTTGGAGAATCAAAAGGTCATTCGCCTAGCCATTATAATACAATACGCAATTACTAAAGTCACTAAAATGAACAATACTTACAATACACTTCTTTTTATTTTTTAATTGAAGTACCTTTTGTTATGAAAATATTGTGATTACTAGATATTACATGTTTATTTTTTGTTAATTTTTTTCACAAATTTTGAATTTTTTAAATATTTCCACAAAAAATAAACATATAAAAATATAAATTGCCATAAACCAGTTTCAGAGACACATGACACTTTAAACGGTTGCGTTCCGAAATAAAGTTTTTTCTTTAAACTTATGTGTGACGTCCCAGACTAAAAGCCGAGACTACTGTTATTATTACTATATTTTTGGAAACGAAATAAGATGGAATATTTGCCTAAAGTTCATAAATTCTATCCCAATTTCACCCCTTGCATTTCGTTTCCACCTCTAAACAATTTAAGGAGGTAGGTCGTGTTACGAGAATATTATTTTGATGTTTTATATGGTTCTCATTGAGACAACGTGGCAGCCCATGGATTATGGAGTTGTGCCCGGTTGATGAAAATAGACTCAACTCCTATTATTATTATTTCCTTTATTCATTTTTTAACATATTAAATACATTTTTAAATATATATTACAAA
Organism: Diarsia mendica; assembly: GCA_949316265.1. NCBI lineage: Eukaryota > Metazoa > Arthropoda > Insecta > Lepidoptera > Noctuidae > Diarsia > Diarsia mendica. The sequence continues at coordinate 24,995,037 of OX438892.1, forward strand.
ATTTAAATATTTATTATTATTAGTTTATTTTTTACTGTTTGTTGTGTCCACTTGTGGCATGTACCTACTAAATAAATATGTTTTCTTTCTTTCTTATTACATGTGGCTTAAATATAACTGGCGAAATATAGGTGTACTATTTAGTACACCGCTGCCTAACCCTTCGAAGATTACACGCGTGATGTAACATTATATGGTGCCGATTCAAATTCAGCGGTTAAACATGTGCTATCTCTTTAAACTTGTGGTATGCCGTGTATAAAGACACAATTAAAAATCCATTGTGTCTCGCGTGGACCTACGTTCCGGTCCCTTAACACGACGGGTTAGGGGACGTCAAATCACTTCCAAGGTAAGCAAACGTCATCTACGTACACAGGTAAACATCCAACATTACAAGTCCCACTAATTCGATACCCATACTCACTATCAATCAGTGTCCGCTGGTCATTGGATATGCGAAGTGGTGTGACGGTGATCGATCCTCACGGACCCCACTCAATATTCCGTCTACTCTCCGTAATAGTGCCATTGACTGGCCTGAATAGATGAGAAGCCGATGAAATAGGTGTGACAAATTTGGCGAACCAAGGTTTCTTGATTGAAAGTACCTGGGTAATGGAAATCTGGACAGGACATTGAAGGACTTGCTTCTGTACGTTTTTGTTATAGAAAAAGGTTTGAATCGATTACCTTGTTATTTATATTTCTTTTGTTCTTGGAAAAAAGTTTAAAAAAGTGAGGGTGAATGTAAGTTGTTTAACAAAAGGTATTTTAAGGTAGATTAAAGAGGAAACCAATGGACAGGTGAGAGCACAGCGCAAATGCTGGGTCCTAGGTTCGGAGCTTGGTAATTTTTTTTCGGCATTTAAAAAAAAAAGAAAATCTACCCTTTTATTGCAGTAGCTGATTAAGCTTGGCCATAGAAACATTTCAATATAACTTATCCAGAACCACCACTAAACTTAATTGGCCACAACAAACCATTTGACCTACTATACCAACCAAAAAAGCCAAAATAAAACTGACAAAATTAATGTAAATTGACGTAATTTGATAATGGCGGCGGCTAACAAAACAAATGAAATTAGAAACTGCTCCTAACACGGTTAGTACTGTATTACAATGCCGCAGTGGACTTAGTGTGGCAACGTCCTATTTCATTACTATCTATCGATGTATTACAACCCTGTCATTTGCTGTAATGAAATATGTTTTCGTGAATTCTGCTGGTTAATTTTCGGTGCCAATTTTGGAAGTCCTCTGCAGACGCAAATTAAATTAAATTAAATAAACTTTTATTTCAGACCAAGTTGGTCCATAACTGTTAGTAACAAATTTCTTAAAAGTACGTTAGTAGACTTATTAAAATATCAATAAAAATTCAATACATTCAATATAGGGCTAGGGCAACAACAAAATACACATGTCATGTTAGTAACAAAGGTCTTAAAACTATGTTAGTATGCATCATTCAAAAAATACAAACTTCAAATTCAAAATTAAATTAAATTGGTAAGCATTACATTCATAGATAATTATTATAATCACTTAATAAATGGTGAGGAACTGGCATGCAGATGCATCCACCTCTCCAACACTGGTGAGTCCCATCGCTCGGACAACACGCTCAGGATACCGTTGGTGCTGCGCCGCTAGCGACCCAGTAGTGAGGCGCTTCGCTTTCTAATAAAACCATAAAAATCATCAGTGTCAAACCGCGGCGGCCCAAGAAGCACCCTAAACGCATTGTTGTACTGGACGCGCCGGGCGCCGTATGCTCGCTGCGTATAGTTGGCCCATAGGCTGCACGTATAAAAAGACTGACAATAGGCTTTAAATAAGGTCACCTTTACTTGTTCAGTGCATCGTACGAACCTACGTGCCAACATGTTGCAGCGAACAGACAGCGCCCTACGTTCCCTGTTCCCTGTTCCCTACGTTTAAATGATAAATGATGTTTATTTTGCAAATATGATATTACAAACCCTTTTATAAGTCACTTTTGTACCTACCTGACTACTCTGAGAAAAAACAGTTGAAACGAACTCAGAGGTCATAGTCTGAAGCGGGTTGTTCGAAAGAGATACCGTAGCCTCGAAACATAGGGCTAAGAAGGAACATGGATTGTTTCTAGTCAGTAGAAGTCTGACACTCACAACCGATTTGATGATTTCCCACGCTCATTAGTGTCTCAAATTAATTTTGAAGAAAGCACCACACAGATTTGAGAGGACCTGTCCAGTCAGTGCAAGCATTTGTCAGTTATTGTGTAGAACTTAAAAGTTATAACTTAAGGAGCTCTACGTGGATGCGAAAATATTAAATTTGAGGGCAAACCTTTGCTCAACATCACCCTTCCGATGAATTTTCCTTCCATCATTTCCTTCCTTCTAAAGAATTTTGTTTAGTCTGTAAGAACTCTGTCGAACATGGATTTACTGAATCTGCCAAAACATGAATAATGCAAATGAATGCCTTTGATGGTTGTATAATTAAGATTTTTAACAAAGGCTCTCGCTTCCTAATTTTGTCCTACCATTGTTATCTTGAGTTGTTTTTGTTAGTTATAGAACTCATTTTAATTATGGTAATTATGATGCTGAAATAATATATCAGAAAAGACTCAACTAGCAAAGGTCGAATATCCTACCCTCTGTGACCCAATATATTACGTAAATAAAGATTTGAGTATGAATGCAGAACTCTTATAGAGTTGAAGAAGACCAAAGAAACGATGAATGGACTGTGTAAGTGATATAATATAGCAAGAAAGGAGGTTTCTGATTATAAGAGCAGTAATAGAGAAGTTTGAAAGAAAACATAGTGGCACCGGCCCGAAATAAATAAATGAAAAAGAATGATAATACTGTGACCAAAAACGTGCTTCAAACTGACCTCTGCGTTGCGTTGATGATACCGTCGAAGTTTCGAAATAAAACAGAATTTAAGACTGACGAAGAAAAATCGCGAAGCTAACTAATAAAGTAATCGCAAGCAGCAATTTATCAAACAATTAGTAAAATGTGTTCACACATGCGACTACGCCTACCAGCCCTACCCTAATGTCTGTACTCATTCCACACACGTCATCAAACAAAGCGCCTTACGAAGCTACTGTTAATTGAAAATAATAATACCATCCGCGAACATTCCTACCTCGTAGGCAACATAATTCCTTCTAAGTAAAGGTATTTAAATAAAACATCAGCTAACTCCGGAGCTCCGGAGGCAGGTTGCGCGATGTTCGGAGCTGACACTCATACATTATCGTACAACCGAGCTTAAGATTACGTGCCGAGCGTAAAACTCGTTTTCTCTCTACCTATAGTAACGACCTGAAGGAAAAATGATGCGTTAAGCGAGATACATGTGTCTATGAATAATTTAACACCCGCCTTTTGCTGAGTCTAAGTGGGACTTTCACCTTATTACATTGCGGCTACATCGGTTTATTTGATGCTCATTGCTGGGTGTAAAAGACAAATGCTTCCCAAAATTGAACGAAAACGGCAATGTATGTCAAACAGCAAGGTACTACGATATAAATAAGGCACATGTCCCAAATATTGACCATCGGAGTGTGAGTCGCAAGCGAAAGTTTTTACGATTTGACTTCGTTTTACTCGGGTTGTACTTAAGGCTCGCTTCAACGCAAATCGTCTAAATAAAAATGCGCCTTAAATATTTTCGTGTGGAATGAGCCGAATAACGCCCTTTATGGGGCTCTGGAAAAAGTTTTTACGATGTTCTTAAGGCAATTCGCAGGTGGACTTTAAAAACAGGATGTTTTTGGTGTAAAATGTGCATTGCGAGGTTTTAGCTTAATATGTTGGTTTTACGATTAATGTTCTACGAAATAGCTTTCAAATCGAATAAATTTTCTACAATTACTACAACATTATTAAAACCCAATATAAATTCAATCACGTTTGTTTGCCATGCTTGTTATTAGCTTTATATCTGCCACTCATTTCAATATGGCACGTTTATGTCCACTAATAGCCACCGCTGAAACTTTATTATGTCAATAAAAACGACGGAGGACGTACGAACGTCAAACAGCTGAGAGCTCGATTTGTTTACTTTTGCTTTTTCAAATAAAATAAGTAGTCCTTTGCAAGTTTTTATTGTTTAAATCTTAAGTATACATGGTTATACTCAACATATTGTGTTATACAGTGAAATAGTGCTATAGATGAACAGAAAAGTGCAAAATTACAAAACTAAAATCAAAAGTGTATAAAAAGTACAGTTTGTGGCTGGATCATAAAAGATTGTACTTAATTTAGGTTAAATGAAAATAAACCTCGCATACGTAATTTCTGTTATAAAATATGGGACGGCTACTAAAATATTGTGATGACCGGGATTTCGGACAGGTTAGTGTTCTCATTATGGTTTTGTTTGAGGATCGTCTTAAATTCTAAAAATAAATTACGAATCTGCTTTCCATATTCTTAAGACCTATCATAAATTCACGAGTATAGGTAAAAGAACGGGTTCCTTTAGGCAAGATGTCATCATTAGGTCATAAACCATGACTAGGTGGTTGACATCGAGGGTAAAACCTAGATGTGGCTGGCACAGGACCGTGGAGATTGGCACAAGAAAATAGAGGCCTGTCTATACCCAGGAGTGGGTGAATTCAGGCAGTGAGTGATGTAGATAAAGTGGTTAAATGAGAAGCAATAAAAAGGAAACAAAAAATGAGGAGTTAAAGCTATCAAAATACCTGTATTTGACAGTTCAATATTCTAGAGCCTGGCACCACAGGTATTCTTTGCCAATTTTTAGGGATAGCAACACAAGAATCCAGTCCCCCAAAAATTAGTAAATAAGAACATTAAAATGACTTTGATGTTTTATGCTTCCCTAGTCCATCGTACATCAGAATTAGTGCTCTTTCATCTTCGTGGGGTCCTGGTACTAAAATCATAAGTACTGCATATATTTCAGAAAGATCCTCTTAGCAGTCTCCCTGAGGGAACGCGATAAAAAATCTTACATACTTTCTTCAAGATTTACTCAAAGGGAGGTGAACAAAGGAAGAAAATAATTTATTTTGTTCTACACAGCTAGAACGGCAAAAAAGTTGTTTTTTGTATTGTCTTATTCGAGGCCGAAAATATACCTTTTTTCAGAAGAAATGAGAATCTTCTGATGTTTTCTAGATGGGTGTCTGTTTGCCGGTTTTGTATGTGGGTAACGAAAGCTCTTTTATGTCTCTCACAATGGAGTATTGTGTAATAATATGTAGGCCGAAATAATGATCAACTGATAGTATATTTAGCCATGCCCTCACTAACATCTGCCAGAACCGAATACCCAGTTGTCAGTCACGAAACATTGTTTTCAAACTCAATTATCTACCTTACTTAACCTTGAACTCAGTTTCGTCACAAGGGGCTGCTTATTGTTTGGGTGATATGGTAGAGCCGAGTAGCAAACCCGAAAACTATCGGGAAAAGCCGGAATCGTGCTGAGTAAACCTGAAAATTATTCGTCGAAGATAGACGGACTCCAAGGAGTTAGCCGACTGGCATGCCCGAATGTATGTAAATATTATATGTATGTATGTGCAATAATAAAAAAAAAACATACAGACGGATTGAGAACATCCTCCTTATTGGAAGTCGGTTGTAAAAAAAGTCAAAATTATGTGTGTAATATTGATGAAGGTTGGCTTTGTTATTTAGCAAATAATGCCGAAACTGATATACCAACCCAAACTAGTCTATTCCACCCCTCAGTTGACCAAAAATCTTTCCTTTTTAAACAACCAAGTTATGAACTCAGGGACTAACAGTACCTACATAAGTTTAGCGCGTAAATTATAATTTGGCAAAATTTATAGTCCCCGAGATCCCAACCGAGTTGCGTATTTATATTTTACTAGCTAACAAACTAAGTCAAACACTAACTTGTTCCAGCTAGTTTAGTACTGTTTAGAGTTTATTCTTCAAGGCTAGATCGTGATTGGTGTCTGTTAGGGTTTATAGGGGCGGACGTTAGAGGCGGAAAGGCGAAAGATTTAATGAGTTCGTTTGTAACTTCTGTTCGTTTCTTTTGTTGGACTTGTCGCTGGTAGCCTTGACTTACGCCTTTACTTATTTGTAATGGAAAGGAATAGAAATTCTTTTTATTTGAGAATCCATGGCTCAAATACTGTTTGTAAAACTTACGACTATGTTGAACTGTGAGAAGCCATTTACAATAAAAAAAGCACTGTACTATTTTTGTGTAGGTACCTACATCTAGCCCACAGGCTGCCCGTGTCTAATGAAGTATTGTACGATCGAAAGAGCGTGACTTTGACGGGAAGTGAGCTTCGTGCAAGCCCGTGACCCAACATGTTTACTTCAAACCGTAATAGGGGATCGGACTGGGTCAAAATAATATGATTCTGTTTAGTCCGTAAGTTAGATTATCGAAAAATATTGAATACGTGTTTTTTGTTTTATCAAATCAATAAAAAATGACGAAGATAAAACGCGTCAAAGATCTTGGAGTGGGGCTTGAAACGTCACTTGTGTCGTCAAAATGTACTATCATATGACGTCACACGAGTTTTCGAAGCACTGTATCGTCTTCATTTTAAGTTTACGTGAAAAAATAAAAAATACGTGTCCAATAATTTTTGGAAATCTATCTGACGGACTAATTAGTTTTTTTATGTCCGATCCAGTATTGCCCTCCATTCCTGTTCAATTTTGTCATCGTTTTTAAGGTAAGGGGTCAAATGAACACGATGATAAACAAAGGGACAACGAAGCATTTGCCCAGTCGTGGAATGACGCAGGCTTATAGTATTAGCATCAGACCATTGTAATTATCTTCTTCTTCTTCTTATCGTGTAAGCAGTAAGGTCCAACGACCCCACACACCCTAATGTCGGAGTTTTTAAACCGCCTCAAGGACCTCTGACATGGTTTGACGACCGGCATTTGGCGGGCGGGCTCACCGGTTTATATTTGCCTACAATAATGCGATTTAAGCCTGCAATACCCTTACCGAACTGAAAACAACTTTACAAAGTATACTTCCCGTGGGATTCGAACCCACGACCATCAGGTCACAAGGCAAATGCTTAAACCACTCGACCACGGGGGCACTTGCCTTTATAAAATTAGTTATTGCAATTATAAAATCAGTTCAATCAGCTCATGCCGTCGATCGCTTATTTTAGTAACATTTACCAATTATATTATTGGGAACGAGGCACTGGAGAAGAAAACTAATTTACTTAATTACTCTATTTATAATTAATTATTGTAGTTAGTGTTGCTGACGTAATTAGGCAAGAACTCAGTTTTGCGACAAAGGTAGCTACGTCTTTGTGTTTACAATTTATTCGTGGGTTCGGGAGGAACATAATTAGCACCCATTTTCCTCAAATAAGGGTCTCATTAAATAGGTAAACAGAAGGTAGGACTTTTAAAGAGCCGCTATTAATACACATGGATTATTTATTTGCAAGAATTGTAGTAAGTACGTTACATATTTAGTTTATACAGTGCTAGCTTTTCAACGCGGCTTCGCTAGCGTTTTGGTCGGAAATTATCTCAGCCTAATAATATGACACTCTTGAATTATACAGCTTCTCAATAATGAAATAATTTTCAAACATTAATATTTAGTTCATATAGTGCTAGCTTTACCCCGCGGCTTCGCTAGGGTTTTGGTCGGAAATTATCCCAGTCTACCACACTCGAAGATTACACAGCTTCCCAATAGAGAAATAATTTTCAAAATCGGTTCAGGAGATTCAGAGATTACCCCTTACAGCCTTACAAACTTTACCCCTTAATAATATTAATAGAGATTGAAAACAATTTGCTAAAACTAGCATACAAAATAGTTAAAAATAATATTTAAATAAGAAGAGCTGAAAAGTAAAATATTGTTTGTACATACTCGTATTACACACCATGGTACGAGAATTAAAGTTACGATATAATCTGAGTTTTGACATTGACATTGCTGCAGCTAATTCTCATATATTTTTTATTGCTCACGAAATAAAAGAAAACACATAACAATAAATTAAGAAGCAATGCTAAGAGCGGCTCTCAAACTCAATGGAACGGACCAGTACCATTGGTCATGGGACATTAATCGCGCTATTACTCCATTCTACTCCATACTCGACCCCTTACGCCAAAACAGGGTTTTTTTCCTGTTTCCGCCCATCCTGAAACAATGTTAAAATGTATATAAAGGCTGGAATACACATGCTACTAGTAGCATGTGTATTCCAGCCTTTATTTTCTAGAAAATCACGCTTATTTGCTACTATATAGGTAGTACGCTCATTTGTAGCATCGGAGTGTGTACATTTGCTCTAAAGCACAGACCTCAAAAGCATAATATTATCATCGGCACGATTCTTGAGCGCTAACGCAAAAGTGAGATACTGGGTCCCTTTGGTTGTATGAAGTGAGACGCGGGGCGGGGAAAGTGCAGTGATTGGCCCGTAGCGCATCGCGTCATAGCCGTCACTCGGGATTTGTTCTTTACTCCTGCTGCACTTACCTCACGACCAATAAATAATAAACGATGCGCACAGCGATCCCCACTCTTCCGCCGAGCGCTCAAGAACCGTGCCGGTATCTGTACACTGACAGAAAACAAAAGAAATTACGATTAAAAAAAAATAACATTTAACTATCAAAAAAGAGGTTCCATGCGTTGGCAACCCACCGTGTGCTAGTTAGCACGAAAAATAGACCGGCTTGCGATTTAGTATCGTGCTTATTCACAAGCATGCTTTTTTCGTATACACGTGCTACTTGTATGCTACTAAGTGACCGCTGCTCGAAACTAGCATGCTTTTGTACTACTTCGTAGCATGTGTATTCTAGCCTTTAGTGACTGAGTTAGCTTGTTGTTCCTTATCTGAATGTAAAGCGTTGAAAAGGGTAAATGAATGAATAACTTCTTGACAGTACCTAACTCCAGAGCTTCTACGTGTAAATGATTTAATTGAAATAAATGTCTTAAAGTTTCCTACTGAATCTTAATATACTAAGCAAGCAGGATAAAACGTACTCGCACTGTTGAAAGTGTTAATTTTACAAGCGCGTGTAGCTACGGATGTTTTTTTTTTAATTTTGCTGACCTACTCTTACAGTAGAGGTTAAAGTTTTTAGGGTTCCGTAGTCAATATGGAACCCTTATAGATTCGCCATGTCCATCTGTCTGTATATCGGTCCGTTCGTCCGTCCGCACTATATCTCAAAGACTCTTAGAATTAGAAAGCTGTAGTTTGGCATGAATATACAAATGAGTTACGCCCACAAAGTGGTAGTTTTTTTTTTAGAAAATATTTTTTTTTGGGGTATCTCCAGTACACATTAAAGAGGGGATTTTTTTTCTCGTGAATCCCATTATTTCTTGATGTCGTTGGATAGGTCTTTAAAAATATTGCCAGTTTGCTTAACCACTTTTTTGAGAAAGATTTGATTTCGGATTCGTTTGTGATATATTAAGCTTTAAAGTGCAAGTTTTTTTGTTAGACTCAAGTCTGGCTGCCTATCTAAACCACCTAGATACGGGTTGTTGTGGGCGTATGAAAAAGTTCATGGCAGTAGCATAATTATATTAAAACAAAAATAAAAGGAAAACTATAACATCTCAGTAGGTTTTAAGTAATAGTCGACTAACTTATAAAATGTACTTGTATATAATATTTTCCTATACATAATGTAAAGGTGCGCAGGCCTTAAAACTGCAAATGTAAGTTTGTTTTATTTTACAAAAATATCATCGTTCGGAGGCAGGTAGGCAGAGTAGTTTAGTAAGTTCACATATTTTGATGGGCAACTACGGAACCCTACTTTGTGCGTGGTCCGACATGCACTTGGCGGGTATTTTTTCTATCCTATTTGTCCTTCCTCTTAAGACCTTCGTTTGTTGAACAAACGACAAACTTCACTTTGTAATAAAGATAATGGTTCTCACCGGGACTCACAATATGGAAAGAAAATCCGGGACTGCAAGTAGTCCAAAGTGCATACAACAATAGGACAGCTAACATGTTGCATGTTTTGTAATATTTAGCTCAGTTGTTTACTTACAGTTATAATAAGAGTAAAAATATATCCTCGATCACAGATAGATATCTCTAAATAACGCATATAACACACACGATCCATATGAATACCAAACGAGCCATTTTTTGACTGTAATACCCCCTTGTTTAATACCCTTTTGTTCTTTAATGACTAGAATTAAGTTCTTGAGTTGAAACGGTGAAACGTTGTTGTTCTAAACAAATTAGCTTGATGTGTCAATAACTCACAGAAGCTTATGGGTTATGGCCTGTGGACGGTGAGTAACGGGCTAGCTCGCCGACGGCAACAGACCGTGTCGGCGGCGCGTACGTGTTCCACGCGCGCCTCAAAGAGATGTCAGCAAGGAGGGGCCCGCGAGGGCCGACGCCCGTCGGGGCCGCGGATTTTTGTACTAGATGACGTGGCCTCGGCGCAAGAACAAAGAAGGAACATGGGTTCGGTTTTTAGTTTAGTCAGTAGAAGTCTGACACTCCCCTTCGCTCTGCCCAAGAGCGGGGGGGGGGGGTGGGGGGGGTGTCATTTGATGATTTTAAACCCACCCACCAAAAAAAAAAAAGCTTATGGGTTATCTTGGTATATCCTATCCTACTTATATATATATATATATATAATATTATAAATGCGAAAGTTTGTGAGGATGGATGGATGTATGGATGTTTGTTACTCTTTCACGCCAGAACGGCTGATCGAATCTGAATGAAATTTGGCACAGAGGTAGATTATAGTCTGGAATAACACATGGGCTATTTATTATCCCCATAATAACTTAACAGGGTGAGCAGTATTGCATTATCCATAATCCTCAATTGTTTTACAGCTTGATACTGGAAATACGAAATAACGCAAGGGACATCGAGCGTGCTGTGCAATTTTTCACTTTAGGCGCCTGGTGCGAGCGTTGCAAATCCAAGGGAAAGCTGAAGTCTCTTACGTCATTTTAAATTCCCGGTATCGAATCACAATCGAACTGTCAACTGTCATACTATATATTAAAATAAAAGGTCTATTTCAAACTCTTTGGCACAGGTGTACGTAGTCTAACGGTACTGAGGCTTACCTGTAAACAAAGGTACGCAAGTTCAAATCACAGTCAGTATCCACTTTTTGTGATTTTTTATAATTTTGAAAGATTTCCAAAAATGTTAAACATATTATTCGCGAGTTCGATCCCCGATCGGTTTTCACTTTTTGTAAGTTCCAGGTATTTGTTTTTATTTTGATGCTAGGTATATGGTTTTCAAATCAATTCAGAGTAGATTAATAATAATCTACTTTTAATTTTAAATACAATATTATAAAATTTATAAATCTGTATACGTAGAGTTTTTGTATATTGAACATAATTATTATTTAGAGAAAAAAAAAGGTTTTCTTTTGTTGTGTTACAATCATTTTTAGAATTTTTTGTTTGTAGTCTGTGTGTCTTGGGTGTATTAGTTTATTAAAGTATTATCACGTGTACATTTTAAAACTAATATGATTAGGGTTTGAGTTTTTGTTTTATTATAATGGATGCTCGGTGCTCTCTATCAAAAGATAAACGAATTTAAAGTGTTTAAGAAGAACTTATCTTTAAGAAACATACATGCAACGACATCTATTGCACCAAAACGGTACTATAAATGTATTCACAAGATTATTTTATATCGTCTTTTTCAAACAGTTACGATAGCAAAAGGTACTCTTGATTAGTTTAAATGACGCTGCTTTGAAAATCTACGTAGGGTTTTTTTTGGAGGGTGGGAAATCATCAAATGACTCCTCCCTCTCTGGGCAGAGCGGTAGGGAATGTCAGACTTCTACTGACTAAAAACCACCCATGTTCCTTCTTTGCCCTTTGTGCTTGGGCCGCGATATCTCTTTCGAATAACCCGCAGCTTGCTGACATCTCTTTGAGGCGCGCGTGGAACACGAACGCGCCGTCGACACGGCCTGTCGTCGTCATAAGACGGGCGGACGGCGGCGTTTGAGGCGCGCGTGGAACACGAACGCGCCGTCGACACGGCCTGTCGTCGTCATAAGACGGGCGGACGGCGGCGGCGACCTAGCCCACTACTTACTGTCCACAGGCCCGCGCCTACGGTAGCCGGAAGCCATCACGTGGCTCCCGACGCCCGGAGCGTCTCCTGTTGCGGCTGGGACGAGAGGTTCTCTCTCTCTACGCCACCTCCTTCGCTAGCATCACTACTTCGCCGAAGGACGCGACGGCGTCCCACTCCCTCTCGCCCCGCACCATGGCTTGAACCAGGGCCGGACGCGATAGTTCGCCGCCGCTGATTGCCACTAAAAGAACACGACGGGGATCAACCCAAGCGGGGATCCGCCCAAGCGGGGCAGGCCTCCGCTGTGTGCTCCACCGTGGCCTCCGGCTGATCCTTGCAATGGTAGCACCCGGGCGTTTCCTTCCGCATGATTCGGTGCGGGTACCTTCCGAAACAATCGTGTCCGGTGAGGACTTGCGCCAGACGGAAGGTGAGGGTGCCGTGGCGCCTCTCAAGCCACTCCTCAAAGAGGGGACTTACCACACTGTGCCCTGCACGGGGTTGCGACAGTCGCTCTCTTCATGTCGCCATGAAAGCACATCGGGGCGGTCTGTCCGCCAAGCGGCAATATGCCGAGGCAGCGGAGTTACCCCCAGTGTAGTGCCTCCGCGCGCCATTCATGCAGGAAACTACATAGCCTAAGCCCTAAGTGTGTGTTTGCTTCCCATGCATTAAATTTAGGCAGTTTAACATCGTCTTCGACATATGGCATTGTTCATTTGACACCATTTTCTGAATTGCGGTGTTAATATTTGTCGTGAACAGTCAACAAATTTAAATTGACCGGTACACAGTAAGAAAAACAGCGGCAAAACTTTAAAATAAAAACCTAATTAAAATTAGATAAGACCCACGACGTACCTACATCTATTTGTTCAGTGCGGGAATTGAATACAGGACATGCAGCGCCACAACCGTGCCGTCTTAATATCGCTGTGACTTCCTCGGGCATTACTGCAACTTTGCTTAACAAAGGGCCAGATTGCAGATTCCGTTTACAAATTGCTGCTGAATCTTACCCCAACTTGCACATCACCAAAAATCTGCGACTGGCCATGGAACAGATGTCTTTGCAAATAAGCTGCTTTAAACAGGAAAGAGTCGCCTGGAATTAGAGGTAGATGCGAAAACTCCACTTTCCGAAGAGTTTTCCCATCCAGTGCCGACTCCATTTTATTTTGATTCAAGTCGCTGCCGCTCATAATTACAGCGCCCATAAGGACGCCTTTTGTAATCATTACTCACATTTTGATTAAGCCGTCAGGTCTCACATATAAAATAACATTACGACTTAATCCCGAAAGAGTTAGGCAGTGGTGTATCTAATCGTAAACCCATATTTCGCCTGTAATGTTGAAGCACCATGTAATAGGGGGCGTTTGATGTCTATAGATATAATATTGTCATCGACCGGGCACGAAAACCACGCTCCGTGGCCTATACTACGAAAACACTTTGCTATCAAACCCCGGACCTCATCCTCAGTAAGTTGCACTTGAGACCACTCAATCAACGAGACAGTCACACATCAAAATTTCCACGTGAACGAAGTCGCGGGCATCAGCTAGTAATATATATGTGGGTCCGCGACACACTCATTTAGAACCTGCACATCATCATCAGTCTATAGCAATCCACTGTTAGATATAGGCCTCTTTAATCTTACGCCACTCAGCTCGATTGTCAGCAACTCTCATCCAGTTGCTACCAGCCACTCAGCGAAGATCATCGCTCCACCGAGCCCGAGGGCGTCTCATCTTAACCTGCACATAAATCTGAGGAAATCTCCGAAGGGTTAAAGTGTAACAACATAAAACAGTTGTAACCTAAGTAAGTATTACATTTAACTAGAAGTTTTAACATTTCATGGCAAGGCGGTCTTTAGCACCATCCTTCACTACCAGACAAAGGGCCTTCAAGTCTGTCGTTACAAATTATGTTAAGAATAAAACATTTTATTGTTCACCCCGCCTTGGACGAGTAGCTGTAAATTCAGCAGCTTTATTAAAATGTTTGATGTTCAGCGTTTACTCTGTGGGCTATTTTTGGACAGTTTTAATGATGCAGCGCTTGATAGCACTGTTTGTGCTGTTCTTGCAAGTTTGTTGCCAGATGCGGGGGGGATCGGATTGAGGTTTGGCTTGTAGTATGTTCGGGTAGTAGGTATTTAAACGAGTGACTGTAAATGAAAATTTTAAGTTACAAAAATAATTAATTTAGGTCACAGAATTACTAAGTGAGCGACTGACTGTGAGTTCTGTGAGCGACAAGAAATCAACAGAACGGCAATTTACAAACATTAATTTGAGCTACTTAAAAATTTAAAATACAAAATGAGTAGCTTCATAATTTTTGAGCGACCCAATATTTGTATGAGTGACAACGTTACGTCCTGCATTTTTTTCAATATTTGGCAAATGATTTATTTATACTGAACGCCATTTTATCTCAAATGAAGTGTTTCGATTAGAAATATCACTTTGAAAATTACTATAATGAGTAGAGTACTATGATCACACTTTTTTTTGAAAATGTTCGTATGAAATAACTATTTGAAGAAACACTTTTAGCTAAGAAATTTAATTATTTAAGGGTAGGTTGCATGTATTCCGAAAAAATAAAGCAATATTTATTTACTTAAATCAAATGAAGGGTTCTCTATTGTGTCACCTAACTTTTTTATCCATAATTTAAAATGCCATAACTTTTTTGTCCTAATCATCATTTGTCCGAATGATAGATAACTTACCCGAACTAAATATCACATAATATCACATGCCATAAAATGAAATCCCTAAATATAATATGACCTAAATCCATTTGTCTTATATATTACAATCAATATATAAGATACGATACGATATACGAAAGACATAAAAACGTTTTCCATAAAAGTTTTAAGTCCTAAATTAAAATAACATAATGTTTATTTATCATAATAATATTATTAGAACAAAGTATAACAAAGCTTTTGGTCACGTCACTCATACATGCAACGCATGTACTCCATGACGCGCGCTCGCTTCGCTCGCATATTATATAACACTAATATCTTCTGTCCCTGAAGTGCCGGGCCTCCGCCGGCCTCCTTCGTCGGCCTACGGCCCGGTGCCCATGCCGCCCATAAAGGATACTGTCGCGAGACGGTGATTCATCCACTTAGCGGACGACTAGCAACAAACAATCTGTAGTTTTCATTTAAAACAGTTATCAAAATAATAAACATAAGACCTCAAATAGAATATCAGTAACCAATTAACCATTAATCCTACTTAATATTATAAATGCGAAAGTTTGTGAGGATGGATGGATGTATGGATGTTTGTTACTCTTTCACGCCAGAACGGCTGATCGAATCTGAATGAAATTTGGCACAGAGGTAGATTATAGTCTGGAATAACACATGGGCTATTTATTATCCCCATAATAACTTAACAGGGTGAGCAGTATTGCATTATCCATAATCCTCAATTGTTTTACAGCTTGATACTGGAAATACGAAATAACGCAAGGGACATCGAGCGTGCTGTGCAATTTTTCACTTTAGGCGCCTGGTGCGAGCGTTGCAAATCCAAGGGAAAGCTGAAGTCTCTTACGTCATTTTAAATTCCCGGTATCGAATCACAATCGAACTGTCAACTGTCATACTATATATTAAAATAAAAGGTCTATTTCAAACTCTTTGGCACAGGTGTACGTAGTCTAACGGTACTGAGGCTTACCTGTAAACAAAGGTACGCAAGTTCAAATCACAGTCAGTATCCACTTTTTGTGATTTTTTATAATTTTGAAAGATTTCCAAAAATGTTAAACATATTATTCGCGAGTTCGATCCCCGATCGGTTTTCACTTTTTGTAAGTTCCAGGTATTTGTTTTTATTTTGATGCTAGGTATATGGTTTTCAAATCAATTCAGAGTAGATTAATAATAATCTACTTTTAATTTTAAATACAATATTATAAAATTTATAAATCTGTATACGTAGAGTTTTTGTATATTGAACATAATTATTATTTAGAGAAAAAAAAAGGTTTTCTTTTGTTGTGTTACAATCATTTTTAGAATTTTTTGTTTGTAGTCTGTGTGTCTTGGGTGTATTAGTTTATTAAAGTATTATCACGTGTACATTTTAAAACTAATATGATTAGGGTTTGAGTTTTTGTTTTATTATAATGGATGCTCGGTGCTCTCTATCAAAAGATAAACGAATTTAAAGTGTTTAAGAAGAACTTATCTTTAAGAAACATACATGCAACGACATCTATTGCACCAAAACGGTACTATAAATGTATTCACAAGATTATTTTATATCGTCTTTTTCAAACAGTTACGATAGCAAAAGGTACTCTTGATTAGTTTAAATGACGCTGCTTTGAAAATCTACGTAGGGTTTTTTTTGGAGGGTGGGAAATCATCAAATGACTCCTCCCTCTCTGGGCAGAGCGGTAGGGAATGTCAGACTTCTACTGACTAAAAACCACCCATGTTCCTTCTTTGCCCTTTGTGCTTGGGCCGCGATATCTCTTTCGAATAACCCGCAGCTTGCTGACATCTCTTTGAGGCGCGCGTGGAACACGAACGCGCCGTCGACACGGCCTGTCGTCGTCATAAGACGGGCGGACGGCGGCGTTTGAGGCGCGCGTGGAACACGAACGCGCCGTCGACACGGCCTGTCGTCGTCATAAGACGGGCGGACGGCGGCGGCGACCTAGCCCACTACTTACTGTCCACAGGCCCGCGCCTACGGTAGCCGGAAGCCATCACGTGGCTCCCGACGCCCGGAGCGTCTCCTGTTGCGGCTGGGACGAGAGGTTCTCTCTCTCTACGCCACCTCCTTCGCTAGCATCACTACTTCGCCGAAGGACGCGACGGCGTCCCACTCCCTCTCGCCCCGCACCATGGCTTGAACCAGGGCCGGACGCGATAGTTCGCCGCCGCTGATTGCCACTAAAAGAACACGACGGGGATCAACCCAAGCGGGGATCCGCCCAAGCGGGGCAGGCCTCCGCTGTGTGCTCCACCGTGGCCTCCGGCTGATCCTTGCAATGGTAGCACCCGGGCGTTTCCTTCCGCATGATTCGGTGCGGGTACCTTCCGAAACAATCGTGTCCGGTGAGGACTTGCGCCAGACGGAAGGTGAGGGTGCCGTGGCGCCTCTCAAGCCACTCCTCAAAGAGGGGACTTACCACACTGTGCCCTGCACGGGGTTGCGACAGTCGCTCTCTTCATGTCGCCATGAAAGCACATCGGGGCGGTCTGTCCGCCAAGCGGCAATATGCCGAGGCAGCGGAGTTACCCCCAGTGTAGTGCCTCCGCGCGCCATTCATGCAGGAAACTACATAGCCTAAGCCCTAAGTGTGTGTTTGCTTCCCATGCATTAAATTTAGGCAGTTTAACATCGTCTTCGACATATGGCATTGTTCATTTGACACCATTTTCTGAATTGCGGTGTTAATATTTGTCGTGAACAGTCAACAAATTTAAATTGACCGGTACACAGTAAGAAAAACAGCGGCAAAACTTTAAAATAAAAACCTAATTAAAATTAGATAAGACCCACGACGTACCTACATCTATTTGTTCAGTGCGGGAATTGAATACAGGACATGCAGCGCCACAACCGTGCCGTCTTAATATCGCTGTGACTTCCTCGGGCATTACTGCAACTTTGCTTAACAAAGGGCCAGATTGCAGATTCCGTTTACAAATTGCTGCTGAATCTTACCCCAACTTGCACATCACCAAAAATCTGCGACTGGCCATGGAACAGATGTCTTTGCAAATAAGCTGCTTTAAACAGGAAAGAGTCGCCTGGAATTAGAGGTAGATGCGAAAACTCCACTTTCCGAAGAGTTTTCCCATCCAGTGCCGACTCCATTTTATTTTGATTCAAGTCGCTGCCGCTCATAATTACAGCGCCCATAAGGACGCCTTTTGTAATCATTACTCACATTTTGATTAAGCCGTCAGGTCTCACATATAAAATAACATTACGACTTAATCCCGAAAGAGTTAGGCAGTGGTGTATCTAATCGTAAACCCATATTTCGCCTGTAATGTTGAAGCACCATGTAATAGGGGGCGTTTGATGTCTATAGATATAATATTGTCATCGACCGGGCACGAAAACCACGCTCCGTGGCCTATACTACGAAAACACTTTGCTATCAAACCCCGGACCTCATCCTCAGTAAGTTGCACTTGAGACCACTCAATCAACGAGACAGTCACACATCAAAATTTCCACGTGAACGAAGTCGCGGGCATCAGCTAGTCATTAATAAAGCAGCTTACAAAACGTTGCTCAATCTGAACTTTTTAGTAGTATAATATGTAAAACCTCAATTGGAAAAATCGTCTCTATCTTAATATTTAAGTTACCCTTTGTGTATTTCTAGTCGCTCACTTAGTAATTTTGTCGCTCAGTTAGTAATTTTAATATCTGAAATGGATTTATCACAACCCACTTTTTGTAAGCTCGTTCCGGATTTTATTATTAATCAATATTTGTCGTTAGTTTAGTTTATTTTTCGCTTACTCAAATTCATACCGCTCAAGTTATAAAAACAGTATATCATCATCAGTCGCTTAGTTATTTTTTATTTGCTCGTTTTATAATTCCCCAGTATGTTCTGGTACTTTTAAAGTATTGGTAGACGTAGGTTTCCTTTTTTTAAACTGATGGATGTTCAATGTAGCTTTGCTGATGGTTTTTTCAACATATTACCTACCTAAAATCATGCAAAAGTCTGGTTGTACCTAGTATAATTATTATTTTAAAGAGTCACGGACTTTCTTTATCGTGTGATTATCCTGGTGTCCAACCCGCACTGGGCCCGCGTGATGGATTATAGCCATCCCTCTCCTAGAGAGGAGGCCTGAGTCCCTGCAGTGGGAACATTATAGGCTGATGATGATGAACCTGGTGTTAGAGTATATGCTGCTCAACAATATGCCATCTAGAAATATCTCTCTGGCTTGCTCGTATCTTCACGATATTTTCCTTGACCGAAACAAGTGATATTATACAATACGCATATGAATCCGAAAAATATAGGTGCCTGTCTTGGGTTCAAAATCAAAACTCATTTATTAAAACTAGGCTGATAATCAGCACTTTTCGAAGGTCAAAATTTACTTTACTTTACTATTTACATTTTCTTATGACAGTCCCCCAAAACGCCCGCCTATTGACACTTCCTAGTGTTTAGCTGGAAAGAAGAAGTGGCGGAACAAACTTCCCAGCACACATGTCTGTTCGAACTATGACTACTCTGACGAGACCTATGACTTGGTATATCTCACATTGCTAAAGCTATTTAGAACTCGTACCAACCTATACGTATACTTAAGCTATATCTCATGTCCAAAGAGTCGACAAAAAGCGCGTAACTCGACGTCAGTTTATACGAGAGAGGTCCTTATAAATATTTCAGAACTAAGTCGACTGAAAACTTTGTTCGGAGTGAAATTACAGCTCGGATATAGGATATAAAGCTAAGTTGACCCTCCCCGGCTCACAGTGAGGGTGAAACATTGAGTGAATACGCGAACCTGACTGCTTTAGAATGTGAGTACCTTTATTTATCAATCTCGATGCTTCATTGATCTTATAGAATACTAGCTGATGCCCGCGGCTTCACCCGCGTCAAATTATATACTAAAACCTTCCTCTTGAATCACTCTATCTATTAAAAAAAACCGCATCAAAATCCGTTGCGTAGTTTTAAAGATTTAAGCATACAGACAAACAAACAAACAGACGCGACTTTGTTTTATACTATGTAAGGATTATTTGAAAAGGTTTGGTCTGGGCAATGAAGATGATTTAAAGAAAATTTTGTAATGGTGTTTTGTGGTTTTCTAAGGAATTTAATTTAAATCTTTGAAAATCTGGTTGTTTTGACGGTAATGGGCTATCAATGAGCATAAAAATTAATAAATTAAAATAACCTGACTTTCACCATCATTTCTCTGCCCTTATCCCAATGCTTCTTCATCATCATCATCATTTCAGCCAAAAGACGTCCACTGCTGGACATAGGCCTCCCCCAGGCGTCGCCACATTGACCGGTCCCGTGCGTCTCTCATCCAGCGGGTTCCTGCAACCTTGACCAGGTCATCGGTCCACCAGTGGGAGGCCTTCCAACGCAACGTCTTCCGGTTCGCGGTCGCCATTCGAGAACTTTTCGGCCCCATCGGCCATCCGTTCTGCGAGCAATGTGCCCTGCCCATTGCCACTTAAGTCTGGCGATTCTTCGGGCTACGTCGGTAACCTTGGTTCTCATGCGGATGTCCTCATTTCTGATTCTCAATTTCAATGCTTCAATGCTTCTTGCTTGATGTCAATTAGTAATGTCCCAAAGAGACTGGTGGGGCTACCTCGTAGTATGACAAAGCATAGCCTCTGTTCAAGAGCCATTCCTTGCGAGCATAAATATTGAGATGATCTTCTAACAAATAGTAAGGTTAGTTATTATTTGTTAGAAAATCTGTGAATTATTTATTATACAGCCAGGAAAATTAATTGTCTCTATCTCTATAAATCAAAATGTATGTTTGTCTTCTATGCGTTCCTAAACCGTTGATACGATTATGATGAAACTTTGGTAGGTCTATCTGTGTCAACACGCCTGCGAAGGTTCCTGCATGACTTTTTAAATCAAACAACACATACATTTACGTCGCATCACAGGTAAAGCTAGTTATTTCATAAAACTGACAAATAATTACATTTAAACGTGCAGTCAAAGCTGCCTGTCTATTTGATTAACAATTTACCTGACTTTATTTATTCACAGCTTTAAGCATGATATTTACCCAGACAAATGATCTAAAGTTTTGAGCAAACGCTGGTTTCACCAGGCTTAGCGTAAAGTCCGTTCACCCCTAGACCAGGGGGTCTAAAATGCCACTTTAGCAGATCATAATATGAATTGCATTAAAAAAGCGTAAAATAGACCTTATCGTACCACTTGCTCAAAAAAGTGACATTCAATGCCACAAAAGCGAACATAACAATAGTGATTTTTAATCTGTTAAAAACAGGGAAAGAAAATTGTACTGAATTTCATTCATCCTCTAGGGGGAGAACGTGATTTTCTAACAATAATTGGACCAATGTTTCGAATGTTAACTTTTACTTTTAAATGTCATTATTTTTAATCCCTCGCTTCGCTCAAGATTTAAGTTTTTTTCGCTACGCTCGGGAGTAAACCTCGAGTCCTTCGTTACGCTCGTGATTGAAATCGTCACCCGCGACAGAAGACACTGCTTTATCCCCTTGGTTAATAATCTACTATTCATCATAGTAACTGAGTCTGTGACCATTTTTGAAATTTTAACGCAATTCATATTACATTCCTATTGTGATCTATTTTCCTAAATTATCACAAACGCAGTTACTATTATGAGAGGTTCTTTTTCACTTTTTACCGCAATTCATATTATGATCTGCTATAGTGGCCATTTTAGACGCCATGAGTTCAGACTGCGTTCAGACATAGACTATACGTTATTCCTTTGACAGATCAACTTCATTTGATAGTTAGCGGTTTTCACTGGCACTGGCTTTTAGCTTGAATGCTGAAGTAAGATGTTCGGCTTGATTTACATATTGTTTGTTATGGTTTCGTTAGCGATGAGACTTTCTTGGGCTCATCTTTAACGCATCTCAACTCACGAATTTTACCCATGGAGCTAGGCAGAAACTTCAGAACGGAACCTGCTATGCTTCTCCTTTATCACGATAAACTACACGTAGTTAGTGCATAAGTTGGTGTCAAAGTTTTTTTGCCGCCTAGAGAAATATCTCTCGAGCACCCTGGTTTCCTCACGAATTTTTCATTCACCTAAGCAAGTGATCCTTATACAATACAAAGTAATACAAACGTTTTCAACTCATGACCTTGTATATAACTTGGCCGTCCGACAGTCACACCACAAGACTGACCTGCTACTATGCTATACTCACATCCTCTTTTTGCACCGTCCACTGTCATACATTTAGTCATATAGGTACACAGGTTGAGAGTCTGACGTGGTCGTTGAGAGTCTGACGTTGTCATTAAGAGTCTGACGCACTGGACCTTTCTGGCACACATCACCAAATAAGCTGAGTACCGTACTGGTCTCAGAGATTTTATAATAACCACAATGACAAAAGGCACATCTGTAAACGGAACCCTGCGTCTGCTTATACTCTTACCATGATGGTAAGACCTTGGCTCTTTCATAAGCCATCATAAGCCATATGCCATAGGCTTATGATAGGCGAAAGTTAATTTTCTGCTCATTACACAGAATATAACAAAATGTAACAGAGATATTCACACACATACAAAATCAAAAGTCATTTATTCAAACTAGGCTGATAATCACCACTTTGCGAACGTCAATATTTACTTATTTACAAGAGACAGACTCCCAAAACGCCCACAGCTGCGAATAAGAAGTAGTGGAAAAAACCGCAAGTCGCAACACATCTGTTAGGTTAGAAGAACCAGATTCTATACAATAGTATTTAAAAAATGATAATAATAACAAAAACATACACAGCCAGTAACATCCAAATAATAAAGCAACCACACAAAAAACCGGAATCAAACATAATATAATAAAATAAACATAAAAATAAGGGAATCGCCGCACGCACGCCATCCAGACAGTTTTATTGTAATGACGTTCTATCTTAAAAATATGAGTGGGTAATACCTCGGCGCGTAAACAGAATAACGGTTTTATCGTCCTGTGATATTAGCCGGAACGGACGCACTAACCGGGTTGCCCTACGACCGATGGGGAAGTGGAACTATGAGTTTCCCTTAGCCGAGTGGTTATGTACTTAATTTACGATAAAATAAGATGTGTTATTGTTTATTGGACTTGGTTTACTTTTGTCTGATTCATCATCATCATCAACCTGTAATGTTCCCACTGCAGGGACTCAGGCCTCCTCTTTAGGAGAGGGATGGGTTATAATTCACAACGCGTGCCCAGTGCGGCAGTATCTGATGAGTGAGATCAAATTATTGAATATTAGACGAAACGATTGAGTTGGGTTTACTCTCAAAGGACATCGACGCACAAACGCAGGCTACTACTTATTCAGTTCATCACTCCGAAACCCTCCCCAATGAAATATTTTTTCAGTAATTAAAAAAGGGGGATGGTTAATCCATCAGGATAAAGGATTTACCCATCCCCTTAAAACGCAAGCTAATGGACATGTGTATTCTCCCCATTCTGACATATGGTGCACAGACTTGGTCTTTGACTAACGTCCAGAAGTCCAAACTCAAGGTTTGCCAACGAGCGATGGAGCGCAGCATTCTGAATGTAAAATTAACTGACCGCATAAAAAAACACCACACTGCGCTCCAGAACTCAAATTGCCGACGTAGCTTATAAAGCTGCGAGACTGAAATGGGACTGGGCAGGCCATGTCAGCCGGATGCCGCCGCAGCTGTGGGCCCGAATATCGCAGGACTGGAGCCCTGACACAGCTAGACGGGGTCGCGGTAGACCGAGGAGAAGATGGCGGGACGCCTTGGATGGCTTTCTCACCAACTGGCGAGAAGAAACACACCATCGGAAGAAGTGGAAAGAATGGGGGGAGGCCTTTGCTCAGGAGTGGGACAATAACGGCTAAATAAAAATAAAAAAAAAAAAAAAACTAACTACTGTTCTGCACTGGCCGTGTTGATATTGGACTTTTGTACGGAACATCATCTTCTACCTAGTCTTTTCCTTGCTTGCAGTCTAACCTAATCCACCTGAATACTAATCTATCTATCTATATAAATAAAAAAACCGACTGAAAAAACTGAAAAGCAAAAAACAAGCACATTTTAAATTAAACTTCTTTTGGTTCTATTTTATTAGTTCTATGTTTTTATTTCATAATTTAATATTCAAATGAACCCCGCCTGGTTCCAAGTTTTGTTTAATTTAAAATGTGCTTGTTTTTTGCTTTTCAGTTTTTTCAGTCGGGTTTTTTAGTTTTTTAACTACTTTTTTTTATTTCCAACTAATATTATTTACGACCTATTGTTTCGACACCTGCAAAACGCATGAATGATTTACACTACGCGGTCATCGACCTATGAAAACTTAGTTGTGTTTCAAGGATCAGCTTACAACGTCTTTGGGTGGCCATGGTCAAGGTTGCGACGGTATTCAAAGAGTTATTAAACTTTAATTAGACTGAAGGGTTTCAAAGGCCTCGAAAGGCCCATTTCGGAAACGGTAACTTAACATTAGTTTCACTTATCCGTGTTTCGTACAAGTACGATTAAAATAAACCTTTCATCATCATCATCATCAGCCTATAATGTTCCCACTGCAAGGACTCAGATCTCCGCTCTAGGAGAGGGAATGGGCTATAATCAACCACGCGGGCCCAGTGCGGGTTGGTAGATGTCACATGTCTTCGAATGTTTTGGTTCTAAGACATGCCGGTTTCCTCACGATGTTTTCCTTCACCGTTTTGAGAGCAACATAATATGTAAAACAGCACAAAACATTATATTTCTCTCGCAGTTATATTGACAGCCGATGACTGTAAGTGACGTGTAAGTCAATGTAGTATTTATGATGGAGAGCCGAACCTGTCGGCTATTTGATTGGAGTTGCGATCATAGATATATTATAGATGAGAGTATGTTTCGTTGAGAGATGAGACCAGAGACTTTCTTTCCATACAAATATTTCAGCATAAATAAGAAGAAGGAACACAATTACTTATTACCTTTTCTAACAATATTCTGTGTTGAAGACATTGAAAAATGCTGCGGGTTGTTCGAAAGAGATACCGCGGCCCTCGGATACAAATGAAAAAGAAGGAACATTGGTGGTTTACAGTCAGTTGAAATGTGTCATTTCCTAAGGCCACCCAGAGCGGGGCATTTGATGATTTCCCAACCTCCAAAAAAAAAAAAGACATTGAAAAACAACATGTCATTTAATTTATTTACTTCAATTTTAGCCTTCAACCCTTAACCACAACTAACCGTCTCATCACATAAGTCAAGGTCAAATGCGTCGTATTCTCGTAAACGCGTGTCATTTGTCCGCCGGAGTGACGCGGACAAAGGTCGCGCTCGATCAACCCTTGTGTCGCTTGTGACGCCTCATAATCCCAAATGACGTACTAGACAAAAAGATACGCTAAATAGTAAATAGAGCTGGTGTTTTACTGTGTTACGATTTAGAGCGAAATTTTGCTTGTTCAGGGATTATTTGAGTTGGTTTTCGCACCAGCTGCGGCTGAGTATTTGAACTAAAACTGTAATAATACTAATATTTTCTTAGTAAGGATGCCTATTTTTTTGGAGGGTTAGAAATCAGCAAATGACTCCTCCCTCTCTGGGCAGAGCGTTAGGGAGTGTCAGACTTCTACTGACTAAAAAACACACATGACCTTCTTAGCCCTTTGTGTCGACCACCACGGTATTTATTTCGAAGAACCCGCAGACCCGACGGGACATAACCTTAAGGGGACAGGCGTGCTGTTATGATGTTGTTTTTTTCTATTAGAAACAAATTAATCTCTCCAAAAGATTGTATCTATACTTATACTAATATTATAAAGAGGTAAAGTTTGTGTGTTTGTATATTTGTTAAATTGTAAGGGGTAATCTCGGGATCTACTGAACCGATTTTAAGAATTCTTTCACCAATAGAAAGCCACATTATTGCTGAGTGTCATAAGCTACTTTTATCTCTGTATTCCCACGGGAACGGGATCTACGCGGGTGAAACCGCGGGACGTCCGCTAGTGTAAGATATTACTATCAGGAATAACATAGCTAATTGAATTTGCAATATCGTAAAATAGCTGCGGAACAATTTTGGCGTAGTTTATGTATCTATCTATTTATTTCTCCAAAAAACATTTAACAAGCAATAACCTCTTAATATTCTAAACGGAAATTAAGGACCACAACTTTGGTCGAACTGTCCAAAGTTGCCAGCAACATCTTGCCTACTTTTTGCGTTCCAACTTGTCTAAAACATTTATTCGTATAAAAGTGACTATATCGATCACTGTCACAAACAGACAGTTATTCCCACAATAACATGTTCTACACATTTGTGAAGGCAAATAATATGATTTCGCATCTTATTTTCTGTTGGTATGACATAAAAAGGCACCTTAGATGTTATTTCGATCTGTCAATGTTTATGTCTTTTGTTTATTTTAGAAATGTAGGTGACCCCGTACCTTTACCGTATCTGTAATGTGTGATTTGTCACAAAATGTTTATGGAATTTCTAAATAGTTTCTTCTTTTAATGTGTGTTTTTACAGTTTTTAAAACTTGTCACGTTAAAGCTTTTAAATTAATTTAAATAGCATTGGTATATTACACGGTAATCAACGCAAAAGTCGTCAAAAAATTTGCACTTTTTTAACACACACATCGCCAAATGAACTCCACCAAACTCGACGACGTGACTTTGCAACGTCGGCGTCGTTGTCAAGGGTGTCGCGATATAAACCGGCCGCGCTCTCAACGTAATGATACCGCAGTAAAAAGCGATGCCAGACAACCACTCAACTTTGAGCGAATTACGGAAAATGTGGGCGTAATTACGTTCTAAAAATTTTATGATTAGACGTATGTATGGACGAAGTTGTGCCATAGCGATAAACTGCAGTTTGTGTTTACTAGGTAAACGAAGTTATTTTTAATGGAAATGTTTCCCTCGGATATACAATTACTTTTTAGTATAACAGCGTGAAAGCGTGCTTTAACACGGCTGTAGATTACGGTAATGAAGTCTTCCCCGCATTACCATGATGAGGGTATTATTAATATTATTATATTCTCGCTTAATTAGCACGTTTTCTGGAACAATGGGCACTTATTGAAAGACGAATTTACTTGAAGCAGACGATATCTATTAAGAAGTACTATCATCAGGAATTTCACTAGCCACGGAGTCTAGATTTGTGCCCTTGATGGCAACAGGCTCACCCTCTATAACATGGAACTTAAATAATAAGTGACGGAAAGAGGGTCTTACCCTTTATGGATTATAGCCGGGAATATATTATGTATGTAAGAACTATCAAGAATAAGAAGAAGTTGTAGAAACAAAAAGTAACCATACATAAATAACCACGGACAAAACACAATAACACTAATAACTTGAACCAAAAAACAACCACCACGCAACAAAGCACAATTCCTTTACAAATTGCTGCAACAGCACAACACGACAAAATTTCTAAAGCAAACGAGCAGCGTAACTTCAAAAAGACCTATCATCAAGGCAAGCGCTCCTTGCAACAGCGTTGGAAATTATTCTTTTGAAGCAAATTCGTCACCTCCATTCATTGCAATCGCATTCATGTGCCTTAGACTGGCACGATTTAATTGCCACTAATTGGCAATGTTGTTTGTACTTATGCAGCCGGTGAAATGTATGCCATCGATCAATTACTTAGAGGCTGTTCGCTGAATAGGTTGTCGTGGCTACAGATATATTGTGTCGTGTTAAAGATTTGGTTTAGACGTTTGATATAATCTTGATTGAATATCGATGGTTTAACTTGCTTGATTGATCCTCTTAGTGAAGTGTCTGTTGGCTATAGGTAAGAGGTAATTGTTGTTTTGTATTTGTATATGACCACAATGTCTTTGTGTATTGTAGGTACCTTTTTAATAGCCTTGTTCCACTGCTGGGCTAAGGCTTCTACATATTCTACTACGCCGCCTCGAACCAGCTTTCGTAATGCGCGTCTAGATCATCTCACCACCTCTTTCTATTAGGCATCGGCGGCACCATTCACGCTCACGATGGGTGCGTTCGTATTTCTTGCACTCCAGGTTCAGACCTGGAGTGGTCCCTGAGCTCCGTAGGTGGTTAGAGATATATAGATCGATGAATTCGCGTAATTAAATTAAATAAGGAAAAAATATATGTGAATTATTATCAACATTGTAGATACTCAAAGTTCATGCCATCGTGGAAACGAATAGAAATATAGGTTGGTATATTTATATTTTTAATTATGTGCAGAATACTTAAAAAAAAACCACCTTCAAAACTAATTAAGAAGCAATCCTAAACAAAAACAAGAAAACATGGCGACTGCCCGGACGTAATGAAATTACTCAGATCAGACACCGACATAGCTTGAAGTTGTTGAGTTTGTTGAGTCGAGTTGGTGAGTTGTTGAGCCAACTTCAGTTCGTATTAATTCGGGAAAGATGGAGAACTCTTATAAACTATTGCTTTGATGCGACCACTTGGCGGTCTACGATGTCAGTTAGGTGCAGTTGGTTTATTTTAAAGGAAAATCATGGTTGGTAATAGATGAGTATTCGTTTGTTTTGGTTACTTTGATAGCTGCTAAAACCTCAATACCTTGGATTTATCATCATTAGCCTGTAATTTTCCCACTGCAGGGACTCAGGCCTCCTCTCTAGGAGAGAGATAGGCTATAATCCAACACGCGTGCTCAGCGCAGGTTGGTTGATGTCACATGTCTTCAAACTTTTTGGTTCTAAGACATTCCGGTTTCCTCACGATGTTTTCCTTCAATGTTTTGAGAGCAGTGGTGATGAAATAAGTAACACAAAGTAATGCGCCTACCTTTTTTTTTTTTTTGGTGGGTGGTAAATCATCGAATGAACCCCCCCGCTCTTGGGCAGAGCGAAGGGGAGTGTCAGACTTCTACTGACTAAAAACCGAACCCATGTTCCTTCTTTGACCTTGCGCCGAGGCCACGTCATCTAGTACAAAAATCCGCGGCCCCGACGGGGTAATGCGCCTGCCTGGGTTCGAACCCACAACTTACTGTTCGTAAGTCGGGGCCGCAACCACAGGGCCACCACTGCTCTCTGACTCATCATTGCTCCTTGGATTTATACAAACTAAAAAATATCAGATTGTTAAATAGGGTACCAGAATTTATTTTGCGACTTCGCCCTCTTGGACATCCAGGACCCATGTCCTAACCCAGGTCAACCTGTATCTCAAATGTCATCCAAATCCGTTAAGCGTGAAAGGGTGACTGGTAGACATTTGATTATTTTACCATTACATAGATACTTAAGTTGACAGGAACGAACGTAATAGACAGCCGAAACTATTTAACGAAAAATCACTATCAAAACATATTTAAAAAAAAAACAAAGTCCTCCGCCGCGTCTGTCTGTCTGCTCGCGATAATCTCAAAAACTGCTGCACCGATTTTCATGCTGTTTTCACCAATGTATAAAGCTGTTCTCGAGGAAGGTTTAATTAATAATTTAACCAACATCTTGCGCTTGAGCTTGTATATTATAAAATAAAACCAATGTGCTGAAGAGTCTTCTTTCACTCAACATAAAAAACTTACTACCCGTATGAACTTACTAGGTATTGTTAACGTGTCAAACGTCTGCCCTTCAAACGCCCGACACAAAACAAACGTAATGATTTATAGACCTCCACTTATATGAGGTCCAAGACCTAAGGGGATGGAGCCAGAGCTTCATAATAGCAAATGGCCAGTATTGCTTAG
Source organism: Diarsia mendica (assembly GCA_949316265.1). Classification (NCBI taxonomy): domain Eukaryota; kingdom Metazoa; phylum Arthropoda; class Insecta; order Lepidoptera; family Noctuidae; genus Diarsia; species Diarsia mendica. The sequence goes on from OX438892.1 coordinate 25,024,673, forward strand.
GGATGTTATGGATGTTAAATTTCGGATCTGGACATGGATACGGATTTAGGAATAATATTATACCGGTTTCGGATATGGTTAAGGTATGAAATTATTTCCGATTATCGGCTAGTTTCAGATAATAACGGTAAGGATATTAGAATCTTATAACACAACAATCTGATAAGTGACGGCTTGGTGGGGCAAAACAAACACAGTGCAGTGCTGTGAAATCATAAAATGACTCTTCCCACTCTGGGCAGAGCATTAGGCAATGTAAGACTTCTACTGACTAAAAACCACCCATGTTTCTTCTTAGCCCTTGTGCCGAGGCCACGGTATCTCTTTCGAACAACCCGTAGCCCCGACGGTACAATATTGAACTCTAAAACTAACACCGAAAACTCCTAAAATCCTGCCAATTATTTGAAAATACCTCTAAAACATTATTTGATATGTGATGCAAAGGAATGAAGGTAATGTTGTGAGGAAAATGTTCAGTATGAATGTAGATGGAGAGAAAGAAGAGTAGAGGAAGACCAAAGAAAAGATTGATGGGTGGTGTGAAGGATGAAATGGCTGGAAAGGAGGTGACTGCTGAGATGACGAGAAATAGGGAAGTATGGAAAAAAAAACATGTTGTGCCGACCCCAAATAAATTGGGATAAGGGCAGGAGAAGATGATGACCTCTAAACCATTATCTAGAGGAAATAATGAAAAATTTATACTTTGCCTTTATCCGGAACTACACGACACTTTTAAATCGGGTTCGGTACTTTTTTATTTCGGTTATTTGAGAGTTTCGGTTACGGTTATGGAGCTCCATAACATCCCTGGTATTACTTAGGGCCGTAAACTGGCCAGCAGTGAGAGCTTGTTTTATAGTTCCACGCTCCGGATGTAAAGGAGTCTGGTGGACTACGACAAATGGTTTATGTCTACCTATGTAGGTTTATAGGTTAGTTGGGTATGCATAGATATAGGTGTGTTTATCTAGAGATCAAATGGGTTTGTTGGCATTGCTTTTGCCTATGGAGTTCATAGTGAAACATAATATTATAACATCACGCCCCTATGAACTCCGATGAATTTGTGGATGACTCACCAAATTGTTTGGGCTGCGAGTTGTTCGAAAGAGATACCGCGGCCTCGACACAAAGGGCTAAGAACGAACATGGGCGGTTTTTAGTCAGTAGAAGTCTGACACTCCCTACCGCTCTGCCCAGAGCGGGAGGTGTCATTTGAGGATTTCCCACCCACCCAAAAAACACAAAAAAAGGGTTTAGTTTTTTGGCATTGTTTTAACATAATCTAGCATCACGCCTGCTATTCCCAAATTGTGTGGCAGAGGTGTACCCATTAGTACATCCACATTTCGCCAGTTATGTTTAATGGGCCTACTACACGCACGCACTTCCCCACAGTTTTCGTTCACACTTCACAGTACATCGCGCGTATGGTTGGTAAAACTGTATTACCATTACAAACCACACGCGCGATGAACTGTGTGCACCGTGTAATCCCGCAGGCAAAACTGTGGGGAAGTGCGTGCGTGTAGTAGGTCCATTAGTCTCATTTAAGAGGGGGCGAGCCCGACCAGGGATTCGAAACCTGGGCCTTCTTGTCAGCAGTCGAACTAAAGAACACTAGACCAACCAGGCTCACCTTTTAACATTTTATAACTTTAACGAATTTCTAAACACCTGATGCATAGGTGTAGGGTGGTGGATGACCGAAATAATATACTTTTTTTCTTCTTGAATCTTCTTTTATTAATATAAAACACGTAAAAAAACTTGGAGTCCGTCTTACGTCCTAGGTTAGCTCGCCATACTCCCCTTCTCCCTCACACACATGCTGTCTCATTCCTTCCCCGCTGCGTTCATACTATAAACCATAATTAATATTGTGCTGCGTTCCGAATTAACATCCTACAATAGGTATCTGTGTTAGTCACATTAAAACTTGTACTTACATTTTTATATTCCAGCAGTATTGTTTTATCTTTTCCTTACTTTGCAAACATTTCTCTTGCAGAAAAAAAAAACACAAAACATATTAATTAACTTGGAGCAGTATTAGTGTACTCAACAATATTATCAGTTTTAGCCATATACTAGTCTGTTTATGTACACAATCTTTCTTGAGAATCATTCTATTCATGGGTAAAAACGGTACAGTCGTTTTTGTGTTTATCACGAAAATATAGACTGACAGACAGATGCGGTGAAGGACTTAATTTTATAATAATAATATGTTGCAAGCACTGTAGCGCCAGAGTACAATCACTAACAAAGTTGTCAGGTCGCACTAAACGGCACTGCACACTGGGCGGAAACTGCGATATTAAACAAAGTTCTAACACACAACTTGCAAATTGCAAAACCTAGCACAGAGGACATGCAAGGATTCTGTTGAAGTTTCTATATTAATTTTATATTGTGCTTTTGTGAGTGTGTTTTAATATTGTCTATTTACGTCTGTAATCTCATCACCAGCTATGTTTCATAATCATCATCACCCTATAATTTTCCCACTGCAGTGGCTCAGGCCTCCTCTCTAGGAGAGGGATGGGCTATAATCCACCACGCGGGCCCAGTGCGGGTTGGTAGATGTCACAAACTTCGAATATTTTGGTTTTAAGATATGCCGGTTTCCTCACAATGTTTTCCTTCACCGTTTTGAGAGCAGCGGTGATGAAATAAATTACACAAAGTAATGCGCCTGCTTGGGTTCGAACGCCCGACCTACTGATCGTAAGTCGGGGCCGCTATCGCTGGGCCTTCGCTGCTCGCTGCACGATCATTTGTTCTGTGTCTGGGTGTAATTTATCTATAATATGTATGTATTTAGAAAATATATAAGTATGTTTATCAGTTGTCTAGTACCCATAACACAAGCTCTGCTTAGCTTGGGACTAGATGGCGTTGTGTGATAGTTGTGGAATATTATTATTATTATGTTTAAGTCCATGTAATAGGGGACGAGCTTATTGCCAACAACCGGCCACAAAATAAAAAAATCTTTAATTTACTGACCTACACCGTACAGCATAGAACATTTTCTCACAAGAATTCATTATCGAAAGTGTGCCAAGGAGGGATTTTTGAAATTCAGTTAGACCTTTATTAGCAGCTATTTAATGGATAAAAGTTTGAACGAAAGTTCGCCATTTTTACCGATGAGAAATCTCAAAATCAGACACAGCTTGTTTAGGGAAACTTTAGCGAATTTTTTATATATTAATGTTGTATTGTGGTGGTTTGTTTTTTTGCAATGTTGAAATGTACTGGCTTGTTTATATTTTGTATTGTTGCTTACATTAATTTTTTTGTTTTCTCTTTATTTAATTTGTTTTTCATTTTATTAACATGTAATTTCAAATACAATTTATTGTTTATGAATAAATGACTAATGGCTAATGAGAAAAACCCAATAACACTTTGCCTGACCTGGGAATCGAAGCAAATACGTCATGCTCAGCAGTCACGTTTGCGACCACTAGACCAACGAGGCAGTCACGTTTGTGACCACTAGACCAACGAGGCAGTCACGTTTGCGACCACTAGACCAACGAGGCAGTCACGTTTGCGACCACTAGACCAACGAGGCAGTCACGTTTGCGACCACTAGACCAACGAGGCAGTCAATATTTATGTTGAGTAAAAACCATGTAAAACTGGCCAAGTGCAAGCCGGACTTGCACATGAAGGGTTCTGTACCACCCCGTCGGGGCTGCGCGTTGTTTGAAAGAGATACCGCGGCTTCGGTACAAGGGCTCACAAGAAACATGGGAGGTTTTTAGTGAGTAATAAGTTATTTTATTGAGTTGAAATGCTAAAATGGCGCCAACGGTTATTGGAATGACAGTTAACTATTGCAGTCTGTAGTACAGACGGTTATAAAAGGTCTAAGGCGCCATTTTAGCGGGACATTCTTTTCTGAACTTGGAAAGTGAGAGGAGCTCTAAAATACCTGTGTAAGTACTGTGAATTTTATAATAAACTTGTAATGTTATGCTGTAGCTATTTATTCTGTACTTATTTTGATGTGTGCTCAGTCTGACCCCTTTGAATTAAAACATGATTGTCTGTTCAAATAGAAGCTTATTATTTATTTCCCTTCTGCTCTGGCTAATCTTACATTGACTGACTCCCTACCGCTCGCCCAGAGCGAGGAGTCATTTGATAATTTCCCAAACGCGAAAAAAAAATAAGGGGTCCGTACCATAGGGCACGCCACGATAGTGGCGGTAAGTCCCCTCTTTGAGGAGTGGCTAGAGAGGAGCCACGGCGCCCTCACCTTCCGTCTGACGCAGGTCCTCACCGGACACGGATGTTTCGGGAGGTACCTGCACCGAATCAGGCGGGAGGAAACGCCCGGATGCTTCCACTGCGAGGATCGACCGGAGGACACGGTGGAGCACACTGTGGAGGTGTGCCCTTCTTGGGCGGAGCCCCGCCGTGTTCTCGTAGCGGCAATCGGCGGCGGCGACCTCTCGCGTCCGGCCCTGGTGCAAGCCATGGTCCGGGGCGGGGAGGAATGGGACGCAGTCGCCTCCTTCTGCGAAGCAGTAATGCTAGCGAAGGAGGTGGCGGAACGAGAGAGGGAGAGAACCTCTCAACGTCCCAACCGCCGCGGAAGGCGCTCCGGGCGTCGGGGGCCACGTGATGTGAGTCATTCGATGATTTTCCACCCACCAAAAAAAAAAAAAAGGGGTCCGTACCATTGTAGTAAATATAGAGAGGTTTTCTATGTTATTGTAGCACCATAGACTTCTTATAGGTTTTCCTGTAATCTGGACGTAAGCCTCTTGGCCTCTTATTTTGTCTTGAATAAAATACGAAATATACTGACAGGAGAAGATCCAATCTTAAGAACGTCTTCAAAGGTTTTTTAATACAAACGCTATTTGAGAATAGGATCAAACATAAAGCAGAATTATGAAATATTATGTGTTAGAACAAAGGGCAGAAACGACTGACAAAGAAAGAAGCGGCTGAAGCCCAGCGTTTGTTGTCTGTAAGAAAAGTAATTTATAGACCTGTGTAGACATTCGACGTGATATTGAGACCTTTGTCTGCGTGTATTGTTTTATTAATATCTTTGTAAATATAGAAATCATTTTTGTATATTTACAAGGAGGGTTCGACTCCCTGTCCCCCTATTGCGTATCTTTTTAACGTCAGTGGCTATCAGAAATGTCCATAGATTAACTGTAAATTGGTTATGGTTTGGTACATTTTTTTCTTAAAAACTCACCATTTGACAGTTATTTGATAGACATTTTAAGTTATCCACTGTCATGAAAAGATACACAATAGCCCTGCTGGTCGGGCAAATTGTTATTGGGCTTTTCCAACTGTAATTTTTAAACACTAGTACGGAGTCTGGATTTTTAAGTTCACCGCCGTTTTGAGAGCTGTGTAGGTGATGAAATAAATTACAGAACCTTCTTATTACAACATACATTACCGTGAGACTCATATTTTCAACTTATATTATACATAGATCTACATAAAATGTCGAAATCCTTTTTTTTTTTAAATTTAATATGGGCTTACTCTTGACCTCAATTTTGCCCTAAGGGCAGAGATGAGGTCGACGATGGAACGAGCTTACCCAGAAGAAGCCTATTTACTCGCAACTTAAATAGATTGGGGTTATATGAACTCGGGAATACCGACGCAGGCAGGGTGTTCCACTCCTTGGCTGTACGAATAATGAAAGACTTAGCAAAACGCTTCGTACGAATGTGTGGAACATCGACAAGGTATGGGTGATAACCTGCAGTACGCCTAGTCTCTCGATGGAAGAAGGGAGATGGTGGAATAAGCTCGTGGCGCTCTTGCGCACACTCTCCGAAGTACAGTCTGTAGAAGACCGACAGACATGCAACTTTGCGGCGGTGGGCCAGGCTATGTAGCTTGGCAACCAGCTTGGCGTCACCAATCAGCCTCCTGGCTCTGCGTTCTACTGAGTCGAGTGTGGCAAGTTGGTATTTGGCTGAGTCATCCTTAGAATACATCACCATTTTCTTGCCCTTATCCCATTCATTTTGGGTCGGCACAGCATGACGTCTTCTTCTTCCATACTTCTCTGTTTCTCTGTCTCTGGTGAGACACCTCCTTTCTTACCATATCATTCTAAACACAGTCCAACCATCGTTTCATTGGTCTTCCTCTACTATTTGCCTAATAAATTAGTTTTCATTCTTTTCTTTCTTTCTTTTACCCATCCACGTTCATATTCAAAACCTTCCCCACGACATTTTCCTCATTCTTCCGCATCACATGCCCATACCACGACAACCTATTTCCACACAGCTTTTCAGTCACCGGCGCCACTTTCAGAGTTCCTCTTTTTCTTTCTATTTATCTTCTGAGAGCTGTATAGGTGATAAATAAATTACACCAAACATTATCGTCAAATTGTATTAGTACATAGAATTACATAAAACTTCGAAGGCCGACTTAGAATATACATATTTTATTTTAATGTTCATAACAAGGTATGTATTTCAATGAACATATAAAATAATGAACCGACTATACTTAAGCCTAACACACGCTTGTAATCAGAGAGGAATATTTAATGTATTTTATAACACATTTGCTCGTAAAGGGCCTCTTATTTCACCAATTTCAATATCGTAATGTATGTCATTACGTACTTGTGCGTAATCGTAAAGTAAAACGCACGAGTTTCTTTCTAATAAGGTAACACGTACGGTTTATCATGCTCCGTCTAAAACCAACGGTACTTTTTTAAATCTTAAGAAAAAAAAAGCAAAGAAAGCAAATCAAAAAGTTTTTATGTCAGAAAAGTGGTCAATATTTTATGAATAAAATTAACTTTGGGAGATAAAATATAAAAAATAAACATTTAATTCTTTAATTTAATTCATTTTGACAGTAAATTACATCTGTAACAGAAACAAAAAAATATTAATTTACTTTATTTCCTCGCAAATGTGTTATAAAACGTCGTATGACATACGTGCGCTTTGATAATTACAGCCTCTGCTCTCTTGTAGCCCTCGCCTACGGCTCGGGCTAGCAATATCGCCTCGGCTGTAATTTTCAACTTACCGCACTTATATCATAATGTACTATTGTATAACGCGCACAACTTTAGTAATGAGTACAGACAAAGTAATAAATAAGTAAGGACTGTGGCGGCCACAAGTGTTTGGGAATATAATATTTGATTATTATTTTTATTAGCTTGTATATTCCTATAGTGGTACGCGCCCAGAAGAGGACGTACTGAATAAGAACTCATGGCGGGAATGGGGGTGGGCCATAGACCAGCAGTGGGACAATATATGCTCACAAAAAATACCTACTCACCTTTCACGTGTTTCTAATTGGGTCTATTTGGGACCCGTCTTTATCGAAGGAGAGTCTTTACAAAGTCGTCCCAGGCATTCATTGTTGTCAGTAATAAATTAAAGGAACTTGTAAAACCTGAAATTGATTGGGAGTGTGTTAATCTTGCATCTGCTTGAGTATGATCTCGAACCAATTTTAACCGTACAAAAGGGAAATCAGTCAAGTATCAGGTACCTATTATTAATTTTATCAGCTGGTCAGTGCAAGTTTATAAACCGCAAACTAAGGTAAATTTTAAAACACCCAATTGTAACAGTGTATTTATATGTACACACTGACATGTCAATTTGAACCACGAATACGAAAAAAACTTGTAACGTCATGAAAAATGATGAAATATGATAAATGATGATGAATAATGAATATCTTGTGGCAAGCATCCATTACGATGATTGAAACTATTAATTAATATTACAATGTAGCCTTTATTGCATTAAAATAATTAATGAATACAAGTGCATTGCTCTTTTGAATATGGCAAATTAAAATTGGGAATTTTGATAGTATTGAAGTGGTTAGGTAATTTAAAATGTTTTCTCCTTAAACATGCTATGTGTTAGCTTCATAAAGTATTAACAGGTGAATATAATACACAGAAAGAATACACCTAGAACGTAAAGCGAATAATTATCATGTCACTTCTGTGCTTGACTGTACTCCGTCTCAACTCTAAGAGACGGATACTAATATTACGTACATTTATGATAAAACTTTTGCAATAATTGTATTCTTTCTGTGTTTCATAATATTATAATATTTATTCCATCCAGGACTACAAAGGCATTTTTATTGCCATTTTTGCTAAAGTAAAAACAATAAAAAGATGAAATACGCACGGAAATTTAGATTACTCGAACCATTAACAACAGTTTTAAGTATAACGTTACTTCAGTTATATTTCAGTGTATTGTGTGTTTCAGTGTGGTCTGCATTCTGATCAAGAGTCTCTGTTCCACCCGTCGGGACTGCGGGTTGTTCGAAAGAGATACCGCGGCCTCTACACAAAGGGCTAAGAAGGAACATGGGTGGCTTTTAGTCAGTAGAAGTCTGACACTCCCTACCGCTCTGCCCAGAGCGGTAGGAGTCATTTGATGATTTCCCACACTACCAAAAAAAGGGTGTCTGCTCCTGAATAAGTGCGTACCTGTTAATCTTAAGTTCTGAAGATAATTAACCACGTTTAACGCGTAAAAGCAAGAGTAAACAGGTATCTTTTGGGCACTCTCCTTCCATCATAGTCCGCATCTATCACTTTACTTCTAGTGTAATCAAGATCAACAGCTGGCCCACTTTGCAATAAAAAAGTTAATGCAAAAAAAAATGTGGCTACAAACAACGGAGCATAACTTCTCTATACTGTAAAACATTTGAAAAGTATAAGTCCTAACCAAATCTCAATGCATTGTGACGTCGTCGTTTATCGCGTCATAAATCCATATAAAGAAAAGAAAGAAAGAAAAAATATTTATTTGGGACAAGCACAGGAACTACAAAAAATAATAATAACAAAAAAGAATATAAAACTAAATAATTTATGAGAAAACCTGTGCGAGGCCAAAAAGGCTCCTATCTCAGCATGATGCTGCGATAAATGAAAACAAATACCGCAGCGCTGGTATTCTGATAGGGCCCACTGTGATGTCACGGTCACACCTACGGACACAAAATACATTCAACCACAAAAAATAAAATAAAATAAAAAAATAGATAAATATCGCATTTAATTAGTCAAAATTCCCATAAAACGTACCTTTACTACGGCAACTTTACATACCCATAGGTACCTATTCCCGGTCCCTTGTCCTCATAAAACGGATAAACGGTACGGCCAATGTTCGGCTTGTTCCTAACGATTATTGCGCGACAACGTTGCAAGGATAATTAAAATTGAACGAGCAACATCGCGGTATCTCGCTCTATTTGCTCGCTAGGGCTTGGCGCGTTGGGGTATTAATTATCATAACCAGAGATGGTTGCAGTAGAGCTTTGTTGGTAGATTGGTGAAATAGAAAGTTTGGAATACAGGGTAGAACGGACATTGACACACAAACGATTAGGTATCAGGTATTCAGTCCATCATTTCGGGTTTACCCTATGCAGACATTTTCAACGTTATTTAAACAAAAACAGCTGTTTCGAAATGCAATAGCTACATAATCAAAATAAATGGAAAAACAGTTTCTTTTATATGTCAATTCCACCCTGAATTACTTAAAACAAAACAAACGTTTTTAAATTATATTCTGGACATCGAAGCAAAAACCACGCAGTTACCTCGAAATCAGCACTTGATTCTGGAATCAAGTGCTGATTTGAATAGAATTTATGCTTTAGTGAGTAAAAGAAATCAACTGCATCAAACCTACACGGTCTAACAATTAAATTATGAAACATGTTTTGTTTTTGTTATGATGGTAAACCTCAATGTCCAAAGTAACAATTTGTGCGACGTTTATGTAGGTATCATCAATAATATGCAACGCACAGAGCAATAAATAATTTTATTTGAAAGCCACCTTTAATATTTCAGCAACGCTAGGCTGGAGAAATATCGGGCAGGAAGTAGATACTTCCACAGATGACAGTGAAATTTCCGTAACATTAACAAAAAGCTTCTGACTGAATGTGACTAAAATATTATTCCTACTTTATGTCCCTTTTTCATTGTCCCTCAGTACTTTGTAACAAATGAATTGCTGACTGTACAGACAAAACTCGTAATGAGATGTGAATTTGGTATGGTCTGTTTTTTTTGTTCGACCATTCTTTATCAGCCTATAATGTTCCCACTGCAGGGACTCAGGCCTACTCTCTAGGAGAGGGATGGGCTATAATCCACCACGCGGGCCCAGTGCGGGTTGGTTGTTGTCACATGTCTTCGATTTTTTTGGTTCTAAGTCATACCGGTTTCCTCACGATGTTTTCCTTCACCGTTTTTAGAGCAGTGGTGATGAAATAAATTACACAAAGTTTTGCACCTGACTGGGTTCGAACCCACGACTCACTGTTCGTTAGTCGGGGCCGCCAACAACTGCTTAATAACACTAAACTCAATCTAGACGTAAATCTATTGCTAGGGGATCAACAGTATAGTAGATCAAGTACACTTAAAGTTCAAATAGTTATTGAAACCCCGTCTTAAGCCCCGTCGAGCTCACTTAACCTAGTTAGGGCTTATGAATTGCGATATTAGATTGCTAGATATTGCTGGAGATTGAACAGATAATGGCCTCTACTATAGTCATTTAATGATCGATTCTCCATCATGACAGAAAAAAGACCAGTGCCCAAGTAACATTTCATTCGGGCCTAGGTTGTAAAAAATGCCTTTAGGTTTTCTAAGGGTCGTAAAAAGGTTAATGCTTTGCTATCTGGTTATATTAAGTACTTGAGAATGATTAATAGGTCCTAATACTAGTTGTTTTATATTACAACCTTGGAGCCGCTGACAAGAGTTTAAATTAACGTTATTTTGACTTGTGTTTCAAGAGCATATAGTCCTAGGATCTTAAAGCTGTCGTAGACTCCTGATTAAGTTCTGAAAAGGCTAGCATTATGCTGAATTGAGATCTAAAGGTTTAAGTTTTAACTTTGATATGACCATAAAGTTATGGAATGTTGAAATTGCTTATAAGTAATTTTTAAAACCTACCTCAAACCTTAAGGTTGTTTTAGAGTGTCTAGGCAAATAAATTAGGACTGCGTGGTGACAACCCAAACCAATAAGCTATTGTTTATGAGCTGAAAGCATGATTAACGTCCTACAAGAATATTTTAAAGCTATAAAGGCATCCTCAATTAATATCAGTTGTCTCCGCTACTTCAAAGCATTACGTTGTCTTGAAGATGAATCAACACAGGGTGATGTCAAAAAAACGGAGTGGACATTTTAAACGTAAAGTGCGTAAAAATTTCTTACGAATAATAAATACATCGGTAAGTTTTTATTATTTATTAAGGTACGAAGTGTGGTGACTGGTAAAAACTGCATAAGGCTCTTACAGATCGGCGACCGTTAGCGATCGTCGGCGACCGTCACCCGTTGTCCTATTTGAACGACAAACGCGCCAAAATAGTCGTTGTTGTTGTGTCGTTGTGTGTGTTGTGCTCTTGTGGCCTGTGTTGTCGCCTTAATCAGTGTGCGATGAAACGCGACGAAGTGCGGATTTGTTTTTTGCGTGACGATACGCAGTGTGAATTGCTTATTGACAGTTGAAAAATAGGTCTAACAACTGCAACAATATATAAGCGAAAGTGCTTAGTAATAAGCCACAATACCTCATAAACAAACGTGGCTTATTTCTTAATGTCGGATATAAATGATGAAACTCTCCGAACTTATTTATTTACGTTTCCTTCTTTGTTTACGTTGTTTTTGTAGGGTCAAGTATTTATAACATTATGAATTTTCGAGTAACAACGCAGTATACATGTTACGTTTGTCGCTCACGAATGACTATAAAATAGGACACACGTCGCGTGATGTATTGGTCGCATTACGTCGCGTCGCGTTGCGTCGCTACGTGTCGCGTCCCGTCGCTCACCTAGGACAAGGGGACTGTCGGCGAACGTCGGATCGCAGATTTGTTAGAGCCCTTATAAATTTAAAAAGATGGAGAAGTACGGCTCATCTTGACAATGGGTGACCCCATTGTGGATTAAAATTAGGCTGTTCGGTTGTTCGATATTGACTATTTTTACAGATCATTGACACCGTTGAAGATGCACGACCTTCTGAAACCCCTTCAGTTTTAACCACAGATGACACGACATCGTCTGAAATATTTGAGGAATCAGTTTCAACCACAGATAACACGACATCGTCTGAAATATTTGAGGAATCAGTTTCAACCACAGATAACACGACATCGTCTGAAATATTTGAGGAATCAGTTTCAACCACAGATAACACGACATCGTCTGAAATATTTGAGGAATCACAAAACAGTCAATCAAATTATGGTGATGATGGTAGTTTATCTGAAGATAGTGAAGATTTTGAAGCTCGTACATTAGAAACAAGTGTTGATACTGCAAAGGATTTAAGAATTTGGTCTTTAGAACACAAAATTAAACATTTTTTTTTTTGGGACAAGCCCGCCACAATATTCCCAAGCCACTGTAACTCCTGTTAGCCAGAATCAACCCCACTGGGATATTAATTTTAGGCAAGTATCAGCCAAATTTTCGAGTCCAGCCCGAGTACTTGACTGAATGAGCAGCAGGCCGTCGTCCGCGTAACCGGTTAATGAACAGCCGCATGGAAGTGGAATCGCGAGGAAGTCATCGAAGCCTACGTTCCATACATACGGACCCATAACCGAACCCTGAGGGCATCCCATGGTAAGGGACTTTGACATAGAATGATGTCCGAGTTTGAGTTTCGCGGAACAATTATTTAAGAAGTTTGTACAAGTAAACAAGATTGTATATGTTTTTAGGGCAACCACGAATTTTCAGTTTAAGGAGTAGCATCGGCCACCACGCGTTATCAAAAGCCCCCACAAAATTAAACATGCTGCTTTGAAAGATCTTTTAGACATATTTAATAAACGAACGATCCTGAAACTTCCGAAGGATCCTAGATCCTTACTACATACTCCCAGTGGTGATAATATGCAAATAAAAAATATTAAAGGCGGTCAATACTGGCACTATAGGCTTGAAGTATGTCTTCGAGATTTTTTTCATGATCTTAAAGTTGATGAAAAAAAGCACCCTGTAGCTGTTTGTTCAGCACTCTTGTCAAACCGTCGATCGCACGTCCTGTTTCAAACAAAACCTAAAAGCAACTAATTGTGCGCAGGGGTTGTTTTCGCGACTAGCAAGTCTTGAATTACTCCTAGCGATAACCTTAAAGCTGCGAAAACAGCCTATGCGTTTTAAGTAGCTCCGCGAGATTACTTTTAGCTCTTATTTTGGCAAACATTAAGAGCTTTTAGCTGTAACAGTTCTGAAATTGGTAATTTTAATGCTTTCTAGTAATTTATTAACGCCAGCCATTTTTTTTACATAAAAAATCAATTTTAAATAACAAAATCAAAACAAAAGGCAATATTTTAATTCAATAAGGCTAAAATAAGTAACTTGAGCTATAGCATTTAAAATATATGTTTTTAAATGAATAGAAGTTTTATTTCTAATGCAACGTACCACCAACCGTGTATATTTATAATTTTTATTTCATTAAAATATCTTCAAAATTATAAACTAACGCAAGGCCCGTCTCGTATTTAGCACTATTATCCTAAAGTTTCACGATGAAGTGCCAGTCGCACAATTTTTGTTTTTCCTGACTTCAGCAAGATACTTATCTTTATTTTATAAATACTTACTACATACTCAGTTAGCCATTTTGAAACTTGGTAAAATGTCAGCGAATGTGGCGCCATTATATTGGTCTTTCTGTGTAAAAAAATCTTACACAGAAACATTTTAAAACCTGCGAGTCCTGGAAAGGTATTTTTTCATGTCCATCAAAAAGGTTTTAAGTTGTCATAGGGTTACATACAAGACAAATTTAGAACTTAAAAGCTGCCTTGCAAGGTTATATTTACGTTAAATTAAGGTTGTGAAGGTTATATTTGGGTACTGTGTAAGTAATTCGAAAGGTTCTGGATTTGAGCTATAGGTTTTGCTATAGCTCTCAGAAATGTTCTAAAACGTGGGCCCTTTTTGCACTCAGGAGGTTAATATAAGGTTAATATAACGTTATTGAGCCTGTTAAGACTTACGAGCAGATTTCCATATGAAGGTTCTAGAACCTTTTCAAAACCTTTCTAAAACCAAAAATGTTACTTGGGGGCAGTTGACACACTCACAATTCCATTTTGATTATTGATATATTTTCATCGTGATGTTTACATGATTTTTCCGCCGAAATCCTTCTGCTTGTGATGGAATGTGTTACGGAATTAGGGTAGTACATGATAGCTGCGTGTTGTTCGAAAAAGATACCGCGGCTTCGACAAAAAGGGCTTAGAAGGAACATGGGTGGTTTTTAGTCAGTAGAAGTCTGACACTCCTTACCGCTCTGCCCAGTGTGCTTACTCTGGAATATAATTCCGATAGATCGACATTGGAATTGTCAGTCAAACGTCAGGCATTGGCTGGACTCACTGAGTCTCGCCAATCCCTGACGTTTAACTCAACCAACTGACGTTTGACCAATGTCGATCTATCGGAATTATATTCCAGAGTAAGCACCCAGAGTGGGAGGAGTCATTTGATAATTTGCCACACTAAAAAAAAAAAAAAATTGTATACGTTTACAAGCATGTTATTTCAGTTCAGACAAATCAAAACCAGTCTGTTTACGTAGCAGCAAGTTCACAATAAACATGAAAATTATCAATGCTAATAATATGTCATGTTTGTTTAGGTTTAGATCAGTTATTACTATGTACAAGCTGTCGTACTAATTAGCATAGCTCATCATAGACATGTTTCGGTGATTACATAGATAGATGGATATGTGATGTTAGGTATTTCTCTCATTAGGAAGTCATTAGAGTGAATACAGTTTTTTTAAGCTGTTTCTTATTTGTCTGGAGAACAACATAACATTTTCGCCTTTAATTGCTAAATGGTAAGGCAGACGTGTACCTAATAGTACAACCTCATTACGCCAGTTATTGTTTAAGTCCCATGTAATAGGGGGCGAGCCTATTGCCATGAACTGGGCACAACTTCAGACACCGTGGCGGCTACTGAAAAATTCCTAATGGAAATCTCAACAAAAAAGTACTACACGTATGCTATCTTTCTGCCTAGACTTAGACGAACTCACGAAAAATATTCCAGAAAGAAAAATGACCGATATTAGTCAGCGCTACTTCCCTACCCATTTGCTAGATCCAGACTACATTTAACGGTACTTAGTCTAACCTAAATCCTAGCTCAGAGGTTTGCTGTTATCGTAACTATGCTTTCAGGCAATCAATATTGCCGGCGCGCGGTCTTCAGGGGAATATAAACAAAAGCGTCACGTTTTATGACGTTTACAGATTTTATCACAGCCTTTGTCTCCCCCCAGCCCCCCTGAGATACATAGCCAACCCCTAGTTTATAAGAAAACCTTCGAGAATGTTATCTCAAAGTGAAAAGCTAAAGAAATCTTTATTCCGTAATTGAATTGGAGATGTAGATGAATAAGACTGAGAATTATTTTCATTAAGTAATCAAAAAGTCTTGAGGAGATTTGAATATAATGGCTCTTTTTTGTGTTGAAATTCTGAGCTTTCCGGTATATTAATATTGTAAGGAATTAAGTCTTTAATCAGAATACACGAAGGGCCTTAGTCTGTAGAGGTACATGTGTAAGCTTTACATAATTATGTATTTACGTAGGTTCGCTTATGTGTTCACAAAGGTTAAGTAAGGTACAATCTGGTCGATTGAATGTGTAGTTACACATCCGTGAATTATACGTATTTCTATGAATTCTACAGTTCATTGTTCACTCGTCAGATAGGTAGTTGCTCCATGTTTAATACTGGTATTCAGCTTCATCAGGTTAGACTGGAAGACGACCCCAAGTTGCAAAGGCTCGGCAGATGATTATGATTCTTCAATCGTTTTTTTTTAATATTAATTTATTTAAGTGGTTACAAAATATAGTGCATAAATTACATTTAGAAATGATAATAATTCATATTGCTATAACCAGCATCTAACACTAATACTAAAAGTGTTTCTAGATTAAAATAAGATTTATTGCTCAAATTGTGTATCTGTGATCCCAGGAGAGTTAACAAGTGTAAACCTATTATTATTATTAAAACCCTTGAGAGGTATCTCGTTATTTTAATCTGTATTTGAATCCCTAGATAATATTCTTTTAGAAGTATTATTTGTGTATCTGCCTACAGATTTGAGTGGACTAATATTCTAGACCAATTACATTATCATCAACGACACATGGCGTCGACGTCTAATGGATGAGATGAGATGGGTATGTTAGTATACAATAGCCCTAAGATAGTTTCCTGAACAAAGGGATGTGCTAAAAGGATATGGGTAATTAGCGGAATACAAGTATAGAAGATCCCAGGAAGAAATCCGATACTATTTCACTTGATCTGAAAAATTCTGAAAATGTCTCCCACAATTAAACTGAAACTCAAGCTCTTTATATATATATATTTTTTTTTGCATCCATGTGTTAAAAAGTTGTTAGGTACATTATATTAAGTTCTAACAAGAACCCCGGTTAGGGCACGGCGCGGGCGCATTATCACTTAGGGGTATGAAAAATTGATTAAAGCCGATTCTCAGACCTACCGAATTTCGATACAAAATTTGATAAAAATCGGTCAAGCCGTTTCCGAGGAGTATGGCAGCTAACACTGTGACACATACATACATAATTATAGATAAGAATCCAGATCTATACAAACTTATAAGCAGCAGTTTTGTCCAGCCAGTTGATCACAAGTATCTCGTAAAGCATTAGATGAGGACTTCGTAATAAAATTGTCAAGTGTAGTCTTGTTAACTGTAGTTTTCTGCACAGCCTTTTTAAAACTATCTGGTTCGAGAAAATTGTACCTGGATGGGGGGGAAGTGAGTACGCATTCAGGTTTATTACTATGCTGTCAGTGGGTAATTTTGAACATTTTTGCCATTGACTTGAGAAGAAATATTTATAGATAAAAACAAGATTCATAGGATATACCGTTCGATTCCCGGGTCGGCCAAAATATTGTTATTGGGTTTTTCCATTCAGGAATTTCTCAATAGGCGTTATGTTATGTTATGATAACTATAGGTTATCAGAACTAAACTGAAATCCGTGTATAAAATATTAACCATGCTTTCTGTAGAATATCGAGTTCAAGGGTAATTCTATGTACCGTACGGGACTCACGTTCAGAAACCTGGATACCACCGGGCAATAAGTCCACCAAAATACTGCACAGTGAAAAACTTACTTCATTTGCATTTATCTGTGCTTGTAGGTAATTTCTCTAACTCCCATAGGAACAGAGATACAGCACCGGTGCATATTACTTTTCTCAGACCAGCTTCTTTACAAAGACATCTACTATATGAAAAGTATTATAATCCAAGCCATATTTCGCATAACACTTAAACTTTTAAATAGGATATGTCCTTTTCTACGTTATATCGCCAAGTTAGAAGTTGGTCGGCGTCGGGTTAAAAAGTTTGTGTAACAATAATTATGAGACCACTAATAATAAGGTGGTGAACAAAGTAACCATAATGATGCTGTTACTGGGATATAAGTTTTTTTTTTCGGAGGGTGGGAAATCCTTAAGTGGCTCCTCCCACTCTGAGCAGAGCGGTGGGGTGTGTCAGACTTCTACTGAATAAAAATCACACATGTTCCTTCTTAGCCCTTTGTGTCGAGGCCGCGGTATCTCTTTCGAATAACCCGCAGTCACGACGATAACTGGGATATGGCTGATGGAGGTCGATAATGTGTGAACTTCAACAGTATCTGATAATTATAAGGTAGTTTACGCTATTCGTAAGTAGACAGAAAACTTGTAGGTACTTGAGGAAACAAATTTTGAAGTTTTTTTTTTTTGGGGTAATTTGGAAATCTGGTAGCGATAATAAAACATACAATCACGCTTGTAATCACATAGGGTTAGGCAGATGTGTACCTAATGTACACGATAGGATGTTGATGTTTTAGACATATATATTTTTAAAGAAAGCCACAAACATGTGATGGTTTGTCTTCAAAATTGTTTCACTGCAACAACTACATAAATATATTCCACAACTATCACACAACGCCATCTAGTCCCAAGCTAAGCAGAGCTTGTGTTATGGGTACTAGACAACTGATAAACATACTTATATATTTCTAAATACATACATATTATAGATAAATTACACCCAAATAATATTTACAAAGAATGTTGCTTTTACAAAGAATGAAGTATTCTCTTGGGGCATTAAATACAAAGTTTATGTAATTTGTGTAAATGCGTTCGTTTATCATTATGACACATATATTATATGTGTCACGGCTAATACCCGAAGTGCGGCTGCACCTAGTTTTAGCCGGTTAGAACCAGGTGTAGCCACTTACTCTTGGTTAAACCTAGTACGAGCCGATTGTTTTCGGGTAAAACTAGGTCTATCCTTCATCATGCCGGCTACAACTAGGTTCGGCCATTCCCTGTTGGATAAAACTAGGTCTATCCGATATCACGACCGTCTCGCGGCAGTATGACTTTATGGGCGGCATGAGCACCGGGCCGTAGGCCGACGAAGGAGGCCGGCGGAGGCCCGGCACTTCGGGGACAGAAGACATTAGTGTTATATATATACGCGAGCGAAGCGAGCGCGCGTCATGGAGTACATATGCGAGGATAGACCTAGTTTTACCCGAAAACCATCGGCTCGTACTAGGTTTAACCAAGAGTAAGTGGCTACACCTAGTTCTAACCGGCTAGAACTAGGTGTAGCCGCACTTCGGGTATTAGCCGTAACATATGTACCAATTTCTTTTCTAATATTAATGGAGCCACGATAGTGACAGCTCACTATATATCATTTATATCTTCTGTTTATATACTAGTATATAGACTAATATAGTGATCATACACGATAGTGTGCCATTACCATTTATAGCCATAGAGAAGCTTTTACTTTTTTATGAGCACTCAAAGGAAATTGAATTTATCGGGTTAAAATATAGCTGTAACAAAAACTACATAAATAAGCTGAGTTCTTCATCAGATAAGAGGATTACAAACAGTGGCCATCACAAAGTACATTGTAGCCATCATGGCTGCCTGACTAAGGGTATTTTTTTTAATTTAAAGAATTTTGTGGTAATTGAATAACCAGTGGTGGCGGCCCCGACTTACAAACAGTAAATCGTGGGCTCAAACCCAGGCAGGCGCATTACTTTGTGTAGTTTATTTCATTACCACTGCTCTCAAAACGGTGAAGGAAAACATCGTGAGGAAACCGGCATGTTTTAGAACCAAAAAATTCGAAGATATGTGACACCTACCAACCCACACTGCGTCCGTGTGGTTGATTAGATTAGATATTAGATAGCCCATCCCTCTCCTAGAGAGGAAGCCTGAGTTCCTGCAGTGGGAACATTATAGGCTGATGATGATGATGAATAACCATTTGTTGAGATGGAAGTGAAATAACAATTAAGTGTAAACTAACTCAGTTAATGCCCATTCCAAAGCGGTGATCTCTATGGTAAGATCTGTAAAAAGTAAAAACTATTGAGAAATCCCTGATTTTACAAAATAAATATTACATTAATTTTGAAGGCAGGTAATTGAAATAAAATACGACTGATTTTCTCTTACAAGAAACCATAATTAGCCATAAGTCCATGTTCAATATTTTTGAAATTAAAAGCACTTAATTAATTTATATCATGCTTTTCAGATCATTATTTGCCTGAGGTTACTTTTAAAAGGTTAATTATTTAATCTTATTTTCAGCCTTAAGTAACAAAAGATTGCCTCGTTAGTGCAGTGGTCGCAAGTGTGACTACTGAGCTTGAGGTCCTGGGTTCGATTCCCGGGTCGGGCAAAGTGTTATTGAGATTTCTTCTCAGTATTAGCCATGGAGTCTGGATTTATGATTGGTTGATGGCTAAAAGCTCATCCCCTATTACATGTGACTTAACTTACTTAAACATAACTGGCGAAATGTGGATGTACTATTAGGTACCTACACCTCTGCCTAGCCCTTTTCTTCCTGGATTGTACCTATGCATCATTTAAGTTAGGTTTTAAGTAGATAACAAACCTTCGGAAAAATGTAACAGAAATTGCCCAAAGACCTATAATTTGACAGTGAACAACGAATCAGTTACACCATCTAGCGTTTAGCATCTAAAGCCTGCAATTCTAGTACTTTTTTTGTGAAGTGTTTGAAATTATTAAATGACTCCTCCCTCTGGGCAGAGAGGTAGGGAGTGTCAGACTTCTACTAACTAAAAAAACCATCCATGTTCCTTCTTAGC
Organism: Diarsia mendica; assembly: GCA_949316265.1. Lineage (NCBI taxonomy): Eukaryota > Metazoa > Arthropoda > Insecta > Lepidoptera > Noctuidae > Diarsia > Diarsia mendica. The sequence goes on from OX438892.1 coordinate 25,045,026, forward strand.
CCTTGGTGTCCGAGGCCGCTGTACCTCTTTTGAACAACCAGCAGCCCAGCAATTCTAGTCTGTCCTCCAACGGAAGTCCCCAGCAATCGTTCCGCCACCTCAGCATTCACAATGACTTCACCACACCACGATCCGTTGACACCGAGATACCACCAAATATCCGGAGCGCAGTTACCGTCGAGCCTTGAATACGTTATGATATTGTTTCCACTCCCTCCCCCGCTATGAATTTATTATTGTTTCAGAACCGTATTGTTCTGGCGCTCGATAGCGGGTGTATGTCCACAATTTTCGTGTTTAACCTATTTCGTGCATTACGTTGCCTTTTGTTACTGTAATTTAATAGGTATTTTCCTTTTGATTTGGTTTGTTTCGTTGTCGTTTTACTGAGTATTGTTTGGTATTTAAATGATGGTTGTATAAAATTGTGTGCGAAATAGTCTAGACTTTTTTGTTATTCATAGCCCGTATTGTAAGCTGAGGAAACGCTTCCCCTTACTCCCTCCAAACCTCTCTGGTTTGTGAAATTTCTGGCCACATTTGAACATTACCAAATTGTCAGACTACCGTTGTCGGCGATATCTACCTTGAGACGTCCAGTGAGTGACGATCCTTACCCACCTCTCCTGGTGCATCTGTGCGGCGTTTCCAGCCCACTTCCACTTAAACTTAGCTGTTTCAAACTTGAAGCTATGCAGCGCAGGGCTAGGGTGTTTCTAACCCGATCTGACTCTCTACAAAAGATTGAGAGATAACCAGGCTTAGGATAGTCTAGATCTTAAGCTTAAGGTGAAACCTTCAAGGTAGCCCGGGAAATTCGATTATAGTAAGCTTTTTGCAATTTGCCGATTAGTGTCAGGATGTAAATGTTAAATAAAATAGAAAATTCTAATTTCGCGGGCTACCTTGTAGCATTCACCTTAACCCAAAACTATCACTAATCATGCATCAACAATCAAACATCCATTTAAATTTTAAACACGCGACATAACCCTGCAAATGCGACACTTTTAAAGCCCGCTATCGGGCAGCCAGCGGCGCGTTGGCCGGACCAGCCCGTAGATCATACGACAATGCCAAGATTCGGCCCATTCGGTCCAACAGACCCGCATCTGTTATTTCCGTGATTAATCTCATGACATTCATTGTGCTTTTTGACCTATTTGAATGTCAGCGGGTTTTGCTTGGGAGATTTTGACGAAAGATTAAGGGGTACGCAGTTCAACTGTTTCAATTTTGTCTTTTAAGTCGAGAGAGGATGGCTGTCTTCAACCGTCGATAATATCATTCACCACTAAATATAGGTCAACAAATTAAGTGTTATTTTTATTAACATTCAGTCCGTAGCCGAAATATTAAATACATCCTTTTCTTTTTTGACTGCTTTACGGGACTTTTTAAATTTTTGTGCTCACTAAATATAATTACATTTTAATTAAAAGATTTATTTATTTCACAATCATGATTGGATTCTCCACGTAATCGTTAATGTAACAACATAACTTGCAGAAGTTTGTCACTCGGTACTAATACATAAGCGGATTTATTGAAGAGCAGGTTCAACTTAATAATTAGGTACATTCAGATTATCACACTTTAATCTAGACCTGATAATCGCGTTACCATAATTGATGATACTTGAAACCAATTTAGCGAATACCAAGCCGAGACGCCTGCTGGCATTTGACTAAGTTAATTTGAAATTAGGCACGTGGTTATAGTCGTCAACACTGTTTAGCTTATAAAATATAATTGGACCGCGAGGTACCCACAGCTGGGATACAGGCCTCTTCTCAATGAGAAGGAGTGGGCTGTTGTTCACCACTTATTCTTAAAAATTACAATTATAAAGTTTATGTACAAAGGCGAGCCACTATGGTAAGTTACTCATGGGAAACCTTATTTAGTTGCTTTAGTATTATTTACTACGTCTATAAACCAAAACCTAGTTGTGCTGGGTCTAGGCATGTTATTTGGGAGTCTATAAAACGGGCCATAGGATTGACACATGATATACATAATTAAAGAAAGAATGCAAACATACATATTTTTTATATGATGAAGTAACTGCCTCTGTTGGTCTAGAGGTTGCAAACACGACTGAGCAGTCTACTGATGCGGCGGCGACCTCTCGCGTCCGGCCCTGGTGCAAGCCATGGTCCGGGGCGAGGAGGAATGGGACGCCGTCGCCGTCACCGCGTCGGTTCGATTTTCGGGTTGTTACTGTGTTGTTACCTCGTTGGTCAAGTGGCTGCAAGCGCGACTGCTGTGCATGAGATCCTGGGTTCGACTCCCGGGTCGGACAAAAAGTGCTATTGGGTTTTACATTAGAAATTTCCCAGTAGTAGGCCGGAGTTTGGAAGTTGGTGGTATAATACCCCCGTGACTCGGAAAGCACGTTAAGCCGTTGGTCCTGTGCCTGATCTCTCTCCGGTCGTGTCGGATTGCCGTCCCATCGGACTATGAGAGAAAAAAGAACAGAGAGTGCACCTGTGCCTGCGCACACACTTGTGCACATAGTATCTCCCGCGCCGATGGCTAATCTCCACTAAGATTGGCCGCCGTGGCCGGAAAAAAACGGTCAGGAGGACTATTATTACTAAGTTTTACATGCAACTTACACATAATTACTGGTGAAATGTTGGTGTATACCTCTGCCGAACGTTTTTAGGATTAAAGACGTGACGTTATGGTAAATGATATCCTTGCACCAAATAATTAACAAATGTCTGCATGTATTATCTTACAGCATAGAAGAGAGCTCTTCCTACGAACAAAACAAAAAAAAACTCAATTTGTAACTGCCTTTCTTGCCAAGAAACCCACAACAGAAAATTCCTTAGAGAAATCATTTAATCTCTAGAAATTAAAACAAGTTTTGAACAAAACTTTAAGTACAAGTAGTTGTCCCCAAATCTGACTAAGTTTGTCTACGGATATGTTCTACAATCATCAACAAGAGCTAATTACTAAATTAGTTTGAGGATAACTGCATCGTTGACCAGATGTTACTCTAAATGGTCAGAAGTTTTCATGCAATTTTCTTTCTTAACACCGCCTATGTTAAGGTTGACAGTCGTGTGCGTGTTAGGTAGTGTTATCATTAAGGCGATATGAAACGTAATTGTCTTTACGAACTGTAGATAATCTTAAGACCGTGCTGTAGTTTCCTTTGATTTAATTGTGATTGTTTGAGTAATTGTTATGTGCACTATAATATGTAACTATAATTTACTATATTATGTTTTGAAATTCGTACCTTTGGCCATATTAACCACAGTCTGAAAATTTAACCACTGAAAAGACATTGTTCTGCTCTCATATATCGTGCGCCCTGGGCCCAAAAGCATCGGAAAATTATGTGTTGTATTGTTGGCCGTCTAACCAACTTAGCAGGTATGCTGGCATTCAATACACGTATAAACACTCTCGAAGCCCCACATTTTGTCCTTTACAAAATAGGTTATATCTGGCGGCTCTGGGCTCTTGGAATATTTGAGGAAGATGGCGGCGATTAATATGTTATTATTATCATTATAGAATCGTGGGCAGGACACCTAGCAAGGCGCAGTAATGACAGGTGGACTAAGGCTGTCACCGAATGGCGTCCAAGAACTGGTAAAAGAAGAGTGGGTCGTCCGGTGGCAAGATGGGCAGACGACATAGTTGCACACAGGACCGTGGAGATTGACACAAGAAGAGAGAGGCCTATTCCGCTGTGGATGATGATGATAATGAGTATCGTCTCTTTAATCACCAGGTATGTGTGTCGGACAAACTACGTGTTATTATTTTCATCATCAGCCTATATTGTTCCCACTGCAGGGACTCAGGCCTCCTCTCTAGGAGAGGGATGGGCTATAATCCACCACGCGGGCCCAGTGCGGATTGGTAGATGTCACATATCTTCGATTTTTTTGGTTCTAAGATATGCCGGTTTCCTCACGATGTTTTCCTTCACCGTTTTGAGAGCAGTGGTGATGAAATAAATTACACAAAGTAATGCGCCTGCCTGGGTTCGAACCCACGACCAACTGTTCGTAAGTCGGAGCCGCAACCACTGGGCCACCACTGCTCGGCAGTTCGGCTCGGCTCGTTATTATTTTGTAACATGTAATTCAGTTTTTCTCACAAAGTTAGAACCTACAGCTGGTAATTTGTGTCTAAAACAAACTTCGTAACGAAATATAACTAACTTTTATTAATAAAAGGTAGGACATATGAGTTCGTATTTATGTTGTACGTATGCTTACTCCTACGGAGAAATCGCAAGCAATTTTAGTAATGGAATCACAAAATGTCGCCTTTTCAACTTTCCTAACATTATAAGATCTTTACGTGTATTGGATGTTGTGAAAAGCGTGACTTTTGACCCGTCGAATAAGGAACTAAAATGCAGGGGTTGTGAACTATTTAATTTTGCACGTTGGAAAAAAAACGTCTTTTATTTTGCACAGATGAACTTCTTTATTGTGGGCTTACTGCCTAACCGGATAAGAAAGGAGGTGTCTCATGAGATGACGAGAAACAGAGAAGTATGATGATGAAGAAGACGTGAATGATGATGAGTGCCTATATAACCGGGTGTCAGAATTTCTATGCTGTCCATGGGTCTCCAAATAATCAGAGGTGCGTGTCTTGGGTTAGAACTTGAGATATGACTTGGCAGTCCAATGGTCACACCACTCAGGGCCCCGAGTCTGCTATTCAATAGTGTCAGAATGGTCGATCATTGATCTCATAATGGTTGATTTACGACAAGCCAAAAAGTACCTTAAGTCGACAGGCATAAGGTACTTTTTGGCTTGTCATCAATCAACCATTATGAGATCAATGATCGACCATTCTGACACTATTGAATAGCAGACTCGGGGCCCTGTTCTGACTCTGATGAACTGACCCAGTAAGTACAGACGATACCTACTATAGCATTTCGCATATGAAACCATGCAGCTCGGTGGATGTTTACAGTGTGTTAGGTTAAGCGAGGGACATATTGAAGGAGGATATTCAGTATTCGATTCTCGTCCCAAATATGTAAAAAAATATAACCTTAATTTGTGACGTAATTGTGACCATGGCCCGCACGCTCTCCAGATCACAGTTCATTAGACGTTTCTTTTTCGCCATTGCCCTACGCCAGTTTTAAAATATGAAGGAAAAATGGATAATACCGGAAAGTCATTGACCCGCGCACATTTTCTGTGTTATGCTTCCTGTGGTTGCCAGACTTTTCCGAAATATTTGGTATCGTTCTGTTATTTAGAAGTGTTTTTTTATTCATATTTTATTAGTATCATGTAAGCGTGCCCTATTGCGGGATTCAGTAAGTCCCTTGTTTAAACTAACATAATTATTACTGTCTGTGTGTTTGTGTGATGAGCACGATCATTTGTTCTGTGTCTGGGTGTAATTTATCTATAATATGTATGTATTTAGAAATATATAAGTATGTTTATCAGTTGTCTAGTACCCATAACACAAGCTCTGCTTAGCTTGGGACTAGATGGCGTTGTGTGATAGTTGTGGAATATTATATTATATATTATATTTATTATTATTATATTATTATACACAGTGCCACAGTCACAGTCAATCAATCGGCTTTAAGCAATACCAAAGGTATAAATTGATAACAGATTTTGTACGGTGCAACCGCACAATCTGCAATTCAGCAGTTTACGCCACGCTCATTTCAACTCATTGTACGCGGTTCAGTTCGCGTTGCGCTTTCAAGACAGCCAGCCGTTCTCGTCACAGCCAACAAGGGCTGTGTCACTCACTTCACTTCCACACCATCATCTAAAAGTAATGTGTGGTCCACCATGGGATCATACATTCTTTTTGGTCCTTCGGCCTTCAACAGTGAACATTGCAAGCTATACTATAGTCCATATCGCGCGCGTGGACAGTATAGCGGGCAGCCAGTGACTCAAGTGTGTGTTGTGTTGAGTGACTATCAAACTTTGAGACTAACAAGTGTCTCAGGGTCAACAAGGACCCGTAAACTATCAGGTGTTAGGTGTGCTGATTTCAGACTTGAGACTAACAAGTGTCTCAGGGTCAACAAGGACCCGTCAACTATCAGGTGTTAAGTGTGCTGAATTCAGACTTGAGACTAACAAGTGTCTCAGGGTCAACAAGGACCCGTCAACTATCAGGTGTTAGTGTGCTGATTTCAGACTTGAGACTAACAAGTGTCTCAGGGTCAACAAGGACCCGTAAACTATCAGGTGTTAAGTGTGCTGATTTCAGACTTGAGACTAACAAGTGTCTCAGGGTCAACAAGGACCCGTCAACTATCAGGTGTTAAGTGTGCTGAATTCAGACTTGAGACTAACAAGTGTCTCAGGGTCAACAAGGACCCGTAAACTATCAGGTGTTAAGTGTGCTGATTTCAGACATGAGACTAACAAGTGTCTCAGGGTCAACAAGGACCCGTAAAATATCAGGTGTTAAGTGTGCTGATTTCAGACTTGAGACTAACAAGTGTCTCAGGGTCAACAAGGACCCGTAAACTATCAGGTGTTAAGTGTGCTGATTTCAGACTTGAGACTAACAAGTGTCTCAGGGTCAACAAGGACCCATAAACTATCAGGTGCTAAGTGTGGTGAAATCAAACTTTGAGACTAACAAGTGTCTCAGGGTCAACAAGGACCCATAAACTATCAGGTGTTAAGTGTGCTGATTTCAGACTTGAGACTAACAAGTGTCTCAGGGTCAACAAGGACCCATAAACTATCAGGTGCTAAGTGTGGTGAAATCAAACTTTGAGACTAACAAGTGTCTCAGGGTCAACAAGGACCCATAAACTATCAGGTGTTAGGTGTGCTGATTTCAGACTTGAGACTAACAAGTGTCTCAGGGTCAACAAGGACCCGTATACAATCAGGTGTTAGGTGTGCTAAATTCAGACTTAGAGACAAACAAGTGTCTCAGGGTCAACAAGGACCCGTGAACTATCAGGAGCTAAGTGTGGTGAAATCAAACTTTGAGACTAACAAGTGTCTCAGGGTCAACAAAGACCCGTGAACTATCAGGTGCTAAGTGTGGTGAAATCAAACTTTGAGACTAGCAAGTGTCTCAGGGTCAACAAGGACCCGTCAACTATCAGGAGTTACATCATCGAGATCTGAGGCTAGCAGGTGTCTCAGGGGGTCACCAAGGATCCGTAAGCAGTTATCAAGAACATTCAAGTAAGATCTTTCCATATATTTCTTACCTCAATTAAATCCTCGTCATGGAGGCTATACATGCAAATCAAAATGATAATTCCAAACCATCAACAAGCAAGCAAAATTAAATTAAATTAAATTAAAATGTTTATTTCATCACTTAGGATTAATAACTATGTTAGGTTTGGAGTCACCTTTTAAGCAAAGATTTGCTTGTATTAGGTGGTTCCGCTCCTCCAATTTACAATAATATTCCAAAAATGTGTGTGGTGTGAAATAAGCAAAAAGATTAATTTAAAACTAATACTAACTAATTTAACCCTTTACCGCATGGATTTTTTGATTTAGCTCAAATTAATTTACATGGTTAAATATATTTTTTATAACATAGAAAAAATAAGAAAAAAAATCTAAAACACTTGGAAAACCGAGAAAAGTCCCAAAAACATCAATGCACCATATTTGGGACAACATGCAGTAACGTAGCTTTTAGCTGACTGGTCGAAAATGGTACAATATGCATTAAGGGTTTTAAAAGAGTGTATATTTATGTATATATTTTGTAATAAAATGTATGTATGTCTGCTGCAATAACTTTCACTGTTTTTGCAAAGTGTTTGTTTGAAAGTTTGAAATAATAGAAAGATAATATTTTAACAACATTAACTGTTAAAGTCTGATCTTCAATCAAAGATAGCATTTCGGTTGTAAAAAAATACTTAAAGAAGTTCATGGGAGTTTCCAAAGACATTATTTCTGGTGGTAGGTCTTCACAGCCCAAAAATATAGTACTTTCTTCATTGTACTCGATAGATTTAGTGAACCACTTCAGCGTAGGCGCATTACTTTTTTTCTTCCGCTTAGTACCAGTCGAAGTAGATGGCTCTTCTCTGTCGGACATTTCTTCCTCTTCTAATATTTTCAAGTCCACATATACATCAGAACCATAGTCATCGCTGTCACTTTCTTGTAGGCAGGGCTGGGCAAAATACATGCTCTGCTTTAATTGAAATACAAATTACAAAATACAGTATCGCAAGTAATTAAATTACAAAATACAAATTACATTTAAGTAAGGTATTTAAAATATAAAATACAAAATACCGTATTTTAGCAATTTTTAATTGAAATACAAAATACAAATTACAAATACTTTTTCAAAAAAAAAATAACAGCCTTCAAAAACCACCAGAAAAAAGTATAAAGTAACTTTCTTTCGGAAGTCGGTGGCAAAAATGAATTAAAAACAAAATAACCAACTTAAAAGTTTTTATTTTAACCTTTTTTGTTCAAAAATTTAACCCAAAATCTTGTCAACAACCAAATTTTTTACACGTGCAAAACTAAACCGTTATGACTTGCCATCTTAGCTTGACAAGTTGACATTGACAATTCAACGTACATTTTTTTTGCGTTTCGTTGGCCAATTTTGACCTACAGTCATTAACGTTCAGTATAAAACAGGTGCAGTGTTGCTAGCTCTAATAACTGCTTTACCATCATTGCACTCTCGCCTCGCACTCACACTCACGATCGCTAAATGAAGGTATAAATGTATTTTTGTTAAAATGTATTTTGAAGCCTCAAGTATTTTAAATACTAATTACAAAATACTTCGTCGTCAGGTATTTGAAATACGAATTACAAATTACATTTTAAGGAAGTAATTGAAATACAAATACAAAATACGTATTTGTATTTCAATTACGTATTTTAATTACAAGTAATTCAAATACTGCCCAGCCCTGCTTGTAGGTATATACACAGCATGTTCGAGCAACCTCATCCTGGCCATCTTCGTCTGATAAATATTCATCATCGCTCTCGTCAGGAATAAAGTAAATTTTCGCCCACGAGTCTTCATGTTGTCTAGCAAATAATAAAAAATAGATAAGTCAGTCGGTAAGTAAGTATACTATAAAGAGTACTTAAAATATCTGCCACTACATGTGGTGATTATGCCTACAAAACGTAACAACTTAACAACAACAAATGTGTAGTCTACCTTACTGCACATTGTACCAAATTTGACCAAACACAAAAAACTACCTTACTGCATGCTGTACCAAATTTGCCAAGGAAAAATTACCATAAGTGCATGGTGTCCCAAATTTGGAACAATGTTTGAATGGATAAAAAACTGTCTTTTAGTTGATTATACTTACATGTTTTGCTGGTTTTATGCAAAAAGAACGTTCTTCTTCAAAATTAACTAAAAATTGGATTTATTACTCCATAAACTTCACAGAAATGATTTTTCTTCCGATCCGAAATCTCAAAAACGCACTTTATCTCGTATTTTCAACTTTGGAGTGAATAATAAGCAATGTGAGGGTATGATGGGAAAAACTTTTGTAATTATGTGTTCGGATACACTATACTCAATACAAAAAAATCATGTCTGGCAAGAAAGGTGGAGTGGATCCGAATATTTCAATCAGTATGTGACGTGTACCAAATATGGGTCTGTATGCGGTAAAGGGTTAAAACTAATTAACATTTCATAACCTATATAGGTATAAGAAAGGGAGCGCACTGGGTGTAAGGTATGTTTGTGAGTGTGTGTATGTGTGCGAGTGTGTGTTTGTGTAGGTGTTGGATGTAGTGGGTGGGGCATGTGTGTAATTATGATATGTGGTATGTGTAGCGTGGGGGTGTGTGGGTGAGGTGTGTATATGTGTACATACTAAATTTGTTTCTTAATTATGTGATCTTAGGATATCTTCGATTTCTTGGTAACTTTTGCTCTTGAGCCATTCAGTTAGCGTTTTTTTGCAGTCGCGGTATGTCATAGAGTAGATGGCACATTGGTCATTGAGAGTGTTATATACACGGGAAGATTGTTTAGTAAATTGCCTTGTAGCAAATGTAGTATTCACTGGGCAATCTTCAGCTACTTTATTCTTTCTCCTAGAATATGTCTTAGAAATTATGAAGGGAAGAGATTTGTGCTTTTTTAATGCAATCTGTAGGACATAGAGTTTCCTAACAGACAAAAGGTTTGAGGTTAAGTATAAACTTTCCGTGGGGAATCTAATTGGTTTAAAGTACATTACTTTTAGTAAAGCTCTCTGTGCCCTCTCCAGCTCCAAAAACTTTGTTTTAGATGCTCCGCCCCAAATTGGCAAACAGTACGTAACTATAGATTGACCCAGGGAGAGATAAATTTGCTTGATAAGATCCTTAGTAGTCACGTGTCGAAGATTTTTGAACGTCCAAATCAATTTCCTCACTCTGTTCATTATTAGTTCTAGGTGCAAATGCCACGATAGCCTTTGATCAAGCATAACACCAAGGTATTTAGTACTGGATACTTTATTGATTTTTAGACAAGAGCAGGTAGTGTTAGTGGAACTGGAGCAGGTATGGATTTTAATCTGAAGATCTTGTGATGGCTGGGCCCGGTCAAATATGGAAAAGCAGATGTAGTTGGTTTTTGAAATATTCAAAGTTAAAAGGTTCTGATCGAGCCAGGTAGCTATTGTAGACAGACCACGTTCGGCGATCCGACCAACGCTGTCCCATGTTTTTCCCGAGAAAACAATTGCTGTATCGTCAGCATAAGAGAATATGTGAGCACCTTCGATACTCATGTTACACAGGGTGTTTATATAAATGAGAAACAGCGGTGGCCCGAGAACACTGCCCTGTCCTACTCCGTAAGTCACTATTTCTTCGGAACTAGTGACTGATCCTATTTTAACTACGTACCTGCGCTCACTCAGGTATTCCGTGAAAAGTTTAAGTGGTACTCCTCTTATACCAATGTCTTCTAGCCTGTGTAAAAGCGTGGGAACAGACACTGTGTCGAAGGCTTTTTTGATGTCTAGAAAGACAGCCAGACACTTATCACGATTGTCCACTCTTTCAGTGACGATAGATGTCAGCGCTAGGACTGCGTCTTCAGTAGACTTTCCCTGCCTAAAGCCAAACTGTGAGGGTGAAATTATTTTATTTTGTTTTAAATATGTATTTAAGCGTTGATTTATTAATCTCTCGACAATTTTAGACATGGACGGGAGGACGGATATCGGCCTATAGTTGGACGGATCAGTCTTGTCACCACACTTATGCACAGGTGTTATTACAGCTTGTTTCAGGGCCGTGGGAAAGCTTCCTTGTTCAAAACATAGGTTAACTAGGTGTGAAATTATTGGTGAGATAATGAACTTGGCAGATTTTAAAAAACTTACGGGGATTTTGTCCCAAAATAAGTCTTCATCGTCAACTTTCAAGAATAAATATTCAGCAAGTAAGACTTCGGTGAATAATATCAAATTCACATGTCCGTTGTGCAAAGAGTCCCACGGAATATACTTTTGCAATCAGTTTTTAAACATGACACCAAGTGCAAAGCGACAAGCTATAACACGATTACATTTATGCAAAAATTGTCTTTATTCGCATGGGGATAAAGAATGTACGTCAGAAAGACGCTGCCGGGAATGTCGTGGCAAACATAATACACTTTTACATGAAGCATTTAACAATAAGTCATCATGTAACACAATTACAGAGAATAACACACCTGCAGTGCTTGCAACTGAAGCACAAAATCAAGAATCACAGGAGAATCACGTTACGCAACAAGGCAACAACGTGATTGAAACATTATTAACGACTGCAATGATTAAAGTTCGAGCAAGCGACGGATCATATCACAAAATGCGTGCGCTAATAGATCAAGGCTCTCAGGCCTCCCTCATCTCAGCCAGAGCGACTCAACAGCTAGCTTTAACAAGAAAGTATTGCAGGGCCGTCATCTGCGGGATAGGAGAGAAGGAGAGCAGTAGCAAGGGTGTTACGAACATAACATGTTGTTCGCATTTTAATAACTATATTAGAAACAGAAACTGATATGCGGACGAGATTGCATTTAACCCAAAAAATAGTACAAGATATTTGGAAACGTTGGCATACAGAATATCTCACACAGCTGTCAGCAAGAAGCAAGTGGAGACATTCTCAACCAGACATTCAACTAAATGATATGGTTACAATTAACGATGCAAACTTACCTCCTGGGAAGTGGGCAGTTGGTCGCGTGGTCCAGCTGCATCCCGGTGCCGATGGCCACATCAGGGTGGTCACGTTGAAAACAAAGAATGGGCTTATCAAGAGGCCTATTCTCAAGCTGTCTATTCTCCCTGTGAATGATAGAATCGACAAACAAGAGTCGCGTTCCAAGGAAGTGAAAGATGGCCAGACATATCAAAACAAAAAAGTAAACTACAGCTTCTCATCGCTGGTAATGTTACTTTTATTTTTCATGAGCATTTTGACCACAGCTCACTGTTCATACAACATAACACAATTAAAAGACAATCAAGGTCTTTATTTCGACAAAATTGCAAACATGCAATTAATCAGGGATGAATGGAAGATAGTCACATACTATGACATGAATTCATTTTGGCAAGGTACAAAAGCATGCAGTAAGTACCTTAGCTACTTAGATCAGTTATGCAACAAGTTTAAAGAAACGTCACATTGCGACGTCATACAAGTTCAATTGCAGCAAGAATTCTCAGAACTCGAGTACTATAACCACCTGTTGCTGAGTCAGCATTCCAGCACGCGTCGCGTACGAGACCTGCGCCGACGCAAGCGAGGCCTTATCAACGGAATAGGGTATCTTGCAAACAGTTTATTCGGAGTACTTGATGAGAGATTCGCAGAACAGTATAAACAAGATATACAATCTATACATGACAATGAAAATCATTTGCTCTCGCTCTTGAAACAACAAACAACAGTCATTGAAGCAGAATACAACGTTTTGAAAAGGAACGGGGAAACAATTAATAAGCAACACAAGATGCTTAATTCACTATCAATCAAGTTAGATAAGTTGGAGAACGTTTTATTGGACGAATCAGAGAGAAATCGAATCATGAACGATTTCGGTACAGGAGCAATCGCTACGAGCAATGTTTTAAGACAATTGAAAACAATACAAACAAGTTTATTAGATACCATAACAGATGTCTATCACGGGAGACTCAATTTTCACTTATTGTCACCAGAACAACTGAAGGACACTCTTAATACAATATCGAGTCATCTTTCAAAGGATCTTACGTTACCGGTCAATAACTTACAAACTAACTTTAAAAACATTTATCATTTATTGACAGTCAAAACAAGAATGACTGAAGAATTTTTAATCTTCGAATTAAAATTGCCTCTGGTGTCTAGAGATACATTTTCAATAATGAAAATTATACCAATACCTCAACTTGTAGGTAACTCAAGCATGGCTACTTTAACTCCGATTGCTGAACATGTTGCAATCAATTTGAAGAAGGATTCGTATTTACCGATGTCTATAAACGACGTTCAGATATGTCTACGTGACGATGTCGATAACTATCTATGTCATATAGAGAAGCCAATTTATCATCTCAAGAATGATGAAAAATTATGTGAAGTAGATCCAGATTCCAGTAAATGCAAGATCAGCATTACGGCTTGTTCGAATCAATGGACAGCCCTCAGCAAAATAAACAATTATGCATTTTTTTGCTGTAGTCAGTGTCAAATAAGAGTTTTATGCGACGATAATGTGTCGCCGGGGCAGTTAGTAAAAGCAGGCATATTGGGAGTCGAACACGACTGTCTAATTAAAACCGAAAGTTATACGGTTTACGCACGCAATGAAGGTTTTAGCACTTTAGACATAAAACCATCTTTCAAGCTACCACAGATAGAACCAATCAACCACATCATAGACGTAAGCATTCCAACTCCACTGATACAAAACTATACACTTCTCTCAAGCAACAAGGAGCTTGACGATATCAAGAAGCAACTCCACATTCTAAAAGCAAGTGAAAATTTACCAAATCAACTTTCAAATCATGATATCCACCACTACACAGCATTTTATGTGGTGATCGGAGTTATATTGGTGGTTGGAGCAGGCTTCATGTTACGACGACTGCGTAACAGGCGAACCGCATCTCTCGAGGTGGCAAGGGTCGCTTTGGCGAGCCTACAGACCTCGCAACACGCAACACCGGCACGGGCAGAGGCTGGGGCCTCTACATCATCGTCCACAGTTCAATACAGTGTTAGTGCGCGTAATCAGTGTGGGTTTCCGTGTGAATCAAATTACAGTGAAATTCCAAAAGTGCATAAGTTAGACAAGTGTACAGTGCCTATGTCCCGTAAAACAGACTTCAAGTAGAGACTCTAAGCATAGAATAAGGACCAATTGGAATCACCTTGTCAATCATCTAGTATAAGGACTAATTGGCATCACCTTGTTACTCATCTTTTCATGTTCATCTCATATTCATCTTCCCGCTCGGGAGCATGTACGGTGCAACCGCACAATCTGCAATTCAGCAGTTTACGCCACGCTCATTTCAACTCATTGTACGCGGTTCAGTTCGCGTTGCGCTTTCAAGACAGCCAGCCGTTCTCGTTGCAGCCAACAAGGGCTGCGTCACTCACTTCACTTCACACACACCATCAGTTCATTAAGCTCATTTTACTTTTAATACCTTTCGGACAATACAGTAGTGTTTCAGTACTTTACATCTTTCATTTCCGCACCATCATCTAAAAGCATTGTATGGTCCACCAAGGGATCATACAGATTTCATTCATAATCAATATGCGTCGAAAAAAAAATTAAATCGAAAGATTATAATACGCTACCAAATTTATTAAGTTAAATTATAATACCGGACTTTTCTATCGCGTTCCAAAGGTTTTCAGTCCCTGCTCTCTTTCCAATTTTTAAGGGTTGGAAAGTGATTCATAGAGTGAAGGGTTTTCACGTGACCTCCTTCAGGACACATTCGTGATGAATTACATTACTTTACGTAATAGGGAGTCTTAAATTGAACTGCTCTTTCAATGTTTTCTTGCAATGTAGGTTTATCTATAAATATTTTTAAGCAAGTGACTTGTTAATCTTCTCTCATTCATACTTGAAAAAGATGGGTTTAATTATTTAGGAATAATTTACTAGTTATATATAGTCCTCCTGACCGTTTTTCGGCCACGGCGGTCGATCTTAGTGGAGATTAGCCATCGGCGCGGGAGATATTATAGTGCACAAGTGTGCGCGCAGGCACAAGTGCACTCTCTGTTCCTTTATCTCTCATAGTCTGATAGGACGGCAATCCGACACGACCGGAGAGAGATCAGGCGCAGGACCAACGGCTTAACGTGCTTTCCGAGGCACGGGGGTACTATACCACCAACTTCGAAACTCCGGGCTACTACTGGGAAATTTCTAATGAAAAACCCAATAGCACTTTTTGTCCGACCCGGGAATCGAACCCAGGACCTCATGCACAGCAGTCGCGCTTGCGACCACTAGACCAACGAGGCAGTTCAATTGACTAATTACTGTGTTGGTGGTAAGCATTTCCGCTAATTACAAAGAGTTGAGTTCTATTCCCAAGTCGGGCCAGTTTTACAGTAGGAGAGGCAGCGAGGCGTCTAAATTTTGTGCTCGGATGATGACAATGGGCTCGTTTCTTATTACTTGAATTTAATTGTGAAAACGTAAAACTGATTGTAACAATGTTTTTGAAGGTGCACCTCAGCTTCTCGTGCCTGCTAAGATGACGTAATACAGAGGTATGGAAGAAGAATGTATTGACAAATAAATTGGGGTAAGGGCACGAGAAGAATGATGATGACTTCAGCTTCTCTTCAAAATCAAAAAAATTAAAATCAAAATATTTATTTCAAGTACCTAGGCCAATAGGGGATCGGACTGACTCAAAAAAATATGATTCTGTTTAGTCCGTCAGTTAGATTGTCGAAAAATATTGGATACGTGTTTTTTGTTTTATCAAAACAATTAAAATTGAAGAAGAAAGCGCGTCAAAGATCATGGAGTGGGGCTTGAAATGTCAATTGAAGGTACAAAATGTACTATCATATTATGACGTCACACGAGTTTTTGAAGCACTGTATCTGTATGAAAAAAGAAAAAATACATGGATAATAATTTTTGGAAATCTATTTGACGGACTAATTAGTTTTTTTTTTCCGATCCCCTATTACAGGCACTTTTGAAAAGTCGAATTAAACTAACTGCGGTACTCAGAGATATCCAACGATTACTCAAGCCGCCACCCAGCAAAGACCTGACATACTTTTGTATGACAAAACTGCCAAAAACCTTTACCAAACGACGGCCCAAGCAACCACTGAAGCTCTACGAGTGCGGCAGCAAACTACTCAACTAATGAAGCTAAATAAACTAAGCTACAGTCCCAGTCACAAGGCATAATAACTCGTGAGTGTACTGTAGTTGCCCATTCCAAAGCGTTGGTCTCATGAGAAGAATGGCAAAAAACTTCATAGACACTCTTTTAAAATCGTTTGGGTTTACAATATGTTCAAGGTACAGACATAATCTTGGTATAATACACACATGAAGACTATGCAGATTAGTGTCTGAGATGGTCTTTTGAAGAAAGCACCACACAGATTTGAGTGGACCCGTCCATCTTGGCGGATATGGGCGTTATGATATGCTTGACTATTCTTTATACTATTTGTATGGAAGCGCTTCTGCATTAACAACAGGTGAATAACTGTAATCAAATCACTTCACAAACACATCCCACAATTTATATTTCAGTCACCATCATTCCAGTCTTCGTAAGTCACGTCCTGTATTATGTCGCCTACCTATCTGATGATATGTGGATAATCCAAAAGATTAGGTACACCTGAAATGTCATGTTATTTAATTTTGGCCATTCTTTGAACTGTTAATAAGGAAAGCCATCTGCAAAAGCAACAGGTATAAATAGGCGTTATTTGTACCATACCAAGGTGTACCCAACTGTAAGCCAATACATCCATCACCACTTCACAAACACATCCCACAATTCACATCACAGTCAGCATCACACAGACCTTAGTAACTCACGTTCTATTATGTCGGCTACAACATAAATTTTTGGCACACATCAAAACAATGCCGCTATTATGACGAACAAAGCCGCCTCTAAGTTTGGCGCACATTTAACGTATTATTTAGACGCGAATCGTGGGGGACGCGTGATTTACTTGTTGTGGGTTGTGTGTGTGTGTCATTGGCTTGCTAGGAAAATATAGTATTGAGGGAAGGTTTGAAGATGTGATGTCAACTTTTTTGTTCTTTATGGTGCTCACCGTAGGCAACCGCTTTTTGCTAATTGGACGCCTTTGCTGATGCGGTTTGAGATTGTGTACCTCAATACGTGGCTAGAAATAGTAGACCATACGGCTTTCAGAAACCAACTGGCAGCAGATAATAGCAGCTGGAGGTCACTAGCTCTTGATGATGACCCCGACTCACTCTGGCAATCCGCAACAGAGCACATAAAGAATACTATACGTTCGTCGCAACCTACTCGAACTATAGGCAAACACCAACACTGGATGTCAGACGACACCTGGCGTCTAGTAGAGCACCGTCGTGAGTTGAAGGCCAAGGGGGCGTCTGTCCAGGAATTGAATTTGGTGGGTACACAGATCCAATCCTCTACGCGAAAGGATCGTAATAATCATCTTAAAGACATATGCCTAGAATTAGAAAAAAACGCAGAGCGCCACGAAGCTAAAGATTTATTTAAGAAGATTCGAACCATAACTCGTCAATTCAAATCGAAAACCTGGGCCATTGAGGATGCAAATGGAGTGACCGTAACAGAAATCAGGGACATTGTGGGAGTGTGGAGGGAATATTGTGCGCAACTTTTCAGTGATAGCAGCACAACACCACCGTGTAACATTAGTCCACTGTCACAGAATGCTGTGGAACCACCAATCCTGAAAAGTGAAGTTCGAGCCGCAATTGAGCACTTGAAGGGGAATAAGGCTGTAGGTATTGATACCATTCCAATAGAAGTCTTTAAAGCTATGGGTGAATACGGAGTTGATATAATGCATGTTATTTGCAACCGTGTCTGGGAGACAGAGAAATGGCCTCGAGACTGGGCACACTCCGTGTTCATACCATTACACAAAAAGGGATCAACGAAGAAATGTGGCAACTACAGACTTATATCTATAATTACACACGCCAGCAAAGTACTCCTTCATATTATCAATACCAGACTACGAGCTTTTCTGAATCCCGAAATAGCTATTGAGCAGGCGGGATTTGTCAAGGGTCGAGGAACAAGAGAGCAGATCCTAATTGTTCGACAAATAATTGAAAAGTCTAGAGAGTTTAACATCCCACTCTACATCTGCTTTGTTGACTTTCGCAAAGCCTTCGATACCGTAAAATGGCATAAGTTATGGGACGTACTCATTCAAATGGGAGTACCTATCCACATAGTTCGTCTCATACGCCGACTTTACGAGGTCGGAACTGCGACTGTTCGGATAGAAGACGTTGACTCGAAAAGTTTTCATACACACGCTGGTGTCCGACAGGGGTGCATACTCTCTCCACTCCTTTTCAACATTTACACGGAATGTATTATGAGAATCGTTTTGGATCAATGGGACAAGGGTATTTCAGTGGGAGGTCGGAAGGTATCTAACTTAAGATATGCCGACGACACTACTCTTCTCACACAAACAAGAGAAGACATGGAACACTTGCTGACCCGTCTAGAGACAACAAGCCTCTCCTTCGGACTAACGGTCAACAGAGACAAGACCAAGATGATGATCGTGGACCGAGCTGAACTAAACCATCCTGACATCTCTATGGTTGGCAACTGCGAGGTTGTCCAATCTTATGTGTACCTCGGTTCCACCATCACAAACACTGGAGGATGTGAAGACGAGATTCGAAGGAGATGTGCTATCACACGATCTGCCGTTGATAAGCTTAAAAGAGTCTGGTGCAACCGTAATATCACCAAAGCCACAAAAGTCCGCCTAATGAGAAGCCTAGTCTTCCCGATTTTCCTATACGGCGCAGAAACGTGGACGGTTCGCCTCAAAGACCGACGCAAAATCGATGCACTGGAGATGTGGTGCTGGCGGCGACTGCTGCGGATCCCCTGGACAGCGTTTCGGACCAATGTTTCGATCCTGGAGGAACTAAAGGTCAAAGAGAGATTATCGTCGACTGTGCAAACACGAATTATCAAATATTTCGGCCACGTGGTTCGTAACGAACACTCCATGGAACGACTCATTGTCCAGGGACAAGTGAAGGGCAAGCGGTCACGCGGTAGGTCACCTACGCGTTGGACAGACCTTATCAAAGCGTCAACACAAACCTCCATAGTTCAGAACTTTCGAGACGCGGCAGACCGGAATAAATGGAGGAGCATCGCGAGGGCTGCTTTGGCCAAAGAAAATGCAGAGTCATCAACCACGACCACTCTGTCAAGAGTGAACGACTAAGGAGGAGGACCTCAATACAACCCTAAGCAGTTGGTGCTCGATTAAATTATCCATTCGACACATTTTGACTGCCTTCCCATAATTTCTGATTAGGCATTGTTAGTATTAATAGCATCACGTCTCCGTCGACATTTGACTAGTTATGTTTAAGTCACAGGTAATAGGGGAGCCCTGAAAAGGGAATTTCCATAACAATCAGTCAGCAGACTTTTCTTAAATTGAAAATCTTAAACAAAATCTGCCGAAAAGTTCTCGAATGGCGACCGCGAACCGGAAGACGTTGCGTTGGAAGGCCTCCCACTAGGTGGACCGATGACCTGGTCAAGGTTGCAGGAACCCGCTGGATGAGAGACGCACGGGACCGGTCAATGTGGCGACGCCTGGGGGAGGCCTATGTTCAGCAGTGGACGTCTTTTGGCTGAAATGATGATGATGATGATGAAACAAAATCTTGTTCTAAAATCTATCCAATTTTTTTTATATTTTTTTGAAGTATGGTAAATTGTTAAGTGTCAGACTTCTACTGACTAAAAACCACCCATGTTCCTTCTTAGCCATTTGTGTCGAGGCCGCGGTATCTCTTTCGAACAACCCGTAGCCCCGACAGGATCTATCCCACCTCAAAGAACGCTACTTACCTTCCCAGCAGTTATTATCAGCCAAGTTTACATTTAACGCTTTTCTGTGACTTTCACAAAGCGTGCAAGAACTCAAGTTGAACGCATAGATAGTCCAGTGTTTATGTAAGTTATCTGGTTGCAGTAACCTTGGCAACGCGCCCGCTGATAAGCACAGTCAAAGAATGGTGCGGACAAGAATATTAAATGAGAGAAGATACCAGAAATGTATGCAGCGGTGAAATGTCTGGGGACGGAAAGATGAAGGGGATTTGTGAAAAGATTTCTTTATCTTCTATACTCAAAATTTTGAAAACTATGCTAACATAATTTATAGAGCAGTGTCTTTAAGATATCTTTTGTCTTGGCCAGTGTAGGGTGTTTATTTAAATATGGGCCTTTTAACAAGTGCCCGTAAATCGCATATTTACACAAATCTGTTACTACACTTAACACAAATGATGAAGTACGGAGATTTGTTAAACTGGCTTATGTGACGTTCAAAATAGCGTAATTGGGACTATGGTATTTTGAACGTCCAAATCTTAGCTTAATTTTTTTCAATTGTCTTTTTTTTAAATAAATCATTTCTTCAATATGAGATTATACTCTTAACATTTTTAAACTCTTTGACTAACACTTTAAATAATAACCTACCTCCAGCAAAAAGACTAAATAACCATTTAAACACATCAAACCTCAAATAAACTCGTCCACGTCAAAGTGAACGTACCTTTAAACAGCAACCTTTGAATGGCAACATCTTTTCAGTACTAACAATACCTACCTACCTCCCTACCTACCCCCTACGAACAAACGTCGCTACCCGCAGTATCGTACAATGGTCGTGTGTAATTGTTTTGCTAAAACGCAAAACGTGTTAATTCCCCGGCAGCGCACAAAAGAGCGAGATAGCATTCATCTGGCGTCGCGATAACGCCGACAAAGTGGTTCACGAGGGGCCAAAACGTTGTAGTCGCGGGGGATACAGAGAGCCAGGTCTGTGAGGTTCTGAGATTTTTGTTAAGTGATATTTTATGTGGTCTTATTTTTTGTCGTGATATCGATGGTTCCTATGCTTAAACTTAAATAAGCTTCCATCAGACTTCTGCGACAATTTCTTCGAAGATAAAGAATGAACTGTGTAGGTGGATATATACTGGTGGAGTATTATTTGAGTCTATTGACACGCAAAGAAGTAGAATCAATGTCTTCGGTGAAGTCCGATCTTGACTCGTTTGTGGTGATGCTATCGGCTATTCACTGGTCTCATTGTCATATTATACCATGTTTAAAAGAATCAATAATGTGAATAATCAGCCTACAGACAGTGATTATTGTGATATATGCAGTGATATGGGCCTCTCCTATAAAATGCCATTTAACTCGTTTCTCAGCCAGCTGAAAATTAGCCGTTCTGATACATCACCTCTCTGCCTAGTCTGATTGCGTACGTAACGCACACACACACACACACACACACACACATAACACATTATAGAGCGTACTTAACACACACACACACATAACACATTATAGAGCGTACGTAACGCACACACACACATAACACATCATTATAGAGCGAGATGATTAAACTGCAATGTTGTGCATGTGTTATTAATTCTGTTTTCCAACTTTCACAAACAAACTAGCACCTAACCTACTGTTTTCCGCACACTATGTAAAGTACACAGGGGTAAATAACGTCGGACATCGCTTTGCTTACAGTTCAGAACACTTGGAGCCATTTCTAGACATTACACGTTTAATGCCGCGCTGATAGTACACACAATGTTGGACGCACCTGCCTGATGAGTTCTCTTGCACAATCACTGCTACAGCACTGATAACATACACAATTTAGGGCTGTCTGTCTAGGGTTTTATGAAGGGAAATAGAAGGTAAATATGGAAATATACAGAGTTTTTTATACAGAGATTCGATAAGTATCTTTTCAAGGTTATCCGACCGTCAAAACAAAAGATACTTACAGTATTGTTGCATTATTGGAAAATTGGTTTCTGTATGCATTTCCATGCAATAGTATCCTTTATAAATATATAGGAACTCGGCGTTGCAATCGGACTACTTTTGCACTTGCATTTTCTGTACTACACGTTCATGTGCTACGATGTAGCTATTGAAGCGCTTCGACGCTTTTAAGACGCTGACAAGAGCCAAATAGGCTTGTATTGAACAATTTTTTAGCCAAATCTATACAGTTTGACACGGTGAAAAAAATATATGTTAATCTTGAACATATTTCTGATAACATATTTCGTTGTAACCAAAACACGTTTTTGAAAAAAAATCTCGATACAAAAAAATGGTAAACT
Organism: Diarsia mendica; assembly: GCA_949316265.1. Classification (NCBI taxonomy): domain Eukaryota; kingdom Metazoa; phylum Arthropoda; class Insecta; order Lepidoptera; family Noctuidae; genus Diarsia; species Diarsia mendica. The sequence continues at coordinate 25,067,484 of OX438892.1, forward strand.
AACCTCTTAAAATGATCTTCCAACAAAAATATCTGTATTACTAATCAACGTACGTTGGTAAAATTTATAACAATAACTTATCATATTTAAATACAAAATTTCGTTGTTTTTAATTTTTGATTATGTAATAAATTATTTAAATGTAATTAATCATTATATGGTTTCTAAGAAGTTCGAGCGTTGCGTCATCGCGCTCTCTTTCTTACGTATGCAATCCGACAGTGAGCGCTTAGGCGCGGTGCTAGACGGACGTATGTCACTTTGCGCTCCACTGACAGCTATCCGTTCATCTATAAATTATTATTGACCGCGTCACAATGTTAGTCCAGGATCCACGGTACATTTTTTCACTTGATTACTATCAAGCTAATTTTCCGTGAGCAGCTGCATTTTGATGAGACGCCAACATTACCCTATACGAAAACTCTCGATTGTGGTAGGTAATAGGGGCAGCAGGGATAAAATATATATTGATTATAAATATATATTGATTATAAATATATTTATTTGATGATTTTCAAAAATCTATTACTAACAATTTTTTTTTTGTTAAATCTGATGATCATTATCTAAATCTAAATCCAACATGTATTGTATTGATAACGAGCTCATCAAAAATTATTACAAACCAGCTGTTTTTAGGGGTCCGTAGCCGAATGGCAAAAAACGGAACCCTTATAGATTCGTCATGTCTGTTTGTCCGTCTGTCCACCCGTATGTCACAGCCACTTCATTCGGAAACTATTGAGACTACACAGTTGAAACTCGGTAGGTAGATGTATTTAGTGAACTGCTTTACGATTTTTATACAAAAATAAAAAAAAAGGATTTATGGGGTCATAAATGGAACTGAAACTATTTTTTTTTTCAACAAACCTATACCTACGCGTGGGGTGTCTATAGACATTAGACAGGTCTTTAAAAATGACATTGAGGTTCCACAAACAATTTTTTCTCAATGCCAATCGTTTGGAAGACAGACACTCCAAAATTAGTAAAATGGCGACCGGCCTCGCGGTCGCTTGCCTTCGGTATTGCCAACAATGACCAGATTTTCAAGGCTGCTATCTCCTCTTTATGTGGCCGAAATAAGACAAAATACGCTGTAGGCAAACTGTTGACGATCGAGTCTTGATATCGAGTTGGTAAAGGATAGACACATTTGTGCGTTTGGCCGTCCATGGAATTCGGAGAATCCGCCTAAAACACCACATTTCGAATGCATCTATCCTCTGTCTTACTCTTGTTTGGATTGTTGTGAGGAAAATCAGGAAAACTAGTGGTCTGACCAAACGGGCCTTCGTTTTAAAACTTATACCACGTTTTTCCCAGATGTTCTGGGGGCGTAATATAGCATCTTTAGCTATAGCTATCCGCCGTTTTATTTCTGGGACGCAGCTACCTTCATTACTTATATTGGAGCCCAGTTAATCGAAGCTGTCCACAGTATCGATGCCTTAGATGTTATAGGCGCCTGATAGCTTTCCCGCACGATCTACCACCATAAGCTTGGTTTTCTGCCTATTTATTGCAAACCCTACTTTGCCACTTTCTACTTCCAATCTGTGCAGTATCTCTTTCATGTTGCCAAAAGTTGTAGCAAGGAGAACGGTGTCGTCAGTGTACCTCAGATTGGAAATTTACTTTCCACCAACAGTAAACCCCTTGTCCCAGCCCTCAAGAGTCTTGAATGATATTACTCTTCATACACATTGAAGAGCAGAGGTGAGAGGATGCATCCCTGCCTAACGCATTTGAGCAGTCGGTGTCGATTTTGACGAAAGAGCGGTTGTTGATGTAGAGGCATCGGACTAGGTCAATAAGATGTTGAGGCGTTTCCATTGCCTTTAAGAACCCCCACAGCTTGCCCCACTCCACGCAATCAAATGCTTTGGTATAATGTATGAAACATATCAATACAGGGCTGTTAAATTCCCGGCTTTTCTCTATAATTTGGCGAACGTTCAGGATTTGTTCCCGCGTGCCTTTGCCTTTAACAAAACCTGCTTGCTCTTCTGGAATTTGTGGCTCCAGAAAGTGTATTAGCCTGTTGTTTATGATGTACAGGAGTATTGATGGTGCGTGGAGTAAGTGCCAAACACTTATTATAATTTTAGGAATTTTGTAGGTAACTTGTAAAGAAAATATCCAATCCCCAAAACCCAGTTAGTAATCATTTTTAATGACTTAGTTATCGATACATATTGGAAGGAAGGAAGGGGACTCTTTGATCAAACCATACATTTTGTAGGACAAATATTTTTTCAAATAATTTAGATAACTAACATCAGATTTATCAAAAAAAAAACCCAGCTGATGATTCTCAAAAGTGTTTGTACTAACACTTTTGAGAATCATCAAACCAACATATTTTATCCCTGCTACCCATATTACTTACCACAATCGAGAATTCGAGAGTTTTCGTGCAGGAAATTCTTAGGCGTCTCGCCGTCTCATCAAAATTAGCTTGATAGTAATCAAGTGCAAAAATGGACCGCGGATCCTGGACTATTTGTTTCTTACTTGGTAGTATGGCGCTAGGGTATCGGAAAAATTGTGGGCGTGACCAAAAATACTGAAACATCAGAAGTCAATAGCTATTGTCATCGTCTTAATGTGCTACGGCGTAGCTCGCACGTGTTTTGAGATTATTTGGCATCCATAATTTATTACATACACCATCAATTTGTTATTTTAATTATGCACAACTTCTCTCTACATTATTCCTCTAAGCTACAAGAAAGATTTATCCTAATGAAAGCACAATAGTACAGTCGAACAAGCTAATAAGTATACAGGGTAGAGATCTTTATTATTCTATAACACTGAAAATGTTGATTGTAATTTTTAACCGACTTCAAAAAAAGGAGGAGGTTATCAATTCGACTGTATTTATTTTTTTTTTTTTTTGCGACTGATGTCAAACGTTGTATCGTTTGACATCAGTCTCTAAAAGTATCTGTATAATCTTAAAAGTAAATACAAGTTAGCTGGCTGTATACTTATTAGCTTGTTCGACTGTACCAGTAAAAGTAGTCACCCGACCATTTAGGTCGTAAATAATTGAAACGATCTGGTTCTTTTCAGTTTTTTACCAGTCAATGGCAGACACCTGAGCCAGCAGATCAATAAGTCTGCTTACTTACTAGACCTATTTTGTATAGTGATACTACCTTTTTGTTTAACCATCTGAAGAAAAAGAAAAAGTGCATGGTTCTGTAAATGTTACGTGCTCAATTTAATGCCGTTTTCATCATCATCATTTCAGCCAAAAGACATCCACTGCTAGACATAGGCATCCCCCAGGTGTCGCCACATTGACCGGTCTTGCGTCTCGTTCAACCTTCACTAGTTCATCAGTCCACCTGGTGAGAAAATGCCGTTTTAATATGTTTATATTCAGCTACTTATACTTCAGTTTTTTCATTCACAGATATCTTGTGTGATGAATTCATCAGAAAAGGTAGAACACAAAGAGAAGCGGGAGGAATGACCTCTGCTGAGGCAATAAAAGTCTCCCGTCGGGGCTGCGGGTTGTTCGAAAGAGATACCACGGCTTCGACACAAGGGGCTAAGGAGGAACATTAGTGGTTTTTAGTCAGTTGAAGTCTGACACTCCCTACCGCTCTGCCCAGAGCGGGCATAATTTCTCAAACCCAAAAAATAAAAATAAGTCTTATTGCTCACTGTCTCGAAGGAGGCACAAAACTTAGCTTTTAAAAGCATTACCAAGTTCTATTGACCTAAAAGACTACCTATCTGAAATTTCATTTATTATGTCTTTGCACTAGGATAGATATAGATAATAACAAACAACAATCAAAAAGACAAATGATCAGTTCAGAACATAAAACCACCGATAACATAGTCTTCACTTATACCTACTATAAACTGCCAGATACGCTTACTGGGATCGAAGTGGAAAGCCATAACGTCATCAAATAAGTTAGGGCTGGGTCGCACCCGCACCGTATGCCACCGTGCTCGATAAGTCACGGCCAAGGGCACGCTTGGAAGGACCCTTTTAGAGGGTCCCTGTTAAAACAAGGAAGTTTGGAGCTACGGGTAACCTTGAAGTTTGGGTTTTAAAACACTGTGATGGTCTATGTAAGGTTCAATTTGTACTGACGAATTGACGATGTAATAGAGATATTTCCTGACTAAAAAAAAATATATGATTCTGTTTTGTCCGTCTGATAGATTATCGAAAAATATAGGATACGTGTTTTTTGTTTTAGTAAAGTAATACAAAAATACGAAAATAAAACGTGTAAAAGATCATGAGTGGTAAAAAATGTACCAAGTTGTGACGTCACACGACTTTTCGGAGCACTTCATCGTTTTCATTTTTTGTTTACGTGAAAATATGTTTCCAATATTTTTTGGGAATCTATTTGACTGACTAATTTTGTCAACTACCCTATTGTCAGTAAATCTAACTTTTTACGAAGTTGTAGTTATAGTTATAGCTAGAATAGCTGAAAAGTTTTTGTTATTACCTCCAAAGTAATTTAATGCTTTTATGATCTGATGATGACTGCGCCGGTCTAGTGGTCACGTGCGACTGCTGAGCATGCGTTCTTGGGTTCGATTCCCTGGTTGTGCCATGTTATTGGTTTTTTTCCATCAGGAATTTTTCATTAGTAGCCACGGAGTCTGGATTTGCGCCCGGTTGACGACAATAGGCTCGCTCCTTATGACATGAGATTTACACATAACTGGATAATAAATGTAGGTGTACTTAGACCTCTGCCTAACACTTCGGGGATTGCAGGTATGATGTGATGTTTAATAATGAAATTGGTTCATTAACGCAATTAAGTATCTCGCAGATTGTTCGAAAATCTTTGTCCAACATTTGTTCCAATGTCATCCGCGGCCAACAATGGTGTTACTTACATTGTGTGTCAAAATACCAAGCCTTCTTGCTGAGTAGGAAAAATGAAAAGCGGGTCTACGTGTCAGAGAATCACCCATTCCATTTCCAGCTCTAACATTTTGCGATAAGGTAGGACATGAATTGAAGTTTTCGAAGATGGTTTAGCAGTTCGGATTGGTAGGCTTCCCGTGCTTCATTAGCTCGCATTACGGATAAAGGGAAAAATTTAAGGAAATCCATTAGTATTATCTAAGGAACACATTCTGTAGGGATCTCGTGGTGATAGGTGTGTAGGCTAGTATTCATCTGCTTTTATTTTGGAACCCGTTTCGTGTTCGTATTTAATTTGTCTGTGGATGAATGATAAGTCGTACATCTTTTGGGATTTATTTTGAATGATCATTTTGAATAAAAATAATGGCCCAAGTCTGCTAACATATTTGAAACATACTGAGTCTTTCTGCAGACCTGATCTACATAGGCAGATCTCTAAGAAAAATAAGTTTTTTTTTTCATACACCAGAACACATAAAATCAATTCTGATTTCGCATGACAGTTTTTTTATTATTATGTAATTTTAATTGTAAGAGCTACTAGAAGTTAAAGGTATTTTTTATTTTTTAGAAATGTTTTACAAAAGTTACTTCAGTTAAGAATTGTTGCAGGGTGAACCTGTTCATTTACCAGCGATTTGTTCCCAAGCAAAAAACTTCTAGCTATTAAAACATCGAGACAGTTACATCGAGATAGTAAAGCTTTTGTTAGTAATTACGGGCTAGGAAAACATCAGATCAAATATATGACCAAGATGAGATATGTGGGTGTATGGGTCACGCTACGATTTCGCCTATCTAGCGCGATCCGAACCCAGATAATTCAGGCGGGGACTGATATTCTATCCTAATATTATTCAAGGTGCTAGAGAACTGATTTTACCGTGGAAATAATAATAATAATATTTCACAACTATCACACAACGCCATCTAGTCCCAAGCTAAGCAGAGCTTGTGTTATGGGTACTAGACAACTGATAAACATACTTATATATTTCTAAATACATACATATTATAGATAAATTACACCCAGACACAGAACAAATGATCGTGCTCATCACACAAACATTTGTCCTGGGTGGGAATCGAACCCACGACCTCCGGCATAGCAGCTAGGGTCACTAACCACTAGACCAACAGGCCAGTCAATGTTACTAAGACTAACCAACATCAAAATATCTCCCATTTTCCGAGAAAATTGTTATGATTTTGGGTAATTAACGCTGATTTATTTCAAATCTGTCATATGCATACGTTTTCGAAGTATATGGCACAAAATTTAATGGTTAATGATATACCATATTTTGAATGTTTGATTAGTTCAATGTATTTCACCGAATTAATAATAGACTATGTGTGTATGTATGTGTGTGTGACGCATTATGGCAGACAGTAGTTTTTATTTGCTCAAATCTCGTTTCTGTAAGAATTTCAGTTGTAGTTAAGTGTTGATTAAATCAGTACTTTTCATACTGTCAATTGGTTTAATATAAAAGGCATTCTGATACTATTGAAAAAGTAAATCTAGTTTAGGTAGCTTCAGGACCTTTCGAAGGATCAAAGCTGGAGTTTTATAGAAACATTTCCTAAATGATCTAAAACTCGATAATAACCGTCCATATCTCCAGACCTTTACTCTTTTCCAAGCACTACCGCTAAAGCTTTCAACACTCCCTAGATAAACTACCCACGACATTATCTATTGGTGACAGGCTGAAGATTACTCCAGGCTTCAGGTCTCTGAGGCATCATCTATCTTGATAAGGTCGCGACTACACATACGATGGAACTCTTTTAACATTACAAATAGCTGGAAGAACAAATCTGGGAAATAATAGGATGGATGCTGATGGCTTGGAGGTTTAAAGATTAAAATATTTATTGATTTTTGTCGTTGATTATGAATGTTGTTTGGAAACTGGATATTGGATTGGCTGTCTCTTGCCTGGTACTCATTGCATTTTTAATTTTTGGTTAGAACCATATGCCACTCCCGCATTCCCCTTAAACTCAAGGGGAATATTTATAAAACAATGGTTTGGCACCTGCTATCGTGTATGAATCAGAATTTTGGGCCACAAAGTGGATAAATGAAAGAAAATTGCATGTGGCTGAGGTGAAAATGCTAAGGGGGATGTGACGCGAATCGATAAAATATGGAATGAGTACTTATAGACATACATACCGATGACCTGGTGAAGGTTGCGGGGATCCGCTGGATGCGAGACGCACGGGACCGGTCAATGTGGCGACACTTAGGGGAGGCCTATGTCCAGCAGTGGACGTCTTTCGGCTGAAATGATGATGATGATGATGATGACTTATAGACAAAGTCTGAAAGTGGCGCCGGTGAATGAAAAGTTGTGTGGTAATCTATTGTCGTGGTATGGACATGTGATGCAAAGGCATGGAGAAATTGTTGTGAGGAAAATGTTGAGTATGAATGTAGATGGCTGTAAGAGTAGAGGAAGGCCAAATAAACGATGGATGAACTGTGTGAAAGATGATATGGCTAGAAAGGAGGTGACTACTGACACGACGAAGAATATATAAGTATGGAAGAAGAAGACATGTTGCACCAACTCCAAATGAATTGGGATAAGGGCAGAAGAATGATAATGACCGGTTGGGTTGATGAAGCTGTGACGATGAGATTGATGTATACTCAATTACAATATGTTTCAAATATTTCTGTAGCGTTAAAATACTGTAATATTTCAATGAAAGATTTGTATCTTTATTACTCGAATACAATACATATTAAATTAATTAAAAACTATAAAATAAACTAAACTAACAATAAACTATAAAAAGGCATCGAAATACTGCTCCTCAACGCTGTCAGCCGGTAATGTGCCCAAAAGACTGGCGGCATTGCCTCGTTGTATGGCAACACTTAGCCTCTGGCCAAGATAAAAGCCAGCCCTTGGGTCACGAGAAGCGTCAACTAAGCGTTTCGAGATTTCCTTAAACAGGCTATGAGCACTCGGACCCCACGGCCCCAGAGTTTCAACCCCAAACGGCTCGAAAATATAGTTTCAGCAAAGGTTACTATATTTACGCCGCTTGAGGTTTTCTGCAGCCGCAGCGGCTCCACCTGCGCAGCACGATGAACTTGGAAGATGTGATGGCGCAAGAGTATCGATACATGTTGCGTCCCACACTAAAGGCCTACCCATCTTCCAAGGAAACAAAGACATGCCGTCCGGTCTCTTGCCATCGTCGCGTGCCCAGCCATGGGGTTCTAAAACAGCTGGTACGCCGACTGCGACAAGAGCACGTCGGATGATGTCGTTTAAAAATATATTTGTATCTGATATACCTTACATATTTTCTTAATACATATATGAAACGGTTGATCTGGGACTCTGGTAAAAGAAAACGAACTGCGCTATTACAAAAGGGTGAGAGCAGATTCACACGTCATGATGACGTAAATAAACTAACTTAAGTTCTATATTGTTATATCAGCAAAGTAAGACGTCATAATACGCTGTAACTTCAAGTCTGACCCTTGTTTCCACGAACAAAAAAGAAGCACCCAGTCCTCGAAGTAAATGAGTCCTCAGCATCCCAAAAATAAAAGTTTTTGCCTCCAATGGCAATCGACCCCAATTCTCGTGTCCACAAAGATTCCACATGTCATGTTACTTTAAGCCAAGTCACGGCTAACTTATTTCTCATTTATTTTTCCAAAGGCTCATAGCGTTGGGACACAGGATTAAGGGCGATATCACACCGGCGTCACACGCGACGTGACTCGACGTCAGCCGACGTCAGTGGACGTCAGGCGGTGTGTAAGTCAATGTCTGTTTTAAAAGGACAAAGGTCTTTGTGAGGGAGGGAGCTGTCAGTCCATTGTAGCGCTTTAAAGGTTTCAGTTATGTATGATAAAAGGTGTTTTGGACTGACTTTGTATGTTTCGTGTCTAATGTGTTTCTGAAAATTTATTGTGAGTCTCTTTTGTTCAGGTTTCAGTGAAATGGAATACAGGACTTTGTTTTTGGAGGTCGTGGTTAAGCCGTGCTTGTCTAGGTTGGTCTGAGGATGGGTGAGTACTCCTTAAATACCGAGTTTCCTCAGTGCCTCGGAAAGCAGTTCTTGCCCGGTCATAGCACACTATTCCCAAACCACTATAACTCCTGTTATCAACAGTGGCGACCACAAGAAAAGCGCCGAGACAATGATGCTCGACAAAGTTCCAGAGAAACGTTTTATTTGCCTTGGCTAGCTTGGCTGTTTTTGTAGATCTTTGACAGTTATTACAGACTAGCTTTTGCCAGCGGCTTCGCCCGCGTGAAAATGACGATTTTCCATACAAACTTCCATCCCCTATTTAACTACCTTAGGGGTTGAATTTCGAAAAATCCTTCCTTATTCCTTATCTACATTATAAAGGGAACCTCTGTGCAAAATTTCAGCTTTCTAGGTCTAAGGGTTTGGGCTGGGCGTTGATGAGTCAGTCAGTCAGTCAGAACTTCCCTTTTTATTTATATAGATAGATAGTCAGGCTTCTCCCTTGGTTTGTAGCTACGTCAACCCTAACATAGTTGAGAAAAGGCTAGGCAGATGTCGAACCAAAACCAAAATACCAAAATGTTCGGTGTCGCACCCAGGACAACGAACTGGGTGCCCGAACTGTCCGCTCTACGCGGAGCCCTAACTCAAGTTTACGTTATCTTTTGATACAATAAGTTAAGTTCACTTACCTAGTGCTGCAGGAGGCTGAAGATGTAGTACCTGTGACGTCACGCCAGATCTGATGTGTGTGTATGTTTGCTAAGTGTAGTGCATGCAAAGTCTGATGTAAAATCAGCGATAGTACCACAGCGCGCACCAGCTCAGATAAACACAACAATGTTCAAATATTCACAAGCAGCCTCAAGGCCCGAATTAAGTCGTTCACACTAAATATCCAATATCAAAGTTCACGTGCCGGGGGTTGGGATAGAACACAGATTTTTTAAGATAGTTCCAAACGTGCTTAAATCGTCATTTCAAGAAATGTATATAGGGTGCACTCCAAAAGGCTGCAATTCAATATGAATCTACTTTTAAAATTGCAGAGACGCAAATATTTTTCATTAAATCGTATCATATAATCCAGACTGGCTTTTCCTTTCGATCAGTGACTCAACAAATAAATAATTATTCGGATCGCTCGCTTTAAATCCGATTCCTGCATCTGAATGTCGTATTTTCTCATGTTTTCTTAATTATTGGAATACGTACTCCAGTCTCCAGTACCGATTCATCATTATTTATATTCGAGTACTTCAGTATTTTATATAAAAAAAAATACGAAGATAGAAGTATATGGAAAACAATTTTTGAATGAGTATTCTGGTATCAATAAAACCTGAAGTATCAGGTATTACTTTTCGGTAGGATTGTACGCTTGTCTCTTATAAGACGATCGTTTTTAATTAAAGCCTAACAAAATATTTTACTTACGGTACCTATTTATAATGAAGTAAAGAAATAAAATTTAGAAAATATTAATGAGAGCTCCGCTCACAGACAGGATCGTGAGTCTGTCTTTGAGATATTAAAACTATGGCCATCGTAAAACCGAGTGTAGGTATAAAAATTCTCACATCGCACCTACTTATTTCTTTTCAGTAGATACGAGTAAAAGACGGTCACTGTTACTTAAATGACATTCGTACAACACTGAAAACAAGCTATTTCAATATGTGTTCACCCTATTTCTTTTCACAGTCGACTCTGACGACATCCTATGATTACCATATCCTATCAACATTTTTCCATACCATAGTGTACGCATATCCTTACAATACAGTCCGCGACACCAATTTATTTTTTCATAGAAAACAGCCCAAGAGGGCAGTTCTGTTTATATTTGTACAAAATATGATAATATCTCCGCCACTGGGAGGACTAGGCGCGCAGCTTACGAAGGATGTCTTTTAACAAACACGTTTTTGTTCAGCGCTCTTTTGTTCAATATAAAAAGATACTTTTGAATATGTGAATATACAAATATATACCTACTTACAGAATCTATTGTCTCCTTAAATATTTAAATGGCTTCTATGATTTTTGCTTTCCCAGTTAAGATTTTTTTATTTATTTTCGAGCCTGGCATTGTCCTCTTTTAAAAGTACGGGGTGTAACGCTCACTTTATTCTTTCAGTTGGTATATTCTGATTTGACTGTAGCCTATTTTTGTAACAAAAAAGTCGGCGTTTTGATTTACTTACGGTAACTAACATCCCTGAATAAAATACGTGTGTTTGGTTTGGTAGACACAAATTAGCTTTATAGAGCGGCTTTTTCCTGCACTTGTTTATTCACTTTTGCCGCCCTAGAACTTTAACATATGTATAACTGAGGTATCAAGGCAAATAGTAGTTTAGTTTAGTTTAACGGGGCTTTTATCCGCACTTAGCCTCTTGATTGGGCCATTGTGCGTGATGTTTTAAAAATACCTACTCCAACCAACATAGGTCGTCCCAGAATTGCAGCAGCCTTGCCAGACTGCTGCAGGCTTCCGGGAGAGTTAATGGGGATCGTAGAGTTTGTGCCCGGTGATCTGCTACGCTCCTGCACTCTAGGAGTACGTGCCGTGGCGTTTCTTCCGCTTCCATGCATCCTCTGCACAGTGGGCTGTCTGTTACACCTATGTTATGTAGATGTTTGTTTAGGGAACAGTGACCCGTTAAAATTCCTATGATTTTACGGAGTTTGTCCCTTTTAAGTTTGATGAGATTGCGACTAAACTTCATTGATGCCTCCGGAACTGCATCTTTTGTTTGCCTGCATCCTTCACTGTTTCTCCATTCGGTGAGGTGTTTTTCTGTGGTTCTTGAACGCAGCCATGTTTTTATTTGGGCCTGAGGTATGGGCAGTAGTGGTTCCGGTCCAAATACTATATTGCTTGAGCCTCTCTTGGCCAGCTCATCTGCTGCGTCATTACCCAGCGAGTTGCTATGTCCTTTTATCCATTGCAGGGTTACACTATTTGTGGTTGCAATGGATTGGAGTGCATTGTGGCATTCCAGTATTAGGACAGAGGTAATTGTGTTGTTTTTTAGGGCTTGAAGCACCGATGCACTGTCTGAGATGATCTTTATTTTAAGATCACTGACGTCTCTGGCTGCAACTGCTTGTGCCGCTCTGGTGATACCGATACATTCGGCTTGGAAGATTGTGTTTAATTTATCTAGGGTATTTGATATTGAAATGTTTAGATCATTCGAGAAGACGCCGGCTCCAGTACCGTGTGAGGTCTTGGAGCCGTCCGTATATATCCTAACTTCATTGATGCCAGAGCTATCTACTGCTTCTGCAGTGAGTTGGATGTCGTAACTTCTATCGAACACATGGTGGCATGAAGCTTTATCCATGGGCGCCTCAAGGAGTGGTATTTCCTTCAGAATCCCATGCAAAACTTTTGAGTGTGTTGTTTCTGTATTTACTTTCCACAGTCCGTTTGATCTTAGTCTTAAAGCGGTTGCCTGAGCTTCCTCCTGTATGACCAGATCCAGAGGTCTTAAATTTAAAAGATACTCTAACGCTGCTGATGGAGTTGTTCTCATGCATCCAGTAGCTGCTACACTAGCTAAGCGTTGCAGACTCTGGAGTTTCGTTTTCACCGTGGTCAGCTGAGTTCTGGGCCACCATACAACTGATCCGTAGGTAATAGAAGGTCTGATAACTGATGTGTATAGCCAGAGTGTGATAAAAAAGGCAAATAGTAAAGCCAAGTCTAATTCCACTTACGCTACTGACAGCTGCCGCGTATTGGAGCCTATATTTTGATGTAATATATAAGCTGGTAACGGCAGGATATCCGTCGTATAATTTATACTAAGTATCTACGTGATGAAGTGGATGTTCGTTTCCCAGCCTCCCTTGATTCTTATCTTTTAATTATGATTATAATTTGATAAACTGGCGTAATGTGGGTGTAATACCCTCGGGGCGTCACAAAGTAATGTACTTATGTTTTTTGATCATTATAATTATACGGATAAGGAAATTATCTGAAGGCCGAGACAAAGTGCCATTCTATCAGCGATATAGGTCAGGACATACGGATCGGACCGGCCTAGTTACAGACACCGGAAATTCTAATATTTTAGAAAAGGTGACTTCCGGAGTCCTGATTGCAAAAAATCTATTGGATTGACAGCTATACTCTATGTCAGTCCTAATGAAAGTTGTATTATCTCTTGCTAGACCATTAATTACTATTAGATAATGGCTGAATATTGAATGAAAGAAAGTAAAGTACTGAAACACTACTGTTTTGTCCGAATGGTATTAAAAATAAAATGAGTTTAATGGATTGATGGCGTGGAAATAAAATGAGTGAAACAGCCCTTGTTGGCTGTAACCAGAACGCCTGGCTGGTTTATTGGTTGCTGAAATACGAAAGAGATACCCACTTATCAAGGTCCATTGGTTATGTTTCTACCAATAAAAGCATTAATAATTTTATCAATAATCTATACAAAAGCAATAATCGAACTCTAAACAAAACAAGAATGTCCTGAACAATACAAAACTCGAACAATCCAGCGTTCCATTGAAGCGCCATCAAGTAATGCGCCTGAATAGCGTTCAGCGTTCATTGCATTTTAGTGCGCTGCAGCGCTATACGCGTAATATATTTCAGGAGAACTGCATGGTCCACACTAATGCCAGTATTTAGAGATGGGATAGAAACATTCAGTCCACGATTAAGCCTGTATGTGTTGTTTAAGAGGGTATTAAACACACGTAACCATTGCAGAGTTCCAAGTTGATAAAATCTTGTAAATAGATTTTTGTTTAGAGACCAAGTCTAGTTAAATCCTTTTTTTTTCGTCTGTCAGAAAGAAAGCTGCTCTGGTTCAAGTCATGGTCCGGGGCGAGAGGGAATGTGACGCCGTCGCCTCCTTCTGCAAAGCAGTCATGCAAAAGAAGGAGGTGGCAAAACGTGAGAGACGTTCGGGGCGCCACCGGGGCCACTGATGGCCGACCAACGTAGGCGCAGGCCGGTGGACGGTGAGTAACGGGCTAGCTCACCGTATGTATCTCTATCTTATGACGACGGCGCGTTCGTGTTTGCCTCAAAGAGATGTCAGCAACATTGCAGGGGCCGACGCCTGCTCTGGGGCAGCGGGTTATTCGGAAGAGATACCACGGCCCCGGACACAAAGGGCTAAGAAGGAACATGGGTGGTTATTAGTCAGTAGAAGTCTGACACTCCCTTCCGCTCGACCCAGAGCGAGAGGAGTTATTTTATGAATTTCCACCATCGAAAAAAGAAACAGAATCAGGCTTCTTTCGAAATATTAATTTGACCTCAAAATATCGACTCTTACCCCAGCTCCAACGGGAAACAAAAGCGCATTCTATCGAGTGTGCTCAAACAAGTTGGTTATTTGAGAGCTAAGTGAATTGTATGACCAAACACGCCGCCTTTGGCACTAAGGCACTGAGGCTAACAGTGACGGTGATTACACTCGAGATGATAGCGCAGAAGTTTCATTGCAGGCTAAATAATGCATTTTATCAGTGGTATGGTAAACAGTTATGGTGGTTCGGTCAATCGGTCATGGTATGCGGAGAAAATGAGGAAAATGTCTTGAAGTTTGGAGCATGAATGTGAAAGATATGACTCACGAACAGACGACTAAAAAAAGAAGTACAGGGGATCTAAAATATACAGTTTAGTCGATCTTAAGTAATATGAATTGACGACACGGTTGGCGCAGTGGCTGAGCGATTGGACTGCTGCGCCGCGTGTCGCGGGTTCGATCCCCGCACGGAACAAATATTTGTATGATCTACAGATAGTTGTTTCGGGTCTGGGTATTTGTGTATAATGTTGAGTTTAAATGTTTGTAAACGCACCCACGATACAGGAGAAATTCCTAGTGTGGGGCAACGTTTTAAAAAAAAAAAAAAAATACGTTAAAAAGCGTGAAATGAGCCTTTCATAATATTAACTGAGTCTGTGACCATTTAGGAAAATAGATATCAATAGGAAAATAATATGAATTGCGTTAAAATTCGTAAAATGGTTTTTAACGCAATTCATATTTATGATAATTATGCTAGGCCATTTTAGACTCCCAGAGGAAGTCAATGTGCTGTGTCGATCGCATATCAATTGGAACAAGACGAAGAGAATGATGAATTATGATGATAATAAAGCATGTTAAAAATAGCAATAACAAGATTGTAAGTATATACACTATGGTTGACAATTTGGCTTATTGAAGGCCTTTTTATGTTGCTTGAAGTTTTGGTGTTCTGTAGCGAAAGAGGGCTAACGGCACCTTATTACTAATCAAAGGTATGTCTGTCCCAAGATCGTGTGTCTAGAATCGTAATAATAATAAGTAAATAATAATAAAATTTTATTCAAAAGTAAAAATTGCTAAATTACAATATTATAAATCCTAAAATATAGGTATAATAGTCGGGCAATTAAATAGATTTTTGACGGACCGTCTAAAACTTTGTTTTCATGTCACTAACATTCAAGCCTTGCTAAACGTACCAGAGAGCGCTACTTATTTGGGTTGCAGCATGCTATATACTGGAGTGGCGACCGCGAACCGGAAGACGTTGCGTTGGAAGGCCTCCCACTAGGTGAATCGATGGCCTGGTGAAGGTTGCGGGGATCCGCTGGATACGAGACGCACAGGACCGGTCAATGTGGCAACACTTAGGAGAGGCCTATGTCCAGCAGTGGACGTCTTTCAGCTGAAATGATGATGATGATGATGAGCTATATGTCACGTAAACCTCAGCCACCTTTTTACAACCAGCCGGAACTTCTGACATCTCTTGCTTCTTGTACCAGGACGCTAACAAAGACACGTTCCAGATACAATCAGTCTGAGTGCTCCCGCGACTGCCTTTGTGTCTTCAGGGTGAGGCCATCAAAAGGCGAACACGCCGTGACTCTGGCTTCTTAGGTGGTAGCATCCTGCAAGAGGCGGCGGCAAACATTGTGCAAGCTGTGGGATGTATGAGTTGATAATAGGATTGATGCATGGACTTTTCATAGAAAATGAACATGTGTTTGTGTGGTTTCCGTTGGATCTAGATTTTGTTTGCGCTGCATTTGGTTTGGAGATAGAATTTTGAATCGCGTTTACGCAAAATACGCGCTTTGGATGTTGAATTGCGGAGAATAGTCCGATATATTATATTATTAGGAATCAGAAGTGAAATACGTAAACAAAATAAACAATGTTTAATATCTTTTGAATTACACTTTTACAAAAATATCAAGACAAACACTTTAAACAATAATCAAATAGAAATAGCACTAGCAAATGGAATAATCAGTACACGATCAAAAACATAAACCAAAATTAGCAAGCACACGAATTCACACGATAATAGTCGGGTAGCAAGTCCTTTCCGAGCGCCGTCCAAGCAAAAAGTGACCGTTGCACCGCCGCTCGCCTCGTTATATGAACTTCTGTCGGTTGCCGCACGTCGACTGGACGCTAACCGGACGGTTACTGGCTGATGTCGTGACTTTGAGCCAACAATATAAAATACGATACAGTACCTTCTAACGTACGCTAACAAGCGTAGAATAGAAGGCTCTGTATCCGATTTTGTAGTGAGTCTAGACAGTTTTTTTTATTAATATTTATTGAGCTAAAAAAATACATATACCTACATACTTAATCAAACCGACAGTTGATCAAGATGACCGCATTTGTATTGGACAAAATATACTCTTATGAATGCATATTATCTAGTTTATCTTGCGGAATATATTTGTCATACCAATTTGCAATGTTCCCAGTGAAACTCTTCAATAATACCAAGTCTGTGACATTTTACGGGTTCTTATAAAATCTAGATTTGTGGGAATACAGCGTGTCGACTCCTCCCGAAAGCTGTAAACTTTGCAGTAAAATCTAAAATTTAAAAAGAAGCGAGAAATTCTACCAAAGCTAGCATTTATTGGATGTACGTATTTTTTTAAACTCTTTGGCTGTATTTCCCGAATTTCGTTTTTCCTCGTATTTCGTTATTGGTGAAATAGTGTCGCCCTGTAATTGTATTGTATATTCTAATTTTGTTTCTGACTTAGGTTTATAATATTCCCGTCAGGGCTGCGGGTTGTTCGAAAGAGATACCGCGGCCTCGACACAAAGGGCTAAGAAGGAACATGGGTGGTTTTAACTCAGTAGAAGTCTGACACTCCCTACCACTCTCACTTCCAGAGCGCGAGGAAACATTTTCCCCTTCCCACCATTCAAAAAAAAGGGAATAAAATTTTGTTTCGTAATTTTCATCGAATTCCTAAAATAACATCACTTTACATTTATTATCATCACGCCTGTGTTACCGCGAAGGTAAAGGCTCAGGTGTACTTGGGCCACACCCATCCATTTCGTAGAAGACACCTTTCGCCTGAATTCCTGGAAGGCAAAGGTGTAGGGTAAAGTCCAATCATTTCAAATTATGCAATTATAATAAAGCCACGCGTAACAGGAAGAGAAACTTATTGCCATCAGAACTCCTCCACGCTGATACTGACAAAATAACAACTTTTTTAACCAGCACAATAAAACACCACTATTATGTAATACAACACCTTTCAACAACAAGCGAAACATAATTATTGAACAAGTTGTTAGAGCATTTCTCCATAGGTTTTAAAAATTCATTAGATGAACGCAGAAAATATAATCGGAAAAGTAATCAATGTAAAAACTATCCAAATTAATACCTCGGATAACTATGCTTTATATAGCAGGTACCCCGCAGATTGTACTTTTTTGATTTATTAATATTTGCTAATTCATCATCATCATTTCAGCCAAAAGACGTCCACTGCTGAACATAGGCCTCCCCCAGGCGTCGCCACATTGACCGGTCCCGTGCGTCTCTCATCCAGCTGTTTCCTGCAACCTTGACCAGGTCATCGGTCCACCAATAGTGGGAGGCCTTCCAGCGCAACGTCTTCCGGTTCGCGGTCGCCATTCCAGAACTTTTCGGCCATTTGCTAATTGTAAACTTTTAATTTTTCTTTGTTGTACCTATTTCTTCTGTGTATGCTCCTCATGTTTCTGCGACAAATAAACATTAATTCTATCTTTATTCTTTTTCCTAACAAAAACTAAAATTTTCTATCAATCAACAAAAACATTCAAACAAAAGAAATAAATTAACCGCACCGATCCGAGATATATCTTCGAAAGCTTTTACTATGGAAGGCGTTCGTGAGGAGTCTCCGGGGTGGGTCACGTATCGCCCCCAATATCCGGCTCCGGCTAATGGAAGCCGACGGAAGCCGCTGAAGTCGAACGACTTGCATCTCGAAGCCGGTTTTAATAAAAGAATCGGGAGACAAGTGCAGCGTTGGGTTTTAACTAGGATCAACCTGGGACGGTTTTGGAACGATGGATCGGAAGTTTTGAAGTGGTTAGTTTTGTGTTTGTTTTTATAATTAAGTGGTATTTTAAACCCTGGGCTACGGGTTGTTCGAAAGAGATACCGCGGCCTAGACACAAAGGGCTAAGAAGGAACATGGGTGGTTTTTAGTCAGTAGAAGTCTGACACTATACCACTCTGCCCAGAGCGGGAGGCATTTGATTTGATGATCCCCACTCTAAAAAAAAAGGTATTTTAATTTAAGATTGTGATGAATAGGCTCGCACATGGAACTGAACATAACGGACGAAATATGGGTGTAAATTACTATTAGGTATACTTCTGCCTAACCCTTCGGGAATTACAGACGTGATGTATGTGTATAGGTATATGTATTGTGAATAAAAACGCGACAGCAGACTGATAAATCTATATAAATAAAAAGAGAAGTCCTAACTGACTGACTGACTCATCAGCGCCCAGCCCAAACCCTTGGACCTAGAAAGCTGAAATTTTGCACAGACGTTCTCTTTATAATGTAGACAAGGAATAAGGAAGGATTTTTCGAAATTCAGCCCCTAAGGGATTTAAATAGGGGATGAAAGTTTGTATGGAAAATCGTCATTTCACGCGGGCGAAGTCGCTGGCAAAAGCTAGTAATTGATAAATAAAATCATTTGGATGGGTAATTGCTTAGACTAATTTCAAGAATTCCTGGGTTCGATTGTCATATCGACCAAATGTTATCGGTAGATTTTTCCATTAGGAAAAGGTTTTTTTCCCGGTTGATGGCTTACTCCTTAATACTGGGGCTTAAACATAATGGAGATGCATTCGGACATTACAGGTGTGACGATAATTCATATGTAATTGTATACGTACGAATATTTAAAAATGTAAGTATACATAATCGTATAAAAATGTCTTACATAAAAGTGTTAACAAACAAGAAAGCAAAACCATTGAATTGGATAAAATTCTCAAAGCTAGAATTTTCATAGGGCCTTTGTAATACTTCTACAAATTCCTCAACTGTAGTGAAAGTTGCTCGCACGTGATACAGCATCACAGTCACATCAGAGTTACACATTGCTCAAGCACGCGAATGCACACGCAGCTTACACTCACAGGACTTGCGGACATGTGGACATGGGGACATGTGGACATGGGGTAATCCCGTGCTTCAGGCGCGTTTCAACCAGAGATTTGTACGAATGACACGGGTTGGTAGCGGGTCCGTTGCGTGAGTTGGTTTGGAAGTGCGAGTATTTTTGTAATAACTGAATTTAGCATATATTTTCGGCCTAGCCTTTTCCCAACTATTATATTTTGGAGTCGGCTTGCTGTCTAACCGGATGCAGCTTACCAGTATTTTACATGGAGTGACTGCGTATCTGACCTCCACTACCCAATTAATACTGAAAGAAACCCCTTGGTAAAACTGGTTGTCAGACTTTCGGGCTACTGTACTACCACGGGCCTGTAATGACTTTCAGAGATTTAGGAATGACAGCTGAGACCAAGGGCTTAGTGTTCTTTTTAAGGCACGGTTTATAATGGGTGACTGAAAATAACATTTTGTAAAGTCTTAATTGATGGTAAACAAATCGCTATAATAATCATCTGTGGTAAAAGCATCTGTGGTTTACATATACGAAACTTTCAACCTTATATCATAAGCTTATACTCGTATAACCAAAGCCTAGTGGAAACGTAATAATAAACCCTTCACTGAAATTAACTTATATTTTTTCGGAATACTCGTCAAAATTCCAACTGAAACTATCTTTTAACCACCCCATAAAACTAAAAGTAAAACTCGTACAAATAAACAAACTGAAAAAGTGAATTCAGCTCACAGGAAGAAAGAAATACTTTTTTATTTGATTTACAACCGAAAGTTGCAGATAAAAAATAATGTTACAAGGCCGCCGTGACGTCACAGCACGATCGCGTAACTTCGGCAAGTTACGACCCTCTATACGTCATGTTCGGCTATCATCGGAATTACGAACATTATCGAAGTTGGAACGCGGAATTTATTTTTGAAATATAATATTGGAATGGGACCGTTTGGATTTAATGGCGGGTACTTTTTGTTTGTGTATTTAGGATCTTATTTCTTGGGTGTTGGCAATGGGATTGATTTAGTCTGAGTTTAAATCTTAGTTGGTTAGCTAACATAACATAAAAAATCGGCTATAAAGAGTTGTACTAACTGTAAACCCACATTTTGCCAGTTATGTATAAGTTCAATGTACTAGGGACCGAGAGTATTGTCATCAACTACAACTAACAAACAAATAAATCCCTGATGAACTCAACACCACTTTACTCCACCGGAATATTGAACTCAAAACCACATGTTCAGCAGTGGCGCTTAACTAGACCACTGAGGTAGTTGGCACGAGGCGTCGCGCGCGTCGTCGGTTTAAGCCGTTGATTGATTGAGTTTAAATCATGTTTAAATCTTAGTGAGTTAACTATTGATTGTTAATCCACTCCTGGCCCTAACGTTAAATAGGTTTGCGGAGGGTCAAGTTGGAGAGCTTAACAGGAATAGTAATGAGCACTATGGCACGGGTTGGTTTGTTTAGGAGGCCATTTCCTGTATTAGTGATGGTTGGGTTTTTTGGTACGTCAGAGGCAGCAAGCGTGTGTACACGTGTGTTTTTTTAAATATTATTTATTGATTTGTGTCTTTATTAAATCGAAATATTAACTTACACCTCACTATTGTATTAAGTCTGGTTCTTCTAACCTTTATTTTCGTTTTTATTTTTGGGGTGGGAAATCATCAAATGACCCGCTCTGCACAGAGTGGTAGGGAGTGTCAGACTTCTACTGACAATCCAAAAACCACCCATGTTCCTTCTTAGCCCTTTGTGCCGAGGCTGCGGTATCTCTTGCGAACAACCCGCAGCGGTTCTTCTAACCTAACAGACAGGATGTTGCTGTGGAGTTTGTTCCGTCACTTTTTCTTTCCAGTTAAAACACTAGGAATTGTCGAAAGGTGGGCGTTTTGGGAGACTGTCTCTTGTAAATCAATTTTGTTGTTCAAAAAGTGCTGAATATCAGCATAGTTTGAATAAATGACTTTGTCTTTTGATTTCGTGGGTATACCTCAAGTGTGTAGGCAGATGGATTCTTATTGGAATGTATGAAATTGTGTACGTTTTTGCTACAATATTAATTGCGTTCAATTCTGTACAATACCATTTTATTTTTCTCAAATCACAAATCCTGTAACATATAACGTAACATTACAAAACGATTTTTCTCTATTCGAATTACACTTAAGCTGAAAGATTATTTCAAATGCCAAACTACTCTATTTGAGTGGAATTTAGACATTTGACATTAAAATTACGAACGAGATCATGAATTATATTTATTGGAGAAAATAAATATAACTTTGTGAGTCTCTCCGTCTGTCCTGTAACATCTCAATATCGTAAAAGGTTGTAGTGAATTGGTTGAAAGCCTTTACCTTTTGTAACGTTACCCACGGCCATCTTACAATGAAATTGTGACGCTGTGTCGCTCCATATTCTTTGACGATAGGAATATTTCAGAATATTTCAAATGTTCGAGATGTATTTTAGAATTTATTTACGAGAGGAGACGAATTGTTTCTACGCCGTGGCACCTTTGTGTTAGATTCTTGAGATGGTTTTTAAAAGCTGCAATAAAACCAATTAACTTTCAAAGACTGGTCTGTTGGTCTAGTGGTTAGTGACCCT
This sequence comes from Diarsia mendica, assembly GCA_949316265.1. NCBI lineage: Eukaryota > Metazoa > Arthropoda > Insecta > Lepidoptera > Noctuidae > Diarsia > Diarsia mendica. The sequence goes on from OX438892.1 coordinate 25,089,525, forward strand.
AACTGCTATGCCGGAGGTCGTGGGTTCGATTCCCACCCAGGACAAATGTTTGTGTGATGAGCACGATCATTTGTTTTGTGTCTGGGTGTAATTTATCTATAATATGTATGACGGATTCTCGAGCGGCTGAGACACTACGTGTCGCTGTTTATCGTCATCTGATGGTCCTCCATTATGGACGTGTAGGTGCAGGTAGTTGTAAAATAATACTCACAAAATATCTCACTTAATTTAACTTTTAACATTCTAACAAAACTTCACCAAAATCACTAATGATTACAATAATAATTACTGATTTAACTATGGGACGGAAAATAATTAAACTTTACTTTAGAGCCAATGGGTTTGTGCATGTGCCTCGGCTCACGGTCGCATCAAAAGTGACCGTTTCACCACCGCCATGACATTGACAACTCCATTCGGTGTTAACCGCTCTAAATTAAAATTACCAATAAAGAAATAATTCTTACACCACAGAGTAAAACTAATCGATTACAACTCATAAAAAATGTTAAAATAAATCAACTAATTTATCACGCGCCGTTACGGCCTTCCTACATCATCACACGTCCTCGTGTGTACTTGGCACATACTTCAAAACTCGGTCATTCTGACCACAACAAAATTCTCAAGAATTTTTATTAAATCTTGAAACGTCCAATCGAAATAAATCCAGGCTTAATCATCACTAACGGCCTTATTAATAAAAAAAAGTTAAGCCTGCTTAAACTTACGCTTAGTTTATCTCGCATGCCGTCTCACTTCAAAAATATTCAAAAGAAAGGGACGGCATGCGAGATAAACCAAGCGTAAGTTTAAGCAGGCTTAACTTTTTTTTATTAATAAGGGGGTAAGAGCCAAAACATTACTAGAACTGAAAGTTCACTAAGATAGTGCTACGCAATTCACGACATAATATCACAGAATTTCACGTGCCACACAGACTAAAGCTAACAGGTGCCACACAGGCTCACGGGTGCCACACAGGCTTACGGATGCCACACAGGCGCAGGGGTGCCACACAGGCGCAGGGGTGCCACACAGGCGCAGGGATGCCACACAGGCGCAGGGATGCCACACAGGCGCAGGGATGCCACACAGGCGCAGGGATGCCACACAGGCGCAGGGGTGCCACACAGAGGCAGGGGTGCCACACAGGCGCAGGGATGCCACACAGGCGCAGGGATGCCACACAGGCGCAGGGGTGCCACACAGGCGCAGGGGTTCCACACAGGCGCAGGGATGCCACACAGGCGCAGGGGTGCCACACAGGCGCAGGGGTGTCACACACAACCGCGCCAGCAGGGCGCGCCGGCACCATGGAGCGCCACACACAACCAGCGCGCTGCAGCCCGGAGCGACGCGCTCAACACGCCAGTAGCGCGCTGGCAGCTTGGAGCGACGCGCTTAATACGCCAGTAGCGCGCTGGCAGCCCAGAGCGACGCGCTTAACACGCCAGCCTGACGAGTTACACGTCCTGGTTTGTATCTGTAACACAATAACCAACTTTGAAGCATTTTTGAAAACTCGGCCGACCTGACCGTAAAGTTTAATTACAATGAATAATGATACTTTCAATAACCGAACAAGCTTTAAGTAAACCATTTCAACAACTTAAACACAGAAGGTTCCTCCAAGCCTCATAATTCATTTCATAAATCAAATTTCAAAAAGAAAACACACCACTCATGGCCTGCAACTAGTGACCATTCACTATTGCCGCCCATATCGTCATCACCTCATGTGATACGACCAACACCAGGTCCCCACCACACCACTGGCTGCCCATCGCGCTCTGAACAACCCCACTCTGAGTTGCAGTTTCGACTACAGACCAGTGCGTGCACCGCGACCAACCAAGATAGCCATGGCATGTGTTCCATTTGCTGGTGGAGGCACCTTCCTCACCGTCTCCTACATTAGGCTTTAATTCACATTACTTGGAGGAATCTTTCGTACATCTCAACTCGTCTATCCTGACTTACTAGGTTGTTAGTTAGTCATTTAAGATTTAAATCAAAAAACAAATCGTAAACACTACACAACTATCTTGACTTGACACATTAATCAGAAAACATGTGAAGTTCAACATAGTCTAAATCAATTTAAAATTCAACAACTTTGAAATTATGATTACGTACGGCTTACGGATGCCACACAGGCACAAGGGTGCCACACAGGCTCAGACCAAATAACCAACAAGCGGAATCATAATCTCTCGAGGTTCCTTCACCCTCGGACACATCATCTATTACGTCTTACTCTGTTGAAACTTCACAGGTTGGCATCCTACAGTTGTGTGCGTAGGCACTTATGTACGATTGCTGGATAGTGACTTTAAAACATCGGTCGCCCTCAAGTGATTCGACTCAACCTCACTCAGAACCTGTTTGGTACTAAATACGTCATAATTACCCAACCCTATCAATCTGACAACTGAATTGGTGTAGCAACCCTTAAAACCTTTGAAATAGGCTTTCCTTTATGAGAGAACACTCGGCTCCACTAACATAGTAAAATGGAAACGACTCACCAGATTGTCGCCATTGCCCACAAACACCAGCTACTTGACAGTTGTCGACGCGCTATTTCGGTGACAGTGCCGCTTTCGCTACTATGGGCCGCATGGCCCGCAGAGGAGGCGCCACATGGCCCGCAGGGGACGCGCCGCATGGCTCGCAGAGGACGCGCCACCCATGCCGGAATTGCCACGATGACAATTAGATGCATTAGGCCCACTTTCACCATAACGGAAACAAATCACTTTGGTGTTTCAATCAACTTTCACTTCAAACTTGTACTATCACTTGCCCTATCAATCACTTGCACTTGCACTTGAACTTGCACGTGGATCAGAATCCGACTGCTCTGGGTTGATTTCTGGCAGAGCGATCTTGGATGATGAGGCTGGTGTTCTGATAGCCTCGATCAACAGCATCATATTCCGCTGCTGGATCTCGAACATTGTGCGCAGTGAGATTCAGAGCCCACTTCTGATGACGGATTCTCGAGCGGCTGAGACACCACGTGTCGCTGTTTATCGTCATCTGATGGTCCTCCATTATGGACGTGTAGGTGCAGGTAGTTGTAAAATAATACTCACAAAATATCTCACTTAATTTAACTTTTAACATTCTAACAAAACTTCACCAAAATCACTAATGATTACAATAATAATTACTGATTTAACTATGGGACGGAAAATAATTAAACTTTACTTTAGAGCCAATGGGTTTGTGCATGTGCCTCGGCTCACGGTCGCATCAAAAGTGACCGTTTCACCACCGCCATGACATTGACAACTCCATTCGGTGTTAACCGCTCTAAATTAAAATTACCAATAAAGAAATAATTCTTACACCACAGAGTAAAACTAATCGATTACAACTCATAAAAAATGTTAAAATAAATCAACTAATTTATCACGCGCCGTTATGTATGTATTTAGAAATATATAAGTATGTTTATCAGTTGTCTAGTACCCATAACACAAGCTCTGCTTAGCTTGGGACTAGATGGCGTTGTGTGATAGTTGTGGAATATTATTATTATATTATTAAATATTATTAAAGCAAAAGTATTGCGCTTTTGAGGTACTTTTTAATTTTCTTTGAAATTTTCTTTTTAATTACCTACTTATATTTATAAATTTTATAAATGCGAATGTCACTTTGTCTGCCTGTCTGTCGCACTTTCATACCAATTACTTATGAACCCATTTAATTGAAATTTGATACACATTTAAAGTATATAATTAGTCTAGACCCTGAGAAAGGACATAGGCTATTTTTTAATGCGAAAAAGTGTCGAAAATGGGGAAATGAAAAGATTACTTTTTCAAATACCTAAGTAACACAACACTACTAAAAAAAAGAAGATGTGGCTTACTTGCAACTCCCCTATTGAAATAAGTAATTTAAATTGATTTTAGGCCATAAAACAGGAAATATGACAAGCAATACACTAATATAAACCAGATAAAATCAAATGAACTGTCAGTGTCCATACAAATGACAGTTTGTGTAATTGACACACACAGCTCACAGAGAGCGAGCTATTTGGTTATTGATGCGATAACAACGCAAATAGTTCCAGTCATTTAGATACGAGTTAATGTAACAACATTGTAACCCGCAGTTTACCTAAACAATGAGTACGTGAACATATTGCTTTGTGATGAATAAAACTGTTTATCAACTCAGCTTATCGCAGTCTTCAACTGGACATAACATAACATTACACCATTTTGGAGTGTGGGAAAGCATCAAATGACTCTGGACGGAGCGGTAGGAAGTGTCAGACTTCTACTGACTAAAAATAACTCATGTTCCTTCTTAGCCCTTTGTGTCGAGGCCGCGGTAACCCGCAGCCCCGACAGGCGCCCTTTCAATGTTGCTGACATTTCTTTGAGGCGCACGTGGAACACGAACGCGCCGTCGACACGGCCTGTGTGACATAGGACAGAGGGACGGTAAGCTAACCCATTACTCACCATCCAAAGATACGATGGCCGGAAGCCATCTCGTGGCCCCCGACGATTGGAGCGTCTCCCGCGGCGGCTGGGGAGGTTCTTTCCCTCTCACGTTCCGCCACCTCCATCGCTAGCATTACTACTTCGCAAAAGAAGGCATGCGCGATGTTACTTAGTTTGCGTTCTTACGCCCTGGGCAGAGAGTCGACTATAGGTTGACTTATTATACTGGTAAATTGAGGCTGTAACACGTTAGGTTTGTCTACGTACCTACTTCTCGCGTACGTAGAGCCCTATTTTTAATAAATCTTTTTCACAGGAAATGTCCGAAAAAGTTTATGTTGACCTGCATTTTAAGCGCGGACCGTCCAACACAAAGAGACAGCTTTTTATTTTTAAATCATTTTCAACTTCACGGCATTGAGGGTGAAAGCCTCGACCCAAAGATAAAAGAGGAAGAAAAACCTTTTGTCAATCATTACACCTTTTATTAGCCCTTCTCTTCTGTCCGTTTATTGACTTGTCGTTGCGAACCAACTTTCTAATTGCGTCCCTACTGTGTTTGGGAGAACGTCAACATAGAGTAAAGAGGACAGAAGGTCAGTTGCGTACAACGAGCAATATCGCACGTATGGAGTTACATACGTCTGTGTACATACACTGGCGATTGTTGTAATATTCAATAAAATATATATAAAATAATTATATTAAATTGTAATATTTTTGGACTAAGAACTATATATAATATGAGACATAAAATATCTCAATCGAAGACATTTTCGACTTTCCTTATATCGAAAACCCAAAAGATCATAACTCAAATAATATCACTTGTTTCAAGTATTTTTTTTCTGTGCAGGATTTCATCATCTGCTTAAAGTTTTCCTAACGCTTCCAGTTTCTTAGGCACTTTATCTGCACTTTCCTGACAGCGTCGAGGGCGAGTTTTTCGATGCCTTTTTATAGTTAGTTCTATTTTAGTTTAGTTCATATATTCGGTTCATATCTTTAGAATAGTCATAAATTAAGTAAATTAACTAATAAACACTAAACTAGGTAAACATTTGTTTTGTTTACTGCATTTTTCCACTTGTTTTATGGAGCTGCCCTTCTGTAACAATTTATTTTATACTGTTAATCTGAAAGCACTTCGTATCTCCGAACTTTCTATAGGACATTGATCGTAAAAATTTCAACTAAATGGCTCCCATTTCGATTGAGTTTAGAAATATTATATTGGTTTTATTGTAATTTGCGAGTTTTTGATTAATGAAATGGCTTTTTGTTGCGTTTTTTTTTGCTTGCCTTACATTACGAATGTGTAATGGCTGTTTTAATGTATTTATCGTGTTTTGATTTCAATGGAAGTTTCAAAATTAATTACATTAATTTGAAAATTACAGATGCCTGGCTTTTTTGTCCTATTAGTATTTAGAAGAACTAGAAAATGAGTATTAAAGTTAAACCATTTTTAAAACCCTCTTTCTATAAATATGTATTATTAGTTAATACACTGATGCCTTTACATTCACATTTTAAAGTATTTTAAATTTAAAAACTAAAAATTAATACTTGAATATTTAAATATTCTTTAAAACTACAGCCGTCCATCAAAGCTTGTTTTTTGTTCAAAGAAAACTAAAAAATATGATAATATTCAAAGTAAGACGTAGGGATCTAAAAAACTTACAGTAAGAAATTTAATATTTTACTTAGTTCAATGTAATTTATTCTGTGCACTGTATTTGTATTAAAATTATTACATAAATTTCAATATAAACATCCAGTTCAAATTGCTTCCATAGCAGTATATAAACTACCTCCTCGGTTTTTCAGTAAGTAGGTATAACACATTTTGTTCAAGCTAAACAAACCATACTTTTTGCCCCTAGAGGGTAATGTTTTTTAACCTTACATGAGCCTCTCTAGTTAAGCAAGATACAGTTTCAAGCCACGTAAGAACAAAAACTTATAATAATCTTACCAAAACCACTTACACACATGACACCTCCCATTTCTCTTAAGAAAATTCTACATCTACGTTATACAACACTAAAATGTTTATGCCGAAAACCTACACGGTATGTTACTTAAAACATTTTATCCTGATATCATTAGAAGGCGAGCGGGACTCTCGACACGGCTTATGCATTTACTCCGCAGTTTATGGTCGCTGTTGAGTTTGTTATGTGAAGGTCTAATGAGGCCGCCGCAACGGGAGCTCATTTAGCTCGCTGACACCCTGTCAGACGCAGTTATGATGAAAAATTTTTGGTTTTAAAAGTTGAGCTTTGTGGCTGACTAGTTTAGAGTAGATGTTGCTTTGTAATCTGCGAAGTTTGGCGGGTGTTAGTAGAGTGAAGAATATGAGAAGACGTTTGCTAATGTTTTAAATGTGGGATAAAACTAGAATTGAAATACAAGCAACTGAAGTGACTGAACAGTACACACGGACACATAGGAGGCAGTGGAGTTTGAATCGATTTCTATTAATTTGTTTCATGCAAACTTGGCAATTAGAATTGATTGCTAAGTTTACTATCAAATCATATACCTACGTAGGAAACCAACCAAGGAATTGTATTTCACATTTTTATATGTGAACAAATTATTTTTAACCGACTTCTAAAAAAAGAAGGAGGTTCTCAATTCGGATGTTTTTTTTAAATGTTTGTTCGGGCATAACTCCGTCACTTGCTAACTGATTTGAAAAATTCTTTTTTTGTTGGAAAGGGTATACTTCCCAAATGGTCCCATATTTTTTTTATCGAAATCGGACAAGCGGTTTTTGAAAAATCACCAAAACTCAAAAAAATACCACATTGTCCACATTATGACCCATAAACATGTGAACCACTAAAAAGTGAAAAATAAAAACTTTTTAACAAAAAATAAAACCGACTTCAAAAAAAAAACAAAAAAGTCAAAAATAAATCAGTTTCTGAAGTCGGTGGCAAAAAAATGAAATCAAACAAACAAAAGTCACCGACTGCAGAAACTGATTTATTTTTGACTTTTTTGTTTTTTTTTTTGAAGTCGGTTTTATTTTTTGTTAAAAAGTTTTAAGTTTATCTAATCGGACGTTTTCTATAAAAATAACTAACGAAATGTAGGTGTACTAATGGAAACCTCTGCCTAACCCTTCGGGGATTGTAGGCATTATGTTATCCACTTATAGTGTGTACTATCGGATCACTAAAGTAAACCGTATTAGTAATATGACTGGCCTGTTGGTCTAGTGGTTAGTGACCCTAACTGCTATGCCGGAGGTCGTGGGTTCGATTCCCACCAAGGACAAATGTTTGTGTGATGAGCACGATCATTTGTTCTGTGTCTGGGTGTAATTTATCTATAATATGTATGTATTTAGAAATATATAAGTATGTTTATCAGTTGTCTAGTACCCATAACACAAGCTCTGCTTAGCTTGGGACTAGATGGCGTTGTGTGATAGTTGTGGAATATTATTATTATATTATTATAATATAAACTAAGATCTACTTAGTAAGAAACTATTCGGCATCCTTTGTCCAGAGTTAAATCGAGACAGAAAGGCCTAGGGAATTCTAAATTTCTAATCTGCAAGGAATTTTGTCTGTAGTGTACAGTATTGGTTTCTACACATAGCCACTTACCGCTGGATAAAAGCATTCCTGTAAGGCAACGCTCCTCAATAACTAGCATGATAAATATTCTGTGTGCAGTATGGCGTTGTGATGGATAGTGATAATTAACACAGGGATTTTCGATACTCCCGTCTGTTTTATTAATATACTGCGAAATGATACGCGAAAAGAGCTGGCGAATTTCAACGTTATGTTTTTCGCGTTATTAAATTATCGGTATGTTTTACATAGGTTTTCAAACGAAAAGTTCCGAATAATAATGTAATTTGATTACAACATTTTCGCAGTAATAACTGATTGATATCACTGGCCTGTTGGTCTAGTGGTTAGTGACCCTAACTGCTATGCCGGAGGTCGTGGGTTCGATTCCCACCCAGGACAAATGTTTGTGTGATGAGCACGATCATTTGTTCTGTGTCTGGGTGTAATTTATCTATAATAGGTATGTATGTATTTAGAAATATATAAGTATGTTTATCAGTTGTCTAGTACCCATAACACAAGCTCTGCTTAGCTTGGGACTAGATGGCGTTGTGTGATAGTTGTGGAATATTATTATTATTATTATTATTAGTTATGATATTCCATTTGAACTAAAAGCTCCACACACGAGTTTATCCGTATCAACAGTAATTGATCCGATATTGATTACACCCGGACAAATATCGGATCACGATAAATACTGAGCGTGACCAAGGCCGGGATCACTCGAATAAACTCCCAAATCCGAGATTACTATAGATTTAAACGTAACTACCCTTTCCGGTTTATTTACGGCACGATAAATGCCGATTGCGGCGTGTGCGTGTGTCACGGGCTGCTTGTAAATCAAACGGGTGTTAGGGCCGTGATGCATAGCGCGGTCCGGTGCGATCCGGTGCGGTCCGGTCCGGAGCGATGCGGGCGCTGCGCCGGACGCGGTGGTGGCTTCCGGAGTGACGTCACAGTTCAGCTACGTCACGAATGGCAGACTATTACTTTGGTGTTGTGAATGATTGGTGCGAAGAGGTTGGTGAACAAAGAGAGTTGTATTGATTGGAAGTTTATGAATGGAATCTGAGGAATGTGTAGGTCTATTTGCATCAAAATAGTCAAACTCAAAGGATTTGATCTAGTGATGGCAAGCGTATTATTGGGATCGGACTGGGTTAAAATAATATGATTCTGTTTAGTCCGTAATTTAGATTATCGAAAAATATTGAATACGCGTTTTTTGTTTTATCAAATCAATAAAAAATGACGAAGATAAAACGCGTCAAAGATCTTGGAGTGGGGCTTGAAACGTCACTTGTGTCGTCAAAATGTACTATCATATGACGTCACACGAGTTTTCGAAGCACTGTATCGTCTTCATTTTAAGTTTACGTGAAAAAAGAAAAAATACGTGTCCAATAATCTTTGGAAATCTATCTGACGGACTAATTAGTTTTTTTTTTGTCCGATCCCCTATTGTACCCAGAGAACCTGGGTATAATTCCCAGGTTGGTCAAAGTGTTATTGGGTTTCGTGGTATCGTCCGTTCCGTAGTATTCCGTTTACTAATAATTTGCTATAGAAGTATATACCTAGTGCTTTTGTGCCTTTTTTTTGGGGTGGTGCGAACTCATCAATTAATGAGTCCTCCTACTCTGGGCAAAGCGGTAGGGAGTGTCAGACTTGTACTGACTAAAAACGACCTATGTTCCTTCTTAGCCCTTTGTGTTGAGGCCGGGAAGGGAGCTTTTGTGCCTTAATTTTAAGCCATAACCATGGTCAATAAATATCATAATTTGTAAAGAGATATAAAATGAATAGAATTTATTCCAATAATACATTTGGTATTTTCAAAGAGTTTTACATTAGTAAACTCACTTTTAGCTTCGCCTCTTGATTAGTAATGCGTTAGCAAACCCCATTAGTGTAGATGGTAACTATGGGGCGTGTAACCACTTCCCATGGGGGCAACCGGTTTGTTTGCTAACCTTTTACATAAAAACGCCTTCTTCATATACGTTAAAACTAAGTGCTACCGCTTTTATATACGGCATAACAACAATTTTCTCTCTTGTCAGGCACGGCAAGATAAGGAAATCGCAAGACGAACCGAAAATGCTTGGAAGAGTTACTGGTCCATGAAAGAGTATTTTAAGGGCACCCTGCCCATGTCTCTGAAGCGAAAGCTTATGGACATATGTGTATTCTCCCCATCTTGACCTACGGTGCACAAACATGGTCTTTGACTAACATCCAATCGTCCAAACTCAAGGTTTGCCAAAATGCTATGGAGCGCAGTATCTTAGGTGACTGGCCTGTTGGTCTAGTGGTTCTATTCTATTCTATTTATCTTCGGGGACGCCGGCAGACACCAGACGGGCGATCAGTCCTTTCGATGTGGATTATTTCGCCCAGTTCCCCATTTTGGTGGATCCCCTTCATGGGTTACTGGTGGTCGGCATCGCGAATCTTCCTGTCGCCTTGCAGAAGCTCACCAGTGGTTCGGTAGAGATTTCTGCGAGCTTCTCTTCATTAATCTCATCTGTTCCTAGGATTTCCCATCTGAGTGGCCCATACATTGTGCATTCCGCCACAAGGTGGAAACTTGTTTCTTCTGCTTCTCCACATGCTGGGCATATGGGATCTTCCTTTACTTTCATAATCGTCAGGTGTCTATTGAGTCCACAGTGTCCTGTTGCGATCCCTACTACTAGTCTTATGTTTCCCCTGCTCATTCTGAGTAGTTTGTGGGATTTCTTTTCATCATATGACTTTAGGAAGATTTTCGATTGTCGACAACCTTCTGTTGCATTCCATCTTTTATTTGACTCTCTTGTAGTTATTCTATGGATGATTCCTTTTGTTATATTATGTGGGATCGGTAGCCTGGGCTCTGGTCCCACAAAGGTTTCATCTGCTCCTTTTCTGGCTAACTCATCCGCTATCTCATTCCCTTCGTGTCCTTGATGACCAGGGACCCATGCGACTGTTACTTCTGCTCTTTCCGCTAGCTGGTTGAGTGCCTCCTTACACTCTTTAACCAGTGCAGATGTGACTTCCACTTTGTTCAGTGCTTTGAGTGCTGCTTGACTATCACTGTATATAACTATTTTGGAAAGATCACCTGTAAGGGCGTTTCCAATTATTCTGGTACATTCCATAATGGCATGTATTTCTGTCTGGAACACACTTGCGCCTGTTCCTAGTGAGAATGATCTATTTATTTCCAGTCTTGGTATGTGTATTCCAGAGCCGGATAGCTTAGTTGATTCTTTCCTTGATCCATCTGTATAGCAGACCGCCATAGATGGATCACTCTCGATTGTCCATTCTTCTCTTGTGCCTATATGTATTCTATACTTTTTGTCGAAGATCTTCTCTTTCTTGATTAGGTCATTGTTGGCCATAATCATTGATAGATTGTCTTCGTACGGTTTTGCTATCTCCGAGTGACCTTTGTCCATAAAATTGCCTTTCCAGAGGTTCAAGCTTTTCAGTTTGAACCACTGCTCCAAGGCTCTTTTCTTAACTTGTAGACTAAGCGGTATCATTCCTAGTATGACATCCAGGGCCGCTGAGGGAGTCGTCCTCATTGCCCCAGAGATCATTAACCCGGCCATTCTTTGAACTTTTGCTAGCTCTGTGCTGTTAGTCTTGATTTGTGTTCTGTGCCACCATACTATTGCTCCGTGTATAACTCTGGGTATGATGATGGCATTATATATCCAGGCTACTATGGCCGGTTTCATTCCCCAGGTTCTACCTATAGCTCTTCTGCATTGTAGTAATGCAATTTTTGCTTTCTCACATGTTTCTTTTATATGCGTCTTGTATGACATGGTTTTGTCTAAGATCACTCCTAAGTATTTTATTTCCTTAGTTACTTCTATCCGTTCACCGTCTATGTATATTGGTGATAACTCCTCGTATTTCTTTCTTTTTGTAAAAAGGACTAGCTTCGTTTTAGTGGGGTTGAGGTTCAGTCCCCTTTCCCTACACCATTCGAGGGTAGCCCTAATTCCTTTCTTCATTACGTCACTTATGGTGCTAAGTACTTTTCCAGTGATTAATAGCACTCCATCGTCCGAGTATGCTTGTATATATATGTGCATCTTGTTTAGCTTCTCAAGCAAATCGTCAAGCAGCAAACACCATAGGAGCGGCGAGACGCATCCTCCCTGGGGAAAGCCCCTCACCGCTCTCACTGTGATGGTATTGTTGCCTAATTCGGCCTGAATTGCTCTGTGTCTTAGTACGTTTTCTATCCATCTTGACATGTAGCTTGCTATGCCTTCCCTTTGTAAAGCGGCCTTGATCGCTGTGGAGTTGGCTTTGTCAAAAGCTCCCTCCACGTCGAAAAAGCAGCCCAATGCAAATTCTTTGTTTTCTAACGCTCTTTCGATTCTTACCGCTATGTTATGGAGAGCTGTCTCCGTGGACTTGCCCTCCATATATGCGTGTTGATTTCTCTGTAGCGGTGTGTCACTTTTTTCCACTTTGTTTCTAATGTGTCTGTCTATTATTTTTTCTAGGGTTTTCAGCACAAAAGATGAGAGACTGATGCACCTAAAAGACTTTGCTTCCTGGTACGTCGTCCTCCCAGGCTAAGGGATGAAGACTACTCTTACTTTTCTCCAATTTTCAGGTATATAGCCTGTGGCCACACTACTTCTGAATAGAGCTAGTAGATCTTTGATAATATACTTGTATGCCTGCTGTAATATCTTCGGGAGTACACCGTCCGGGCCAGGTGCTTTGTATGGTTGGAAGGATGATATACTCCAATCTATTTGGTCTTCTGTAATGATTTCTTCGACCTCAGCTTGTGTCACTTCGCCTTGGTTTTCGGTCATCATTGTTTCCTCTTGATAAGTTTCACATCCGGGGAAGTGACTTCTCATCATTTCGGTCAGTATCTTTTTTGGGTCGGATATGATCTCTTCCCCTATCTTTAGGCTTCCTAGTTTGCATGCTTTGTCTTTCGACAGCACCTTGACTATTCGCGCGGTATCAGTGTGTCTACTGATATTTTCACAGTAGGCGTTCCACCCTGATCTGCTTTCTTTCCTGCACATATGTCCTAGTTTGTTCCTTAGTTCTCTATATTTGTCCCAGTCCTCATCGCCCCCTTTTCTGAGGGCAGTTCTAAGGGCTCGACGCGTGCTTTTCCTGATCTTCGTTAGTGTTTTGTTCCACCATGGTTGGCCTTTACCTAGTTTTAGTTCCTTAAGAGGGCATGCGCAGTGGTAGGCTTCTGTTAATGCCTCCTCTAGACGCTTGGCTTCCTTTTCGAGTTCCTCTGCTGTTTCGTAGCTTTGTTTTTGACTAGGAGACCATGTCTTTATTTTTGAGTCAAAGATCTCCCAGGAGGCTTTCTTTGCATTTCTGATCATTACTTTCTCCATCTCACAGTCCAGACTGAAGATGATCCTACGGTGATCCGAGTACGAATCCTCCTCGTCAACTCTCCAGTCTTTTATGTGTTTGCTTATGCTGCTGGATGCCATCGTAATATCCAGCACCTCAGCTCTTGACCTGGTTATAAAAGTGGGTGTGTTACCTACATTTATTATTTCTAAATTACTGCTTATAATAAAGTCTAGTAGCAAGTCACCTTTTTTGTTGCAGTCTGTGCTACCCCAAGCCACATGATGTGAGTTGGCGTCGCACCCCACAATAATCGGAATATTCTTACCTCCATACTTGTTTATCGCCCGTTCCAGTTCTGGTGTTGGCGGCTTGTAGTTGGTCTCACTTGGAATGTATGCTGACATTATGGCTGCTCTGCATTTCCCTCCACTTGGTGGGGAAAAGTCAAATTCCGCCACAATGAGATCTCTGTAACATTCCACTTCGATTAATAGTCCTAATGTTTTAGCTCTGCTACTGGCAAAAATGCATGTTCTGGGATTCGACTCACCCCCCTTATGGTAGATGATGTCTCCTCCCATACACCCCATGCCGACCACTCTTCCTTTATGGATGTATGGTTCTTGTAGCAGAGCTATGTCTATGTTATTCGCAGCCATGTATCGGCAGAGTTCTGCCGTAGCCTCGCGGCAATGGTGCAGATTCAACTGAAGTACCCTGAGGTGTTGTGTGTTTTTTGTGTTCATGGATGTGTGTTGGTGTGTGTGTATGTTTGTAGAGTTGTTTGTTTGTCTTTAAGTGTTTGTGTCTGTTTCTTTGTGTTGTGTGTTTGTGTGTGTGTTAGTCCGACTCGCTCCCCGAATGGTCAGACCGCCTCACCGCCTTGGTTCGAGTCCTAGAGCTCTCCCCTATGGTGGTCGTTGTCGGTACTGGCCTCGGCTCGCGAGCAGACTTGTGCTGAGTGTTGGACGCCTCATCCCTCTGGTCGGGCCCTAGAGATTTCGCTAGGAGCTCTTCGTCTTTGCAAGAACTTCCAGAGCCCGTACTTTCGGTCTGTGCGACGTCCATCTTAGTGGCCTTGTCTGTGTTTGTTGGGCGATTTGGTACACTTTGTGGCTTCTGCCTTAGTAACCTGGCTTGGACCTGAGTGGCTTGAAAATTGAGCCAGACATACCCAGGTTCGTCGCCGATTACATCCTGCGGAACCCCCAGCACGAGGCGCATACCCAGGGGCTGCATTTCCTTGTGAATGAGGGTCCAATCGGATATCCTCAGTTCCGTCCTGTAGTCATTCTGGCACTTAATCAGCCTAAGGGGGTCCTGCGGCATCTTTCTGCTGGTAGGAATCCAGATGGCTACCCTACATCTACTCAACACTGTACACCTTATAGGGACGTCATTATATGTGCCGAAGTCACAGCCCAGTATCCAGTCCCTTGCCTCCACCGTCATTGGTGTCACAAGGAAGAATCCTTCCGACACCAACCCCGAGGTCGCAAAGGACAGGCACCTGCCCGAGACTCCTCCATACGCCGACTCCTCTATAAGGTCCGCCATTTTGTCCTTGATTAGGGTCGCCGCAGCGTCGTCCAGCTTGACACCGTCTGCTCTGTGTACAGTAACAGCGAGCTCGTTCTGCTCCCTAGCGGAGCTTCGCGAGAACTCTGTCCGACTCTGACCAAGATTCGGTCGTTTTGCCGTTGGACGCTGTGACGGCCCTTCACTAGGATCCGTACCTTGTCTTTTCACCTTTGGTGCTCGCGGCCTCGCCTCGTCTCCGCCCGCTCCGGACGCCTTAGCGGCCGTGGCCGACGGAGGTTGCGACGCTAGTTCGGAGCGCTTTTTGGTTTTCATCCTTCTCCACTTACTTTTGGAGTACCTAACTTCCTCCGCACCAGTCTCAGCTGGCGCAGATGAGGGCTGGCTCCGTTTGCGGGTTGGGCCCAAAACTGATGGCCTACGTGGATTTGCCCACGAAGGCCCAACTTGCGATGGGGCCAACGTGCATTGCCCTACGGAGGCCCGAGGAAAACGTGTTATGGGTAGGCCCAACGACACATAATACATGTAGGCAAGCGGTTGTATGTTTGTTGGTTGGTTTCATAGCGACGCGTCTCGCCAGCGCCGACCGTACGCGCGTTGCTGAACATGAACCTTATCAGCTTCATAATAAGGTTGGTTTTTGCGATGTTTTGAAAAACCAACCTTATTTTGAAGCCGATAAGGTTCATGCGCAGCGACGTGCGTGCGGCCGGCGCTGGCAAGACGCGTCGCTCTGAAACCATCCCTATAGGCCAACCCAGACGACGACATACAAAAGTCACTCATATTGTGCCCAAACAGTCGTCTCTCTTTTGCACTTTGACGTGATGAGTACCTACATGAGAGGACGTTGTGTCGTCTGCGTTGACCTACCTATTATACTTTGAGTTAACTGAAATTAAATGAAATACAAATTATGATAAGTAATTGAATATTTATTTATTGTTATATTATGTTATTGACAAAATAAAGACAAATTTTACACAATTTGGAGACAGTAGCTCTGCAGTAAAACGGTACACACCGTACCTACTATGATACATTGCTAAAGTACCTACCTACTTTTACAAAGTTACACTTTGCAGCTAAGTTGTTGTCAAAGATTCGTTCAAGGATTCTTCTTGTGATAGGACCAGTTTTGTTCCCACCAATGAAGGATAAGTATGTAGTTTATCTGCAACAAACACAACACAACCCATTATAGTAAGACAACAAATACTTATGCAATGCCAGTAAGGATAAATTATTTACAAATTTTTGCTATGTTATGTGCGAATCAACTTGAGACCGGGCCGATGATTCAATTTCAATTTATGTTGTGCAAAATGATGCGTCGTAGTATTTTTTTTTGCTAGAGATTTGCACGAAATTTATTAAGAACAAAATAAGATAGTTAGTATTTCATAAATAATAGCATCTTAGTCCCAGGTCTTAAGGTAATTCGCACGGGTTCTAAGTAGATAAATACCTACTTATGAAAAACTTACCCGTTTCGTAAAATAAACGTTTTACAGGACATAATGTCCACGTTATCCTATTTGGAGGCCACATGCAATGCGTCTTCCGTGGCGTCATCCAGTTTTCACGCACCACACCGAGTTCCCCACCCACCGTAACCATCTTCGTCGTCAAATTCCACAACTTTAAACATTTTTGTCACTGCCTGTCAGGCTAATATTTTATATTTTTAAATAAAACAAATACTCCGCAGCCGCAAGCGCACCCGGCACCGCACAAATGAAATAACAAACTGCAAGATGGCGGGCGGGCCGGGCGACGGGTGCCGCCGCCCGCCCCCCGCGCACCCCGATACCACCCCGTAGGAGCAGCAAGTAACAGGGCCATTGAAGGGTATCTAAGTTGGACCGATGTTGTTATCATAACTTAAATCCCTACAAAAATCTCCCAACAGTAGGAATAGAAGCAGCAGGCCCGTCGTTATTTGGCCCAATGTTGTTTTATTAACATAAATCCCTACAAAAATCACCCAACAGTAAGAATAGTAACAGCAGGCCCGTCGTTGGCTCTACGTAGGGCAAATAGTGCATGTTTAAGACAATGGGCCTATTTTAAGTTTAGGTTGGCGGAATAACTAACCGTCTGCCAATACATTCCCAACTGTTGGCGTATGGAAGCCAACGGCAATTGCTACTAGGGACACGAGGTCGTGGCAGACCACGAAGGAGATGGCGGGACGAACTGGATGTCTACGTTGCACAGAATCGCGACCGTTGGAAGGAATGGGGGAGGCCTTTGCTCAGCAGTGGGACAACATAGGCTAGCTATAATAATAATAATATAATAATAATAACAATTTTCTGTTTTGTATGGTAAATCAAGTCTATATTCAGACAAATTCTCAGAATTTTCTTAACAGTTACAATATTAACATATTTCTATTTTCAGATTTCTAAGTAATCACAATTTCCAACTACTGTGAGCAATCTTTTGGAACATGCCTTTGTATTTCCATACACATTGTGCTTCCATGAAATTCAATCGCTTTACTCCGTCAAAGAATAGATAGAAACAAAAGGTTTGACAAAGGACAATCGAAGAATCACACAAATAACTTGTCTATATACATCGACGAGTGCAGGCGTACTCACTCGCGTTTCATAGTAAAATAGTAAGTATAGTAGACTAGCTGATGCCCGCGGCTTCGCCAGCGTGAATGTCGGAAATATAAAAAAAAATACGATTTTCCATACAAACTTTGCACCATCGTTTTACCCTCTTGGGAGTAGAATTTTGAAAAATCCTTTCTTAGTGGATGCCTACGTCATATGTGGAATAATGGTCCGAAAGGTCCGAAATTTTAAGATTTTGGCCCTAAGGGTCTGGCCTGTGCGTTGTTTCTTAGTCAGTCAGCTTTACCTGTTATATACAGATAGTACGGCTAGAATAGTGGTGTTGACGAAGGGGCACTGTTGGGGAATATTTGAGGGAGTGTTTCACCCAAGTCTTACAAAGACTATCTCTTCAGATAGGTACGGCTCATGGAAGGCTCAGAGACAATTACCATTAACCGGGGTTACTTTGATTCTCGGGATGACTTTGATCGAAACTTCCATTTCATGTAAAATAGCGAATTGCGTAAAACAAGATGCAATTTGGTAGTTTTTTTTTAAGGTTTTAGTTTTAATGAAAATAAATAAAAAGGACTGATTTTAAGCTACAATTCTGATAACAACATTTTTTTAACAAAGAAATGTTTTTTATTTCATGACTTACTAGATCAAAGTAACCTCATGTTATGACAAAAATGACAATATTTATTTTTCCGCGGGTCGATTTTGATTTTTTAAAATTTGATTGTCATTATAATTGGGTTTACTACGTACATTTTATTGCGAAACGTGTAGTTACGCAATAAAATGGGGGATATCAAAGTAACCCCATCTTAATTACGTTTAACTTTGATCAGACCGTTTTTATTTTTTTTCCCAAAATCAAACTATTTTTTTTTACTTTTTTTTACAGGAATCGAAAGTTATAAAAAACCGATTACTAGACTTTTTTGTTGTATTTTTTTTTCACCCACTTCCAAAGTTACGGACCTTCTAAGTTCAATTTTGATCAAATTAACCCCGATTTACGGTACCCATCTTCATTTTGCGCTGTATGCCCTGACACCTGTGCACACTTGACGACCTTATGACTGCATCAACAAGCAAAGTTCGCATAGCTGAATTTTGAGCCAAATATATTTAATGAAAATTTGCTATCACGCAAATACGCTTCGAAGATGAAATCAATGGCCAATAGATCTATGTTCGATTATAAACGTGTATGAAAACGCCGCACACTTGATTTCCCTCGCAGTACGGAACTGTGCTTCTATTCTAGCTGCTTACTCTCTGCTCGAGTCGTGCGGATAGACGCGAGCCGAGTCGAACCCCCTAATACCGGCCGATTAACTGTGCCGATTAGTGATACACATTGTTTAGATCACTTGTTTAGCCCCAGTCATTTGTTAGTTAGCTCGTATTTGTTCCACAATTACGCTCATCAATTAACGCTGTGGAATTAGATTCATTGCTGCTGAATGTTTTGGTTTTGAAATATTGGGGGTAAATAATAACGGATATGTCGGTTCTGGTCATTGGTACGGGTATAGAATGAATTGCAAGCGTGCCAGTGGTGACATCATGCGATCTTCTACAGAAACAGAATCGTGATGTGTTGTGCTCTCAGGGAGGACAACATTTAGTGTCTGATCGCAGTGGAGTTGAGACGTAGCGGAAATGTACCCGATTCACTGCACAATGAATGTGTTGTTCAACCCTTTGGTACGCGTTTCAAACGATTTCCATTCTATAAAACGCAAAAGTTGGCGCGTTTGAAATACGCCGTGTGCTAGGGGTTTTATGTCTTAAAAGTTAGTCAACCAGAGATACGATGGACGAAGAGAGTTGTTAGAAAGGAGTTGATAGAATAAACGTGTAAGAAGAAAACCAGCAGCACAGATTCCTAATAAATATTGGGACAGGAGTGTGATCAAATTCCTTAACAGATTCAAAATTTTAGTAGGTATAATGCCCGGGATACACAAGGCCAGATTTCAAGCTAGGACAGCAAGTTAGTTCTCTCCTTAACTGTCTTGTCTTACTGCCCTGGCTTGGAACATTCTAGAAATGGCTAGTTTTGCCTACATCATCAGCCTATAATTGTTCCCACTGCAGGGACTCAGGCCTCCTCTCTAGGAGAAGGATGGGCTATAATCCACCACGCGGGCCCAGTGCGGATTGGTAGATGTCGCATATCTTCGAATTTTTGGTTCTAAGACATGCCGGTTTCCATGTCTTAGAACCAAAAATTCGAAGATCACGATGTTTTCCTTCACCGTTATGAGAGCAGTCGTGATGAAATAAATTACACAAAGTAATGCGTAAAGTTTTGCCTACACGAAGCCAAAATTACTAGGTTACTATCCTAGCTTGAAAAACTGGCCTCGTGTTTCCCGGGCATAAAGTACCTCTACCTACACAGTATAAAGCATCTTATCAAAGCCTGTGAAACTAGATCGTGCTGATAAGAGGAGGGTACACCTTGTTCAGGCAGCTGCTTTAGTCCCAGCCATTTGTTAGCTAGCTTTCATTGTTTGTTTTATCAATTAACTACGTAATTGGGCTAATTGACTTTGATGGACAAGCTTTTGTTTAGGAAATAACAAAGTTATAAGTCTTTTGTCATGATTAATGTCATTCAAACATTAACAATATTATTTCATATTTTCGCTGAGCTTAGTAAGCTTGAAGGTTAAGCAACGCTTGTCGAGGTCAGTCCGTGGATGGGTGACTATTATGACGGCACGTTTAGCGCACGTGGCTCAAGCAGTAGACTGCTGTGCGACGTTTCGTGGCTTCGATCCCCGCACGGAACAAATAATTGTATTGCCTAAGATAGTTTTTTCGGGTCTGGGTATTTGTGTATTTGAGTTTAAATGTCTGTGATACAGGAGGAGCCCCACGATACAGGAGGAGGCTGTCCCACCTTTTGCATCTCGATTCGCGGTCTCCACGTAAGATCATGTCTGCCCTAATAGTCATGGGCTTTAAACCACCCTATTGCCACTTAGCTTACTAACATACTAGGTAGGCACTCTCTCCATGTAGAAATTGACAAGACGGTTGGTAGCAAGTAGTGGTAAATTACATGCGCCAGTGCGCCTATGTATCGTCGAAGACTTTTATAATTTCCTCTTTTTTTTTATTATTATTTTATTTTTTAATATACACACTTGCCGTTCCAATTCACTTTTGTCATTGGCAGAATAGTCGACATCGGCTTTGCTTGCCATTAACGAAAAATAGAATAGAATAGAATACATGCGCCTCGTGACGTGCCGTATTGAAGAATTACAATACAATAGATCATAATGTTTTTAGTAGTTACCTAATACATCATGTAGAGTCCCCATGTGTGTTATTACAAATACAAATACAAATAGCCTTTATTTCTGATAATATAAATAGGTACATTTGACAATTTTGTTGCATCGCTTCACATAATTTATTGTGCATGCTATAATTCATACTTAATCATATTCAGTATAATCAGTTCATTCCACTATATCTAAAATTACATTGTACTAATATAATACTCTTAAATTATATAATACTATTTATATAATTCAACATTAAATTCATAATTATAATCAGTTCTGTTCACTATAACTAATTTAAATTATATTACTATTATACTAATTTAATCACAGTTTTAAATATTCGAATATTACATTATTATTATTTGTTATAATTATTATATTTTTAGCTTTAATGATTATTTATACATAATTATTATATATAATTCTGCTCACATGCTAAACTATCCATTTCTACAACATGCTATGAATTTTATTACCTATACTATTTAATCCACAAATGTGTGTTATTACACATTTTTATTTTTATCAGTGCAATATTTCATTTCCACTAGAATGACCGACAACCGGAAAAAATGCAATTTTCCGGTTGTATAAAGTTGGTCTAAAATATTGAGCGATATTTTACTTGTATTTCTATATCCCATTTATTGACGACGTATGTGACACACGAGGTATGGGGCATATTGCCCGCAGAACGGATGGCCGATGGGGCCGGGAAGTTTTAGAGTGGCGACCGCGAACCGGAAGACGTTGAGTTGGAAGGCCTCCCACTAGGTGGACCGATGACCTGGTGAAGGTTGCGGGGATCCGCTAGATTAGAGACGCACGGGACCGGTCAATGTGGAGACACCTGGGGGAGGCCTATGTCCAGCAGTGGACGTCTTTTGGCTAAAATGATGATGATGATGTGACAATTATAGGCTCGCATCACTCTGACTTAAACATATCTGGCGAAATGTGGGTGTACTATTAGGTAGACTTCTGCCTATCCTTTCGGGGATTACAGGCGTGATGTTATCTGTGTAAGACAAAATAGGTAAAAACTCATTAATAAATAACACAAACAAACAAAAAACTCTAACTTAACAGAAGAAAATACTCCTTTTAAATAAAACTAGGTACTCCTTTAACCTGTGGTACCAGGATAACAGAAACTAAAGCGGATCTTTAGCACCGCCCTAAATCATTAGACTAACGAACTTATAACAAGCAATATAATTCCGTCCACTTGTATATACTGGCTTAATTCTCCAAGTCATTAGTTAGCTCAGCCTCCGGTTTTGATTGCAATACCCATTATGTAGAACTTCATTAACTCGATTTTCTATCAGGAAACTTTCTGGGCTCCTCGAAAATTGCTCGGGCAATTTGTATAGAGAAATTAGTTCGTATTGATGTTTTGACACTGTTGGCACTTTTGGCCCTGCCCTGGTTAACAAATAGGCCTACAAAACGAATAAGGTGGGGATTTATTGATAAGGATATTTTAACAGTATAAAAAACTCATTTCTTTTTATTTCTGAGAGCCAGGGCTTTGCTCGTGTGGATGTCGGTCAAATTATCACACTCTAACTATTGGTGGTTTTGAGTGACAGATGCGATAGAGGCCTTTGTTTTATAATATGTAGTGATCAAGATGAGATACTCCTGATGATGACAAGAAAAAAGTTCAAGAGAAGTATGCAAGAAGAAGACATTTCAAGAAATGCTACGCTTATCCCAACTGAACTGGGATAGTGGCAGGAGAATCACAGTGATGATGAGCTACTCCTGAATATAGAGTCCCTCAAAAAAGGGGGAGGGGAGGCGGAAATTAACCTTCCTACATAGGATTAAAGCATGTTTTCTCTTAGGAAGAAATTATGAGAGGCGTGTTAATAGCTACATGGTTTGATGGATCTCCTCAGCCCACGCGCCTAATGGCTGAGACTCGGAATTGATCGAAGTGTAACTGGCTCAAGGACTTACAATCTGCCAACCGAGCGAAAATACTTCAAATTAAAGATCACAACCTCTTCTAAAAATAGGATTTAAAAGGATTGGAAGACTCGGCAGATTTTAAAAGAAAAATCTGCCTTGAAAAATATGCAATCAAAAAAGTCGCATTGGTCTGTCTTTTGAATATTATGTAAAACGATTTACGTAACGTAACAACAGGGTAACATAATTTAAGGGTTAGGCTATGGGTTCGGTCGAGTTTGTACTAGATGACGTGGCCTCGGCGCAAGGGCAAAGAAGGAACATGGGTTCGGTTTTTAGTCAGTAGAAGTCTGACACTCCCCTTCGCTCTGCCCAAGAGCGGGGGGGGGGGGGGGTCATTTGATGATTTTCCACCCACCAAAAAATAAATAAAAAAGGTCTATTAGTTTTTTTTTTTTATTATTGTAAATGGGCTTGCTCTTGACCCCAATCTGGCCCTAAGGGCAGAGAATATGATGTCGACGATGGAACGAGCTTACCCAGAAGAAGCCTGTTTACTCGCGACTTAAATAGATTGGGGTTATATGAACTCGGAAACCAAGTTACACGAACCCAGGACAACATTTAAGTTAGAACAATTTACTGCACTCCATAAAAATATATCTTTGTTCTTATATCGTTGGATGTAATAATAGAACGATTTTCCTTAACACACTTAACAGTCCTTAATGTCCACTATTAACTGAGGTCCTCCAAATATTATAATTCTTGGCTCGTGTAGTAGATTACAGAGAGCACAGTATCTCAGCTATGTTATAATAATAATAATAATACGTTTATTTCAGATAATGCAATCCATAAGAGAAAAGAGTAATACAAGAGAATAGTCAGTCCGCACACACAAAAATTAACACAAAATACAATAATTCAATTAATAACATACAACATTCACAAAATTATACACCACATGCAAACACCGCACCGCACCGCATGCATGTTTGTTATAAATGCAAGATTTAGATTAAGATAACACAATCTTCTCGTCCAACTTACCCCAGTGCCTCAAGACGAAAGTCTATGAGCAGTGTGTGCTGCCAGTGATTACATACGGGACCGAACCGTGGTCGCTCACAATGGGCTTCATCATAAGCCAAAGGGCAATGAAGAGGGCTATGCTCGGAGTCTCCTTGCGGGATCGCATCAGAAATGATGACTTTTTTTTTGGAGGGTGATTAGAATTAGCAAATGACTCCTCTCGCTCTTGGAGCGGTAGGGAGTGTCAGACTTCCACTGACTTAAAATCACTCATCCTTCTTAGCCCTTTGTCGAGGCCGCGGTATCTCTTTCGAACAACCCGAAGCCCCGATAGGCTACTACCTACCCTACCCAAAGCCTTTTTGACGCATTCTCTTTACGATACACACGAGTCCGGCTATTTTTTCCGGAAACCTGAACAAACCCTCAAATTACCCCATAAACATATGATTAAGACTGGCTTCCTACCACTTCTTTATTTACCACTTACGACACCGACGGGAAATCACGACGCAGTCCATTATTCATAGCCGATACACCAACACTTCTCATACGAAGTTAATATATTCTGCTTATTTACTTGCTTGCACATTTATCAAAATTAGCTCTAATTCCCTGGCCGTGGAGTTCGCAGACAAAGACAGTGCTGTATTCTAAATGTAATACAAAACTGCAGCACACAAGAAATATAGCCACTAACTACTGACAGAGGTACATTACAGTCACTGTGGAGTTCAATGCAGAAGATTTAGTGGATCTAAAATGTACATGGGGGGACGCCGTTTGAAGAAATACACTGACTTTATTAGGAGATGTTCATTAGAAAGGTTAGCTGTTTGGTACTCGAAACAGGAGTGTGAAGTGCGGACAAAAGGAGTATGTAAATAAGTAGGTGGTGTTCCTTAGTTTTTGCCGGCCCTTATGTAAATTCAACAGTTGATAATTTTCTTATTATGGAAGCTTGTGTATGCTGACTTAACCCATTTATTTCGCTTGGGTGCGAATAATTATATTCGGCTTTTTAACGCAAATTATGTCTTACCTCCGAACCTTTAGCCCCAACGTGTTGGGCACGGTTCTCTATTGTGTCACCTAACTTTTTTATCCATAATTTAAAATGCCATAACTTTTTTTGTCCTAATCATCATTTGTCCGAATGATAACTTACCCGAACTAAATATCACATAATATCACATGCTATAAAATTGAAATCCCTAAATACAATATGTCCTAAATCCATTTGTCATAAATATTACAATCAATAATATACGAAAGACATAAAATCGTTTTCCATAAAAGATTTAAGTCCTAAATTAAAATAACATAATGTTTATTTATCATAATAATATTATTAGAACAAAGTATAACAAAGCTTTTGGTCACGTCACTCATACATGCAACGCATGTTGTACTCCATGACGCGCGCTCGCTTCGCTCGCATATTACATAACACTATTGTCTTCTGTCCCCGAAGTGCCGGGCCTCCGCCGGCCTCCTTCGTCGGCCTACGGCCCGGTGCCCATGCCGCCCATAAAGGATACTGTCGCGAGACGGTGATTCATCCACTTAGCGGACGACTAGCAACAGCCTATAATTTTGGTTATCCATCCGGCTAATCGGACGACTAATTAATTTTATTCATCCGCAAATCGGACGACTAGACACTTCGAATTTTTTTTAGGACTATAAAATTTATTATAAACGAACATTCCGAATAATACACATTAGGTAAAGCAATAGTTAGGACATATTAATTTAGGTCATGTAAAATTAGGAGATTCAATTATTATAGTAATCGATATTATGACAGAATACTTTTAGAACTAAAGATAATTATGTTAAACAAAATTTCGGCAATTTGAACATTATGGTTAATGAAGTTTATGGCAAACGTGTTATGGATAATGATTTTCGGACAAACAATTTTAGGAGAAGTAAGGGAGTACCGTTGGGCACACATAACAACGTAGAGGCAGACAACCAACGAAGAAGAAATAAGGGGGCCATTGTGCCAAAAATCATACACACAGTCCCAAAAAGGAGAAGATTCAAAATGCAAAATAAAACTAACATGGTTCTTGGTAACATACATAATATGTTATTTTATTCCTCGTTTTAAGTGAACCTTTTCGAAATAACCTGCATCTGGTTAGAATGGAAGCCAACCCGAGATAGTCGGCTAAAAGCAGTTGACGATGATAATGAAGTGTACCTTCTGATCAAACTTATACCGTATCACCAGTTAATTAAAGTGCACATTATATCAACTTAATTATCAAGTGGTATTTTTTGGTGTCCTGCCAAGTGCTGGCGCATTTCCTCTAGCGTTGTTATTTGAGTGAGAGATAGTTCCGGCTCGTTTGGAGTTCACATAATACTGGTTTTACTGGAGCATGACTTGTGATAATGAGGAGTGTGGGGTCTCAGCACAGATATAGATAGACCTAGATAATGCACGAGCAACTACTTCGAGTGCCACTTTTCGTGCCTAGCTTACGTGCAAAAATCGTAATCGCGCTCAGTTTGCATCGGTGTATAGCGCTAGTCGGACGTCGCGTCGGTGCTGGTGCAAAAGCAGGAGTTGGGGCGAAGGAGGCGCCGTATGCCTTTGAATCGATTTCATTTTACGATTTATAGTGCTAGTGACGTCATAATTTGTAGTCAAAAAATAGTACGTTTAGTCGTTTAGTTTTCATACAGCTCGTGATACTTGCGTTGTCTAAGTCTATCTATATCTGTGGATCTCAGCTTGGTGTTGATGAAGCTGTTCAAGGGATCATGACATCTGTGATTGATTATGATTATGTATGAGTGATTGTTCTGAATGTTACGTTGTTTGGAATATGTGTAATGTATGTCCGAGATTGGCCGAAATCGCAAACTTTAGTAAATTGTACGAGTATATCTTTTACTTATTAAAAAAACGTTCATAATCTGTCCACAGAAACACCACTGGTTTCTATAATCCTCTATGGAAACGGTTACGAAGCTGTTTTCATTGAAATATGTTAAAATGACTTTTACACAAATCTATTGTTCGTTCGTTGGCGGCAGAAGTGTTTTTAATTAGTAGTATTCTATGCAACTATAATTTGGTGGCGACATCAGCTTATCCACTTTTGGTGTCATCCTAAATTATTATGAACTAGCTTTTGCCCGCGATCCTAAGCCTTCCTGGCTAGATGGACTATCCACCACAAAAATATGTTTTCAATTCGAACCAGTAGTTCCTGAGATTTAATTAGCGCGTTCAAACAAACAAACAAACTCTTCAGATTTCTAATATTAGTATAGATTAATTTTATTCATTTCTTATTTTCCTGGAACCTAATAAAATTAAATAATTTTAAGGCAAGAAACAGTTCAGTGTAACTTTTGCTTTCAACCAATCTAGACTAACGAATTAGCCCTTAAAATTACCTAAACTCTCAGTTCTATCAAGCTCAAACTTCTAAACAGTCTTGTTTCAGCAATTCTGATATTTAATATCTTTGAAACAACCCTCTGTATAATTTTAGAAGACCTCTCTCAAACAGAAAATTTTCCAACTTTGAAGTACCTTCCTACGCCGAAATTACAAGAGAAACTATATCTTTGAATGGCCCTAGTTGTGCCTAAATGTGGCAATTTCGTCACGAGTTAGGCGCTATTTACGTCCCTCATACATCTCAGCCAAAATCCCGCACGGTTTACTCTGAAATGTTGTTTTCTTTGCTATTAAGAAATAAATAAGATGGCATTATGTCGACGATCGCTGCCTAGTTATGGGCATTTTTTCCTTTGGCACGCACTCCCAGCCTCTTATTACGTGGCTACCCTTTCTGCGGGTCACATATACATTACTTCTTATACTGCGGCACTTAAAAGCTATTGTTTGTGGAACAAGCAATGTATGTCGATAGTTACAATGCGGTTTTTGTTTAACATATTGGTTGGGAGTAGGGGAGTCGGATTCGTGGTCAAGATAAGGCCCAATGAGTTGTGACAAAATTGGCTGTCGTGTTATTGTGGTCGTTGCCAGATATAAAATGCTTTTGGCCGAGCATACAGTCGTTTGATCGCGGCCATTGTGGGGGCTGGCCCATTGTCGGCCAGTCTATTGTCCTAGTAAGGTTTCGCTCGCAACTTACGTGACTACGAGCTACGGGAGTACGGGCGAAAGTGCATATTGGGAGCTTCAACAAGTAAATCCTATAACTTTTTGTGACTTTGTTTTATGGGAATCGTATTGGGTTTTTGGTAGTTTTGTGAACTTTTGTGTAGGTACTAACGCTGATGTATGCTGGTGTAAATTGTGATAGAACGGACTTTTCTCATAGAGACATGTAGTTTGTGGGTTTTTCAAACAAATCGCATCGATTTATTGAAGTTATGGTTTGTATTGTAAGCCAGCTAGGATTTTGAGATTTTTAAGTCCATTTTAGTCTGATATTTTGATCGCAGCTTCGATGGTACTTCAGTATAAAGTTACACCAAAGCCAACTTCAACTTTTTATAAAACATTTAAAAATTTTCTTTGTGTTCTGAAACGAAGTAAAACGACGAAAGTTGAGAATAGAAAGTCTCTCGTTTCTTGATTGAAAGTGAAGTGAAAAGGCACACACTGTGAAGAAAGCAGATTTCGTTCCTTTCAGTTCGGAGTCAACTCTTTGCTGTATCTGAAGTCCTGGTATTTGCTAAAGCGGTGAAAGCTCATGGCTCTGGAAAATTTAAATAAAATTCTGTCATGCGAATCGCTACATTACAGATACATTATTTTTGTAAAATTGTTATTTTTCGTAGATAGTTTTGTACATAGATTAATATATAGTTCCGTATTTATGTGTCCAATATCTTAAACGAAAAATGGTGTAATGATCTGTCTAAAATTAGTGTTGAAATATTTAACGTATTTGGAAACACCTATTTCATCATTCATATCATATCTAGGTATTTTATGAACACAGTAAAAATATATGTTATAAAATATTAGAACATTATTTATTTTCTCCAAATAACGTTACGAAAAATTATATCACCCTCTTGTCAAGTTTTACCTAGAAGGCTAGAAGGACTTATCCTTCTGGGAAAAATAATGCTGAGTTACTACCTTTTGTATTCCATATTTTTATTTAATCTACATTATTATATTTAATCTACATTATAGCCACCAGCATTCCTCGTATTTTACTAGATGTGATGGAGCTTATTTTTATTATTCATAGATACATACTGCTGCATCAATGATATTATAAAGAAAGATACGCCATGTTCATACTGAATGGCGTTCAGATATCGTTGCGTTCTACGACAGGGATAGATAATACGGAACGTTTAAGATAAAAAGAGATAGCTAGTTACTAAACTGCACCAATTGCCGTAGTTTGTCCTCAACAATCCAATAATCAATCAATATAATAATCCTAACTTATATTTGCAAACGGCAATAACTTCGGCTGTCAACTTCGTAGCGACACTCTCAAGTCTCAGTACTGTTAGATTGAGAATAGAACCCATAGGTAAACGCTGGCACTTAAATTACTGGTCCAGGCCTAGTTTTGGGGTTCAGAAAAGATTTGTGGCAATACACTCGTGTGCTTTCATTGTGACTGTGCACTGTAACATATATTTTTATGTATCAAAAAAATACCTATATTTTTACATAAGAACTACTGTATCTACAGAACAGGTTTACGACTGTTAATTATAACGATTCCCCTTCTCATATAAGAACCGGGTATAAACGTTCATAACGAGCATCTAATTAAACTGATAGATTATTACATAACTTCTAATACATTCATCGACAAACTATACTAATTATATACAACTTCCTAGACTGCCCAAGATAGGTCCTAAAAACTAGAATGACGTGATAGAACGCCAGCTGCCGTTAACACATGTTCTCCTAAACTTGTGCCTGTGCAATGCCAGGACATTTGCATATGTCTGGGATAGGCTTGATTAATACAACACATACAACACTGGCCTCCTTTGTACATTTGAATGAACATCGGACAAGCTTGAGGGATGTATCTTCAGTTATTTGTAGCCACGTTTGTTTAGTTTTGGGAGAACATTCACGAGATGAGTTTTTAATGAGATTTAAACTTTGATGTACGTCAGTTCAGTCTCTGTATTAGCCAGCAAGATATTTGTTTTATTTTTTGGTTGTTGATGGGAAGTCGTCAAATGGCTTCTCCTGCTCTGGGCAGAGCGGTAGGCAGTGTCAGACTTCTACTGACTAAAAACCACCCATGTTCCTTCTTAGCCCTTAGTGCATGTTAACGTAAACGCGGGGCGTCGCGCGGCGCGTGTTGCGTTTTTAATTCAAACACATGGCGATATATGAAAAAGTTAACGATTTCAATCGTCGATTTTACGAGAAGCTATTTTCGCACGTTAGTTTAAAATTCAGAGTTTGTTGCGGTGGACCCGTCTCTCAGTAAATTAATAAAAAAAGCACGAGACGAGCCTTCTGCACGCGCCGCGCGACGCCCCGCGTCTCCGTAAACGAGCCCTCAGTGTCGAGTCATCGGTATCTCATTCCCTACCGCTCTGCCCAGAGTGCGGGAATCTGTTGTTTCTGTTATCTATGGCGGGAATAGTCATTTGATGATTTCCCACACCCTAAAAAAAGGCTATAAAAGTCCCCATAACGAAACTGTAAGGCACTTGTTCTCCCCATCAAAACGATAATTTTTTTGACACCTTAGTTACGGAGATATCGGGGGTCAAAGCTTTAAATTTTTCACAGCAAATTTTTTTATGGTCTATATGGTTGGTTTTGGTTTTTTATGGTTTTTTTGTGGTTACTTAGATCATCTCTATGACCCGGTTACTATTCAAAGGATCCACTAGCACAATGTTTTAAGAGTCCTAGATTGAGTTTTATCGTAAAATGTGATTTATCACCTCAAAAAAAAGGCGTTTCCCAGCAATAACTTTTACGTAATTACCTACTCAGTTAGATGTACAGGATGCTTGGTTAATGGCTTCGTGTAGGGTTCGTTTAAACCCTGTATAGTAATCCACAACCACATGAAGAAAACTCTCCTCACGACCTTTTCCTCATTCCCATCAGATCATATCAACACAACACAGCAGCGCAACACGACGCCGCAAACGTTACGTGTGTAGCTGTTATAGTCTATAAGGTTTTTTCATATGTATTAATTTTATTTGTTGTTATTGTTTTATGTTATTTGTGTGTTTTACCAATGGGCCTTAGAAGCCTGAAATAAAATGTTTATTATTATTATATCAGTCCACAAATTGTCGACTGGCGTAATAACTACCGGTTATTCGTTCTGAGAATGAGGACAAGCCTTTACCCCACAATATAACAACTAAATGATTATATTATTACTGCCTTCCTCTATCAAGTTTGTCCCCTAAACTCACTTAAGGACATGTTATCTTGTCCGGCCACAATTAACGCATGTTTCTTGGTAGTTGCCCCACAGAGTCTAGTGGGTAGTTTATTAATATTTATTACTTTCTTGTGGCAAGGGGTAGTAATTATTCAGCCATCTATCACTTGGGGGGAAAGAGTGGGGGGAGGTTACGTCAAAGTATGTACGAGAAAATATATCCATACTTCCATATCCATACTATCCATACTTAAAAAAATAAAAAAAAATATAAATGCGAAAGTAACTCTGTCTGTCTGTCTGTCTGTTACTCTTTCACGCCTAAACGGCTGAACGGATTTTGATGAAATTTGGTACAGACATAGTTTGAACTTGAGAAAGGACATAGGATAGTTTTTTTTTTTTCTTCGCGAGATAAACCAAAATTCTGCCGGAAGTCACTATTCCACGCGAACGAAGTCGCGGGCAAAAGCTAGTATTGTTATAAGTGTGTTGTTGAACTTAGCTCCAGTTACGATCCTAACTAGCTGTTAACACTTAACACCTTAATACCGATGATGTATTTTATTTATGTAAAATGATTTTTAATCAGAACTCCGCCACTTCGATGTTATATGCCTTATTGCGCTAGTGGGTTAACAAATTGAACAAGCACCCAAATCAAATTAATATTAATCTTGCCTGTACCTTTAAATATTATCATAACTCCCGCACTTTCAGTTGAATAACTTCTTTATAATAATAACTAGCTTTTGCCAGCGGCTTCGCCAGCATGAAAATGTCGATTTTCCATACAAACTTTCATCCCCTATTTAACACCCTTAGGGGTTGAATTTCGAAAAATCCTTCCTTATTCCTTTTCTACATTATAAAGGGAACCTCTGTGAAAATTTCAGCTTTCTAGGTACAAGGGTTTGGGCTGGGCGTTGATGAGTCAGTCAGTCAATCAGTCAGTCAGGACTTCTCTATTTATTTATATAGATTATTAACTGAGGCATGATGCTATGTTACATCATGCCTGCAATTCCAGAAGGGTTAGGTTTAGGTTTACCGGGTACAAATATCCGGGACAAACTCAATAGCACTTTGCCTGATCTGAGAATCGAACCCCATGCACAACAGTCGTGCTTACGACCACTGGACCAACGAAGCAAAAACTAAAAGAAAAAAGGAAAGAAATTTCTTGATATATAAAAATACGCACTAAATTGACAAGTTCATAATTTTCCACTACGCAACAGCGGGTTAAAAGATGAAACTCCAGTATATTACTTCCAAGTGTTCCAAGCTTTTACTGCCGCCAAGTTCAGTGCGGAAACTTTCATCATGTAGAATTTTATGATTTCTAGCATTCAGAGATCTATTGCGCGACGATGAACAGACAAAAGGATTTGTAATATCACTATATTAAATCGTGTCGCTACAGTTATTGGGTGTTTCAAGAAAATGTAATAATGTTGCTGCAGCTTATGATATTATTAACATCTTAGTATTGTTAGGATGCCAAAAACAACACAGTTTTTGGAGGGAAATCATCAAATTACTCCTCCCGCTCTGGGTAGAGAGTGTCAGACTTCTACAGATAAAAACCACCCATGTTCCTTCTTAGCCCATTGTGCCGAAGACGCGGTATCTCTTTCGAACACCTCTGCCTAACGCTTTGATGATTCCAGGCTTTTTCTTTTCGTTTCGTCACAGAACTTCTATATCCCAACAGTACGCACGTTAGAAACCCTTTGCGTAGCGTGGATATCCTTCACAGTTGATCTACACCTTTGCTTCAACTTACACAAACCTATCACAGCTCAGCTTATCCTTCGACAAAAACATAATTATCCCAACAACATTGCGCTTCCCCAAATAATGCCCCACTTCCCTATCATTTACGAAATAACTCAGCGGATTCGAATCATTACATCAATGATCAAACACCTCAATGGGATCCGCAATCCATCGAACTTTATTTCCTTGCTAAGCAAATCTACGATTGGAAATGATTCAAAGAGCTCAATCTCGAGTGAATGTTACGACACAGGGTAGATATGGAACAGTATATCAATCGGGCTATTTTTGTATTATTTACCTTCGCTTCATCATGCACTGGGGTGGCCTCCATAGTTTTTTTTTTAAATGCGAAAGTAACTTTGTCTGTTTTTTTTAAATGCGAAAGTAACTTTCTCTCAAGGATTAATGACGGTGAAATTCGGCAAACGGAATTGGGTTTACATAAAATTAACGGATTTAGTTTCCGACCACTACATGGGTGAAGCCGCAACCACAGACAAAATCTAGTTACATACAGCGATCAGAAACTGGCTCTGTCTACGTGTCAAACCCACATATCGCATTCATCATCAGCCTATAATGTTCCCACTGCAGGGACTCAGACCTCCTCTCTAGGAGAGGGATGGGCTATAATCCACCACGCGGGCCCAGTGCGGATTGGCAGATGTCACAAGTCTTCGAATTTTTTGGTTCTACGACATGCCGGTTTCCTCACGATGTTTTCCTTCACCGTTTTGAGAGCTGCGGTGATGAAATAAATTACACAAAGTAATGCGCCTGCCTGGATTCGAACCCACGGCCTACTGTTCGTAAGTCGGGGCCGACACCACTGGGCCACCGCTGCTCCATATCGCATTGCAATGACCTATATACCTAGGTCCTGTCAGTATAAACAAAACTGTTCGGGCGTTCGTACGAAGTTTGCCCACTGTTCAAAATATACTGTGGGACCATCGTGAGGACCCCGTAAGCCTTCCGTAATTAAATGGCCGTGTTCTTTGACAGTTTTGCCGTATGCACAAGTATTTGTCAATGGCAATCTGTTCTGGAATTAGGGGGCGAATTGAATCAGGTTTGATTTTGGTATTCAGTGGAATTTGCTTTGTCGAATGTTAGACAAGCAAAAAAAGTACCATAAGTACCAAAAGTCAGTATGGGGTGGGTACATGGACAAAAAGAAAGTGATTTTATACTGAGAAGGAAAAATTATGAAACTGTTGTTTTATGGTTGAACCGCGTTTGCCAAGGTCGATCTGTGGCTGACTGATTATCATGCATGACGACACACCAGTACCCTCAGTTCCTTACTTAGTCCCGGCTATTACTTTAATGACTAACTTGAACTTTTTATGGATATCTCTAAAAAAAAATAGGTGTACCTAATAGGACACCCACATTTCACGAGTTATTTTTAAGTCTCTTGTAATAGGGGGCCAGCCTTTTGCCATAAACAAAACATCTAGAGTTCTAGACTCTATGGCTGCTACTGAGAAAATTCTGATGGAATAACCCAATAACAATTTGCCCGACCCGGGGATTGAACCCAGGACCTCAGCAGCCGCGACTGAGAATGTTGGACCAATGAAGCAGTTCAAAAAGAAGAGAAAATACACCACAATCCATCACACGTTAAAATGCACAATAAAATGACACACACAAACATAACGCACAAGTGAAAGACATCCTCTAACTTTATTAATCCCAAACAGTTAAACCATACAAACTATTAAACACAAATCCCATTTCCTAAGTTCCAGTTAAAGATAATCTCACTATACGAAGATACGTTCGTAAGCGTATACTCGTATATGACGTCACGGGCCACTGAAACAAGCCTTCAGGCAGTCAGAGCTAAACAGTCACGACTCTGTCTTTGATTTGTGATTGTACTTCAAGTGGAAAGCTTAGCACAACACCCTGTAGCGCTAGCGACTCAAAGTGTAACACCCTGTAACACAAAGGAATAAATGAAAGAGAAGGGAAATAAAAGTGCTAATAGTGAGGAACAGTAGACAAAGAAATGGCAGTAAATTAAGATGTCTGTTCTTTAGCAGTTTGAATTGTTTATGTCTTGTTCACAACCGTCAACAGTGAGTTTTATACGCTAGTATCTGGAACTAAGCAAATGCTGTTTTAAGCTTTCACGGTTCATAACTATATTTAAAATGCTTAAAAGCAGCAAGCAACATATTAAGGAATCCAAAAAACCTGGTGATACTGTGAGTGTGTTTTGCCGTGACTTAGTGTCGAGTTCCAGTAGAGCGCGTAATAAAAGACAAAGAAAGAGGGTAGACAGATTCGTCTGCTCCTAACAATTTTTTCCATCCACCCGCATTTCTCCAGTCAACCCGCGATCATGGCGCTTGCAACAGCGTCGAAATATCGGGAACTCAAAACCAATAATAATCACGGAAGATATCCCGTAAGTGACATTTTAAATATAACTAAGCAAATGGTTCATAGTTTTGTTATAAACTAGCTGTTACACGTTATTTCGTCTTCAACATTCTTTATTTGCATGAAGTATACAACAAAGTGCTCTTAAATAGAGAGTGGTTTCACACATTTCGCTTACTTCTTGAAAAATGCAAACTTAAAATTAAATCAAAATTAAATAAAATACACCACTTGCCGTTTTATTCTCCTCTATACGAGGGATCAGATAATGCTGGTCATTGACTGTACAATACAGTTGTACTTGAATTTGTACCTAGTTACAAATTTTCCAAATATTTAAAAAATAAAAATAATATCATTTTTAACAACAAAATCTGAGAATTTAAAATAACTTCAGAACAAAATAAAAAAAATTAGAAAAAAGATAACCAAACTTCTTGATAACATCAATAAAATAAGACAGGAATAGAATATAAAATACGAGTATCTGTTGTTGCATTTGTAATATTATAAGTATGAATTAAACACAATTTTTTTCTTGATTTCCTAAAATAACGGTAAAAATACGCAAATACATAACCATCATGAAACTGTAACCGCCAATTTTTAAACGTCGAACCAGATAAACCGAATCTTTACAAAATAGTTTAAAAGTAGAAGCCAGCGTGTTTGTTCCACTGCGAAAGTGGGACGAACTTATTTTTGCACACGTCTTTGTGAATATTTCCGGAAATATGCATACGTAATCCCGTCTTTTACAGATAGTTAAACAAGTTTTATAAGAGAAGAACTTTTGATTACCGCTCAATCTAATAATAGATGAAAATAACATGAATCATCAATAATCATCAGCCTATAATGTTCTCACTGCGGGACTGAGGCTTCCTCTCTAGAAGTATTGGTTCTAAGACATGCCGGTTTCCTCACGATGTTATCCTTAACCGTTTTGAGAGCAGTAGTGATGAAATAAATTACACAAAGTAATGCGCCTGCCAGGGTTCGAACCTCCGACTTACTGTTCGTAAGTCGAGGCTGCCACCTCTGAGCCATCGCTGCCTCTCCAGTTCACAATGCATTGTTATAAGCGGGGATTCGCACGATTTCCGACGGTCACGTCAGTACCGTGTTTTCAAATTCCAATAGTGCTATACTGTGTATTCATTCATTAAGGTGTCTTGAATATTTGCTGCTCAAAACGAAACAGTTCTGCTCTTTGCAAATCTTGAAGATTTCCCGAGGCTCGAAATATTTTGATTTTTAAAATACAGTCTGTTGGTGTCCGCTGTGTTAATTACTGGAGTGGTTATTTTGTACCATTGAGAATGGAAAACTATAATCATCATCATCATCATCAGCCTATATTGTTCCCACTGCAGGGACTCAGGCCTCCTCTCTAGGAGAGGGAAACCTATAAAAAAAAACAAAAACCAAAAAAAAACTGGGAAACCAAAATTTCAAAATTTATTTTTATTTTTCAATTTTTTTTGTGAAAACTGTAATACCTTCCATTAATTTAATATTATTCTTGTAACATTAATTGTCTTCGTCGCAAAAAATTATACAAGTTTTCCTTTTGAGACATTAGTAATTATCAAACAAAACTTCAAAATAACTAATTACAACGGAAACCAAATCTTAATTAAATTCGCGTTTTCTGACCGGCGCTAAAGAATTAGCACTCTCTCGTTCCGGGGTAATATCGCATAAATAACTCAGAAAACGAATTTTATTTCAAGTCCAACTTTAAATTCGTTGCTCGTTCTCTATGAGTTATGGCTTGCCCACCACTACTTCAATGTCACAAACTTATCTCTACACTTCACATAACTCTTACGGGTGTATAAACTAGTCCTATTTTCCCCTGTCAGGGTTCAGGTTAAGTTTGTATATAGTATGTCACACGCAGGGTTACCCCTTAATTTTCATTTGAACCACGCCCGGCAAGTTTGTAATGTAATTAACAAACAAGACGATTTATTTGCCTTTTGTTTTTGTCCAACATGTAGTTAGGGAGCTATTTTCACCTAAGTTCGGACAAGAAGGTAATCGTTTATTTGCTTGCGACCTTAATTTATTGTTTATAGGTGTTAAAAGGTTGGTAAAGTCACAGTGAGGTTTCAATTTTAGTTCATTACTGGCGTAAAGTTATGGGTGTGTTGAAAATACAATTTTACACTTAATGAATATTGTATTTTTTTCATAGTAAAAAGGTCTACTTTGACCTAAATCTTGTCCTGGGGATAGAAATGAGGTTGTACGAATGTGTGGCACCTCGGTAAGGTACGTCTCCTGCAGTACGTCTGCACGCCTGTTGGATGAAGACAGTGGAATGAGCTCGTGGAACTCTTGGGCACACTTACAAAAGTGAGGTCAATAAAATACTTTCAAACATGGCCAGGCTATGAAGCTTGGCTATCAGTTTTTCGAAAGCCCTAAAGAACTAGGTTCTAGTGCTTCTAGCACCTCCATCATTACGACTTTAACCTCAAAGTGTCCTCATCTAGACACAGATGAAATTGTCACAGTGGCAAGTCCTTCGTTGTGAATAGTCATTGGAGTACCGAAACGTTCACAAGAGACAGTTCCTACCTACCTATTAGTACCTTTCAGCAAACCAATTAGTTTTTATCATAATCTGAGCGTTTCTGAAAGAAATTCCTAGTTCATTACTTTATTTGTTTGTTGTTTGTCTTTCAATTATTTCTTAAAGGATACCTTATTTTTTTATTTTTTTTTAATGGGACAAGCCTGCCACACTATTCCCAAACCACTGTAACTCCTGTTAGCCAGAATCAACAGTGGCGACCACAAGAAAAGCGCCGAGACAATGAAGCTCGACGAAGTCCCAGAGAAGCGATTTAACTGTATTGGATCCCACAACGAAATTAATCAGAAAATAAAAGCGGAGGAGTAGGAAAAAACCGGCCAAGTGCGAGTCGGACTCGCGCACCGAGGGTTCCGTAAAAAAAATATATTATGTGATGTAACTAAAAATTTATGGTTTTCGTAATTATTCCTTTATCTATGCTATAAGACGTTGCTTCGTACCAAATTTCAAGATTCTGAGTTCACGGGAAGTACCCTGTAGGTTTTGATTCCCTTGCGAGTGTCGAAAATTTGCGGCATAAACGGGAGTATCTTGATGTACTTAACTAAAAATTTATGGTTTTCGTAATTATTCCTTTATCTATGCTATAAGACGTTGCTTCGTACCAAATTTCAAGATTCTGAGTTCACGGGAAGTACCCTGTAGGTTTTGATTCCCTTGCGAGTGTCGAAAATTTGCGGCATAAACGGGAGTATCTTTTGATCGCGTTGACTTAGAAGTTTGATTTTTTCACAGCTCCAAGAGACCATAGACTTGAGTATTTGATATGAATTTCAGCTTGATACCTCCACGCGTTCCTGAGAAAAAAGGTCTTGACAGACAGACAGACAGACAGACAGACGGACAACAAAGTGATCCTATAAGGGTTCCGTTTTTTCCTTTTGAGGTACGGAACCCTAAAAAACATAATTTCCACTTCCCTCCATATCAGCAGGAGACAGAACAGAACAAGGCCAATAGGTGTGCCTATGCCAGGGACGTATACAACTGGGATAAGCCCAGTTGCCTAGCACCACGGATATTATTGTCATTAATATTACTGGGTCCTAAGTTGTGAGCTGTTATATTTGATTCCAATAATAGGTATGACAAAATTGCTTGAACGCACGGAAATTTGTTCTAGTTTTTACAAGGTCCGTATAGTAAATAACTCCGGATGTAACCTGTACACTATTTACCATAATATTACGTTCATTCTGCCAAAGACTACACTCCCATAAAATGTGATGTGCAGTTTGTTCAAATTCGCAGTCAGATGTAGAACATTGATAACTCCGGATGTAACCTGTACACTATTTAACATAATATTACGTTCATTCTGCCAAAGACTACACTCCCATAAAATGTGATGTGCAGTTTGTTCAAATTCGCAGTCAGATGTAGAACATTGACAAATTGTTTAAAACCAGACTTCGTGGTCACTACTCAGTAAACACTGCCCGTCCTGGTAATCAAACCTTGGCATGACCTCATGCTCAGAAGTCGCACTTGAGACCACTCCATTAACGAGGCAGTCTCACACATACTCATCAAAATTTCCACACGAACGAAGTCGCGGGCGTTACATAGTGTAAAATAAAATAAAACTTGTAAATAAAGCAAATGTGAACAAAGAATACGTGACGCGTGTGTGTGATTTGTTACAAATAAAATTCGAATCTTCTAGACTTTCATTTCCATTCAGTTTGGCAGAAAAGTTATTGAATTGTAAATATCCTAATAGAGTATTGATATATTTACAAGTCCAATTTCGCGTTTCGTGTGAGATGAATTTTATTCTGAGTCATATTTATAGCAGCACTTTTCTTTCAGGATTACTTGATATTCGGTTGAAAACCTAGAAGGTTATTATTTGTTCGTATCAAACGAATCCTTTTCAGATCAAACTCCGAATGATAAATATAAACCACGAGTTTTATTTTATTTAAACTCGCATTTAGCCCGTATGTAAATCCAGCAACAATTCTTAAAAAATATGACCGCTATAAAACCGAAAACTGGTACAAATATATAAATTGTGTGAGGAAAAACTATCGATATTGGCATGCCAGATTCCGGCTGCACACAACTGACAGTGGTACAAATTGTGGTGCCATGCAGCTGAATAAGTATTTGGCATCGCGCATCGCACTGAAACCCGGACGTCTTTTTATTAAAACTTTTATTGGGCACACGTTCTTTTGTTTTCGGTCAAAGTTTCGATCAAGTGGTCTGTTTGTTTAGGCGAATTGTGAAGATATCTGATGAGAAGATTGGAGTTAGAACTTTATATGATGTTGAATTCGTCTGTGTTTGTTTTGGAAAACAGTGCGTTTGGGGTGACATAGTATTGTCTCATGCTGTCACTGTTTTGGGGTCCAACAAACGGTTTTTCTTTAGTGACAGTTCAGTAAAGTTGTTTTGTTTTTTCTTTCCATAGAACAGTTATGTTAAGAGACAAGAGAGTGATGGCCAACAAAGTACTAAAATAAATATAATATATAAACTGTACCTAGTTATTAAATAAAAAAAAACAGTTTCCTATAATTAAACTGCAATAACAGCTTTTTTTTAAAGTTACCGTTTATAGACTACTATGTGTGGTAGTTCAGAATTATGTACTATAATGGTGGCGGTGACCAACGGTTGATGACAGATAGGCTTTTTATTCAATATACACATCAAACACTTGACAGATTTTAGCATTAAAAGTTAGACAGAGGTTATCTATTCGTGGTCCTAGGGATGGACTGCGGGGCTATCGCATCCCTTAACCTCCTAGCTTGACTAATCCTGAGGGCGACGGGGCCTCCGCTCAGGTTAGGCTTGTGGACAAAGTGAGGACTGCGGGGCTATCGCTCACTTTGCCGTCTAAGCTGCGAATGAATCGTTCCTTCCGAAGCTCCGGTTTATATAGCCGGTTGGACGTACTCTTCACACGTTGAATGGTAGATGGCGCTCGTAGTCTGTAGATACTGTTGCTGCCATCGTCTTATTAATGATTGATCTTCATCTACTCGGGTGGCGTAAGGTTGTGCACACATTCCGGTAGATGGCGTAAGGCGTCGTGTTACAGTACTGAATATGAGGTAAAGAGTTCTTCCGTCGGGGCTCGTAAGAGATACCGCGGCCTCGACACAAAGAGCTGAGAAGAAATATGGGTGGTTTTTAGGGTTCCGTACCTCAAAAGGAAAAAACGGAACCCTTATAGGATCACTTTGTTGTCCGTCTGTCTGTCTGTCTGTCTGTCTGTCAAGACCTTTTTTCTCAGGAACGCGTGGAGGTATCAAGCTGAAATTCATATCAAATACTCAAGTCTATGGTCTCTTGGAGCTGTGAAAAAATCAAACTTCTAAGTCAACGCGATCAAAAGATACTCCCGTTTATGCCGCAAATTTTCGACACTCGCAAGGGAATCAAAACCTACAGGGTACTTCCCGTGAACTCAGAATCTTGAAATTTGGTACGAAGCAACGTCTTATATAGCATAGATAAAGGAATAATTACGAAAACCATAAATTTTTAGTTACATCAAGATACTCCCGTTTATGCCGCAAATTTTCGACACTCGCAAGGGAATCAAAACCTACAGGGTACTTCCCGTGAACTCAGAATCTTGAAATTTGGTACGAAGCAACGTCTTATAGCATAGATAAAGGAATAATTACGAAAACCATAAATTTTTAGTTACATCACATAATATATATTTTTTACGGAACCCTCGGTGCGCGAGTCCGACTCGCACTTGGCCGGTTTTTTTAGTCAGTAGAAGTCTGACACTCCCTACCGTTCTGCCCAGAGTGGGAGGAGTCATTTGATGACTTCCCACCCTCCAAGAAAAAGGGTAAATAGTTATCAATCAAGATCCTGAACAGGTATTAAGTGAACGCTTATGGAATATCAAAAAAATTTTAGAAAAACATGTTAATGTAAAAATACGGGTAACAGTAATATTAAAATGAAGCAAACGTTTTATTGTTTGTGTAAAGTAAACCATTCGATCGGGTGCGTACGTGTCGTTACAAACAACTAAAGGATTACCCTATCGTTTGGTTTCCCATCCATCTGCGTGTTGCTAACGGGGTAACACTTACCAATTGATTGTGACCTAGTTTCCCAGCTAAATGGACGACTAGCTTTTGCCCGCGGCTTCGTCCGCATGGATGTCGAAAATATCATAAATTACGATTTTCCATACAAACTTTACACCCCCGTTTTATCCCCTTCGGGGGTGAATTTTGAATAATTCTTCCTTAGTGGATGCCAACGTCATAAGAGGGAAAACGTGTGCGAAATTTTAAGTTTCTAGCCCTAAGGGTTTGGGAAGAAGGAACATGGGTTCGGTTTTTAGTCAGTAGAAGTCTGACACTCCCCTTCGCTCTGCCCAAGAGCGGGGGGGGTCATTCGATGATTTTCCACCCACCAAAAAAAAAAAAAAAAAAAAAAAGGGTTTGGGTTGTGCGTTAATCTTTAATCAGTCAGCTTTGACTTTTATATAGATAGATTTAACGATATATAGCTTGTAGGGTAAGCAACCTCCTGTCTGGGCTGCGGGTTTTTCGAAAGAGATACCGTGACGTCAGCACAAAGAACATCGGTGGTTTTTGTCAGTAGCAGTCTGGCTGGTCTGTTATGTTTTTTCCTACTCCTCCGCTATTCTTTTCTGATTAATTTCGTCGAGATTCATTGTCTCGGCGCTTTTCTTGTGGTCGCCACTGTTGATTCTGGCTAACAGGAGTTACAGTGGTTTGGGAATAGTGTGGCGGGCTTGTCCCATTAAAAAAAAAAGCAGTCTGGCACTCCCTACCGCTCTGCCCAGAGTGGGAGGAGTTATTTGATGATTTCCCAACCTTCAAAAAAAAAAAGATGAGCAAGCTAGACCGCAGTAGCAGTAGTCATTACACCGCAGTAGCAGTGGTAATGACCGGTCTTGTTTGTCGAAGGATCGGTAGCTGTTGTAGGAAACGAGGCCTAGAGAGAAAAGCCGAGTATGAACAAGAGTATTATGGGGCACCTCCTCGCAAGATTCGCTTTTTAAAAACTGGCTAGGAATGGTTAGATGCAAAGTCAAAAGTCTAAGTGTAGTGCAGAATAGGAAATGCCTATGTGTAGCTACGGAGTAAAATAGGCTGAATTTACAGAGTCACCCAAGCGTTAATATGCCAGGCACTGCCTCATTGGTAGGGTGATCGCAAGTGCGACGGCTGAGCATGTGGTCTCGGGTTCGATTCCCGAAGTCTGGATTTGTGTCCAGAATAACAATAGGCTAGTCCTTTGGGTTTACTTTGTTTTATGGCAAGGATTTGGTTTCCGCACTTAGTCCTTAAAATGGACCATTGTAAATGGCATGTGTGTACTATCAGATACACCTCTACCGTAGCCCTTGTTAAAAAGTATTCTAATTAACTTGGAACAGAATGAGTTACTAATGAACATAAGTTATTACAACACCTAGTTTAATCATAAAATTAAAAGGTTTTTGATCGCGTTAATATACCTAACTTTTTATTAAAAACCACTTTATTGTTTTGATAAGATCAGTAGGCTTTTTTACAATGGCTCAAGGTGTTAATTTGGGGCGTGTAAAGTCGTTGACGGGTGACTACTAGACTGGGTACGTTTTTTAACTCGAAATACCTATTTTATGTTAGTTTCTAGTTCATAAAACAAAATAAGGGTCAGTTTTTTTCAGGACAAAATATTGTTTTACTTTATGAAGCTAAGCTTTTCTTTTGAAAATTTCATGATTAAGTGGCGTTGCACACAAATGCTCAGGTCCAGCTTGATTTGACAGAACTGGCTGGCAAAATGCTTTAGCGTTTGTAGATGCTGAAGAAAGCCGATTTGCACAAGCCAAATGATAGGCAAAAAATGTGGAGTAATTACCACAGGATGACTTTGTTATGCGACAAATAGTTACTGGTACTGCGTAAAACCACGAACCAGAAGACGCAGCGTTGGTAGGCCTCTCACCTGGTGGACCGACGACATCGTCAGAGTCGTGGGGAACCTGTGGATGCAAACGGCATATTCCCGTTCATTATCGCGTTCTAGGGGAGACCTTTGTCAACCAGTGGCCGTCTTATGGCTGATGATGATGATGATGATGATGACTGCCTTAATAATCTACCAACCCGAACGTGGGTACAAAGCACCCGTCACATAGGACATTCTTCTGAGCTGTTTTAAAATGCTTACTGCTTACACCCTTCCCACACTTCAATTTCCCATAATCCACAGCATTTACTAATTCAAATAACCTTTAAGGCAAAGGTAAAAGTCGGTCGACTACCGAACGAACGACGTCGACGGACTTTTGATCGCCATTTTAATATTGAAGAGCCATGGCCACTGCGAGGTTACCACGCCAGCCGCAGCGGCTATCGACTACACTTTTAATAGCCCTGAATTACTCATAAGGTTAACGTGAACTGGACTCTGTTTACACTAAGCTAGACTTAATAATGTGTTGTATTCAGTTAACCGGGAATTTTGAGGCTTGTTTATTTATTTGATTTCGAATGGATATAGGTTCTAATTGAGTGTGTTCATTGTTATTTGCAATGCTGTGTTGCATTATTAACAGAACGTAAAACCACAAACTACGGAGTTATAGTTCACCTATATTTCGCTAGTTATATTTGTGTTACATAAAGGAGGACGGCCGTATCGCCATCAACCGCGTATAAATCTAGAGTCTAGACTCTGGATTTCTCAGGAATTCCTGTTGGTGCAATAATATTTTAGGTACCTGTTCTATGAATTGTATTGCGAAATATGAAATGGGCGAAGATAGTCACACAGTGGGAGCCTGAAGACGGCTGTCGTAACCAAGGCAGGCTCAGGAAACGCTATATTACATGGGACCTAAATATAAGTAACTGGTGAAATGTTGGTGTACAATTAGCTACACCT
Organism: Diarsia mendica; assembly: GCA_949316265.1. Classification (NCBI taxonomy): domain Eukaryota; kingdom Metazoa; phylum Arthropoda; class Insecta; order Lepidoptera; family Noctuidae; genus Diarsia; species Diarsia mendica. The sequence continues at coordinate 25,134,389 of OX438892.1, forward strand.
TGGAGTGATGATCTGGACTATTTCTCAACGAGTTGGTGGAAGAAGGCTTATTGTAAAACAAACTAAAAAACAATAGGGGAGGCTTTTATCCAGCAGAGACAAAACGGGCTGAAAAATTTTTTAATTTGAAATCTCAATCTGAAAGCACTCAGCTGAAGCACTTGCAAATACAACATTAACAAAGTTGATTTTCAATTATAAAAATACCTTCATGTATGTCAACTTAGACTGAGCATATAAAAACAGCGGTTTTTACATGGTTTACTTATCGCAACATTGTTTGCTTACATGAAATTAGCTAACAACGTAACAATAAAAACATAAACATCATACAACCTTCAGATTACGACACCCGCAACACGCTGCAAATAAATAGTAAAGTGCGAACTTTATATAATGTTATAAATTAACTTAAACCCCACATAACGAACGAATAAATTATTTTAACTGAAACACGCGATGGCTTCCGAGACATGCAACACAAATATGGACTCTAATCAAACGTTGGGCCAACTACAAAACCAGTTCCACTGCCGACGAGGAAATGAAATGACCAACGTGTAAGAATAAATAAATAGTAAAATAAAAAGTTGTATTAATTGACGACTGTGTGACGAGAACTTTTTCTCCACTAGTCAAACACAACAGACAACACACAAACAAACAACTCAAAACACTTTATTTCTAACTAGCTGATGCCCGCGACTTCGTTCACGTGGAAATTTTGATGTGTGACTGTCTCGTTGATCGAGTGACCTCAAGTGTAACTACTGAGGATGAGGTCCGGGGTTTGATTGCAAAGTGTTTTCGTAGTAGAGGCCACGGAGCGTGGTTTTCGTGCCCGTCAATGGCGATATTAAATCTATAGACATCAAACACCTATATTACATGGCGCTTGAACATGCATTACTGGCGAAATGTGGGTTTACGATTAGGTACCTACACCACTGCCTAACTCTTTCGGGATTAAGGCGTAATGTTATTTTTTATCCAATAAACTGTATACCTATAGTTGTTAAGGCCATATTGTAAATATTTTTGTATATCCCTTTTTTCAATAAACAAACAATAAACAATAGCATAGCAATAGCATAAATGTGAGACCTGACGGCTTGATCAAAATGTGATGATGTGAGTAATGATTACAAAAGCAGCGACTTGAATCAAAATGAAATGGAGTTGAGACGACGATGGCTTAAAAACCGTAACCGTACCTTAACTTATTTCTCAAAATGTAAACAAATGCCTTGTTCTTTGGTGATGGTACTCTTACACAACCACACTTAATCATTTATATTAACCTCTCAAATTTGGAAAACCGTGCATGGTAAGTTCATCTTCTGTTGGCACTGGATGGGAAAACTCATCAGAAAGTGGAATTTTCGCATCTACATCTAATTCCAGGCGACTGTCTCCTGTTTAAAGCAGCTTATTTGCAAAGACATCTGTTCCATGGCCAGTCGCAGATTTTTGGTGATGGTGCAAGTTGGGGTAAGATTCAGCGGCAATTTGTAAACGGAAAGTGCAATCTGGCCGTTTGTTAAGCAAAGTTGCAGCAATGCCCGAGGAAGCCACAGCTATAAGACGGCTCGGTTGGCGTAGTGCCTCGGCGTTTGACTATGGCGCTGCATGTCCTGTATTCGATTCCCGCACTGAATAAATAGATTTACGTCGTGGGTCTTATCTAACTTTATTTAGGTTTTTATTTTAAAGTTTTTACAGCAGTTTTTCTTACTGTGTACCGGTCAATTTGTATTTGTTGACTGTTCACGACAAATATTAACACCGCAATTCAGAAAATGGTGTCAAATGAACACTGCCATCTGTCGAAGACAAAGTTAAACTGCCAAAATTTCATGCATGGGAAGCAAACACACACTACAGGGCTTAGGCTATGTAGTTTCCTGCATGAATGGCGTGCGGAGTCACTACACTGGGGGGTAATTCCACTGCCGCGGCATATTACCGCTTGGCGGACAGACCGCCCCGGTGTGATTTCATGGCGACATGAAGAGAATGTCTGTCGCAACCCCGTGCAGGGCACAGTGGTGGTAAGTCTCCTCTTTGAGGACTGGCTTGAGAGGTGCCACGGCGCCCTCACCTTCCATCTGGCGCAGGTCCTCACCGGACACGGTTGTTTTGGGAGGTACCTGCACCGAATCAGGCGGAAGGAAACACCCGGATGCTACCATTGCAAGGATCAGCCGGAGGACACGGTGGAGCACACCGCGGAGGCTTGCCCCGCTTGGGCGGAGCCCCGCTTAGGTTGAGCCCCGTCGTGTTCTCTTAGCGGCGATCGGCGGCGACGACCTCTCGCGTCCGGCCCTGGTTCAAGCCATGGTGCGGGGCGAGAGGGAATGGGACGCCGCCGCCTTCTTCTGCGAAGCAGTGATGCTAGCGAAGGAGGTGGTGGAACGTGAGAGGGAGAGAACCTCTCGTCCCAGCTGCCGCGGGAGGCGCTCCGGGTGTCGGGGGCCACGTGATGGCTTCCGGCCACCGTAGACGCGGGCCTGTGGACGGTGAGTAATGGGCTAGCTCGCCGTCCGTCCGTCTTATGACGATGACAGGCCGTGTCAACGGCACGTTCGTGTTCGACGCGCGCCTCAAAGAGATGTCAGCAACATGGAAGGGGAAGGGCCGGGGCTCGAAAGAGATATTGCGGACCCAGCACAAAGGGCACAGAAGGAACATGGGTGGTTTTAGTCAGTAGAAGTCTGACATTCCCTACCGCTCTGCCCAGAGCGGGAGGAGTAATTTGATGATTTCCCACCCTCCAAAAAAAACCCTATGTAGATTTTCAAAGCAGCGTCATTTAAACAAATCAAGAGTTATTTTTGGTATCGTAACTGTTTGAAAAAGACGATTTAAAAGTTATCTTGTGAACACATTTATTAATTAGTACCGTTTTGGTGCAATAGATGTCGTTGCATGTATGTTTCCTAATGATGCTATGTTCATCTTAAACACTTTAAATTCGTATATCTTTTGATAGAGAGCACCGATTACAATGAAACAAAAACTAAAACCCTAATCATATTAGTTTTAAAATGTACACGATAATACTTATATAATAATAAAGTAATACATCCAAGACACACAGACTACATACAAAAAATCTAAAAATAAAAGAAAACATTATTTTTTCTATAATATTATATTTAAAATTAATTATATTAATCTACTCTGAATTGATTTGAAAACCATATAGCATCAAAATAAAAATAAATACCTGGAACTTACAAAAAGTGAAAACTGACTGGGGATCGAACTCGCGAACATTGTTTAACATTTTTTAAATCCTTCAACATTATAAAAAATCACAAAAAGTGGATACTGACTGTGATTTGAACTTGCGTACCTTTGTTTACAGGTAAGCCTCCGTACCGTTAGACTACGTACACCAGTGACAAATATATTTAAATAGATCTTCTATTTTAATATAGTATGACAGTTGACAGTTCGATTGTGGTTCGATACCGGAAATTTGAAATGCCGTAAGGGACTTCAGCTTTCTCTTGGATTTGCAACGCTCGCACCAGGCTCCTAAAGTGAAAAATTGCACAGCACGCTCGATGTCCCTTGCGTTATTTCGTATTTCCAGTATCAAGCTGTAAAACAGTTGAGGATTATGGATAATACAATACTGCTCACCCCCTTAAGTTATTATGGGGATAATATATAGCCCATGTGTTATTCCGGACTATAATCTACCTCTGTGCCAAATTTCATTCAGATCCGATCAGCCGTTCTGGCGTGAAAGAGTAACAAACATCCATACATCCATCCTCACAAACATTCGAATTTATAATATTAGTAGGATGACTAGTTCAACTCGCTTTCCGCTATTTGTCGACGGTGGAACGTTTACCTTACTTTGTTAGCACAAAGCTAACACGGTACAATTTTGTGTTTACTTATAAATCGTTTTTTGTTTGTCATGTTTCGTGCTAGAGAAAGAATGCAAGGATTTGCATTAGTGTTGTTTTAGCGAGGAAAAGAACATAGGAAGTGCGTGCAAGCATAGTTTTTGTGCGACAGAATAGGTACTTTTTTGTGCAACACCATATTACGCGAGGCCTTCTGATAAAAGAGTGTCCATGGTGTTTGTTGTTGCTTGTGTTGTTGTAATAATAATTATATTAATAATTTTATTGAAGAAATTGTGATTACAAATATTTGCATGCTATGTTTAATCTTGGCAAAATGTGTCTGTTCTATTTTTGTACTATAATAAGACCTTTTTATACCATGTTCTACGTAAGTTTAATTATTATTACAGATCGACACTTTAGAATGGGCAACTACATAGTTACTATGTCTTGTAACTGGGACTGTAATTTATTTTTATTGTTTCGACAATTCAAAAAACTTTTTTACAAAAAATAAAACCGACTTCGACAAAAATAAAACACAAAAAAGTGAAAAATAAAAAATCTGCTTCTGAAGTCGGTGACTTTTGTTTGTTTGATTTCATGTTTTTGCCACCGACTTCTGAAGCTGATTTTTTATTTTTCACTTTTTTGTGTTTTATTTTTGTCGAAGTCGGTTTTATTTTTTGTAAAAAAGTTTTTATTTTTCACTTTTTAGTGGTTCTCATGTGCTTACCCCTTCACAACGTACCGGCGTGATGTTATGAACTGGTGTAAACAATAGACAGTCATGAGATTTCAGCAATCCCAGTCCATTTGCTATCATTAATTGAGGAGTTCCGTTGCCTATCTCCGAAGCTCTTCATCACCTTTGTAGTGAGTACAGGCGTGATATTATGTTATGTGGTGGCGTAAACAATGCTTAGGTATGCTATAGCAACAATCGCGGTTAATCTGCTGTTATTTATTGAAGAGTTCCCCCGATTTCTACAAGATCCCATCATCAGATATTGAAATGGTGGCAATGGGACCCCACGGGAAGCACCAGCTTTCAAATGAAAAAAGAATCATGAAAATCAGTTCACCCAGTCGCAAGTTATGAGCTAACAAACATAAAAAAAAAAAAAAAAAAAAAATACAGTCGAATTGATAACCTCCTCCTTTTTTTGAAGTCGGTTAAAAAGTGCCTGTAATTGGCCTACTTACTTTGATATTGATTTTGACTCGACCTAATGCTGTGACAAAGACAATTTATAGATGTATGTGAAAAAAAAACTTTACAAAGAGTTACAGTGACTTCTGTTGTTGAGGCTAAGATGAGAATGCATTTTTTTCAGACCAATCATCACTTTCAGCAATTTTGAAATTAATCCAATTCACAGGTACCACTCCCATTTTAAAACTACCACTCTAAACTAGACTCAGAATGTTTATGAAAAATATTTGTAACATCAAAAATATCTAAAACCCAATCGAACGCAGCCGCGATACACAATACAATTTCAATAAAAGCATTCTAAACACAGAACCAATTTCCAAAAACATTCTACACAAACAGAAAACAGTTTTCGTTTTTATTCAATCGAAATAAACTAATGTTTTCAACACGTGACTCTATTCACAGGAGTCTCTTTTGAAGAAAATGAAATCTAGAAAATTTCTGTACTAACTTATAGTGAGAGTTTCAAAAGTCGATCATTCGTGAGCGTGGCGCGTCCGCCCGATATATAGCGCTAGAGAGATATTTCAAAATGTTGCAACATTCAAACGCGTTGGGTTATTTAATTTGATGTATGCTGCGGTAGTTTTCAGGAAATATTGTAGTGAAGTAATACTTTATGTGTGAAATAGTTGGAGTGATAAAACTGAGAGCTTTTTCGCGTATTATTTTCAGGGAGAATGACATTTATGCGTTTGAAAAAAATAAAAATATAGTTAGTAGCTTTTAGTTTTGATCGATGGTAGTCGAAAATTATTTATTTATTTATTTAAACTTCATGTACAATAGTGGTACATAGGCGGACTTAATGCCACAAGGCATTCTCTACCAGTCCCACAGGAATGTACCTACTACCAGGAAAAAAGTAAACTATGTCCTAAGTTGAGTCACGACCCGCATCGCAATCTGTACAGCCATTCAGGCGTGAAAAATGTCACAAACACACATCTAGTATAGCGAAAAAACAATACCAATTCATTTTGTTAGTCGACCACGTTTGACTCACACAATTCTGATAATCGTCTTTTTCGTTGGTCTTGACCGGCGACTGCTGAATTTGTGGTTCTGGGTTCGATTCCCGAGACGAGCAATGTGTTATTGGGTTTTCCCATCAGGAACATCTCAATAGCAGACACGGAGTCTGAATTTGTACCCGGTTGATATAACATGAGACTTAAAACATTTTTTTTTTTTTTTTTTATTTAATATGGGCTTACTCTTGACCTCAATCATGCCCTAAGGGCAGAGATGAGGATAATTGGTAAAAATATGGGTGTATTATTTGGTACACTTTTGCACAACCTTGCGAGGATTAAAAAGTGTGATGGTATGTATGTATGTATATAATTCTGGTATATTTGAAATACAATATTGTATAGTTTAATCTTTGTTGCACGAATTCTCTAAAAGTTCATCAAGCAAATTAACATGCGATGAATTCATTTTACACTAATCGAAATTTTAATTAGTTTCTTTGTACTACTAAAACTACATTAATTTATGTTCTTGCGAGCATTAAGAATGAATCTAAGTTTATGTTAATCGAATTTTATTTATAGAAACCTGTTTTAGTAAATGATTTATTTTAAAAAGTTAAGAATTATATAGGTAGTTTCTGAAATAAGACACGTATTTTAGAATAAGGGAATGACAGTTCTGAGTGAGTGAGAGCAAGACTCAGCATGAATTAAACAGAACGGTTAGGCAGCGGTGTACCTAATATAGACCAACATTTCGTTCGTTAAATAATCCTTCCTCCCCTGAAGTCTTTCTCCTCCTCATGGGAGATCTGACTGCCTCACTGGTCTAGTGTTTACAAATGCAACAGCGTACGAGGTCAGGCGAAGTGATCTTCCCTCAGGAATTTCCCAGTACCATTCACGGGGCCTGGATTTGTGCTCGCTTGATGACAATAGACGATTTAAAATTAAAACAAAATAGTTTAAGTTATTTTAGGTTTGATTTGATCTGCCACAATACCATATTAATTATAGCTGCAGGCTATAAGCAGGTTAAGTAGCAGAGCAGCTTGTGGTGTGGGGTAGCTTGGGAGAAGTCCATGTCAAGCATTGGACTGCGATAACGTCTCATTGTAATGATAAATGATGTTTATTTTGCAAATAGGTTTTTGATAAACACTTTTACAAGTCAAGTCTTTAAAACTAGATGGTGCCGGTGTTTTGTACCTGACTACTCTGAGAAGAAACATCCGAAACAAGCTCAGAGGTCAAAGTCTCTTTTAAGGTCCAGACATAATCTTGGTATACACATGAAGGCTATGCAGATTAGTGTCTGAGATGGTCTTTCGAAGAAGGTACCACACAGATTTGAGTGCACCCGTCCAGTCAGTGCAAGCATTTGTCAGTTATCGCGGAGCTCGACTTGTAACTCAAGGAGCTCAACGTCTCCGTCGGGGATGTGGTTTGTTCGCAAGAGATACCGCAGCCTCGACATATAGGGCTAAGAAGGAACATGGGTGGTTTTTAGTCGGTAAAAGTCTGACAATCCTTTTCTTCTGCCCAAGAGGGGAATGATTAATGATTAAATTAAAATTAAATATTAAATGATTTTCCACCCCAAAAAAAAGGGGCTCATAGCCGATGAACAATACCAAAGAAAGGACATTTAGGTGGTTTACTTTTAAATCATGTGTAAATTGAACCAAAATAAACGCGGAAAAGGCTAAAAAGTGAAGTTAGAATTCAACCAATTAGCTACTAACTCATAAAGGAACGTGGAACGTGTCAAGCTATCAGAGGTCAGATATCTTTAATTTAATCCGACTTGGGGCAAGCCACATGGAAACCCTTATCACAAAGTTCGCAAATTAAATTTTGTTTGTGAAAACACGTAGTATTAAAATCATTCATTTGGAAAGCGGTTCACTTCAACAACTCATTGGGCCAATGTTGGTTATGGACTATACGCATCTTGCGATAACAACAGGGCTGTTTCCTGATTTAAAAATATAATTATGATTACGTTTCGTCCGTCAGTTAGATTGTCGAAAAGTATTGGATTCGTGTTTTTTGTTTTGTCAAATTAATAAAATTTTACGAAGATAGAACGCTTCAAAGTGGCTTGTGACGTCACTTTCTGGTAAAAAAATGTCATGCAACATGACGTCACACGAGTTTTCAAAGCACTGTATCGTCTTTATTTTTTGTTTACGTGAAAAAAGAAAATATATGTGTCCAATATTTTTCGAATACGAGTATCTTTCCGTCGGACTTATATTTACTCTTTTTTAGTCAAGTACCTACCCAATTGGCTGTGATCATTAATTAATTCCAACACTTGAAATGCGTTTAATTTTGACCCAACGATCAGTTTCGATCCACCAACTGGGGGCTAGAGATATCAGCCAATCAGGTGTTAGAATTAATCCCCGGTTATAATCCCGGATTGGAATGAACCGGTCGATGAAAGATGATGTTTATCCTTCACACAAGACCGGGTACTCCATCCCGCTGGATAGTTTGTCTAACATTTAGTAAAGGATAGATATATATCAAATTCAGGAAATCGAGATGGGAAGTGGTCGAGGTAAATTGACTTTATCAGAATTCAAGATTCGAGCAATTTATTGTGTAGCTTTACGTGAAATATACGTCAGGTCTGAACTGTTTTAATCTTAAATCATTGATCTTTACTTACATTTATTAACATTACATTGAACTTAAGTCGATAAGGACCTGAATTTTTGTGATATCTAGGATATCACAGAAATTCAGGTGCTCATTCAGGACATCACAACCTGCATAGCCTTTTCTAAACTATGTTAGGATCGGTTTACAGTCTAACCGGATGCAGTTGAATATCAATATTTTGCTAAACCCAATTACTGACAACACAATACCCCTTGGTAAGACCGGTTGCAGAACTTTTCACCATAAACCCTACCTTCAATCCTCCGGATATTAAGTCCAAAATTCATACGCTTACAATAAGAAAACTAGAGAGTGAGAAATTAGGACCGATGACCTGGTGAAGGTTGCGAGGACCCACTGGATGCGAGACTGGGATCAGTCAATGTGGCGACACCTGGGGCAGGCCTATGTCCAGCAGTAGACGTCGTTTGGCTGAAATGACGAGAAATCATGATGTTTGCCATAAACAATAATTTCCTTCAAAAACAACTTCCTAAAATACAAATTATAATTCAGAGCGCAAAACAACAGATCCCGAATGGCTCATGCTCTCGAGAAATTAACATAAATTACCATAGTTTTAATATAGTGAGTGGTCAATTGTAAATAGGCCAGATAAGCAATAGAATTAGATTTGGAAAGTTCGTCATAAGCGTGTCAATATTTTGATTCCATTTATTGGATATGAAGGGTTAGGTGACTAAGTACGGTTGGACCCTTTCCAATAGGCTTTGCTCGTTTATTTCATAGGGTCAAATGGTTTGCCAATTTTGTTAGGTATAAGAAACTGAGGTGATAACGATCAAATGACTGCGTGTTTTTTTATCTGTGATTGGTGTCGGAAATGATTAATGGCCGATGCGGCCGAGAAGTTCTGGAGTGGCGACCGCTAACCGGAAGACGTTGCGTTGACGAAGAAGACGGACCGGTGACCAGGTGAAGGATGCGGGGACCCGCTGGATGCGAGACGTACGGGACCGGTCAATATGGCGATACCAGTGGGGGAGGCTTATGTTCATCAGTGGACGTCTTTTGGCTGAAATGATGATGATATTTTTTTAATAATCTTAGCTCCCGTGGAAGATTGAATGTAGGCGCTGAAAATGAAAATGGTGATGTAGCCATCTCTCTTCTTCAGCCGTTGGCTACCCAACGCGAGTGAGTGTAGGGCTCTTCCAAATCTCTCCGTTTTTGACAGTTTTGAGTCGACTGTCATGGCTACTCAGTTTATTTTGGCCACTGTAATGAGATCGTCTGTCGAGTGTCGACCTAGTTGATTGTCTTCCATTACTTTTCCGCCCCGTCAGTAGTCTCCATTCCAGCACTTTTTCCCCATATTCCATCCAGTCTACGGCATATATAATTATGACCGGCCCACTTCAACTTTCTTTTTGTTATCGTTTCTGCTATGTCCGTAAGTTTCGTTCGTCTTCGTATTTCGGTTTACATTAATCATCTACAATAATTAAAATTTCACTTAATTTTACAGGATTTCTTACGTATTTTTCATGTCGACACAAATAACTACGGCACTAGTGTGCATGAATAGATTTAGGTATTAGAATTTGTAGAGCTGATAATGAAACTAATATGCTATAAAATACCTGTAAGTTTACAACGAACATTAACGCTATTTTCAACTTACCAAATAATATACAAACCAACAACGCAAAACGATCGTTTTACTAATCCTAATCACAAATCATTGGCCCGTTAGTACCAGGAGCCCATACACTCGAACAAATAATATTTACTATCAATACCATTTTGTTTGGCTATTTCCCAATAATTAGCTCTGCATGACGTACAACATTCACCGACCAATCCAATTTGAAATCATGTTATCCGTATTTTCTCGACTCATTGGTCTAATAGCGAACATAATGGGGCAATAATGGGGTGTAACGGTTATATAAGTTTATGGGTCGAGTATTTTAGCATCATCACGGATTGATTTGAGTTCAATGGGTCTTTAGGTGCTCTCTTGCTCAAAACATGAAGAAATCTATTTTTAAGTGTTTTTGACTTAGTGTTATCCATAAACTGTAATACTGCTAATGTAAAATTGCAAATTCAATATAACACTCAGTCTTTAAAAAAAAAACGTGTGGCACTCGGAGACTGCCGCGGTAAATCTATTGCATAGCATTTTTTTATCAACTTATGCAATAATAGGTATAAATAATTAGGTATTAATAGTGTAATTACACACCAAAATAATTATTCATTCAAAAAATTTGAACAAAAAATTTACGAGTTTGATCTTCGAATTTCGCGCGATGTACATTATATAAATCAAAACTAACCTTCATAGACTAACTAAGCTAGTAAGAAACTCTATGACAGAAAATTTAAAAGAAAAAGTATTGACAGCCTGACGTAAGTGTCATAACATTGAAAAATATGAAAATTATTTATATTATTTTAGATATTTTATAAGAAAACGAATCGTTTTAGACCGATTCGCAGAATAGTAATGCAAAAACCAATAAAACTTATGATAGATGCGTACTAATAATAAAATGAATGTTTATAGAGTACTCACTCCTCACTCATTTTCTTTCACTATTTTTTCGTGACTTACTTCATTAATAAATGCACTTTGTTTATTCATTTTTAAAACACTTTGTACACAAATTATACGAGTAAGAATATTTTAGAAGGAGAAAGCAGAGAGACAAACAATTATTTAATTTGACAACCTCAGTTGACAACCTTGTTATTTTCCGTAACCATAGCAACCTGGTTGAATCTTGAATGCTGAATATTTTTGTTAGGAAATCTCTGGATTCGCTCTCCACGCTCAACTCAACTCAAGGCCCGCGATAGAATCTATGCAATAGATTAAAAAATAGGTCTCAAACAAAAGAACTGATAGCTGCAAGGAATTCTTTATAATATTAAAAATACTTATTGAATACTACTATTCTAGTGCAGTGTCTACCGTGTAAATAACATGACATAATATGCGTATTAGAGAGATAGCTACATAAATAAGAAGAAAGGAACAAGAAATCTCTTACGTTGTACATGGAACTATCGCAAAATGAATTTAGTTTACTCCTCCGTCAATCTCTTCGGCAAACGATGGGGAAATTTTAACACAAGATAAATAATTTATAATCAGTTTTGCCCCGTTAAATAACATTTAGAAAATAAACAAGCTTGGTTGATCTACCTGAATGAAAGGGCCAAAAGACGCAATTTCCTTCTGTTATCAAGTGCCTGTTTTTCGCACGTAATGTTTTCGGCTCGCTGGCTCAGTATCCGTTGTTTTCGTTGTTTCCAATTACTGTGGCTCCGCTAATTATAAAATTTTGTATAGAACTCAATTGTTTACGTCCAGTTATTTGGAAACAATTGTTTTATTTTTTATTAGGGACTAGAATTAATGATCGTTGTTGAGCTTTTGTTACAGATATGTACCTACATTCGGTTTATGTATGTACACTGTATTCCTAAAAGGAATGAGTTTTGGAAACGATATGGGTTTTAGCATTTTTTTTTTGCCTATTTGGTGCTTCGTTGGTGAAGTACTAACAGCCGCTGCTGTTAAACATAAGATCATGGGACCGATTGCCAAGGTGTAATAAGTTATTTTTAACCGACTTTCGAAAAAGAAGCTCCTCAATTAATCTATATGTTTTTTTGTGTCCATAAAACTCAGTCATTTATGAACGGATTTCAAAAAATATTTTTTTTATCTAAAAGAGTATACTGCCGAGGTGGTCCCACGGTCACCTTGTTAGGATCTAATGATGGGATCCCAGGGAAATCGAGAGCAACCCTCAAAATGCGAAAATGCGAATGCAAAAGGCACTTGTTACGTTTTTCATGTATTTTCTAAGACGGCACGGTTGGCGCAGTGGCTCAAGCAATGGACTGCTGCACTGCGTGTCGCGGTTTCGATCCCCGCACGGAACAAATATTTGTATGACCTACAGATAGTTGATCCGGGTCTGGGTATTTGTGTATGTGACTTTAAATGTTTGTGAACGCACCCACGATACAGGAGAAATTCCTAGTGTGGAGCAACGTTTAAAAAAAAAGAAAAAAAAAAGAGTTTCAAGTATTTGCTTTTGATTATCATAATCTTATGTGGATGAGCTGATGATGGAAGGTACCTACAACTCCTCAATAGGTAGGAGTTGAAAGAAAATTCTTTCAAAATTATACTGGGTGGGTGGGTTACTGGTTGAATAGAAGATAAATCTCATTAACCGACTGACTGACTGACTGACTGAACGACCGACAAAAACTTAACGTCAGAAATTATCAATTTTCTTGGTTGCTAACCAAGAAACTAGCACCTGACGTTACATCATGATGATCATGCTACCTCAAGCAGCAATTAATATTAATTGCCCTAACATCTTACAGTAACCCTCCACCATTATCTCACGAACCAACCAGATTTCCAGTCGGATGGTTATCGCACTGGTTATAAATGGTGAACTGAAGTCTGATCAGTATTCCACGTGCGTGACTGAGACAACTTCCCGTATGTATGCGTAGGACTGTGATGTACTATCGAACAAATAGTTTGGTGAACAGGGGTCTAATAAAAAGCCAATTTAGGTTTTTAAAAATGGTTCTGCGAACAGAACCATTTTTAAAAACCTAAATTACCTACCTACTAGTTACCTAGTAACTGCGTCTGTGACCATTTTACGAATAAAATGGTCACAGACGCAGTTACTATTACAAATAGTCCATTATTCATTTTAACACAATACTTATGATCCTATTAAGATCTGCAAAATTGGCCATTTTAGAACCCTTGGTACTTAACTTGCAAACAGTACCAAAGCCTCAACTCCACTGACTTACAAATAATTCGGTGGTCTCTTTATTGTGTTTTTGATAGATTTACAACAAGAAAATGAACACCGAAAAATAGTTACTAAATTAACGACTAGACTTTACTAATATTTATTGGTATCCTCGTATACATGTACGTAGATACTATTCTATCAGTCATTTGTACCTATTTATAATTTATTCGCGAAACATGATTGGATAATGCCTATTTTCACTAACAAACTTGAAACAAAACACCCATTGTTTTATTTGCATATTTAACACACATAAACAAACATACCACATAACATACCACATATGTATATATATAGTTTATGTGTGTATTTTACATACATAAACTTACGCCCTTTTCTCATGGGGGTAGGCAGACACCGCAGAAAGGAGGCGTTCTGTGGTGTCTGCCTGCCTGCTACGATTTTAACATACTCCTTTTGCCTCGTCCACAATCATACATCTGGTCAAACACGCATGACGGTTACGAGTACTACGCACCTATCCTTTCTGAAGAACGTCTCCAATAAGATCAAACTTTTCTTGACTCTTATGCAAATATTTTATCAATTAAAATAAACATTGGAAGTGTAGCGAAAAGACAATAGGTACTTCAACATGCGCACCAAACAGTTTGTTCGACGGTACTTCAAACAATCCTTACAAGATCTACATTAAGACAAGTTTGGGATGAGGCGGAAGTGGCTGGAGTATGACAGTTTATGTTCCCTCATTCCCTCATAACTTCGTATTGTGTCACATTACTAAGTTTAAAGTAGGTGCTTTGTAATCTATCTACAAGTTTATACAGTAGAATTACTTACGTAGGTAATGGATGAAGCCCACACGTTTTGACTTGTCGTTTTCATTTTAAGTAATAAACCTCTTAAAATTAATAAGTTCGTTTATTCCTTAGCGTTTACAAGTAAATTGCTTACAGATCCAATACATTAAGTAAGAACTGGATTTTATGAACATCTATTAGAGTTAGTATAACAATAACTGATGGTGGGGTAGTTAAATGTCAAAGTTTTTTGTACAACCTTTCACTTTTCGAAAGTAAAATTCTCTCAAATATCGCCCTAGAATCCTCTATCCTTCTTTAATAACACTTCAAAAAAAACACATACCCTCGTATAAAACACACCCGTTTCCTCATGTCTTCTCAAATCATCCGCAAACCGCCAAATGATTGCCTAATGGCGTGACTACGGCTTTTAACCTGTCCCTTCGTATTTGTGTTATCCTGGTACTGCCCACCTTACGTCGGGATAATTAAAATATACTTCGCCCTTGTTTGTTCACAAGGATCAGCATTATTTTTGGTTAAATTATAATGTAGGTCAGTGTGTTTAAAAGGGTTAGCAGGAGTGTTTGTAACACAGACTTACCTTAAACTGTTGCTTTTTGCAAACAATGGGTTCACAGTGCTTAAAAGTAGTTTTAAGAGTAGCTCAAAAATGTTTCCAAGATCTTTACATGTTCTTAAACAGAAAAGGTACCTGAAAAACGGCTAAGTCTAGAATTTTAATAGTTTTTCAAACAATTTATTGCAGAATATACTACAAAACATAATAATATCATTTACTGAGCATTCTATCTCAAAAATATAAAATATAGAACCTATCCTTTGCAATCCAAGCCAGACTTACGATAGAACCAAGGCACTAAACTTTATTCCTCTACTTCAAGACATAGGTCTAGGATTTGTAGGATCGTGTGAAAAGGTTCCCTTCGATTGCTTTTGTTTTTATTGTTATTAGCCGACGATACAAAGGTCGGGTTTATCTCAAGTCCTGGCAGATATTTATCGGCCCGTATTTTTGGGATATTGTAGGCAAATAAATGAGACGTCATGTGGACTGATAGATCTTGAATATAAAAAGGGTATTGTTGTATCTAAATGTGTGTTTGTCTTTTAAATGTTAAGGAAATTTTTGTTCGAATTGGGTTTTGGTTAAGTTTACCAGGAAAATGTTAGGTTACTTGCAAAGGCACGGAGGAAGCTCGGTACCCATCCACAGACGAATCTAGACAAACAGGGCTTAGCCAGAAGATGAACAGAGTGGCAGTGATGCTCCTCACACATTCCTAAGAGCTATTGGTCGATTCACACCGCTCGGCGCTCCATGGACCGCCGTGGTGCGAAACAGCCCATTCTTAAGAGCTCTTCTGCGTTTCACACCGCGGTCCGAACCGCTCGTGGTCCGAAACGACGAAAGACCCTCGCGGGGAGCTCGTGGTTTAAGTAAGAGTACCTACTATTACTGTCTTAAGGATGATAATTAAACATTATAATAAAATTCCGTCACCAATATCATTAGCAACGTGGTGTAAAAGGTTAAGGAATATTATGACATGCCATCATCATCATCATCAGCCCATAATGTTCCCACTGTAGGGACTCAGGTTTCCTCTCTAGGAGAGGGATGGGCTATAATCCACCACGCGTGCTCAGTGCGGGTTGGTAGATGTCACAAATCCCTGAATTTTTTGCTACTAAGACATGTCGGTTTCCTCACGATGTTTTCCTTCACCGTTTTGAGAGCAGTGGATGAAATAAATTACACAAAGTAAGTAATGCGCCTGGCTGGGTTCGAACCCATGACTTACTGTTCGTAAGTTAGAGCTGCCACCACTGGGCCACCAGGCTGACCTGACATGATTTGTATCAATCCTAATTTTTATCCATCTTATTAAATTTAAAATGTAACCTGCGTCCTTACACTCCAGTTCTTGATGTAGATCAAAAACTGGAGTGTAAGGACGCAGGTTCAATTTTGATGGTGGTGGATGTAGATCCACTAAACCGAGTATAATTCGAGTCATATGAAATTCCAACTGTGTACCTTGCTGATTGTATTCTACTAATTGCGCATCTATTTACCTCGTTAGTGTGAATTAACGTGATGTTATTTGATAATCTATAGTTAATTTGAGATAATAACACTGATAGTAATTGGATATTTAATTGCGTTACTGATATAGACGCAATTATCGAAAGCTTCAATGATAATTGATGGTCGATAATGTCTTCTACGAACAGAATATGGATAACTCTTGTAATCAAGGCTTCTAAAATGGCTGCTTTAGCAGATCATAATATGAATTGCGTTAAAAAGCGTAAAATGGATCTTTCATAATAGTAACTGTGTCTGTGACCATTTAGGGAAATAGATCATAATAGGAACCGAACCGAGCACAAATCCAGACTCCGTGGATGCTACCGAGATATTCCTTAATGGAAAAACCGAATTCAAATCCCGACACAACACAGAACTTAAAACTTGAAACAAAATTATTACTTGATAATTAATGTAAGTAATCTAGTAAGTTTAAATTACCGATGATTGGTGAATTTTAATCTTAACAATCAACAGGGACCCAACGAGAAGGTGTACATAGTGTAGATGATGAAAATAAAAATATTAATTTTTTTTTTTTAGACAGCTATAGTAAATTTCATCATTCAAAAAAGATTAGGTTTATTTAACAGTCCATGTAATTTTCAGCTCTTGTTAAATATTAAAACAGGCTGTAATTGTTCCAGAAGTGACCTTTTAACATGGATTTTTCTATATTTAACTGTCAAGGACAAAGAAATCATTTGTTATAACAGCCTGCTCTCTCCTAGACAAAGGATCTGAGAGCATAGACAAGAAGCTATCGATGTCCAAGCAATAAAGCATTGTTAAATCATTTTTAAGCTTCTATATGGTTCGATTCCGGAGTCGAGCAAAGCGTTATTAGGTTTTTCGTTAGAAATTCCTCAGTAGCAGCCACAGAGTCTGGATCTAGGCCCAATTGATGGCAATAGGCTCGACAATTACATGGGATTTTAACATTGATGGGTCGTCCGGCGGCGAGATGGGCCGAAGACATAATTGCCATCGGGGGCAAAACCTGGATGAGGCTAGCACAGGACCGTGGAGAATGGCACAAGGAAAGAGAGGCCTATGCCCAGCAGTGTGTGAGTTCGGGCTGTGGATGATGATGATGATTAACATTGATGGCAAAATCTGGGTGTACTATTAGACACCTCTGCCTAACCCTTCGGGAATTATAGGCGTGATGGTGTGTAACTTAAACCTGCGGATAAAAGCAACGGTCCTGTGCACACATCTCAACCATATTTCCATTCTATGGACAATCTGCTTGAGCAGTTATACACAATACATTTACCCCAACACATGTTAAACCAACGCAGTTACATCGGTATCCATTTGAGGTTTATTTCCAGATGACACCAACTTTTACAAGTATTTCTTTCCTTTTTGTCATTGTTACAAAAAGAAAACCGTTATCGCTGAACCTTTTCCTTTACAAGTACCTGAATATAATACGCCCAAACGCTACAATACATTTCTTCTCTGGATCGAGCTTACCTTAAAATCCTTCGAAGCACAAAGAAAATATCATAACATTGTCCACAAAACATATCGAGTGTGTTTTACATCCTACACACAACCATTGGTATATTCTACACAACAAACCTCAACCAAAATTCAACCCTAACGTTTCTTTCTCAAAGTTGGTATCACTTTGCCAGCCACTCCATGATGTCCGTTCAAGCTATACGGTTTTACAACGGGGTTTAAAATATTCTACCGTGAAATAGACGCACGATTCCCATGCTTCTGTCTGTTTGCAGAAGACCACAAAGGAAACCATTTTGACTGGATCCTTTTTAACTGTCAGTTTGGACACAGTTACGTCATGTGAGTGACTTTATCTAGTGAATCTTTATTTGACATTTTGTGAAGGATGTGTGAGGTACAGATAACATTGTTTGTTTTTGAGTCCTTATATCCTATTGCATTGTTGAGGCTTTTTATAAATAGGTACTAACTAACGTATAAGCATGTACTAATGAACAGTATCAATCATGATTGCGCGAAATAATCAAATATTATTATAACCACAATTTTTCAATTAATTAATAATGTACACCTGTTTTCCCACTCATTTAGTAGGGTAATTCAGGTTACTTGTTTAATTATACTTACCATGTTTATGTATTTTGGAAGTACCAGGCGTGTATAAAATGTAGCATGCTTGTGCTTATAATTACACACAGAAATAGCAAGTGACGGTTAGTGCTCTTACAAATCAACAAACGGACCACGGACAACCTCTTTCATGTTATTCACTCCTGGTATAAATGTTTGTGTTACTACTAATGAAACCTTACCATAACATTGCGTAAGATTTATGAAATGTAATTTTTAGATGTCAAAGAAAATGAAGGTACCTATTTTAGATGTTAGTTAGATAAAACTGGAACCTAGAAATATAAAATGTGCTTATTCCTACGATTCTTGCAATTGAGTTAACTGCATGTAGTTAGGATAGTTCATTTGAATGTTATGATATGAACGTGATTTTATCCCGAAGCTCGATTCTGAACTTTGACGATCTAATACTTTAGATTACTAGAATATACTCAATTGGGACAATCAACGAGATTAGCCGGTGTCTTTATGGTATGCCGTCGTTAAAATAACTTTGGCAGTAGAGTGTCATCGTCATCATCATTTCAGCCGAAAGACGTCCACTGCTGGACATAGGCCTCCCCTAAGTGTTGCCACATTGACCGGTCCCATGCGTCTCGCATCCAGCGGATACCCGCCATATTCACCAGGTCATCGGTCCATGTCAATATCTTTCGATTCGCGGTCACCACTCCTGAACTTTTCGGCCCTATAGGGCATCCATTCTCAGGCAATGTGCCCTGCTCATTGTCACTTAAGTCTGTCTACGTCGGTAACCTTGGTCATCTTGCGGATGTCTTCATTTCTGATTCGATCCCCCCTCTCCATTGCTCTTTGGGTAAGTTCAAGCCTTCTGTTGAGGCCCATTGTGATCGGCGACCAGAGTGCGCGAGTAGAGTGGTGTGGTGGTATACAGATGGCACCTACAAGTGATGTTCACCAGGTTATAGGTACGTAATACTCGGAACTTCATGATATATTCAGTAATTCAGTTCCCCCTAACCCCGGGCAGTTAGTAAATAACTTTGAAACGCGCCACTCGTCAGCCTAGATGCAAATAGTTTCACTACAAATTAGTCATGCCACGCAGCAAACTACCTTGATGTCATGTTAGCCTGGTAGGCTGGTACTTGTAATTGCAGGTTTTTGCCTAATGAGCTTGTCGCATTCAGGTCAATGTGTTTATAATATTAATTAGTTATGCTTGTATATCATGGTCTGGTCAAGTTATATTAATTAAATGCAATAAATAACTAACATGGTTAAAATATTATTGTTGGTAAACGTTTTACAGCATTTTTATAATAATTATGATTTCAGCCTTGTTACTTCATTATCCGTCACTAACAGACAAAATCTTATTCTGCTAAAGAGGAGGATTCCATTATAGTTAGGGAAAAAGCTATTTAGTGGTTCCTTAAACGAGATAGATATGATCTACGCTTTGGAATGGGCAACTACAGCACTTTCGCAGTTATTTTGCCTTGGACTGTTCTACTTGAAATAAATCCTTTGATTTTGGTTTGATTTTTGTACTCTAGATTGAAATACAATTTAAATTTTGATATACAAAAAACCACAGATCAATATAATGAGGTCAGGTTAACCTTAGTAAAACTGTTCTGTTGTTTGTCATTAAACGCTAGAGTTTATTTTGTGGTCACAGTAAATCACATAATATACACTTCTGGACACATCTATTGGCCCACCTTAGAGTTTAGGTTTCGATGGCCCCTACCGAAATATGATTGCTAGATTGAACAAAAACTGTTGATGCAGTTTTAAACCTGATACATTTTACCATCTTTTTCGATCGTATTGTTTTAAATTTGAATTCAGAATACCATACGACATGGAGCTACGCCTAACAAGTCGGATATGCGCCTTGTTAAAGGCAATTGATTTTTGAATAAAAAACATGTTTTATCAAATAAAGGTTTAATTTAATAACGCGTGTTGCCTCCATGGGCATCTACCACAGCTCTCATACGATCAGGCATAGAGTTTATCAACCGCTCTATGAAATTTTGAGGGATCATCTCCCATTCCTCTTCTATGGCAGTTTTCAACTCCTGCATCGTCTGGGCAACTGGCTGACGAGCCCTAACACGTCTTTTTAGCTCGTCCCACATGTGCTCAATGGGGTTCATGTCTGGGCTTCTGGCTGGCCAGTCCATAACTGTGATGTTCACATCCCGAAGATATTCCCTGACGATGCCGGCCGCATGGGCTCTTGCATTATCATGCATAAAAAGGAAATTTGGGCCCACATAGTCCGCGTATGGTATCACGTGAGGTTCTAAGCACTCACGAATGTACCTTTCAGCATTTAATGTTGGCAGCCGTGGTCCTGTAACAACCTCAAGTTGAGTTTTGCCGCTCGCGGATATACCGCCCCAGACAGTCCATGAGCCACCGCCATAAGCAACCCTCTCTTCAAAGCAGCATTGTGCGAAACGCTCTCCCTTACGTCGGTAGACCTTCTTCCTTCCATCATTGCCATGTAACACAATTTTAGACTCATCAGAAAAGAGTACACGGCTCCAATCTTGCTGTGTCCAATGAAGTGCGAAATGAAGGCGCGCTGTTCGGTGGGCTCGCGTTAGTTTGGGCCCATTAGCTGGCTTGTGTGGTACCATATCGCGTTCTTTTAACCTTCTCCGAACAGTTCGAGCGCTCACAGATACTCCGTGGAAGTCGCGAAGTTGGTTTTGTATCTCAATGGAGGTAAGGTGACAATTTCTCAAGCTGGTCGTCACGATGAATCGATCCTGCCTTTCAGTTGTGACCCGAGATCGTGGCCTTCCTTGGCGAAGAACAAAGCCGCCAGTCTCTAGGTACCTCCGATAAACATTTCGGACCGCAGATCGACTTAAATTAAGTTGAGCACTCACGTTTCTTTGGCTGTGTCCGGCCTGAATAAGTGCCACAGCTTGGGCAGCGACTTCAGGTGAAGTATCCATAGATTATTGATAGAACCTTACCTTAATGTTAAGAATAAGTAATGTTTGTTGCAAAACCAAAGATATCAATCACTTTTTCAAGAATTAAATCCAAGTAAACCAATAAAACCAAGTTTTCTTAGTATTCGATTGTTTGATATCAACAAACAGGCTCCAAATTGTCTTTTGTTTCTTTAAATTCTGTGTTCGAAATTCAAAAAACGACTATTGAATGAAATTGTGAATGTGCCAGGTTCAAAACTGCATAAAAACTTTTTGCTCGACCTAATATAAAATTTTAGCTAGGACCAAACGAAACTGAAAATACAAGGTGGGCCTATAGATGTGTCCAGAAGTGTAGATGTCACGTAGAACATATTACTCCCTCTAGATTTGCTACAAAAACACAACAAAGCTCGCTCACAGTCACAATGTGAATGAAATGTGACATTTGATGCTGTGACAACGTTTGATGTCCGCACGAAATTGCACAAAATTGCAGTCTGTCTCTGCTATTTTGAGACGGTCCAAATTGTATGCAAAGCGACCGAAACATTGTTAGTAATGTGTACAATACGTATGCCAAGTGGTGTTATCTTAGTTGTGAAATCGTCTAGATGTATGGAGTCTGTCATACCATATACTGTGGTACGCTATACAAATAAATCAAATTGAAGTATCTACCTGTCCGTAATTTTAAATTCATCATCATCATCATTTCAGCCGAAAGACGTCCACTGCTGGACATTATAGGCCTCCCCTAAGTGTCGCCACAATGACCGGTCCCGTGCGTCTCGCGTCCAGCGGATCCCCGCAGCCTTCACCAGGTAAATTTTAAATTAACAACTTATGAAAAAAACTTTAATTTTTTTACCTACAAGTGACTTCACAAACCCTCGTTACTCATGATCTTTGACGCATTTTATCTTCGTCAATTTTAATAATTTGATAAAACAAAACAATATTTTTCGATAATCTAACTGTTGGATTAAAGAATCTAATTTTTTGAGTCAGTAGGTGTCAGTGTTTTCAGAGGCTATTGAGAATTCTGTAGGTACAATTAAATTAGGTGTACACATCAATAGATTAAAACGAAGGCGTTATCTGAAATTCTCAGAACTGTTTATATTTGGCCAGTAAAGCAAATATTTGTGATGAGTCTGGTTGGTGCGAAACAACCTTCAAACGTGGACTTGTAATTTAGATGAGAATATACTTTATTCATTGAGTGTTTCTGACTAGTATGTAGGGTGAACTCATCTAATTCTGTGATTCGCCTAATTCGGTGATATTTGCTTTGAGCGGTATCATAGGGCTGTACGAGTGCACAAATGCCTTTATCACGAAGTTAGATGAGTTCACTATACTAGCTGAGAATCTTTAATTATCGTGTGGCTCTGTCTGTTACCTATAGTGTGGCTAGTGTCTAAATAGGTCAGTTGCCAAAAAAATCTAATTAGTCCGTTAGATAGATTTCCAAAAAATATGGGACACAGGTATTTTTTATTTTTTCAGGTGAACAAAAAATGAAGACATAACCGCAGTAGTTCAAAAAGTAGTGTGATGTCCACAGCTTGGTACATTTTTTACTGCGAAGTGACGTCACAAGCTCCGACTCATGATCTTTGAGGCCTCAGCCTCGAATTTTGCGGGCAGCGGGGGGGCGGCGGGCGGCAGCGGGCGGCGGCGGCGCGACTTGTATGGAGTGCACCGCTCGTTGCCCGCCCCCGCGCCGCTGTATTCCGAGAACCGGTCCATTTGATTGTACGCATAAGATCCTGCCGCGCCCGCGCCGCCGCCGCCGCCGCCGCCGCCGCCACCCCGCTGCCCGCAAAATTCGAGGCTGAGGCCTGATACGATTTCAATTTTATTTTCGTAAATTTTTATTAATTTGATAAAACAAAAAACACATCCTGTTTACGCCTGTGCTAAAGTGCTGGGTCGTGTGTTTGTGTGTCGTGTTGCTATTCCAAAAGCGCAAGGCGCACCGTACTACCTGACTTTAATTTATTAAACTGCAACCTACATATTTTTTATTTTTCTGTTGAAAATCTCTCATCGTCGCGATAACTTTGCTCCGCATATTATAATTGTAAAAATATAGTTAAATACCGAAATACACCATCAAACCTCAAAAAGGGAGTTTCATTGAGAAATCTGAAGCCCCAACATCTGGCGACCGTGGACAAAACCTGCAATTTTGTCGGAATACAAGTTCGTGAACACGCGACCACGCGCTGCCGGTGTGACCATAACGCCGCAGCCACCTTTCAACCGAATCAAGAACCATACCTGGGTTCCCTGGAGGCGCCACAGCCATTGCAGCCACCGCCGGTTAGCGATCAGCATTCAGCATCGTACCGCAGCCTCGGCCAATGCAGCTAGGCCCCTAAGATGACCCACTGACCAAGATACCTGGGTTCCCTGGAGGCGCCACAGCCATTGCAGCCACCGCCGGTCAGCGATCAGCATTCAGCATCGTACCGCAGCCTCGGCCAATGCAGCTAGGCCCCTAAGATGACCCACTGACCAAGATACCTGGGTTCCCTGGAGGCGCCACAGCCATTGCAGCCACCGCCGGTCAGCGATCAGCATTCAGCATCGTACCGCAGCCTCGGCCAATGCAGCTAGGCCCCTAAGATGACCCACTGACCAAGATACCTGGGTTCCCTGGAGGCGCCACAGCCATTGCAGCCACCGCCGGTCAGCGATCAGCATTCAGCATCGTACCGCAGCCTCGGCCAATGCAGCTAGGCCCCTAAGACGACCCACTGACCAAGATACCTGGGTTCCCTGGAGGTGCACCAGCCATTGCAGCCACCGCCGGTCAGCGATCAGCATTCAGCATCCTACCGCAGCCTCGGCCAATGCAGCTAAGTGCCCATTTATCCTTGTGAATTCCCTGTTACCTATATACCTATTATCCTACCTTATACCTTTATCTTATCCGGATTTAATCTATCCAATACCAATTTAAAATAGCTTCTACGAGTGCATTGGTGTCTGTAGTCATTGTAGTGTTTTTAAATATTACACAAAAATACCCATTTACTTACACCATATGCAGTTCATAAAAGTAAATTCACATATATCTATTAGATTTTAACTATCAATAGGAACGCAATAGGCTATCCACCAATAATATTATCATACTTCTTATTAATGTTTCCTCTCAGGCATATAGCTGTCACTATAGGCATATATTTCACCAAAATCGCCGAACATTCCAGGTCGACGTCTCCGTGTTACATAACTTCGGGCTGCCTACCGTGTCACCGTGTGACAACAGGGCCCCACTGCTGCGCGGGACCGGCCTCAGGTGACGTTAGGCGAGGAGTGTGAGCTAAGTCGATAGTTTGTTTACATTCACTTTTACTAGTTTGTTTCCATAATCAAACCTACTTAGAAACGATTTGTATTTTCTCTATAACGATTGTTTATAAAGTTTGAGTTCACCATGGGTAAAGATTATGGAGGTGAAACTAGCACAAACGATCCTAATAAATTACAGGATCTTTTAGTGAAACGTAGTTCCATAAAAGGCCAAATAACTAAGTTTAAAAACTTTTTATCAAATATTACCTCTAAAGAATCACTAACTCAGATTGATATAACTGAGTTAACATTAAAATTAAACAAGTTCGAGTCTGTTTATAGCCGTTTTGATGACTTGCAAAATCAGATAGAAGTTTTAAACTCTGATAATTTATCCAATGAGATTGATGAGCGTGATATTATCGAACAACTGTTTATATCCAACATAGCAATTGCTCAAAGTGTTACACAACAATACAACCCGAACCGTCATGACGAAGGGACACACAAGGATTTAAATTCAAGTCAGATAACCACAGTTCCGTGTCATCATAATCATCATGACATAGGGTTCAAATTACCTCAAATTCAAATAGCCAAGTTCGACGGGTCTTGCTTTCGCTGGCTTGAATTTCGTGACACATTCCTATCTATAGTACATAATAACGACCGCATCGCTCCCATTCATAAGTTCCATTATCTTATTTCGTACTTGACTGGCGATGCAGCGCGCATTATTGCTAACTTGGGGGTATCCAGCAGTAATTATGCGTGTGCTTGGAAATTATTATGTGACAGATATGACAACACACGACAATTAGTAACTCATCATATTAAATCATTGTTAAACATAAAACCAATCACAAGCGAGTCCGATAAATCATTACGTTTCTTCGTTGACCATATAAATAAAAACATGCGCGCTTTAACTAGTCTCGGTATACGTTCACGTGACTGGGATATTCTACTCATTCATATAATAAGTCCCAAGCTTGATAGCTGCACCGAGACTAAGTGGGAAGAGTACAAAGGTACGTTGGATACCAATTCACCTAGTTTGCAACAATTTTTCAAGTTTCTTACTGATCGTGCTGATGTACTTGAGTCAATAAATAGCTGTTCATCTTCTAAACACAAGACTCGAACAATGTCAAACCCTACCGATTGTAATAATAAAATAAAAACCCATCAGTCTTATATTTCTAATAGTGAAGACAATAATATTTATGATTTATCATGTGGCGTTTGTAATGGTGATCATCGCCTTTATGATTGTCCCACCTTTTTGGCTAAGAGTGTGGATGACCGTGTAACTGAAGTAAATAGATTGAACCTTTGTCATAACTGCTTACGGTCAGGCCACTCTGCACGCAATTGTCGCATGCATCCGTGTCGCATGTGCAATACAAAACATAATAGACTCTTGCATAAAAAACAATCTGGTAATAAAAATATTTCTAATGTTGTCACCATTTCACCCGACGCCGACGTCACTGACGATACTCTCGTCAATTTTTCCCATCAAAACAATCATCAAGTTCTTCTGTCTACTGCTTATATTGAGGTAGTTAATCCTACGACCAATCAGACGCAGAAGGTTCGTGCTCTTTTGGACTGCGGTAGTCAGTCATCATTTATAACTCAATCTCTTAAAACAAAACTGCTTTTAGAACCGACTACCACTTTGCATGTCAATATCATTGGCATAGGCAATAAAAAGACTACTCAAGCTACAGAAACTTGTGAAGTTCAGTTAAAATCTTTGATGAAGCATTTTACCATCACTTCATCTTTTCTGGTGTTGCCAGTGTTGACCGGCAATATACCTCGAATGCCCGTTGACTTAAAACAATTTAATATTTCAAGTGATTACTTTTTAGCAGACCCTCATTTTCACCAACCAGCACCTGTTGATGTTGTCATCGGTGCCGATATTTTCTGGGATATTATTGGCCGCGATCAGATATCTCTCGGCCCTAATTTACCTATATTGAGAAGTTCTCATTTCGGTTGGTTGATTACAGGTCCTTTATATTTTAATTTACCGAATATCAATAAGTTAAAGGAAACCGATATAGATTCGAATCTTTCAGTCGTTTCTTATGTGTCATCTGTTGACAAAATAAATCAAGAACTAACAAAGTTCGGGGACTTAGAAAATGTTCCCCAAACTCCACCACTTATGAGTCATAGTGAGAAGAAATGCGAAACACATTTTTATCGCACACTTTCCGTGTACCAACCGGTAGATTCTCAGTCAGTCTACCTTTAAAGGATATACCTGATTGTCTAGGTGAATCTTATTCACTAGCTAAAAAAGGTTTCTTTAATTTACAAAAGCGATTTCGCAAACCACCGCATGTGAAATCACAGTATATGGAATTTATGCGTGAGTACGCAGACTTAGGTCACCTTTCAGAATCTACTATACCTGTACCTTTTACATCTTACTTCCTCTGCCATCACGCTGTCTTCAAAGAAAGTAGTGAATCTACAAAATTTAGAGTCGTATTCGACGGCTCAGCTCCTACTACATCGGGTCAGTCTGTACTCCACACCAGTTTTATAAATTTAAAAACCTTTGTAGCTAACAGGATTGCAGAGATATGTGAGGTAACCGATGCCTCTTCATGGCCCTATGTGCCCACATCTGCTGACCTCATATCCAGAGGAGTCAGTCCAGATAAGCTTGGCAGTACCAAGCTGTGGTGGTCAGGCCCATTATTCTTCATTGAGCATGAATGTAATTGGCCTATCTTAAAACCTAATAAAATTAATGACTTACCAGAAACTAAACCTAATTGTACTGCCACTCATCTTGTTTCCCAAAATGAACCCATAATTATATTTAAAAAACTTTTTTAGCTTAACTAAAATAAAACGGGCTTTCGCTTACGTGCTTAGATTCATTAATAATTTAAACCTAACAGAGATAAATTTCTCGGCAATTTAACTGTTGATGAATTAAATCATTCATTTAATAATTTGTGTTGTCTTTCACAGCAAGAATCATTTCCGTGTGACTATATGATCAACTAAATAATAATAAAGCTTTAAGTACTAAGTCATATTTTATCGTTGACTCCATTCTTGAGTGACGACAAGATCATACGAGTTGGTGGCCGACTAGGCTCATCCGACTATAATTATAATAAAAAACACCCTGTTCTTCTTTTTTTTATATGTCTTCGATATAAAATCTCTCACCTCAGAGCCGTGAGCGATCTATCTAAAGACGCCTTTATCATGACATTCCGAAGGTTTGTGTCACGAAGAGGCAGGCCAGCGGAAGTATTCTGCGACAATGGACGCAACTTTGTCGCAGGAGCTAAAGAACTTAACGACTTTTTTAAGCTTAATCAAAACGACCTATCTGATTTTGCATGCCAGGAAGGCATTCAGTTTAACTTTTCACCAGCTTACGCTCCTCATTTTGGCGGTATTTTTGAGGCCGGTATCCGTTCCGCAAAGTACCACATTAGACGAGTAATGGGTAATTCCCATTTAAGTTATGAAGAGCTTCAAACTCTTTTCGCTCAGGTAGAAGCTGTTTTAAATAGTAGACCTCTCTGTCCTTTATCTGCCTCTCCTGACGATTTCCATTGCCTCACTCCTGGACATTTTCTCATTGGTCGGGCGCTCACCGCTCTGCCTGAACCAGCTTTAGAAGACTGCCTCTCAACCAACCTGAAGCGTTATGCCAGGCTGCAGCAAATACACCAACATTTTTGGCAACGCTGGCAACGCGAATACATTGCTGAGTTGCAACTGCGCCGTAAGTGGAAGACCACCGCTGCCTCATCCAAAATTGGAGACTTGGTCCTATTGCAAGAAGATGGCGTTCCACCCCTGTGTTGGAGACTGGGACGCATTACAAGGCTCTTCCCAGGACAAGATGGAGTCTCTCGTGTGGCCGACATCAACACGAATAGAGGAATCATACGACGCCCTCTGGTTCGCCTCTGCCCCTTAACAACCGACGAGGACCTACTGAAGGGTTGAAACGTCAAGAGTTTCAACGGGGGGAGGATGTTTACGCCTGTGCTAAAGTGCTGGGTCGTGTGTTTGTGTGTCGTGTTGCTATTCCAAAAGCGCAAGGCGCACCGTACTACCTGACTTTAATTTATTAAACTGCAACCTACATATTTTTTATTTTTCTGTTGAAAATCTCTCATCGTCGCGATAACTTTGCTCCGCATATTATAATTGTAAAAATATAGTTAAATACCGAAATACACCATCAAACCTCAAAAAGGGAGTTTCATTGAGAAATCTGAAGCCCCAACACATCCTACTATAATATATAATAATAATAATAATATTATAAATGCGAATGTTTGTGAGGATGGATGTATGGATGTTTGTTACTCTTTCACGCCAGAACGGCTGATCGGATCGGAATGAAATTTGGCACAGAGGTAGATTATAGTCCGGAATAACACATGGGCTATATATTATCCCCATAATAACTTAAGGGGGTGAGCAGTATTGCATTATCCATAATCCTCAACTGTTTTACAGCTTGATACTGGAAATACGAAATAACGCAAGGGACATCGAGCGTGCTGTGCAATTTTTCACTTTAGGTGCCTGGTGCGAGCGTTGCAAATCCAAGAGAAAGCTGAAGTCCCTTACGGCATTTCAAATTTCCGGTATCGAACCACAATCGAACTGTCAACTGTCTTTATAATAAAATAGAAGATCTATTTCAACCTGTTTGTCACTGGTGTACGTAGTCTAACGGTACGGAGGCTTACCTGTAAACAAAGGTACGCAAGTTCAAATCACAGTCAGTGTCCACTTTTTGTGATTTTTTATAATGTTGAAGGATTTCCAAAAATGTTAAACAATGTTCGCGAGTTCGATCCCCAGTCGGTTTTCACTTTTTGTAAGTTACAGGTATTTATTTTTATTTTGATGCTGGTTTTCAAATCAATTCAGAGTAGATTAATATAATTAATTTTAAATACTTAGAATATACTTATAATTCTTATAACATTATAGAAAAAATAATGTTTTCTTTTATTGTGTTACAATCATTTTTAGAATTTTTGTATGTAGTCTGTGTATCTTGGATGTATTACTTTATTATTATAGTATTATCGTGTACATTTTAAAACTAATATGATTAGGTTTTAGTTTTTGTTTCATTTTAATCGGTGCTCTCTATCAAAAGATATACGAATTTAAAGTGTTTAAGAAGAACTTATCATCGTTAAGAAACATACATGCAACGACATCTATTGCACCAAAACGGTACTAATTAATAAATGTGTTCACAAGATAACTTTTAAATCGTCTTTTTCAAACAGTTACGATACCAAAAATAACTCATGATTTGTTTAAATGACGCTGCTTTGAAAATCAACACAGGGTTTTTTTTTTGGAGGGTGGGAAATCATCAAATTACTCCTCCCGCTCTGGGCAAAGCGGTAGGGAATGTCAGACTTCTACTGACTAAAACCACCCATGTTCCTTCTTTGCCCTTTGTGCTGGGTCCGCAATATCTCTTTCGAGCAGCCTGCAGCCCCGGCCCTTGCGCGCGTGGAACAGACGGACGGACGGCGAGCTAGCCCATTACTCACCGTCCACAGGCCCGCGTCTACAGTGGCCTGAAGCCATCACGTGGCCCCCGACACCCGGAGCGCCTCCCGCGGCAGCTGGGACGAGAAGTTCTCTCTCTCTCACGTTCCACCACCTCCTTCGCTAGCATCACTGCTTCGCAGAAGGAGGCGACGGCGTCCCATTCCCTCTCGCCCCGCACCATGGCTTGAACCAGGGCCGGACGCGAGAGGTCGCCGCCGCCGATCGCCGCTAAGAGAACACGACGGGGCTCAACCTAAGCGGGGCTCCGCCCAAGCGGGGCAAGCCTCCGTGGTGTGCTCCACCGTGTCCTCCGGCTGATCCTTGCAATGGTAGCATCCGGGCGTTTCCTTCCGCCTGATTCGGTGCAGGTACCTCCCGAAACAACCGTGTCCGGTGAGGACCTGCGCCAGATGGAAGGTGAGGGCGCCGTGGCACCTCTCAAGCCAGTCCTCAAAGAGGGGACTTACCACCACTGTGCCCTGCACGGGGTTGCGACAGACACTCTCTTCATGTCGCCATGTAATCACACCGGGGCGGTCTGTCCGCCAAGCGGTAATATGCCGCGGCAGTGGAATTACCCACCAGTGTAGTGACTCCGCGCGCCATTCATGCAGGAAACTACATAGCCTAAGCCCGGTAGTGTGTGATTGCTTACCATGCATGAAATTTTGGCAGTTTAACTTCGTCTTCGACAGATGGCAGTGTGATGGCAATTGCGGTGTTAATATTTGTCGTGAACAGTCAACAAATACAAATTGACCGGTACACAGTAAGAAAAACAGCTGTAAAAACTTTAAAATAAAAACCTAATTAAAGATAGATAAGACCCACGACGTAAATCTATTTATTCAGTGCGGGAATCGAATACAGGACATGCAGCGCCACAGTCAAACGCCGAGGCACTACGCCGACCGTGCCGTCTTATAGCTGTGGCTTCCTCGGGCATTGCTGCAACTTTGCTTAACAAACGGCCAGATTGCACTTTCCGTTTACAAATTGCCGCTGAATCTTACCCCAACTTGCAACATCACCAAAAATCTGCAACTGACCATGGAACAGATGTCTTTGCAAATAAGCTGCTTTAAACAGGAGACAGTCGCCTGGAATTAGATGTAGATGCAAAAATTCCACTTTCCGATGAGTTTTCCAATCCAGTGCCAACAGAAGATCGTGGTCTCAACTTCATTTCATTTTGATTCAAGTCGCTGCCGCTTATAATTACAGCGCCCATATGGACGCCTTTTGTAATCATTACTCACATCATCACATTTTGATCAAGCCGTCAGGTCTCACATATAAAATAACATTACGCCTTAATCCCGAAAGAGTTAGGCAGTGGTGTAGGTACCTAATCGTAAACCCACATTTCGCCAGTAATGCATGTTCAAGCGCCATGTAATATAGGCGTTTGGTGTCTATAGATATAATATCGCCATTGACGGGCACGAAAACCACGCTCCGTGGCCTCTACTACGAAAACACTTTGCAATCAAACCCCGGACCTCATCCTCAGTAGTTGCACTTGAGGTCACTCGATAAACGAGACAGTCACACATCAAAATTTCCACGTGAACGAAGTCGCGGGCATCAGCTAGTACTTAAATATATTGAAGTCTTCAATATTAACAAATTTATTTATTTATTAATAGTGACGCCTTAGAAAGACATACACTGATCTTATTGGTGCCGTTCTTCAGAAAGGACAGGTGCGTTAGTACTCGTAACCGGCGGGCCAGTTATATATGAATGTGGACGAGGCAAAATGAGTATGGAAGGATCGTAGCAAGTGACGTTCTGTGGTTTCTAGCTACCCCGATGGGAATAGGGCGTGAGTTTATGTAAATATGATCTATCTATCTATATAAATAAAAAAGAGAAGTCCTGACTGACTGATTGACTGACTGACTCATCAACGCCCAGCCCAAACCCTTGGACCTCGAAAGCTGAAATTTTGCACAGAGATTCCCTTTATAATGTAGACAAGGAATAAGAAAGGATTTTTTGAAATTCAACCCCTAAGGGAGTTAAATAGGGGATGAAATTTTGTATGGAAAATTGTCATTTACACGCGGGCGAAGCCGCTGGCAAAAGCTAGTCTGATATATCGAGCCATTACCGCCGTCTTATCGTAAGCGACATTTTTACCTAAACAGCGTTTTTTATCGCAGACGACTTTTTAAACTATAACGGACTTGTTCTTCGACTTTTCCCGCCAAAAGAACAAAGTTATAGCAAATGCTAAGTTTATCGTTAGCACAACATTTTTCTATATTTTACAGTAACCGACATAATCAAAATTATCGTAAGTTGCGTAATTATCTAAGAATTGCAGCGTAAGCGACCCTACTTGTTATCGCAACCGACACAGTACATCCAAATTTTGTCGTTTACTATAAACAAAGTGGCAAAAAACGTAGTGACGTTTTTTTGAAAATTTTAACCGTTACACCTAAGGTTTCAAAAATCATTATTATACGTCAAAATTTCAACTTAATAGCGCAATTATTTATAAAGTTATTCAAAAAAAACCTTCTCCTGTAAAATTTGGTTTTTGTCGGTTACACTAAGTCGGCGGTAATGGCTCGATATATTTGCTTTGAGCGGTATCATAGGGCTGTACGAGTGCACAAATGCAATTCTGTGATCGGTTTAAAAGTGTCGTTCATAGCTAGCTATATATTCATGTGTACAAGTCACTAATTTCTTAGTTCATAAGCAGTGTCCAATAGATCTTTGTAGAAACCACACGTCGTTTCATTCAAAAAGTCCATCAAGCAAACCTCAACCTTATCACCTTAACTTATGGTCCATAATCGAGCCGGATACCAGTCCTCGCTGCCGACATCGCCGGTCGCCCGAGAACAAAGAGATCGCGATTCGCGATAGATAAGACGACCGACCCAAGTGTTCGAGTTGTTCGGTGCAAAGTATTTAGTTATTGAAACTTATTCATTTCATTACGTTTGCTACGATTGAAGTTATTATACATTTACGATGGCTACGGAAGTGGAACAAGCGTTGAATACAGTGGAAAACCTTGCACATACTTTGAAGAAGACTCAAATCAACCTAAAGAAGTGCGCGAAGGCTAGACTAAGCCAAAAGAACTATATTGAAGCCCGCATTAAGTGTGTAGAAGATTACTGGAGTGAATATAAACAAGCTTACGGTGAAATAATGCGAAGTTTACCGAAGGAGAAGCGCGACAAAATACCTTACATAGTGAATGATGAATATTTTGAACATGAAGAACTGTATTTAAGTCTGATGACAGACTTGAAGGATTTGTTGGTGTCTCAAACAATTAGTGATAGTGGTTCGTTGCCTACACCTAGTGATTCTCAACAATCACGAGTGATTTTTGCCGAAAATACAATTACCTACGTACAGTGGACAATATGAAGAGTGGTTATCGTTTCATGATTTGTTTAACACACTTGTACATAAGAACGAGTCGTTAAGTAATGTACAAAAATTGCATTATTTAAAAACAAGTCTTACTGGAGAAGCTGCATCAATACTAAAACATGTACAAGTGACAGATTCGAACTACGAACAAGCATGGAACATCTTAAAAGCAAGGTGGCAACAAACGTATAAATGTCGACGCAGTTATGAAAAGATTCTTTTGTTTGAAAAAAATGAGTGTGGGCAATTCCAGTTCTATCAAGAATTTACTAGATACAACATTTGAATGTTTACATCAATTTAATAATATGAATGTGCAGACTGATAACTGGGATCCTTTGATAATATTCGTCATAGTGCAAAAACTAGACTGTGAAACCCACAAAGATTGGGAAAACTATGTGAGCAGCAATTGTGAGGAACCTGACAGCCTCCCCTCCCTCGATTTGTTACGTAAATTCCTGGAATGCCGATTTCGTACGTTAGAACTTACAGAACCCACAAAACAAAAGGCAAATTCAGTTCATGTTCGAGAAAAGTCATTTCACGCAACAACTAATGAGAAGAATAGTCAAACATGTCAAATGTGTAAAGAGGACCACACACTCAGCCACTGTAAGGAGTTTGGAAAACAATCACCAACGCAAAGAAGCGAGTTTATCAAAGTCAACGGTTTGTGCTTCAACTGCCTTGCACCTGGACACTCTGTGAGGCATTGTCGCATACCAACAAGCTGTAGAATATGCAAAAGACGTCACCATTCACTTCTTCATGAAAATAAGGAAGAGAGCACAATGAAAACAACCGCAACGGGCAACACTGAAAACAAAGAAACAAAACAACCCGAAGCGGCACTACATACCAACGTGGAGAAGATTGAAGATACAGAGAAGGACATTACAATGGTGACATCACACGTTTCTACGAATCAAAGCACGTCGTTGCTGGCAACTGCAATCGTTAAAGTGAGAAGTGAAGACAATTACACAATGATATTACGAGCTTTGATCGACCAAGGCTCACAAGCGAGTTTCATTAGCGAACGTGCGGCACAACAACTCATGGCCAAGCGATATCATGTCAAAGGTACAGTCGTAGGCGTGGGATCAACGAGAGAAGATATCAAGCAAGCAGTTCAGATCAATGTTGAATCAAGATGTGAAAATTTCAACTTAGAAGTTAGAACATATGTAATGTCGAAGCCACTGACTACTAAACTACCATCACGCACGATCAACACAAAGTATTGGCCTCATTTAGAAGGACTAGTCCTGGCTGATCCTAACTACTGTCAGCCAGGGTCTATTGATATGCTTCTGGGTGTCGACGTATATGCACAAATTGTACAGAACCAACTAATCAAAGGTCCACCAGGGTCACCATGTGCACATCAAACAAACCTTGGTTGGATTTTATTCGGAAGGGTAGAAGATCGAGTAAAACAAACAGAGTCGGTTCTTGTTATGCATCATCAAATCATAGGAGAAGACTTATTGAAAACACTCTGGGAGATAGGACCAGATTCGAAGAGAACATACACAAAGGAAGAAAAAGACTGTGAAAGCTTCTATGAAAATACATACAGAAGAAACAGCAACGGACAATACGTTGTGAGACTTCCCTTCCGTACCAGTGAATCCCAAGCAGCGGATGGGAACACGAGACAAATTGCAATGAATCGCTTGATGCACCAAGAAAGAAGACTTCAGAAAGAACCTGAGCTAAGAGAAGAATATGACAAGGTGCTAGAAGAATATCTAACAATGGGACACATGGAGCAAATCCCAAAAGCTGAAGTAACCAATCGGTGTGTTTACCTACCACATCACGCCGTAGTTCGGAGAGATAAAGAGACCACAAAAATCAGAGTCGTATTTGATGCGTCATGCAAAGGAAGTAATGGCATCTCTTTAAACGACGAGCTCATGACTGGACCGGTAATGCAAGAAGATATGCGAAGCATTATAATGAGATGGCGCATGCATAAGGTGTGTTTCACAAGTGACGTCACAAAAATGTACAGAATGGTTCTTGTAGATGAAAAGGATACAGATTATCATAGAATATTGTGGCGTGGCAGCGTCAGACCCAATCTTGAGCCAGACTACCAACCACCTGAAGTCAAGGACTACAGATTGAAAACAGTAACGTTTGGTACAGCATCTGCACCTTATCTTGCCATAAAAACGTTAATTAAACTAGCAGAAGATGAAGGTGAACAATATCCTGAAGCTGCCAAAATTATTCGTGAAGACTTCTATGTCGACGACCTGACGCCAGGCTGCGATACAACAGAAGAAGCAATTCGTGTTAGCAAGCAAATCATTACCATTCTGAAACGAGGAGGCTTCGAACTTCAAAAATGGGCGTCTAATGATACAGAGTTTCTTAAATCTATAGATGCCAATAAAGTCACTACAAAGGCTAACATAGACTTGAAGCTAGACGGCACCATAAAGGCTCTTGGTCTATCATGGAATCTCGGAAGCGACGAGTTTCATTACCACTTTCAACTAGAACCATTATCATCAGATCATATTACAAAGAGAAGTATTCTGTCAGATTTACAGAAGTTGTTTGATCCACTAGGGTGGATATCACCAGTTATTGTAACAGCAAAAATTCTAGTACCTACAAAGATTGTGGCTAGAAGGAATTGGATGGGACCAGGACATAAGCAAAGAATTGAAAGTACAATGGAAGTTCATTAGAGAAGATTTAGAAAATGTCAATCAATTAAGAATCAAACGTTTTTTGAACACCATAAGCACTGAAAAGGAAGCAATAACCTTACATGGATTCTGCGATGCGTCTGAAAAGGCATATGCAGCTGTAGTTTATTGCCGTGTACAAACCAGAGAAGGTGACATAAAGATTAATCTCATCGCATGAAGAACAAAGGTAGCTCCTGTCAAGACCATTTCACTGCCACGACTCGAACTGAGTGGAGCTACACTACTAGCTAAATTGCTAACCAAAGTGAGTCAAGCTATGAGAATTACTTCACACAATGTGTTTGCATGGACTGACTCAACTATAGTCCTAGCATGGCTGTCTGGAGAACCAAACCGATGGAAGCCATTTGTCGCGAACCGAGTAGTAGAAATACTAGAAAACACAAGCAGTAGCCAATGGTTCCATGTGCAGTCGGCACATAATCCAGCCGATATAGCGTCAAGAGGATCATCTGTTTCAGAACTACAACAGAACACGTTATGGTGGAACGGCCCTGCCTGGCTTGTAGAGACAAATATCGAGTTCACAAAACCGTCAAGAGCAACTACAGACTTAGAAAGGAAGAAACCCATACAGTCATACGTAAATGTAACAGAAGGAGAAGAGAAATTCCTCAAATTTGAAGAATATGATACACTTACTGAGTTATTGAGAGTAATAGTGCATTGTAAAAGAGTTCTAAATATGAAGAAAAATTCTAACAAACTGAGTCAGGAGATGACAACAGAAGAACTGCAAAATGCTTTGGAATTTTGCATACAAAGAGTACAAGAAGAAGAATTTCCAGATGAAATTAAAAGAATAAAACAAAACACGAATGTAAAAACAACCAGCATTCTGAAGACACTGAACCCATTCTTTGATAATCAAAATATCCTCAGGGTGGGCGGAAGGTTGAGAAACGCAGACGTCGATGAGAATCTAAAACATCCTGTGATACTGGGCAAGAAAACCAGCTTTGTATCATTAGTCTTGGCTGATGCACACCTGAAAACAATGCACGGCGGAATAAAAATGATGATTAATTACCTGATGAGTAAATACTGGATAGTTGGCTGCAAACGTCTAGTAAAGAAATACATACACGGATGTCTTACCTGTGCGCGACAACGAGCTGATAGTAGACAACAAATGATGGGTGACTTACCTGAAGCTCGGGTGACTCCTTCGCGTCCTTTTGCTCGAAGTGGAGTGGACTTTGCTGGCCCTGTGTATGTATTAAATTTCAAGGGAAGAGGAGCAAAACCCCGCAAGGCATACATTTGCATATTTGTATGCATGGCCGTAAAAGCTATACATTTGGAGTTAGTTAGCGATCTGACGGCCGAGGCGTTCATCGCAGCTTTCAAACGTTTCGTAGCCAGAAGAGGAAGATGTAATGAGATCTGGAGCGATAACGGCACGAACTTTGTGGCATCCAACAAAGAATTATGTAGAATGTGGAAAGAGGCGGGACTAGAATTACCTGGTCCTATAGCTGATCAACTGGCAAATGAAGGAACTCAGTGGCACTTTACACCGCCATATAGCCCAAACTTTGGTGGGCTAATGGGAAGCTGGCGTTAAGTCTGTTAAACAGCATCTACGGAAAATATTGACTACAAATTTAACATTTGAAGAATTCACCACAGTGCTCACACAGATAGAAGCCTGCCTTAATTCTCGCCCGTTAACGCCTATTAATACTGATGTGGATTTGATTGATGACATACAAGTACTCACACCTGGACATTTCCTTGTCGGTGAAGCCCTAATTACTGTACCTGACCGGGACTATACCACGGCCAATATGAATCATCTGTCCAGATGGCAACATATCCAAAGACTGGTTCAAGGATTTTGGAAACGCTGGCAAGAGGAATACTTGTCGCGCCTAAACCAACGTACAAAGTGGCTGACAAGAACAAGGGAGTTTGAAATCGGCGACATTGTATTACTTAAAAACGTAAATATGCCTCCTAGCAAGTGGGCATTGGCACGGATAATGAAAAAACACCCCGGACAAGATGGAATAACTAGAGTTTATACAGTACGTCACAATGGCAAACTGTCTCAGAGATCAATCTCAAACTTATGTGCGTTACCGATTAGTACTAAAGACTAAGTAATTATTATCATTGTGTAAGCCCATGTTTGTGTAACTTTAGTTATCTTTGGTTTGTTATAATTAATATAGTTAAGTCATAAGTTCTTGTTTAAAACACCTTAAGTATAAATCATTATTGTAAGTAAAAACCATATTGTCATTTTAAAGTAAGTTTAGTTACAATAACTTAAAATTAAAATTTGTTCTTACCTGTTCAAGTTGCATGTAATTACTTGTTACATTGTAGTAAAGTAGCATAAGGTTTTATTATGTGAGAAAAGGCCTTAAAGCCCTTTTGGTGGGCGGTATGTTCGGTTTAAAAGTGTCGTTCATAGCTAGCTATATATTCATGTGTACAAGTCACTAATTTCTTAGTTCATAAGCAGTGTCCAATAGATCTTTGTAGAAACCACACGTCGTTTCATTCAAAAAGTCCATCAAGCAAACCTCAACCTTATCACCTTAACAGCAAATATTTGTGATGAGTCTGGTTGGTGCGAAACAACCTTCAAACGTGGACTTGTAATTTAGATGAGAATATACTTTATTCATTGAGTGTTTCTGACTAGTATGTAGGGTGAACTCATCTAATTCTGTGATTCGCCTAATTCGGTGATATTTGCTTTGAGCGGTATCATAGGGCTGTACGAGTGCACAAATGCCTTTATCACGAAGTTAGATGAGTTCACTATACTAGCTGAGAATCTTTAATTATTATCGTGTGGCTCTGTCTGTTACCTATAGTGTGGCTAGTGTCTAAATAGGTCAGTTGCCAAAAAAATCTAATTAGTCCGTTAGATAGATTTCCAAAAAATATGGGACACAGGTATTTTTTATTTTTTCAGGTGAACAAAAAATGAAGACATAACCGCAGTAGTTCGAAAAGTAGTGTGATGTCCACAGCTTGGTACATTTTTTACTGCGAAGTGACGTCACAAGCTCCGACTCATGATCTTTGAGGCCTCAGCCTCGAATTTTGCGGGCAGCGGGGGGGCGGCGGGCGGCAGCGGGCGGCGGCGGCGCGACTTGTATGGAGTGCACCGCTCGTTGCCCGCCCCCGCGCCGCTGTATTCCGAGAACCGGTCCATTTGATTGTACGCATAAGATCCTGCCGCGCCCGCGCCGCCGCCGCCGCCGCCGCCGCCGCCGCCGCCACCCCGCTGCCCGCAAAATTCGAGGCTGAGGCCTGATACGATTTCAATTTTATTTTCGTAAATTTTTATTAATTTGATAAAACAAAAAACACATCTGATATTTGACAAACAAACTATCACATTTTACAATATAATTATTATTAATTACGTATGATGTATCAATATGTATTCATCTACAAGCTCACGCTTGCATTAATAAAAGCGTCAAAGGCTAGAAAATAAGTTCAAGATTAAGTAGTTAAGATGTCTCTAATTCTTGAAATTCTTAATTTTCACGAGAATCTTTTTGTAATAAAAACAGTTCTACGTTTGCAAAAAAATGTTTTACGATCACAAGACACACAGTTTTTTACACTCGAGACTTTGTATAGAAAATTGCTGTGCCCGACAGGGTCCATAATTGTGTCTAAAATTATTTTATACCACCTGTAGAAATGTACATTATGGATTGCAATAAACGATTTGAATTTGAATTATTCAGCTCCCAAAAAGTCTACTGACCTCTAGAGTTTCTAAAAAAAGATGTGCGAACCTTCTAATAAAATGTTTGGCTTCAAGTTATCCACGTGACCCTAGTCTAAATCGAGTAAAGCCACGATCCGAAGTTAGCTATAAATAATTAATGTAATAATCCTTCCAAGCCGGTTTCGGCTACGGCGACCGCATCATCGTCATCCTACTGGCGTCTATCATGGGCTCTCATGTGGCTAGAAAAACCACCCTTGTTAAGACGATGACAATAGCTATTGACTTCTGATGTTTCAGTATTTTTGGACACGCCCACAATTTTTCCGATACCCTAGCGCCATACTACCAAGTAAGAAACAAATAGTCCAGGATCCGCGGTCCATTTTTGCACTTGATTACTATCAAGCTAATTTTGATGAGACGGCGAGACGCCCAACAATTTCCTGCACGAAACTCTCGAATTCTCGATTGTGGTAAGTAATAGGGGTAGCAGGGATAAAATATGTTGGTTTGATGATTCTCAAAAGTGTTAAGTACAAACACTTTTGAGAATCATCAGCTGGGTTTTTTTTGTTAAATCTGATGATAATTATCTAAATTATTTGAAAAAATATTTGTCCTACAAAATGTATGGTTTGATCAAAGAGTCCCCTTCCTTCCTTCCAATATGTATCGATAACGAAGTCATTAAAAATGATTACTTACTAACTGGGTTTTGGGGATTGGATATTTTCTATTAAACCCACTCTTTACAAGTTGCCTACAAGATTCTAAAAATTATATTAAGTGTTTGGCACTTACTCCACGCACCATCAATACTCCTGTACA
Organism: Diarsia mendica; assembly: GCA_949316265.1. Taxonomy (NCBI): domain Eukaryota; kingdom Metazoa; phylum Arthropoda; class Insecta; order Lepidoptera; family Noctuidae; genus Diarsia; species Diarsia mendica. Next base: position 25,175,453 of record OX438892.1, read on the forward strand.
TCATAAACAACAGGCTAATACACTTTCTGGAGCCACAAATTCCAGAAGAGCAAGCAGGTTTTGTTAAAGGCAAAGACACGCGGGAACAAATTCTGAACGTTCGCCAAATTATAGAGAAAAGTCGGGAATTTAACAGCCCTGTATTGATATGTTTCATAGATTATACCAAAGCATTTGATTGCGTGGAGTGGGGCAAGCTGTGGGGGGTTCTTAAAGACATGGGAACGCCTCAACATCTTATTGACATAGTCCGATGCCTCTACCTACACATCAACAACCGCTCTTTCGTCAAAATAGACACCGACTGTTCAAATGCGTTAGGCAGGGATGCATCCTCTCACCTCTGCTCTTCAATATGTACGAAGAGTAATATCATTCAAGACTCTTTAGGGCTGGGACAAGGGGTTTACTGTTGGTGGAAAGTGGATTTCCAATCTGAGGTACACTGATGACACCGTTCTCCTTGCTACAACATTTGGCAACATGAAAGAGATACGGCACAGATTGGAAGTGGAAAGTGGCAAAGTAAGGTTTGCAATAAATAGGCAGAAAACCAAGCTTATGGTGGTAGATCGTGCGGGAAACCTATCGGGCGCCTATAACATCTAAGGCATCTATACTGTGGACAGCTTCGATTAACTGGGCTCCAATATAAGTAATGAAGGTAGCTGCGTCACAGAAATAAAACGGCGGATAGCCATGGCTAAAGATGCTATATTACGCCCCCGGAACATCTGGGAAAAACGTGGTATAAGTTTTAAAACGAAGGCCCGTTTGGTCAGAGCACTAGTTTTCCTGATTTTCCTCCATAGAGTTAATAATAATAATATTTATTTATTTTCAGGCTACTTTGGCCCATAGATAAATACCTTACAGACTAACATACATACGATATAATTGACAGCTTGTGTTAGTAAACAAAACCTTAAAACTATATTAGTATCACTACAGTTGCACTACGTCACTGTGCGATCATGTGGCACTTGCCCGCGGAAGCGTCGAAACACCAACCCCTGCGGCCAAAAGTCCTCTTCCAAGACGAGGTGCAGGTAGCATGTCGGTACTCGCACCACAAACGCCTTAAAGTTGACGTTGCGGCGCGACTCGAGCAGCTGCACTCTCGCCACGTACTTGATCTTCTGGCGCACGTACTCCACGATGTCCTCCGTCGTAGTGGTGTAATGTAGACGGGAGAGGTACAAAGGAGTGTTCGGCTTTGCGGCACGAATATGCACATTGGGCTCCGATGGAGCCGTGCCGCAGCGGTTCTTGATGGTTCGCTGACGGCGCTTCCTCCTCAACACCGTCACGAAACCATCATCAGCCTGGATCGGTTCCTTTTCAGGCACAGGCTTCTCGGAAGGAGCATTTTTCCCCACAAGTTAAGACATGGACAATCCAAACAAGAGTAAGACAGAGGATAGACGCATTCGAAATGTGGTGTTTTAGGCGGATTCTCCGAATTCCATGGACGGCCAAACGCACAAATGTGTCTATCCTTTACCAACTCGATATCAAGACTCGATTGTCAACAGTTTGCCTACAGCGTATTTTGCCTTATTTCGGCCACATAATGCAAAGAGGAGATAGCAGCCTTGAAAAGCTGGTCATTGTTGGCAATACCGAAGGCAAGCGACCGCGAGGCCGGTCGCCATTTTACAAATTTGGAAGTGTCTGTCTTCCAAACGATTGGCTTTGAGAAAAAATTGTTTGTTGAACCTCAATGTCATTTTTAAAGACCTGTCTAATGTCTATAGACACCCACACGTAGGTATAGGTTTGATGAAAAAAAAAATATAGTTTCAGTTCCATGTATGGGGCGACCCCCTAAATCCTTTTTTTTATTTTTGTATAAAAATCGTAAAGCGGTTCACAGAATACTTGTAGAGTTTCAACTGTGTAGTCTCAATAGTTTCCGAATGAAGTGGCTGTGACATACGGGTGGACAGACGGACAAACAGACATGACGAATATATAAGGGTTCCGTTTTTTGCCATTCGGCTACGGACCCCTAAAAAACAGCTGGTTTGTAGTAATTTTTGATGAGCTCGTTATCAATACATGTTGGATTTAGATAATGATCATCAGATAAAAATAAAATAGTTAGTAATAGATTTTTGAAAATCATCAAATAAATAATTATAATAATATATAATCAATATATATTTTATCCCTGCTGCCCCTATTACCTACCACAATCGAGAGTTTTCGTATAGGGTAATGTTGGCTCACGGAAAATTAGCTTGATAGTAATCAAGTAAAAAAAATGTACCGTGGATCCTGGACTAACATTGTGACGCGGTCAATAATAATTTATAGATGAACGGATAGCTGTCAGTGGGGCGCAAAGTGACATACGTCCGTCTAGCACCGCGCCTAAGCGCTCACTGTCGGATTGCATACGTAAGAAAGAGAGCGCGATGACGCAACGCTCGAACTTCTTACAAACCATATAATGATTAATTATAAAATAATAATTTATTAAATAATCAAAAATTAAAAACAACCAAATTTTGTATTTAAATATGATACGTTATTGTTATAAATTTTACCAACGTACGTTCATCAGTAATACAGATATTTTTGTTGGAAGATCATTTTAAGAGGTTAGTTTACCATTTTTTTGTATCGAGAAAACTTTTCAAAAACGTGTTTTGGAAACAACGAAATTATCAGAAATATGTTCAAGATTAACATATATTTTTTCCGCCGTGTCAAACTGTATAGATTTGGCTAAAAAATTGTTCAATACAAGCCTATTTGGCTCTTGTCAGCGCCTTAACAAATATTCTCGCACAGAGTGGACACGTGAGAGCACCATTAACATAGTTGTAGTTGATTGCCGCTGGTGGTCGGGCTTTTAGTTCGTCACGCTTCGAATCCAGTTTTGAGAGCCGACGATCCTCAAAGTCAAAAACTTTCTGTTGTACCGCGGTTTACCGCGGCTCCGACACAAGGGCGAAGAAGAAGGAACATGGGTTGGTTTTTAGTCAGTAGAAGTCTGACACTCCCCTTCGCTCTGCCCAAGAGCGGGGGGGGGGGGTTATTCGATGCTTTTCCACCCACCAAAAAAAAAAAAAAGGCCTGTGGGTAACGATGCGTGTAGTGTTTTAACCCGCGGGTGCTCGCGCATGGGTCGAAAAGACCCAGTACTCTAGTTTTTGTGCCATAACTGTTTTTGTATTAGATCATTCGTGTCGTCGCTCTATGTACCTTCAAGTAGCCTCACAGGCTATCTGCACACCCCACCTCAGCCAGTCCCCGTGCGGCATTTGGAAATTACGGATGTTTAAAGTGAGTATGGGTCGTTTCGACCCTTGTGCGACGTAATGCGTTAGTGTATTTTTTATTACAAAAATATTATTTTGATTTTATTTCTTCGTTGATATGTCGTCAAATCGTTTGAATTACAAGAGAATAGCAGATATATTAGAAGGGGGAGATTTTGAAAGTGTAATTTCGGAAATTGAAGAAAATTTGGATATTGATAAATTTTCAGGCTCAGAAACTTCATTGTCCTCAACGAGTTTATCTTCAACATTCTGACAGTCTGAATTGTTGCACTATTGAGAAGATTGTTGATATTTATGATAATTAAAATGATTTTTTTAATGTTTTAGATTAAATAAAAAAAGTTAAAGTTGTTTTTTAGTTCATACATCGTAAAAAGTTAGATTTAGCAGTGATCTCTTGAATTTGGTGATTTATATTATTGTTTTTCTCTAAATAATGAACATTTATTATTTTTAAGTTTGTTTTGTTACCCTCTTTCTAAATAATTAACAAATAATTCCGAAATTTAATTAAGTTATTAAAAACAATACATTCAAAATCTGGGTCTTTTCGACCCTCGCGCGACTGTTCATGAAATAAAAGGAGACGCGAGTACCGGCGGGTTAATTCAATCAATATTAAAGGGGCACCTTGTAGAATTATTGAGGTCTGACCTGAACGTGTCTCATAATACTGAACTGTGTTAATGAGAAAATGACTTGGTTTTGTTATGATTTTGGTTCATAAATAAGTCAAGTATTGTCATCAATTTTATTTATTTTTATTTAAACTTCATTAACAAGAGTGGTTAGAGTAAATAGGCGGACTTAATGTCACAAGGCATTCTCTACCAGTCAACCTTTGGGTCAAATAGGAAAGCACTGTAGTAGAGTACAAAAAAAAGATAAAAAACTCGGTATGTAATGGCTGGTCACCTATCTATGGACGAGCCTAGGTAAGCGTGGCTTAAACTAAAGATCGATTCGAACGGCTGTTATTATTTAGCTACGATCTCCTCGATAAGCCTCTATTTACGGTTCATTGGTATAAAATTATTGAAAAGCCCAAATGGTTGCGCATCGCCACACGTATCACTGAAAAATAGCCCCAATATATCGTTGCAATTTAATATAGTATCGTATATTGGTTGTTTATTATCCCTGAAGATGTTTGGAGTAGCTCTGGGTTGTTCGAAAGAGATACCGCGGCCCCAAGACCCAAAGAACTAAGGGACGTTTACGGAGACGCGGGGCATCGCGCGGCGCGTGCAGAAGGCTCGTCTCGTGTTTTTTTATTAATTTACTGAGAGACGGGTCCACTGCAACAAACACTGCATTTTAAACTAACGAGCGAAAACACGCTTCTCGTAAAATCAAGGTTTGAAATCGTTAACTTTTTCATACATCGAAATGTGTTTGAATAAAAAACGCAGCACGCGCCGTGCGACGCCCCGCCTGTACGTAAACATGCACTAAGAAGGAACATGGGTGGTTTTTAGTCAATAGAAGTCTGACACTCCCTTACGCTCTGCCCAGAGTGGAAGGAGTTATTTGTAGATTTCCCACCCTCTTGTGACTAATGACTGCATCGTAGGTCTAGTGGTCGCAAGCGCGACTGCTAAGCATTGGGGGTTCAATTCCCGGGTCTTGTAAGTGTTCTTGTGTTTTTCTATTAGGCATTTCTCGGTAGCAGCCACAAGGTCTTGTTTTGTGCTCAGTTGATAGCAATAGGCTCGCCCCCATGAGACTTTAACATAACTTGCGAAATGTAGGTGTATAATTAGGGACACCTCTACCTACCCCTTCTGGGATTACAGGCGTGATGTTATGTATATAACTAACTTTTGCCCGCGGCTCCACCCGCGTGAAAATGACGATTTTACATACAAAGTTTGCCCCCCTTTTTCAAACCCTTGGGGGTTGAATTTTGAAAAATCTTTACATATTGGATGCCTACGTTAAAAGAGGAATATGTGGGCAAAATTTTAAGTTTCAAGCTCTAAGGATTTGGCCTGTGTATTGATCCTCAGTCAGTCAGCTTTGCCTTTTCGACTACGGTGAAGCCAAAAGGAAGGGTATGTAACACCCCGTCGGGGCTGTGGATATCGAAAGGTTACCGCGACTCCGACACAAGGGCGAAGAAGAAGGAACATGTGTTAGGTTTTTAGTCAGCAGAAGTCTGACACTCCCCTTCGCTCTGCCCAAGAGCGGGGGGGGGGCGGTTATTCGATGATTTTCCACCCACCAAAAAAAAAAAAGGGTATGTAACACTCTTATTTCCATAGTTATCGAGCCATGCGTTTATGTGTGCAATGCATATTATTATGTCAGCTCGCACAGTTGCACCACTGTTGGACTGCGGTCGGCACACTGTTCTCGGCCTACTTAGAGCTATTTTATCTTTTAACCAGCCACATTAATGCCAAATCGCGGTTTCTATCCGAGGCAGTGGTTTGGCGCTGTTAACTGTGCGTCTCGACCGCTGCTGTGATTTAGATGCTCATTTCAATGCAGCGGATTTTGTTTGTGCCAACATTTATTTGGTGTGTATGGTTTAACACCAATTTCTGTTTTATTACTTGGTTTTAGTGTGTTGTATGTTAGTGTTATAGGGTTTTTCTATCAATCATTCCTCTGATGATGATGGCAATTCATCATCATCATTTCAGCCGAAAGACGTCCACTGCTGGACATAGGCCTCCCCTAAGTGTCGCCACATTGACCGGTCCCGTGCGTCTCGCATCCAGCGGATCCCCGCAACCTTCACCAGGTCGCCACTCCAGAACCTTCCGGCCCCATCGGCCATCCGTCCTGCGAGCAATGTGCCCTGCCCACTGCCACTTAAGCTTGGCAATTCTTCGGGCTATGTCGGCAACCTTGGTTCTCATGCGGATGTCCTCATTTCTGATTCGATCACGCAAGGAAACTCCGAGCATAGCCCTCTCCATTGCTCTTTGGGTGACCTTAAGCCTTCTGATGAGGCCCATTGTGAGCGACCACGTTTCGGTCCTATATGTAATCACTGGCAACACACACTGGTCATAGACTTTCGTTTTGAGACACTGGGGTAAGTTGGACGAGAAGATACTTCTCAACTTCCCAAACGCTGCCCAGCCGAGTCGGATTCGACGATTGACCTCTTTTTCAAAGTTGGCCCTACCTAACGATGGCAATTGGCTTGCCCTAATGACATGAGATTTAAACATAACTGTCGATAAAAATGTGGGAGTACTAATAAGAGCAACTCTGCCATAACACGTAATATTATGTGAGTCATCGTCTGACTGGGGAGCCAGTCCTGGATCCCGTCCTTTAGTTTTTGTTTTGCAATAATTAATGTTAAGATAGGTTTCCAATCGTTGCGTTGGAAAGCCTCCCACTGGGCAGGCCAATGACCTGGTGAAGGTTTTGGAGGTCTGCTGGATGCGAGACACACGGGACAGGTCAATGCGGCGACAGGGGGCCCTATGTCCAGCAGTGGACGTCTTTCGGCTAAAATGGGTTTTCCAATCCAGACCTTAGCATACTTATTCAGTTGTTTAATTCTAAGTTCCAATTCCACAGTTCCCGTAACGTTATCATGTTTTCTATAAAACAATCTTGCCACGGAACATAAGAAGTATTTCTTAAGTTATCATAAGAACGTAGGTACCTGTAAAAGTGGCGTAAAGTAGATAACACAGAGGTAAGGGCGGAAAGTTTCTCCGATTGCCAATGAGAGCACACGAACCACTGATAACAAGTTCCTTTTAAGGGTAGGTTGTGTTCGAGAGGTGAATTTACTATGACGATGTGTGCGGTGTTTGTTGGAGGTAATATGTTTTGTACGTTATGCTATCTTTAAGTGTTCTTTGGTGATAAGTGATAAGGATTCGTTCTTTTTCTGTCGCGTGTCGATGGCAAATTTTTATTTAATACAGTAACTCAAACTCAAATACACACACACACATACACATATTGAAACTCACACTAAGGCTTGCTTATAGGTACCCAATTGTGAACCCAAAAATTACAGCCAATGCCGCTCGGTATAGCTTTAGTGATACTACGTACAGTCACGGACTATAATTGATAAGCCACTTTCAAGATTTCCAATTTGGCAGTATGTCACTTGTTCTGTGTACGAATATAACCGATTAAACCCGATTTGCATTACACGGCTAAAATACGAATGGTGGCAAGTGGCTCATCATTTATATTCCGTGACTGTACATGCTAGCAAAAATCTTAAAACAAAACGACAAAGTAGAATGATGATTGACTTCAATGCTCATTCCCTCATAATAAAAAAATGGACAGAGGAATCAGATAAAAAGCAGATGCCTCATACTCCCGAGAGAGCTTCATCTTAATGAAACGACACTTATTTCACGGTCCGAATCGAAATTCAGTAATAAAACTAGTGAATTTGTTCGGAACGGCAATAAATTTTATTTATCCGCGCCCCCTGTACCCCCGGACACCCCCTTACGATGGAGAATATTTTACTATCGTCATGGCGCATCAAAGTTCCGGTTCATACCTCTTTATACCCTTTTTCATTATATTAGTGGATCGTAAGTCGTAACTTTGGCCATGTGGACTGGGATGCAGAATCTTGCGCAGTGCCGTTTTTGTTATAGGGGGTGAAATATGTCCCGTCGGGGCTGCGGGTTCTTCTTACAAGGGCTAAGAAGGAACATGAGTGGTTTTTAGTCAGTAGAAGTCTGACACTCCCTACCGCTCTGCCCAGAGCGGGAGAAGTCATTTGATGATTTACCAAACCCCCAAAAAAGAAAAAAAAAATGGAGGAAATTTGTCAGATGGATCTGCATTGGGCAGTTACGTCAAAAAAATAAATATTTCTTATTTACTGCGTTCTTTACGGTTCAGGTATTTCAGGGCCGGCAGAGACTTGAGACTTACTTGAGATTTATCATTTTGCAATCTCTCATCTTTTGTGTTTTCATAATCAAATATTAAGTTCTTTTACTGATATACTTATTCAAGTGTATCGAGTCGCTGAGTTAAAGAACTAAACAACCCTGGTAAAATGTATTTATTTTTATTCGTTGAGGAATTTATGGACTCTGTTAAAACTATAACAGTTATTTATAAACTTCATAAAAAGTCGAACCTAATAAGTCGTGTCATCGACACGAAAGAAGAAGAAAATATAAAAAAAACCGGCCAAGAGCGTGTCGGGCCACGCTCAGTGTAGGGTTCCGTAGTAATAATTCTTTTTTTGTTTGAAATACGGGCCAATGAAACTTGACCTCTGGATTGTATAGGCGCTCATACGATTCAGGGACCAAATTATATTGGTTAACTGCAGTTTCCATCTGTTGTTTCCATCCAAGTTCAAAATAATTTTCCTAGAAAGTCCTTATAAAGTTCTACTTTTCAGATTTTTTTCGTATTTTCTAAACTTATGGTTCAAAAGTTAGAGGGGGGGGGACGCTTTGTTTTTTACTTTTGGAGCGATTATTTCCGAAATTATTGACATTATCAAAAAATGATTTTAGTAAACCCCTATTCATTTTTAAATACCTTTCCAACAATATATCACACGTTAGGGTTAAAATTAAAAAAAAAATCACTTCCCACTTTACATATAGGGGGGCTACCCTAATAAAACATTTTTTTCCAATTTTTATTTTAGCACTTTGTCGGCGTGATTGATACACATATTGGTACCAAATTTCAGCTTTCTAGTGCTAACGGTCACAGAGATTAAGCGAGGACGGACAGACGGACAGACAGACAGACATGGCGAAACTATAAGGGTTCCTAGTTGACTACGGAACCCTAATAAATGACCGACTATAAAACTTTTACACACGATATCGTTAAAGAAGGTACTACTATTTCATAAGAACTTCTGCACTGTGTGTGTAGTTCAGAAATTCCTATGTTATTTTTGCTAAGAAATTCTATTAGCAAACAATTCCTAACGAGGTGCCAAGCTAATAACCACGCTACACGCCCCAGCATACCAGGCTTGCATAAAACCTAAGGAGTTCACAGAAACAGTGCAGCATAAAGAAATAGTACTGAGAAAACAGTAAACAATGTAAACGGTGGTTGAAATAAAAACGACCTCGTCCGGGAACCAAACACCTGCGCTCTGTTAGTGCTACCGAATGTTTTGTATTAAATATTCACTATGTTGTAGTTTCTGAACGTTCGTATGTTAGTTACCGACAAAATGGTGTGTCTAAGTATTGTTTATTCGTACATTACCGTAGAACTAATATGAAGGTATTTGCTTTGAAACGTGTTCTGTTATTTTGTCTGTAGTCATAATGTGGCTTGATGTTATTTGTCAGATAGTTATGTCCTTACTTCGTTGACCTAGTGGTGGTTGGTGAGGTCCTGGGTTCGATCCCCAAATCGGGCAAAGTGATATTAAGTTTTTTCCATCAAGATTTTCTGAGTAGCGGCCACGGAGGCTTGTGCCCCGTTGATGGCAAAAGACTCGGCCCCTATTACCTACATGGGACCTAAACATGGGTGTACTATTAGAAACACTTCTGCCTAAACTAAATCCTACGGGAATTACGGGTGTGATGTTATGTTATGTTATTCTTCTTCTTCTTATCGTGTGGGTAGTAAGGTCTAACGACCCCACACACCCTTGTGTCAGAGTTCCTAAGCCGGCGCAAGGGCCTCTGACATGGTTTGACGACCGCCATTTGGCTGCCGGGACCACCGGCTTATACGTGCCTTCCGAAGCACGGAACCATCTTTTTATCAGACAATCAGGTGATTCAAGACTGCAATGACCTAACCAAACTGGAAACAACTTCACAAAGTATGCTTCCCGTGGGAATCGAACCCACGACCATCAGGTCACAAGGCAAACGCCTAAAGCACTCTACCACGGAGGCAGTTAATGCAGGCATGTTATGTTATGAAGCTATTTTGCTATTTTACCTAATATCGAGAATAACCGAATTTTCCAGGATATTAAGTTGGTGATATTTTCGACATACGGAGACTTATTTCAATAGACTATTGATTGTCATAATTGCAGCGAATTGAAGCCACAATTGCGTTGCGTTGCTCGCAGAACGGATGCCCAATGGGGCCGGAAAGTTCTGGAGTGGCGACTGCGAACCGGAAGACGTTGCGTTGGAAGGCCTCCCACTAGGTGGACCGATGACCTGGTGAAGGTTGCGGGGATTCGCTGGATGCGAGACGCACGGGACCGGTCAATGTGGCGACACTTAGGGGAGGCCTATGTCCAGCAGTGGACGTCTTTCGGCTGAAATGATGATGATGATGATGATGATGAAGCCACAATTATACTCGTTTTTATCATCATCTCCTGCCCTTGTCCCATTCTATTTGTGTTTGGCGCAACACGTTTTATGCCCGTTTTAATTAACAATTTTTTCTCTTTACTTTATCACATAAGTCACGTCTATGTTTTATTATAACGTGGCATGCACGTATGCACACATACGCCGTCGCTCGTGTAGGTAGGTAGGTACGCACGAAAAAAACACATTGCTTTGATCCTGGCATGACGTCTGTCAAACGTGCTCGCGTTTTTTATGTAGAGTAACTCGATTTGGTAGGCCTTGATGCAGCGATGTTTGACCTTTATTTTGATAGATAACTTTTTTTATGTACAGTAAGGGCTCAGTAGTGTATAGGCGCGCCAGATTGCTTATGGACTTTTGGAAGACTCTGTACCATGGTAAGTATATCGTAACAAAATAGTCAGTGGCCTGAAAGTCTGATAACCAGTCATGCCATGCTGTACGAGTTGTGGAGGACAGATAGGGAGTCACTCACTACTACGCCCTGACTCCTATTAGACTGGAAGCAGACCTCAATGTAATTGGGACAAGATTAGGTACATGATGGTATACCGTAACGTTATGTTGTTTAATTAAGATACCTTAGCGCCTAAACAAGTGAAAGTTATTTTCATCACTTTATGCTATCGATACCTCAATAAATTCATATCAGTCTGATACATTTTCGACTCATGAAATGGGGATGAACTACAAGCAGTTATGGTGTTAATAAACAAAATACTCGTATACCTGTTATAAAACAAAACCATTAAACATTTTAGTTATTTACCTAGATGCTTCTGAAAATTAAGCCACCGAACATAAATCCATCACAGCAAAATCAAACTAAATATTTGATAAAGTTATCTTAGTCTTGAATTTAATCTAGGTTAAGATTGGCCCCGTCTAGCTAAATATTGACGAAGGATATCTAGTGTTTTGTCAACCGTTCGGTTTCTGTCCCCAAGTCCCTGAGATCATAATTCACGGTCATCTCTCGTAGTTGTCTTATTGTAAGGCTACTTGTTCATTCTCCTTGCGAAACCTTGGTTGAATTTTGGATATTGTTACTTTCAAACTTGTCATGTTGTCTCTATCACTAAATTTCTTACACAACACTTTATTATGCGCACAGCCAAGGAGTGGAATTCCCTGCCTGCGTCGGTTTTTCCGAGTTCATATAACCCTAATCTGTTTAAGTCGCGAGTAAACAGGCTTCTACTGGGTAAGCTCGTTCCATCGTCGACATCATCTCTGCCCTTAGGGCAAGATTGAAGTCAAGAGCAAGCCCATTAATAATAATAAAAAAAACAATGAAATTATCTCCGATTTGCGTGACTGTAAAAGTCACAATGTCGTTCGTTCAATACGCTATTCAGTAGCTGGCTGGTGCTGGGTGTTCGTGGCTATATAATAACTGCTACTCGTGTCGATCTTTAGGTTAAACCACGCTTGCCTAGGTCGGTCTGTGGATGGGTGACCGCCCGACATACCGAGTTTCCTCCGTGCCTCGGAACGCACGTTAAGCTGTTGGTCCCGGCTGCCATATATAGATCTTTGGCAGTCGTTACAGGTAGTCAGTGACAAGAAAGCCTGAAAACCAGTTTCACCAAAGGGTGTTGTATTACCCAATATTAACTGGGTTCTGGAGGTCAGATAGGCAGTCAAAAATACTACTGATATTTAGCTGCATCCGGTTAGACTGGAAGCCGAACCCAACATAGTTGAGAAAAGCTAGGTAGACGATGTTCGGTAGCTGGCCCGATTTATTCCATTCTAATACCAAAAACTAATACCACTGGTATTTGTTTCAACTCATATTTTTTTTCTATTCCGAACCGATACCATTGTTTAAACTAATACCAAAACAAGTTCAAAGATATAAGGTACAGTCAGTAAAAATGCTTTGTATGTAAATATAAGACCTTTAATTGAAAAAAAAAACAGATAACTCCAAAAAAATCAAATTTTGTTAGCAAACGTCTTGTTCAATGATAAAATATGACTTAAATAATCAACTTTAATATAATTTTAGTTCCTCTCTATACCTGTATAATATTTTTTTTGCAAAAACATCAAACAGGAAGAATTTACTTACAATCTAAAAATTACAAAATACTTATCTCAAAAAATTAACTCTTAATTTTATATTGAAATTTATCTGACATAGTTATTATTAGACAGGTACGTAATTATTCACGTCTACCTATCTCATAACAACTATGTCAGGTAAATTTTTAACAAAAATAAATCTATATAATTATGAATACCATTTTTTTAACAAGCTTCCTACAAAGGCCTTATAAAGCTCCACTAATCCATTATAAATAAGCCAGTTAAACTCTATGTAAGAAGTTGGTAACATACCTTTATCTGTAAAGATCCACTGCACTCTTTAACATTCACACATCTCCAATGGGTCCATCCATTTTTATTTTCCCTTTTTTTTGTGTACTGGTAACCAGCTCTCATTAAAACCAAGCCACCATTTCTTGTTATGAAAGTCAAGCTTCCTGTTTTTCCCGAAGATGTTGAGGGCTGATTATCAGCTTCCTCAGACATATCTAAAAAAAAATATATATTGTATGTAACTTTTACATTTGATTGGATTATGATAAAAAAATCAAATAATAGGTATTTTAAATAACACTAATGTTAATAAAGAGAAGTAAATTATACAAAAGAACAAATTAATATACTCACTTAATAAATAAAAATCACTGTCACTGTGATACCAATACGCCACCGCCACCGCACGGAAATGTACTGAGGAATTTATGTAGATAAAATTTCTCTCCGAGTCAAAGCACAACATTCCAGTCACACTTGACTCTGATTGGTTGTTTCGAATTTTGGAACAATAGAGCAAACTCACCCTTTCTCGCAGGTAAAAAAAATAGCAAGATGATTCACTAAAACTACTCTTACCTATGCTAACCTTTGTAAAAATATTGGAGTGAAGTGAATTTGGAAAGTTTTAAGCATTATATTACGATTACATAAAAATATTGAAAAACAAATTTACTTTGATTAGGTTTGACTGCGCTGACTGTACCAAATTCAAGTTGTTGGTATTCGTTCGTACATTAATTATTTATTATTATTATTAGTTAGCCTAATCTTTCCCACTCCTGAGCAAAGGCCTCCCCCCATTCCTTCCACTTTCCTCGTTGTTGCGCCTCTTCCCGCCAGTTAACGAGAAAGCCATCCAAGGCGTCCCGCCATCTCCTCCTCGGTCTGCCGCGCCGCCGTCTAGCTGTCTCCGGACTCCAGTTCTGAGATATGCTGGCCCACAGCTTTACCGGCATCCGGCAGACATGGCCTGCCCAGTCCCATTTTAGTTTGGCAGCTTTATGAGCTACGTCAGCAATTTGAGTTCTGGAGCGCAGTGTGGTATTCCTTATACGATCGGTAAGTTTAACGTTGAGTATGCTGCGCTCCATTGCCCGTTGGCAAACCTTGAGTTTGGACCTCTGGATGTTAGTCAAAGACCAAGTCTGTGCACCATATGTCAGTATGGGGAGAATACACATGTCCATTAGCTTACGTTTTAAGGGGATGGGTAGGTCGCCCTTAAATAGTTCTTTCATTGACCAATAGCTCTTCCAGGCGTTTTCCGTGCGTCTTGCAACTAAATTAAATTACATTAAATTAAATTATTTAAAAAGTGGTATCCGTTCGGAATAGAAAAAAAATATGAGTTGAAACAAATACCAGTGGTATTAGTTTTTGGTATTAGAATGGAATAAATCGCTGGCCCGGACAAGTTTGTCAAAATCGAAATGAAGTAGGTATGGTTTGTTACATTCGGAGATAGTAGGAGAACTTTTACAGCATAACATGGCTTCGCTTTATATAGATTTCTCGTGCAATAAGAGATCCGCATAAACTGGTATTCTATAACTTGATTGTTGAAAATTTTTACTAGATGGTTGTAGCAAAAAACTTATTTGAAATCTTGGAACTGTAACATTCCAACAAAACGCTCATATTGCAATTGGCAAAAACGTCTTCCATGTAACTTGTAAGTTCCAGCTATGAAACTCTTCCCTCGACCCGCTTCTGTCTCAAACAAACACGGTGAGAAATAAAACTTTATCTAGGTAAACTGTAAGGTGCACTTTCAGTTACAACTGTACCCTGGACGGTCGCTAGCTATCCTGTACTGGGAACAGTAGTTGGCATTTCCGACGAGAACTGAACTCATTCAGTATAGTGAAAGCTGTCTTTAAGAATATTAGATACGTAGCAAATGACTTAGTTTTATAAATAGAAGTTTTTAAAATTTACTTTAACTAAAAGGTAAATAAACGGAATGTTTGGTTTAACGTGCGTCTATGGATAGTAATTAAATGAAGATTAGAAAGAAGTTTTCATTTAGTATACCTATACAGTTTTACTAGAAATCACAAGCGCACAATAATTTTTTTGAGTCATCAATATAAAAAGCTGCAGATCTTTTTTTTTGGTGGGCGGAAAACCATCACATTACTCCTCCTGCTCTGAGCAGAGCTGTAGGGACTGTCAGACTTCTACTGACTAAAACACATAACCCTCCTTTTGGGCTTCGCCGCAGTCGGGTAAAAACCACCCATGTTCGTTCGTTCCTTTGTGCCGAGGTCATAGTATTTCTTTCGAGCAACCCGCAGCCCCGACGTTGGAAACTGCAGATCTTCATTATTAAAATTAACGATATAGTATTCATATTCTGCAAGCTAATACTATAATACCAGGTCGACCGTTATTATCCATCGGTTAAATGAGATAAAAATCTTAAAATTTTACGATACTAACCTAGTTATCAAATAGTGCATAAATGATGTTTGAGAAATAACCATAAAAAACCTATCAATGTCCAGATGCAAAGTTGCAAAACCCAATGCAGAAAAATATTAAACATTGTTGCAATGTTGCATTGTTGCAATAATAATAATAATGTTGAATTGTTTATAAACCAGAGGTTGTTTCTAAAATGACCGCTTTATCAGATCATAATTATGAATTGCGTTACAAAACGTAAAATGGATCGGATCTTTCATAGTATTAACTGCGTCTGTGACCCATGTAATGAATTTTAAAATCTGTTTAGTCCGTCAGTTAAATTATCGAAAAATATTGGATACCTACGTTTTTTTTTTTGGTTTATCAAATTATTAATAGGCTTCGCCGCAGTCGGTTAAAAATTGACGGAGATACAACTCGTCAAAGATCATGAGTGGGGGCTTTTGACGTCACTGGCCGGTAAAAATGTACTGCAATCTTTTTTTTTGTTTACGTGAAAAAAGAAAAAATGTGTCCAATATTTTTTGGAAATCTATCAGACGGACTAATTAGATTTATTTGGCAACTACCTTATTCATATTATTTTCCTATAATGATTTATTTCCCAAAGTTGCCATTTTAGACCCCCAGTTCACTGATTAAGACGTGAATAGGTGTGACCCTATTGCCGTATATCGGGCTCAAATCCAATCCGGACTAAGCGAGAATTTATCGGCAGAAAAACCCAATTATACCGACCAGCACTCGGGCGGTGGAATGAACTTTGTGAACTTATGCCTTTTCATTTCAACAAGGTATCACTAATCAAATTAAGTTATGTTATTAGGATGTAGCAACAGATTCTTGGTAGGTTTCATGTAAGTTTGGATGTAGGGGATACTTTTCGGAACTAGTGACATGACTAAAATTTTTTTCACGGATAGAAATTTATTCATGAGGGCTATAAATTATGAAGTGCTAGTAGGAACCTACAATTAAATTCTCTTTGTGCCTTTTAAAAAACTAACAAAAAGCCTTCACCAATCGAGTTTTTCTATAACACTTAGCTAATTTAATTTAGTAGTTTTTGAGTTCATTAACGTTCACCTCCCTATATTTACGACGACACGGTTGGCGCAGTGGCTGATTGGACTGCTGCGCTGCGTGTCGCGGGTTCGATCCCCGCACGGAACAAATATTTGTATGGCCTACAGATAGTTGTTCCGGGTCTGTGTTTGTGTATGTGAGTTTGAAAGTTTGTAAACGCACCCACGATACAGGAGAAATTCCTAGTGTGGGGCAACGTTTTTTTTTAAAAGAAAGAAAGATTTATCGATTCATAAGACGTCTTATGAATAAGACGTAATATGAATTGGACTGCTGCGCTGCGTGTCGCGGGTTCGATCCCCGCACGGAACAAATATTTGTATGGCCTACAGATAGTTGTTCCGGGTCTGTGTTTGTGTATGTGAGTTTGAAAGTTTGTAAACGCACCCACGTTAAAGGAGAAATTCCTAGTGTGGGGCAACGTTTTTTTTTAAAAGAAAGAAAGATTTATCGATTCATAAGACGTCTTATGAATCGACATGAAACGTCTGTCAAAGTTACATTTGGCGCGCAATTAAAACCAAAAACAAAGAGAACTCCACCGATACCCATTCCTGTCTTAGAAACGAAACTGAAATGCGATATCCAATTGTACAAACTCCTTTAAGAAAGGGTCCAACTCACAATTATTGTGGCTGTTCATAATTATACCCATCGGTGGCTCGACGGGGCGTTCGCGGGGTGTTCGCGGGGTGTTGGCCGGGGTGTCGGTAAACAACGGGGTCTTATCGGCCGCAAGACATTTGAATGATGAATTGCGATCTCCAGCAGGATATTGAAGACTTCGTGGAATAACTTTGTAGGTATTGTTTTGGTCTTAAAACTGATTGTTGATGAGTAATGAGAAAACGGGTATTTGTTAATTAGGAACAGGGGAGTTTTGGAATTGTTATTTATAGAATACTTACTACGCTCTCCTAGACAAAGGACTTCCTCCACTCCTTCTAGAACCTGTCTAGTTCGCCCCGCTATCTCCTTCGCTGTGTCAAGGAACCAGTTTCCTGCTATTCTATCGTGCCCAGTCGCATCAGTCTTTAGAACCACGTCAGGTTATTTTTGTCTTGGAGCAGTATTATATATTTCGAACACGATCCATTAATTTAACACCTATTATACTGTGCTCTATTTCTCGTTTACGTAAACCTTAAGCTTGGACTACTGACATCATTGAAACTTAAATGCTAAATTTTGATCGAATTTACAGGCACGAACTTAACTTCTCTGTGTAGAATTATTGAGGATTTATATAAAAAGGCACAGACAAAACATGTAAAACCAAATAAATTTGGAAATCTAGACAGGCCAAAAGTCCGGAATTGAGAATATTACGAGTATGTTTACAGTACTTCGTTAATTATAATATTAAGGTTCCATTCAAAACACATTAGAAAAAAGGACGTTTTCAAAACTTCGAGGCCGACCGCTTTGCAAGACCATTGAAATTCCACGTTAAACAAAGAAGAAGTTCTTAACTTCAGTAAAGAAGGCAGGAGTTTCCTCACTTCCCGGTTTTGTAAACAACTCTAAAATTAAGTTGTTCTTAATGAGTTCAGCGATCTACTAACTAACTAAAATTAGAAACTGATTTAGCTGGTTTTGTTCTTTAATGATTATAAATGCTGAATTATTCATTGTATTGAAAAGTATGAGACTCCTCTACTAGATCTTTTTATTTATTATTGCCTAAAACCGTTGCGTGTATTCTGCCGGTGGTACCGTAACATTGGTGAAAATTGTTGATGGAAGCATTTACGTTCTTAATATTATTTTAGAACTCTGTGGGTTATATTATGTTTACTGAAAACAGTATTTTCTCAATCAAGTATTCTTAATAAAGGGAACAATTTTTAGTACTAGATGACGTGGCCTCGGCACAAGGGCAAAGAAGGAACATGGGTTCGGTTTTTAGTCAGTAGAAGTCTGACACTCCCCTTCGCTCTGCCCAAGAGCGGGGGGGGGGGGGTCATTTGATGATTTCCCACCCAATTTATTATCTTAACGTATTAGTCTCAGCAAAAATTTCGGCATTCCTCTATATGGATTCACATTGATTTTCATTAAATCTAGAATTGTACCATTCTAATGTCATCATCAGCCTGAAAACTTCTACTGCTGGACAAAAGCCTTCCCTATAGAACATAACGGACGGCAACTTGCCGCTTATCATTCCAAAACAAAATATTCTTTTAAACAAGCACTTGCTGTAAAAATGCAAACTTATGTTTTTCAATAATCAAGCAAGAAAACCACTAACAGTAACCAATACTACGGACAAAATTAACTTACAGACTAGTTCGTGAGGCAAAGTGAAGAGTTTCCCGATGCCGTTGCTCGATACAGAACTACGTAACTTCAATGTATGTTCTGTTTACTAAGGCAAACGATTGTATTTTTACAGTAACAGTTTATGTACCTACCTAGAGTGTTGCGATTTCCTGCAAAGCTAATAACATACGTTTTGAAACTGAAATGGTCATGGTTACTAACATTATCATTAACACTGTTTTTTTTTCTATCTGTTTGTGTTATTTGTTAATTCATTTTCTAGTGTTTAACAGCAGAAATAGGTTTTGTGCTGAAAGCTGATAATTTATTATCACTATCACTGCATATTATAAAACAAAGTCTTCCGCCGCGTCTGTCTGATCGCGATTAACTCAAAAACTACAGCACCGATTTTCGTGCTGTTTTCACCAATGGATAAAGTGGTTCTCGAGGAAGGTATTTATAATTCAATTTTTTGAATTTCAACCCCTATGGGAGTTAAATAGGGGATGAAAGTTACTGGGAATGTTTTTCGACATCAAGGTGGGTGAAAAGCTAGTCTCTAATAAATAAAGAACCACAAATAGAATTGTGTTCCACCTCGCAGGCCGTGGTCCCGAACTCCCGACGCACGTACGTAGCCATGAAAGCGTCCCACGTCCCGCCCTTTGATTGCCTCGGCCACGTTTGAAGCCAATCAACTACGAGGCGCATGCTACCAGATAGGCCTTTACATTCCTTTACCCAATTAATATAAATAAATAAATAAATAAAACATCATCACGCCTTTAATCCCCGAAGGGTTAGGTAGACGTAAACGTGTGCAGTATTATACCCACATTTAGCCAGTTATATTTCTAGATTAAACACAGTATTGATCACCAAAGGCTAATTAAGAAAGGTTGACTCTTTCTTAATTTAATCACTCACGAAAACGAACAGACTAGACGATCAACGCGAGCCAACACAGAACCTTGGTATGATGACAACACAGGCCGTCATCCTTACCTTTACAGGATTTGGCCTTAGGACGAGGCCTACCATCACATATCTAAGGCTCATGTAATAATCGGCTCGCCTATTGCTATTAACAAATCATGACTTCGTGGATGCTACTGTGAAATTTCTGATTAAAAAACCCAATAAAACTTGGCCCAACCCGGGAATCGAACGCAAGACCGCAGTCATCAGTCACATAAATAATAATAATAATAATAATAATATTCCACAACTATCACACAACGCCATCTAGTCCCAAGCTAAGCAGAGCTTGTGTTATGGGTACTAGACAACTGATAAACATACTTATATATTCCTAAATACATACATATTATAGATAAATTACACCCAGACACAGAACAAATGATCGTGCTCATCACACAAACATTTGTCCTGGGTGGGAATCGAACCCACGACCTCCGGCATAGCAGTTAGGGTCACTAACCACTAGACCAACAGGCCAGTCAAAAAAAAAGTCAGTAAATGATGAATATTATACACTAGCTTGTGACAGCGGCTTCGCCCGAGGTTGGGGTTCCTTAACAAATTATCTCACGGGAAGATAAAATCGGGATAAAAATATCTTATGTGTTAATCCAGGTTATAAGCTATCTGTGTACCAAATTTTATCCAAATCCGTTCAATAGTTTTTGCGTGAAATAGTAACAAACATCCATCCATCCATACATACATCCTCACAAACTTTGGCATTTATAATATTATTAAGTAGGAATTAGGATTGTCCCATTTCCCCAACAAACTTGGAGTTAAACTATAAGTTTTAATTACCATCTTCCTGGGTCAATACAAACACGGTAAAAATACATTGGTATTTATTTACGACAAGACTCGTCTTAAAACAAACAAGAACTTACGAGATTTTTTTTTTTTTATTTGCGTAACGGAAAGTTATTAAAACTGCGAAGCTAAGATAGTTGAAAGTTAAAAGAATTTCTATAAAAGAGCTTGTGCAATTAGGTTTTCCATCTCGGAAATTGAGTCTTGAAGCGACTTTTTAGCTTTCACGAAGTACTTGGGAAGTCCCGTTAAAAAGTAGGTAGTAAAAATCTTTGAATGTTCTCGAAGACGATTCGACGGGAGTATGAAGAATTAATTATGTATGAGTGAAGTTGAGAGGTATTGTCTCAAGTAAAAGTACCAGGCTTTCATACTTGAGTGCTGTAAGGACTTAAGTGTCGTCAAGGAGATACATAGCGAAAAGGTACGTCCTTGACTAAGAACAGCCTTACTGCTATCTTTTAACTTGACTTTGTTTTTAATGAAATATTTCACAACTTAAGTAATTATGCTTTAAAGTAATAAGTGCCTCGTAGTTCTTATGATTAATGAAGATAAACAAAATAATCAAAACATAACATAACATTACATCAGGCCTATAATCTCCAAAGGTTTAGTTAGAGGTGCACGTAAATAGTACACCCACATAATTATCGCCAGTTATGTTAAATCCACTTATTAGAGGGCGATCCTATTACCATCAATCTGGCACAAAAACAAACTCCGTAGCTGTCACTGAGTTGATGTTAAAACTTAGGTCTCAAGTCCTCAAGAATATAAAATAGTTGTCAGTACCAGGAGAACAGAAACAAGAAGTTTTAAGCTTTAACAAATTAATGGAAACTAGCTGATGCCACGGTTTCACTCACTGGATGTCAAAAACTTGACAAATTACATACTAAAACCTTCCTCGAGAACCACTATCCATTGATGAAAATAAAACGAACATTGGTGCAGGAGTTTTTGATTTTATGGCGAGCAGATAGACAGACTTTGAGGAGGACTTTGTTTTAGATTATGTAGTGCTAAGGAAAACCCTGCTTGACCAGATTTAATTGTAATATTTATTTACTTACACTGACACTAAATGTAAATGTCATTTGTTCCCGTATCGTATAGAGTAATTATTTAATTAGATGACCTGTTGTGGAACCCCGGGAGATCAGGCTAGTTCAGGGCTATCATAAGAAGGTACCGTAGTAACATATTATTACGAGTAGCTCGGGGGTTAGGAGAATTTAAATGAGGTTTGGGACTGAGTTAGAGAACTGTTTTATGATTTTTAAATATTGTATACTAGCTTTTGCCAGCGGCTTCGCCCGCGTGAAAATGACGATTTTCCATTCAAACTTTCATCCCCTATTTAAGTACCTTAGGGGTTGAATTTCGAAAAGTCCTTCCTTATTCCTTGTCTACATTATAAAGGGAACCTCTGTGCAAAATTTCAGCTTTCTAGGTTCAAGGGTTTGGGCTGGGCGTTGATGAGTCAGTCAGTCAGTCAGTCACTCTGTCAGTCAGGACTTCTCTTTTTATGTATATAAATAATTTAAAAGTCAGGTAGAATTTACGCACAGAGACATAAGTACTTGTATTTTATTATTATTTTAGATCTATTTGAAGTCTATAAATAATATTATTCAAAGTAATGTGTTCATTAAATATTTCAGAAACATTATTATCACAAGTCAAAATTAGAGACCTAGTCAGTAATTCGCTGTTTGCTCTATTAAAATACTCGTCGTGTTTAGAATTTAGACATGAATAATAAGCAAAACTAACAAGGTGTGTTTAGTTATAGACATAATATCAAAACTAACAGTGAAAGCGGGACTAGATCTTCAAGATAATACACCTGCTCAAATATTGATATGACATTAAATCCTTTAGTTGTGTTTAAACTGTAGATAACAATGAGAAGGTGTTATATAAACTAAGCCGTATTCACAGTAAATGGACATGGTGGAGAAACAAATGACTCTGCACTGAGTGTAAGGCCCGGTTTCCACCAAAGCGGATACGCTAACTTCGAACAATCACGCAGGAAGGGTGAAAGATCAGATGTAAATTTTAACTAATGTGATTGGTCTATTTCCGCACATTTCCTCTCGTCTCCGTTTTTTTTTGCTTTGGTGGAAACCGGGCCTGAATGTGGTGCTGTTCCTCAAACGCACTTGATATCGTATCCAACGTGTCCTGTAGATTGTTCACTACAGGACGCTATACCGAAAACGCCAATCTCGTAGCCTAGTTCTGGAGCGACACAATTTAGGTTGCCATTGACACACTGGGAAGACGAAGAAATAAATGGACAGAATATTATAGGTAACTTAATTTTTTATTGTCTGTGACTAACATTATGTTGTAATCTTGTAGTTCAATGGAACGATTTTCAGAAAACGTTAGTCACTTGAAATGTTATTTATTTGGATTTTATTTTGCTTCATATTGCTGACTTAGTGGCTCATTTTAGTTTACTTATACATTTTAACACTTCAAGCACAAAGTACAGAGGCGCATTTAATGCCATAAGTACCTATTTTCTACCAGTCAATCTTAAACGTCGTAGACCAAACGTGACTGTTGAAATAAATACTGTGAGAAGGAGAGCTAATTTTAAATTGTCGCTACGGCTACATTTATTATGGCTTATTCCACTTTTCCCCCCTGAGAAAATCCCCCTCAGGGGGGAAAACTGGACTCGGATGTAAGACATGTCCAGAAAGTCCCCTTGGCATTTTGAGTTATTCCACAAATCCCCCCTGAGAGAATACTTTGGGGTGGAAAACTGAACTCGAATGTAAAATCATTCCGAAAATCCCCCTTACCATTTTGAGTTATTCCACTTTTCCCCCTTATGGTTACTATTAGTCACCATAAGATGTATTACTGAATGCCATACCATGTGATGCTAATATTTTCTTGCAAACAAATCTAACAGACAAACATTTATGTAACCATAGAGTTAGTACGACAAACTCCAAGCTGCGAACCTCACCTTCACCCTAATTTCGTACAAATAGCTTATAAATTCTAGTTCAGACAGCGCAACTAGAAAGTTGCCACCAGTTTCTCAGACCAAACTCTGAAGCAACAACTAAATATTCATCGTCTATTGCTTTGGCTAAGTTACAGTTCCTTAGTTAAAATGTATTATTGGCTGGCAGCTTTCTACTGAATCGGAGGAGTTCGTGGCTAAATTTAGGGTATAAACGAATCCTTCATCATCATTAGCCTATAATGTTACCACTGCAGGGACAAAGGCCTCCTCTCTAGGAGAGGGATGGGCTATAATCCACAACGCGGGCCCAGTGCGGGTTGGTAGATCTCAACATATCTTCGGTTTTTTTTGGTTCTAGCTAGGACATGCCGGTTTCCTCACGATGTTTTCCTTCACCGTTTTGAGAGCAGTGGTGATGAAATATTTACATAGGCATACATGGGCACTTATGAAACGACGAAAAAAGGTTCACGGTTCGGGAAATCGGGATGGCCGTTTCCTATGGGTTGGATTACTTGTAATTTGAATGGGTTTCTATAGATAGATGCCCTTTGAGGTTTGTAAATACTCACCTGGGTCATTGTCAAACCTAGGGATTTTTTTCGCGAAAAAATAAAACACGTGATTTATAAAAATCAAAGGTATATTATGACTCTTAATTTAGTTTACAACAAAAATGAGTATCAGTCTGAGATCAATAATCCGAA
Source organism: Diarsia mendica (assembly GCA_949316265.1). Lineage (NCBI taxonomy): Eukaryota > Metazoa > Arthropoda > Insecta > Lepidoptera > Noctuidae > Diarsia > Diarsia mendica. The sequence continues at coordinate 25,199,646 of OX438892.1, forward strand.
ATAGGCGATCTATAAGGAAATAACGATATTTCAGTTCCACCGAAAAGACTAAATGTCCGTCGAATGGACTAAAATGTTAATTAATGACAAAAATAAAACAAAATGCGATTAAGATCTTGAACAAAAACAATGTTAATGCTACCACACACACATAATCACAAACAATCAGTCATCTAAAAGTATTCAAAAAGTAAATAAAAAATGTTTTGTGTCTGTCTACCGAAAAGACAATTCATTTCGGTGGTCAAAATATTTCTTCGTCGTCAGAAGACCAGAATTGAAAGCTGGGTCGCTGGCTCATGAAAGTGGGGTTTGGTGGCTCTTCTGGTTTTGACGTTGACGTATCTGAGCTGTTAGAATATACATCCGAAAATTTAATTCGTTTTTGGATATTACCTCCAATCAGCAGTGATGGACTACTCTCGCCCACTTTCAATGGTTGCTGCATCGAGCCACTCGCAATTGGACTGGACCATCGGCTTGCCACTGGACTGTGCATAGGAGTCAAGATTAGAGTCGGTGAATTCATCCTCTCGGTGGGAGTTGGTGTGTCATTCCGGGTAGGACTTTGCAGAGGAGTCGTCAGGACTGGACTTGATAGAGTTGGGACATTATTTTGGAGTGGTCTGGGACATGGTGCTATGTCAAGTATTTTGCAACCTAAACCGTAATGTATACAAGTATTTTCTGGACTACATTTCATACAACTCAACCTGCGAAACTGAAGAACTATTGGTTTACGGCGACTCCAAGTAACCTGATGGACTTTCATGCTTCCACGAAACGGCGTAATATTGCTGTTTTTTATTTTACTCTCAATAGACTCCACATGCGTCTCATCAACTCTAATGACTTCAATACCTTTACAGTTTTGAAGAACACACTCCATGAAGGCATCCAAATTATGGACATCGTTTCCTTGAGCGACATGCTTATCAGCCGTATGCTTAAGACAACCACCCACGCCATCAGGGGCTCCTTTGCCGTGTCCACTCTCACTGTAATGCCAAATTATATCATAGATCTACGGTAGTCTCCTCGCTCAAGTAAGCAGCAATTAGGTGAAACATCGTCTTGTTTCTGTACTGAGTTGAAAGAGAGTAAAACTGTAGCAGGAGATGTTGTTAGTAAAAAGTTTTACGTAAAGAATAAAAACCAAGCGAAAATGAAACAAAAATAGGTCATTAATAATTTACTGATAAAAACACCAGTAACCAGAAGCAGTTTTATAAGTTACAATAACAAAATAACCCATGTATTCAATAAAACATTCCACTCTGTGGACATTCTGTCGTTTCGGTGGACAAAAGGTCCACCGAAAAGATGTCCACCGAATGGACTTTTTTTGCAAAATCATTCGCACCACCCGCCGTATAGAGGTTATGTCTAAAGCCAAGCTATATTTATAAAGTTCAATTGTTTAACTAGTTAATAAGAATGTTTTATGAATTTATAGTGATTTACTTAAAAAAATACAGCAGTAACCGAAAAGACAAATCAACTTTGACACAACCAAATATTTTTCTTAACACAACAACAACGTTTTCTGCGTTGAGTCACGGCAAAATGGCCGCTGACAGGTATAGAGCGTTAGTGGATGCGTTCAATTTTACGTTCCGTTCCATTCATTTGACATTTCCTTAATTTTAGTCAGAATCGAAATTAATGTTCACCGGAAAGACAAAAAATGTTGTGACAAGATTCAATGATGCAAAAAGTGTGTTTAATTTCTATCTATTTTTTTAATACTTTTTATGTTAAATGGAAAACATACGTAGATTGGGAAAATAAATCATTTTTGTACAATAATAAAACACATATATTTTTAAAGCTACATTCTATTAAAATGGTAGAATCCGAACAGTCCACCGGAGTGGACTTTCAGTTACATTGTGATGATAAAAAGGAAAAAATATATTTAAAAAAATATTAAATCTGTTACAGTACGATGCAGTACGTTTTTTACTTTATTATTATGGTGTAAAATTAAAACCAATTATTACGTGTCTTAATTTTATGATTTATGAACAGATTTTTTTAGGGTTATGACAATGACCCACCTACGCTCGTTTTCACCAACGAAGTGACACAAAATGAATCCAAATTGAATGCCAAATATTTTTGTCTTGTACAGATATTCACGTAAATGTACCGTCGATGGTCATTGCAATAATAATATGTTATCATAATAAATCTACAGTACTCTCTTTTTACAGTAGCATTTTTCAACATCGGATAAGCTATTTTGATTCTGTCGACTAACATTGTGAGCAATATGTTAAGAAATTCAGTTCTGATGAAAAACCAACGCTACTGGGGAAAAGTGCCTCGGGGCTGCGAGTTGTTCGAAAGAGATACCGCGACCTCGACACAAAGGGCTAAGAAGGATAGGATAGGGCTAAGAGGGTTGGAAATCATCAAATAACCCCTCCCGCTCTGTGCAGACCGATAGGGAGTGTCAAACTTCTACTGACTAAAAACCACCCATGTTCCTTCTTAGCCCTTTGTGTCAAGGCCGCGGTGTATCTTTCAAACAATCCGCACTAATCCGCAGCCCCGACGGGTGGCAAGCTTGTCTCAAAACTTGTTAAAAAAATATTAATAGAAACTTAGGTGCAACATCCACGATTAATCACAGCTTCCTTCGTACTTCAGTTGTTTTTCTCCGTTAGATAAGCAGCGCAAATAGCTAAGTTAACAAGTTACTTCAAGTTTTATCGCAAGTTGCGCCCGTAGTCTAAACATAAGCTAAGTTAGTGAATACTTCACGAGTTTCCCTGAGGCGCTGCATCGAGCATCGAGCATTGAGATTCACAAAACGTTTACATTAGGTGATTGGAATAACTAGTTTGCTAGTTTGCTAAATATTTATCAAACATTTCTGTGAATGGAAATAGAAACATAATTTATGGAATGACATCTTCTTATACTTTAAATAAAAGTCAAAACTGACAGACTGAGGATCAAAGCAACGGCAAAAGCCTTCGACCTAGAAACTTAAAATATCGCACACGCAGGTATTCCTCTTATGACGTAAGCATCTACTAAGGAAGGGTTTTTTTCAAAATTTAATCCCCAGGGGGGTGAAATAGAGGATGAAAGTTAAAACTGAACAAGAGAACAATTCAAACATTGTTTGTCTTTCATTAACTTTTACCTGAAACCCTTTTTCTTTTTGAACGGATACTCGAAGCCGTTTGATTATCTTTAAAACGTACCTTTGTACTGGTTTGCGGTGCTAGCCATTTGACTGGCATCAAGTTTCGTTTTAAGATGGTAGCTAGGTCAGTGAAGACAAATAATTAATTCTTGACTGCTTCGGGTCGATTTAAAGTTCGGGTTTTAAGTTTTGTTGTGATTTCACAATTCAGGAGGTATGACGAGTAATAGAAGAAGAAGAAGACATCCTGCGTCACCTCAAATAAATTAGGATAAGGGCATGAGAATGATGATTTGAGAACATGGGACGTCCATCAACGAACATTTTTTTTTTTTTAAAACGTTGCCCCACACTAAGAATTTCTCCTGTATCGTGGGTGCGTTCACAAACATTTAAACTCACATACACAAATACCCAGACCCGAAACAACTATCTGTAGGCCATACAAATATTTGTTTCGTGCGGGCATCGAACCCGCGACCCGCAGCGCAGCAGTCCAATCGCTCAGCCACTGCGCCAACCGTGCCGTCAAATTTCCTTGTCGTCATTGCGATTGTGACCCCTGGAGAAATTATAGTCTGATAAATTATGGTAGGTAAATCAAGAACCAACACGAATACGAAATGTTCACAATCTAGTATAATTGATTCAATCACAATTTTACAGTTATATGCAATATTTATTGGTTGTTTTCATCATCATCAACAGCCAATTAATGTTCCCACTGCTGGGACACAATGCCTCTTCTCTTTGAGAGGAGGAATGGGCTATAATCTACCACACGGGCCCAGTGCGGATTGGTAGATGTCACTCATGTCTTCCTGTTTTTTGGTTCTAAGACATGCCGGTTTCCTTCACTGTTTTGAGAGCTGCAGCGGTGATGAAATATTTTTTTATTTTAATTTTTTTTTTATTCATTTTAAGAAGGCTTACAGACTAATAACAGAATAATAGGTAACAAAAATATATAATTAAGTTGCTAATAACAAGCCTCCACAGATATTATAAAAAAAAAAATACGATTAACTAATGCCTAAAAGTTAAAGTTACGGTTTTTTATTAATTACACAAAGCAATGTGCCTGCCTGGGTTCGAACTCACGACCTACTGTTCATAAGTCGGGGCCGCCACCACTTGGCCACCGCTGCTCTGGTTGTTATATCTCAAAGAACAAACAAATCTATAAAGTAAAAACCCAAGTGTACCAGCAAGAAGAGGTACAACAAAACGGGTTCGGTATTCCGGATTGAAATTGCTTTCGATTATAATTGGCAATTAGCTGGCGTGAACATTGTGTACCTCGAGGACGTGCATTACAATACACTGTGCACGGAATACTGAACCATAATGGCGAGGAGGGAAAGTAGCTTCGTTATAATAAAACTATAGCTTTTGAAGTTCATTGATTTAACATCCATACTAATGTTATATACTATGCCTGCTTCTTCATCTGCGTAGGATCAGTAATTGTCTCTCGGGATCGTACCATTGGGATAAAATGTATCCCGGGTGTTCATCCAGATTATAAACTATCTGTTTGGCAAAATTCCAAGTCCGTTGATTAGTATTTGCCAATTTTGAAAAAGCAACAAGCATCCAACCATTCTCATAAACTGTCGCATTTAAATATCATTAAGAATAAGAATCAGTACGATAAACTGTGAGAGTAACTCTGCCGGTCACCTATTCACGCCTTCACGGTTAACCGGGTTATAATAAAATTGACGTGGGTTAGGGATAAAGTATAACTTAAATTTTGATACTGCATTCCCGCTAGATAATGATCGTCCTTGTCGTAGGCATCTAGGCAAGGCGGCGGGTAATATTTAGACATATAATATCTAGCTACTCTGTGTAGCATAAATGATGATAAATGGTACACGCACGTTTTAACAGTATTTTTTTATATTATGAAAAATATAAAAATGCCACAACTTACTAAAAGGTAACCTAAAGCTCCCCAACACCAACCTAGCATTACAGAAACTCAGCTGTATTTCATACCACGAACAAAAGGTAAGATCCATGGCCAAGGTCACAAGAATCCATACATCATCAAACCGAAGAAAATCTTTTCATTTTTCGATACGCACGGGAAGGCCTCTTGAGTTATGGTCGCGGCCACCGTCCGGCTACCGTCCGGGAGCCGACCGGTGTCCGTTATCGTCCGCACCGGACAACGACCTCGGCAATTTATTGCTTTATCTTCTCTAGTTTTAATATTCGTACGAGGAGAAATTTATCGTCCAGTGTGGCGGCCATTTCCTACTCGATTCTGGTGTGTTTGCAAGTTGTTCGGTTAAGGATGTCATGTACTGTAAGGTTTTGGCAGGTTTGAATTAAAATGTAACTATGATTTATGCTGCCCAGGGAAAAATATGGATGAAAAAAGATTACATGCAGCAGATTGGTGTGTGGAGTGACTAAAATGGATTAAGTTAGAAATGAGCATAATTATGAGAGAAAGTTTGAAAGTGACGCCTCTAACAGAAAAGATGAAAGGGAACCGTCTGTCCGTCGGGGTTACAGGTTGTTCGAAAGATATACCGCGGCCTCAGAATAAGGGCTAAGAAGAAACATGGGTGGTTTTGAGTCAGTAGAAGTAGAAGTCTGACACTCCCCTTTCGCTCTGCGGAAAGGGTTATTTGATGATTTCCCACATCCCAAAAGAAAACAAAAGGTAGTCGTCTGTCTTGGTATGGACTTGTGATGAGGAGGAACACATGTGACTACAAGAGTGATGAATATAAGGTTGATGAAAGGAGACGGAGAGGAAAACTAAAGTAAATATGGATCGATAGTTAGTGAGAGGAATGATATGAAGGTACGCGTGAGGAGTAATTGATAGCGTGACGTTTGACAGGGGAGAATGAAAGATCATATAATTTATCTGCAGGATGTTCTTGTAAATCATTACTTTTGTTTGTGAAACTTCATCATCATCATCTCAGCCCAGATCACCCACTTATGTGTACAGGCATATCTTATCTTCCGCCACTCTTCTCCGTTCTGTACGTCCGGCATCAATTTTTCCCGCGGTGTTTCCCGCGTTTCCCGCGCTCCTATCAAAATCGGCAATCCAACGCGCTTTTGGAACTTAGAAAATTACCCGAAGGAAAGTTTCCACGCGTTTTTTACCGATGAAACCTCGAGCTGACATATATTCTTTTTGGAGCAAATATTAACAGTACGAACTTTGTGTTGTTTCGCAGAAATATCAAATCCCTTTCTCAGAATGGACTAAACTTGATTTTAAAAGACTTTTATATTCAGTTGTAATATCCACTCAAGTCATAGAATCACTCATAGAATAGAATAGAATAGAATAGAATAGAATAGAATAGAATAGAATAGAATAGAATAGAATAGAATATAATAGAATAGAATAGAATAGAATAGAATAGAATAGAATAGAATAGAATAGAATAGAATAGAATAGAATAGAATAGAATAGAATAGAATAGAATAGAATAGAATAGAATAGAATAGAATAGAATAGAATAGAATAGAATAGAATAGAATAGAATAGAATAGAATAGAATAGAATAGAATAGAATAGAATAGAATAGAATAGAAATTTTATTTGCATGAAAAAAAAAATGATAAAAATTGCCTCGTTGGTCGCGTGGTGGCAAGCGCGACTGCTGGTCCTGGGTTCTATTCCTGGGTCAGGCAAAGTACTATCTGGGTGTTTCCATAAGTAATTTAATTTATGGAATTCAAGCCCGGTTAACATAAAAAATCCAAATTAACATAACTGGCATAAGTGGGTGCACTATTTCATACATCTCTGCTTAACCCTTTGGAGATTTCAGGTGTGACATATTATATAGCTTGGAAAAGCTGAAGTAAAGCTATGCTCAAACAGTATAATCTCGTGAAGATACTTAGTTCTGCAAGCAGCATTAAAAAGAACACAAAAGACCTTTGATATCAGCTCATATTGTTTTTTTTTTTGGGTCAGAGCGGAAGGGAGTGTCAGACTTCTACTGACTAAAAACCACCCATGTGTTCCTTCTTAGCCCTTGTGCCGAGGCTTCTTCTTATTCTTCCTTTCGTATCGATTCTACTTCATACGGTTTGGGCCCAGTAGGTAGCCACGCTTATTGCAGCGGCAGAGGCGCTGTTCAGGTCGTCAAGGGTGCATGTATGAGGACATCTAGGACACTCCAGCAGGTGGGGCATTGTTTGGTCCGGAGCGCCGCACTCGCACTCGGTGTTGGAGGAACCAATAATACCCCACTTTGCGAGATTATGTTTGTAGCGGCCCACTTGGGTTCGCAATCGATTTAGGCCTTTCCAAATAGGCCACTGAAGTTCACTACCGGGAGCCAGGTGTTCTTGGGGCTTCAAGAAGTCGTGAGGTGGTGGGCATCTCTCTTGCCATAGCTTGATGCGGGCTTTAGGTGGCTTGTCTTGAATTGCCTGAGTGGACCGTAAGAAGCTTTTGCGGCTCTTTAGTCTGCTCTGGGTAGTTGTGTAACCGTAGAGGGGATGTCCGGAATCGGATTCTTGGGTCTTTTTTTCCAGCGCGCAGGCGACATCCCTTCGTACAGCAGGTGGTGCGATACCTGCTAGCGGATAGAGCTTGTAGAGAGGGGTCGGTTTTAAGAAGCCCGATAATATCCGACACGTCTCATTTAGACCAGTATCTACCTGTTTTGCGTGAACGGATCGGTGCCACACTGGACACGCAAATTCGCCAGCTGAAAAACATAAGGACATGCCGGTTGGAGCAGCACCCGACGTTCTTCGAAACGTCGGGTGCTGCTCCCCAGCTTGTAGAAACTAAGAGACGTAGCAAATTGTTTCGCGTCCCAGCCTTCTGTTTAGTACTATGACAATGTGTTATACGTTAACGTCCTGTCCAGCGTAACACCTAGATACTTTTTTTATCTATTTCGAACAACCCGCAGCCCCGACGGGACCCTCAGCCCCGAATCATAACATACATCATTTATTATTCTTAATATCATATCATATTTTAACTGAACTTCATCATGATAACGAGGATTACAGAATGTATGTGTATAATTATGTTACGTAATTTAAAATATCGGTATGTTGGTATTTCGGAAACCCTGGTAATTTTCCCTCGAGCTTTACATAACCTTATTAAACTTCAGAATCAGTCTCAGCGATCCCAACAGCTAATTCTAAAGACATATTTAACTACATGTTATCGGACGCCTATATTTCATACAAGTGTCATACAAATAGGTCACGTTTAATATATCCCCAAGATTTATGCAGAATCCGGTCTGAACATGTATTTTAGATTTTCAAACGCAATAAATGTTATAAATTGCTTTTTATCCTAGTGTGATAAATGGAAGTCTTGAATGTTGAAGTTTTAATTCTTTATTTTAAGCAGCTGTTGGTTTTAAAACTTGATAGTATTTGTCTATGGGAATATTGGAAATTACTCCAGGTTATTTTGCTTTATTCTAACCTAGGTCGCGGTTTACCTGTAAAAAGTTTTACGAAAACTCGTTCAGCCCTTATTAATGCGTGAACAGATAATAATAATATGGATAGGCAGAGTAACTTTCACTTATAAATACAAGCTTTCGTTTTGCAAAATATTGAGTCAAGTTTCATGGGGTCATTGTATTCATCATTATGAACAAGTTTTACTGTGGAACCAACCCTAAAATTGCGAAAAAGCAATTGTTCTATAAAGATTGATGAACCTTATTGATTTTGTATTTGTATACAGCTGTATTTTTTTAAAGATTCAGTGTTGGTCCCATAGGAAAAGTTGTATCAGTATATTCATTTGAAATGATTTGGGTGCTGAAATTGTCGGCGAATTCAATAAACCAATCAATATAGGTATTAAAAACTTGACATTCCATAAATTATTTTTTGAATTAAGAGACAACAAAATTGTGCATTCCTTTACTGTTGACCTCAGCCGAGGACAAAGTAAATGAGTGCAGCGTGAATATTTCAGATCGAAACTCGCGATCGATTTCATTTTATTACTTCCCTCAGTTGTCAGTCATTCTAAAAACTATAAAAGAGTTGTGAGTTTGTGTCAAAATAATCCTCGCTTTAGTCTCGGTGTGAACTGTTTTTCTACTGGGCAAGATTTTAAAGATAATTTAGAAGTAACTAGCTGATATCCGCGTCTTCACCTGCTTGGATGTAGGTCAAATTATACACTAAAACCTTTCTCAAGAACCACTCTATCCATTGGTGACAAACAAGACAAGACAAGAACAGACAAGCAGACAGACGCGGCGGAGGACTTTGTTTTTTTATAATATGTGATTCAATGTCATGAAACGCTTGACTTGACTTATCATAGGAGATACTTCAACGAGCTATTAAAGCTATAAATCGTAAAGCACCCAGATATCACACATTCACGCTCAATCTACAAGATAATTAACTACCAGATTAATTACTGTTTTAGTGTCTAGACCTAGTTCACAAGAACTCGACCAAATTGACCCAAATGTAGGCCATACATAATAAAATACGTAGCTTTAACAACTCTTGATAAAGTCACGTATTATTATGTCGTAAATTAAGATAGTACTCGTGTCTACAAGTAAGTTTAATTAGGTGTTGGAGTAAATTAAGATTTGATGATAAGCTGATGGTGATGATTTTCATCATTCTTGTGCTTTACATACAGTTTCCTCTGCGCCTCGAAAAGCACGTTCAGCTGTTGGTCCCGGCTGCCATATAATATATAGATCTTTGGCAGTCGGCACAGGTATTCACTGACCTGAAAGTCTGACAACCAGTCTTACCAAAGCCTATCGTATTACCAAGTATTAAATGGGTTGTAGAGGCCCCCCTGATGTCTCCCTTAGGGGGGCAAAACTGCCGCCGCGGAAGGCGCTCCGGGCGTCGGGGGCCACGTGATGACTTCCGGCCACCGTAGACGCGGGCCTGTGGACGGTGAGTAATGGGCAAGCTCGCCGTCCGGCCGTCGTCATGACGGCAACAGACCGTGTCGGGGCTGTGGATTATCGAAAGGATAACGTGGCTCCGACACAAGGGCGAAGAAGGAACATGGGTTTGGTTTTTAGTCAGTAGAAGTCTGACACTCCCCTTCGCTCTGCCCAAGAGCGGGGGGGGTTATTCGATGATTTTCCACCCACAAAAAAAAAAGTCTAGAATTCTCCATTTGAGGGGAAAACTGGAATCTAAAAGAGACAACGTCTTAGGTCTTACTCTACTTCTAAAACTAGAGAAACAGCTATGTACATCATTACATCCTTACATAGTATAAAACAAAGTCGCTATTTTTGTCTGTTTGTCTGTATGCTTAAATCTTTAAAACTACGCAACGGATTTTGATGCGGTTTTTTTTAATAGATAGAGTGATTCAAGAGAAAGGTTTTAGTATATAATTTGAACGACATCCACGCGGGTGAAGCCGCGGGCATCAGCTAGTAATATTATAAAACAAAGACCTCTGCCGCGTCTGTCTGTCTGTCTGCTCGCAATAAACTCAAAAACGACTGCACCGATTTTCATGCTGTTTTCACCAATGGATAGAGTGGTTTTCGAGGAAGGTTTTAGTCTATAATTTACAGGCGGACGAAGTCGCGGGCTAGTAGTAACTAAATCGAACAGCGGCGCAGTAGACTCGAAGCTCAATTAACTGGCTTGATCAAACCTATTGGGAACGGATATCGTCATTGGCAAACTGTCAACCGAGCCTTTGGAAAGGTTTATGCAGTCATGAAGAATGAACTTTATGTCTGAGTTAAAGCACGTCAGAAAGTGACGTCAACTGCCCTTATTGATGATCTTTGACGCGTTTCATCACCATGAGACCCCTAGACGACGCAGCCAATCAATGAACATCGCTACGTACACAAAATTACTTGCATTTAAAACAAAAAAACTCTTCACAAAGGACCTACGTTAAAAAATTCATCGTTAAAGTAAGTAAATGAGCACATCTTTAAATATTACGCTATCAGCATCCCCTCGATACTAACTAAGTTAGTTACAACCCAATGATTTTTACTGAATGCTTTTAGATGAGAAAACTTCTTTCATTTTCTCTACAGTTTGTAAAGTTCGTTTTTTAATGTGCTATTTTAAAAGCTAGTTTGTTCAAGTCGTGGTTGGCGAGTTTAATAGAGCTTATTGAACTTACATTTTAGGTGCAGTTAGTGGCGTTCATGTGACCTTTTATGTACGCTCCGAAGTATTTACGATTTTGGCATCTATATTTTATTTATTTTTCTTTGTTATTGCAATCTGTCCAGGAGACATTCAACAATACTTTTGTGGTGATGGATGGTATGTGAGGTACAGGTCCAGTGACATGCCCTCTTAAAAAAATTCAGTCTCCTCACGCTTGGAAATATTTCGTCCTTATGGTGGTGTGCCAATATGTTTGGGTGCAGCTGCAGTCTGTGTTTATATGTTGTGACTCTCTCCTTTATTTCCTCATTTACGGTTTTGATGCCAAGCTCTCGATGAAGTCTTTCATTAGTGACATACCTTTTTTTTTTTTTTTCGATATGGCATCTCGCAGTTCAGTCTAGGAGACTGGCTTCTGCTTAACCGGTCAATTCCCTGTGGATGCCTTGAGTCTAAGGCCTCCAGCCAGGGGCAAATAACTTATATACTAAGTGACTAATCGCTAAGGGCACCCCCTGTAGGGTACGGACCTCGGCTTAGGACGTCACTGGTGGAGGGCAGCAAGGGGAGGGGCTGGTTTAAAACTACTGGCTCAGCATCGCGGGCTGGCTCTAGCAAGGGTCAGGGGGGGGCTTACCATGGCATCTATACGCTTTATATCTAGAACAGAGTGTGCAGTGATAGTCTTGTTGTGTGACCTATGGATCTGACCTGCTAAAGTGGCCACTTAAGACCCCAAGTGTCATACTAAATCAAGTCATTGATTAAGCTCAAATCGTATCAAAAATGAAATAATAATTCAAACGCTCAATTATGAACTCTGTTGAATAAATAGCTCTTGAATTCAACAATACAGTCGAACAATAATACTTAACGCGATTTAATTAAGTATTTGATTGATTTTATACTTGACGAAGGCTGACAATAGAATAGCTACTGGCTGTGAGATTGATAAACCCTATTATATTTGTGAAGAACGGAACATTATTGGGTTCATTTGGTTCATTCAATGTTCTATTAATTATTATCAGTGCGGTTTGGTAGATGTCACATGTCTTCGAATTTTTGGTTCTAAGACATGCCGGTTTCTTCACGATGTTTTCCTTCACCGTTTTGAGAGCAGTGGTGATGAAATAAATTACACAAAGTAATGCGCCTGCCTGGGTTAGAATCCACGACTTATTGTTCGTAAGCCGGGGCCGCCAGCAGTGGGCTGATCGTCTTCGCTCTATGACACCAATCAAAACTGTTTCTAAAATTTTGATTACCAAAAGATTTGGGTTTGAGACTACGCAAGTACCCCCCGTATTTGCGTAGTCTCAAACCCAAATCTCCTAACTAAATCGAGTGACTTTTATCTTCAGATCACAGAAAAAGCAGCTTTCATCCGAACTGTTGTTACCTACGTTCAAATAAAAACAACCTGTACCCGTGTGTAACCTGGGTGCTTACTCTGGAATATAATTCCGATAGATCGACATTGGTCAAACGTCAGTTGGTTGAGTTAAACGTCAGGGATTGGCTAGACTCAGTGAGTCCAGCCAATTGCTGACGTTTGACTAACAATTCCAATGTCGATCTATCGAAATTATATTGGAGAGTAAGCACACTTATTTGTAGTCCTTCGCTCAGAAAATGAGTCTCCAAGCTTATTCGACTCTTCGTCGAACTTAAATGTAAATAAGTAAGTAAAGTAAGTAAGCAAATAATATTCTTAAAAATAAACTTAGATAATCAAAATCAAATAAATGTCTAACTAAACTATTATTATTAATAAAGTTTATTTACAACTTCTTTGAAGTAGTTTCCAAAGAAATTATTTAATAATATGATATATTCGTCGAAATGTCAAAATGGCATGGGTACTTAGGTGTTCTTCAAAAACTTATTTAATTTCGACAAGTTCGCTGTAACTGAATCTCTATACCACGAGCTCACGACAGGCTCAAATAACACGCGTCTTACTATAGAAAGTACGAAGTTAAGTTGAATCCTTCAAGTTAGCCCGCGAAATTCACATTACTTCCTTGAATACCCTTTTCATCAAAAAGTTACCCAAAGAAGTAATATTAACTGAGAGGGTTGTATTGGTGATTTTAATAGTTATTAATCAGTTAAAAGTCGAATTTTTATGGTCGCGTATCCTATTTTATCTATATATGTAAAAGGAGAACTGATTGGGTGACATATCAACGTACAGCCGAAACTACTGGGGCTAGGAATGTGAAATTTAGCACACGGCTTCCTATTATAATGTAGGGGATCACGAAGAAGGGGTTTTTGGAAATTTAACCTTTAAGGGGGTGAAAAGGGGGATGAAAGTTTGTATGGAAAATCGTCACTTTTGAAGTTGAACCGACATCCACGCGGGCGAAGCCGTGGGCAAAGTGTTAGTTTTACATACGAAAAAAAATCGAAAGAATGAAAAAAACGAAAAAAAATCGAGCAATTTAAAAAAAATAACCGGTGAATAATTTCTATGTGGGGAAATTCAAAATGATGCACTGAAAACGTGGTATACAATAAAACAGAAATATAAAATACAACAAAATATTTATAAAAATAACAGGACAAAAAACAAAGGACAGCTGCAACACGTCGTGTCTGCGACTAGTCGCAGTTTTTTTTAATACTAGAAATTGGTCAATCATTATGGGCTCCATAGCACGGCACTGGTTTTCAGTGATCTATGACGGATGGAACCAAGCGACAAGTGTGCGTGTCGGAAATCGCAACTCCCGAGATTATGGAGGGGGTAGTATTATGGCTTTTGGTCACTAGATTCAATGTGAAAAAAGTGGCGAGTAAGGGATAATGCCAAGAGGATGGTGACCTCAATTTTGGGCGATTGAAAACGTTTTCCGGTCTTATACGAGTACATGTAATTTTCATCACATCACTTACTCAGGTCCAGTTGAAAACCAGCGTCGGGCACTAGCTGCTCGACAATATGCTGAACTGGGCCTATTTGGCGCAGCCGCGAGACACACAATATTATTATTTTTCTGTTTAGTTTAATTTTTAAATTTTTTGTTGTGTGAACTTGTGGCGTGTGTCAAATAAATTTATTTTCTTTCTTTCTTTCTTTCATCCATCATCATCATGCCCTTTTCCCAATTAATTTTGGGTTGGCGCAGCATCCCTTCTTCATCTATATTTCTATATTATCTCATCAGGCACCTCTTTTCTTGCTTTATCGTCCTTTACACTTTTTTTTTACTCTCCCTCCACATTCTTTACAAAAAAGGGTTTGTAACTGTTTTTCTTAAGTACAATCGTTTCCTAGAAGTAAAAGTCTAAAAAAGAAACAATGTTTTGTTTTTATAAGTCACTGTCTAATTTTATTTTCAGTTACCGCGGGCTTCCGAAACAAAAGTTATTTTACACTTTCTACTGTTTCCAGTCGAATCGAATAATTAACTCCTTTTAAAATCGGTTAAAAACGTAATACTAGGGATTATTTAGCAATTGCGTTCATCATCATCATCATCATCATTTCAGCCAAAAGACGTCCACTGCTGGACATAGGCCTCCCCCAGGTGTCGTCACATTGACCGGTCCCGTGCGTCTCTCATCCAGCGGTTTCCTGCAACCTTGACCAGGTCATCGGTCCACCTAGAAATTGCGCCAATTGCGTTAGCAAGTGTAAAATGGACCTTTCATAATAGTAAAGAACCGCGTCTGTCACCATTATGGAAAATAGTTTTCGTACCAGAAGTTTTACCGTACAAGTCTCGTGTTCACATTCTCCAATATTGCTCCATCTTGTCATACAAGACACAGTGCTGATACAGCTGAGCTATAAGTCTGAAAAATTCATACAAACCCCTATTTATATTCAAGAAAGGTTCCACTTCCAGGTCGATCTGCAACTAAATGAGAAACGTTGACTGTTTTACCTGCATATCGAGCTGCATAAATAATGCTGGGGTGCGCGCAAAAGAAAATATAGGTCAATTTAAAATTAAAATTGTGTACAACTCAGGATGTTTTACATGCCAGCATTTGCCACGTGCGAAGGAAATGTAGATTGGACAATCAGAGTTTTTCGTATACGACCAGGGTATGTTCTTGTTCTTCTGACGACGATACTAGTACATGCCGCTGTAAAATTCATTCTTCAAATTATAGGCAGAATAGTTATATTGTGCGTGCAAGCAGACATTTTAATGATATATGCAAGGAGTACGATTTGGATCCATTCACAACTAGTGTGATTTCGGCCAGAAGGTGCTTAAGCCTGAAATTTTTTAAATAGCGTAAGGTTATTTTATTTCTTTCTTCATATTTTAAATTGCAAACTTAGTTTTTACATTGTACCTATTTATTAATTTCAATAAGGCGTTTTTGTTTTGTGCTCACGGTGCTCACACTATAAATAATTTTATTACTTATCTATACGTGAGGATTTGTAATTGGCTCTCTGGTGACTATGGTTTCTTTTCTTTTTTGTTTGTTTTTGTTATCTTTAAGTCCTCCAAGTACTAAATAAATTAAAAGATTTGCATATTAAACGTTGGTCATGGTTTATTCTATTCTCTTGTCTAACATACTGTTTGATTTAACTGTGAAACCTAGCTATCTGGTGAAATTGAAAACTTTGTTAACTTATTTGAACAACCTAGATTTCATCATTTTATTCCATTTTAGAAATGTTTGTACGAGCGGATAGGTCCATTGATTTAGGTACGTATATCATTACATTATGCCTGTAATCCCTTAAGGTTTAGATAGAGGTCGGGTTATGTTGGTCTTGTTTGGTTGTAGTGGGAAGGTCTACAATTTATCTATTTTCGTTTTTTAGACATATTTATAAATAGACATTTAGATGTTTTAATACAATAATAACGGGAGAATTATAAGGAGGACGGACTTATCGCTTCAAGCGATTTCTCCCAGACAACAAAAAAATAAAAAAATTGTCAAACATTAATATGACAAAAACCAGACTAAAATTGTGTTAAACTAATTCGGCCAAAGGGGTTTGGCTAACTTTGTATGGGCTAGTGGCGTCATTTTTTTTTTGAGCGGCCACTTTTAATTTTCATGTTATTTTGTTGTGCTGTGTCAAATACACATAGGTACATGTTAAATTATTTTTGTCCTAAGTCATTTCTAAACTGAGATATTTGAGTTTGAATATTATAAAAATGTCTTCTTCAATTACTGTTCTGCGTAAAGAAATCTTAGTTATGTGTTTAGAAGGTTGATATTAGAGCTGGCTTAATAATAACTGCTACTTGGGTCGATCTTTAGGTTAGGCCACGCTTGCCTAGGTGGGTCTGTGGATGGGTGGGTGTGGATTATATACTGAGTTTCCTCCGTGCCTTGGAAAGCACGTTAAGCTGTTGGTCCCGGCTGCCATATATAGATCTTTTGCAGTCGTTACTGGTTGTCAGTGACCTGACTCTGTCTGACAACCAGTCTTACCAAAGGGTATCGTATTACCCAGTATTAACTGGGACGTGGAGGTCAGATAGGCAGTCGCTCCATGTAAAATACTGATATTCAGCTGCCTCCGGTTAGACTGGAAGCCGACCCCAACATAGTTGGGAAAAGGAATAAATAATACAAGATCAATATTGCATCCAGCCCTTGTGTAGCAGTTTCTACGAGAATGTACACGTAAATGTCCGTCTAGATGAATGTGTAATAAGAGTCCCGCCGACACGATTCAGACTTCGCTGGCTACAAATGCAAAATGCACTGTTAATTACATCCATGGTGTTATACATCCAAATCTTAAACATATAAGAGTCTAAAGAGGTATGCTGGGTCTGTCACAATACACAAACGATCACAATGCCAAGTCTTTATAATGCATCAGCCCATAGATAACAGACATCGAGCCATGCAATCTACGTACGTATTTAATTTATTTTGATTATTTTTTCATCGTTGGCCAGCACTAGGAACTTCAGTCTGCTGTATCGTGGGTGCATTCACAAACATTTAAACTCAAACACACAAATACCCAGACCCGAAACAACTATCTGCAAGTCATACAAATATTTGCCCTGTGTGGGAATCGAACCCGCGACACGTAGCGCAGCAGTCAACTGCTTGAGCCACTGCGCCTACCGTGTGGTCTGAATTCTGAAAAAAATACGACTGGAACCTTAAACAGTGCAATAGACTGTAATAACTTCTTCGATTTTAATGAGCAATTCAAAACCAAATATCTCCGTTCCGATTAGATTTAGAGAAATGCATCCATAATATTTTTGGATCGCTTTAATCTGTTCTTTCAAAATATCCAAGTTTCATTACTGGCCGCGCAACTTCAAAACGACGCCAACTTTAGCCAAACCCCTTTCGGACAAGCTACGGACACCGAACCGGTACTTAAGTTCATGTACAGTCACGTGCACAAGTGAGAAATGACGCCACCTAACGTAAACTAGCTATCGACTTAAAACGTTCACAGGAAAATAGACACTAAAGTATCCATGCAATTTTGCAGGTACATAATAATATGTCCGAATCTGCATCGGATCACATAATTTAGACCTTTAAAGTAGATCTGTCTCTCTCTTTTCTAAAAAATAAACCACAAGCTTGTAGTTTTGCAGGCAAGTGATGTAAGTAACAAACTAAAAGTATTAAATCAGCAAAATTGCGGTTGTGCAGAAGTTAGAACGAGTATAAAGTTAGTTGTGATAAGATTGGGACTTATGCTTGAGTTATTCGCTTTACTTACTTTTTAAGCTTATATTTTGCAAGGCAATGAGATCGGCTGTTTTTTATGATATTTGAGTTCTTTTTAAAACATGATTGAGTGTTGCTGGGAAATGTTTTTTTTTTAATTTTCTGCTCTGGTGTAGTGTAAAGAGTCATCTTGGTATATTTCTAGGAAATATGTTGTTTACGAAACCATTTAATATTAATGTTAGGTATCTAACTAAAAACAATGATTATAAACTTATTTCCCAAGCAAGTGATTATAGTAAAATATGAGAATATAATTATATGAGATTCAGTTTGATATTGAGTTATCCTATGTCACCTGAATAATGTAACTCCTCAACGGTAAAAGAATCGAATTTTATATTACGTAGGTTAATTTTTAAAATCATAACATATTAAAATAATCATAATAAATATGTGGTTATTTCAAGCATTTTTATTATATAAACGCCAAAAAATATCCTTCCATCTTTTATTAGGTAATCGATCTTTCAAATATATATGAATTCCACAACGCAAGCTTAATCCAACTCGCTGAGAGGTCCACCATCCCTGTCAAACACTTGAGGAAAGTATACATACAGTAAGTCTATGCAAAGAAAACAGAATCCCTTTCAGCGCAAATATTTGTATTCTTCATGGGACCTGTCCATCCAAAATATTGATAGAGGTAAAACGTCGGAGAATATAAAAAGTGTTTGAATATTTTTATTGTTTTTCAAAATGATTTAATTTTGGAGGAACACATAGATGATGCTTTTTTCTTAGGGGGTGGGAAATCCATCAAATGACTCCTCCCGCTCTGCTCTGGGTATAGCGGTAGGGAGTGTCAGACTTCAACTGACTAAAAACCAACCATGTTCCTTCTTAGCCCATTGCGTCGAGGCCGCGGTATCTCTTTCGAACAACCCGCAGCCGTACGGTACCTGACTTTTAAATAATATGCAAATATAAAAATCCTAAAACGGTTATCTAACTCAGTACCAAACCTCATTTAAATTCTCGTAACTCCCCGAGCTAGTAATAATGTTATCACAATACCTTCATAAGGTAAGGTAGCCCTGAACTAGTCTGATCTCTCGGGGTCCCACAGCAGGTCATATAATTAAACTAACGGGTTAATAAATATGACAATTAATTCTGTTCAAGCAGGTTTTTCTTTATCTTCATTAATTTGTTAAAGCTAAAAACTTCTTAAGTGTTTCTATTATCCTGGTACTAAACTGCTTACTTCCTTACTAATATTGTAAATGCGAAAGTAGCTCTGTCTGTCGCCCGGCGGCCCGGCGGATACCTTAAATACGAACTTACCGGACTCTAAGATAGCTGCATAGGTACACCAGGCTGTCGTAGATAATTCAGTTCAGTTATATATAACTAAAGTGTCAGTAGCGGTAGTCCAGTGGCAGTAGCCCCGACTTATGAGTCGTGGGTTCGAACCCAGGCAAGGGCATTACTTTGTGTAATTTATTTCATCACCGCAGCTCTCAAAACGGTGAAGGAAAACATCCGCAGGAAACCGGCATGTCTTAGAACCAAAAATATTTAAAGCCATGTGACATCTACCAACCCGCTCTGGTCCCGCGTGGTGGAATAGCCCATTCCCTCTCCTAGAGAGGAGGCCTGAGTACCTGCAGTGGGAACATTGTAGGCTGATGATGATGATGATGACTAAAGTAGTTACTCCCTCGTCGGTCTACTGGTCTCGGAATACAAGAAAGAGGAAGAACTATTCTGTCTTTGGTAGCTAGACGACTTATCTACCCACCATGTACTAACTGCCTCCTATAATAATAATAATATAACTTTATTTCCAAAAATTGCAATTTACATAGAACGTTTTGGTTATTACAAATCAGATTATGACAGTAAATTTATTTAAATTGCATCAGTCTCAGATTGTACCACTGACACCCAAGCTAAGATTAAACTTGTGTTATGGGTGCCAGGGCTCTCTCTATTAATCTATTTTTCTAGTTACATAAGCCAGTACGGAGTTACATTTGGAAAGTATCCATCGTTGAGCATAAACAAAATAAAGAAAACAGAAAAACAAAAAAGTTAAAATAAACTTAAACTTAAAGATTAATAAAAATAAGAGTAATAAAACAGTATAGCCTCTCAGTAGTATTTTGGTTCGTATTTGGTAATTGAATGTGACTTGTGATGTGTGTAAGTGTCGTGTGTATGTATTGTGTGTAAGTGCCGTGTGTATGTATTGTGTGTAAGTGTCGTGTTTATGTATTGTGTGTAAGTTTGTGTTTGGTGTTGTGTACGTACATGTGTCGTGCTTGCGTCGTATGTTTGTGCGGTGTTTAAGTGAGTGGTCTAAAAGTCAGTAACAGTTAGAAAAACTTTCCCAGTAACTTTTCTATTTCCTCGTATGTACGAGAAGCAAGCCATTGACTAATTTTCTTTTTGCAATGGAACTTATTTAGAGCATAAATATCGCATTGTATGTTAATTGCATTATAAATTCGACTACCTAATACCCGAAAATGTCTCTCTGCCAGTTTAGTTCTGTAACTGTTCACTGTGGGACAAACATATTTACATCTCCTCTTTGCCAGATGACCAGTACTGTACTCCAGAGAACCATGCCTGCGCAAGATGGTGTTTAGCACAAAGAGCTGTCTCACAGTCATGACCTTGCAGTCTTGATACAATGCTGTGGTGCCATACCGGAAATGTTTAAAGGTCATAACTTTGAGGACAGCTCGCTGCGCCCTTTCCAGCCTAATGAAATAACTTTTTGGAGCACCCCCCCAAGACGTAATACCAAAAGTGAGTATTGACTGACAGAGTGAGAAATAGACCATCCGAAGTGTACTTATGTCTGCACTATGGCGCAGTCTTTTGAAAATCGCTATGAGTTTTCTCACTCTGCCAGACGTTCTATCAATTTGCTCCTTCCAGGATATCAGGTTATCTATTATGATACCAAGGTACCTGACATGTGTTGTTCTGACTAGAGTAGGGCAGAGGCATTGGTCAACTTGCTCATTGCAAGTGTGGGCCCCAACAGTAAATGCGTTATCTGGCTGAGTACGGGATGTTATTGAAAACGGAATGTATTTTGTTTTATCAATATTAAGAGAAAGAATATTAGCTCCTAACCAAGACATTACGATACCCATTGCCAACTCCGCTCTCTCTTGAACTTCTTTCCAGTTCAGCCCATGCACGAGCAAAGCAGTGTCGTCTGCGTAGGTATAATATATGTTAGTGTATGGGATGGATATATTACATAGGCTGTTTACATATATAAGAAAAAGGGTAGGCCCCAAAATTGAGCCTTGGGGGACTCCGAAAGATAGTGAGTGTTCGTCACTGACGTATGCGCCTATCTTGACACACTGTGTCCTCTCAGATAGGTAGCTCTTAAAGATAGCCAGTGCTGGACCCCTCACACCTATCCTCTCTAATTTAGACAACAGGATAGGGACAGAGACAGTGTCAAATGCCTTGGATAAGTCTAAGAAAATACCCAGACACTTAGACCTTACATCCAGAATATTAACAGCACTATCAACAAAGGCAGCAACAGCGTCCTCGCAAGATTTCTTTCTGCGAAAACCGTACTGGTTATTTGACAAAATGGCATGTGCATCCATAAAATTAACGAGACGACTGTTTAAAACCTTTTCCAAAATTTTTGAAAGCGCTGGGAGTACAGATATAGGTCTGTAATTATTTACACTGTCTCTGTCTCCACCCTTGTGAATAGGATGCACTATAGCTTTCTTTAAGGACCTTGGAAATACTCCATTGGAGATACATAAGTCACAAATGTGTGCGATAGCCGGTACGAGGAATTGGCGACTCGCTTTTATAATTTTAGTTGGAATTCCGTCCCATCCCGCGGCAGAATCAGTACGCAGACTTACTATGATTCTTTCAATTTCATCAAAATTCGGGGTAAGAAGCGCAAGAGAATTCGTCTGTGCATCATCCCTGAGGAATGGAACATGCTTATCGCATGTACTATTTAGGTGTCTTTCCGCAAGATTTTTGCCAACACCTGCGAAGAATTCATTAACTGCATTTATCGAGGACTTTTCATCAGGTCCAGACAGGGTCAACAATTCTGTGGGCGGAGGTTTAGAAGTCTGGTTATTAATAACATCATTAATAACTTGCCAGGTTGCCTTAGGATTGTTTTTAGCTTTAGTAAACTCGTTCTTCTCATAATTAGTTTTTAGTCGGTTTAATAACTTGTTACAGAAGTTACGATAACGGAGGTATGTGATTTTCAGGGTGTAATTTTCTGGTGATTTTTTATGTTTCCTGTGCATATTATCCCTGTTCCGAATGCATTTAAGTAGCCCCTGTGTGATCCAGGGCTTTATTGTTACAATTTTTGAGGGCACAAGTCTGTTTTTAGTATTTGATTGTACTATTGAAGTAATGGTATTTATTAGAAGATCAGTAGCTTCATTTGGATCTTTGGACAATAAGACAGGACTAAAATCTGTGTTGGATATTGTAAGGTATTAGTATAAAATATGTATAAGAAATAGTTGATAAGTAGAAGGTAGTTGTGTACACATTTTGATCATGTCACTTCAGTAATAAACGTCTTTTGGGTTAGCTGTTGTTTCCTTGCATATAATAAGTAATCAGCTGAATATCTCTCAGTGGCGACGAGAATACGGGATTTCACATTAATCGAGTGTTTTATAGTCGTATTAAGAACGTAAACATGTCAATCGGAAAAATTTCCGAGTTTAATGTGGAAGTGGACAATTGGCGGTTGTACGTGGAGCGGCTGGAACAATATTTTATCGTGAATAAAATAAGTGAAGAGTTAAAGGTGCCCACATTAGTGACAGTGATGGGAGCGAGAGGTTACGAACTTTTGGTGAATCTTTGCACACCAGAAAAACCAACCAGTAAAACATTTAAAAATTTAACGGACATAATGGAGAAACATCTTCAGCCACGCCCCAGTATTTTAGCGGAACGTTACAAGTTTCATCATAGGAAACAAAATACGGGGGAGAAAATACCTGATTACATAGCAGAACTGAAGAAAATGTCGAGGACGTGTGATTTTGGGCAGTGGCTGAACGAAGGTTTACGCGATCAGCTGGTATGTGGGTTAGCAAGTGAAACAATAAGACAGCGATTGTTTGCTGAAGAAAAGTTAGATTTTCATAAGGCATGCACTTTAGCTTTGAGTATGGAGTCGGCAGAAAAGGACGCAGCCTTGATGGAATCCAAAGGTGGAGGCGAAGTTACATCTGCAGATTGCCAGGCGATTGCGGGGATGCAGAGGAGAAGGGAGGCGGTGTTGCCACGGGGCCGAGGCAGCGGCAGCACGCGCTCCAATGTGATGGTTGGCGAGATGCGCAATGCGGCTACCCGTCGCGGCGCGGGCGCATCTGTCACCGTCGTCGCCAGCGGACCGGGCGGGGCCAAGCCGCGCCAGCAGTGCCGAGTATGTGGCGCTAATCACGACACGAAGTCGTGCAGGTTTGCACGCTATGTGTGTCGGGTGTGCAACCAGGCGGGCCATCTACGACGAGTGTGTCCGGTAGTCAACAATGCTGAACAGAACTTTATCGATGACACTACCGAGTTCAGTAGCGGTGGCAGTGATGAGGTAACAAATATGAATCAGTTATCCTTAGAAAATTATCCCCCAATTTTTATATCTCTAGTGATTGATAACAAATGTATAAAGATGGAATGTGACACCGGTAGTGCCGTATCTTGCATTAATTATGATGTTTACAAAAAGCATTTTGCTAATATGAAGTTAGAGAAATGTAACTTGCTATTGAGATATTATACTGGTGAAACTATTCGCCCATTGGGTGTCATAAAACCGGTTGTTAGATACAAAGATATAAGAAAAAACTTAAACTTGTTTGTAATTTTAAACGGGAAGACTATTTTGTTAGGTAGACAGTGGATAATTGAATTAGGTATAGATATACCCACAGCCAGTAGCAGCGGTTGTAATGTAAACAGTGTGTCTTGTCAAGATTTTAATTTAAGGGAATTTAGTTCCAGATATTGTGAGGTGTTCGAGGACGGCCTGGGTCGCTTCACGGATGGCAAGGTCACCATTCATTTGCGCGAGGGAGCGCGGCCGGTGTACATGCGTGCGCGACCGCTCGCCTACGCGCTTCGCGAGCATTTGGAGCAGGCGCTCGACCAGCTGGTGCGTGATGGCGTGCTCACTCCTGTCGACCGCTCCGACTGGGCTACGCCCATCGTGCCCGTTGTCAAGAAGGACGGTAACATTAGGATTTGTGCTGACTATAAATTAACTTTGAATAAAGTGTTAGACGTCGACCGTTACCCATTGCCAAGGGTTGAAGACTTACTGGCTCGCTTACATGGTGGACAGCGGTTCTCAAAAATTGATTTGTCTCAGGCCTACGCACAATTTGAACTAGACGGAAGTAGTGAATTCACGGTAATAAATACCCACAAGGGCTTATTTCGGTATAACCGACTCGTATATGGTCTTGCGTCCAGTCCAGGAATTTTTCAGAAGAAATTAGAGCAATTATTCGCTCACTTACCGTATGTTGGTGTATTTTTAGATGACATTGTTATTAGCGGGCGAGACACCCCTTCACATTTAGAAAACCTACGTAAAGTTTTCGATATATTAAAATCAAAAGGGTTAAAGGTTAAAAAAGAAAAATGCAGTTTCTTTGCCGAATCTATTACGTATTTAGGATATGTCATATCGAAGGAAGGCGTACACACTTGTCCTGATAAGGTCAAGGCCATAATGAAAACCCCCACACCTACAAACGTAAGCGAATTAAGGTCATTTCTAGGAATGGTAATGTATTATGCAAAGTTCATTAGGAACATAAGTTTTATTCTTGCACCACTTTATAATTTATTACGTGCAGGAATAAGTTTTGTATGGAACGAACAATGCCAAACCGCATTTAGCACCGTAAAGGGGTTGTTGTCCTCTAGTGAAGTATTGGCGCACTACTCCCCCGACCTGCCACTGATTCTGACAACGGATGCAAGCAGCGTGGGGGTGGGCGCGGTGATCTCACACGTCACGCCGGACGGCGAGCGGCCTATAGCTTATGCTTCGAGATCTCTTACGAAGGCTGAACGTGCCTATGCCCAAATAGAGCGAGAAGCTCTCGCTATAGTGTATGGTGTTAGGAAGTTTCACCAATATCTATATGGTAGGCGTTTTAAATTGAGAACAGACCATAAACCGCTGACATGCATATTTGGTAGCAAGGCTGGTATTCCCGTAATGGCCGCCAGTCGTATGCAGAGATGGGGAGTACTGCTCTCAGGATATAATTATGATATAGAGTATGTCTCATCCTCTAAAAATTGTGCAGATGCCTTGTCGCGGTTACCACAACAGCACAGTCAGGCTTATCCCGTAACTGAGATAACATATCTAAACTTTGTCGAAGATTTTTTACCAGTTACACACAATGAAGTAAAGAAGGCGACTGCTACTGATACCATATTGAGTAGGGTCCTTTTATATACTCAAACAGGATGGCCACTGCAATGTACCGACGAAACATTAAAGCCGTATTTTACTAGGCGTAATGAAATATATTCGGAAGGGAATTGTCTAATGTGGGGTTATAGATTAATTATTCCCTTGTCATTGCGTTTTCAAATACTCAAACAGTTACATATTAGCCATATGGGTATAGTAAAAACCAAATCGTACGCTCGTAGCTACGTGTGGTGGCCCAAAATGGATGCTGATATTGAGAACTTGTGCCGAAGTTGCGACACCTGCGCGGCCGAGTTGCCGGCGCCACCACGCGCGTCGCCGCAGCCATGGCCGTACATTACACAGCCATGGTCACGGTTACATATTGACTTCTTAGGTCCTTTAAAGGGAATGAAATTTATAGTTATTTTAGACTCAACCTCAAAATGGTTAGAAGTGTTCAATATGGTACGCACCACGGGGGGAGCAGTAGTTAAAGTTTTAAGAACCTTGTTTGCTAGATTTGGGCTTCCCTTGGAAATAGTGTCAGACCAGGGTCCACCATTTACGAGTGCCGAGTTCAAAGATTTTCTAAGGGTCAATGGTATAAGACAAACGTTTTCCCCTGCATATCATCCGGCGTCGAACGGCGCAGCGGAAAATGCAGTGAAGACATGTAAGAATGCAATAAAGAAGGCTTTTACAGATGGATTAGATATCGACGCGGCATTACAAACGTTTTTACTAGCCTACAGGAATACCGTACATAGTACCACGGGAGAGTCACCAGCTCAAATTTTGCAAAAACGTCCATTACGATCACGGTTAGATTTGTTAAGAAGGGAGAGAGCCGTTGTTGATCGTGTGAGTGAGGTGCAGCGCCGTCAAGTTGAGTACGCTGGTGGTAGGATGCGCGAACTAGAGGCAGGTGAACCGATTTGGTTCAGGGATTACAGAGGCCAACAGAAATGGGAAAAAGGAACTGTAGGGCATAACGAGGGTTCACGCCGTATTTGTGTCAATGAAAGTAACGGTCGACAACACACTAGGCACATAGATCAAGTACGCCGCAGATCACGCATGTCCAGTGTTACCTGCCCGGACGACAACGCGGTGCGGGTTGTTAATGACAGGCAAGAGGGACAAGATAGCTTTAGCCCTACAATTGAACAAGGTTTGACTTGTGACGAGCAGGGCGAGATTGAGAAGGGAGGAGGTACGAACAGTAGTGAGCACGACGTGGTGGAGGAATCGGACGAGGTTTTTAGTACACCTCCACGATCCATCACACCAGCTGCACAGGCTATATCTGAGTCTAAGTCTTCGCCATCCGTGTCGCGCCCCACGAGAGTCCGCAAACCAGTTATAAGATTTCGGGTCGATTGATTTGTGTATTCTTAGTCCTTAGTCTATTGTATTATGTTCAATGTCAAAGTGTGCCTTAATTTAAGGGTGGAGGTGTAAGGTATTAGTATAAAATATGTATAAGAAATAGTTGATAAGTAGAAGGTAGTTGTGTACACATTTTGATCATGTCACTTCAGTAATAAACGTCTTTTGGGTTAGCTGTTGTTTCCTTGCATATAATATAAGTAATCAGCTGAATATCTCTCAGATATTTCTGAGAGTACTTTAGGATGGTCGATTCTTGCAACTAATCTGGCTCTTTTAGGTGTTCTCTGATTAGTTTTTAAACATACTAATATTGGTGCATGATCGGTAATGTGTGTATCCAAAATACAGGAAATCACTGAACTTTGAACTTTTATCATCGTGTGATCCAGACAATTGTTTTCCCTAGTGGGAGATGTGTATGCAGGTAGCAGTCCATGCGATGCAGTTAGATTCATATATTCATTGTAATGCGGATCATTATTATTTGGGCTTATATTTATGTTAATATCTCCCACTAGAATCACATTTTTATACGTAGATACTGAGGTTAAGACGTTATTTAGGCTATTTAAAAAGGAATCTGTATGTCTAAAGGATGGCGGTCGATATAGTGCTACAATTACCGTTTCGGAATTCAATTTACTAACAAGGCAGTTTGCTTCCATAAATAGTGGCTCCGTGACATTATGTTTCAGCTCCGAGCGTATGTATATAACTAAGCCATCATTCTGGTTAATACTGTTACTTGTAGAATAACCCGAATATCCTTGAATTTGGGGAATAAAATTGTAGTTTTACTTAACCAACACTCAGAAAAAATTATTACGTCACACCTCGTTTGTAATATGGATAACAAGACTAGAACGTTATCAAAGTTTTTATTAATGCTACGTATATTAAAATGTAGGATTTTAATTCCTTCCTTGTGGCTACTTAAAAGTTGAAAGCATCTTTGTGGCGAGCAGCCTATCTAGTGGTTGCACGTGCGACTGCTGAGCATGAGGTTCTCGGTTCGATTCCCCGTGGAACAAAGTGATATTGGGTTTTCCATCAGTAGCAGCCGCAGAGTTTGGATTTGTACCCGGTTGATGCAGTATGCTCACCCACTAGTGAACTGGCGAAATGCCTAACCCTTTACGGATTACAGTCACGTTGTTATGTTATATATAGACCTCCTGACCGTTTTTTCGGTCACGGTGGCCAATCTCAGCGCAGATTAGCCATCTGCGCGCGGGGAGATATTATAGTGCACAAGTGTGTGCGCAGGCACAGGTGCACTCTCTGTTCCTTTCCTCTCATAGTCCGATGGGACGGCAATCCGACACGACCGGAGAGAGATCAGGTGTAGGACTAACGGCTTAACGTGCTTTCCGAGGCACGGGGGTATTATATCGCCAACTTCCAAACTCCGGGCCACTACTGGGAAATTTCTTATGAAAAACCCAATAGCACTTTTCGTCCGACCCGGGAATCGAACCCAGGACCTCACGCTCAGCAGTCGCGCTTGCGACCACTAGACCAACGAGGCATGTTGTGTTATAACTAGAATTTTAATAACATAAGTTTGACGTTTTTGTCATAAAAAATGGCGAACGTCTAGCTCTCATTTCCATCCGAAATTAAAATAATATTGCTGTACGATCATATTTCTTGGGTCGTCTCACAATTTTCTCTCAAAACGATTCTTGTAAAAATAGTCAACGCAAAAAAAACGTTGTTTTCTCGCATAAAATATTTGATACGGCAAGTGCCGTCACAAGACGGGACATAATTTCATATAAAATTCACACTTTCGCCAACAAACTAAGGTGACGCGGCAGGTGTTCCGTCTCCAAGTATAAGGCGGTAACGTCGATATTTATATTGTGTTAAAAGAAAATGTAGTGTCAGCGTATTTTGAGAAGAAACTCGTAGTGGAAGACTTTATTTTGTTTACTAACGTTTTTTTGTAGGTACATCTTTTACAAAGACGAAGAACTATTCTGTTATTTGAAGACGATTTATTATGTAGGTATTACTGTATTACTGACTGACTCATGTCTAGTGATTGCTATGTTTTCCTATAACCTATAAGTGTTGAACTAATTTCTGTATTTTTTTTCAAAATTATAGGCTCAATAGTTTCAGAGATAAGGGAGAGGGGAATGGTCGGACAGACAGAAAGACAGCCAGACACAAGAGTGAACCTATTAGGGTACCATTTTTTCCTTTTGAGGTACCAAATCCTAAAAAACGTTTAAAAGCTGACTGACTGATAAACCACCCATTTACATACATGTTGCAAATAATCTTTATTTATTACAGTGAACTTTTATTATTCTTGTAACCATAGAAAATAAAAAATCTCGTTCCAGCAATAATAGAGGTTCTTAAACTAGAATTGAAACTATCAAACGGCGTCCCATCAATTGTCATGTATGTAGGTCTACTATTATTCCCCAGCCGAGCTTGTGAGTATATTTCGCATAAAACCAAAATAAATTGGCGAGACTATTTACTGACATTTGATAGTACACCTTATTGACCAGGGTTTAAATAACACAATCAAGTATTTGAATCATTTTTATTAATGACATTCAGACATTTCAATTTATTCTGTACAATATACAATGTATTTTTATAACGTCTGGCGTACTCCCTACGATTGACGACATTATTAATAAAAAACTACTAAATACAAGAACGTTGCGTATGGTTATACTTATGGCCAATTTAAAGCCAGCCCTTGGGTCACGGAAAGCTTCAACGAGGCTTTTCAAAATTTTCTCAAACAGGCTAAACTAAAATTCTAAGAAAAATGTGTCAATCAAAAATGTAATAATGATAAAATTACACAATATAATTAATTCACAAGAATATCTTTTGTACGTAGATACAATGGTCTGATTTATAGCTCTTCGTAGAATCTGTACAGTTATATTAAGATCAACAGGGATTCATTTGCTTTGATTAAAAAGTATACGAAATTCTCAGGAATTGGGATTTTCTCAGTAGCAGCCACGGAATCAGGATTTGTGCCCGGATAATGGCAAAAGGCTCGCCCCCTGTTTATATGTGACTTATTCTGCCGTCGTAAGAAAAAGGGGCACAACTAACATTTTGACAAAAAATGAGTTATATACATATTTGGAATCAGAAAAAAAAGGCGCATCTGCTCAATTTTTCGTAGAATTTTCTCATCAAGGAATTCGGAGATACAGTAGGCTCAAAAGGCACAAATTACACTAATATTCATGTTTTATAGAACGAAAAGGCACATTTATTTACCATTATATTGAAAAGGCACAAATACGTAGATGTGACTATTACTTCATACAGATTTTAACTAAAATCTACTTTGAAAAGGCACACTTAACATAAAGAACCAACATAACATAAAGAAAAGGCTCAAATGCCCAGATGTGCCCTGTCTTCTTAATTAATGATCCATGCATGTCTCAATTAATTTACGTATAAAAGGCACAAATAACCAGTTGTGCCTTTTCTTTAAATTATTTAGGATTAGGGGTTAGGAAAAAAAGTCAGGGTTTGATTGAAACGCGCCAGTTGTGCCTGCGACGTCGAAGTGACTCTACGCTTGTCCTTATGGCTATTGATGCTATTGAGTTCCTCAGGGGTCTGTTCTCTCCGCGACACTTTTCCTGCTGCACATCAATGATCTCCTTGTTCCTGGCATTGTTGGGTACACAGATGACAGCACTGTCCTGGAGAGTTATACAACCAGCGCAAAAGCGATGAAGTACGTTCATTGAGAGAGGCCATGGTAGAGCGAACGAATTCAGCCTTAAGTCTTGTCTCCAAGTGGGGTAACGAGAATCTGGTTGATTTCAACGCCACCTAAACGCAATTGTGTATATTCACCGCCGCAAAAAGAGTCCGCTTAATCTGGCCCCTACTTTCCGGAGTATGTCTGTACAAGTTACGGACAGTCTCGAGCTTCTTCAGCTGAACTTCGGCGCCTACATTGAGTCGAAAGCTCAAACTGCGGCAAAAAAGCTGGGTGTCCTAAATAAGGTTGAGCGGTACTTCAACACAGCTTTCAGTATTACATAAAGCTCAAGTCCGGTATGCTTGGAGTATTGCTGTCCCCTTTGGGATGGCTCAGCCAAATACCAACTTGCCACACTTGACTCTGTAGAGCGCAGAGCCAGGAGGCTAATTGGCAACGATAAGCTGTTTGCCAAGCTACATAGCCCCGCCGCAAAGTTGCATGTCTGTCGGTCTTCTACAGACTGTACTTCGGAGAGTGTGCGCAGGAGCTTCCACCATCCTTCTTCCATCGGGAGACTAGACGTACTGCAAGTTATCACCCATACCTTGTCGATGTTCCACACATTCGAACAAAGCACTTTGCTAATTCTTTTATTAAGCTCATGCGACCTGTGTGTTCCACCTGCGTCGGTTTTCCCAAGTTCATATAACCCCAATCTATTGTCGCGAGTAAACAGGCTTCTTCTGGGTGAGCTCGTTCCATCGTCGACCTCATCTCTGCCCTTAGGGCAAGACAAAATAATAAAAAAATAAAGTTAAAAATAAATTATGGGGACTTATAAGCTATTTCCTGTAAACGAACAATAATATGATTAGAATAAGCTCTAATAGAGTAGCTTAATAAAGGATATGTTTTATTATAATTATAGTTTATTAATCTTTCTTCACATGATTATTTGTTTTTTTTTTTATAGAAAACCTTAAGTCAATTTACATTATAAAGGCGCAATTAGACAAAATGTGCCCATTATTTTAGACT